>JAPQVY010000111.1:21734558-23119558 GCA_028535165.1 Quercus tomentella | reverse complement strand
TCGAAATAGGCCGAGAAAGACATAAAAAATTTTTAGTCCCGAATTCCGTTCCTATCCGACCCTAGCTAGAAAATTCCCAAAAAAAAAGGTAAAAAAATCAAAAAATTTAAAAACTTCATTCCCACATTATTTCAATCAAAACCGGGTTGAGATAGGACGAGAAAAAGACAAAAAAATTTTAGTCCCGAATTCGGTTCTATACAACCCTAGCTAGAAAATTCCAACAAAAATAGTAAAAAAATTCAAAAAATTAAAAAACTTCATTTCGGCATTATTTCTATCCGAACCGGGCTGATATAGGCCGAGGAAGAAAAAAAAAAATTTTAGTCCCGAATTCTGTTCATATCCGACCCTATCTAGAAAATTCCAACAAAAATACCAAAAAAATTCAAAAAATTAAAAAACTTCATTCCGGAATTATTTCTATCCAAACCGGGTTGAGATAGGTCGAGAAAGAGAAAAAAAAAATTTTACTCCCGAATTCCGTTCCTGTCCGACTCTCGCTAGAAAATTCCAAAAAAAATAGAAAAAATAAAAAACATCATTCCCGTAATATTTCTATCCAAACCGGTCTAACATAGGCCGAGAAAAAGACAAAAAAAATTTAGACCCGAATTCCGTTCCTATCCGACCCTATCGAGAAAATTCCATAAAAAATAGCTAAAAAATTAAAAAACTTCATTCCGGCAATATTTCTATCCAAACCTGGTTGAGATGGTCTAAGAAATAGAAAAAAAAAAAAAAAAAAAAAAAAAAAAAAAAAAAAAAGAAATTTAGTCCCGAATTTCGTTCTTGTCCGACCTTCACTGGAAAATTCCAAAAAAAATAGCAAAAAAATTCAAAAAATTAAAAAATATCATTCCGCCAATATTTCTATCCAAACCAGGTTGAGATAGGCCGAGAAAAAGAAAAAAAAATTTTAGTCCCGAATTCTGTTCATATCCGACCCTAGCTAGAAAATTCAAACAAAAATAGCAAAAAAGTTAAAAAAATTAAAAAACTTAATTCCAGAATTATTTCTATCCAAACCGGGCTGAAATAGACTGAGGAAGAGAGAAAACAATTTTAGTCCTGAATTCCGTTATCACTGACCCTAGAAAGAAAATTCCAACAAAAATAGCAAAAAAATTCAAAAAATTAAAAAACTTCAATCCGGCATTATTTCTATCAAAACCGGGCTGATATAGGCCGAGGAAGAGAGAAAAAGTCCCGAATTTCGTTACTGTCCGACACTAGCTAAAAAAATCAAAAGAAAATAGGAACAAAATTCAAAAAATAAAAAAACTTAATTCCTAGATTATTTCTATCCAAACCGGATCGAAATAGGCCGAGAAAGAGATAAAAAAATTTTAGTCCCAAATTTCGTTCCTATCCAACCCTAGCTTGAAAATTCCCAAAAAAAAAAGGAAAAAAAATCAAAAAATTTAGAAACTTCATTACGGCATTATTTCTTTCCAAACCAGGCTGAGATAGGCCGAGGAAGAGAGAAAACAATTTTAATCCCTAATTCCGTTCCTGTCCGACCCTATCTAGAAAATTCGAAAAAAAAAATTCCAAAAAAATTGCAAAAAAAAAAAAAAACTTCATTCCTAGAATATTTCTATCCAAACCAGGTTGAAATAGGCCGAGAAATAGAAAAAAAAAAAAAATTTAGTCCCGAATTCCGTTCCTGTCCGACCCTAGCCAGAAAATTCCAAAAAAAAAGAGCACAAAAATTCAAAAAATTTAAAAACTTCATTCCCACATTATTCCTATCCAAACTGGGTTTAGATAGGCCGAGAATGAGATAAAAAAATTTTAGTCCCGAATTCCGTTCCTATCCGACCCTAGCTTGAAAATTCCCAAAAAAAAAAGGAAAAAAAATCAAAAAATTTAGAAACTTCATTCTGGCATTATTTTTATCCAAATCGGGCTGAGATAGGCCAAGGGAGAGGGAAAACAATTTTATTCCCGAATTCCGTTCCTATCCGACCCTAGCCTGAAAATTCCCAAAAAAAAAAGGAAAAAAAAATCAAAAAATTTGAAAACATCATTCCCGCATTATTTCTATCCAAACCGGGTTGAGATAGGCCGAGAAAGAATCAAAAAAATTTTAGTCCCGAATTCCGTTCCTATCCGACCCTCTCTAAAAAATTCCATATAAAATAGCAAAAAAGTTCAAAAAATTAAAAAACTTCATTAGAGCATTATTTCTATCCAAATCGGGTTGAGGTAGGCCGAGAAAGAGAAAAAAAAAATTTGCAGTCCTGAATTCCGTTCCTGTCTGACTCTCGCTAGAAAATTCCGAAAAAAATAGTAAAAAAATAAAAAACATCATTCCCGTAATATTTCTATCCAAACCGGGCTAACATAAGACGAGAAAAAGACAAAAAAATTTTAGACCCGAATTCTGTTCCGATCCGACACTTGCTAGAAAATTCTCAAAAAAATACCAAAAAAATTCAAAAAACTAAAAAACATTATTCCGGTAGTACTTCTATCCAAACCTGGTTGAGATAGGCTGAGAAAGAGGAAAAAAAAAAATTTTGTCCCGAATTCCGTTCCTATCTGACCCTATCGAGAAAATTCCATAAAAAATAGCTAAAAAATTTTAAAAATTAAAAAACTTCATTCCGCCATTATTTCTATCCAAACCCGGTTTGTCCACGAAATAGAAAAAAAAAAAATTTTGTCCCGAATTCCGTTCCTGTACGACCCTCGCTAGAAAATTCCAAAAAAAATAGCAAAAAATTTAAAAAAATTAAAAAATATCATTCCAGCAATATTTCTATCCAAACCAGGTTGAGAAAGGCCGAGAAAAAGACAAAAAAATTTTGGTCCCGAATTCTGTTCATATCCGACCCTATCTAGAAAATTCCAACAAAAATGGCAAAATATTCAAAAAATTAAAAAACTTCATTCCGGAATTATTTCTATCCAAACCGGGCTGAAATAGGCTGAGGAAGAGAGAAAACAATTATAATCCCGAATTCCGTTCATATCTGACCCTCGCAAGAAATTCCACCAAAAACAGCAAAAAAATTGAAAAATTTAATTCCGGCATTATTTCTATCAAGACCGGGCTGATATAGGCCAAGGAAGAGAGAGAAAGTCCCGAATTTTGTTCCTGTCCGACACTAGCTAGAAAATTCAAAAAACACTAGCAACAAAATTCAAAAAAAAAAAAACTTAAATTCCTAGATTATATCTATCCAAACCGGATCGAAATAGGCCGAGAAAGAGATAAAAAAAATTTCGTCACGAATTTCGTTCTTATCCGACCCTAGCTTGAAAATTCCCATAAAAAAAAGGAAAAAAAAATCAAAAAATTTAGAAACTTCATTCCGGCATTATTTCTATCCAAACTGGGCTGAGATAGGCCGACGAAGAGAGAAAACAATTTTAGTCCCTAATTCTGTTCCTGTCCGACCCTAGCTAGAAAATTCGAAAAAAAATAGCAAAAAAAAAAAAAAATTCCAAAATAGGCCGATAAATAGAAAAAAAAAAAATTTAGTCCCGAATTCCATTCCTGTCCGACCCTTGCTAGAAAATTCCAAAAAAAATAGCAAAACAATTCAAAAAATTTAAGAACTTCATTCCCACATTATTTCTATCCACACTGGGTTGAGATAGGTCGAGAAAGAGAAAAAAAAAATTTAGTCCCGAACTCTGTTCCTATCCGACCCTCTCTAGAAAATTCAATAAAAAATAGCTAAATAATTGAAAAAATTAAAAAACGTCATTCTGACGTTATGTCTATCCAAACCGGGTTGAAATAGGCCGAGAAAGAGGAAAAAAAAAAAAAAAATTTAGTCTCGAATTCCGTTACAGTCCGACCCTCGCCAGGAAATTCCTGAAAAAATAGCAAAAAAATTAAAAAAATTAAAAAACATCATTCCGACAATATTTCTATCCAAACTGGGTTGAGATAGGACGAGAAAAAGACAAAAAAAATTTAGTCGCAAATTCCGTTCCTATCCGACCCCAACAAGAAAATTCCAAGAAAAATTGCAAAAAAATTCAGAAAATTAAAAACTTCATTCTAGCATTATTTCTATCCAAACCTGGTTGAGATAGTCCACGAAATAGAAGAAAAAAATTTAGTCCCAAATTCCGTTCCTATCGTACCCTAGCTAGAAAATTCCAACAAAAATAGCAAAAAAATTCAAAAAATTAAAAAACTTCATTCCGGCATTATTTCTTTCCAAACCGGGCTGAGATAGGCCAAGGAAGAGAGAAAACAATTTTAGTCCCGAATTCCGTTCCTGTCCGACCCTAACTAGAAAATTTGAAAAAAAATATTTAAAAAATTCAAAACAAAAAAAAAATTCATTCCTAGATTATTTCTATCCAATCAGTTTTGAAATAGGCCGAGAAAGTGGAAAAAACGTTTTAGTCCCGAATTTCATTCCTATCCAACCCTAGCTGGAAAATTGCCAAAAAAATAGCAAAATAATTCAAAAACTTCATTCCCATATTATTTCAATCCAAAATGGGTTGAGATAGGCCAGGAAAGAGAAGAAAAAATTTAGGTCCCGAACTCCGTTCCTATCCGACCCTGTCTAGAAAATTCCATAAAAAATAGCTAAAAAATTCAAAAAATTAAAAAAACGTCATTCCGGCATTATGTCTATCCAAACTGGGTTGAGATAGGACGAGAAAGAGAAAGAAAAAAAAATTAGACTCGAATTCCGTTACTGTGTGACCCTCCCTAGGAAATTCCTAAAAAAATAGCAAAAAAATTCAAAAAATTAAAAAACTTCATTACGGCAATATTTCTATCCAAACTGGGATGAGATAGGCCGAGAAAAAGCCAAAAAAAATTTAGTCCCGAATTCATTTCCTATCCGACCCTAACTAGAAAATTTAAACAAAAATAGCAAAAAAATTCAAAAAATTAAAAAACTTCATTCCGGCATTATTTCTATCCAAACCGGGTTGAGATAGGCCGAGGAAGAGAGAAAAAAATTTTAGTCCCGAATTCCGTTCCTATCCGACCCCAGCTAGAAAATTCCCAATATAATAGCAAAAACATTCAGAAAATTAAAAAACTTCATTCCAACATTATTCCTATCCAACCCTGGTTGAGATAGGCTGAGAAAGAGAGAAAAAAAAAAAAAATTTAGTCCCGAATTCTGTTTCTATCCAACCCTCTCTAGAAAATTCCAGAAAAAATAGCTAAAAAATTCAAAAAATTAAAAAACTTCATTCCGGCAATGTTTCTATCCAAACCGGGTTGACATCGGCCGAGAAAAATACAAAAATATTTTAGTCCCAAATTCCGTTACTGTCTGACCCAAGAAAGAAAATTCCATCAAAATTAGCAAAAAAATTCAAAAAATTAAAATACATCATTCCGCTATTATTCCTATCCAAACTGGGCTGAGATAGGCCGAGGAAGAGAGAAAAAGTCCCGAATATCGTTCCTGGCCAACACTAGCAAGAAAATTTGAAAAAAAATAGAAAAAAAATTCCAAAGAAAGAAACTTCATTCCAAGATTATTTCTATCCAAACAGTGTTGAAATAGGCCGAGAAAGAGAAAAAAAAATTTTCATCCCGAATTCCGTTCCTGTCCGACCCTCGCTAGAAAATTCCCAAAAAAATAGCAAAAAAATTCAAAAAATTAAAAAACTTCATTCCGTCATGATGTCTATCCAAACCGGGTTGAGATAGGCCGAGAAAGAGGAAAAAAAAATTTTCGTCTCGAATTCCGTTCCTGTCCGACCCTCGCTAGAAAATTCCAAAAAAAATACCAAAAAAATTCAAAAATATCATTCTGGCAATATTTTTATCCAAACCGGGTTGAAATAGGCCGAGAAGAAGAAAAAAAAATTTTAGTGCCGAATTCCATTCCTATCCGACCCTAACTAGAAAATTACAACAAGAATAGCAAAAAAATTCAAAAAATTAAAAAACTTCATTCCGGCATTATTTCTATCAAAACCGGGCTGAGATAGGCCGAGGAAGAGAGAAAAAGTCCCGAATTCCGTTCCTGGCCGACCCTGGCAAGATAATTCGAAAGAAAATAGCAAAAAAATTCCAAAAATAAAAACTGCATTCCTAGATTATTTCTATCCAAACAGTGTTGAAATAGGACGAGAAAGAGAAAAAAAAAAATTTGGTCCCGAATTTCGTTCCTATCCGACCCCAGCTAGAAAATTCCCAAAAAAATTCAAAAACTTCATTCCCGCATTATTTCTACCCAAACTGGGTTGAAATAGGTCAAGAAAGAGAAAAAAAAAAATTTTAGTCCCAAACTCCGTTCCTATCTGACCCTCTCTAGAAAAATCAATAAAAAATAGCTAAAAAATTCAAAAAATTAAAAAACTTCATTCCGTCATTATGTCTATCCAAACCGGGTTGAGATAGGCCGAGAAAGAAAAAAAAAAAAAATTTAGTCCCAAATTCTGTTCCTGTCCGACTCTCGCTAGAAAATTCCAAAAAAAATAGTAAAAAAATAGAAAACATCATTCCCGCAATATTTCTATCCAAACCGGGCTGACATAGGCCGAGAAAAAGACATAAAATTTTAGAGCCGAATTCCGTTCCTATCCGACCCTTGCTAGAAAATTCGCAAAAAAATTCCAAAAAAATTTAAAAAATTAAACAAAATCATTCTGGAATTATTTATATCCAAACCTGATTGAGATAGGCTGAGAAAGAGAAAAAAAAAAATTTAGTCCCGAATTCGGTTCCTATCCGACCCTATCGAGAAAATTCCATAACAAATAGCTAAAAAATTCAAAAAATTAAAAAACTTCATTACGGCATTATTTCTATCCAAACCTGGCTGACATAGTCCATGAAATAGAAAAAAAAAAAATTTAGTCCCAAATTCCGTTCATGTCCGACCCTCGCTAGAAAATTCCAAAAAAAAAAAAATCGAAAAATTAAAAAATATCATTCCGGCAATATTTCTATCCAAACCGGGTTGAGATAGGCCGAGAAAAAGACAAAAAAATTTTAGACCCGAATTCTGTTCATATCCGAACCTAGCTAGAAAATTCGAACAAAAATAGCAAAAAAATTCAAAAAATTAAAAACCTTCATTCTGGCATTATTACAATCCAAACCGGGCTGAGATAGGCCGTGGAAGAGAGAAAACAATTTTAGTCCCGAATTCCGTTCCTGTCTGACCCTAGCTAGAAAGTTCGAAAAAAAAAAAAAGCTAAAAAATTCAAAAAAAAAAAAAAAAACTTCATTCCTAGATTATTTCTATCCAAACAGTGTTGAAATAGGCCGAGAAAGAGAAAAAAAAAATTTTAGTCACGAATTCCGTTCCTATCCGACCCTAACTAGAAAATTCCGGCATTATTTCTATCCAAACCGGGCTAACATAGGCCGAGAAAAAGACAAAAAAAATTTTAGAGCCGAATTCTGTTCCTATATGACCCTTGCTAGAAAATTCCCAAAAAAATACCAAAATAATTGAAACACTTCATTCCCGCATTATTTCTATCCAAACTGGGTTGAGATAGGCCGAGAAAGAGAAAAAAAAAAAAAAAAAAAAAATTAAGCCCCAAACTCCGTTCCTATCCGACCCTCTCTAGAAAATTCCATAAAAAATAGCTAAAAAATTCAAAAAATTAAAAAACGTCATTCCGGCATTATGTCTATCCAAACCGGGTTCAAATAGACCGAGAAAGAGGAAAAAAAAAATTTAGTCTCGAATTCCGTTACTATCCGACCCTCGCTAGGAAATTCCTAAAAAAATAGCACAAAAATTCAAAAACTTAAAAAAATCATTCCGGCAATATTTCTATCCAAGCCGAGATAAGATAGGCCGAGAAAAAAACAAAAAAAAAAAAAGAAATAGTCCCAAATTCCATTCCTATCCGACCCTAGCTAGAAAATTCCAACAAAAATAGCAAAAAAATTCAAAAAAATAAAAAACATAATTCCGGCATTATTTCTATCCAAAACCGGGTTGAGATATGCCGAGCAAGAGAGAAAATAATTTTAGACCCGAATTCCGTTCCTCTCCGACCCTAGCTAGAAAATTCTCAAAAAAATTCAAAAAATTAAAAAACTTCACTCCAGCATTATTTCAATCCAAACCTGGTTGAGATAGGCTGGGAAGGAGAAAAAGAAAAAAAAAAATTAGTACCAAATTCTGTTCCTATCCGACCCTCTCTAGAAAATTCCATAAAAAATAGCTAAAAAATTCAAAAAAATTAAAAAACTTCATTCCGGCAATATTTCTATCCAAACCGGGTTGAGATCGGCCGAGAAAAATACAAAAAAATTTTAATCCCGAACTATGTTCCTATCCGACCCTAGCTAGAAAATTCCAATAAAAATAGCAAAAAATTTCAAAAAATTAAAAAAACTTCATTCCCGTATTATTTCTATCCAAACTGGGTTGAGATAGGTCGAGAAAGAGAAAAAAAAAATTTTAAGTCCCGAACTCCGTTCCTATTCGACCCTCTCTAAAAAATTCCATAAAAAATAGTTAAAAAATTCAAAAAATTAAAAAACGACATTCCGGCATTATGTCTATCCAAACCGGGTTCAGATAGGTCGAGAAAGAGACAAAAAAAAAAATTTAGTCTCGAATTCCGTTACTGTCCGACCCTCGCTTGGAAATTCTTAAAAAAATAGCAAAAAAATTGAAAAAATTAAAAAAATCATTTCGGCAATATTTCTATCCAAACCGGGATTAGATAGGCCGAGAAAAAAACAAAAAAATTTTAGTCCCGAATTCAGTTCCTATCCGACCCAAGCTAGAAAATTTCCAAAAAAATTCAAAAAATTAAAAAACTTCATTCCGGCATTATTTCTATCCAAACCTAGTTGATATAGGCTGAGAAAGGGAAAAAAAAAATTTAGTCCCGAATTCTGTTCCTATCCGACCCTCTCTAGAAAATTCCATAAAAAATAGCTAAAAAATTCAAAAAATTAAAAAATATCATTCCAACAATATTTCTATCCAAACCGGGTTGAGATCGGCCAAGAAAAATACAAAAAAATTTTAGTAGCAAATTCCGTTCCTATCCGAATCCCAGCAAGAAAATTCCAAGAAAAATTGGGAAAAAATTCAAAATATTAAAAAACTTCATTCTGGCAGTATTTCTATCCAAACCTGGTTGAGATAATCCACGAAATAGAAAAAAAAAAAAAAAAAAAAAAATTTAGTCCCGAATTCCGTTCTTGTCCGAGCCTCGCTAGAAAATTCCTAAAAAACTAGCAAAAAAATTCAAAAAATTAAAAAATATCATTCCGGCAATATTTCTATCCAAACCGGGTTGAGATAGGCCGAGAAAAAGACAAAAAAAAATTTAGATCCGAATTCTGTCCATATCCGACCCTGGCTAGAAAATTCCAACAAAAATAGCAAAAAAATTCAAAAAATTAAAAAACTTCATTCCGGCATTATTTCTATCCAAACCGGGCTGAGATAGGCCGAGGAAGAGAGAAAACAATTTTAGTCCCGAATTCCGTTCATGTCCGACCCTAGCTAGAAAATTAAAAAAAAACTAGCTAAAAAGTTCAAAAAAAAAAAAAAAAATTCATTCCTAGATTATTTCTATCCCAACAGTTTTGGAATAGGTCGAGAAAGAGGAAAAAAAATTTTAGTCCCGAATTCCATTCCTATCCAACCCTAACTAGAAAATTCCCAAAAAAATAGCAACATAATTCAAAAACTTCATTCCCGCATTATTTCAATCCAAACTGGGTTGAGATGGGCCGAGAAAGAGAAGAAAAAATTTAAGTCCCGAACTCCGTTCCTGTCCGACCCTCACTAGAGAATTCCATAAAAAATAACTAAAAAATTCAAAAAATTAAAAAAACGTCATTTCGGCATTATGTCTATCCAAATCGGGTTGAGATAGGTCGAGAAAGGGAAAAAAAAAAAAAATTAGTCTCGAATTCCGTTACTGTGCGACCCTCGGTAGGAAATTCCTGAAAAAATTGCAAAAAAATTCAAAAAATTAAAAAACATCATTACGGCAATATTTCTATCCAAACCGGGATGAGATAGGCCGAGAAAAAGACAAAAAAATTTTAGTCCCAAATTCATTTCCTATCCAACCCTAGCTAGAAAATTTCAACAAAAATAGCAAAAAAATTCAAAAAATTAAAAAACTTCATTCCGGCATTATTTCTATCCAAACCGGGCTGAGATTGGCCAAGGAAGAGAGAAAAAAATTTTAGTCCCGAATTCCGTTCCTACCCGACCCCAGCTTGAAAATTCCCAAAGTAATAGCAAAAAAATTCAGAAAATTAAAAAACTTCATTACAGCATTATTCCTATCCAACCCTGGTTGAGATAGGCTGAGAAAGAGAAAAAAAAAAAAAAAAATTAGTCCCGAATTCTGTTTCTATCCGACCCACTATAGAAGATTCCAGAAAAAATAGCTAAAAAATTCAAAAAATTAAAACACTTCATTCCTGCAATGTTTCTATCCAAACCAGGTTGACATCGGCCGAGAAAAATACAAAAAAAATTTAGTCCCAAATTCCGTTCCTGTCTGACCCTAGAAAGAAACTTCCATCAAAATTAACAAAAAAATTCAAAAAATTAAAAAACTTCATTCCGCTATTATTCCTATCCAAACTGGGCTGAGATAGGCCATGGAAGAGAGAAAAAAAAATTTCTCCCGAATTCCGTACCTATCCGACCCTAGCTAGAAAATTCCATAAAAAATAGCAAGAAAATTCAAAAAATTAAAAAACTTCCTTCCCGCATTATTTCTATCCAAACCGGGCTGAGATTGGCCAAGGAAGAGAGAAAAAAATTTTAGTCCCGAATTCAGTTCCTATCCGACCCAAGCTAGAAAATTTCCAAAAAAATTCAAAAAATTAAAAAACTTTATTCCGGCATTATTTCTATCCAAACCTAGTTGATATAGGCTGAGAAAGGGAAAAAAAAAATTTAGTCCCGAATTCTGTTCCTATCCGACCCTCTCTAGAAAATTCCATAAAAAATAGCTAAAAAATTCAAAAAATTAAAAAATATTATTCCTGCAATATTTCTATCCAAACCGGGTTGAGATCGGCCAAGAAAAATACAAAAAAATTTTAGTAGAAAATTCCGTTCCTATCCGAATCCCAGCAAGAAAATTCCAAGAAAAATTGGGAAAAAATTCAAAATATTAAAAAACTTCATTCTGGCAGTATTTCTATCCAAACCTGGTTGAGATAATCCACGAAATAGAAAAAAAAAAAAAAAAAAAAAAAAAAAAAAAAAAAAAAAAAAAAAATTTAGTCCCGAATTCCGTTCTTGTCCGAGCCTCGCTAGAAAATTCCTAAAAAACTAGCAAAAAAATTCAAAAAATTAAAAAATATCATTCCGGCAATATTTCTATCCAAACCGGGTTGAGATAGGCCGAGAAAAAGACAAAAAAAAATTTAGATCCGAATTCTGTCCATATCCGACCCTGGCTAGAAAATTCCAACAAAAATAGCAAAAAAATTCAAAAAATTAAAAAACTTCATTCCGGCATTATTTCTATCCAAACCGGGCTGAGATAGGCCGAGGAAGAGAGAAAACAATTTTAGTCCCGAATTCCGTTCATGTCCGACCCTAGCTAGAAAATTAAAAAAAAACTAGCTAAAAAGTTCAAAAAAAAAAAAAAAAATTCATTCCTAGATTATTTCTATCCCAACAGTTTTGGAATAGGCCGAGAAAGAGGAAAAAAAATTTTAGTCCCGAATTCCATTCCTATCCAACCCTAACTAGAAAATTCCCAAAAAAATAGCAACATACTTCAAAAACTTCATTCCCGCATTATTTCAATCCAAACTGGGTTGAGATGGGCCGAGAAAGAGAAGACAAAATTTAAGTCCCGAACTCCGTTCCTGTCCGACCCTCACTAGAGAATTCCATAAAAAATAACTAAAAAATTCAAAAAATTAAAAAAACGTCATTTCGGCATTATGTCTATCCAAATCGGGTTGAGATAGGTCGAGAAAGAGAAAAAAAAAAAAAAATTAGTCTCGAATTCCGTTACTGTGCGACCCTCGGTAGGAAATTCCTGAAAAAATTGCAAAAAAATTCAAAAAATTAAAAAACATCATTACGGCAATATTTCTATCCAAACCGGGATGAGATAGGCCGAGAAAAAGACAAAAAAATTTTAGTCCCAAATTCATTTCCTATCCAACCCTAGCTAGAAAATTTCAACAAAAATAGCAAAAAAATTCAAAAAATTAAAAAACTTCATTCCGGCATTATTTCTATCCAAACCGGGCTGAGATTGGCCAAGGAAGAGAGAAAAAAATTTTAGTCCCGAATTCCGTTCCTACCCGACCCCAGCTTGAAAATTCCCAAAGTAATTGCAAAAAAATTCAGAAAATTAAAAAACTTCATTACAGCATTATTCCTATCCAACCCTGGTTGAGATAGGCTGAGAAAGAGAAAAAAAAAAAAAAAAATTAGTCCCGAATTCTGTTTCTATCCGACCCACTATAGAAGATTCCAGAAAAAATAGCTAAAAAATTCAAAAAATTAAAACACTTCATTCCTGCAATGTTTCTATCCAAACCAGGTTGACATCGGCCGAGAAAAATACAAAAAAAATTTAGTCCCAAATTCTGTTCCTGTCTGACCCTAGAAAGAAACTTCCATCAAAATTAGCAAAAAAATTCAAAAAATTAAAAAACTTCATTCCGCTATTATTCCTATCCAAACTGGGCTGAGATAGGCCATGGAAGAGAGAAAAAAAAATTTCTCCCGAATTCCGTACCTATCCGACCCTAGCTAGAAAATTCCATAAAAAATAGCAAAAAAATTCAACAAATTTAAAAACTTCCTTCCCGCATTATTTCTATACAAACTGGGTTGAGATAGGCCGAGAAAGAAAAAATAAAGTTTTAGTCCCGAATTCTGTTCCTATCCGACACTCTATAATAATTCCATAAAAAATAGCTAAAAAATTCAAAAAATTAATAAACTTCATTCTGGAATTATTTATATCCAAACCTGGTTGAGATAGGCTAAGAAACAGAAAAAAAAAAAAAAAAAAAAAAAAAAAAAAAAAAAAAAAAATTAGTCCCTAATTCCGTTCCTATCCGACCCTATCGAGAAAATTCCATAAAAAATAGCTAAAAAATTCAAAAAATTAAAAAACTCCATCCCGGCATTATTTCTATCCAAACCTGGTTAAGATAGTCCACGAAATAGAAAGAAAAAAAATTACTCCCGAATTCCGTTTCTGTCCGACCCTCGCTAGAAAATTCCGAAAAAAATAGCAAAAAAATATCATTCCGACAATATTTCTATCTAAACCGGGTTGAGATAGGCCAAGAAAAAGACAATAAAATTTTAGTCCCGAATTCCGTTCATATCCGATCCTAGCTAAAAAATTCCAACAAAAATAGCAAAAAAATTCAAAAAATTAAAAAACTTCATTGCGGCATTATTTCTATCCAAACCGAGCTAAGATAGGCCGAGGAAGGGAGAAAACAATTTTAGTCCCGAATTCCGTTCCTGTTCGACCCTAGCTAGAAAATTTGAAAAAAATTAGCAAAAAAAATTCAAAAAAAAAAAACTTCATTCCTAGAATATTTCTATCCAAACCGGGTAGGCCGAGAAAGGGAGAAAAACATTCTAGTCCCGAATTCCATACCAATTCGACCGTAGTTATAAAATTCCCAAAAAAATAGCAAAAAAAATCAAAAAATTTGAAAACTTCATTCCCACATTATTTCTATCCAAACTGGGTTTAGATAGGTCAAGAAAGAAAAAAAAAATTTTAATCCCGAACTCCGTTCCTATCCAACTCTCTCGAGAAAATTAAAAAAAAAATAGCTAAAAAATTAAAAAAATTAAAAAACTTCATTCCGTCATGATGTCTATCCAAACCGGGTTGACAATGGCCGACAAAGAGAAAAAAAATTTCGTCTCGAATTCCGTTCCTGTCCGTCCCTCGCTAGAAAATTCCAAAAAGATAGCAAAAAAATTCAAAAAATTAAAAAATATCATTCCGGCAAAATTTCTATCCAAACCGGGTTGAGATAGGCCGAGAAAAAGACAAAAAAAAATTTTAGTCTCGAATTCTGCTCCCATCCGACCCTAGCTAGAAAATTCCAACAGAAATAGTAAAACAATTCAAAAAACTTCATTCCGGCATTATTTCTATCCAAACCGGGCTGAGATAGGCCGAGGATGAGAGAAAAAAAATTTTAGTCCCGAAATTCGTTCCCATCCGACCCTAGCTAGAAAATTCCAACAGAAATAGTAAAAAAATTCAAAAAATTAAAAAACTTCATTCCGGCATTATTTCTATCAAAACCGGGCTGAGATAGGCCGAGGAAGAGAGAAAAAGTCCCGAATTCCGTTCCTGGCCGACCCTAGCAAGAAAATTCGAAAAAAAATAGCAAATAAATTCCGAAAAAAAAAAAAAAAAAAAAAAAAAAAACTTCATTCCTACATTATTTCTATCCAAACAGTGTTGAAATAGGCCGAGAAAGAGAGAAAAAAAAATTTCATCCCGAATTCCGTTCCTATCCGACCCTAACTAGAAAATTCCCAAAAAAATTGAAAAACTTCATTCCTGCATTATTTCTTCCCAAACTGGGTTGAGATAGGTCGAGAAAGAGAAAAAAAAAATTTAGTCCCGAACTCCGTTAAGATCCGACCCTCTCTAAAAAATTAAAAAACTTCATTGCGTATAAGTCTATCCAAACCAGGTTGAGATAGGCCGAGAAATAAAAAAAAAAATTTAGTCCTGAATTCCGTTCCTATCCAACTCTCGCTAGAAAATTCCAAAAAAAATAGTAAAAAAATAAAAAACATCATTCGTGCAATATTTCTATCCAAACCAGGCTGACATAGGCCGAGAAAAAGACATAAAAATTTTAAAGCCGAATTTCGTTCCTATCCGACCCTTGCTAGAAAATTCCAAAAAAAATACCGAAAAAATTCAAAAAATTAAACAACTTCAGTCCAGCATTATTTACATCCAAACCTGGTTGAGATTGGCTAAGAAAAAAAAAATAGCAAAAAAATTCAAAAACTTCATTCCCACATTATTCCTATCCAAACTGGGTTGAGATAGGCCGAGGAAGAGAAAAAAAAAAATTTAAGTCCCGAACTTCGTTCCTATCCGACCCTCTCTAGAAAATTCAATAAAAAATAGCTAAAAAATTAAAAGATCGTCATTCCGGCATTATGTCTATCCAAACCGGGTTCAGATAGGCCAAGAAAGGTAAAAAAAAAAAAAAATTGTCTCAAATTCCGTTACTGTCCGACCCCCGCTAGTAAATTCTTAAAAAAATGGCAAAAAAATTCAAAAAATTAAAAATATCATTCCGGAATTATTTCTATCCAAATCAGGATGAGATAGGCCGAGAAAAAAAAAAAGTTTTAGTCCCGAATTCCGTTCCTATCCGACCCTAGCTAGAAAATTCCCAAAAAAATAGCAAAAAAATTTAAAAACTTCATTCCCGCGTTATTTCTATCCAAACTGGGTTGAGATAGGCCGAGAAAGAGAAAAAAAAAAAATTTAAGTCCCGAACTCCGTTCCTATCCTACCCTCTCTAGAAAATTCCATAAAAAATTAAAAAACGTCATTCCAGCATTATGTCTATCCAAATCGGGTTCAGATAGGCTGAGAAAGACAAAAAAAAAAAAAAAAAAAAAAAAAATAGTCACGAATTCCGTTAATGTCCGACTCTCGCTAGGAAATTCCTAAAAAAATTGCAAAAAATTAAAAAAATCATTCCGGCAATATTTCTACCCAAACTGAGATGAGATAGGCCAAGAAAAAAACAAAAAAATTTTAATCCCGAATTCCGTCCCTATCCGACCCTAGCTAGAAATTTCCAACTAAAATAGCAAAAAAATTCAAAAAATTCATTCCGGCATTATTTCTATCCAAACCGGGCTGAGATAGGCCGAGCAAGAGAGAAAAAAATTTTAGTCCCGAATTCCGTCCCTATCCGACCCTAGCTAGAAAATTCCCAAAAAAATTCAAAAAATTAAAAAACTTCATTCCGGCATTATTTCTATCCAAACCTGGTTGAGAAAGAGAAAAAAAAAAAAAAAATTAGTCCCGAATTCTGTTCTTATCCGACCCTCTCTAGAAAATTCCATAAAAAATAGCTAAAAAATTCAAAAAATTAAAAAACTTCATTCCGGCAATATTTCTATCCAAACCGGGTTGAGATCGGCCAAGAAAAATGCAAAAAAAATTTATTCGCAAATTCCGTTCCTATTCGACCCCAGCAAGAAAATTCCAAGAAAAACAGCAAAAAAATTCAAAAAATTAAAAAACTTCATTCCGCTATTATTTCTATCCAAACTGGGCTGAGATTGGCCAAGGAAGAGAGAAAAAAAAATTTCTCCCAAATACCGTACATATCCGACCCTGGCTAGAAAATTCCCTGAAAAATTGCAAAACAATTCAAAAAATTTAAAAACCTCATTCCCGCAGTGTTTTTATCCAAACTGATTTGAGATAGGCCGAGAAAGAAACAAAAAAGTTTTAGTCACGAATTCGTTTCCTATCCGACACTCAATAGAAATTCCATAAAAAATAGATAAAAAAATCAAAAATTTAATAAACTTCATTCCGGCATTATTTCTATCCAAACCCCCCAGATAGGCCGATAAAGAGAGAGAGAAATTTTAGACTCGAATTCCGTTCTTATCCGAGCCCAGCTAGAAAACTCCAACAAAAATAGCAAAAAAGTTCAAAAAATTAAAAAACTTCATTCCAGCATTATTTCTATCGAAACCGGGCTGAGATAGGCCGAGGAAGAGGGAGAACAATTTTAGTCCCGAATTCTGTTCCTATCCGACCCTATCTATGAAAATCCCAAAAAAATAGCAAAAAAATTTAAAAACTTCATTCCCGCATTATTTCTATCCAAACTGGGTTGAGATAGGTCGAGAAAGAGAAAAAAAAAAAAAATTTAGTCCCGAATTCCGTTCCTATCCGACCCACTCTAGAAATTTCCATAAAAAATAGCTAAAAAATTCTAAAAATTAAAAAACTTCATTTCGTCAATATGCCTATCCAAACCGGGTTGAGATAGGCCGAGAAAGAGAAAAAAAAAAAAAAAATTATTCTCGAATTCAGTTCCTGTCCGACCCTCACTAGAAAGTTCCTAAAAAAATAGGAAAAAAATTCAAAAATCTAAAAAACGTCATTCCGGCAAGATTTCTATCCAAACCGGGTTGAGATAGGCCGAGAAAAAGACAAAAAAAATTTATTCCCGAATTTCGTTCCTATCTGACCCTAGCTAGAAAAATCCAAAAAAAATAACAAAAAAATTCAAAAAATTCAAAAATATCATTCCGGCAATATTTCTATCCAAACCGGGTTGAGATAGGCCGAGAAAAAGATTAAAAAAATTTTAGTCACGAATTCTGTTCCTGTCCGACCCGAGCTAGGAAATTCCAACAAAAATAGCAAAAAATTTAAAAACTTCATTCCGGCATTATTTCTATCAAAACCGAGCTGAGATAGGCCGAGGAAGAGAGAAAAAGTCGCGAATTCTGTTCCTGGCCGACCCAAGCAAGAAAATTCGAAAAAAAATAGCAAAAAAATTCCAAAAAAAAAAAACTGCATTCCTAGATTATTTCTATCCAAACAGTGTTGAAATAGGCCGAGAAAGAGAAAAAAAAAATTTCGTCCTGAACTCCGTTCCTATTCGACCCTCTCTAGAAAATTCAATAAAAAATAGCTTAAAAATTAAAAAAATTAAAAAACTTCATTCCGTCATTATGTCTATCCAAACTGGGTTGAGATAGGCGGGGAAAGAAAAAAAAAAAATTTAGTCCCGAATTCCGTTCCAGTCCGACTCTCGCTAGAAAATTCCAAAAAAAATAGTAAAAAAATAAAAACATCATTCCCGCAATATTTCTATCCAAACCGTGCTGACATAGGCCGAGAAAAAGAAATAAAAATTTTTGAGCCGAATTCCGTTCCTCTCCAACCCTTGCTAGAAAATTCCCAAAAAATTACCAAAAAAATTCAAAAAATGAAACAACTTCATTCCGGCATTATTTATATCCAAACCTGGTTTAGATAGGCTGAGAAAGAGAAAAAAAAAAAAAAAATTTAAGTCCCGAATTCAGTTCCTGTCCGACCCTATCGAGAAAATTCCATTAAAAATAGCAAAAAAATTCAAAAAATTAAAAAAACTTCATTCCGGCATTATTTCTCTCCAAACCTGGTTGAGATAGTCCACGAAATAGAAAAAAAAATTTTAGTCCTGAATTTCGTTCCTGTCCAACCCTCGCTAGATAATTCCACAAAAAAAAATTAAAAAAATTAAAAAATACCATTCCTGCAATATTTCTATCCAAACCAGGTTGAGATAGGCCGAGAAAAAGACAAAAAAATTTTAGTCTCGAATTCTGTTCATATGCGACCCAAGCTTGAAAATTCCAACAAAAATAGCAAAAAAATTCAAAAAATTAAAAAACTTCATTCCGGCATTTTTTCTATCCAAACCAGGCTGAGATAGGCCATGAAAGAGAGAAAACAATTTTAGTCCCGAATTCCATTCCTGTCCGACCCTAACTAGAAAATTCGAAAAAAAATAGCTAAATAATTCAAAAAAAAAAAAAAAAACTTCATTCCTAGATTATTTCTATCCAAACAGTTTTGAAATAGGCCGAGAAAGAGCAAAAAAAATTTTAGTCTCGAATTCCGTTCCTATCCGACACTGGCTAGAAAAATCCAAAAAAAAATAGCAAAAAAATTCAAAAACTTCATTCCCGCATTATTTCTATACAAACTAGGTTGAGATAGGCCGAAAAAGAGAAAAAAAAAAAAATTTAAGTCCCGTACTCCGTTCCTATCCGACCCTCACTAGGAAATTCCATAAAAAATAGCTAAAAAATTCAAAAAATTAAAAAACGTCATCCCGACATTATGGCTTTCCAAACTGGGTTCAGATAGGCTGAGAAAGAGAAAAAAAAAAAAATTAGTCTCGAATTCCGTTACAGTCCGACCTACGCTAGGAAATTCTTAAAAAAATAGCAAAAAAATTCACAAAATGAAAAAAATCATTTCGGCAATATTTCTATCCAAACAGGGATGAGATAGGCCGAGAGAAAAACAAAAAAAATTTTAGTCCCGAATTCCGTTCCTATCCGACCCTAGCTAGAAAATTCCAACAAAAATAGGAATAAAATTCAAAAAATTAAAAAACTTCGTTCCGGCATTATTTCTATCCAAACCGGGCTGAGATAGGCGTCGCAAGAGAGAAAAAAATTTTAGTCCCGAGTTCCGTTCCTATCCGACCCTAGCTAGAAAATTCCCCAAAAAATTCAAAAAATTAAAAAACTCCATTTCGGCAATATTTCTATCCAAACCTGGTTGAGATAGGCTGAGAAAGAGAAAAAAAAAAAAAAAATTTAGTCCCGAATTCTATTCCTATCCGACCCTCTCTAGAAAATTCCAAAAAAAAATAGCCAAAAAATTAAAAAACTTCATTCCGGCAATATTTCTATCCAAACCGGGTTGAGATCGGCCGAGAAAAATACAAAAAAATTTTAGTCGCAAATTCCGTTCCTATCCGACCCCAGCAAGAAAATTCCAAGAAAAATAGTAAAAAAATTCAAAAAATTAAAAAACTTCATTCCGCTATTATTTCTACCCAAACTGGACTGAGATAGGCCGAGAAAGAAAATAAATTTTCTCCCGAATACCGTACCAATCTGACCCTAGCTAGAAAATTCCCAGAAAAATTACAAAAAAAGTCAAAAAATTTGAACACCTCATTCCCGCATTGTTTCTATGCAAACTCTGTTGAGATAGGCCGAGAAAGAAACAAAAAAGTTTTTGTCCCGAATTCGTTTCCTATCCGACACTCTCTAGAAATACCATAAAAAATAGCTAAAAAAATCGAAAAATTAATAAACTTCATTCCGGCATTATTTCTATCCAAACCCTAGGCCGATAAAGAGAGAAAAAAATTTTAGTCCCGAATTCCGTTCTTATCCGACCCTAGCTAGAAAATTCCAACAAAAATAGGAAAAAAATTCAAAAAATTAAAAAATTTCATTCTGGCATTATTTCTCTCGAAACCGGGCTGAGATAGGCCGAGGATGAGAGAGAACAATTTTAGTTCCGAATTCCGTTCCTATCCGACCCTATCTATGAAAATCCCAAAAAAATAGCAAAAAATTTAAAAACTTCATTCCCGCATTATTTCTATCCAAACTGGGTTGAGATAGGTCGAGAAAGAGAAAAAAAAAAAATTTAGTCCCGAATTCCGTTCCTATCCGACCCACTCTAGAAATTTCCATAAAAAATAGCTAAAAAATTCTAAAAATTAAAAAACTTCATTTCGTCATTATGCCTATCCAAACCGGGTTGAGATAGGAAGAGAAAGAGAAAAAAAAAAAATTTTATTCTCGAATTCAGTTCCTGTCCGACCCTCACTAGAAAATTCCTAAAAAAATAGGAAATAAATTAAAAAAATTGAAAAACGTCATTCCGGCAAGATTACTATCCAAACCGGGTTGACATAGGCCGAGAAAAAGACAAAAAAAATTTGTTCCCAAATTCCGTTCCTATCCATCCGTAGCTAGAAAATTCCAAATAAAATAGCAAAAAAGTTAAAAAAATTAAAAAACATCATTCCAGCATTATTTCTATCAAAACCGGGCTGAGATAGGCCGAGGAAGAGAGAAAAAGTCCCGAATTTCATTCCTATCCAAACCTAGCTAGAAAATTAAAAAAAAAATAGCAAAAACATTAAAAAAAACAAAACTTAAATCCTAGATTATTACTATCCAAACAGGGTCGAAATAGGCTGAGAAGAAATCAAAAAAATTTTAGTCCCGAATTCCGTTTCTATCTGACCCTCTCTAAAAAATTCCATAAAAAATATCTAAAAA
This sequence comes from Quercus tomentella, assembly GCA_028535165.1. Lineage (NCBI taxonomy): Eukaryota > Viridiplantae > Streptophyta > Magnoliopsida > Fagales > Fagaceae > Quercus > Quercus tomentella. Next base: position 23,098,775 of record JAPQVY010000111.1, on the reverse strand, counting down.
GTTCAAAAAATTAAAAAACTTCATTAGAGCATTATTTCTATCCAAACCGGGTTGAGATAGGCAGTGAAAGAGAAGAAAAAAGTTTAGTCCCGAATTCCATTCCTGTCCGACCCTAACTACAAAATTCCAAAAAAAATAGTTAAATAATAAAAAACATCATTCCTACAATATTTCTATCCAAACCGGGCTAACATAGGCCGAGAAAAAGACATAAAAATTTTAGAGCCGAATTCTGTTCCTATATGACCCTTGCTAGAAAATTCCCAAAAAAATACCAAAAAAAGTCAAAAAATTAAAAAACTTCTTTCTGGCATTATTTCTATCCAAACCTGGTCGAGAGAGACTGAGAAAGAGAAAAAAAACAAATTTTAGTCCCGAATTCCGTTCCTATCCGACCCTATCGAGAAAATTCCATAAAAAATAGCTAAAAAATTTAAAAAATTAAAAAACTTCATTCCGGCATTATTTCTATCCAAACCTGGTTGAGACAGTCTAGGAAATAAAAAAAAAAAAATTTAGTCCCGAATTCCGTTCCTATCCGACCCTAACTAGAAAATTCCAAAAAAAATAGCAAAAAAATTCAAAAACTTCATTCCCGCATTATTTCTTTCCAAACTGGGTTGAGATAGGTCGAGAAAGAGAAAAAAAAATTTTAATCCTGAACTCCGTGCCTATCCGACTCTCTCTAGAAAATTCAATAAAAAATATCTAAAAAATTCAAAACATTAAAAAACTTCATTCCGTCATGATGTCTATCCAAACCGGGTTGAGAATGGCCGAGAAAGAGAAAAAAAAAAAATTTCGTCTCGCATTCCGTTCCTGTTCGACTCTCGCTAGAAAATTCGAAAAAAAATAGCAAAAAAAATTCAAAAAATTAAAAAATATCATTCCAGCAAAATTTCTATCCAAACCGGGCTGAGATAGGCCGAGAAAAAGACAAAAAAAATTTAGTTCCGAATTCTGTTCATATCCAATCCTAGCTAGAAAATTCGAAAAAAATAGCTAAAAAATTCAAAAAAAAAAAACTTCATTCCAAGATTATTTCTATCCAAACAGTATTGAAATAGGCCGAGAAAGAGAAAAAACAATTTTAGTCCCGAATTCCGTTCCTTTCATACCCTAGCTAGAAAATTCCCAAAAAAATAGCAAAAAAATTCAAAAACTTTATTCCCGCATTATTTCTATCCAAACTGGGTTGAGATAGGCCGAGAAAAAGAAAAAAAAATTTAAACCCCGTACTCCGTTCCTATCCGACACTCTCTAGAAAATTCCATAAAAAATATCTAAAAAATTCAAAAAATTAAAAAAACGTCATTCCGGCATTATGTCTATCCAAACCGGGTTGAGATAGGCTGAGAATGAGAAAAAAAATAAAAAATTTAGTCGCAAATTCCGTTACTGTCTGACCCTCGCTAGGAAATTCCTAAAAAAAAACAAAAAAATTAAAAAACACCATTCCGGCAATATTTCTATCCAAACCGGGATGAGATACATTGAGAAAAAAACAAAAGAATTTTAGTCCCGAATTCCTTTTCTATCCGACCCTAGCTAGAAAATTTCAACAAAAATAGCAAAAAAATTCAAAAAATTAAAAAACTTCATTCCAACATTATTTCTTTCCAAAACGGGCTGAGATACGCCGAAGAACAGAGAAAAAAATTTTAGTCCCGAATTCCGTTCCTATCCGACCCTAGGTAGAGAATTCCCAAAAAAATAGTAAAAAAATTCAGAAAATTAAAAAACTTCATTCCGGCATTATTTCTGTCCAAACCTGGTTGAGATAGGCTGAGAAAGAGAAAAAAAAAAAAAAAATTTGGTCCAGAATTCTGTTCCTATCCGACCCACTCTAGAAAATTCCATAAAAAATAGCTAAAAAATTCAAAAAATTAAAAAACTTCATTCCGGCAATATTTCTATCCAAACCTAATTGAGATCGGCCGAAAAAAATACAAAAAAATTTTAGCCCCAAATTCCGTTCCTATCCGACCCCAGCAAGAGAATTCCAACAAATATAGCAAAAAAATTTCAAAAAATTAAAAAATTTCATTCCGCTATTATTTCTATCCAAACTGGGCTGAGATAGGCCAAGGAAGAGAGAAAAAAAAATTTCCCTCGAATTCCGTACCTATCCGACCCTAGCTAGAAAATTCCCTAAAAAATAGCAAAAAGATTCAAAAAATTTAAAAACCTCTTTCCCACAATATTTCTATCCAAACACGGTTGAGATAGGCCAAGAAAGAAACAAAAAAGTTTTAGTCCTGAATTCGGTTCCTATCCGACACTCTCTTGTAATTCCATAAAAAATAGTTAAAAAATTAAAAAAATTAATAAACTTCATTCCGGCATTATTTCTATCCAAACCGGGCTGAGATAGGCCAAGGAAGAGAGAAAACAATTTTAGTCCCGAATTCCGTTCATGTCCGACCCCAGCTAGAAAATCCCAAAAAATAGTAAAAAAATTCAAAAAAATTTAAAAACTTCATTCCGGCATTATTTCTATCCAAACCTGGTTGAGATACGCTGAGAAAGAGAAAAAAGAAAAATTTTAGTCCCGTATTACGTTCCTATCTGGCCCTATCGAGAAAATTCCATCAAAAATAGCTAAAAAATTCAAAAAATTAAAAAACTTCTTTCTGGCATTATTTCTATCCAAACCTGGTTGAGATAGTCCACGAAATAGAAAAAAAAAAAAAAAAAAATTTAGTCCCGAATTCCACTCCAGTCCGACCCTAGATAGAAAATTCGAAAAAAAATTAGCAAAAAAAATTCAAAAAAAAAAAACTTCATTCCTAGAATATTTCTATCAAAACCGGGTAGGCCGAGAAAGGGAGAAAAAAAATTTAGTTCCGAATTCCGTACCTATCCGACCATAGCCATAAAATTCCCAAAAAAATAGAAAAAAAATTCAAAAAATTTCATTCACGCATTATTTCTATCCAAACTAGGTTGAGATAGGTCAAGAAAGAGAAAAAAAATTTTAGTCCCGAAGTCTGTTCCTATCCAACCCTCTCTAGGAAATTCAATAAAAAATGGCTTAAAAATTCAAAAAATTAAAAAACATCTTTCTGTCATTATGTCTATCCAAACCGGGTTGAGACAGGCCGAGAAAGAGAAAAAAAAAAATTCGTCTCGAATTCCGTTCCTGTCCGACCGTCACTAGAAAATTCCAAAAAAAATAGGAAAAAATTCAAAAAATTAAAAAATATCATTTCGGCAATATTTCTATCCAAACCGGGTTGAGATAGGCTGAGAGAAAGACAAAAAAAATTTTGTCCCGAATTCCGTTCCTATCCGACCTTAGCCAGAAAATTCCAACAAAAATAGATAAAAAATTCAAAAAACTAAAAAACTTTAGTCCGGCATTATTTCTATCCAAACCTGGTTGAGATAGTCCACGAAATAGAAAAAAAAAAATTTAGTCCCGAATTCCGTTCCTGTCCGACCCTCGCTAGAAAATTCCAAAAAAAATAAAATTAAAAAAATTAAAAAATTTCATTCCGGCAATATTTCTATCCAAACCGGGTTGAGATAGGCCGAGAAAAAGACTAAAAAATTTTAGTCCCGAATTCTATTCATATCCGACCCTAGCTAGAAAATTCCAACAAAAATAGCAAAAAAATTCAAAAAACTTTAAAACTTCATTCCGGCATTATTTCTATCCAAACCGGGCTGAGATAGGCCGTGGAAGAGAGAAAAGAATTTTAGTCCCGACTTCCATTCCTGTCCGACCCCAGCTAGAAAATTCGAAAAAAAATAGCTAAAAAATACCAAAAAAAAAAAAAAAAAAAAAACATCATTCCTAGATTATTTCTATCCAAATCGAGTTGAAATAGGCGGAGAAAGAGTGAAAAAAATTTTAGTCCCGAATTCCGTTCCTTTCCAACCCTTGCTATAAAAATCCCAAAAAAAACAGCAAAAAAATTCAAAAAATTTAAAAACTTCATTCCCGCATTATTTCAGTCCAAACTGGGTTGAGATAGGTCAAGAAAGAGAAAAAAAAAAATTTAGTCCCGAATTCCGTTCCTATCCGATCCTAGCTAGATAATTCTAACAAAAATAGCAAAAAAATCCAAAAAATTAAAAAACTTAATTCCAGCATTTTTCTATCCAAACCAGGCTGAGATAGGCCGAGGAAGAGAGAAAACAATTTTAGTCCTGAATTCCGTTCCTGTCCGACCCTAACCAGAAAATTCGAAAAAAATTAGCAAAAAAATTCAAAAAAAAAAAACTTCATTCCTAGAATATTTCTATCCAAACCGGGTAGGCCAAGAAAGGGAGAAAAAAATTTTAGTCCCGAATTCCGTTCCTATCCGACCGTAGCCATAAAATTCCCAAAAAAATAGCAAGAAAATTCAAAAACTTCATTTCCGCATTATTTCTATCCAAACCGGGTTGAGATATACCGAGAAAGAAAAAAAAAAATTTTCGTCTCGAATTCCGTTCCTGTCCGACCCTCGCTAGAAAATTCCAAAAGAAACGGCAAAAAAATTCAAAAAATTAAAAAATATCATTCCGGCAATATTTCTATCCAAACCAGTTTAAGATAGGCCGAGAAAAAGACAAAAAAATTTTCGTCCCGAATTCCGTACCTGTTCGACCCTAGCTAGAAAATTCCAACAAAAATATTTAAAAAATTCAAAAAATTAAGAAACTTCATTCCGGCATTATTTCTATCAAAACCGGGATGAGATAGGCCGAGGAAGAGAGAAAAAAATTTAGTCCCGAACTCCGTTCCTATCCGACCCTCTCTAGAAAATTCAATAAAAAATACCTATAAAATTCAAAAAATTAAAAAACTTTATTCTGTCATTATGTCTATCCAAACTGGGTTGAGATATGCTGAGAAAGAAAAAAAAAAATTTCGTCTCGAATTCCGTTCCTGTCCGACCCAAGCTAGAAAATTCCAACAAAAATGTTTAAAAAATTCAAAAAATTAAAAAAGTTCATTCCGGCATTATTTCTATCAAAACCGGGGTGAGATAGGCCAAGGAAGAGAGAAAAAGTCTCGAATTCCGTTCTTGTCTGTCCCTAGCAAGAAAATTCGAAAAAAAATAGCAAAAAAAATCCACAAAAAAAAACTTCATTCCTAGATTTTTTTCTATCCAAACAGTGTTGAAATAGGCCTAGAAAGTGAGAAAAAAAAATTTTGTCCCGAATTCCGTTCCTATCCGACCCTAATTAGAAAATTCCCAAAAAAATAGCAAAAAAATTCAAAAACTTCATTCCCGTATTATTTCTATCCAAACTGGGTTGAGATAGGTCAAGAAAGAGAAAAAAAAATTTTAGTCCCGAACTCCGTTCCTATCCGACCCTCTCTAGAAAATTCAATAAAAAATAGCTAAAAAATTTAAAAAACTAAAAAACTTCATTCCGTCATTATGTCTATCCAAACCGGGTTGAGATCGGCTGAGAAAAGGAAAAAAAAAAAATTTAGTCCCGAATTCTGTTCCAATCCGACTCTCGCAATAAAATTCCAAAAAAAATAGTAAAATAATAAAAAAAATCATTCCCGCAATATTTCTATCCAAATTGGGCTGACATAGGCCGAGAAAAAGACGTAAAAATTTTAGAGCCGAATTCCATTCCTACCCGACCCTTGCTAGAAAATTCCCGAAAAAATACCAAAAAAATTCAAAAAATTAAAAAACTTCATTCTGGCATTATTTCTTTCCGAATCTGGTTTAGATAGGCTGAGAAAGAGAAGAAGAAAAAAAATTTTAGTCCCGAATTCCGTTCCTATCCGACCCTATCGAGAAAATTCCATAAAAAATAGCTAAAAAATTAAAAAACTTCGTTCCGGCAGTATTTCTATGCAAACCTGGTTGAGATAGTCCACAAAACAGAAAAAAAAAAATTTTAGCTCCGAAATCCGTTCCTGTCCGGCCCTCGCTAGAAAATTCCAAAAAAAATAGCAAGAAAATTAAAAAAATTAAAAAAAATCATTCCGGCAATATTTCTATCCAAACCAGGTTGAGATAGGCCGAGAAAAAGAGAAAAAAATTTTAGTCCCGAATTCTGTTCATATCCGACCCTAGCTAGAAAATTCCAACAAAAATAGCAAAAAAATTCAAAAAACTTCATTCCGGCAATATTTCTATCCAAACCGGGCTGAGATAGGCCGAGGAAGAGAGAAAACAATTTTAGTCCCGAATTCCGTTTCTGTCCGACCCTAGATAGAAAATTCGAAAAAAAATAGCTAAAAAATTCAAAAAAAAAAAAAAAAATTCATTCCTAGATTATTTCTATCCAAATAGTGTTGAAATAGGCTGAGAAAGAGAAAAAAAAAAAAAAAAATTTAGTCCCGAATTCCGTTCCTATCCGACCCTAGATAGAAAATTCCCAAAAAAATAGAAAAAAATTCAAAAAACTAAAATACTTCAGTCCAGCATTATTTCTATCCAAACTGGTTGAGATTGGCTGAGAAAGAGACAAAAAAAAAAATTTAGTCCCGAATTCTGTTCCTATCCGATCCTTTCTAGAAAATTCCATAAAAAATAGCTAAAAAATTCAAAAAATTCATTCCGGCAATATTTCTATCCAAACCGGGTTGAGATAGGCCGAGAAAAAGAGAAAAAAATTTTAGTCACGAATTCTGTTCATATCCGATCCTAGCTAGAAAATTCCAACAAAAATAGCAAAAAAATTCAAAAAACTCCATGCCGGCGATATTTCTATCCAAACCGGGCTAAGATAGGCCGAGGAAGAGAGAAAACAATTTTAGTCCCGAATTCCATTTCTGTCCGACCCTAGATAGAAAATTCGAAAAAAAATAACTAAAAATTTCAAAAAAAAAAAAAAAAAAAAAAAAACTTCATTCCTAGATTATTTCTATCCAAACAGTGTTGAAATAGGCTGAGAAAGAGAAAAAAAAAAATTTAGTCCCGAATTCCGTTCCTATCCGACCCCAGATAGAAAATTCCCAAAAATATTAATAGCAAAAAAATTCAAAAAATTAAAATACTTCATTCCGGCATTATTTCTATCCAAACCTGGTTGAGATAGGCTGAGAAAGAGAGAAAAAAAAATATTTAGTCCCGAATTTTGTTCCTATCCGACCCTCTCTAGAAAATTCCATAAAAAATAGCTAAAAAATTCAAAAAATTAATAAACTTCATTCCGGCATTATTTCTGTCCAATCCCGCAGATAGGCCAATAAAGAGAGAAAATAATTTTAGTCCCGAATTCCGTTCATATTCGACCCTACCTAGAAAATTCAAACAAAAATAGCAAAAAAACTCAAAAAATTTAAAAACATCATTCCGGCATTATTTCTATCCAAACCGGGTTGAGATCGGTCGAGAAAAATACAAAAAAATTATAGTCCCAAATTCCGCTCCTATCCGACCCCAGCAAGAAAATTCCAACAAAAATAGCAATAAAATTCAAAAAATTAAAATTTTCATTCTGCTATTATTTCTATCCAAACTGGGCTGAGATAGGCCGAGGAAGAGAGAAAAAAAAATTTCTCCCGAATTCCGTACCTATCCGACCCTAGGTAGAAAATTCCCTAAAAAATAGCAAAAAAATTCAAAAAATTAAAATACTTCATTCCGGCATTATTTCTATCCAAACCTGGTTGAGATAGACTGAGAAAGAGAGAAAAAAAAAAATTTAGTCCCGAATTCTGTTCCTATTCGATCCTCTCTAGAAAATTCCATAAAAAATAGAATAAAAATTCAAAAAATTAAAAAATTCATTCTGGCAATATTTCTATCCAAACCGGGTTGAGATCGGCTGAGAAAAATACAAAAAAATTTTATTTCCAAATTTCGTTCCTAGCCGACCTAAGCAACAAAATTCCAACAAAAATAGCAAAAAAAATTCAAAAAATTAAAAAACTTCATTCCGCTATTATTTCTATCCAAACTAGGCTGAGATAGGCCGAGAAATAGAGAAAAAAAAAATTTCTCCCGAATTTCGTACCTATCTGACCCAAGCTAGAAAAATCCCTAAAAAATAGCAAAAAAAAATCAAAAAATTTAAAAACTTCATTCCAGCATTATTTCTATCCAAACCGGGATGAGATAGGCCGACAAAAAGACAAAAAAAAATTTAGTCCCGAATTCTGTTCTTGTTCGACCCTAGCTAGAAAATTCCAACAAAAATAGCAAAAAAATTCAAAAAATTAAAAAGTTCATTCCGACGTTATTTCTATCCAAACCGGGCTGAGTTAGGCCAAGGATGAGAGAAAAAAATTTTAGTCCCGAATTTCGTTCCTATCCGACCCTAGATAGAAAATTCCCAAAAAAAAAACAAAAAAATTCAAAAAATTAAAAAACTTCATTCCGGCATTATTTCTATCCAAACCGGGCTAAGATAGGCCGTGGAAGAGAGAAAACAAATTTAGTCCCGACTTCCGTTCCTGTCCGACCCTAGCTAGAAAATTCGAAAAAAAAAAAGCTAAAGATTTCAAAAAAAAAAAAAAAAACTTCATTCCTAGATTATTTCTTTCCAAATAGTGTTGAAATAGGCCGAGAAAGAGAAAAAAAAAAAAAAATTGTCCCGAATTCCGTTCCTATCCAACCCTAGCTAGAAAATTCCAAAAAAAGTAGCAAAAAAATTCAAAAACTTCATTCCCGCATTATTTCTATCCAAATTGGGTTGAGATAGGCCGAGAAAGAAAAAAAAAAATTTTAAGTCCCGAACTCCGTTCCCATTCGACCCCCTCCAGAAAATTGCATAAAAAATATCGAAAAAAATCAAAAAAATTAAAAAACGTCATTCCGCCATTATGTCTATCCAAACGGGGTTCAGATAGGCCAAGAAAGAAAAAAAAAAAAAAAATTTAGTCTCGAATTCCGTTACTGTCCGACCCTCGCGAGGAAATTCTTAAAAAAATAGCTAAAGAGGTCAAAAAATTACAAAAATCATTTCGGCAATATTTCTATCCAAACCGAGATGAGATAGGCCGAGAAAAAGACAAAAAAATTTTAATCCCGAATTCCGTTCCTATCCGACCCTAGCTAGAAAATTCGAACAAAAATAGCAAAAAAATTCAAAAAATTTAAAAACTTCATTCCAGCATTATTTCTATCCAAACTGGGCTGAGATAGGCCGAGCAAGAGAGAAAAAATTTTTAGTCCCGAATTCCGTTCCTAACCGACCCTAGTTAGAAAATTCCCAAAAATATAGCAAAAAAATACAAAAAATTAAAAAACTTCTTTCCGGCATTATTTCTATCCAAACCTGGTTGAGATAGGCTGAGAAAGGGAAAAAAAGAAAAAAAAATTAGTCCCGAATTCTGTTCCTATCCGACCCTCTCTAGAAAATTCCATAAAAAATAGCTAAAAAATTCAAAAAATTAATAAACTTCATTCCGGCATTATTTCTGTCCAATCCCGCAGATAGGCCAATAAAGAGAGAAAATAATTTTAGTCCTGAATTCCGTTCATATTCGACCCTAGCTAGAAAATTCAAACAAAAATAGCAAAAAAACTCAAAAAATTTAAAATCATCATTCCAGCATTATTTCTATTCAAACCGGGTTGAAATCGGCCGAGAAAAATAAAAAAAATTATAGTCCCAAATTCCGTTCCTATCCGACCCCAGCAAGAAAATTCAAACAAAAATAGCAATAAAATTCGAAAAATTAAAATTTTCATTCTGCTATTATTTCTATCCAAACTGGGCTGAGATAGGCCGAGGAAGAGAAAAAAAATTTTCTCCCGAATTCTGTACCTATCCGACCTTAGGTAGAAAATTCCCTAAAAAATAGCAAAAAAATTCAAAAAATTTAAAAACTTCATTCCCGCATTATTTCAATCCAAACCTCCGAGATAGGCCAAGAAAAAGACAAAAAAATTTTAGTCCCGAATTCCGTTCCTACCCGACCCTAGCTAGAAAATTCCAACAAAAATAGCAAAAAAATTCAAAAAATTAAAAGACCTCATTCCGGCATTATTTCTATCCAAACCGGGCTGACATAGGCCGAGGAAGAGAGAAAAAAATTATAGTCCCGAATTCGGTTCCTGTCCGACCCTAGCAAGAAAATTCGACAAAGAAATAGCAAAAAAGTTCCAAAAAAAAAAACTTCATTCCAAGATTATTTCTATCCAAACAGTGTTGAAATAGGCCGAGAAAGAGAAAAAAAAATTAGTCTTGAATTCCGTTCCTATCCGACCCTAGATATAAAATTCGTCAAAAAATAGCAAAATAATTCAAAAAATTTAAAAACTACACTCTCGCATTATTTCTATCCAAACTGGGTTGAGATAGGTCGAAAAAGAGAAAAAAAAATTTTAATCCCGAATTCTGTTCCTATCCGACCCACCCAAGAAATTTCCATAAAAAATAGCTGAAAAATTCAAACAATTAAAAAACTTCATTCCGTCATTATGACTATCCAAACCGGGTTGAGATAGGCCGAGAAAGAGAAAAAAAAATCTAGTCTTGAATTCCGTTCCTGTCCGACCCTCGCTAGAAATTTCCAAAAATTAAAAAACATCATTCCGACAAGATTTCTATCCAATCCGGGTGAGATTGGCTGAGAAAAAGACAAAAAAATTTTAGTCCCGAGTTCCGTTCCTATCCGACCCTAGGTAGAAAATTCCAACAAAAATAGCAAAAAAATTCAAAAAATTAAAAAACTTCATTCCAGCATTATTTCTATCAAAACCAGGCTAAGATAAGCCGAGGAAGAGAGAAAAAGTCCCGAATTCCGTTCCTATCCGACCCTAGCTAGAAAATTCGAAAAAAAAAAAAAAAAAAAAAAAGCAAAAAAAAAGAAAAAGTCATTCCAAGATTATTTCTATCCCAACCGGGTTGAGATAGGCCGAGAAAGAGATAAAAAAAATTTTGTCCCGAATTTCGTTCCTATCCGACCCTATCTAGAAAATTCTCAAAAAAATAGCAAAAAAAATCACAAAATTTAAAAACCTCATTCCCTTCCTATCCGAATCGGGTTGAGATAGGCCGACAAAGAATCAAAAAAATTTTCGTCCCGAATTCCTTTCCTATTCGGCCCTCTCTAAAAAATTCCAACAAAATTAGCAAATAAATTCAAAAAATTAAAAATTTCATTCCGGCATTATTTCTATCCAAACAAGGTTGACATAGGCCGAGGAAGAGAGAAAACAATTTTAGTCCTGAATTCCGTTACTGTCCGACCCTAGCTAGAATATTCGAAAAAAAATAGCAAAATAAAATAAAATAAAATAAAATAAAATAAAATAAAAAACATCATTCCTAGATTATTTCTATCCAAAACGGGTTTAAATAGGCCCAGAAATTGAAAAAAAAAATTTAGTATTGAATTCCGTTCCTATCCGACCCTAGATATAAAATTCCCAGAAAAATAGAAAAAAAATTCAAAAAATTTAAAAACTTCACTCCCGCATTATTTCTATCCAAACTGGATTGAGATAGGTCGAAAAAGAGAAAAAAAAAAAATTTAGTCCCGAATTCTGTTCCTATTCGATCCACTCAAGAAAATTCCATAAAAAATAGCTGAAAAATTCAAAAAATTAAAAAACTTCATTTCGTCATTATGTATATCCAAACAGGGTTGAGATAGGTCATGAAAGAGAAAAAAAAAATTAGTCTCGAATTCCGTTCCTGTTCGACCCTCGCTAGAAAATTCCAAAAATTAAAAAATATCATTCCGGCAAGATTTCTATCCAAACCGGGTGAGATAGGCCGAGAAAAAGACAAAAAATTTTTAGTCCCGAGTTCCGTTCATATCCGACCCTAGCTAGAAAATTCCAACAAAAATAGCAAAAAAATTCAGAAAATTAAAAAACTTCATTCCGGCAATATTTCTATCAAAACCAGGCAGAGATAAGCCAAGGAAAAGAGAAAAAGTCCCGAATTCCGTTCCTATCCGACCCTCTCTAGAAAATTCCATAAAAAATAGCTAAAAAATTCAAAAAATTAAAAAACTTCATTCCGACATTATTTCTATACAAACTTGGTTGAGATAGTCCACGAAATAGGAAAAAAAAAATTTACTCCCGAATTTCGTTCCTGTCCGACCCTCGCAAGAAAATCCCAAAAAAAATAAGAAAAAAATTTGAAAAATTAAAAAATATCATTCCAGCGATATTTCTATCCAAACCGGGTTGAGACAGGCCGAGAAAAAGACAAAAAAATTTTAGCCCCGAATTCCGTTCATATCCGACCCTAGCTAGAAAATTCCAACAAAAATAGCAAAAAAATTCAAAATTAAAAAACTTCATTCCGGCATTATTTCTATCCAAACCGGGCTAAGATAGGTCGTGGAAGAGAAAAAAAAAATTTTAGTCCCGAATTCCGTTCCTATCCGACCCTAGCTAGAAAATTCCAAAAAAATAGCAAAAAAAATCAAAAAATTAAAAAACTTAATTCCGGCATTATTTCTATCCAAACCGGGCTGAGATAGGCCGAGGAAGAGAGAAAACAATTTTAGTCCCGAAATCCGTTCCTGTCCGAACCTAGCTAGAAAATTCGAAAAAAAATGGCAAAAAAAAAAAAAAAAAAAAAAACTTCATTCCTAGAATATTTGTATCGAAACCGGGTTGAAATATGCCGAGAAAGAGTGTAAAAAAATTTTAGTCCCGAATTCCGTTCTTATCCGACCATCTCTAGAAAATTCCATAAAAAATAGCTAAAAAATTCAAAAAATTAAAAAACTTTATTCCGGCATTATTTCTATCCAAACCAGGTTGAGATAGTCCATGAAATAGAAAAAAAAAAAAAATTTAGTCCCGAATTCCGTTCCTGTCCGACCCTCGCTAGAAAATTCCGAAAAACATAGCAAAAAAATTCAAAAAATTAATAATATCATTCCGGCAATATTTCTATCCAAACCGGGTTGAGATAGGACGAGAAAAAGACAAAAAAAATTTGGACCCGAATTCCGTTCATATCCGACCCTGGCTAGAAAATTCCAACAAAAATATCAAAAAAATTCAAAAAACTAAAAAACTTCATTCCGGCATTATTTCTATCCAAACCGGGCTGAGATAGGCCAAGGAAGAGAGAAAACAATTTTAGTCTTGAATTCCGTTCCTATTATACCCTATCTAGAAAATTCTCAAAAAAATAGCAAAATAAATCAGAAAATTTAAAAACCTCATTCCCGCATTCTTTCTATCCAAACCGGGTTGAGATAGACCGAGAAAGAATCGAAAAAAATTTAGTCCCTAATTTCGTTCCTATCCGACCCTCTCTAAAAAATTCCAACAAAATTAGCAAATAAATTCAAAAAATTAAAAATTTCATTCCGGCATTATTTCTATACAAACCGGGTTGAGATAGGCTGAGGAAGAGAGAAAACAATTTTAGTCCCGAATTCCGTTACTGTCCAACCCTAGCCAGAAAATTAAAAAAAAAATAGCCAAAAAAGTAAAAAAAAAAAAAAAAAAAAACTTCATTCCAAGATTACTTCTATCCAAACTGGGTTTAAATAGGACGAGAAAGAGAAAAAAAAAAATTTTAGCCCCGAATTCCGTTCCTATCCGACCCTCTCTAGAAAATTGCAAAAAAAATACCAAAAAAATTAAAAAACATCATTCCGGCAATATTCAATCTAAACTGGGTTGAGGTAGGCCGAGAAAAAGACAAAAAAAGTTTAATCCCGAAATCCGTTCCTATCCGACCCTTGCTAGAAAATTCCAACAAAAATAGCAAACAAAATTCAAAAAATGAAAAAACGGCATTCCAGCATTATTTCTATCCAAACCGGGCTGACTTAGGCCGAGGAAGAGAGAAAACAATTATAGTCCCGAATTCCGTTACTGTCCGACCCTAGCTAGAAAATTCGAAAAAAAAATAGAAAAAAATAAAAAAATAAAAAAAAACTTCATTCCTAGATTATTTCTATCCAAACCGGGTTTAAATAGGCCGAGAAAGAAAAAAAAAAATTTTAGTCCGGAATTCCGTTCCTATCCGACCCTCTCTAGAAAATTCTAAAAAAAATAGCAAAAAAAATTCAACAAATTAAAAAACAGCATTCCGGCAATATTCAATCAAAACCGGGTTGAGATAGGCCGAGAAAAAGAAAAAAAAAAATTTAGTCCCGAATTCCGTTCCTATCTGACCCGAGCTAGAAAATTCCAACAAAATTAGCAAAAAAATTCAAAAAATTAAAAAACTTCATTACGGCATTATTTCTATCCAAACCGGGCTAAGTTAGGCCGTGGAAGAGGGAAAAAAATTTTAGTCCCGAATTTCGTTCCTGTCCGACCCCTAGCTAGAAAATTCCAAAAAAATAGCAAAAAAATTAAAAAAATTAATTCCGGCATTATTTCTATCCAAACCAGGCTGAGATAGGCCGACGAAGAGAGAAAAAAATATTAGTCCCGAAGTCCGTTCCTGTCCGACCCTAGCTAAAAAACTCGAAAAAAAAAATAGCAAACAAATTCAAAAAAAAAAAAAAAAAAACTTCATTCCTAGAATATTTGTATCCAAACCGGGTTGAAAGAGAGTAAAAAAATTTTAGTCCCGAATTCCATTCCTATCCGACCATCTCTAGAAAATTCAATAAAAAATAGCTAAAAAATTCAAAAAATTAAAAAACTTTATTCCGGCATTATTTCTATGCATACCAGGTTGAGATAGTCCACGAAATACAAAAAAAAAAAATTTTAGTCCCGAATTTCGTTCCTATCCGACCCTCGCTAGAAAATTCCAAAAAAAATAGCAAAAATATTCAAAAAATTAAAAATATCATTCCGGCAATATTTCTATCTAAACCGGGTTGAGATAGGACGAGAAAAAGACAAAAAAAAAATTTAGACCCGAATTCCGTTCTTATCCGACCCTAGCTAGAAAATTCCAACAAAAATAGCAATAAAATGAAAAAACGTCATTCCGGCATTATTTCTATCCAAACTGGGTTGAGATAGGCCGAGAAAGAGAAAAAAAAATTTAGTCTTGAATTCCGTTCCTGTCCGACCATCGCTAGAAATTTCCAAAAACATCATTCCGACAAGATTTCTATCCAATCCGGGTGAGATTGGCTGAGAAAAAGACAAAAAAATTTTAGTCCCGAGTTCCGTTCCTATCCGACCCTAGCTAGAAAATTCCAACAAAAATAGCAAAAAAATTCAAAAAATTAAAAGACCTCATTCCGGCATTATTTCTATCCAAACCGGGCTGACATAGGCCGAGGAAGAGAGAAAAAAATTATAGTCCCGAATTCGGTTCCTGTCCGACCCTAGCAAGAAAATTCGACAAAGAAATAGCAAAAAAATTCCAAAAAAAAAAACTTCATTCCAAGATTATTTCTATCCAAACAGTGTTGAAATAGGCCGAGAAAGAGAGAAAAAAAATTTTAGACCCGAATTCCTTTCCTATCCGACCCTAGCTAGAAAATTCCCAAAAAAATAGGAAAAAAATTCAAAAACTTCATTCCCGCATTATTTCTTTCCAAACTAGGTTGAGATAGGTCGAGAAAGAGAAAAAATATTTTAGTCCCGAACTCCGTTCCTGTCCGACCCTCGCTAGAAAATTGCAAAAAAAGTAGTAAAAAATAAAAAACATCATTCCGGAAATATTGCTATCCGAACCGGGCTGATATAGGCCGAGAAAAGGATAAAAAAATTTTAGACCCGAATTCCGTTCCTATCCGACCCTCTCTAGAAAATTCCATAAAAAATAGTAAAAAAATTCAAAAAACTAAAAAACTTCATTCCTTCATTTTGTCTGTCCAAACCGGATCGAGATAGGCCGAGAAAGAGAAAAAAAAAAAAAAATTTAGTCCCGTATTCCGTTCCTGTCCAACTCTCGCTAGAAAATTCCAAAAAAAATAGTAAAAAAATAAAAACCATCATTCCCGCAATATTTCTAGCGAAACCGGGCTGACATAGGCCGAGAAAAAGACATAAAAATTTTAGAGCCGAATTCCGTTCCTATCCGACCCTAGCTAGAAAATTCCCAAAAAAATACCTAAAAAATTCAAAAAATTAAAAAATTTCATTCCGACATTATGTCAATCCAAACCGGGTTGAGATATGCCATGAAAGAGAAAAAAAAAAATTGTCTCGAATTCCGTTCCTGTCCGACCCTAGCTAGAAAATTCTGAAAAAAATAGCAAAAAAGTTTAAAAAATTAAAAAACTTCATTCCGGCATTATTTCTATCAAACCCGGGCTGAGATAGGCCGAGGAAGAGAGAAAAAGTCCCGAATTCTGTTCCTATACGACCCTAGCAAGAAAATTTCAAAAAAAAAAAACTTCATTCCTAGATTATTTCTTTCCAAACAGTGTTGAAATAGGCCGAAAAAGAAAAAGAAAAAATTTCGTCTCGAATTCCATTCCAACCCGACCCTAACTAGAAAATTCCCAAAAAAATAGCAAAAAAATTCAAAAAATTTAGAAACTTCATTCCCGCATTATTTCAATCCAAACTGGGTTGAGATAGTTCGAGAAAGAGAAAAAAAGAAATTTAGTCCTGAATTCCGTTCCTATCCGACCCTCTCTAGAAATTTCCATAAAAAATAGCTAAAAAAATTAAAAAATTTCATTCCGTCATTATGTATCCAAACTGGGTTGAGATAGGCCGAGAAAGAGAAAAAAAAAAATTGAGTCCCGAATTCCGTTCCTGTCCGACTCTCGCTAGAAAATTCCAAAAAAAATAGTAAAAAAAAAAAAAAAATCATTCCGGCAATATTTCTATCCAAACCGGGCTGATATAGGCCGAGAAAAGGACAAAAAAATTTTAGACCCAAATTCCGTTCCTATCCGACCGTCTCTAGAAAATTCCATAAAAAATAGCAAAAAAATTCAAAAAATTCAAAAACTTCATTCCGGCATTATTTCAATCAAAACCGGGCTGAGATAGGCTGAGGAAGAGAGAAAAAGTCCCGAATTCCGTTCCTATCCGACCCTAGCAAGAAAATTCGAAAAAGAAATAACAAAAAAATTGCAAGGTTATTTCTATCCAAACAGTGTTGAAATAGGCCGAGAAAGAGAGAAAAAAAATTTTAGACCCGAATTCCTTTCCTATCCGACCCTAGCTAGAAAATTCCCAAAAAAATAGGAAAAAAATTCAAAAACTTCATTCCCGCATTATTTCTTTCCAAACTGGGAGATAGGTCGAGAAAGAGAAAAAATATTTTAGTCCCGAACTCCGTTCCTGTCCGACTCTCGCTAGTAAATTGCAAAAAAACTAGTAAAAAAATAAAAAACATCGTTCCGACAATATTGCTATCCGAACCGGGCTGATATAGGCCGAGAAAAGGACAAAAAAATTTTAGACCCGAATTCCGTTCCTATCCGACCCTCTCTAGAAAATTCCATAAAAAATAGTAAAAAAATTCAAAAAATTAAAAAACTTCATTCCGTCATTATGTCTATCCAAACCGGGTTGAGATAGGCCGAGAAAGAGAAAAAAAAAAAAAAAATTTAGTCCCGTACTCCGTTCCTGTCCAACTCTCGCCAGAAAATTCCCAAAAAAATACCTAAAAAATTCAAAAAATTAAAAAATTTCATTCCGTCATTATGTCAATCCAAACCGGGTTGAGATATGCCATGAAAGAGAAAAAAAAAATTGTCTCGAATTCCGTTCCAGTCCGTCCCTAGCAAGAAAATTCGAAAAAAAATAGCAAAAAAATTCCAAAAAAAAAAACTTCATTCCTAGATTATTTCTATCCAAACAGTGTTGAAATAGGCCTAGAAAGTGAGAAAAAAAAATTTTGTCCCGAATTCCGTTCCTATCCGATCCTAAATAGAAAATTCCCAAAAAAATAGCAAAAAAATTCAAAAACTTCATTCCCGTATTATTTCTATCCAAACTGGGTTGAGATAGGTCAAGAAAGAAAAAAAAAAATTTTAGTCCCGAACTCCGTTCCTATCCGACCCTCCCTAGAAAATTCAATAAAAAATAGCTAAAAAATTAAAAAAATTAAAAAACTTCATTCCGTCATTATGTCTATCCAAACCGGGTTGAGATAGGCCGAGAAAGAGAAAAAAAAAAAATTTAGTCCCGAATTCCGTTCTTGTCCGACTCTCGCAATAAAATTCCAAAAGAAATAGTAAAAAAATAAAAAACATCATTCCCGCAATATTTCTATCCAAATTGGCTGACATAGGACGAGAAAAAGACGTAAAAATTTTAGAGCCGAATTCCGTTCCTACCCGACCCTTGCTAGAAAATTCCCAAAAGAATACCAAAAAAATACCAAAAATTAAAAAACTTCATTCTGGCATTATTTCTTTCCAAACCTGGTTTAGATAGGCTGAGAAAGAGAAGAAGAAAAAAATTTTACTCCCGAATTCCGCTCCTATCCGACCCTATCGAGAAAATTCCATAAAAAATAGCTAAAAAATTCAAAAAATTAAAAAACTTCGTTCCGGCAGTATTTCTATGCAAACCTGGTTGAGATAGTCCACGAAATAGAAAAAAAAATTTTAGTCCCGAATTCCGTTCCTGTCCGACCCTCGCTAGAAAATTCCAAAAAAAATAGCAAAAAAATTAAAAAAATCAAAAAATATCATTCCGGCAATATTTCTATCCAAACCGGGTTGAGATAGGCCGAGAAAAAGAGAAAAAAATTTTAGTCCCGAATTCTGTTCATATCCGACCCTAGCTTGAAAATTCCAACAAAAATAGCAAAAAAATCCAAAAAACTTCATTCCGGCAATATTTCTATCCAAACCGGGCTGAAATAGGCCGAGGAAGAGAGAAAACAATTTTGGTCCCGAATTCCGTTTCTGTCCGACCCTAGATCGAAAATTCGAAAAAAAATAGCTAAAAATTCAAAAAAAAAAAAAAAAAAAAACTTCATTCCTAGATTATTTCTATCCAAACAGTGTTGAAATAGGCTGAGAAAGAAAAAAAAAAAATTTAGTACCGAATTCCGTTCCTATCCGACCCTAGATAGAAAATTCATAAAAAAATAGCAAAAAAATTCAAAAAATTAAAATAATTTATTCCGGCATTATTTCTATCCAAACCTGGTTGAGATAGGCTGAGAAAGAGAGAAAAAAAAATTTAGTCCCGAATTCTGTTCCTATCCGATCCTCTCCAGAAAATTCCATAAAAAATAGTTAAAAAATTCAAAAAATTAAAAAATTCATTCCGGTAATATTTCTATCCAAACCGGGGTGAGATCGGCCGAGAAAAATACAAAAAAATTTTATTTCCAAATTCCGTTCCAAGCCGACCCAAGCAACAAAATTCCAACAAAAATAGCAACAAAATTCAAAAAATTTAAAAACTTCATTCCTGCATTATTTCTATCCAAACCGGGATGAGATAGGCCGAGAAAAAGACAAAAAAAATTTAGTCCCGAATTCCGTTCCTGTCCGACCCTAGCTAGAAAATTCCAACAAAAATAGCAAAAAAATTCAAAAAATTCAAAAGTTTATTCTGGCGTTATTTCTATCCAAACCGGGCTGAGTTAGGCCAAGGATGAGAGAAAAAAATTTTAGTCCCGAATTCCGTTCCTATCCGTCCCTAGATAGAAAATTCCCAAAAAAATAACAAAAAAATTCAAAAAATTAAAAAACTTCATTCCGGCATTATTTCTATCCAAACCTGGTTGAGATAGGCCGAGAAAGAGAGAAAAAAAAAAATTTAGTCCCGAATTCTGTTCCTATCCGATCCTCTCTAGAAAATTCCAACAAAAATAACAAAAGAAATTCAAAAAATTAAAAAACTTCATTCCGTCATTAATTCTATCCAAACCGGGCAAAGATAGGCCGTGGAAGAGAGAAAACAATTCTAGTCCCGAATTCCGTTCCTGTCCGACCCTAGCTAGAAAATTTGAAAAAAAAAAGCTAAAGATTTCAAAAAAAAAAAAAAACTTCATTCCTAGATTATTTCTATCCAAATAGTGGTGAAATAGGCCGACAAAGAGAAACAAAAAAAAATTTTAGTCCCGAATTCTGTTCCTATCTGACCCTAGCTAGAAAATTCCAAAAAAAGTAGCAAAACAATTCAAAAACTTCATTCCCGCATTATTTCTATCCAAATTGGGTTGAGATAGGCCGAGAAAGAAAAAAAAAAATTTAAGTCCCGAACTCCGTTCCCATCCGACCCCCCCCAGAATATTCTATAAAAAATATCGAAAAAAATCGTAAAATTAAAAAACGTCATTCCGGCATTATGTCTATCCAAACGGGATTCAGATAGGCCAAGAAAGAAAGAAAAAAAAATTTAGTCTCGAATTCCGTTACTGTCCGGCCCTCGCTAGGAAATTCTTAAAAAAATAGCTAAGGAAGTTAAAAAATTAAAAAAATCATTGCGGCAATATTTCTATCCAAACCGAGATGAGATAGGCCGAGAAAAACACAAAAATTTTAGTCCCGTATTCCGTTCTTGTCCAACTCTCGCTAGAAAATCCCAAAAAAAATAGTAAAAAAATAAAAACCACCATTCCCGCAATATTTCTATCGAAAACGGGCTGACATAGGCCGAGAAAAAGACATAAAAATTTTAGAGCCGAATTCCGTTCCTATCCGACCCTAGCTAGAAAATTCCCAAAAAAATACCTAAAAAATTCAAAAAATTAAAAAACTTCATTCCGTCATTATGCCTATCCAAACCGGGTTGAGATATGCCGAGAAAGAAAAAAAAAAAAAATTTCGTCTCGAATTCCGTTCCTGTTCGACCCTAGCTAGAAAATTCCAAAAAAAATAGCAAAAAAGTTTAAAAAATTAAAAAACTTCATTCCGGCATTATTTCTATCAAACCCGGGCTGAGATAGGCCGAGGAAAAGAGAAAAAGTCCCGAATTCCGTTCCTGTCCGACCCTAGCAAGAAAATTCCAAAAAAAAAAAAACTTCATTCCTAGATTATTTCTATCCAAACAGTGTTGAAATAGGCCGAGAAAGAAAAAACAAAAATTTAGTCTCGAATTCCGCTCCTATCCGACCCTCTCAAGAAAATTCCATAAAAAATATTTAAAAAAGTCAAAAAATTAAAAAATTCGTTCTGGCAGTATTTCTATCCAAACCGGGTTGAGATCGGCTGAGTAAAATACAAAAAAATTTTAGTCCCAAATTCCGTTCCTATCCGACCCAAGCAAGAAAATTCCAACAAAAATAGCAAAAAAATTCAAAAAATTAAAAAACTTCATTCTAGCATTATTTTTGTCAAAACTGGGCTGAGAGAGGCCGAGGAAGAGAGAAAAAGTCCCGAATTCCGTTCCTAGGAAGAAAATTCGAAAAAAAATAGCAAAAAAATTCCGAAAAAAGAAAAACTTCATTCCTAGATTATTTCTATCCAAACAGTGTTCAAATAGGCCAGGAAAGAGAAAAAAAAAAAAGTTTTGTCCCGAATTCCGTTCCTATCCGACCCTAACTAGAAAATTCCAAAAAAAAATAGCAAAAAAAATTCAAAAACTTCATTCCCGCATTAAATTTGGTCCAGAATTCTGTTCATATCCGACCCTAACTAGAAAATTCCAAAAAAAATTGCAAAAAAATTCAAAAAATTAAAAAACTTCATTCCGAAATTATTTCTATCCAAACCGGGATGAGATACGCCGACGAAGAGAGAAAAAAATTTTAGTCCTGAATTCCGTTCATGTCCGACCCTAGCTAGAAAATTCGAAAGAAAATAGCTAAAAAATTCAAAAAAAAAAAGCTAAAAAATTCAAAAAAAAAAAAAAAAAAAAAAAAAAACTTCATTCCAAGATTATTTCCATCCAAACAGTGTTGAAATAGGCCGAGAAAGAGAAAAAAAAAAATTTTAGTCCCGAGTTCCGTTCCTGTCCAACCCTCTCAAGAAAATTCCATAAAAAATAGTTAAAAAATTAAAAAATTCATTCCGGCATTATTTTTATCAAAACTGGGCTGAGAGAGGCCGAGGAAGAGAGAAAATGTCCCGAATTCCGTTCCTAGCAAGAAAATTCGAAAAAAAATAGCAAAAAAATTCCAAAAAAAAAAAAACTTCATTCCTAGATTATTTCTATCCAAACAATGTTCAAATAGGCCGAGAAAGAGAAAAAAAAAAAAGTTTTGTCCCGAATTCCGTTCCTATCCGACCCTAACTAGAAAATTCCAAAAAAAAATAGCAAAAAAAATTCAAAAACTTCATTCCCGCATAAAATTTAGTCCAGAATTCTGTTCATATCCGACCCTAACTAGAAAATTCCAAAAAAAATTGCAAAAAAATTCAAAAAATTAAAAAACTTCATTCCGAAATTATTTCTATCCAAACCGGGATGAGATACGCCGAGGAAGATAGAAAAAAATTTTAGTCCTGAATTCCGTTCCTGTCCGACCCTAGCTAGAAAATTCGAAAGAAAATAGCTAAAAAATTCAAAAAAAAAAAATAGCTAAAAAATTCAATAAAAAAAAAAAAAAAACTTCATTCCAAGATTATTTCTATCCAAACAATGTTCAAATAGGCCGAGAAAGAGAAAAAAAAAAAGTTTTGTCCCGAATTCCGTTCCTATCCGACCCTAACTAGAAAATTCCAAAAAAAAATAGCAAAAAAAATTCAAAAACTTCATTCCCGCATTAAATTTAGTCCAGAATTCTGTTCATATCCGACCCTAACTAGAAAATTCCAAAAAAAATAGCAAAAAAATTCAAAAAATTTAAAAACTTCATTCCAAAATTATTTGTATCTAAACCGGGATGAGATACGCCGAGGAAGAGAGAAAACAATTTTAGTCCCGAATTCCATTCCTATCCGACCCTAGCTAGAAAATTCGAAAAAAAATAGCTAAAATATTCGAAAAAAAAGTAGCTAAAAAATTCAAAAAAAAAACAAAAAACTTCATTCCAAGATTATCTCTATCCAAACAGTGTTGAAACAGGCCGAGAAAGAGAAAAAAAAAAATTTTAGTCCTGAATTCCGCTCCTATCCGACCCTCTCAAGAAAATTCCATAAAAAATAGTTAAAAAAGTCAAAAAATTAAAAAATTCGTTCTGGCAGTATTTCTATCCAAACCGGGTTGAGATCGGCTGAGTAAAATACAAAAAAATTTTAGTCCCAAATTTCGTTCCTATCCGACCCAAGCAAGAAAATTCCAACAAAAATAGCAAAAAAAATTCAAAAAATTAAAAACTTCATTCTGCTATTATCTCTATCCAAACTTGGCAGAGATAGGCCAAGGAAGAGAGAAAAAAAATTTTCTCCCAAATTCCGTACCTATCCGACCCAAGCTAGAAAATTCCCTAAAAAAAATTCAAAAAATTAAAAAACTTCATTCCGGAATTATTTCTATCAAAATTGGGCTGAGAGAGGCCGAGGAAGAGAGAAAAAGTCCCGAATTCCGTTCCTAGCAAGAAAATTCGAAAAAAATTAGCAAAAAAATTCCAAAAAAAAAAAAAACTTCATTCCTAGATTATTTCTATCCAAACAGTGTTCAAATAGGCCGAGAAAGACAAAAAAAAAAAGTTTTGTCCCGAATTCCGTTCCTATCCGACCCTAACTAGAAAACTCCAAAAAAAAAATAGCAAAAAAAATTCAAAAACTTCATTCCCGCATTAAATTTAGTCCAGAATTCTGTTCATATTCGATCCTAACTAGAAAAGTCCAAAAAAAATAGCAAAAAAATTCAAAAAATAAAAAAACTTCATTCCGAAATTATTTCTATCCAAACCGGGATGAGATACGCTGAGGAAGAGAGAAAAAAATTTTAGTCCCGAATTCCTTTCCTGTCCGACCCTAGATAGAAAATTAAAAAAAAAATAGCAAAAAAATTCAAAAAAAATATAGCTAAAAAATTCAAAAAAAAAAAAAAACAACTTCATTCCAAGATTATTTCTATCCAAATAGTGTTGAAATAGGCCGAGAAAGAGAAAAAAAAAAAGTTTTGTCCCGAATTCCGTTCCTATCCGACCCTAACTAGAAAATTCCAAAAAAAAATAGCAAAAAAAAATTCAAAAACTTCATTCCCGCATTAAATTTAGTCCAGAATTCTGTTCATATCCGACCCTTACTAGAAAATTCCAAAAAAAATTGCAAAAAAATTCAAAAAATTAAAATACTTCATTCCGAAATTATTTCTATCCAAACCGGGATGAGATACGCCGAGGAAGATAGAAAAAAATTTTAGTCCTGAATTCCGTTCTTGTCCGACCCTAGCTAGAAAATTCGAAAGAAAATAGCTAAAAAATTCAAAAAAAAAAAATAGCTAAAAAATTCAAAAAAAAAAAAAAAAAAACTTCATTCCAAGATTATTTCTATCGAAACAATGTTCAAATAGGCCGAGAAAGAGAAAAAAAAAAGTTTTGTCCCGAATTCCGTTCCTATCCGACCCTAACTAGAAAATTCCAAAAAAAAATAGCAAAAAAAATTCAAAAACTTCATTCCCGCATTAAATTTAGTCCAGAATTCTGTTCATATCCGACCCTAAATAGAAAATTCCAAAAAAAATTGCAAAAAAATTCAAAAAATTTAAAAACTTCATTCCAAAATTATTTGTATCCAAACCGGGATGAGATACGCCGAGGAAGAGAGAAAATAATTTTAGTCCCGAATTCCATTCCTATCCGACCCTAGCTAGAAAATTCGAAAAAAAATAGCAAAAAAATTCGAAAAAAAAATAGCTAAAAAATTCAAAAAAAAAACAAAAAACGTCATTCCAAGATTATCTCTATCCAAACAGTGTTGAAACAGGCCGAGAAAGAGAAAAAAAAAAATTTTAGTCCTGAATTCCGCTCCTATCCGACCCTCTCAAGAAAATTCCATAAAAAATAGATAAAAAAGTCAAAAAATTAAAAAATTCGTTCTGGCAGTATTTCTATCCAAACCGGGTTGAGATCGGCTGAGTAAAATACAAAAAAATTTTAGTCCCAAATTCCGTTCCTATCCGACCCAAGCAAGAAAATTCCAACAAAAATAGCAAAAAAATTCAAAAAATTAAAAACTTCATTCTGCTATTATCTCTATCCAAACTGGGCAGAGATAGGCCAAGGAAGAGAGAAAAAAAATTTTCTCCCAAATTCCGTACCTATCCGACCCAAGCTAGAAAATTCCCTAAAAAAAATTCAAAAAATTTAAAAACTTTATTCCTGAATTATTTCTATCCAAACCTGAGATAGGCCGAGAAAAAGACGAAAAAAATTTAGTCCCGAATTCTGTACCCACCTGACCCTAGCTAGAAAATTCAAAAAAAAATAGCAAAAAAATTCAAAAAATTAAAAAACTTCATTCCGGCAGTATTTCTATCCAAACCGGGCTGAGATAGGCTGAGGAAGAGAGAAAACAATTTTAGTCCCGAATTCCGTTCCTGTCCGACCCTAGCTAGAAAATTCGAAATAAATTAGCAAAATAATTCAAAAAAAAAAAATTTCATTCCTAGAATATTTCTACCCAAACCGGGTAGGCCGAGAAAGGGAGAAAAAAATTTTAGTCCCGAATTCCGTTCCTATCCGACCCTAGCAAGAAAATTCCAACAAAAATAGTAAAAAAAATTCAAAAAATTAAAAAACTTCATTCCGGAATTATTTCTATCAAAATTGGGCTGAGAGAGGCCGAGGAAGAGAGAAAAAGTCCCGAATTCCGTTCCAAGCAAGAAAATTCGAAAAAAAATAGCAAAAAAATTCCAAAAAAAAAAAACTTCATTCCTAGATTATTTCTATCCAAACAGTGTTCAAATAGGCCGAGAAAGACAAAAAAAAAAAAAGTTTTGTCCCGAATTCCGTTCCTATCCGACCCTAACTAGAAAATTCCAAAAAAAAAATAGCAAAAAAAATTCAAAAACTTCATTCCCGCATTAAATTTAGTCCAGAATTCTGTTCATATCCGATCCTAACTAGAAAAGTCCAAAAAAAATAGCAAAAAAATTCAAAAAATAAAAAAACTTCATTCCGAAATTATTTCTATCCAAACCGGGATGAGATACGCTGAGGAAGAGAGAAAAAAATTTTAGTCCCGAATTCCGTTCCTGTCCGACCCTAGATAGAAAATTCGAAAAAAAATAGCAAAAAAATTCAAAAAAAATATAGCTAAAAAATTCAAAAAAAAAAAAAAAAAAAAAAAACTTCATTCCAAGATTATTTCTATCCAAATAGCGTTGAAATAGGCCGAGAAAGAGAAAAAAAAAAATTTTAGTCTCGAATTCCGTTCCTATCCGACCCTCTCAAGAAAATTCCATAAAAAATAGTTAAAAAATTCAAAAAATTAAAAAATTCATTCTGGCAGTATTTCTATCCAAACCGGGTTGAGATCGATTGAGTAAAATACAAAAAAATTTTAGTCCCAAATTCCGTTCCTATCCGACCCAAGCAAGAAAATTCCAACAAAAATAGCAAAAAAATTCAAAAAATTAAAAAACTTCATTCCGCTATTATCTCTATCCAAACTAGGCAGAGATAGGCCAAGGAAGAGAGAAAAAAAATTTTCTCCCGAATTCCGTACCTATCCGACCCAAGCTTGAAAATTCCCAAAAAAAAATTCAAAAAATTTAAAAACTTCATTCCTGAATTATTTCTATCCAAACCTGAGATAGGCCGAGAAAAAGACAAAAAAAATTTAGTCCTGAATTCCATACCTACCTGACCCTAGCTAGAAAATTCAAAAAAAAATAGCAAAAAAATTCAAAAAATTAAAAAACCTCATTTCAGCAGTATTTCTATCCAAACCGGGCTGAGATAGGCTGAGGAAGAGAGAAAACAATTTTAGTCCCGAATTCCGTTCCTGTCCGACCCTAACTAGAAAATACGAAAAAAATTAGCAAAAAATTTCAAAAAAAAAAAACTTCATTCCTAGAATATTTCTACCCAAACCGGGTAGGCCGAGAAAGGGAGAAAAAAATTTTAGTCCCGAATTCCGTTCCTATCCGACCCTAACAAGAAAATTCCAAAAAAAATAGCAAAAAAATTCAAAAAATTAAAAAACTTCATTCTGGCATTATTTTTATCAAAACTGGGCTGAGAGAGGCCGAGGAAGAGAGAAAAAGTCCCGAATTCCGTTCCTAGCAAGAAAATTCGAAAAAAAATAGCAAAAAAATTCCAAAAAAAAAAAAACTTCATTCCTAGATTATTTCTATCCAAACAGTGTTCAAATAGGCCGAGAAAGAGAAAAAAAAAAAAAGTTTTGTCCCGAATTCCGTTCCTATCCGAGCCTAAGTAGAAAATTCCAAAAAGAAATAGCAAAAAAAATTCAAAAACTTCATTCCCGCATTAAATTTAGTCCAGAATTCTGTTCATATCCGACCCTAACTAGAAAATTCCAAAAAAAATTGCAAAAAAATTCAAAAAATTCAAAAACTTCATTCCGGCATTATTTCAATCAAAACCGGGCTGAGATAGGCTGAGGAAGAGAGAAAAAGTCCCGAATTCCGTTCCTATCCGACCCTAGCAAGAAAATTCGAAAAAGAAATAACAAAAAAATTGCAAGGTTATTTCTATCCAAACAGTGTTGAAATAGGCCGAGAAAGAGAGAAAAAAAATTTTAGACCCGAATTCCTTTCCTATCCGACCCTAGCTAGAAAATTCCCAAAAAAATAGGAAAAAAATTCAAAAACTTCATTCCCGCATTATTTCTTTCCAAACTGGGAGATAGGTCGAGAAAGAGAAAAAATATTTTAGTCCCGAACTCCGTTCCTGTCCGACTCTCGCTAGTAAATTGCAAAAAAACTAGTAAAAAAATAAAAAACATCGTTCCGACAATATTGCTATCCGAACCGGGCTGATATAGGCCGAGAAAAGGACAAAAAAATTTTAGACCCGAATTCCGTTCCTATCCGACCCTCTCTAGAAAATTCCATAAAAAATAGTAAAAAAATTCAAAAAATTAAAAAACTTCATTCCGTCATTATGTCTATCCAAACCGGGTTGAGATAGGCCGAGAAAGAGAAAAAAAAAAAAAAAAATTTAGTCCCGTACTCCGTTCCTGTCCAACTCTCGCCAGAAAATTCCCACAAAAATACCTAAAAAATTCAAAAAATTAAAAAATTTCATTCCGTCATTATGTCAATCCAAACCGGGTTGAGATATGCCATGAAAGAGAAAAAAAAAATTGTCTCGAATTCCGTTCCAGTCCGTCCCTAGCAAGAAAATTCGAAAAAAAATAGCAAAAAAATTCCAAAAAAAAAAACTTCATTCCTAGATTATTTCTATCCAAACAGTGTTGAAATAGGCCTAGAAAGTGAGAAAAAAAAATTTTGTCCCGAATTCCGTTCCTATCCGATCCTAAATAGAAAATTCCCAAAAAAATAGCAAAAAAATTCAAAAACTTCATTCCCGTATTATTTCTATCCAAACTGGGTTGAGATAGGTCAAGAAAGAAAAAAAAAAATTTTAGTCCCGAACTCCGTTCCTATCCGACCCTCCCTAGAAAATTCAATAAAAAATAGCTAAAAAATTAAAAAAATTAAAAAACTTCATTCCGTCATTATGTCTATCCAAACCGGGTTGAGATAGGCCGAGAAAGAGAAAAAAAAAAAATTTAGTCCCGAATTCCGTTCTTGTCCGACTCTCGCAATAAAATTCCAAAAGAAATAGTAAAAAAATAAAAAACATCATTCCCGCAATATTTCTATCCAAATTGGCTGACATAGGACGAGAAAAAGACGTAAAAATTTTAGAGCCGAATTCCGTTCCTACCCGACCCTTGCTAGAAAATTCCCAAAAGAATACCAAAAAAATACCAAAAATTAAAAAACTTCATTCTGGCATTATTTCTTTCCAAACCTGGTTTAGATAGGCTGAGAAAGAGAAGAAGAAAAAAATTTTACTCCCGAATTCCGCTCCTATCCGACCCTATCGAGAAAATTCCATAAAAAATAGCTAAAAAATTCAAAAAATTAAAAAACTTCGTTCCGGCAGTATTTCTATGCAAACCTGGTTGAGATAGTCCACGAAATAGAAAAAAAAATTTTAGTCCCGAATTCCGTTCCTGTCCGACCCTCGCTAGAAAATTCCAAAAAAAATAGCAAAAAAATTAAAAAAATCAAAAAATATCATTCCGGCAATATTTCTATCCAAACCGGGTTGAGATAGGCCGAGAAAAAGAGAAAAAAATTTTAGTCCCGAATTCTGTTCATATCCGACCCTAGCTTGAAAATTCCAACAAAAATAGCAAAAAAATCCAAAAAACTTCATTCCGGCAATATTTCTATCCAAACCGGGCTGAAATAGGCCGAGGAAGAGAGAAAACAATTTTGGTCCCGAATTCCGTTTCTGTCCGACCCTAGATCGAAAATTCGAAAAAAAATAGCTAAAAATTCAAAAAAAAAAAAAAAAAAAAAACTTCATTCCTAGATTATTTCTATCCAAACAGTGTTGAAATAGGCTGAGAAAGAAAAAAAAAAAATTTAGTACCGAATTCCGTTCCTATCCGACCCTAGATAGAAAATTCATAAAAAAATAGCAAAAAAATTCAAAAAATTAAAATAATTTATTCCGGCATTATTTCTATCCAAACCTGGTTGAGATAGGCTGAGAAAGAGAGAAAAAAAAATTTAGTCCCGAATTCTGTTCCTATCCGATCCTCTCCAGAAAATTCCATAAAAAATAGTTAAAAAATTCAAAAAATTAAAAAATTCATTCCGGTAATATTTCTATCCAAACCGGGGTGAGATCGGCCGAGAAAAATACAAAAAAATTTTATTTCCAAATTCCGTTCCAAGCCGACCCAAGCAACAAAATTCCAACAAAAATAGCAACAAAATTCAAAAAATTTAAAAACTTCATTCCTGCATTATTTCTATCCAAACCGGGATGAGATAGGCCGAGAAAAAGACAAAAAAAATTTAGTCCCGAATTCCGTTCCTGTCCGACCCTAGCTAGAAAATTCCAACAAAAATAGCAAAAAAATTCAAAAAATTCAAAAGTTTATTCTGGCGTTATTTCTATCCAAACCGGGCTGAGTTAGGCCAAGGATGAGAGAAAAAAATTTTAGTCCCGAATTCCGTTCCTATCCGTCCCTAGATAGAAAATTCCCAAAAAAATAACAAAAAAATTCAAAAAATTAAAAAACTTCATTCCGGCATTATTTCTATCCAAACCTGGTTGAGATAGGCCGAGAAAGAGAGAAAAAAAAAAATTTAGTCCCGAATTCTGTTCCTATCCGATCCTCTCTAGAAAATTCCAACAAAAATAACAAAAGAAATTCAAAAAATTAAAAAACTTCATTCCGTCATTAATTCTATCCAAACCGGGCAAAGATAGGCCGTGGAAGAGAGAAAACGATTCTAGTCCCGAATTCCGTTCCTGTCCGACCCTAGCTAGAAAATTTGAAAAAAAAAAGCTAAAGATTTCAAAAAAAAAAAAAAACTTCATTCCTAGATTATTTCTATCCAAATAGTGGTGAAATAGGCCGACAAAGAGAAACAAAAAAAAATTTTAGTCCCGAATTCTGTTCCTATCTGACCCTAGCTAGAAAATTCCAAAAAAAGTAGCAAAACAATTCAAAAACTTCATTCCCGCATTATTTCTATCCAAATTGGGTTGAGATAGGCCGAGAAAGAAAAAAAAAAATTTAAGTCCCGAACTCCGTTCCCATCCGACCCCCCCCAGAATATTCTATAAAAAATATCGAAAAAAATCGTAAAATTAAAAAACGTCATTCCGGCATTATGTCTATCCAAACGGGATTCAGATAGGCCAAGAAAGAAAGAAAAAAAAATTTAGTCTCGAATTCCGTTACTGTCCGGCCCTCGCTAGGAAATTCTTAAAAAAATAGCTAAGGAAGTTAAAAAATTAAAAAAATCATTGCGGCAATATTTCTATCCAAACCGAGATGAGATAGGCCGAGAAAAACACAAAAATTTTAGTCCCGTATTCCGTTCTTGTCCAACTCTCGCTAGAAAATCCCAAAAAAAATAGTAAAAAAATAAAAACCACCATTCCCGCAATATTTCTATCGAAAACGGGCTGACATAGGCCGAGAAAAAGACATAAAAATTTTAGAGCCGAATTCCGTTCCTATCCGACCCTAGCTAGAAAATTCCCAAAAAAATACCTAAAAAATTCAAAAAATTAAAAAACTTCATTCCGTCATTATGCCTATCCAAACCGGGTTGAGATATGCCGAGAAAGAAAAAAAAAAAAAATTTCGTCTCGAATTCCGTTCCTGTTCGACCCTAGCTAGAAAATTCCAAAAAAAATAGCAAAAAAGTTTAAAAAATTAAAAAACTTCATTCCGGCATTATTTCTATCAAACCCGGGCTGAGATAGGCCGAGGAAAAGAGAAAAAGTCCCGAATTCCGTTCCTGTCCGACCCTAGCAAGAAAATTCCAAAAAAAAAAAAACTTCATTCCTAGATTATTTCTATCCAAACAGTGTTGAAATAGGCCGAGAAAGAAAAAACAAAAATTTAGTCTCGAATTCCGCTCCTATCCGACCCTCTCAAGAAAATTCCATAAAAAATAGTTAAAAAAGTCAAAAAATTAAAAAATTCGTTCTGGCAGTATTTCTATCCAAACCGGGTTGAGATCGGCTGAGTAAAATACAAAAAAATTTTAGTCCCAAATTCCGTTCCTATCCGACCCAAGCAAGAAAATTCCAACAAAAATAGCAAAAAAATTCAAAAAATTAAAAAACTTCATTCTAGCATTATTTTTGTCAAAACTGGGCTGAGAGAGGCCGAGGAAGAGAGAAAAAGTCCCGAATTCCGTTCCTAGGAAGAAAATTCGAAAAAAAATAGCAAAAAAATTCCGAAAAAAGAAAAACTTCATTCCTAGATTATTTCTATCCAAACAGTGTTCAAATAGGCCAGGAAAGAGAAAAAAAAAAAAGTTTTGTCCCGAATTCCGTTCCTATCCGACCCTAACTAGAAAATTCCAAAAAAAAATAGCAAAAAAAATTCAAAAACTTCATTCCCGCATTAAATTTGGTCCAGAATTCTGTTCATATCCGACCCTAACTAGAAAATTCCAAAAAAAATTGCAAAAAAATTCAAAAAATTAAAAAACTTCATTCCGAAATTATTTCTATCCAAACCGGGATGAGATACGCCGACGAAGAGAGAAAAAAATTTTAGTCCTGAATTCCGTTCATGTCCGACCCTAGCTAGAAAATTCGAAAGAAAATAGCTAAAAAATTCAAAAAAAAAAAGCTAAAAAATTCAAAAAAAAAAAAAAAAAAAAAAAAAAACTTCATTCCAAGATTATTTCCATCCAAACAGTGTTGAAATAGGCCGAGAAAGAGAAAAAAAAAAATTTTAGTCCCGAGTTCCGTTCCTGTCCAACCCTCTCAAGAAAATTCCATAAAAAATAGTTAAAAAATTAAAAAATTCATTCCGGCATTATTTTTATCAAAACTGGGCTGAGAGAGGCCGAGGAAGAGAGAAAATGTCCCGAATTCCGTTCCTAGCAAGAAAATTCGAAAAAAAATAGCAAAAAAATTCCAAAAAAAAAAAAACTTCATTCCTAGATTATTTCTATCCAAACAATGTTCAAATAGGCCGAGAAAGAGAAAAAAAAAAAAGTTTTGTCCCGAATTCCGTTCCTATCCGACCCTAACTAGAAAATTCCAAAAAAAAATAGCAAAAAAAATTCAAAAACTTCATTCCCGCATAAAATTTAGTCCAGAATTCTGTTCATATCCGACCCTAACTAGAAAATTCCAAAAAAAATTGCAAAAAAATTCAAAAAATTAAAAAACTTCATTCCGAAATTATTTCTATCCAAACCGGGATGAGATACGCCGAGGAAGATAGAAAAAAATTTTAGTCCTGAATTCCGTTCCTGTCCGACCCTAGCTAGAAAATTCGAAAGAAAATAGCTAAAAAATTCAAAAAAAAAAAATAGCTAAAAAATTCAATAAAAAAAAAAAAAAAACTTCATTCCAAGATTATTTCTATCCAAACAATGTTCAAATAGGCCGAGAAAGAGAAAAAAAAAAAGTTTTGTCCCGAATTCCGTTCCTATCCGACCCTAACTAGAAAATTCCAAAAAAAAATAGCAAAAAAAATTCAAAAACTTCATTCCCGCATTAAATTTAGTCCAGAATTCTGTTCATATCCGACCCTAACTAGAAAATTCCAAAAAAAATAGCAAAAAAATTCAAAAAATTTAAAAACTTCATTCCAAAATTATTTGTATCTAAACCGGGATGAGATACGCCGAGGAAGAGAGAAAACAATTTTAGTCCCGAATTCCATTCCTATCCGACCCTAGCTAGAAAATTCGAAAAAAAATAGCTAAAATATTCGAAAAAAAAATAGCTAAAAAATTCAAAAAAAAAGCAAAAAACTTCATTCCAAGATTATCTCTATCCAAACAGTGTTGAAACAGGCCGAGAAAGAGAAAAAAAAAAATTTTAGTCCTGAATTCCGCTCCTATCCGACCCTCTCAAGAAAATTCCATAAAAAATAGTTAAAAAAGTCAAAAAATTAAAAAATTCGTTCTGGCAGTATTTCTATCCAAACCGGGTTGAGATCGGCTGAGTAAAATACAAAAAAATTTTAGTCCCAAATTTCGTTCCTATCCGACCCAAGCAAGAAAATTCCAACAAAAATAGCAAAAAAAATTCAAAAAATTAAAAACTTCATTCTGCTATTATCTCTATCCAAACTTGGCAGAGATAGGCCAAGGAAGAGAGAAAAAAAATTTTCTCCCAAATTCCGTACCTATCCGACCCAAGCTAGAAAATTCCCTAAAAAAAATTCAAAAAATTAAAAAACTTCATTCCGGAATTATTTCTATCAAAATTGGGCTGAGAGAGGCCGAGGAAGAGAGAAAAAGTCCCGAATTCCGTTCCTAGCAAGAAAATTCGAAAAAAATTAGCAAAAAAATTCCAAAAAAAAAAAAAACTTCATTCCTAGATTATTTCTATCCAAACAGTGTTCAAATAGGCCGAGAAAGACAAAAAAAAAAAGTTTTGTCCCGAATTCCGTTCCTATCCGACCCTAACTAGAAAACTCCAAAAAAAAAATAGCAAAAAAAATTCAAAAACTTCATTCCCGCATTAAATTTAGTCCAGAATTCTGTTCATATTCGATCCTAACTAGAAAAGTCCAAAAAAAATAGCAAAAAAATTCAAAAAATAAAAAAACTTCATTCCGAAATTATTTCTATCCAAACCGGGATGAGATACGCTGAGGAAGAGAGAAAAAAATTTTAGTCCCGAATTCCTTTCCTGTCCGACCCTAGATAGAAAATTAAAAAAAAAATAGCAAAAAAATTCAAAAAAAATATAGCTAAAAAATTCAAAAAAAAAAAAAAAAAACTTCATTCCAAGATTATTTCTATCCAAATAGTGTTGAAATAGGCCGAGAAAGAGAAAAAAAAAAAGTTTTGTCCCGAATTCCGTTCCTATCCGACCCTAACTAGAAAATTCCAAAAAAAAATAGCAAAAAAAAATTCAAAAACTTCATTCCCGCATTAAATTTAGTCCAGAATTCTGTTCATATCCGACCCTTACTAGAAAATTCCAAAAAAAATTGCAAAAAAATTCAAAAAATTAAAATACTTCATTCCGAAATTATTTCTATCCAAACCGGGATGAGATACGCCGAGGAAGATAGAAAAAAATTTTAGTCCTGAATTCCGTTCTTGTCCGACCCTAGCTAGAAAATTCGAAAGAAAATAGCTAAAAAATTCAAAAAAAAAAAATAGCTAAAAAATTCAAAAAAAAAAAAAAAAAAACTTCATTCCAAGATTATTTCTATCGAAACAATGTTCAAATAGGCCGAGAAAGAGAAAAAAAAAAAGTTTTGTCCCGAATTCCGTTCCTATCCGACCCTAACTAGAAAATTCCAAAAAAAAATAGCAAAAAAAATTCAAAAACTTCATTCCCGCATTAAATTTAGTCCAGAATTCTGTTCATATCCGACCCTAAATAGAAAATTCCAAAAAAAATTGCAAAAAAATTCAAAAAATTTAAAAACTTCATTCCAAAATTATTTGTATCCAAACCGGGATGAGATACGCCGAGGAAGAGAGAAAATAATTTTAGTCCCGAATTCCATTCCTATCCGACCCTAGCTAGAAAATTCGAAAAAAAATAGCAAAAAAATTCGAAAAAAAAATAGCTAAAAAATTCAAAAAAAAAACAAAAAACGTCATTCCAAGATTATCTCTATCCAAACAGTGTTGAAACAGGCCGAGAAAGAGAAAAAAAAAAATTTTAGTCCTGAATTCCGCTCCTATCCGACCCTCTCAAGAAAATTCCATAAAAAATAGATAAAAAAGTCAAAAAATTAAAAAATTCGTTCTGGCAGTATTTCTATCCAAACCGGGTTGAGATCGGCTGAGTAAAATACAAAAAAATTTTAGTCCCAAATTCCGTTCCTATCCGACCCAAGCAAGAAAATTCCAACAAAAATAGCAAAAAAATTCAAAAAATTAAAAACTTCATTCTGCTATTATCTCTATCCAAACTGGGCAGAGATAGGCCAAGGAAGAGAGAAAAAAAATTTTCTCCCAAATTCCGTACCTATCCGACCCAAGCTAGAAAATTCCCTAAAAAAAATTCAAAAAATTTAAAAACTTTATTCCTGAATTATTTCTATCCAAACCTGAGATAGGCCGAGAAAAAGACGAAAAAAATTTAGTCCCGAATTCTGTACCCACCTGACCCTAGCTAGAAAATTCAAAAAAAAATAGCAAAAAAATTC
Organism: Quercus tomentella; assembly: GCA_028535165.1. NCBI lineage: Eukaryota > Viridiplantae > Streptophyta > Magnoliopsida > Fagales > Fagaceae > Quercus > Quercus tomentella. Next base: position 23,063,392 of record JAPQVY010000111.1, on the reverse strand, counting down.
AAAAAATTAAAAAACTTCATTCCGGCAGTATTTCTATCCAAACCGGGCTGAGATAGGCTGAGGAAGAGAGAAAACAATTTTAGTCCCGAATTCCGTTCCTGTCCGACCCTAGCTAGAAAATTCGAAATAAATTAGCAAAATAATTCAAAAAAAAAAAATTTCATTCCTAGAATATTTCTACCCAAACCGGGTAGGCCGAGAAAGGGAGAAAAAAATTTTAGTCCCGAATTCCGTTCCTATCCGACCCTAGCAAGAAAATTCCAACAAAAATAGTAAAAAAAATTCAAAAAATTAAAAAACTTCATTCCGGAATTATTTCTATCAAAATTGGGCTGAGAGAGGCCGAGGAAGAGAGAAAAAGTCCCGAATTCCGTTCCAAGCAAGAAAATTCGAAAAAAAATAGCAAAAAAATTCCAAAAAAAAAAAACTTCATTCCTAGATTATTTCTATCCAAACAGTGTTCAAATAGGCCGAGAAAGACAAAAAAAAAAAAAGTTTTGTCCCGAATTCCGTTCCTATCCGACCCTAACTAGAAAATTCCAAAAAAAAAATAGCAAAAAAAATTCAAAAACTTCATTCCCGCATTAAATTTAGTCCAGAATTCTGTTCATATCCGATCCTAACTAGAAAAGTCCAAAAAAAATAGCAAAAAAATTCAAAAAATAAAAAAACTTCATTCCGAAATTATTTCTATCCAAACCGGGATGAGATACGCTGAGGAAGAGAGAAAAAAATTTTAGTCCCGAATTCCGTTCCTGTCCGACCCTAGATAGAAAATTCGAAAAAAAATAGCAAAAAAATTCAAAAAAAATATAGCTAAAAAATTCAAAAAAAAAAAAAAAAAAAAAAAAAACTTCATTCCAAGATTATTTCTATCCAAATAGCGTTGAAATAGGCCGAGAAAGAGAAAAAAAAAAATTTTAGTCTCGAATTCCGTTCCTATCCGACCCTCTCAAGAAAATTCCATAAAAAATAGTTAAAAAATTCAAAAAATTAAAAAATTCATTCTGGCAGTATTTCTATCCAAACCGGGTTGAGATCGATTGAGTAAAATACAAAAAAATTTTAGTCCCAAATTCCGTTCCTATCCGACCCAAGCAAGAAAATTCCAACAAAAATAGCAAAAAAATTCAAAAAATTAAAAAACTTCATTCCGCTATTATCTCTATCCAAACTAGGCAGAGATAGGCCAAGGAAGAGAGAAAAAAAATTTTCTCCCGAATTCCGTACCTATCCGACCCAAGCTTGAAAATTCCCAAAAAAAAATTCAAAAAATTTAAAAACTTCATTCCTGAATTATTTCTATCCAAACCTGAGATAGGCCGAGAAAAAGACAAAAAAAATTTAGTCCTGAATTCCATACCTACCTGACCCTAGCTAGAAAATTCAAAAAAAAATAGCAAAAAAATTCAAAAAATTAAAAAACCTCATTTCAGCAGTATTTCTATCCAAACCGGGCTGAGATAGGCTGAGGAAGAGAGAAAACAATTTTAGTCCCGAATTCCGTTCCTGTCCGACCCTAACTAGAAAATACGAAAAAAATTAGCAAAAAATTTCAAAAAAAAAAAACTTCATTCCTAGAATATTTCTACCCAAACCGGGTAGGCCGAGAAAGGGAGAAAAAAATTTTAGTCCCGAATTCCGTTCCTATCCGACCCTAACAAGAAAATTCCAAAAAAAATAGCAAAAAAATTCAAAAAATTAAAAAACTTCATTCTGGCATTATTTTTATCAAAACTGGGCTGAGAGAGGCCGAGGAAGAGAGAAAAAGTCCCGAATTCCGTTCCTAGCAAGAAAATTCGAAAAAAAATAGCAAAAAAATTCCAAAAAAAAAAAAACTTCATTCCTAGATTATTTCTATCCAAACAGTGTTCAAATAGGCCGAGAAAGAGAAAAAAAAAAAAAGTTTTGTCCCGAATTCCGTTCCTATCCGAGCCTAAGTAGAAAATTCCAAAAAGAAATAGCAAAAAAAATTCAAAAACTTCATTCCCGCATTAAATTTAGTCCAGAATTCTGTTCATATCCGACCCTAACTAGAAAATTCCAAAAAAAATTGCAAAAAAATTCAAAAAATTAAAAAACTTCATTCCGAAATTATTTCTATCCAAACCGGGATGAGATACGCCGAGGAAGAGAGAAAAAAATTTTAGTCCTGAATTCCGTTCCTGTCCGACCCTAGCTAGAAAATTCGAAAGAAAATAGCTAAAAAATTCAAAAAAAAAAAAAAAAAACTTCATTCCAAGATTATTTCTATCCAAACAGTGTTCAAATAGGCCGAGAAAGAGAAAAAAAAAAAGTTTTGTCCCGAATTCCGTTCCTATCCGACCCTAACTAGAAAATTCCAAAAAAAAATAGCAAAAAAAATACAAAAACTTCATTCCCGCATTAAATTTAGTCCAGAATTCTGTTCATATTCGACCCTAACTAGAAAATTCCAACAAAAATAGCAAAAAAATTCAAAAAATTTAAAAACTTCATTCCAAAATTATTTGTATCTAAACCGGGATGAGATACGCCGAGGAAGAGAGAAAACAATTTTAGTCCCGAATTCCATTCCTATCCGACCCTAGCTAGAAAATTCGAAAAAAAATAGCTAAAATATTCGAAAAAAAATAGCTAAAAAATTCAAAAAAAAAACAAAAAACGTCATTCCAAGATTATCTCTATCCAAACAGTGTTGAAACAGGCCGAGAAAGAGAAAAAAAAAAATTTTAGTCCTGAATTCCGCTCCTATCCGACCCTCTCAAGAAAATTCCATAAAAAATAGATAAAAAAGTCAAAAAATTAAAAAATTCGTTCTGGCAGTATTTCTATCCAAACCGGGTTGAGATCGGCTGAGTAAAATACAAAAAAATTTTAGTCCCAAATTCCGTTCCTATCCGACCCAAGCAAGAAAATTCCAACAAAAATAGCAAAAAAATTCAAAAAACTAAAAAACTTCATTCTGCTATTATCTCTATCCAAACTGGGCAGAGATAGGCCAAGGAAGAGAAAAAAAAAATTTCCCCCAAATTCCGTACCTATCCGACCCAAGCTAGAAAATTCCATAAAAAAAATTCAAAAAATTTAAAAACTTCATTGCTGAATTATTTCTATCCAAACCTGAGATAGGCCGAGAAAAAGACGAAAAAAATTTAGTCCCGAATTCCGTACCTACCTGACCCTAGCTAGAAAATTCAAACAAAAATAGCAAAAAAATTCAAAAAATTTAAAAACTTCATTCCGGCAGTATTTCTATCCAAACCGGGCTGAGATAGGCTAAGGAAGAGAGAAAACAATTTTAGTCCCGAATTCCGTTCCTGTCCGACCCTAGCTAGAAAATTCGAAAAAAATTAGCAAAATAATTCAAAAAAAAAAAATTTCATTCCTAGAATATTTCTACCCAAACCGGGTAGGCCGAGAAAGGGAGAAAAAAATTTTAGTCCCGAATTCCGTTCCTATCCGACCCTAGCAAGAAAATTCCAACAAAAATAGTAAAAAAAATTCAAAAAACTAAAAAACTTCATTCCGGAATTATTTCTATCAAAATTGGGCTGAGAGAGGCCGAGGAAGAGAGAAAAAGTCCCGAATTCCATTCCTAGCAAGAAAATTCGAAAAAAAATAGCAAAAAAATTCCAAAAAAAAAAAAACTTCATTCCTAGATTATTTCTATCCAAACAGTGTTCAAATAGGCTGAGAAAGACAAAAAAAAAAAGTTTTGTCCCGAATTCCGTTCCTATCCGACCCTAACTAGAAAATTCCAAAAAAGAATAGCAAAAAAAATTCAAAAACTTCAATCCCGCATTAAATTTAGTCCAGAATTCTGTTCATATCCGATCCTAACTAGAAAATTCTAAAAAAAATAGCAAAAAAATTCAAAAAATTAAAAAACTTCATTCCGAAATTATTTCTATCCAAACCGGGATGAGATACGCTGAGGAAGAGAGAAAGAAATTTTAGTCCTGAATTCCGTTCCTGTCCGACCCTAGATAGAAAATTCGAAAAAAAATAGCAAAAAAATTCAAAAAAAATATAGCTAAAAAATTCAAAAAAAAAAAAAAAAAACTTCATTCCAAGATTATTTCTATCCAAACAGTGTTGACATAGGCCGAGAAAGAGAAAAAAAAAAAAATTTAGTCCTGAATTCCGTTCCTGTCCGACCCTCTCAAGAAAATTCCATAAAAAATAGTTAAAAAATTCAAAAAATTAAAAAATTCATTCTGGCAGTATTTCTATCCAAACCGGGTTGAGATCGGCTGAGTAAAATACAAAAAAATTTTAGTCCCAAATTCCGTTCCTATCCGACCCAAGCAAGAAAATTCCAACAAAAATAGCAAAAAAATTCAAAAAATTTAAAAACTTCATTCCGTTATTATCTCTATCCAAACTGGGCAGAGATAGGCCAAGGAAGAGAGAAAAAAAAATTTCTCCCGAATTCCGTACCTATCCGACCCAAGCTAGAAAATTCCCTAAAAAAAATTCAAAATATTTAAAAACTTCATTCCTGAATTATTTCTATCCAAACCTGATATAGGCCGAGAAAAAGACAAAAAAAATTTAGTCCCGAATTCCGTACCTACCTGACCCTAGCTAGAAAAAAAAAAAAAATAGTAAAAAAATTCAAAAAATTAAAAAACCTCATTTCAGCAGTATTTCTATCCAAACCGGGCTGAGATAGGCTGAGGAAGAGAGAAAACAATTTTAGTCCTGAATTCCGTTCCTGTCCGACCCTAACTAGAAAATACGAAAAAAATTAGCAAAAAATTTCAAAAAAAAAAAACTTCATTCCTAGAATATTTCTACCCAAACCGGGTAGGCCGACAAAGGGAGAAAGAAATTTTAGTCCCGATTTCCGTTCCTATTCGACCCTACCAAGAAAATTCCAACAAAAATAGCAAAAAAAATCAAAAAATTAAAAAACTTCATTCCGGCATTATTTCTATCAAAACTGGGCTGAGAGAGGCCGAGGAAGAGAGAAAAAGTCCCGAATTCCGTTCCTAGCAAGAAAATTTGAAAGAAAATAGCAAAAAAATTCCAAAAAAAAAAAAACTTCATTCCTAGATTATTTCTATCCAAACAGTGTTCAAATAGGCCGAGAAAGAGAGAAAAAAAAAAAGTTTTGTCCCGAATTCCGTTCCTATCCGACCTTAACTAGAAAATTCCAAAAAAAAATAGAAAAAAAAATTCAAAAACTTCATTCCCGCATTAAATTTAGTCCAGAATTCTGTTCATATCCGACCCTAACTAGAAAATTCCAAAAAAAATAGCAAAAATATTCAAAAAATTTAAAAACTTCATTCCAAAATTATTTGTATCCAAACCGGGATGAGATACGCCGAGGAAGAGAGAAAACAATTTTAGTCCCGAATTCCATTCCTGTCCGACCCTAGCTAGAAAATTCGAAAAAAAATAGCTAAAAAATTCAAAAAAAAAACAAAAAACATCATTCCAAGATTATCTCTATCCAAACAGTGTTGAAATAGGCCGAGAAAGAGAAAAAAAAAAATTTTAGTCCCGAATTCCGCTCCTATCAAACCCTCTCAAGAAAATTCCATAAAAAATAGTTAAAAAAGTCAAAAAAATTAAAAAATTCGTTCTGGCAGTATTTCTATCCAAACCGTGTTGAGATCGGTTGAGTAAAATACAAAAAAATTTTAGTCCCAAATTCCGTTCCCATCCGACCCAAGCAAGAAAATTCCAACAAAAATAGCAAAAAAATTCAAAAAATTAAAAAACTTCATTCTGCTATTATCTCTATCCAAACTGGGCAGAGATAGGCCAAGGAAGAGAGAAAAAAAATTTTCTCCCAAATTCCTTACCTATCCGACCCAAGCTAGAAAATTCCCTAAAAAAAATTCGAAAAATTTAAAAACTTCATTCCTGAATTATTTCTATCCAAACCTGAGATAGGCCGAGAAAAAGACGAAAAAAATTTAGTCCCGAATTCCGTACCTACCTGACCCTAGCTAGAAAATTCAAACAAAAATAGCAAAAAAATTCTAAAAATTAAAAAACTTCATTCCGGCAGTATTTCTATCCAAACCGGGCTGAAATAGGCTGAGGAAGAGAGAAAACAATTTTAGTCACGAATTCCGTTCCTGTCCGACCCTAGCTAGAAAATTCGATAAAAATTAGCAAAATAATTCAAAAAAAAAAAATTTCATTCCTAGAATATTTCTACCCAAACCGGGTAGGCCGAGAAAGGGAGAAAAAACTTTTGTCCCGAACTCCGTTCCTATCCGACCCTAGCAAGAAAATTCCAACAAAATTAGTAAAAAAAATTCAAAAAATTAAAAAACTTCATTTCCGCATTAAATTTAGTCCAGAATTCTGTTCATATCCGACCCTAACTAGAAAATTCCAAAAAAAATAGCAAAAAAATTCAAAAAATTTAAAAACTTCATTCCGAAATTACTTGTATCCAAACCGGGATGAGATACGCCGAGGAAGAGAGAAAACAATTTTAGCCCCAAATTCCGTTCCTGTCCGACCCTAGCTAGAAAATTCGAAAAAAAATAGCTAAAAAATTCAAAAAAAAAATAGCTAAAAAATTCAGAAAAGAAAAAAAAACTTCATTCCAAGATTATTTCTATCCAAACAGTGTTGAAATAGGCCGAGAAATAGAAAAAAAAAAAAAATTTTGTCCCGAATTCCGCTCCTATCCGACCCTCTCAAGAAAATTCCATAAAAAATAGTGAAAAAAGTCAAAAAATTAAACAATTCATTCTGGCATTATTTCTATCCAAACCGGGTTGAGATCGGCTGAGTAAAAATACAAAAAAATTTTAGTCCCAAATTCCGTTCCTATCCGACCCAAGCAAGAAAATTCCAACAAAAATAGCAAAAAAATTCAAAAAATTAAAAAACTTCATTCCGCTATTATCTCTATCCAAACTAGGCAGAGATAGGCCAAGGAAGAGAGAAAAAAAAATTTCTCATGAATTCCGTACCTATCCGACCCGTGCTAGAAAATACCCTAAAAAAAATTCAAAAAATTTAAAAACTTCATTCCCGAATTATTTCTTTCCAAACCTGAGATAGGCCGAGTAAAAGACAAAAAAAATTTAGTCCCGAATTCCGTGCCTACCTGACCCTAGCTAGAAAATTCAAACAAAAATAGCAAAAAAATTCAAAAAATTAAAAAACTTCATTCCGGCAGTATTTCTATCCAAACCGGGCTGAGAGAGGCTGAAGAAGAGAGAAAACAATTTTAGTCCCGAATTCCGTTCCTGTCCGACCGTAGCTAGAAAATTCGAAAAAAATTAGCAAAAAAATTAAAAAAAAAAACTTCATTCCTAGAATATTTCTACCCAAACCGGCTAGGCCGAGAAAGGGAGAAAAAAATTTTAGTCCCGAATTCCGTTCTTATCCGACCCTAGCAAGAAAATTCCACCAAAAATAGGAAAAAAATTCAAAAAATTAAAAAACTTCATTCTGGCGTTATTTCTATCAAAACTGGGCTTAGAGAGGCCGAGGAAGAGAGAAAAAGTCCCGAATTCCGTTCCTAGCAAGAAAACTCGAAAAAAAAATAGCAAAAAAATTCCAAAATAAAAAAACTTCGTTCCGAGATTATTTCTATCCAAACAGTGTTGAAATAGGCCATGAAAGAGAAAAAAAAAATAATATTAGACCCGAATTCCATTCCTATCCGACCCTAACTAGAAAATTCCCAAAAAAATAACAAAAAAATTCAAAAACTTCATACCCCCATTATTTCTATCCAAACTGGGTTGAAATAGGTTGAGAAGGACAAAAAAAAATTTTAGCCCCGAATTCCGTTCCTATCCGACCCTCTCTAGAAAATTCAGTAAAAAATAGCTAAAAAATTCAAAAACTTCATTTCGTCTTTATGTCTATTCAAACCGGGTTGAGATAGGCCATGAAAGAGAAAAAAAAAAAATTTAGTCCCGAATTCCGTTCCTGTCCGACTCACGCTAGAAAATTCCAAAAAAAATAGTAAAAAAAAAAACTATCATTCCCGCAATATTTCTATCCAAACCGGGTTGAGATACGCCGAGGAAGAGAGAAAACAATTTTAGTCCCGAATTCCGTTCCTGTCCGACCCTAGCTAGAAAATTCGAAAAAAAATTGCTAAAAAATTCAAAAAAAAAAAAAACTTCATTCCAAGATTATTTCTATCCAACAGTGTTGAAATAGGCCGAGAAGGAAAAAAAAAAAAAAAATTTAGTCCCGAATTCCGTTCCTATCCGACCCTCTCAAGAAAATTCCATAAAAAATAGTTAAAAAATTCAAAAAATTAAAAATTTCATTCTGGCAGTATTTCTATCCAAACCGGGTTGAGGTCGGCTGACTAAAATGCAAAAAAATTTTAGTCCCAAATTCCGTTCCTATCCGACCCGAGCAAGAAAATTCCAACAAAAATAGCAAAGAAATTCAAAAAATTAAAAAACTTCATTCCGCTATTATCTCTATCCAAACTGGGCAGAGATAGGCCAAGGAAGAGAAAAAAAAAAATTTAGTCCCGAATTCCGTGCCTACCTGACGCTAGCTAGAAAATTCAAACAAAAATAGCAAAAAACATCAAAAAATTAAAAAACTTCATTCCGGCATTATTTCCATCAAAACTGGGCTTAGAGAGGCCGAGGAAGAGAGAAAAAGTCCCGAATTCCGTTCCTAGCAAGAAAATTCGAAAAAAAATAGCAAAAAAATTTCAAAAAAAAAAAACTTCATTCCTAGGTTATTTCTATCCAAACAGTGTTCAAATAGGCCGAGAAAGAGAAAAAAAAAAAAAAAGTTTTGTCCTGAATTCCGTTCCTATCCGACCCTAAATTGAAAATTCCAAAAAAAAATAGCAAAAAAATTCAAAAACTTCATTCCCGCATTAAATTTAGTCCAGAATTCTGTTCATATCCGACCCTAACTAGAAAATTCCAAAAAAAATAGCAAAAAAATTCAAAAAATTAAAAAAACTTCATTTCGATATTATTTCTATCCAAACCGGGATGAGATACGCCAAGGAAGAGAGAAAACAATTTTAGTCCCGAATTCCGTTCCTGTCCGACCCTAGCTAGAAAATTCGAAAAAAAATAGCTAAAAAATTCAAAAAAAAAAATACTTCATTCCAAGATTATTGCTATCCAAACAGTGTTGAAATAGGCCGAGAAAGAAAAAAAAAAAAATCTTTGTCCCGAATTCCGTTCCTATCCGACCCTCTCAAGTAAATTCCATAAAAAATTGTTAAAAAATTCAAAAAATTAAAAATTTCATTCTGGCAGTATTTGTATCCAAACCGGGTTGAGATCGGCTGAGTAAAATACAAAAAAATTTTAGTCCCAAATTCCGTTCCTATCCGACCCAAGCAAGAAAATTCCAACAAAAATAGCAAAGAAATTCAAACAATTAAAAAACTTCATTCCGCTATTATCTCCATCCAAACTGGGCAGAGATAGGCCAAGGAAGAGAGAAAAAAAAAATTTCTCCCGAATTCCGTACCTATCCGACCCAAGCTATAGAAAATTCCCTAAAAAAAATTCAAAAAATTTAAAAACTTCATTCCTGAATTATTTCTATCCAAACCTGAGATAGGCTGAGAAAAAGACAAAAAAAATTTAGTCCCGAATTCTGTGCCTACCTGACCCTAGCTAGAAAATTAAAACAAAAATAGCAAAAAAATTCAAAAAAGTAAAAAACTTCATTCCGACAGTATTTCTATCCAAACCGAGCTGAGATAGGCTGAAGAAGAGAGAGAACAATTTTAGTCCCGAATTCCGTTCCTGTCCGACCCTAGCTAGAAAATTCGAAAAAAATTAGCAAAAAACTTCATTCCTAGAATATTTCTACCCAAACCGGGTAGGCCGGGAAAGGGAAAAAAAAATTTTAGTCCCGAATTCCGTTCCTATCCGACCCTTGCAAGAAAATTCCAACAAAAATAGCAAAAAAATTCAAAAAATTAAAAAACTTCATTCCGACATTATTTCTATCAAAACTGGGCTGAGAGAGGCCGAGGAAGAGAGAAAAAGTCCCGAATTCCGTTCCTAGCAAGAAAATTTGAAAAAAAATAGCAAAAAAATTCCAACAAAAAAAAAACTTCATTCCTAGATTATTTCTATCCAAACAGTGTTCAAATAGGCCGAGAAAGAGGAAAAAAAAAAAGTTTTGTCCCGAATTCCGTTCCCATCCGACCCTAAATAGAAAATTCCAAAAAAAAATAGCAAAAAAAATTCAAAAACTTCATTCCCGCATAAAATTTAGTCCAGAATTCTGTTCATATCCGACCCTAACTAGAAAATTCCAAAAAAAATAGCATAAAAATTCAAAAAATTAAAAAAACTTCATTCCGAAATTATTTCTATCCAAACCGGGATGAGATACGCCGAGGAAGAGAGAAAACAATTTTAGTCCCGAATTCCGTTTCTGTCCAACCCTAGCTAGAAAATTCGAAAAAAAATAGCTAAAAAATTCAAAAAAAAAAAAAAAAAACCTCATTCCAAGATTATATCTATCCAAACAGTGTGGAAATAGGCCGAGAAAGAGAAAAAAAAAAATTTTAGTCCCGAATTCCGTTCCTATCCGACCCTCTCAAGAAAATTCCATAAAAAATAGTTAAAAAATTCAAAAAATGAAAAAATTCATTCTGGCAGTATTTCTATCCAAACTAGGTTGAGATCGGCTGAGTAAAATACAAAAAAATTTTAGTCCCAAATTCCGTTCCTATCCGACCCAAGCAAGAAAATTCCAACAAAAATAGCAAAAAAATTCAAAAAATTAAAAAACTTCATTCCGCTATTATCTCTATCCAAACTGGGCAGAGATAGGCCAAGGAAGAGAGAAAAAAAAAATTTCTCCCGAATTCCGTACCTATCCGACCCAAGCTAGAAAATTCCCTAAAAAAAAATTCAAAAAATTTAAAAACTTCATTCCTGCATTATTTCTATCAAAACCGGGATGAGATAGGCCGAGGAAAAGACAAAAAAAATTAAGTCCCGAATTCCGTTCCGACCTGATCCTAGCTAGAAAATTCAAACAAAAATAGCAAAAAAATTCAAAAAATTAAAAAACTTCATTCCAGAGTATTTCTATCCAAATTGGGCTGAGATAGGCCGTGGAAGAGAGAAAAAAAATTTTGTCTCGAATTCCGTTCCTATCCGACCGCAGATAGAAAACTCCCAAAAAAATAGCAAAAAAATTCAAAAAATTAAAAACTTCATTCCGGCATTATTTCTATCCAAACTGCATTGAGATAGGCTGAGAAAGAGAAAAAAAAAAAATTTAGTCCGGAATTCTGTTCCTATCCGACTGTTGTTAGAAAATTCCCAAAAAAATAGCAAAAAAATTCAAAAAACTTAAAAAATTCATTGCCGCATTATTTCTATCCAAACCGGGCTGAGATAGTCCGTGGAAGAGAGAAAACAATTTTAGTCCCGAATTCCGTTCCCGTCCGACCCTAGCAAGAAAATTCGAAAAAAAAATAGCAAAAAAATTCCAAAATAAAAAAACTTCATTCCTAGATTATTTCTATCCAAACAGTGGTGAAATAGGCCAAGAAAGGGAAAAAAAAAATATTAGACCCGAATTCCATTCCTATCCGACCCTAACTAGAAAAATCCCAAAAAAATAACAAAAAAATTCAAAAACTTCATACCCGTATTATTTCTATCCAAACTGGGTTGAAATAGGTTGAGATAGAGAAAAAAAAATTTTAGTCCCGAACTCCGTTCCAATCCGACCCTCTCTAGAAACTTCAGTAAAAAATAGCTAGAAAATTCAGTAAAAAATGGCTACAAAAATTCAAAAAATTAAAAAACTTCATTTCGTCTATATGTCTATTCAAACCGGGTTGAGATAGGCCATGAAAGAGAAAAAAAAAAAAAATGTAGTCCCGAATTCCGTTCCTGTTCGACTCACGCTAGAAAATTCCAAAAAAAATAGTAAAAAAAAAAAACCATCATTCCCGCAATAATTCTATCGAAACCGGGCTGACATAGGTCTAGAAAAAGACATAAAAATTTTAGAGCCGAATTCCGTTCCTATTAGACCCTTCCTAGAAAATTCCAAAAAAATACCAAAAAAATTCAAAAAATTAAAAATCTTCATTCTGGCAATATTTCTATCCAAACTTGGTTTAGATAGGCTGAGAAAGAGGAAAAAAAAAATTTTAGTCATGAATTCCGTTCCTATCCGACCCTATCGAGAAAATTCCATAACAAGTAGCTAAAAAATTCAATAAGAAAATACCTAAAAAAGTCAAAAAATTAAAAAACTACATTCCGGCAGTATTTCTATCCAAACTGGGTTGAGATAGGCCGAGAAAAAGGCAAAAAAATTTTAGTCCCGAATTGTAAAACAATTTAAAAAATTAAAAAATTTTATTTCGCCGAGGAAGAGAGAAAACAGTTTTAGTCCCGAATTCCGTTCCTGTTCGACCCTAGCTAGAAAATTCGAAAAAAAATAGCCAAAAAATTCAAACAAAAAAAAAAAAAACTTCATTCCTAGATTATTTCTATCCAAACCTGGTTGAGATAGGCTGAGAAAGTGGGAAAAAAAAAATTTAGTCCCGAATTCTGTTCCTATCGGACCCTCTCTAGAAAATTCCCTAAAAAATAGCTAAAAAATTCATTCCGCCAGTTTTTCTATCCAAACCGGGTTGAGATCGGCTGAGAAAAATACAAAAAAATTTTAGTCCCCAAATTCCGTTCCAATACGACCCAAGCAAGAAAATTCCAAAAAAAATAGCAAAAAAATTCAAAAAATTTAAAAACTTCATTCCGCTATTATTTCTATCCAAACTGAGCATGGATAGGCCAAGGAAGAGAGAAAAAAAAATTTCTCCCGAATTCCGTACCTATCCGACTCAAGCTAGAAAATTCCCTAAAAAAAAATTCAAAAAATTTAAAAACTTCATTCCTGCATTATTTCTATCCAAACCGGGATGAGATAGGCCGAGGAAAAGACAAAAAAAATTAAGTCCCGAATTCCGTTCCGACCTGACCCTAGCTAGAAAATTCAAACAAAAATAGGAAAAAAATTCAAAAAATTAAAAAACATCATTCCGGCATTATTTCTATCCAAACCGAGCTAAGATAGGCTGAGGAAGAGAAGAAAAAAAATTTAGTTCCGAATTTTGTTCCTATCCGACCCTTGCTAGAAAATTCCCAAAAAAAAAGCAAAAAAAGTCAACAATTTTAAAAACTTCATTCCCGCATTATTTATGTCCAAACCGGGCTGAGATAGGCCGTGGAAGAGAGAAAACAATTTTAGTCCCGAATTCCGTTCATGTCCGACCCTAGCTAGAAAATTCGAAAAAAAATAGCAAAAAATTCAAAAAAAAAAAAAAAACTTAATTCCTAGAATATTTCTATCCAAGTTGGGTTGAAATAGGCCGAGAAAGAGTGAAAAAAATTTTAGTCCCGAATTCCGTTCCTATCTGACCCTTGCTATAAAAATCCCAAAAAATTATCAAAAAAATTCAAAAAATTTAAAAACATCATTCCCGCATTATTTCAATCCAAACTGGGTTGAGATAGGTCAAGAAAGAGAAAAAAAAAATTTTAGTCCTGAATTCCGTTCCTCTCTGACTTTCGCTAGAAAAAAAAAAAAATAGTAAAAAAATAAAAAACAAAATTCCGGCAATATTTCTATCCAAATTGGGCTGATATAGGCCGAGAAAAGGACAAAAAAATTTTAGACCCGAATTCCGTTCCTATCTAACCCTTGCTAGAAAATTTCCAAAAAAATACCAAAAAATTTCAAAAAAATTAAAAAACGTCATTCTAGCATTATGTCTAACCAAACCGGGGTGAGATGGGCCGAGAAAGAGAAAAAAAAAAATTTTAGTCTCGAATTCCGTTACTGTCCGACCCTCGCTAGGAAATTTCTAATAAAATTGTAAAAAAATTCAAAAAATTAAAAAACATTATTCCGGCAATATTTCTATCCAAACCGGGTTGAGGTAGGTTGAGAAAGAGAAAAAAAAAAAAAATTAGCCCGAATTCCGTTCCTATCCGACCTTCTCTAGAAAATTCTATAAAAAATAGCAAAAAAATTCAAAGAATTAAAAAACTTCATTCCGGCATTATTTCTATCAAAATCGGGCTGGGATAGGCCGAGGAAGTGAGAAAAAGTCCTGAATTCCAACGCTAGCAAAAAATTCCAAAAAAAAAAACTTCATTCCTAGATTATTTCTATCCAAACAGTGTTGAAATAGGTCAAGAAAGAGAAAAAAAAATTTTAGTCCCAAATTCCATTCCTATCCGACCCTAGCGAGAAAATTCAAAATAAAATAGCAAATAAATTCAAAAAATTTAAAAACCTCATTCCCGCATTATTTCAATTCAAACTGGGTTGAGATAGGTCGAGAAAGAGAAAAAAAGAAATTTTGTCTCGAATTCCGTTCCTATCCGACCCTCTCTAGAAATTTCCATAAAAAATAGCTAAAAAGTTCAAAAAATTAAAAAACTTCATTAGAGCATTATTTCTATCCAAACCGGGTTGAGATAGGCCGAGAAAAAAAAAAAAAAAAAATTTTAGTCCCGAATTTCATTCCTATCCGACCCTAGCTAGAAAATTCCAACAAAAATTGCAAAAAAATTCAAAAAATTAAAAAACTTCATTCCGGCATTATTTCTATCCAAACCTGGTTGAGTTGGTCCACGAAATAGAAGAAAAAAATTTAGTCCCGAATTCCGTTCCTGTCCGACCGTCGTTAGTAAATTCCGAAAAAAATAGCAAAAAAATTGAAAAAATTAAAAAATATCATTTTGACAATATTTCTTTCCAAACCGGGTTGAGATAGGACTAGAAAAAGACAAAAAAAATTTAGTCCTGAATTCTGTTCATATCCGACCCAACCTAGAAAATTCCAACAAAAATAGCAAAAAATTGAAAAAAATTAAAAAACTTCATTCCGGCGTTATTTCTATCCAAACCGGGCTGAGATAGGCCGAGGAAGAGAGAAAACAATTTTAGTCCCGAATTTCGTTCATGTCCGACACCAGCTAGAAAATTCGAAAAAAATTAGAAAAAAAATTCAAAAACAAAAAAAAACTTCATTCCTAGAATATTTCTATCCAAACCGGGTAGGCCGAGAAAGGGTGAAAAAAATTTTAGTCCCGAATTCCGTTCCTGTCCGACCCTAGCTAGAATATTAAAAAAAAATAGCTAAAAAATTCATAAAAAAAAAAACTTCATTCCATCTTCATGTCTATCCAAGCCGGGTTGAAATAGGCCGTGAAAGAGAAAAAAAAAAAAAAATTTAGTCCCGAATTCCGTTCCTGTCCGACTCTCGTAAGTAAATTCCAAAAAAAACAGTAAAAAAAAAAGGCCATCATTCCCGCAATATTTCTATCGAAACCGTGCTGACATAGGCCAAGAAAAAGACATAACAATTTTAGAGCCGAATTGCGTTCCTATCAGACCCTTCTCAGAAAATTCCCAAAAAAATACCAAAAAAATTCAAAAAATTAAAAATCTTCATTCTGGCATTATTTCTATCCAAACCTGGTTTAGATAGGCTGGGAAAGAGCAAAAAAAAAAACAATTAGTCCTGAATTCCGTACCTATCCGACCCTATCGAGAAAATTCCATAAAAAATAGCTAAAAAATTCAATAAAAAAATAGCTAAAAAATTCAAAAAATTGAAAAACTACATTCCGGCAGTATTTCTATCCAAACTGGGTTGAGATAGGCCGAGAAAAAGGTAAAAAAATTTTAGTCCCGAATTCTGTTCATATCCGACCCTAGCTAGAAAATTCCAACAACAATAGTAAAACAATTTAAAAAATTAAAAAACTTCATTTCGGCATTATTTCAATCCAAACTGGGCTGAGATTGGCCGAGGAAGAGAGAAAATAGTTTTAGTCCCGAATTCCGTTCCTGCCCGACACTAGCTAGAAAATTCGAAAAAAAATAGCTAAAAAATTCAAAAAAAAAAAAAAAAAACTTTATTCCTAGATTATTTCTTTCCAAACAGTGTTGAAATAGGCCGAGAAAGAGAGAAAAAAATTTTAGTCCGAATTCCATTCCTATTTGGCCCAAGATAGAAAAATAGCAAAAAAATTCAAAAAATTAAAATACTTCATTCCTGCATTATTTCTATCCAAACCTGGTTGAGATAGGCTGAGAAAGTGAGAAAAAAAAATTTAGTCCCGAATTCTGTTCCTATCCGACCCGCTCTAGAAAATTCCATAAAAAAGAGCTAAAAAATTCAAAAAATTAAAAAATTCATTCCGGCAGTATTTCTATCCAAACTGGGTTGAGATAGGATGAGGAAAAGACAAAAAAAATTTACTCCCGAATTCCGTTCCTACCTGACCCTAGCTAGAAAATTCAAACAAAAATAGCAAAAAAATTCAAAAAATTAAAAAACTTCATTCCAGCATTATTTCTATCCAAACCGGGCTGAGATAGGCCGAGGAAGAGAGAAAAAAATTTTAGTCTCGAATTCCGTTCCTATCCGACCGTAGATAGAAAATTCCCAAAAAAATAGCAAAAGAATTCAAAAAATTAAAAAACTTAATTCCGGCATTATTTCTATCCAAACTGGGTTGAGATAGGCTGAGAAAGGGAAAAAAAAAAATTTAGTCCCGAATTCTGTTCCTATCCGACCCTTGCCAGAAAATTCCCAAAAAAAAAGCAAAAAAATTCAAAAGATTTAAAAACTTCATTCCCGCATTATTTCTGTCCAAACCGGGCTGAGATAGGCCGTGGAAGAGAGAAAATAATTTTAGTCCCGAATTCCGTTCATGTCCGACACTAGCTAGAAAATTCGAAAAAAAAAAAAAATAACAAAAAATTCAAAAAAAAAAAAAAAAACTTAATTCCTAGAATATTTCTATCCAAGTTGGGCTGAAATAGGCCGAGAAAGAGTGAAAAAAATTTTAGTCCCGAATTCCGTTCCTATCTAATAACCCTTGCTATAAAAATCCCAAAAAAAAACAAGAAAATTCAAAAAATTTAAAAACATCATTCCCGCATTATTTCAATCCAAACTTTGTTGAGATAGGTCGAGAAAGAGAAAAAAAAAAAATTTAGTCCTGAATTCCGTTCTTGTCCGACTTTTGCTAGAAAAATCCAAAAAAAATAGTAAAAAAATAAATAAACATCATTCCCGCAATATTTCTATCCAAACTGGGCTGAGTTGGTCCACGAAATAGAAAAAAAAAAAAATTTAGTTCCGAATTCCGTTCCTGTCCGACCCTTGCTAGTAAATTCCGAAAAAAATAGCAAAAAAATTAAAAAAATTAAAAAATATCATTCCGACAGTATTTCTATCCAAACCGGGTTGAGATAGGATGAGAAAAAGACAAAAAAATTTTAGACCCGAATTCCGTTCATATCCGACCCTACCTAGAAAATTCCAAAAAAAATAGCAAAAAATTTCAAAAAATTAAAAAACTTCATTCCGGCGTTATTTCTATCCAAACCGGGCTGAGATAGGCCGAGGAAGAGAGAAACCAATTTTAGTCCCGAATTCCGTTCCTGTCCGACACCAGCTAGAAAATTCGAAAAAAATTAGAAAAAAAATTCAACAACAGAAAAAAACTTCATTCCTGGAATATTTCTATCCAAACCGGGTAGGCCGAGAAAGGGTGAAAAAAATTTTATTTCCGAATTCCGTTCCTGTCCGAACCTAGCTAGAAAATTAAAAAAAAAAAGCTAAAAAATTCATAAAAAAAAAAAAAACTTCATTCCTAGATTATTTCTATCCAAACAGTGTTGAAATAGGCCGAGAAAGAGAAAAAAAAATTTTAGTCCCGAATTCCGTTCCTATCCGACCCTAGATAGAAAATTCCCAAAAAAATAGCAAAAAAATTCAAAAAATTAAAATACTTCGCTCCGGCATTATTTCTATCCAAACCTGGTTGAGATAGGCTGCGAAAGAGAAAAAAAAAAAAAATTTAGTCCCGAATTCTATTCCTATCCGACCCTCCCGAGTAAATTCCATAAAAAATAGCTAAAAAATTCAAAAAATTAAAATATTCATTCCGGCAATATTTCTATCCAAACCGAGTTGAGAAAAACGTAAAAAAATTTTAGTCCCGAATTCTGTTCATATCCGACCCTAGCTAGAAAATTCCAAAAAAATAGCAAAAAAATTCAAAAAATTAAAAAACTTCTTTCCAATATTATTTCTATCCAAACTGGGAAGAGATAGGCTGAGGAACAGAGAAAACAATTTTAGTCCCGAATTCCGTTCCTGTTCAACCCTAGCTAGAAAATTCGAAAAAAAAAAGCTAAAAAATTCAAAAAATTAAAAAACTACATTCCGGCAGTATTTCTATCCAAACTGGGTTGAGATTGGCCGAGGAAGAGAGAAAACAGTTTTAGTCCCGAATTCAGTTCCTGCCCGACACTAGCTAGAAAATTCGAAAAAAAATAGCTAAAAAATTTAAAAAAAAAAAAAAACTTTATTCCTAGATTATTTCTATCCAAACAGTGTTCAAATAGGCCGAGAAAGAGAGAAAAAAATTTTAGTCCGAATTCCATTCCTATTTGGCCCTAGATAGAATAATAGCAAAAAAATTCAAAAAATTAAAATACTTCATTCCTGCATTATTTCTATCCAAACCTGGTTGAGATAGGCTGAGAAAGTGAGAAAAAAAAAATTTAGTCCCGAATTCTGTTCCTATCCGACCCGCTCTAGAAAATTCCATAAAAAAGAGCTAAAAAATTCAAAAAATTAAAAAATTCATTCCGGCAGTATTTCTATCCAAACCGGGTTGAGATCGGCTGAGAAAAATACAAAAAAATTTTAGTCCCAAATTCCGTTCCAATCCGACCAAAGCAAAAAAATTCCAACAAAAATAGCAAAAAATTCAAAAAATTAAAAAACTTCATTCCACTATTATTTCTATCCAAACTGAGCAGAGATAGGCCAAGGAAGGGAGAAAAAAAATTTTCTCTCGAATTCCGTACCTATCCGACCCAAGAAAGAAAATTCCCTAAAAAAAATTCAAAAAATTTAAAAACTTCATTCCTGCATTATTTCTATCCAAACCGGGATGATATAGGACGAGGAAAAGACAAAAAAAATTTACTCCCGAATTTCGTTCCTACCTGACCCTAGCTAGAAAATTGAAACAAAAATAGCAAAAAAATTCAAAAAATTAAAAAACTTCATTCCGGCATTATTTCTATCCAAACCGGGCGGAGATAGGCCGAGGAAGAGAGAAAAAAATTTTAGTCTCGAATTCCGTTCCTATCCGACCGTAGATAGAAAATTCCCAAAAAAATAGCAAAAGAATTCAAAAAATTAAAAAACTTAATTCCGGCATTATTTCTATCCAAACTGGGTTGAGATAGGCTGAGAAAGAGAAAAAAAAAAAATTTAGTCCCGAATTCTGTTCCTATCCGACCCTTGCCAGAAAATTCCCAAAAAAAAAGCAAAAAAATTCAAAAGATTTAAAAACTTCATTCCCGCATTATTTCTGTCCAAACCGGGCTGAGATAGGCCGAGGAAGAGAGAAAACAATTTTAGTCCCGAATTCCGTTCCTGTTCGACACCAGCTAGAAAATTCGAAAAAAATTAGAAAAAAAATTCAAAAACAGAAAAAAAAACTTCATTCCTAGAATATTTCTATCCAAACCGGGTAGGCCGAGAAAGGGTGAAAAAAATTTATTTCCGAATTCCGTTCCTATCCGACCCAAGCAAGAAAATTCCAACAAAAATAGCAAAGAAATTCAAAAAATTAAAAAACTTCATTCCGCTATTATCTCCATCCAAACTGGGCAGAGATAGGCCAAGGAAGAGAGAAAAAAAAAATTCTCCCGAATTCCGTACCTATCCGACCCGAGCTAGAAAATTCCCTAAAAAAAATTCAAAAAATTTAAAAACTTAATTCCTGAATTATTTCTATCCAAAACTGAGATAGGCCGAGAAAAAGACAAAAAAAATTTAGTCCCGAATTCCGTGCCTACCTGACCCTAGCTAGAAAATTCAATCAAAAATAGCAAAAAAATTCAAAAAATTAAAAAACTTCATTCCGGCAGTATTTCTATCCAAACCGGGCTGAGATAGGCTGAAGAAGAGAGAAAACAATTTTAGTCCTGAATTCCGTTCCTATCCGACCCTAGCTAGAAAATTTGAAAAAAATTAGCAAAAAAATTAAAAAAAAAAAAAACTTCATTCCTAGAATATTTCTACCCAAACAGGGTAGGCCGAGAAAGGGAGAAAAAAATTTTAGTCCCAAATTCCGTTCCTATCCGACCCTAGCAAGAAAATTCCAAATAAAATAGCAAAAAAATTCAAAAAATTAAAAAACTTCATTCCGGCATTATTTCCATCAAAACTGGGCTTAGAGAGCCCAAGGAAGAGAGAAAAAGTCCCGAATTCCGTTCCTAGCAAGAAAATTCGAAAAAAAATAGCAAAAAAATTTCAAAAAAAATAAACTTCATTACTAGGCTATTTCTATCCAAACAGTGTTGAAATAGGCCGAGAAAGAGAAAAAAAAAAAAAACGTTTTGTCCTGAATTCCGTTCCTATCCGACCCTAAATAGAAAATTCCAAACAAAAATAGCAACAAAATTCAAAAACTTCATTCCCGCATTAAATTTAGTCCAGAATTCTGTTCATATCCGACCCTAACTAGAAAATTCCAAAAAAAATAGCAAAAAAATTCAAAAAATTAAAAAACTTCATTCCGAGATTATTTCTATCCAAACCGGGATGAGATACGCCGAGGAAGAGAGAAAACAATTTTAGTCCCGAATTCCATTCCTGTCCGACCCTAGCTAGAAAATTCGAAAAAAAATAGCTAAAAAATTCAAAAAAAAAAAAAAACTTCATTCCAAGATTATTTCTATCCAAACAGTGTTGAAATAGGCCGACAAAGAAAAAAAAAAAAAAAAAATCTTTGTCCCGAATTCCGTTCGTATCCGACCCTCTCAAGTAAATTCCATAAAAAATTGTTAAAAAATTAAAAATTTTATTGTGGCAGTATTTCTATCCAAACCGGGTTGAGATCGGCTGAGTAAAATACAAAAAAATTTTAGTCCCAAATTCCGTTCCTATCCGACCCAAGCAAGAAAATTCCAACAAAAATAGCAAAGAAATTCAAACAATTAAAAAACTTCATTCCGCTATTATCTATATCCAAACTGGGCAGAGATAGGCCAAGGAAGAGAGAAAAAAAAATTTTCTCCCGAATTCCGTACCTATCCGACCCAAGCTAGAAAATTCCCTAAAAAAAATTCAAAAAATTTAAAAACTTCATTCCTGAATTATTTCTATCCAAACCTGAGATAGGCCGAGAAAAAGACAAAAAAAATTTAGTCCCGAATTCTGTGCCTACCTGACCCTAGCTAGAAAATTCAAACAAAAATAGCAAAAAAATTCAAAAAAGTAAAAAACTTCATTCCGGCAGTATTTCTATCCAAACCGGGCTGAGATAGGCTGAAGAAGAGAGAAAACAATTTTAGTCCCGAATTCCGTTCCTGTCCGACCCTAGCTAGAAAATTCGAAAAAAATTAGCAAAAAAATTCAAAAAAAAAACTTAATTCCTAAAATATTTCTACCCAAACCGGGTAGGCCGAGAAAGGGAGAAAAAAATTTTAGTCCCGAATTCCGTTCCTATCCGACCCTAGCAAGAAAATTCCAACAAAAATAGCAAAAAAATTCAAAAAATTAAAAAACTTCATTCCGGCATTATTTCTATCAAAACTGGGCTGAGTGAGGCCGAGGAAGAGAGAAAAAGTCCCGAATTCCGTTCCTAGCAAGAAAATTCGAAAAAAAATAGCAAAAAAATTCCAACAAAAAAAAAACTTTATTCCTAGATTATTTCTATCCAAACAGTGTTCAAATAGGCCGAGAAAGAGAAAAAAAAAAAAGTTTTGTCCCGAATTCCGTTCCTATCTGACCCTAAATAGAAAATTCCAAAAAAAAATAGCAAAAAAAATTCAAAAACTTCATTCCCGCAAAAAATTTAGTCCAGAATTCTGTTCATATCCGACCCTAACTAGAAAATTCCAAAAACAATAGCAAAAAAATTCAAAAAATTAAAAAAACTTCATTCCGAAATTATTTCTATCCAAACCGGGCTGAGATAGGCCAAGGAAGAGAGAAAACAATTTTAGTCCCGAATTCCGTTCCTGTCCAACCCTAGCTAGAAAATTCGAAAAAAAATAGCTAAAAAATTCAAAAAAAAAAAAAACTTCATTCCAAGATTATATCTATCCAAACAGTGTGGAAATAGGCCGAGAAAGAGAAAAAAAAAAAAATTTAGTCCCGAATTCCGTTCCTATCCGACCCTCTCAAGAAAATTCCATAAAAAATAGTTAAAAAATTCAAAAAATGAAAAAATTCATTCTGGCAGTATTTCTATCCAAACTAGGTTGAGATCGGCTGAGTAAAATACAAAAAAATTTTAGTCCCAAATTCCGTTCCTATCCGACCCAAGCAAGAAAATTCCAACAAAAATAGCAAAAAAATTCAAAAACTTCATTCCGCTATTATCTCTATCCAAACTGGGCAGAGATAGGCCAAGGAAGAGAGAAAAAAAAAATTCTCCCGAATTCCGTACCTATCCGACCCAAGCTAGAAAATTCCCTAAAAAAAAAATTCAAAAAATTTAAAAACTTCATTCCTGCATTATTTCTATCCAAACCGGGATGAGATAGGCCGAGGAAAAGACAAAAAAAATTAAGTCCCGAATTCCTTTCCGACCTGACCCTAGCTAGAAAATTCAAACAAAAATAGCAAAAAAATTCAAAAAATTAAAAAACTTCATTCCAGCAGTATTTCTATCCAAATTGGGCTGAGATAGGCCGTGGAAGAGAGAAAAAAATTTTAGTCTCGAATTCCGTTCCTATCCGACCGTAGATAGAAAACTCCCAAAAAAAATAACCAAAAAATTCAAAAAATCAAAAACTTCATTCCGGCATTATTTCTATCCAAACTGCGTTAAGATAGGCTGAGAAAGAGAAAAAAAAAAATTTAGTCCGGAATTCTGTTCCTATCCGACTGTTGTTAGAAAATTCCCAAAAAAATAGCAAAAAAATTCAAAAAACTTAAAAAATTCATTGCCGCATTATTTCTATCCAAACCGGGCTGAGATAGTCCGTAGAAGAGAGAAAACAATTTTAGTCCCGAATTCCGTTCTCGTCCGACCCTAGCAAGAAAATTCGAAAAAAAAATAGCAAAAAAATTCCAAAATAAAAAAACTTCATTCCTAGATTATTTCTATCCAAACAGTGGTGAAATAGGCCAAGAAAGGGAAAAAAAAAATATTAGACCCGAATTCCATTCCTATCCGACCCTAACTAGAAAAATCCCAAAAAGATAACAAAAAAATTCAAAAACTTCATACCCGTATTATTTCTATCCAAACTGGGTTGAAATAGGTTGAGAAAGAGAAAAAAAAATTTTAGTCCCGAACTCCGTTCCAATCCGACCCTCTCTAGAAAATTCAGTAAAAAATAGCTAGAAAATTCAGTATAAAATGGCTAAAAAATTCAAAAAATTAAAAAACTTCATTTTGTCTTTATGTCTATTCAAACCGGGTTGAGATAGGCCATGAAAGAGAAAAAAAAAAAAAATTTAGTCCCGAATTCCGTTCCTGTTCGACTCACGCTAGAAAATTCCAAAAAAAATAGTAAAAAAAAAAAACCATCATTCCCGCAATAATTCTATCGAAACCGGGCTGACATAGGTCTAGAAAAAGACATAAAAATTTTAGAGCCGAATTCCGTTCCTATTAGACCCTTCCTAGAAAATTCCAAAAAAATACCAAAAAAATTCAAAAAATTAAAAATCTTCATTCTGGCAATATTTCTATCCAAACTTGGTTTAGATAGGCTGAGAAAGAGGAAAAAAAAAAATTTTAGTCATGAATTCCGTTCCTATCCGACCCTATCGAGAAAATTCCATAACAAATAGCTAAAAAATTCAATAAAAAAATAGCTAAAAAAGTCAAAAAATTAAAAAACTACATTCCGGCAGTATTTCTATCCAAACTGGGTTGAGATAGGCCGAGAAAAAGGCAAAAAAATTTTAGTCCCGAATTCTGTTCATATCCGACCCTAGCTAGAAAATTCCAACAACAATAGTAAAACAATTTAAAAAATTAAAAAATTTCATTTCGGCATTATTTCTATCCAAACTGGGCTGAGATTCGCCGAGGAAGAGAGAAAACAGTTTTAGTCCCGAATTCCGTTCCTGTCCGACCCTAGCTAGAAAATTCGAAAAAAAATAGCCAAAAAATTCAAACAAAAAAAAAAAACTTCATTCCTAGATTATTTCTATCCAAACCTGGTTGAGATAGGCTGAGAAAGTGAGAAAAAAAAAAATTTAGTCCCGAATTCTGTTCCTATCGGACCCTCTCTAGGAAATTCCATAAAAAATAGCTAAAAAATTCATTCCGGCAGTTTTTCTATCCAAACCGGGTTGAGATCGGCTGAGAAAAATACAAAAAAATTTTAGTCCCCAAATTCCGTTCCAATACGACCCAAGCAAGAAAATTCCAAAAAAAATAGCAAAAAAATTCAAAAAATTAAAAAACTTCATTCCGCTATTATTTCTATCCAAACTGAGCATGGATAGGCCAAGGAAGAGAGAAAAAAAATTTTCTCCCGAATTCCGTACCTATCCGACCCAAGCTAAAAAATTCCCTAAAAAAAAATTTAAAAAATTTAAAAACTTCATTCCTGCATTATTTCTATCCAAACCGGGATGAGATAGGCCGAGGAAAAGACAAAAAAAATTAAGTCCCGAATTCCGTTCCGGCCTGACCCTAGCTAGAAAATTCAAACAAAAATAGGAAAAAAATTCAAAAAATTAAAAAACATCATTCCGGCATTATTTCTATCCAAACCGGGCTAAGATAGGCCGAGGAAGAGAAAAAAAAATTTTAGTCTCGAATTCCGTTCCTATCCGACCCTAGGAAGAAAATTCGCAAAAAAATAGCAAAAAAATTCAAAAAATTAAAAAACTTAATTCCGGCATTATTTCTATCCAAACTGGGTTGAGATTGGCTGAGAAAGAGAAGAAAAAAAATTTAGTTCCGAATTCTGTTCCTATCCAACCCTTGCTAGAAAATTCCCAAAAAAAAAGCAAAAAAATTCAACAATTTTGAAAACTTTATTCCCGCATTATTTTTGTCCAAACCGGGCTGAGATAGGCCGTGGAAGAGAGAAAACAATTTTAGTCCCGAATTCCGTTCATGTTCGACCCTAGCTAGAAAATTCGAAAAAAAAATAGCAAAAAATTCAAAAAAAAAAAAAAAACTTAATTCCTAGATTATTTCTATCCAAACAGTGTTGATATAGGCCGAGAAAGTGAGAAAAAAATTTTAGTCCGAATTCCATTCCTATTTGGCCCAATATAGAAAAATAGCAAAAAAATTCAAAAAATTAAAATACTTCATTCCTGCATTATTTCTATCCAAACCTGGTTGAGATAGGCTGAGAAAGTGTGAAAAAAAAATTTAGTCCCGAATTCTGTTCCTATCCGACCCGCTCTAGAAAATTCCATAAAAAAGAGCTAAAAAATTCAAAAAATTAAAAAATTCATTCCTGCAGTATTTCTATCCAAACCGGGTTGAGATCGGCTGAGAAAAATACAAAAAAATTTTAGTCCAAAATTCCGTTCCAATCCGACCAAAGCAAGAAAATTCCAACAAAAATAGCAAAAAATTCAAAAAATTAAAAAACTTCATTCCACTATTATTTCTATCCAAACTGAGCAGAGATAAGCCAAGGAAGGGAGAAAAAAAATTTTCTCCCGAATTCCGTACCTATCCGACCCAAGAAAGAAAATTCCCTAAAAAAAATTCAAAAAATTTAAAAACTTCATTCCTGCATTATTTCTATCCAAACCGGGATGAGAAAGGACGAGGAAAAGACAAAAAAAATTTACTCCCGAATTCCGTTCCTACCTGACCCTAGCTAGAAAATTCAAACAAAAATAGCAAAAAAATTCAAAAAATTAAAAAACTTCATTCCGGCATTATTTCTATCCAAACCGGGCTGAGATAGGCCGAGGAAGAGAAAAAAATTTTAGTCTCGAATTCCATTCCTATCCGACCGTACATAGAAAATTCTCAAAAAAATGGCAAAAGAATTCAAAAAATTAAAAAATTTAATTCCGGCATTATTTCTATCCAAACTGGGTTGAGATAGGCTGAGAAAGAGAAAAAAAAAAAATTTAGTCCCGAATTCTGTTCTTATCCGACCCTTGCCAGAAAATTCCCAAAAAAAAAGCAAAAAAATTCAAAAGATTTAAAAACTTCATTCCCGCATTATTTCTGTCCAAACCGGGCTGAGATAGGCTGTGGAAGAGAGAAAATAATTTTAGTCCCGAATTCCGTTCATGTCCGACCCTAGCTAGAAAATTCGAAAAAAAAAAATAGCAAAAAATTCAAAAAAAAAAAAAAACTTAATTCCTAGAATATTTCTATCCAAGTTGGGCTGAAATAGGCCGAGAAAGAGTGAAAAAAATTTTAGTCCTGAATTCCGTTCCAATCTAATAACCCTTGCTATAAAAATCCCAAAAAAAATCAAGAAAATTCAAAAAATTTAAAAACATCATTCCCGCATTATTTCAATCTAAACTGGGTTGAGATAGGTCGAGAAAGAGAAAAAAAAAAAATTTAGTCCTGAATTCCGTTCCTGTCCGACTTTTGCTAGAAAAATCTAAAAAAATAAAAAAACATCATTCCCGCAATATTTCTATCCAAACTTGGCTGAGTTGGTCCACGAAATAGAAAAAAAAAAAATTTAGTCCCGAATTCCGTTCCTGTCCGACCCTTGCAAGTAAATTCCGAAAAAAATAGTAAAAAAATTAAAAAAATATCATTCCGACAATATTTCTATCCAAACCGGGTTGAGATAGGATGAGAAAAAGACAAAAAAATTTTAGACCCGAATTCCGTTCATATCCGACCCTACCTAGAAAATTCCAACAAAAATAGCAAAAAATTTCAAAAAATTAAAAAACTTCATTCCGGCGTTATTTCTATCCAAACCGAGCTGAGATAGGCCGAGGAAGAAAGAAAACAATTTTAGTCCCGAATTCCGTTCCTGTCCGACACCAGCCAGAAAATTCGAAAAAAATTAGAAAAAAAATTCAAATACAGAAAAAAACTTCATTCCTAGAATATTTCTATCCAAACCGGGTAGGCCGAGAAAGGGTGAAAAAAATTTTAGTTCCGAATTCCGTTCCTGTCCGAACCTAGCTAGAAAATTCAAAAAAAAAAGCTAAAAAATTCATAAAAAAAAAAAAAACTTCATTCCTAGATTATTTTAGTCCCGAATTCCGTTCCTATCCGACCCTAGATAGAAAATTCCCAAAAAAATAGCAAAAAAATTCAAAAAATTAAAATACTTCACTCCGGCATTATTTCTATCCAAACCTGGTTGAGATAGGCTGAGAAAGAGAAAAAAAAAAAAAAAATTTAGTCCCGAATTCTATTCCTATCCGACTCTCCCTAGTAAATTCCATAAAAAATAGCTAAAAAATTCAAAAAATTAAAATATTCATTCCGGCAATATTTCTATCCAAACCGAGTTGAGATAGGCCGAGAAAAACGTAAAAAAATTTTAGTTCCGAATTCTGTTCATATCCGACCCTAGCTAGAAAATTCGAAAAAAAATAGCAAAAAAATTCAAAAAATTAAAAAAACTTCTTTCCGATATTATTTCTATCCAAACCGGGATGAGATAGGCTGAGGAAGAGAGAAAACAATTTTAGTCCCGAATTCCGTTCCTGTTCGACCCTAGCTAGAAAATTCGAAAAAAAATAGCTAAAAAATTCAAAAAAAAAAAAAACTTCATTCCTAGACTATTTCTATCCAAACAGTCTTGAAATAGGCCGAGAAAGAGAAAAAAAAATTTTAGTCCCGAATTCCATTCCTATCCGACCCTAGATAGAAAATTCCCAAAAAAGTAGCAAAACAACACAAAAATTAAAATACTTTATTCCGGAATTATTTCTTTCCAAACCTGGTCGAGATAGGCCAAGAAAGAGAGAAAAAAAAAAAAAAATTAGTCCCGAATTCTGTTCCTGTCCGACCCTATTTAGAAAATTCCATAAAAAATAGCTAAAAAATTCAAAAAATTAAAAAATTAATTCCAGCAGTATTTCTATCCAAACCGGGTTAAGGTCGGCCAAGAAAAATACAAAAAAAATATAGTCTCAAATTCCGTTCCAATCCGACCCAAGCAAGAAAATTCCAACAAAAATTGCAAAAAATTAAAAAACTTTATTCCGCTATTATTTCTATCCAAACTGTGCTGAGATAGGCTGAGGAAGAGAGAAAAAAAAATTTCTCCCGAATTCCGTACCTATCCGACCCAAGCTAGAAAATTCCCTAAAAAATAGCAAAAAAAATTCAAAAAATTTAAATACTTCATTCCCGCATTATTTCAATCCAAACCGGGATGAGATAGGCCGAGAAAAAGCCAATAAAATTTTAGTCCCGTATTCCGTTCCTACCCCACCCTAGCTAGAAAATTCCAACAAAAATAGCAAAAAAATTCAAAAACCTCATTCCGGCATTATTTCTATCCAAACCGAGCTAAGATAGGCCGAGGAAGAGAGAAAAAAATTTTAGTCCCGAATTCCGTTCCTATCCGACACTCTTTAGAAATTTCCATAAAAAATAGCTAAAAAGTTCGAAAAACTAAAAAACTTCATTAGAGCACTATTTCTATCCAAACCGGGTTGAGATAGGCCGAGAAAGAGAGAAAAAAAAAATTTAGTCCCGAATTCTGTTCCTATCCGACCCTCTCTAGAAAAATCCATAAAAAATAGCTAAAAAATTAAAAAAATTAAAAAATTCATTCCGGCAGTATTTTAGTCCCAAATTCCGTTCCTATCCGACCCAAGCAAGAAAATTCCAACAAAAATAGCAAAAAAATTCAAAAAATTAAAAAACTTCATTCCGCTATTATTTCTATCCAAACCGGGCAGAGATAGGCCAAGGATGAGAGAAAAAAATTTCTCCCGAATTTCGTACGTATCCGACCCAAGCTAGAAAATTACCTTAAAAAAATTCAAAAAACTTAAAAACTTCATTCCTGCATTATTTCTATCCAAACCGGGATAAGATAGGCCGAGAAAAAGACAAAAAAAATTTAGTACCGAATTCCATTCCTACCTGTCCCTAGATAGAAAATTCAAACAAAAATAGCAAAAAAATTCAAAAAATTAAAAAACTTCATTCCGGCATTATTTCTATCTAAACCGGGCTGAGATAGGCCGAGGAAGAGAGAAAAAAATTTTAGTCTCGAATTCCGTTCCTATCCGACCCTAGATAGAAAATTAACAAAAAAATAGCAAAAAAATTAAAAAAATTAAAAAACTTCGTTCCGGCATTATTTCTATCCAAACTGGGCTGAGATAGGCCGAGAAAGAGAAAAAAAAAAAAAAAAAAAATTTAGTCCCGAATTCTGTTCCTATCCGACCTTTGCTAGAAAATTCCCAAAACAATAGCAAAAAAATTCAAAAACTTTAAGAACTTCATTCCCGCATTATTTCTATCCAAACCGGGCTGAGATAGGCCATGGAAGAGAGAAAACAATTTTAGTCCCGAATTTCGTTCCTATCCGACCCTTGCTATAAAAATCCCAAAAAATATCAAAAAAATTCAAAAAATTTAAAAAACATCATTCTCGCATTATTTCAAACCAAACTGGGTTGAGATAGGTCGAGAAAGAGAAAAAAAAAAAAATTGTCCTGAATTCCGTTCCTGTCCGACTTTCGCTAGAAAAATCCAAAAAAAAATAGTAAAAAAAAAAAAAAACATCATTCCAGTAATATTTCTATCCAAACCGGGCTGATATAGGCCGAGAAAAGGACAAAAAAATTTTAGACCCGAATTCCGTTCCTATCCGACACTTGCTAGAAAATTTCCAAAAAAATACCAAAAAAATTCAAAAAATTAAAAAACGTCATTCTAGCATTATATCTAACCAAACCGGGTTGAGATAGGATGAGAAAGAGAAAAAAAAAATTTAGTCTCGAATTCCGTTACAGTCCGACCCTCGCTAGGAAATACCTAATAAGATAGTAAAAATATTCAAAAAATTAAAAAACATCATTCTGGTAATATTTCTTTCCAAACCTGGTTGAGATAGGCTGAGAAAGAGAAAAAAAAAAATTTAGCCCCGAATTCTGTTCCTATTCGACCCTCTCTAGAAAATTCCATAAAAAATAGCAAAAAAGTTCAAAAAATTAAAAAACTTCATTCCGGCATTATTTCTATCAAAACCGGGCTGAGATAGGCCGAGAAAGAAAAAAAAAAATTTGTCCCAAATTCCATTCCTATCCGACCCTAGCTAGAAAATTCCCAAAAAAATAGCTAAAAAATTCAAAAAATTTAAAAACTTCATTCCGCATTATTTCAATCCAAACTGGGTTAAGATAGGTTAAGAAAGAGAAAAAAAGAAATTTAGTCCCGAATTCCGTTCCTATTCGACCCTCTCTAGAAATTTCCATAAAAAATATCTAAAAAGTTCAAAAAATTAAAAAACCTCATTAGAGCATTATTTCTATCCAAACCGGGTTGAGATAGGCCGAGAAAGGAAAAAAAAAAATTATTCCCGAATTTCATTCCTATCCGACCCTAACTCGAAAATTCCAACAAAAATAGCAAAAAAATTCAAAAAATTAAAAAACTTCATTCCGGCATTATTTCTATCCAAACCTGGTTGAGATGGTCCACGAAATAGAAAAAAAAAAATCTTGTCCCGAATTCCGTTCTTGTCCGACTCTCGCTAGTAAAGTCCGAAAAAAATAGCAAAAAAATTAAAAAATATCATTCCGACAATATTTCGATCCAAACCAGGTTGAGATAGGACGAGAAAAAGACAAAAAAATTTTAGTCCCGAATTCCGTTCATATCCGACCCTACTTAGAAAATTCCAACAAAAATAGCAAAAAAATTCAAAAAATGAAAAAACTTCATTCCGGCGTTATTTCTATCCAAACCAGGCTGAGATAGGCCGAGGAAGAGAGAAAACAATTTTAGTCCCGAATTCCATTCCTGTTCGACGCCAACTAGAAAACTCGAAAAAAATTAGCAAAAAAATTAAAAAAAAAAAACTTCATTCCTATAATATTTCTATCCAAACCGGGTAGGCCAAGAAAGGGTGAAAAAAATTTTTGCCCCGAATTCCGTTCCTGTCCGACCCTAGCTATAAAATTCAAAAAAAAATTGCTAAAAAATTCAAAAAAAAAAAAACTTCATTTCTAGATTATTTCCATCTAAACAATGTTGAAATAGGCCGAGAAAGAGAAAAAAAAAATTTAGTCCCGAATTCCGTTCCTATCCGACCCTAGATAGAAAATTCCCAAAAAAATAGCAAAAAAATTCGAAAAATTATAATACTTCATTCCCGCATTATTTCTATCCAAACCTGGTTGAGATAGGCTGAGAAAGAGAGAAAAAAAAATTTAGTCCCGAATTCTGTTCCTATCCGACCCTCTCTGGAAAATTCCATAAAAAATAGCTAAAAAATTCAAAAATTCATTCCGGCAATATTTCTATCCAAACCAGGTTTAGATCGGCCAAGACGTAAATTCCGTTCCTAACCGACCCAAGCAAGAAAATTCCAACAAAAATTGCAAAAAAATTAAAAAAATTTAAAAACTTCATTCCGGCATTATTTCTATCCAAACCGAGCTGAGATAGGCCAGGGAAGAGCGAAAAAAATTTTAGTCCCGAATTCCGTTCCTATCTAACCCTCTCTAGAAATTTCCATAAAAAATAGCTAAAAAGTTCAAAAAACTAAAAAACTTCATTAGAGCATTGTTTCTATCCAAACCGGGTTGAGATAGGCCGAGAAAGAGAAAAAAAAAAATTTTAGTCCCGAATTCCGTTCCTATCCGACTCTCGGTAGAAAATTTCCAAAAAAATAACATAAAAATTCAAAAAAGTAAAAAACGTCATTCCGACATTATGTCTAACCAAAGCGGGTTGAGATAGGCTGAGAAAGAGAAAAAAAAAAAATTAGTCTCGAATTCCGTTACTGTCCGACCCTCGCTAGGAAATTCCTAATAAAACAGCAAAAAAATTGAAAAAATTAAAAAACATCATTCCGGCAATATTTCTATCCAAACCTGGTTGAGATAGGCTGAGAAAGAGAAAAAAAAATTTTAGTCCTGAATTCCATTCTCGTCCGACCCTGTCTAGAAAATTCCATAAAAAATAGCAAAAAAATTCAAAAAATTAAAAAACTTCATTCCGGCATTATTTCTTTCAAAACCGGGCTGAGATAGGCCGAGGAAGAGAGAAGAAGTCTCGAATTCCGTTCCTGTCCGACCCTAGCAAGAAATTCGAAAAAAAATAGCAAAAAAATTCCAAAATAAAAAAACATCATTCCAAGATTATTTCTATCCAAACAGTGCTGCAATAGGCCGAGAAAGAGAAAAAAAAAATATTAGACCCGAATTCCATTCCTATCCGACCCTAGCTAGAAAATTCCCAATAAAATAACAAAAAAATTCAAAAACTTCATTCCCGCACTATTTCTATCCAAACTAAATTGAAAAAGGTCGAGAAAGAGAAAAAAAAAAATTTTGTCCCGAACTCCGTTCCTATCCGACCCTCTCTAGAAAATTCAGTAAAAAATAGCTAAAAAATTCAAAAAATTCAAAAACTTCATTCCGTCTATATGTCTATCAAAATCGGATTGAGACAGGCCGTGAAAGAGAAAAGAAAAAAAATTTAGTCCCGAATTCCGTTCCTGTCCGACTCTAGCAAGAAAATTCCAAAAAAAATAGTAAAAAAAAAAAAACCATCATTCCTGCAATATTTCTATCGAAACCGGGCTGACATAGGACGAGAAAAAGATATAAAAATTTTAGAGCCGAATTCCGTTCCTATCTGACCCTTGCTAGAAAATTCCCAAAAAAATACCAAAAAAATTCAAAAAATTAAAAATCTTCATTCTGGCATTATTTCTATCCAAACCGGGTTGAGATCGGCTGAGAAAAATACAAAAAAAATTTAGTCCCAAATTCCGTTCCTATCCGACCCAAGCAAGAGAATTCCAACAAAAATAGCAAGAAAATTCAAAAAATTAAAAAACTTCATTCTGCTATTATTTCTATCTAAACTGGGCAGAGATAGGCCAAGGAAGAGAGAAAAAAAAATTTTCTCCCGAATTCCGTACCGTCCGACCCTAGCAAGAAAATTCGAAAAAAAATAGCAAAAAAATTCCCAAAAAAAAAACTTCATTCCTAGATTATTTCTATCCAAACAGTGTTGAAATAGGCCGAGAAAGAAAAAAAAAAATTGTAGACCCAAATTCCATTCCAATCGGACCCTAGCTAGAAAATTCCCAAAGAAATAGCAAAAAAATTCAAAAACTTCATTCCCGCATTATTTCGATCCAAACTGGGTTGAGATAGGTCAAGAATGAGGAAAAAAAAATTTAGTCCCGAACTCCGTTCCTATCTGACCCTCTCTAGAAAATTCAGTAAAAAATAGCTATAAAATTCAAAAAATTAAAAAACTTCATTCCGTCATTATGTCTATCCAAACCGGGTTGAGATAGGCCGAGACAGAGAAAAAACAAAAAATTTTAGTCCCGAATTCCGTTCCTGTCCGACCATAGCTAGAAAATTTGGAAAAAAAAATAGCTAAAAAATTCAAAAACAAAAAAACTTGATTCCAAGATTATTTCTATCCAAACAGTGTTGAAATAGGTCGAGAAAGAGAAAAAAAAATTTAGTCCCGAATTCCGTTCCTATCCGATCCTAGATAGAAAATTCCCAAAAAAATAGCAAAACAATACAAAAAATTAAAATACTTTATTCCGGCATTAGTTCTATCCATACCTGGTTGAGATAGGCCAAGAAAGAGAGAAAAAATAATTTACTCCCGAATTCCATTTCTGTCCGACCCTCTCTAGAAAATTCCATAAAAATTCAGTCCCGAATTCCATTCCGATCCGACCCTAGTTAGAGAATTCCAACAAAAATAGCAAAAAAAATTAAAAAATTTCATTCCGGCAATATTTCTCTCCAAACCTGGCTGAGATAGACCGACGAAGAGAGAAAAAAATTTCTCCTGAATTCCATTCCTATCCGACCCTAGCTAGAAAATTCCCAAAAACAGCAAAAAAATTCAAAAAATTTAAAAACTCCATTCCCGCATTATTTCTATCCAAACTGGGTTGAGATAGGCCGAAAAATAAACAAAAAAGTTTTAGTCCTGAATTCCGTTCCAATCCGACCCTCTCTAGAAAATACCATAAAAAATAGCTAAAAAGTTCAAAAAATTAAAAAACTTCATTCCGGCATTATTTCTTTCCAAACCATGTTGAGGTAGGCCGATAAAGAGAGAAACAAAATTTGAGTCCCAAATTACGTTCCAATCCGACCCTCGCTAGAAAATTCCAAAAAAAATATCCGAAAAATTAAAAAAATTAAAAAAGTCATTTCGACAATATTTCTACCCAAACCGGGGTGAGATAGACCAAGAGGAAGACAAAAAAATTTTAATCCCGAATTTCGTTCCTATCCGACCCTAACTAGAAATTTCCAAAAAAAATAGCAAAAAAATTCAAAAAATTAAAAAACTTCATTACGGCATTATTTCTATCAAAACCGGGCTGAGATAGGCCGAGGAAGTGAGAAAAAAATTTTAGTCCCGAATTCCATTCCTATCCGACCCTCTCTAGAAAATTCCATAAAAAATAACAAAAAAATTCAAAAAATTAAAAAAATTCATTTCGGCATTATTTCTATCCAAACTGGGCTGAGATAGGCTGAGGAAGAGAGAAAACAATTTTAGTTCGGAATTCCGTTCCTATCAGACCCAAGCTAGAAAATTCAAAAAAAAAATTGCAAAAAAATTTAAAAAAAAAAAAAAAAAACGACATTACTAGATTATTTCTATGCAAACCGGGTTGAAATAGGCCGAGAAAGAGAGAAAGAAATTTTATTCTCTAATTCCGTTCCTATCCGACCCTAGATAGAAAATTCCCAAAAAAATAGCAAAAAAATTGAAAAAATTTAAAAACCTCATTCCCACATTATATCTATCCAAACTGGGTTGAGATACATCGAGAAAGAAACAAAAAAATTTTAGTCCCGAATTCCGTTCCTATCCGACCCTCTCTTGAAAATTCCATAAAAAATAGTTAAAAAATTCAAAAAAATTAATAAATTTCATTCCAGCAAAATTTCTATCCAAACAGGTTGTGGTAGGCCGAGAAAAAAACAAAAAAAAATCTAGTCCCAAATTCCGTTCCTATCCGACCCTAGCTAGAAGATTCAAAAAAAAATTGCAAAAAAATTCAAAAAATTAAAAAACTTCATTTCGGCATTAGTTCTATCCAAACGGGGTTGAGATAGGCCGAGAAAGAGAAAAAAAAAAAATTCAGTCTCGAATTCCGTTCCTATCCGACCTCTGGTAGAAAATTCCCAAAAGAATTGCAAAAAAATTCAAAAAATTTAAAAACTTCATTCCGACATTATTTCTATTCAAACCGGGTTGAGATAGACCAAGAAAGAGACAAAAAAATTTTAGTCTCGAATTCCGTTCCTATCCGACCCTCTCTAGAAAATTCCATGAAAAATAGCTAAAAAATTCAAAAACTTCATTCCGGCATTATTTCTATCAAAACCAGGTTGAGACAGGCCGAGAAAGAGAGAAAAAAATTTTAGTCGTGAATTCCGTTCCGATCCGACCCTCGCTAGAAAATTTGAAAAAAAATAGCAAAAAAATTCAAAATTTTAAAAAACTTCATTCCGGCAATATTTCTATCCAAACCGGGCTGATATAGGCTGAGGAAGAGAGAAAACTATTTCAGCCCCGAAATCCGTTCCTGTTCGGCCCTTGCAAGAAAATTCGAAAAAAAATAGCAAAAAAAAAAAAAACAGTCCTAGATTATTTTTACCCAAAACTGGTTGAAATAGGCCGAGAAAGAGAAAAATAAATTTTAGTCCTGAATTCTGTTCCTATCCGACTCTAGCTAGAAAATTCCAACAAAAATAGCAAAAAAATTCAAAAAATGAAAAAACTTCATTCCGGCATTATTTCTATCCAAACCTGGTTGAGATAAGCCGAGAAAGAGAAAAAAAAAATTTAGATCCGAATTCCGTTACTGTCTGACCCTCGCTAGAAAATTCCAAAAAAGATAGCAAAAAATTAAAAAACACCATTCCGGCAATATTTCTATCCAAACAGGGTCGAGATAGGATGAGAAAAAGTCAAAAAGACTTTAGTCCCGAATTCCATTCCAATACGACCCTAGATAGAAAATTCAACAAAAATAGTAAAAAAATTCAAAAAATTAAAAAACTTCATTCCATCGTTATTTCTATCCAAACCGGGCGGAGATAGGCCGAGGAAGAGAGCAAACAATTTTCGTTCCGAATTCCGTTCCTGTCCGACCCTTGCTAGAAAATTCGAAAAAAAATAGCAAAAAAATTCAAAAAAAAAAAAAACTTCATTCCTAGATTATTTTTATCCAAACCAGGTTGAAATAGGTCGAGAAAGAGAGAAAAAAATTTTAATCCCGAATTCCGTTCCTATCCGAATTCTCTAGAAAATTCCAAAAAAAATAGCAAAAAAATGCAAGAAATTAAAAAACCATCATTCCGGCAATATTTCTATCCAAACCAGGTTGAGAAAGGCCGAGAAAAAATCAAAAAAAATTTTGTCCCGAATTCCGTTCTGAGTCGACCCTAGTTAGAAAATTCCAACAAAAATAGCAAAAAAAATTTAAAAAATTAAAAAATTTCATTCCGGCAATATTTCTTTCCAAACCAAGCTGATATAGGCCGAGGAAGAGAGAATACAATTTTAGTTCTGAATTCTGTTCCTGTCCGACCCTAGCTAGAAAATTCAAAAAAAAAAGCAAAAAAGTTCTAAAAAAAAAAAACTTTATTCCTAGATTATTTCTATCCAAATAGGGTTGAAACAGGCCGAGAAAAAGAGAAAAAAAATTTAGTCCCGAATTCCGTTTCTATCCGACACACTCTAGAAAATTCCAAAAAAAAAAAAGCAAAATAATCAAAAAATTGAAAAATTGAAAAATATCATTCCGGATATATTTCTACCCAAACCGGGTTGAGATAGGATGAGAAAAAAATAAAAAAAATTTAGTCCCGAATTCCGTTCATATCCGACCCTAGCTAGAAAATTCCAACAAAAATAGCAAAAAAATTCAAAAAACTAAAAAACTTTATTCTGTCATTATTTCTATCCAAACCGGGCTGAGAGAGGCCGAGGAAGAGAGAAAACAATTTTAGTCCCGAATTCCTTTCCTGTCCGACCCTTGCTAGAAAATTCGGAAAAAAAAAAGCAAAAAAAACTTCATTCCTAGATTATTTCTATCCAAACCGTGTTGAAATAGGTCGAGAAAGAGAGAAAAAAATTTTAGTCCCGAATTCTATTCCTATCCGAGCAAATCTAGAAAATTCCAAAAAAAAAAAAGCAAAAAAAATTCAAAAAACTTAAAAACATCATTCCGGCAATATTTCTATCCAAACCGGGTTGAGAAAGGCCGAGAAAAAGGCAAAAAAATTTTAGTCCCGAATTCCGTTCCGATCCGACCCTCGATAGAAAATTCCAACAAAAATAGCAAAAAAATTAAAAAAATTTAAAAATTTCATTCCGGTATTATCTCTATCCAAACCGGGCTGAGATAGGCTGAGGAAGTGAGAAAAAAAATTTAATCCCGAATTCCATTCCTATCCGACCCTAACTAGAAAATTCCATAAAAAATAGCTAAAAAATTCAAAAAATTAAAAAACCTCATTCCGTCATTATGTCTCTCGAAACCGGGTTAAGATTGGCCGAGAAAGAGAAAAAAAAAATATTTAATCTCGAATTCCAGTCCTGTCCGACCCTCGCTAGAAAATTCTAAAAAAAATAGGAAAAAAATTCAAAAAATTAAAAAACATCATTCTGGCAAGATTCCTATCCAAACCGTGTTGAGATAGGCCGAGAAAAAGACAAAAAAAATTTCGTCCCAAATTCCGTTCCTATTCGACCCTTGCTAGAAAATTCCATCAAAAATAGCAAACAAATTCAAAAAATTAAAAATCTTCATTCCGACATTATTTTTATGAAAACCAGGCTGAGATAGGCCGAGGAGGAGAGAAAAACTCCCGAATTCCGTTCCTATCCGACCCTCTCTAAAAAATTCCATAAAAATAGCTAAAAAGTTAAAAAAAATTAAAAAACTTTATAGAGCATTATTTCTATCAAAATCGGGTTCAGATAGGCCAAGAAAGAGAAAAAAAAAAAATTTAGTCCCGAATTCCGTTCCTGTCCGACTCTCGCTAGAAAATTCCAAGAAAAATAGTAAAAAAATAAAAAATATCATTCCCGTAATATTTCTTTCCAAATCGGGCTGATATAGGCCGAGAAAAAGACAATAAAATTTTAGACCCGAATTCCGTTGCTATCTGACCCGTGCTAGAAAATTCCCAAAAAAATAAGAAAAAAATTCAAAATATTAAATTACTCCATTCCCGCATTATTTCTATCCAAACTGGGTTAAGATAGGCTGAGAAAAAAAAAAAAAATTTTAGTCCCAAATTTCGTTCTTATCCGACCCTCTCTAGAAAATTCAATAAAAAATAGTTAAAAAATTCAAAAAATTAAAAAATTTCATTTCGGCAACATTTCTATCAAAATCGGGTTGAGATTGGCCGAGAAAAATACTAAAAAATTTTATTTCCAAATTTCGTTCCTATCCGACCCAAGCAAGAAAATTCCAACAAAAATAGCAAAAAAATTCAAAAAATTAAAAAACTTCATTCCGCTATTATTTCTATGCAAACGTGGCTGAGATAGGCCGAGGAAGAGAGAAAAAAAAAATTCTCCCGAATTCCATTCCTATCCGACCCTAGCTAGAAAATTCCCTAAAAAATAGCAAAAAAATTCAAAAAATTTAAAAACTCCATTTCCGCATTATTTCTATCCAAACTGGGTTGAGATATGCCGAGAAAGAAACAAAAAAGTTTTAGTCCCAAATTCTGTTCCTATCCGGCCCTCTCTAAAAAATTCCATAAAAAATAGCTAAAAAATTCAAAAAATTAAAAAAACAGCATTCTGGCATTATTTCTATCCAAACTGGATTGAGATAGGATGAGAAAGAGAAAAAAATAAATTTAGTCCCTCATTCCGTTCCTGTCCGACCCTCTCTAGAAAATTCCATAAAAAATAGCTAAAAAATTCAAAAAATTAAAAAACTTCATTCCAGCAATATTTCTATTGAGATTGGTCGAGAAAAATAAAAAAAATTTTAGTCCCAAATTCCATTCTTATCCGACCCCAGCAAGAAAATTCCAACAAAAATAGCAAAGAAATTCAAAAAAATAAAAAACTTCGTTCCGCTATTATTTCTATCCAAACTGGGTTGAGATAGCCTGAGGAAGAGAGAAAAAATTTTCCCCTGAATTCCATTCCAATCCAACCCAACTGAGAAAATTCCCAAAAAAATTGCAAAAAAATTGAAAAAATTTAAAAACTCCATTCCCGCATTATTTCTATCCAAATTGAGTTGAGATAAGCTGAGAAAGAAACAAAAAAGTTTTAGTCCCGAATTCCGTTCCGATCCAACCCTCTCTAGAAAATTCCATAAAAAATAGCTAAAAAATTCAAAAAACTAAAAAACTTCATTCCGGATTTACTTCTATCCAAACCGGGTTGAGGTAGGCCGATAAAGAAAGAAAAAAATTTTAGTCCCGAATTCCGTTCCTATCAGTCCCTCGCATGAAAATTCCAAAAAAAAATAGCCGAAAAACTCAAAAAAATCATTTCGGCAATATTTCTATCAAAACTGGGGTGAGATAGACCGAGAGGAAGACAAACAAATATTTTTCCCGAATTTCGTTCCTATCTGACCCTATCTAGAAATTTTCGAAAAAAATAGCAAAAAAATGCAAAAAATTAAAAAACTTCATTCTGGCATTATTTCTATCCAAACCGGGCTGAGATAGGCCGAGGAAGTGAGAAAAAAATTTTCGTCCCGAATTCCGATCCTATCCGACCCTCTCTAGAAAATTCCATAAAAAATACCAAAAAAATTCAAAAAATTAAAAAAACATCATTCTGGCATTATTTCTATCCAAACCGGGCTAAGATAGGCCGAGGAAGAGAGAAAACAATTTTAGTCTGGAATTCCGTTCCGATCAGACCATAGCCGGAAAATTAAAAAAAAAAATAGCAAAAAAATTCAAAAAAAAAAAAAAAAAAACAACATTAGTAGATTATTTCTATCCAAACCGGGTTGACATAGAATAGAAAGAGAGAAAAAAATTTTAGTCCCTAATTCCGTTCCTATCCGACCCTAACTAGAAAATTCCAAAAAAAATAGCAAAAAAATTCAAAAAATTAAAAACTTCATTCCCACATTCTTTCTATCCAAACTGGGTTGAGATACGCTAAGAAAGAAACAAAAAAAATTTAGTCCCGAATTCCGTTCGTTCCGACCCTCTCTAGAAAATTCCATAAAAAATTGTTAAAAAATTCAAAAAAATTAATAAATTTCATTCTGGCAAAATTTCTATCCAAACCGGGTTGTGGTAGGCCGAGAAAAAGACAAAAAAAATTTAGTCCTGAATTTCGTTCCTATCCGACCCTCGCTAGAAAATTCCAAAAAAAATAACCGAAAAACTCAAAAAATTCAAAATATCATTTCACCAATATGTCTATCAAAACCGGGGTGAGATAGACCGAAACCGGGGTGAGATAGACCGTGAGGAAGACAAAAAAATACTTTTCCCGAATTTCGTTCTTATCTGACCCTAGCTAGAAATTTCCGAAAAAAAATAGCAAAAAAAGTGAAAAAATTAGAAAACTTCATTCCGGCATTATTTCTATCCAAACCGGGCTGAGATAAGCCGAGGAAGAGAGAAAACAATTTTAGTCCGGAATTCCGTTCCTGTCAGACCCTAGCTGGAAAATTGAAAAAAAAAAAGCAAAAAAATTCAAAAAAAAAAAAAAAAAACAACATTACTAGAATATTTCTATCCAAACCGGGTTGACATATAAGAGAAAGAGAGAAAAAAAATTTAGTCCCTAATTCCGTTCCTATTCGACCGTAGCTAGAAAATTCCAAAAAAAATAGCAAAAAAATTCAAAAAATTAAAAACTTCATTCCCGCATTCTTTCTATCCAAACTGGGTTGAGATACGCTGAGAAAGAAACAAAAAAAATTTAGTCCCGAATTCCGTTCCTATCCGACCCTCTCTAGAAAATTCCATAAAAAATAGTTAAAAAATTCAAAAAAATTAATAAATTTCATTCCTGTCAGACCCTAGCTGGAAAATTGAAAAAAAAAAAGCAAAAAAATTCAAAAAAAAAAAAAAAAAAAACAACATTACTAGAATATTTCTATCCAAACCGGGTTGACATATAAGAGAAAGAGAGAAAAAAAATTTAGTCCCTAATTCAGTTCCTATCCGACCCTAGCTAGAAAATTCCAAAAAAAATAGCAAAAAAATTCAAAAAATTAAAAACTTCATTCCCGCATTCTTTCTATCCAAACTGGGTTGAGATACGCTGAGAAAGAAACAAAAAAAATTTAGTCCCGAATTCCGTTCCTATCTGACCCTCTCTAGAAAATTCCATAAAAAATTGTTAAGAAATTCAAAAAAATTAATAAATTTCATTCCGGCAAAATTTCTATCCAAACCGGGTTGTGGTAGGCCGAGAAAAAGACAAAAAAAATTTAGTCCTGAATT
This sequence comes from Quercus tomentella, assembly GCA_028535165.1. Lineage (NCBI taxonomy): Eukaryota > Viridiplantae > Streptophyta > Magnoliopsida > Fagales > Fagaceae > Quercus > Quercus tomentella. The sequence continues at coordinate 23,021,811 of JAPQVY010000111.1, read as the reverse complement.
CTATTCCTATCCGACCCTCGCTAGAAAATTCCAAAAAAAATAGCCGAAAAACTCAAAAAATTAAAAAAATCATTTCGGCAATATTTCTATCCAAACCGGGGTGAGATAGACCGAGAGGAAGACAAAAAAATTTCTATCCAAACCAGGTTGAAATAGGCCGAGAAAGAGAGAAAAAAATTTTAGTCTCGAATTCCGTTCCTATCCGACCCTAGCTAGAAAATTCCCAAAAAAATAGCAAAAAAATTTAAAAACTTCATTCCTGCATTATTTCTATCCAAACCGGGTTGAGATAGGCCGAGGAAGAATCAAAAAAATTTTACTCCCGAATTCCGTTCCTATCCGACCCTCTCTAAAAAATTCCATAAAAAATAGCTAAAAAATTCAAAAAATTAAAAAACTTCATTCCGGCATTATTTCTATCCAAACCGGGCAGAGATAGGCCGAGGAAGAGAGAGAACAATTTTAGTCCTGAATTCCGTTCCTGTCCGACCCTAGCTAGAAAATTCGAAAAAAAAAATAGCAAAAAAATTCCCAAAAAAAAACCATCATTCCTAGATTAGTTTTATCCAAACTGGGTTGAAATAGGCGGAGAAAGAGAAAAACAAATTTTAGTCCCGAATTCCGTTCATATCCGACCACAGCTAGAAAATTCCCAAAAAAATAGCAAAAAAATTCAAAAAATTTAAAAACTTCATTCCCGCATTATTTCTATCCAAACTGGGTTGAGAGAGGCCGAGAAAGAGAAAAAAAAACTTTAGACCCGAATCCGTTCCTATCCGACCCTTTCTGGAAAATTCCATTAAAAATAGCTAAAACATTCAAAAAATTAAAAAACTTCATTCCGGCACTATTTCTATGCAAACCGGGATAAGATAGGCTGAGAAAGAGAGAAAATATTTTAGTCGCGAATTCCGTTTCTGTCCGACCCTAGCTAGAAAATTTGAAAAAAAATAGCAAAAAAATTCAAAAAATAAGAAACTTGATTCCAAGATTATTTCTATTCAAACCGGGTTGAGATAGGCTGAGGAAGAGAGAAAACAATTTTAGACCGGAATTCCGTTACTGTCCGACCCTAGATAGAAAATTCCAAAAAAAATAGCAAAAAAATTCAAAAAAAAAAAACTTCGTCCCTAGAATATTTCTATCCAAACCAGGTTGAAATAGGCCGAGAAAGAGAGAAAAAAATTTTAGTCTCGAATTCCGTTCCTATCCGACCCTAGCTAGAAAATTCCCAAAAAAATAGCAAAAAAATTCAAAAAATTTAAAAACTTCATTCCTGCATTATTTCGATCCAAACTGGGTTGAGATAGGCCGAGAAAGAATCAAAGAAATTTTAGACCTGAATTCCGTTCCTATCCGACCCTCTAAAAAATTCCATAAAAAATAGCTAAAAAATTCAAAAAATTAAAAAACTTCATTCCGGCATTATTTCTATCCAAACCGGGCAGAGATAGGCCGAGGAAGAGAGAGAACAATTTTAGTCCTGAATTCCCTTCCTGTCCGACCCTAGCTAGAAAATTCGAAAAAAAAATAGCAAAAAAATTCCAAAAAAAAAAAACATCATTCCTAGATTAGTTTTATCCAAACCGGGTTGAAATAGGTGGAGAAAGGGAAAAACAAATTTTAGTCCTGAATTCCGTTCATATCCGACCACAGCTAGAAAATTCCCAAAAAAATAGCAAAAAAATTCAAAAAATTTAAAAACTTCATTCCCGCATTATTTCTATCCAAACTGGGTTGAGATAGGCCGAGAAAGAGAAAAAAAAAAAAACTTTAGACCCGAATCCGTTCCTATCCGACCCTCTCTGGAAAATTCCATTAAAAATAGCTAAACAATTCAAAAAAATTAAAAAAATTTCATTCGGGCACTATTTCTATGCAAACCGGGATAAGATAGGCTGAGAAAGAGAGAAAAATATTTTAGTCGCGAATTCCGTTCCTGTCCGACCCTAGCTAGAAAATTCGAAAAAAAAATAGCAAAAAAATTCAAAAAATAAGAAACTTGATTCCAAGATTATTTCTATTCAAACCGGGTTGAGATAGGCCGAGAAAGAGAGAAAAAAATTTTAGTCTCGAATTCCGTTCCTATCCGACTCTCTCTAGAAAATTCTGTAAAAAATAGCAAAAAAATTCAAAAAATTAAAAAACTTCATTACATAATTATTTCTATCCAAACCGGGCTGAGATAGGCTGAGGAAGAGAGAAAACAATTTTAGTCCGGAATTCCGTTCCTGTCCGACCCTAGCTAGAAAATTCCAAAAAAATAGCAAAAAAATTCAAAAAATTTAAAAACTTCATTCCCGCATTATTTCTATCCAAACTAGGTTGAGATACGCCGAGAAAGAAATAAAAAAAGTTTAGTCCAGAATTCCGTTCCTATCCGATCCTCTCTAGAAAATTCCATAAAAAATAGTTAAAAAATTCAAAAAAATTAATGAATTTCATTTTGGCAAAATTTCTTTTCAAACCGGGTTGTGGCAGGCCGAGAAAAAGACAAAAAAAATTTAGTCCCGAATTCCGTTCCTATCCGACCCTGGCTAGAAGATTCCAAAAAAAATTGCAAAAAATTAAAAGACTTCGTTTCGACATTATTTCTATCCAAACAGGGTTGAGATAGGCCGAGAAAGAGAAAAAAAAAAAATTGGTCCCGAATTCCGTTCCTATCCGACCTTTGCTAGAAAATTCCCAAAAAAATTGCAAAAAAATTCAAAAAATAAAAAAACTTTATTCCGGCATTATTTCTTTGCAAACCGGGTTAAGATAGGCCGAGAAAGAGAAAAAAAAAATTTTAGTCGCGAATTCCATTCCTGTCCGACCCTAGCTAGAAAATTCGAAAAAAAATAGCAAAAAAATTCAAAAAATAAGAAATTTGATTCCAAGATTATTCTATTCAAACCGGGTTGAGATAGGCCGACAAAGAGAGAAAAAAATTGTAGTCTCGAATTCCGTTTCTATCCGACCCTTTCTAGAAAATTCCGTAAAAAATAGCAAAAAAATTCAAAAAATTAAAAAACTTCATTACGTAATTATTTCTATCCAAACCGGGCTGAGATAGGCTGAGGAAGAGAGAAAACAATTTTAGTCTAGAATTTCGTTACTGTCCGACCCTAGCTAGAAAATTCCAAAAAAAATAGCAAAAAAATTCCAAAAGGAAAAACTTCATTCCTAGATTATTTCTATACAAATAGGGTTGAAATAGGCCGAGAAAGAGAAAAAAAAATTTTAGTTCCTAATTCCGTTCCTATCCGACCCTAGCTAGAAAATTCCCAAAAAAATAGCAAAAAAATTCGAAAAAATTAAAAACTTCATTCTCGCATTATTTCTATCCAAACTGGGTTGAGATACGCTGAGAAAGAAACAAAAAAAGTTTAGTCCCGAATTCCGTTCCTATCCGATCCTCTCTAGAAAATTCCATAAAAAACTGTTAAAAAATTCAAAAAAATTAACGAATTTCATTTTGGCAAAATTTCTATTCAAACCGGGTTGTGGCAGTTCGAGAAAAACACAAAAACAATTCAGTCCTGAATTCCGTTTCTATCCGACCCTAACTAGAAGATTCCAAAAAAAATTGCAAAAATTTAAAAGACTTCGTTTCGGCATTATTTCTATCCAAACCGAGTTGAGATAGGCCAAGAAAGAGAAAAAAAAAAAAATGGTCTCGAATTCCGTTCCTATCCGACCTTTGCTAGAAAATTCCAAAAAAAATTGCAAAAAAATTCAAAAAATTTAAAAATTTCATTCCGACATTATTTCTATCCAAACCAGGTTGAGATAGGCCGAGAAAGAAACAAAAAAATTTTAGTCTCGAATTCCGTTCCTATCCGACCCTCGCTAGAAAATTCCATAAAAAATAGCTAAAAAATTCAAAAACTTTATTCCGGCGTTATTTATATCCAAACCGGGTTGAGACAGGCAGAGAAAGAGAGAAAAAAAATTTAGTCGCGAATTCCGTTCCTGTCCGACCCTAGCTAGAAAATTCGAAAAAAAAATAGCAAAAAAATTCAAAAAATAAAAACATCATTCCTAGATTTATTTTTATCCAAACCGGGTTGAAATAGGTCCAGAAAGAGAGAAAAAAATTTTAGTCCCGAATTCCGTTCCTATCTGAGCTCTCTGGAAAATTCCAAAAAAAATAGCAAAAAAATTCAAAAAATTAAAAAACATCATTCCGGCAATGTTTATATCTAAACTGGGTTTAGATAGGCCGAGAAAGAGAAAAAATATTGAATCCCGAATTCCGTTCCTATCCGACCCTAACTAGAAAATTCCAAAAAATATAGCAAAAAAATTTTAAAAATTAAAAAACTTCATTCCGGCATTATTTCAATCCAAACTGGGTTGAGATAGGTCGAGAAAGAGAAAAAAAAAAAAAAAAATTTAGTCCCGAATTCCGTTCCCATCCGACCTTAGCTAGAAAATTCCAAAAAAAATAGCAAAAAAATTCAAAAAATTAAAAAAATTCACCCCGGCATTATTTCTATCCAAACTAGGCTGAGATAGGTCGAGAAAGAGGAAAAAAAATTTTAATCCCGAATTCCGTTCCTATCCGACCCTAGCTAGAAAATTCCAATAAAAATAGTAAAAAAATTCAAAAAACTAACAAACTTCATTCCGGCATTATTTCTGTTCAAACCGAGTTGAGATAGGCCGAGAAAGAGGAAAAAAAAAATTTAAGTCCCGAGTTCCGCTCGTATCCGACCCTAGCTAGAAAATTCCAAAGCAAATAGCAAAAAAATTAAAAAACTTCATTCCGACTTTATTTCTATCCAAACTGGGTTGAGATAGGCCGAGAAAGAGAGAAAACAATTTTAGTCTCGAATTCTGTTCCTATCCGACCCTAGCTAGAAAATTCCAAAAAAAAATAGCAGAAGATTATCAAACACTTCCTTCCTGCATTATTTATGTTCAAACCGGGTTGAGATAGGCCGAGAAAGAGAAAAACAAAATATTAGTTCCGAATTTCGTTCCCATCTGACCTTAGGTAGGAAATTCTAAAAAAAATAGCAAAAAAATTTCAAATAATTAAAAAAACTTCATTTCGGCAATATTTCTATCCAAACTGGGATGAGATAGGCCTAGAAAGAGGGAAAACAATTTTAGTCCCGAATTCTGTTCCGATCTACCTTAGCTAGAAAATTCTAAAAAAAATAGCAAAAAAGTTCAAATAATTAAAAATCTTCATTTCGGCATTATTTCTATCCAAATTGGGATGAGATAGGCCTAGAAAGAGGGAAAACAATTTTAGTCCTGAATTCTGTTCCAATTCGACCCTCGCTAGAAATTTAAAAAAAATAGCAAAAAAATGAAAAAACATCATTCTGACATTATTTCTATCCAAACCGGGTTGAGATAGGCCGAGAAAGAGAGAAAAAAAAATTTAGTCTCGAATTCCATTCCTATCCGACCCTCTCTAGAAAATTCCGTAAAAAATAGCAAAAAAATTCAAAAAATTGAAAATCTTCATTACGTCATTATTTCTATCCAAACCGGGCTGAGATAGGCCGAGGAAGAGGGAAAACAATTTTAGTTCGGAATTCCGTTCCTGTCCGACCCTAGCTAGAAAATTCCAAAAAAAAAATAGCAAAAAAATTGCAAAAAAAAAAAACTTCATTCCTAGATTATTTCTATACAAACAGGGTTGAAATAGGCCAAGAAAGAGAAAAAAAAATTTTAGTCCCTAATTCTGTTCCTATCAGACCCTAGCTAGAAAATTCCCAAAAAAATAGCAAAAAAATTCAAAAAATTTAAAAATTTCATTCCCGCATTATTTCTATCCAAATTGGGTTGAGATACGCCGAGAAAGAAACAAAAAAATTTTAGTCCCGAATTCCGTTCCTATCCAATCGTCTCTAGAAAATTCCATAAAAAATAGTTAAGAAATTCAAAAAAATTAATAAATTTCATTTTGGCAAAATTTCTATTCAAACCGGGTTGTGGTAGGCCGAGAAAAAGACAAAAAAAAATTTAGTCCTGAATTCCGTTCCTATCCGACCCTAGCTAGAAGATTCCAAAAAAAATTGCGAAAAATTGAAAAAATTAAAAGACTTCGTTTCGGCATTATTTTTATCCAAACTGGGTTGAGATAGGCCGAGAAAGAGAAAAAAAAAAAAAAAAAAAAACAAAATTGGTCCCGAATTCCGTTCCTATCCGACCTTTGCTAGAAAATTCCCTAAAAAATTGCAAAAAAATTCAAAAAATTTAAAAACTTCATTCCGACATTATTTCAATCCAAACCGGGTTGAGATAGGCCGAGAAAGAGACAAAAAAATTTTAGTCTCGAATTCCGTTCCTATCCGACCCTCGCTAGAAAATTCCATAAAAAATAACTAAAAAATTCAAAAACTTCATTCTGGCGTTATTTATATCCAAACGGGGTTGAGACAGGAAGAGAAAGAGAGAAAAAAATTTTAGTTGCGAATTCCGTTCCTGTCTGACCCTAGCCAGAAAATTCCCAAAAAAATAGCAAAAAAATTCAAAAAATTTAAAAACTTCATTCCCGCATTATTTCTATCCAAACTGGGTTGAGATACGCTGAGAAAGAAACAAAAAAATTTTAGTCCCGAATTCCGTTCTTATCCGATCCTCTCCAGAAAATTCCATAAAAAATAGTTAAAAAATTCAAAAAAATTAATAAATTTCAATCTGGCAAAATTTCTATTCAAACCAGGTTGTGGTAGGCCAAGAAAAAGAAAAAAAAAATTTAGTCCTGAATTCCGTTCCTATCCGACCCTAGCAAGAAGATTCCAAAAAAAATTGCGAAAAATTCAAACAATTAAAAGACTTCGTTTCGGCATTATTTCTATCCAAACCGGGTTGAGATAGGCTGAGAAAGAGAAAAAAAAAAAATGGTCCCGAATTCCGTTCCTATCCGACCTTTGCTAGAAAATTCCCAAAAAAATTGCAAAAAAATTCAAAAAATTTAAAAACTTCATTCCGACATTATTTCTATCCAAACCGGGTTGAGATAGGCCAAGAAAGAGAAAAAAAAATTTTAGTCTCGAATTCCGTTCCTATCCGACCCTCGCTAGAAAATTCCATAAAAAATAGCTAAAAAATTCAAAAAATTCAAACACTTCATTCCGGCGTTATTTATATCCAAACGGGGTTGAGATAGGCAGAGAAAGAGAGAAAAAAATTTTAGTTGCGAATTCCGTTCTTGTCCGACCCTAGCTAGAAAATTCGAAAAAAAATAGCAAAAAATAAAAACATCATTCCTAGATTATTTCTATCCAAACCGGGTTGAAATAGGTCGAGAAAGAGAGAAAAACATTTTAGTCCCGAATTCCGTTCCTATCTGAGCTCTCTAGAAAATTCCAAAAAAAATAGCAAAAAATTCAAAAAATTAAAAAACATCATTCCGGCAATATTTCTATCCAAACTGGGTTGAGATAGGCCGAGAAAGAGGAAAAAATTTTAGTCCCGAATCCCGTTCCTTTCCGACCCTAACTAGAAAATTCCAAAAAAAATAGTAGAAAAATTAAAATACTTCATTCCGGCATTATTTCTATCCAAACTGGGTTGAGATAGACGAGAAAGAGAGAAAAAATTTTGAATCCCGAATTCCGTTCCTATCTGACCCTAACTAGAAAATTTGCAAAAAATATAGCAAAAAAATTTAAAAAATTAAAAAACTTCATTCCGGCGTCATTTCAATCCAAACTGGGTTGAGATAGGCCGAGAAAGAGAAAAAAAAAAAAAAAATTTAGTCCCGAATTCCGTTCCCATCCGACCTTAGCTAGAAAATTCCAAAAAAAATAGCAAAAAAATTCAAAATATTAAAAAAATTCATTTCGGCATTATTTCTATCCAAACTGGGCTGAGATAGGTTGAGAAAGAGGAAAAAAAAATTTAATCCCGAATTCCATTCCTATCCGACCCTAGCTAGAAAATTCCAATAAAAATAGTGAAAAAATTAACAAACTTCATTCCGGCATTATTTCTATCCAAACCGGGTTGAGATAGGCCGAGAAAGAGAAAAAAAAAATTTAAGTCCCGAATTCCGCTCGTACTCGACCCTATCTAGAAAATTCCAAAACAAATAGCAAAAAAATTAAAAAACTTCATTCCGGCTTTATTTCTATCCAAACTGGGTTGAGATAGGCCGAGAAAGAGAGAAAACAATTTTAGTCCCGAATTCCGTTCCTATCTGACTCTAGCTAGAAAATTCCCAAAAAAATAGCAAAAAATTAACAAACACTTCATTCCTGCATTATTTATATTCAAACCGGGTTGAGATAAGCCGAGAAAGAGAAAAACAAAATTTTAGTTCCGAATTTCGTTCCCATCTGACCTTAGCTAGAAAATTCTAGAAAAAATAGCAAAAAAATTCAAATAATTAAAAAAACTTCATTTCGGCATTATTTCTATCCAAACTGGGATGTGATAGGCCTAGAAAGAGGGAAAACAATTTTAGTCCCAAATTCTGTTCCCATCTACCTTAGCTAGAAAATTCTAAAAAAAATAGCAAAAAAGTTCAAATAATTAAAAATCTTCATTTCAGCATTATTTCTATCCAAACTGAGATGAGATAGGCCTAGAAAGAGGGAAAACAATTTTAGTCCCAAATTCTGTTCCAATCCGACCCTCGCTAGAAAATTCAAAAAAATAGCAAAAAAATGAAAAAACATCATTCTGAAATTATTTCAATCCAAACTGGGTTGAGATAGGCCAAGAAAAAGACAAAAAAATTTTAGTCCCGAATTTCGGTCCTATTCGTCCCTAGCTAGAAAATTCCATAAAAAATAGCAAAAAAATTCAAAAAATTAAAAAACTTTTTTCCGGCATTATTTATATCCAAACCGGACTGAGATAGGCCAAGAAAGAGAAAAAAAAAAGTTAGTCCCGAATTCCGTTCTTATCCGACCTTTGCTAGAAAATTCCAAAAAAAATGGCCAAAAAATTCAAAAATTAACAAACTTCATTTCGGCATTATTTCTATCCAAACTGGGATTAGATAGGCCTAAAAAGAGGAAAAACAATTTTAGTCCCGAATTCTGTTCCTATCCGACCGTCGCTAGAAAATTCAAAAAAAAAAAAAGCAAAAAAATTCAAAAAATCAAAAAACATCATTCCGGCATTATTTTTATCCAAACCGGGTTAAGATAGGCCGAGAAAGAGATAAAAAAAATTTACTCCTGAATTCCGTTCCAATCCGACCCTAGCTAGAAATTCCAAAAAAAATAGCAAAAAATTTTAAAAAATTAAAAAACTTCATTCCGGCATTATTTATATCCACACCGGGCTGAGATAGGCCAAGAAAGGAAAATTCCAAATTCCAAGGAAATTCCAAATTCCGTTCCTATCCTACCCTTGCTAGAAAATTCCAAAAAAAAGGGTCAAAAAATTCAAAAAATTAAAAAACTTCATTCCGGCATTATTTCTATCCAAACCGGTAAGATAGGCCGAGAAAGAGAGAAAAAAAATTTAGTCCCGAATTACTTTCCTATCCAACCCTAGCTAGAAACTTCCAAAAAAAAAAAAAGCGAAAAATTTCAAAAAACTAACAAACTCCATTTCGGCATTATTTCTATCCAAACCGGGTTGAGGTAGGCCAAGAAAGAGAAAAAAAAAAATTTAGTCCCGAATTCCGTTCCCATCCTACCTTAGCTAGAAAATTCCAAAAAAAATAGCAAAAAAATTCAAAAAATTATAAAGCTTCATTCCGGAATTATTTCTATCCAAACCGGGTTGAGATAGGCCGAGAAAAAGACAAAAAAATTATAGTCCCGAATTCCGTTCCTGTCCGACCCTAGCTAGAAAATTCCAAAAAAATTAGCAAAAAAATTAAAAAACTTCATTCCGGCATTATTTCTATCCAAACTGGGTTGAGATAGGGAGAGAAAGAGAGAAAAAAATTTGAATCCCGAATTCCGTTCCTATCCGACCCTAACTTGAAAATTCCAAAAAATATAGCAAAAAAATTCAACAAATTAACAAACTTCATTCCGACATTATTTCTATCCAAACCTGGTTGAGATAGGCCGAGAAAGAGAAAAAAAAAATTTTAGGCCCGAATTCACTTCCCATCCGACATTAGCTAGAAAATTCCAAAAAAAATAGCAAAAAAATTCAGAAAATTAAAAAATTTCATTCTAGCGTTATTTCTATCCAAACTGGGTTGAGATAGGTCTAGAAAGAGAGAAAACAATTTTAATCCCAAATTCCATTCTTATCCGACCCTCGCTAGAAAATTCCAAAAAAAAAGCAAAAAAATTCAAAAAATTAAAAAAACATAATTCCGGCATTTTTTCTATCCAAATCGGGTTGAGATAGGCCGAGAAAAAGATAAAAAAATTTAGTCCTGAATTCCGTTCCAATCCGACCCTAGCTAGAAAATTCCAAAAAAAATAGCAAAAAATTTCAAAAAATTAAAAAACTTCATTCCGACATTATTTCTATCCAAATCGAGTTGAGATTGGCCAAGAAAAAAAAAAAAATACTTTTTGTCCCAAATTCCTTTCCAACCCGACCTGGGCTAGAAAATTCCAAAAAAATAGCAAAGAAATTCCAAAAATTAAAAAACTTCATTCCAGCATTATGTCTATCCAAACCGGGTTGATATAGGCCGAGAAAGAGAGAAGAAAAATTTTAACCCCAAATTCCTTTCCTACCTGACCCGGGCTAGAAAATTCCAAAAAAAATTGCAAAGAAATTCCAAAAATTAAAAAACTTCATTCCGGTATTATTTCTATCTAAACCGGGTTGATATAGGTCGAGAAAGAAAAAAAATATTTTAGTCCCGAGTTCCGTTTCTACCCGACCTAGGCTAGAAAATGCCAAAAAAAGTAGCAAAAAAATTCAAAAAATAAAAAAACTTCATTCCGGCCTTATTTCTATCCAAACCAGTTTGATATAGGCCGGGAAAGAGGGAAAAAAATTTTAGTCCCGAATTACGTTCCTACCCGACTCGGGCTAGAAGATTCCCAAAAAATAGCAAAAAAATTCAAAAAATTAAAAAACTTCATTCCAGCATTATTTCTATCCAAACCGGGTTGAGATAGGCAGAGCAAGAGTGAAAAAAATTTCCGTCCCGAATTCAGTTCCTACCCGACCCGAACTAGAAAATTCCAAAAAAAAAACAAAGAAATTGAAAAACATCATTCCGCCAATATTTTTATCCAATTCGAGTTTAGATAGGCTGAGAAAGAGAAAAAAAAAAAATTCCGTCCCGAATTTAGTCCTTACCCGACCTGGGCTAGAAAATTCCTAAAACAATAGCAAAGAAATTCCAAAAATTAAAAAACTTCATTCCAGCTTTATTTCTATCCAAATCGGGTTGATATAGGCTGAGAAATAGAGAAAAAAATTTTAGTCTTGAATTCCGTTCCTACCCGACCCGGGCTAGAAAATTCCAAAAATAAATTGCAAAGAAATTCCAAAAATTAAAAAACTTCATTCCGGCATTATTTCTATCCAAACCAGGGTTGATATAGGCCGAGAAAGAGAAAAAAAATTTAGTCCCAAATTCCGTTCCTTCCTGACCCGAGCTTGAAAATTTCCAAAAAAATAACAAAATAATTCAAAAAATTAAAGAACTTCATTCCGGCATTATTTCTATCCAAACCAGGTTGAGATTGGACGATAAAGAATGAAAAAAAATTTCGTCCCGAATACAGTTCCTACCCGACTCGGGCTAGAAAATTCCAAAAAAAATAACAAAAAATTTCAAAAAATCAAAAAACTTCATTTCAGTGTTATTTCTATCCAAATCGTTTTGAGATAGGCCGAGAAAGAGAAAAAAAAATTTCGTTTCGAATTCCGTTCCTACCTGACATAGGCTAGAAAATTCCAAAAAAAATAGCATAAAAATTCAAAAATTAAAAAACATCATTCTGGTATTATTTCTATCCAAACCGGGTTGATATAGGCCGAGAAAGAAAAAAAATAATTTTAGTCCCGAATTGCGTTCCTACCCGACCCTGGCTAGAAAATTCCCAAAAAAATAACAAAAAAATTCAAAAAATTAAAAAACTTCATTCCGCCATTATTTCATCCAAACCAGGTTGATATAGGCTGAGAAAGAGAGAAAAAATATTTTAGTTCCGAATTCCATTCCTACCCAACCCTAGCTAGAAAATTCCAAAAAAAATAGCAAAAAAATTCTAAAAAATTAAAAAAATCATTCCAGCATTATTTCTATCCAAACCGGGTTTATATAGGCCAAGAAAGAGAGAAAAAAATTTTACTCCCGAATTCTGTTCTGACCTGACCCTGACTAGAAAATTCCCAAAAAAATAACAAAAAAATTCAAAAAATTGAAAAACTTCATTCTGGCATTATTTCTATATAAACCGGGTCGATACAGGCCGAGAAAGAAAAAAAAAAAAAATTTAGTCCCGAATTACGTTCCTACTTGACCCGGGCTAGAAAATTCCCAAAACAATTACAAAAAAATTCAAAAAATTAAAAAACTTCATTCTGGCATTATTTCTATCCAAACCGGGTTGATATAGGCCGAGAAAGAGGGAAAAAAATTTTCGTCCCGAATTCCGTTCCTACCCGACTCTGGCTAGAAAATTCCAAAAAAAATAGCAAAGAAATTCAAAAAATTAAAAAACATCTTTCCGGCAATATTTCTATCCAATTTGGGTTTAGATAGGTCGAGAAAGAGAAAAAAAAAATTTCGTCCCAAATTCAGTTCCTATCCGACCCGGGCTAGAAAATTCCAAAAAAAATAACAAAAAAATTCTAAAAATTAAAAAACTTTATTCAGGCGTTATTTCTATCCTAAACGGGTTGAGATAGGCCGAGAAAGAGAAAAAAAAAATTTCGTTCCGAGTTCCGTTCCTACCTGACATAGGCTAGTAAATTCCAAAAAAAATAGCAAAAAAATTAAAAAAATCATTCCGACATTATTTTCATCCAAACCGGGTTGACATAGGCCGGGAAAGAAAAAAAAATTTTTGTCCCGAATTTAGTTCCTACCCGATCCTGGCTAGAAAATTCCCAAAAAAATTCAAAAAATAAAAAAACTTCATTCCGGCATTATTTCTATCCAAACTGGGTTGAGATTGGCTGAGAAAGAGAGAAAAAAATTTTCGTCCCGAATTCCGTTCCTACCCAACCCGGGCTAGAAAATTCCAAAAATAAATTGCAAAGAAATTCCAAAAATTAAAAAACTTCATTCCGGCATTATTTCTATCCAAACCGGGTTGATATAGGCTGAGAAAGAGAAAAAAAAATTTAGTCCCGAATTCCGTTCCTACTCGACCCGAGCTAGAAAATTCCCAAAAAAATAAAAAAAAATTCAAAAAATTAAAAAACTTCATTCCAGCATTATTTCTATCCAAATCGGGTTGATATAGGACAAGAAAGAGAAAAAAAAATTTAGTCCCGAATTCCGTTCCTACCCGACCTGGGCTAGAAAATTCCTAAAGAAATAACAAAAAAATTGAAAAAATTAAAAAAACTTCATTGCAGCATTATTTCTATCCAATCTGGGTTGAGATTGGCCGAGAAAGAGGAAAAAAAAAAAAAAAAAATTCGTCCCAAATTCTGTTCCTACCCGACCCGGGCTAGAAAATTCCAAAAAAAAATAGCAAAGAAATTCCAAAAATTAAAAAACATCATTCCGGCATTATTTCTATCCAAACCGGGTTGATACTGAAAAGTAAAGTTTTCCAAAAATAATGTAAATTTCTCAGACTTAGACCATTGAAATTCAGAATTCTAACTCATAAAGATTATTTCTGCATTGTAAACTAAGATATTTGAAACTCCATTCTTTAAGATCACATTCACGAGTACCACAGCAGATTTCAGCATCAACATTAACAACTACGCTTCAATAAATTAGAAACAATGTAAACCAAATGAGAACAACAAGAAAACTAAAGAGTAAGCATATTCATAATACTAACCCATAAGGATAATTTCTGTGTTGTAAACTAAAATAATTGAATCTCCAGTCTTTAAGATCACATTCACGAGTACCACAGCAGATTTCAGCATCAACATTGACATCTACGGTTTAATAAATTAGAAATAATGTAAACCAAATGAGAACAACTAGAAAACTAAAGAGTATGTCATATTCATAATGCTAGAAGCAAACAAACCTTCCAGTTAGCATGTCACAAAAACAATGCTCTAAATAAATAAATAAATGAAAAGGCACTAGATATACCTCCAACTCTACTTCCTCACAATAAATAGCAATGTGCATTAGAGTAATAATAACAATTTCCTTGCTGAGGACCAGCAGCTAGGACCTCCCTTGCTGTAACAAGTTTTTCTTTTGAGGAAACCACCAATGTAACATCAAAGTTCTAACTAGAAGAGAATATTAATAAACGTCAGTATTGAAAATCACTTTTTCAAAATTTAAATATCAATCTCTATTAACCAAAATAACATTCATATTCATAGAAGAATCTAGTAACAGTAATATATACGGTTGCAACCACATGACAATAAATATTGACCATAACAATAATAGGGCATTAACAGTGCAAAATTCTATTTGATTTTGTTACTTCTCTTATGGATCAGCACTTTGAGTCTCTAGTGATGCAGGTGGCAAAAGGTTGGTTTTGTTTTATTTTAGTTGTATTTTCTTTTAGTAATCAAGGGTCTTTTTGGAGCTTTAAGGTTTTCCAGAACGGCTTGTAGTTTCAAACCCATAGTTATTTTATTGGGCTTCTTTTTTTTCTTTGTGGTTTTTAATAATTAAAAAAAGATAAATTTGCATATATTGGTGTTGAGGTTTGTTTGATACAATGCCTGCAAAAACTAGGAACAATGTCATTTATATTTTTTTACTTCTTTCTCTTTAATTTCCAGCAACTTGAAATCTTGCAACTAGATCATAATTCCACACACTGGGAACCCAAAAGAGAATAGGATAAAAACCCTTGAACAATCCACAAACCAATATCTGCATTACCGAGTTAATTCTAACAGCCAACCCCAGATCTGCTTTTCTTCCTTTTCTCACCTGTTTTGACTGTTGAACTCCAAAATATACCCAGCTTGTTACTCCCTAACTGAATCTTAATCAACCTATTTCTCTAGCATTACCAACCACAAATCACTAACCCCCAACTCCCTCAAATACATGCTGTAAAAGTGAGTACGAATGAGAATAAAATTAAAATACAGTTACTAATACATAATACCAAAGCATTCAAAAACAAAAAATTAAACATAAGATCCCTACCAAGAACTGCTTATCAAAAAAAAAAAAAAAAAAAAGATCCCTACCAAGTACTAACAAAAAAGAAATATAAAGCATCCTATTAAACATCTTCAACTAATAGCAAAATGAAACGCCAAAGGTCCATGTATGAATATAAAATGTAAGTCTATCGCAATAGTTTCGAAAGAAGAACATGTCAATCTCTGGCTCTATGAAGTATAGATAATATTTAAGGTTTCATAAAGCTGAGGATTCGGTTAAAATAATTTTGGCATGACCATACAATTATCCAAGGGTTCTACACATATTTCTTACTCTAGTAAACAAAACTTCCTGCCTCTTTTGTTTTCTAGGAGTAATAATGGAAAAAGTACTTTTATCATGGTCACATTAAGACGGTAGCTGTGGTGGTCAAGGTGAGCACAGGCCAGCAATGCAAGTACATCTACTAGTCAACTTCTCAAACACAACTAATAGTTCAAGTCCTTTTAAGTTTTAGGGATGAGAAAACACAATCTACTAAATGATGCTTTCCTTCATCACCTAAAACCAGACCAAGGAAAACTGAGCTAACTAAGATAATTTTAGTCGTGGATATCCAATACAAGGAGACTACAAAGCGCAATTGGTGAAAGTAACCTTACCACCTAAAAGTCAAGTTTACCAAAAATAATGCAAATTTCTTAGACTCAAGATCTTTTAGACCATTGAACTTCAGAATTCCAACCCATAAGGATTATTTCTGTGTTGTAAACTAAAATATTTGAAGCTCTAGTCTTTAAGATCACATTCACGAGTACCACAGCAGATTTCAACATCAACATTGACATCTACACTTCAATAAATTAGAAATAATGTAAACCAAATGAGAACAACTAGAAAACTAAAGAGTATGCATATTCATAATACTAACCCATAAGGATTATTTCTATGTTGTAAACTAAAATATTTGTAGCTCCAATCTTTAAGATCACATTCACAAGTACCACAGTAGATTTCAGCATCGATATTGACATCTACACTTTAATAAATTAGAAATAATGTAAACCAAATGAGGAGATTGTAATGATCGTGTCGGTATGTCAGATTCCCAAATCGGACCGTCAAATTGAAAGATAACACATGATCAAGTTTTTACGGTTTGCATGCATTTTGTTTGGGTGAAACCAACCACGCATGATTAATTTAAATTAATTCTGATTAGTTAAACAATTAAAATTAATTAAATAATTTTCTGATTGGTTGTTGGTTAGTGTCAAAAATAAGCCTGCTTGCAAGGGAATAAAGTGAATAATCAGATAACAAAAAAGTTATGGATAATCAAGTCTTTTTAGAATATTTATCTACAAGATAATTATCACTTTAAAGACCTGAATATCAAGAAAAAGGGATTAATTTTTAGAATACGGATTAAAAATGCGTCTATGTGCAATTTCCAGCTCAAAAATCCTCAAAAAAGGAGTCCGAATTGGACCAAAACTCAAACATGGGCCTAGCACCCAAGAGGGCCTGTCAGCACTCTTGGAGTGCTGATCGGCATATGGCAAGTGTCGATCGGCACTTTCCAAGTGCCAATTGGCCCAAACACTCGGCTCGACCTGGGTGCTTCTTGATTGAGATAAAGCCTATCTTTTTTGACTTTTTAGAGATAAGGACGCGTTCCAATTAGTATCTGATCTCATTCAGCTTATTTTTTAAGCATCCCAACCTCTATAAATAGAGGAGAAAAAATCAGAATTAGGGGCTTTTCTCTTCTAACATCTACACTGCCCTTATGTCAAAGACGTTCTAGAGGCTTTTGCTTTAAGAACTTCTTTTTTGTAAGGAAAGTATTTTAGACCTCAAAGAGGTGAAAACTTCTTTGATTTCTAAAATATTCTTCTGTCAAAGAGCACACTCATGCAAGAGGTATTTAATTATGTCTTCTGTTTTTCTCTTCTTTTCCATTAATTAGCATGTTGTTGTTCGTTGCATGAATATGATTAATATGTTTTATTGTGCCTTGTTCTAAATTCATATTTGCTATGTCGAGATATTTAGTTGAAATTTTCTTTAACATGTTCTTTAGTTGATTGTCTGTTTTAATTTTTTTCTTTGATTTCAAAATCTGTTAATGATCATCAAAACTGATTTGTATCTTCTTTAGATGTAGATCTGAAATTTTTTTAAACATAAAAGAGATCTGTATCTTCCTTAGACACAGATCTGAATTTTTTCAAACATAAAACAAATTTGTATCTTCCTTACATACAGATTTGAATTTTTTTTAAACATAAAACTAATCTGTATCCTCCTTAGATATAGATCTAATTTTTTTTTTCAACACATAACAGATCTGTATCTTCCTTAGATACAAATCTAAATTTTTTTCAAACACAAAACTGATTTGTATTTTCCTTAGATATAGATCTATATTTTTCTGGTCATAAAACTTGTAAAGTTGTGATTTACAACTATGTTTTATGTTGGCTTTATTCCATGACAAAAAGTGTTGTAAGTGCATTAAATTATTTCCTTGTATTTTGTGAGATTTTATTGTAGTGGGTTTAGTATTAAGTTGGTGAAGAATTGAGCATGAAATGAAGAATCAGTGCAGTTTCGCGACTAGCTCGCAAGAAGTTCACGAGAAGAGTAATCCGCGAAAAAGGCATGTGAGAAGCACATGCTAGAAGCTGAAGAGTCAAGTGCTAGGCTGCATTTCGCGAGTGCTTCACGAGACAGACCATCTCGCGAGGTACCCGTAAAACATTCTGCTTGGAGGATTTTAAGTGTGACTTTTTTACCCTTCACCCATACTATATATACCCTTATTACCCACAAAAGTAAAATAGGCTATTTAGAGAGAAAAACCCTAGATAGGTTTTCTACAACACAACACACCCACCTTTTAGAGAGAGAGCTACTCATCCTTAGTGAGAAATTATTGTAGCCTCTTCTCCTTTCCTCTCCCATTGTCATACCTTGAGAGGAGATTTGTATCCAAACACAACCCACACATATTCAGAGTGTTGAGAGTGTTTTGGAGCTTGGGAAGTTTTGGGGATTTGCCAAAAGAAGTCGGTAAGGCTTGGCGGATGCAATCGGGCGTATTACGGGATCCGGAAAGCTAGAGAAGACATGACTCCGAGAAGTCCGTTGGTAGCAGGAGCTTGGAGGGCTCGAGTACATTGGGTAGACTAGGCTTGGAGGGTTTTTTGTTGTTTGTGTACTCCAACTTTATTCTTTAGCGGATCGATTTCGACTTGGAGGGTCGCGGAGAGGTTTTTCGCTGAGTTCTTCGGTTTCCTCTTCGATAACTCGTATTGGTGTTATCTTATGTTTGCATCTCTCTTCCCTTACTCTTGTACTTTACATTTATTGTTTGTTGTTCATGTTTATGCACTAGAGTAGTTCTGATTTTTTGTGCTTCAGTTACTCTTGTTCCGCACTTTGTTAAAGTTAGAGTAAAAGTAATTAAGCCGTAATTTTAATTTGGGGTCTAAACAAGCTCTTGGGTTTTAGCACAAATCTGAGCTTTCAAAACTGATTTGTATTTTTATTAAATATAGATCTGAAATTTTTTTGAAAAGGTTTTCTTTTTTATAAAATTGCAGATTTTGAAATTTCAAAGAAGAAATTAAGAGTTAGGTTAAAGTCTTTCCTTTTAATATGTGATGCATGCATAGTAAGTTTGTCTCATGAATGTGAATTCTCTTTTAAAAGTTTTTTTTTTAATTATTATTTACTTTACAAAAACAGATCTGCTTTTTACAGACCAAATCTCTCTTTTTTTCAAAAACAGATCTGATTTTTACCAATCAAATCTTGATTTTTACCAATCAAATCTTTCTTTTTAGCCTTTACAAAAATAGATCTGATTTTTTCAAATCAAATCTTTCTTTTTGTCTTTTACAAAAACAGATCTGATTTTTACAAATCAAATCCCCCTTTTTTTTTTTTTTTTTTTTTTTTTAACTTACAAAAACAGATCTGATTTTTACAAATCAAATCTTATTTTGTTTAATTTTTTAAGACAGATCTGATTTTTCTTTAAAAAGAGGACATGGTCATAAGACAAATTTATTTAAATTAACTTTGTCAAGTTTTTGTCATGTGTGTTATAATATATCATTCAACATCATACAAAAAGGGTATATAATGGTCATTAGAGTCTGGAAGACTAGACTCTGTTTAGGCGGAATGAGTGCCTAACACCTTACCATTCCATAATCTAGCCCTTGAACTTAGGATTTTGGATATGTAGACTAGTGTTTTGTCTTTAATTTTGGTAGAATGTAACTAGGACCAAAACTTTGTAACTTTGGCATAGATTGTAACTAGGACCAAATCCTTGTAAGGTTAATCCACCAAATTGTACTCTTTTTATCTTTTTCTTTTTTTATCAATGACATTCGAAGTATTTTGAACTTGTAATTATATTTATTTTTACAAAAAAATAAGTGGCGACTCCACACCACTTACCCAAAAAGAGAGGTGCCTTAAAGCACCCGAATCTCTTTTTTGAGAGCACCCTTGCGGTCTTTCACAATAGGTACTCTTAACACATGTATTTTTTCCATTCTTAAGTAAGTGCATCAAAATGGACTGAAGTAGACTGAAAAGGGTCGAATGGACTGAAATGAATCTAATGGATCAAAATGGACCGAAGTGGACCAAATGGACTGTAGTAGACCGAACAGACCAAGGTGGACTAAATTGGACCGAATTGGACCAAAATAAACCGAATTGGACTGAAATTGATGAATGGACCGAAGTAGACTAAAATGGATCAAAGTGAACCGAATGGACTGAAGTGTACCAAAATAGACTAAAATGGACCGAATCATCGACCACATCACCTTTTTATTTATTTATTGATTTGTTCCTCTAATTTTTTGATAATATTAAATAGGGTTTTACTAATGTGTGCCTTTAGGGCATACATTTAGTAAACTTTTTATAGAAAAATGAAAAAGTAATGGACAAAGTTTAGCTACAAAATTGGTTGTAGCCTTAGGCTACAAACTCACTCAATAAAATAAATATTACTGCATATTTTGAAAATCTAACCGTTGAATTACATGTTCTTTACGCTCTTAATACACATATCAATTTTTGTGTCAATTGAATATTATTTACTATATAATCTATAATCTTATATTTCATGCGTAATTTTAAATTACAAAAACTTGCAATTTAAAAATTTATTGATGACATAGTTATTGATCTTTAATTTTCTTAAAATTTTGTAAACATGGAGGATATAAGAAGAAGATGTAACCCAATGGTGGATTTGTCAAAATTCACCTCCAATAAAAAGATATTGAGTGAGTTTGTAGCCTAAGGCTACAATCAATTTTGTAGTTAAACTTTGTCCAAAAGTAATTTACTGTTTTGATAGCTTTTTCAATTTCCATAAAAAATTTTCCAAAATAAATGATTAATATATGCCTTAAGAACATTAACCAGACCCTATTAAATATATTAATCGATTGACTTTACACATTTATCTTTGACATTTTTTTTTCTCTCTAATAATATCATGAACCATTTTAACTTTATATATACTTTGTCTTTACACATTTATTTACTTTAATTTAGTCTCGTCTCTCCCCTTGTGTTTGTGTGTTAAAATAATTAATATTCTTAAATTAAAAAAAAAAAAAAAATTAGAAAGAACTTTTTCCATACTTTTCAATTTGTCCATTATATATATCATCGACCATTTCCTAGGGTCAACCCAAAACTCATGTCAGCCCAACTGTTGGATCCATAGTTTCGTACTGGCGTAGACATAAATGAGAGGTAGCCCTTAGATCTAAGGATTGACAGTTCCCTGCTAAATAAACCACGTGTGAACCAGAAGATAGTTTCTCCCCCAATATGGGAGAAAAATGGAAATTAACCTTAAATTTCAAACATTATAATTATTAGGTTAAGTTTTCAAACTATATTTTTTACTAGCATCTCGAGTCTAAGAGACTCGATTTAGGGTCTATAAATCGAGTTTTTGGGACTCGATTTTCATGAGTTGTTCAAGTCTGATGTGGTACTTTTTCCACGTGGCATCTACTTGGAAATCGAGTGTCTAAGACTTGATTTCTAACCCAAAAATAATAATTATGAATGACCCAAAATCAACAGCAAAAACGCGGAAAGAATGAAAGAAAGAAAGAAAGAGAGAAGAAGAAGAAGAAGAAGAAATGGAGATGCAAGCTCAAGCCGACCCAGGCCGCGCAAGACCAGGCCGCAGCGCGACCCAGGCCGCCGTGCGACCCAGGTCGCCGCGCGACCCAGGCCAGGCCGCAGCGCCACCCAGGCCTCTTTCATTGCAACCCCTGTTTCTGGGTTTTTTTTTTTTTCCCCTTTGATGAACACATATTTTTAGAATTGCTGTTGTCGTTGTGGTTTTCTTTGTTGTTAAGGTGAGTTGCTGTTGTCGTTGTGGTTTTCTTTGAAATGTAAAATAGATGTAAATCGAGTCTTAGAGACTTGATTTCCAAGTAGATGCCACGTGGAAAAAGTTCCACATCAGACGTGAACAACTCATGAAAATCGAGTCCCAAAAACTTGATTTATAGACCCTAAATCGAGTCTCTTAGACTCGAGATGCTAGTAAAAAATATAGTTTGAAAACTTAGCCTACTAATTATAATGTTTGAAATTTAAGGTTAATTTCCTATTTTGTCCCCCAATATGTGATGTTTTACTCTAATTTATACATTTTTGACAACAAATGCTGAGTCACGTGCTCTTTTTATTAAGTACAATATAGTCTACACAGACATTTTCTCAACCAAAAAAAAAAAAAAATTATCTCCACCTTATTCTTTCTTTCTCATTTGGGTGAATTCGTGGACCACAGAATAAAAACAAAATGGTTCAATTGTCATATGGGGGAGGCCTGATCAGTGGAAAACATAAGAAAACGATTGAAGTATGTATTATAAACATCATTCTTGATTTATGTTAATATCATAGTAATTTCCTTCTTATGTATTATAAAGTGTGTATTTGGCTCCAAATTAAAAAGTCAGTTTATTTTACTATTCAGTTTATTTTTGCTATTATTTATGGGTCCTATTGCACTTTTTGGTACTATTCATGAGTCCTATTGATTTCAGCTAACTTTTACCTTTATCTACAGTATTTTTAACAAAAAGTTTTCAGTTTCAGCAAAATAAGCAGATCTCAAACAGACCCTTAGTGTCTGTTTGGTTAGCTTA
This sequence comes from Quercus tomentella, assembly GCA_028535165.1. Lineage (NCBI taxonomy): Eukaryota > Viridiplantae > Streptophyta > Magnoliopsida > Fagales > Fagaceae > Quercus > Quercus tomentella. The sequence goes on along the minus strand of JAPQVY010000111.1, from coordinate 22,999,470 downwards.
TTTTTTGCCAACTTATTTTACTATTTAGTTTATTTTTGTTACTATTCATGGATCCCACTGCAATTTTTGGTACTAGTTATAGGTTTTACTGTACTATTTCAACTAATATTTACCTTTATCTACAGTACTTACAGTAAAAAGTTTTCAATTTTAACAAAATAAGCGGATTTCAAACAGACCCTTAATCAAAGAGATGGTGATGCTTTTTTTTTTTTTTTTTTTTTGGTTATATACCTATATGACATAGTGAAAATTTTGGAATTAAAGTCATGAGTGACATTACACTGGTTTAAAACACCAACATGATTCAAGTTTGGAGGCATTCTAATCATAAGCATGTCATTATCATTCTGTTTCATACATTATATATGTTTACCATTTTCAAAACATCCCACGTTCTCTCCATCACCAGGTGAGACTCTTCTTCTCCCCACCTCACCATATCCGGCTCTCATTATGATCCCATTTTTTTTTTTTTTAATACCAACCATTTTATGTACTATGGACACAACCATTCCCACACTCAATTTCACAACTTATTGACTCGTGCAATAATGAGTGGTTAAAAAAAAGTGATGGATTCATATGAGCAGAAAGTGTCCATCATTCATAGACACACAAATTTGCAAGTTGTAAAATTGGGTGTCTTTAGAATTATTCTTCTACTTAATTATTTCAATAATATTCTTTTAATAATTCTTTTTTCTTTTTAGTTTAAGCTTTAAGGTGGAGTAAGAAAGGCACCAAAGGCCATATTTTGAAATCAGCATTATTCTAATCTGCTTTAGTTGTCATTGGCCCTATCATGGACTTGTGCATATTTCTTATAATGAATTTGTACATTTTTCTTCTAATAATATATTGGCAATTATATGTTCAGTATCAAAACGTCAACCCTTTGTTAATACTCTTTTGGTATAAATAGTTCAATCTTCATGCCCTTCTTTACCATCATCGAGCTTGTGCTAACATTCAAACACTTAAAGAAAAAAAAAAAAAAGACCATTTTTTTCTAATAAGCTTCCGCACAAAATATGGAGCATTTGGGATTCATTTCAGAAGGACAATGGAGCTCTCTTAGTGGAATGTATACTCCTGAGGAGGCTCATTTTATGGCTCAAGTGCTCAATAACTTGCCATCTGCATTTTGGCCTTGCCATGATTCACCTATGAACATGGCAGGACTTACTGAATTTTCATACTATTATTCAGATATGGCTAATTCTATTTCTTCAAACTTTGGTGGCGGTATTTTGAGCCAAAAAGGTTACTACATGAGTGATTCTCATCCAATTTTAGCATCCAAGAATAGCTCCATGTCCATTGATATTTGTATGGCTGACATGAAAAACAGCAGCTCATTTCTCATTGAAGGAAATGACTGCTTAAACCAAGAAATGAGTGACGAAATTCCAGAAGAGTCTGCTGGATACTTAGCTGAACCTACTGTAGCTGACAAAGAATCAACGCTTAGAAGGGGATCTGAGATATCAATGCCTGATTCAATCTCAGAAGACAAATGTAACAACCCATCTGAGAACTCTAAGAAAAGAGCTCGGAGTTTAGAAGATGTGAGTATCCTATTATTACAAACTCCTTAGCGAAGTGTTACTATTATGCAAGATAAAACGAGTTTTCTCCTATTCCTAATGAAATCCTAATTTAATAATGCAGGTCCTAAAGAGCATACGAATTCAACAATCAAAGAAGAATCGTAAGCTTGCTATGATTGACAACAACGAAGAAGATGGTAATGCTGGCCTTACTGGGATAAGTTCAAGTAGCTGCTCCTCGGAGGATGAGTCCAATTCTTCTCAGGAGCTGAATGTAGGAGTGACCTCAAGTTTGACCACAAAAGGGGATGTAACTCTAAACTTGAATGGTAAAACAAGAGCCTGGACGGGTTCAGCCACTGATCCCCAGAGCGTCTATGCAAGGGTAAGTTCCCTCAAATGCTTGCACATTGACCAATTTTATTGAAATTTTCCTGCCCATGAATGTGACATTGAATAATTGATCCTACCTTTGTATCTTGCAGAAAAGAAGAGAGAAAATAAATGAAAGGTTGAGAGTCCTGCAGAACCTTGTCCCTAATGGAACAAAGGTGAGCACTTTTCTCTATCTAGAAATTGTTCTGAAAGTCTGAGGTGTAATTGAAATTCTGACAAATAGTTCTTTGGTATTACAGGTTGATATTAGCACAATGCTTGAGGAAGCTTTCCAATATGTTAAGTTTTTACGGCACCAGATTAAGGTAAAGGGAATCCTTGTTAGTATACGTAAGGAAAGATGAGGTTAAAACAGTAGTGCTACTTTTGTATTAATATGTTTCTAATCTTTTTTTGGTTATCTTGTTTGAAATGTTATAGCTTTTAAGCTCTGATGAACTATGGATGCATGCTCCCATCGCTTACAATGGATTGGACATTGGACTTGATCTGAAAAACACCTCGCTGAGAAAATCATAGAAAATAAAGGACGACATAGCAGTCCATATAGTATGATGCAAATACATCAAGATGCCATGGCAACTTCAAATTTCAAGTCCTATTATCACAGTTCCTATAGGGAACTTGTTATGACTAATCCCTCAATTTCTTTCACTTACACAGAAATTCTTCTAATGAGCACAAGTTTTAGCTCCATTGCAAAAACTCTTCCTACTAGCCAGTGATTCAAGTTGCTGGCCCTTTATGTAAACATCCAAGTACATACCAACAACGCCACAATAAATTGCAAGAATTAGTTATGTCAGTCATGAAATGTCCTGCTTGATATGCTTTAAGAGTGAACAGAATTTTTCGATAACCATTCTCCATTGAAAGTCGAATACAAACAGTTGAAAATCTGGGTGAACTATGTTTCCAAAAAGTAACCTAGAGAAGTGTCAAGTGATTTTGTTCTGACAATAAAGAATTGTGTGACCAATCATAAGAATCCAAATCAATAGGAATAAATTCAGGGACCGCAATGAGAGATTGATATGTTGAGCACTACTTTTGACTGTCGCTTAGATATTAAACCTTCTTTAAGTAGTAAAACACTAAAACTTATCTGATGACAACAAGGTCAAATTTGCTAAAAATGGAACTTTTAAAAGTAGAGCTAAACTTTGATGAGATAGAACTGAAATCCTAACCAATTTGCTATAACCAATTGGATAGAAATGAAGGAAAAGGTCAGCGAGAAGTACCTACCCGAATCTTATCAGGGTGATCTTCTCGGGTAGGTATGCTTCATAGACAAGGGAATAGGTATGCTTCTTAAGAAAAAGAAAGGTTCTAACTACGTATCACAATTTGATGAATACATGATGAGATGTAATATAATCTGAGGATGAGAAGATGAGGTTACCAACCATACACCCTAGTTCAAAAATATGAACTAGTCACTTAACCTCAATCTAAAAAGCACCTCAAAGTAAAACACCTTATGTAATTTCCACCAGTCAATTAATAAACCATCAGAATTTTCACCTCAGACCAAACTCAACCACAATAGTACATCACTTGGCAAAGATGACTAAGGAAAGGGAGTGACTAAAATGAACCTCATAAACAAAATTCCCTGGGCTAATGCTTTAGATGTGTTGAGGACCGTTTTTTTGGCCCACGTGGCATTACTTCATTGGCAACCCATGCCATATCAACATATTATTGATTTTTTGGGTAAATCTATTTAAAGCCCAAAATAAGCTCATATCTCATTCAACTACATGGATTGGGCTCACATGACCCGCAAGATCCTTACTTCAAGAGACGGATTCATGGTCCACATTTCCTCTTCATCAATTAGGATCATAACCCCACGACATTATCAACATCAACACATGGATTGGGCTTAAGAATCAAAGCTCACGGCCCATATTACCTCTCTTACACTTATGGCAAGCGGCTTCTTCAACAAGAGCCATATTTACACAAAATGACAACAAAACCCGAGGTACGTCATCTCATCTTCGGCTTATGACCCAAGCTCATAAGTCTCTTTGGGGAAACTTTGGGAATCGTGGTTTGGAGGGCCAAGAGATATGTTCAGTAAAGCTCCAGCGGTTTAAAGTTGATAAAAGAAACATGTTGCTTGGCGTATCTTCTCTAACTCCCTAAACTCTGACGAGTCCGTGTGTAGCGGGAAACATATGGTAAGCATCTCGTATCACGTAGCACTTAAAATGATAGAATTCCCCATTGCTCTTTTCCTAAAACTTAATATTCATCATGTGACAAATACTTAATATCTCCAGCCATCTAACTGCTGGGTAACTGTTCATTCAATCCCTAGTTGTTGCTATACAAATTTAGAAACCTCATTATATTATTCTACATAAATCTCATTACTTCTTTCAGCTAAAATCCAACTCAAACACATGGCCTAGTCTGATTGGCTATCTTTAATCTCCAACTATATACAAAATATTCATGATATCTCTAATACCCAGCTGTTGTCTGCCACAATCAGACCTTATATGTCTCTGCCAGTTGCCAGAGCAGAGCATTAAATACTCTTCTTGCTCACCAAGATTATGTCACAACACAATGAGGCTTTGACTGAATTTCTAAAGCTTCCTTAACCTTCAACCAATCATTCTATTACTTGCTAGAAATGTGTTGTAATGGAACCTTGCACCTAAAACACAAACAGTCGAAAAGGAACATTTCCAGCTGAACCCCAGCAGTGCATTCAGCACTTGACACCTGGCTGGATATGATATTATCAGCCATTTAATGTTGAAATCCCAGCAACCAGCTATTATACCCAAAATAGCAAGATACCCTTCAAAGAGATCTTACCATTTTCAGCCAAACCTATCCAATAAATGCTAAATGTCCTCTCCAGCAGTCTGAAATCACCTATTTGACCTCATTGGCTTCTGCTCAAAGCAAACAACTTTCTTATGACAGCTATCTCATGATAGCTGTCACAGCTTTTCCTGACAGCTGGGACAGCTTTTTCATGATAGCTGTCATAGCTTTTTCTGACAGCTGGAACAGGCTTTTCAGAATAGCTGTGATAGCTGACCCAGCAGCCTAAGCATTACTGATTTTTCCACATTTGGCTAAAACCAAAACCAACTATTGAAAATACCTTTCTCTTGCTGAAATACCTTCCTTTTCTATTGCTCTTTCCCCAGCAGCTCTTACCCGAAACGGCAAGAATACCTTAAAGCTAAACATACCTTTTTTGGCCAAATCTTAAGATGGATTCTCTGAAGATTTATTGCTATATGGGATAGATTTTGGCTAAGATTATTTGCTAGAATACCCCTTTAAACTCAGCTAAATGGAACCCTTCATCAACACCTCAAAGGGGGACACCAATGGAGGAGAACTCTCTCATAAACTTCTTTCTCCCTCTAACAATCTTCTGAAGCTCTTAATGAAATTCTAAGCTTTTGAGTTTTTTTAGTTTCTAAATGAGGAACTAAACTCTTCAGCCCTTAGCTCATAAATGCCATTCATAAGCCTTCATACAATCCCAGCACTTTGCTAAACACACTACAATACTATTCTCTTATACTCATTATCTCATTCTCCATATTCTGAAAATACATATATCTTACTGCCCATATCTCTAAACATCTCTTTCTTCGCCTCTCTTACACAATCTCATACATACTTACTACACCATTACATATAACATACCATAACTCTTCTAAGCTCCACTCTCATACTCTCTCACTCTGAAATTCTATTGTTTTGCTATCCATAAACACATCTCAATACTCTTTTACATCTATCTTATTGCTCCTATATCCAAATCCCTAAACACATCTCCATACTCTTCTCTTACAAAATCTTTCCTCTAGGAAAGCAATCTCTACAACTTCTCCAGTAGTTATAATCTCATATTTTTACTATCTTTAATTTCCATATTTCTCATACTTCCATACATCACACATGTTGCAAATACTACATCCCACAAAACATCTATATCTTTTACCATCTCCACACTTCTCAAGAGATATCAAACACTCATACTAAAAGCCCTTCTCATGGAAGGCATGAACTTCTATTACTAAACTCCTTCTCCTAGAAGGCACCAAGATCTCATATCAAAGCCCTTCTCTTAAAAGGCACAACTACTTCTTACCAAAGTCCTTCTCTTAGAAGGCACAACTACTTCTTACATAAAGCCATTCTCTTAGAAGGCACATATACTTCATACAAAAGCCCTTCTCATGGAAGGCAACACTATTCATAACTTTACAACAATTAAAAGAGCATTGTCAAAGGGGAAATTCATTTAAGTGCATAATAAGAGGGGCAAGCTTAATCAGCATCTACACATAGCTGGACATACTCTCTCTCCCTCCAGTTGTACCCACTTTTCCCCTTCAATCACGAAGTTATCACGACAAACTGCCTCTCTACCGCTAGAGTCATTCTGCTGGAATCCTATCAGCTCACTGATGCTATACAGCTGGGGCTGCAAACCATCAAAGATAAGTGACTCAGCTTCCATATCTTTAAATTTACATCATTGAATACATGATTACTTCACCTTTAAATACATGTTACTTTATTCCAACTACTATTACAACTATTAACCAAGGCTTAAACTCATTTAAATGCATGATAAACTAGCCTCTACCGCTAGCATTCTGCTGGAATCCTATTAGCTCACTGATGCTACACAGCTAGGCTATAAACCATACAAAGATAAGTGACTTTGCTTCCATATCTTTAAATTTACATCATTGAGTACATGATTACTTTACCTCTAAATAAATACTACTTTATTTCACTGTTATTACAACTACTAATCAAAGCTATCATATCAAACACATATTACATATTTACTCAACCATTATCATGATTCTTAGATTTTGGCCTTAATGATTTTTGTAGGCTTAAAAATACAACGGTAGCCGTTGGACCACGTGGCCCAATGTTGAGTTCCGGAAGCAACTCCCCAAAAAGAACCTGGGCCTAGTAAGGTTATCCCTCCAACGGACCACACGTGGCTGGGCATCTGAAAAAGGCCCCCGAACATTTGGCGACTCTACTAGGGAGTTGCATGTATTGCCATGTCATGCCTCCAAAGTCTAGAATCACATGTCATAGAGGAGAACTCGACTCCAAATACTTAAAGTGACTTGATCCAGCAGCTCGCGGCGCTGAGTCACAACAATATTATCTCATATTTATTCACAGAAATGCTATTTCACGTGTCTCTCTACCATTCGAGCTGCACCAAGGCTTGCAACATGCTTATTATGAGCTTATTGACTCCATAAAAGAAGCTCTTTCATCATTCCAGCCATAGAGGGCCTCAACAGTAGAAACCCCTCTTACTGTTGGAGATATTCACCCATAGAGGGCCTCAGCAGCAGAAAACCCTCTTACTGCTGGAGATGTTCACTATTATCCATCATCCCAGCCACAGAGGGCCTCAACAGCAGAAACCCCTCTTACTGTTGGAGATGTTCACTATTATCCATCATCCCAACCATAGAGGGCCTCAACAGCAGAAAACCCTCTTACCGCTCGGGATATTCACTCTTATCCATCATACCAGCCACAGAGAGCCTCAACAGTAGAAACCCCTCTTACCGTTGGAGATCTTCGCTATTATCCATCATACCAGCCACAGAGGGCCTCAGCAGTAGAAACCCCTCTTACCGCTGGAGATCTTTTCTATTATCTGTCATTTTAGCCATAGAGGGCCTTAGCAGCAGAAATCTCTCTTACCGCTGGGGGTCTTCGTTATTATTTATCATTTCAGCAACAAAGGGCCTCAGCAGCAGAAAACCCTCTTACTGCTGGTTTTCACTATTATCCATCATTCTAGCCACAAAAGGCCCCAGCAGTTGAAACCTCTCTTACCACTGGGGGCCTCCGTTATTATCGTTCCAGCGACAAATGGACTCAGTAGTAGAAGTTCCTCATACAACTGGGCAGATCTATTATTATCTAGCAGTCCAATAAGAAAAGGTCTAATCGACAACAACCCTTTTTATCGCTAGACATGTTCATCTTTCCAGCAGTAAAGGGCCTCAGCGACAGATTATTCTTCTTTGGCTGCACTATTACCCAGCAGTTTAACATTAGGGGGCCTTATCAACAAACCCTCATATAGCTGGGCAGATCTATTATTGCCCAGCAGCCCAGCAATAAAGGGTTCGATCAACAGTAAGCTCTCACACATTGTGTTATCCATCACTTTTGTAGCATCAGGCCTTATCAAGCAGGAAGCCCTCATTTTGCTGAACAATCTATTCCCTTCCCTAGCAGTTCAATCAAAAAAGCCTCCAGCAGAAAACACTTCTTCAGCTGGATGAATTATTACATCTCAAATCCCTATTTACCCACTCACCAAATACAAAATACTCAAATAATCCCCACAAATACTTCCCACATATTAGCCAAATATTCTCCACATTATTACCCAACTTGAGCTCCCACAAATACTCTCTATACAAGCCCCATAAATTAATTTGGGCCCACACAAATACTCACCACGTTACTACCAAAATTGGGCTACAAAATTATGTTATCCCCACAAAAAATCCCAAGCTCATTTACCTTGTGGGCAAAGCCCAAAAAGGCCCAACAATATCATTTACTAAGCCCGTTGCTACACGGCACCTCTAGAGCCCATTGCTACACGGCACCTTAAAGCCCATTGCTACACGGCATCTTAAAGCCCGTTGCTACACGGCACCTTAAAGCCCGTTGTTACACGGCATCTCTAAAGCCCGTTGCTACACGGCACCTCTAAAGCCTGTTGCTACACTGTAGTACTTTACAAAATCTCAAAATCATTTTTATAAAGCCCAAATACTAATTTGACACTATTTTTACAAAGCCCAAATACTAATTTGGCAACTATTTTTTTTAAGCCCAAATGATAATTTGGCACTATTTTCATAAAGCTCAAATCCATTTTGGCAATTATCTTACAAAGCCCAAAATAATATTTTGGCAAAAACAATTACTTTATGCTCAAAGCCCAAATACTAATTTTGCACTTATTTTACAAAGCCCAAATCTATTTTGGCAACTATTTCTAAAAGCCCAAATACTAGTTTGGCAAAATTTTACAAAATCCTACAAAGCCCAAATGCTATTTTGGCACCTATTTTACAAAGTCCAAATACTATTTTGGCAACTATTTCTAAAAGCCAAAATACTATTTTGGCAACCATTTCTAAAAGCCCAAATACTAGTTTGGCAAAATTTTACAAATATTAAAAGCCCAAGTACTACCCTTGGCAATATTTTATCCAAAGCCCAAATATTATTTGGCAAATAATATTATATTATGCTCAAAGCCCAAAGGTAGTACTTTGGCAACAATATATTTCAAAAACCCATGATTCAAGTCCATGGCAAAACTATGTTATCAATGGAATTCAATCCCATATTAAAAGTCCATGGCTCAAGCTCATGGCAATTACTTATCAAAAGCCCATGGTAAATCTCATGGCAATTATCTCTATTTTACTAACATACAGGCTATCATTCGAGGCCTACATTCAAGAAGTGGAGAACTTTGCAAGAGAACTTTCTTAATCCATCTCGGATTATGCCAACATTTTGCTACATTACTATTCAACATATTTCCATTGCTACATGGGGAATCTTTGCTGAAAAATGTTCTTATGAAGAATTAAGGATCACTCTTGCTGCCATCCACAAGCAAAAATCAAATCCAAGTCTTACTTAAGTCCATCTAGCAATCTCATGGCACTATTCCAAACCACCTACTGCTGTATCTTCACATTACACAATCTACCCAGCTACTGCAAAGGTCTGAAAAGTTGCTACATCAGTGAAAGCCTTGCACCGCTGGGAAGCGAGATGAGTCTTCCACAGTCCTTGTTACTTCTGATCATAACCCAGCGAATGGTGAAAAATGCAAGAAGCCAATGGCCAACAACTTGACAAGAATCCACCTACCGCTGGGAAAGATGAAGTAGTCTCCAAACTATCTAAGTCCAACAAAGAATCATCTACCAACATTGTCAAGTGACACCCTTGATTCTTACTTAAGGGCAACAAGAGGTTTAGCTAAACTTACTTCCTAAACACAAGGTGAAAGCTGCCACCATACTATTCTATTGCTGGACCCAGACCATCGCTATCAATCTGGTATTTCCTATCTTATCGCTGGAACTCATGCCAGCCATACTTTCCTAGAAGCTGCCAATACTATTTCCTTCATAGAAAGATCAAATATTTTCAATCATTATCATCTACTTAACAATCATTACATTCAGCAAATCACAAAGTCATCCGGAATGATGAAGCACTTATTCAAATCAAGAAAAGATTATTCCAGCAGTAAACCGACACGCACCTAGCAGCTTGCCTGGGCAGACAGAGCAAACCCCAGTTACTCATATTCAGAACTCTAGCAGATCCATCAATCTATATAGCTGCCCCCAGCAAGCATACTTACTGATCTAACATGCTCAACCAAGCAATCATCATACAATATCATTACTGATGAGAATCAACAAGCATTCAAGGATCCATTGCATGTTCCAGTTGGGCCTATTACTAAAGCAAGATCCAAGAAGATCAAAGAAGCACTTAATGGGCTGATTCAAGAGATTTGGGTTGATTCAAATGCAGGACATTCCAAGCTGGGCCCAAAGGAAGATGAAGGCATAATAAATTTAATTCAAGTCATTGAGGGTTGATTTGGCTTAATTGGGCTTGATTTATGGCGTGGATTAATGGCTGATTGATTTTCCAGCTCCATATCAGTTAATAGATATTTTTCCTATTCTGGAGCTTCTAATTTCGGACCAGATCTACCTTAATTTTAGGCTTTTATTATTTAGAACGTTTTTTTTATCTATTTTCCTATTTTGGATTTGCTAATTTCAGATCAAATCAACTTTTATTTAGGGTTTTATTATTTAGTACGTTTTTAGATTTTCTATTTTCAGTCATGTCTTATAAATAGCATGCACTCATTGTAATAGAAGAAATTATTGAATAAAAATCAGAAAAGGTGAGACTTTGCTCTTTTTTTGGTTCTTCAAGAACTGTGAACTTATTAGGAATTTTTTCTTGTGGCGTTCAAACTTTATACCTTTGGTTCGTGATTCAATTATAATCATTGGGTCAAGGTGTTACACTTATACCTTTGGTTCGCGTTTCGATTATAAACGTTGGGTCAAGGCTTCTATCAAAAATCTGAATTTTAGCTTTCTTGGGCAAGTATTCCAATATTTTTGTTGGGTCTCAAAGCGTGTCGATTGAGATTCGCATCAATTACCACAAGTACCTACATTATTTCAAGCAGCAAAGTGCTGAATTCACTACTGAATTTGTCAAGGTATTCCTCACTTGCTAATATATGCTTATCCAAGGCCTCTCTACACTTGGGCTTGGTCTTATCAATCCAAAGGTTCCATCTCTAAGGGCTACAATTGGATATTTATCACAAAAAAGTACAACAATATCAATGGAGGTATTTCCACTAAACAAGTCTATTGGCCCAACAACGGCCAACTTCTTTCTAGAACACATTACTTATCAATTTGGCATTCTCACAAAATTACAAGCAACAAATGAAGCTCTATTCATTAGAGTACTATTATATCAAGTCGTGGCAATCCCACGCACCCTCTTCAAAGCCGTGGAAGTCCCACACACCCTCTTTAAAGCCGTGGTAGTCCCACACACTACACTATTGGAATCATAGCGGTCTTATGCATCACACCGCTGGAATCTTTGCAAACGTCATCTTACACTTGGGGGCTTAGTCTCTCACTATCTATTTGAGAAGACTACATATAGATCTACATGAAGACCAGCCACTCCGCCAATTAAATCAAAGCTACTACTCCAGCTATGGAACTTTCTGCTGCATTAAATCTGCACATGCCCACCAACACCTATTTTGTTACCCCAGCAGTACTATCAGATTCAGCAATATGATCATCACTTACGGCTCTATCAATACAATCATGATCATGCAGCCAATCCTATAAGTGGTCATTCAATCTCTATGCTTCCTAAAGCAACTCTTCCAACAAGGATGAAATCTCAATGGAAAGCTCATATTATCTTGGCCATCTCTATCAAATTTCTTCAAGAATTGACTACAATCAGCGGTATCAGCAAAATATTCATCTATTATGATTTCAAAAAAATACATTCTAGACTGCCCCAGCTGTAAGCTCAGTATTCAGACTTTCAACAGCAACAACTTCAATCCGCTGAAGCAAGGGTTGTATCCTCTCCAGCCATAGCATCAAAAGTTATGCTCAAAATATTTCTAAATGGACCAACCACGGTCATATCTACAAGAATGAAGTCAGCTCCAAATGCATCGACTTCAACAAACTCAATCATGATCAAAGTAGCATAACACCCAATGCGATATTGCCTTGCTGTCCTCAATCCAGCAAAACCAAGCCCAGCTGCAATCCTGACCAGCTGCAACATTATGTTGCTGCCTTCAATCCAGCAGCACCAAGCCCAACTGCAATCCTAACCAGCTGCAAAATTGTCTTGCTACCCTCAACCCAGCAGCACCAAATCTAGCTGCAACATTACCTTGCTGCCATCAATCCAGCAGTATCATCTCCAGCAGTCAACAATTTCAGACTGGCTCATTTGAAAAGGTCTTCAAGCAAACCCATTACTCGTGCATGCCCTTGCAGTACAAGCCCATGCACTCGGGGGGCTAACGTTAAGGACCCTTTTTTCGGCCCACGTGGCATTACTTCATTGGCAACCCATACCACATCAACATATTATTAATTTTTTGGGTAAATCTATTTAAAACCCAAAATAAGCTCATATCTCATTCAACTACATGGATTGGGCTCACATGACCCGCAAGATCCTTACTTCAAGAGACGGATTCATGGTCCACATTTTCTCTTCATCAATTAGGATCATAACCCCACAACATTATCAACATCAACATATGGATTGGTCTTAAGCAATGAATCAAAGCTCACGGCCCATATTACTTCTCTTACACTCATGGCAAGCGGCTTCTTCAACAAGAGCCCATATTTACACAAAATGACAACAAAACCCGAGGTACGTCATCTCATCTTCGGCTTATGACCCAAGCTCATAAGTCTCTTTGGGGAAACTTTGGGAGTCGTGGTTTGGAGGGCCAAGAGGTATGTTCAGTAAAGCTCCAGCGGTTTAAAGTTGATAAAAGAAACATTTGCTTGGCGTGTCTTCTCCAACTCCCTAAACTCTGACGAGTTCGTGTGTAGCGGGTAACATATGGTAAGCATCTCTTATCACGTAGCACTTAAAATGATAGAATTCCCCATTACTCTTTTCCTAAAACTTAATATTCATCATGTGACAAATACTCAATATCTCCAGCCATCTAACTGCTGGGTAACTGTTCATTCAATCCCCAGTTGTTGCTATACAAATTTAGAAACCTCATTATATTATTCTACATAAATCTTATTACTTCTTTCAGCTAAAATCCAACTCAAACACATGGCCTAATCTGATTGACTATCTTTAATCTCCAACTATATACAAAGTATTCATGATATCTCTAATACCTAGCTGCTGTCTGCCCCAATTAGACCTTATATGTCCCTGCCAGTTGCCAGAGCAGAGCATTAAATACTCTTCTTGCTCACCAAGATTATGTCACAACACAATGAGGCCTTGACTGAATCTCTAAAGCTTCCTTAACCTTCAACCAATCCTTCTATTACTTGCTAGAAATGTTTTGTAATGGAACCTTGCACCAAAAACACAAACAATCGAAAAGGAAACATTTCCAGCTGAACCCCAGCAGTGCATTCAGCGCTTGACACCTGGCTGGATGTGATATCATCAGCCATTTAATACTGAAATCCAAGCAACCAGCTGTTATACCCAAAATAGCAAGATACCCTTCAAAGAGATCTTACCATTTTCAGCCAAATCTATCCAATAAATGCTAAATGTCCTCTCTAGCGGTCTGAAATCACCTATCTGACCTCATTGGCTTCTGCCCAAAGCAAACAGCTTTCTTATGACAGCTGTGATAGCTGTCTCATGATAGCTGTCACAGCTTTTCCTGACAGCTGGGACAGCTTTTTCATGATAGTTGTTACAGCTTTTCCTGACAGCTGGAATAGCCTTTTCAGAACAGCTATGATAGTTGACCCAGCAGCCTAAGCATTACTGATTTTTCCACATTTGGCTAAAACCAAAACCAACTATTGAAACTACCTTTCTCTTGCTAAAATACCTTCCTTTTCTGTTGCTCTTTCCCCAGCAGCTTACCCGAAATAGCAAGAATACCTTAAAGCTAAACATACCTTTTTTGGCCAAATCTTAAGATGGATTCTCTGAAAATTTATTTCTGTTTGGGACAAATTTTGGCTGAGATTATTTGCTAGAATACCCCTTTAAACTCAGCTAAATGGAACCCTTCATCAACACCTCAAAGGGGGACACCAATGGAGGAGAACTCTCTCATAAACTTCTCTCTCCCTCTAACAATCTTCTGAAGCTCTTAATGAAATTCTAAGCTTTTGAGTTTTTTTAGTTTTTAAATGAGGAACTAAACTCTTCAGCCCTTAGCTCATAAATGCTATTCATAAGCCTTCATACAATCCTAGTAGAAAATACCAGCACTTTGCTAAACACACTACAATACTATTACTCTCTTATACTCATTATCTCATTCTCCATATTCTGAAAATACATATATCTTGCTGCCCATATTTCTAAACATCTCTTTCTTCACCTCTCTTACACAATCTCATACATACTTACTACACCATTACATATAACACACCATAACTCTTCTAAGCTCCACTCTCATACTATCTCACTCTGAAATTCTATTGTTTTGCTACCCATAAACACATCTCAATACTCTTCTACATCTATCTTATTGCTCCTATCTCCAAATCCCTAAACACATCTCCTTGCTCTTCTCTTACAAAATCTTTCCTCTGGGAAAGAAATCTCTACAACTTCTCCAGCAGTTATAATCTTATATTTTTACTATCTTTAATCTCCGTATTTCTCATACTTCTATACATCACACATGTTGCAAATACTATTGTCGGGGGCATTTTTTGTGCGCGTAGCCACGTGCCTTTGGAGGTGTGATTTTGCTAGGCCCGGATTTGTTTTGGGGAGATCAACCCGGAACTCGACATTAGGCCGCATAGACCAATGGCTACCGGTGTATTTTTAAGCCTACAAAATAGATAAAACCCAAAGTCTTAGAATCATGATAATGGTTGAAATAGATAAATAATATGCTTAGCATAATAGCTTTGATTAAATGGTGAGTTGATACGTTATTATTATGTATATTGAGTGATGTCCAATATTAGAAAATAATTAATTAGGTGTCAAATGTCCAACAATGGGATGAGTCCAATAGTCCATGTCTAGTTGCGGTTCATGGTTTGTGTTCATCATAATAAAGTATGTCTAGCAATGGTCCATGTCCAAATAATATATGTCTAGCAATGGTTTATACCCAAGTAATATATGTCCATTGGTGGTATATGTCCAAATGATACAAGTCCAACAATGGTTTATGTCCAAGTAATATATGTCCATTGGTGGTATATCAATTTATTAATATGTATGTTTATTATTAGTGAGACCATGTTTATTAAATGCGATAATGGTAAAATGATAATGAGTTAACATATACTCAATAATGTAATTTCAAAGATGGAGAAAACATTGACTTATCTTTTATATTTCTGACTTCAACCGTGTAGCATCACTTTGTTCTTCATGTGATTTGTGGCTCCAGCCATATAATGTTGGTGAGCTTCATAGTTTGTGGCTTTAGCCTTATAGTGTTAATGAGCTAATAAGATTCCAGCAGTATAATGACATTAGCTGAGTGGTATAATAATAATGAACAAAACATACTTGATAATATAAGTTTGAAGGTAAAATATAATGACTTATCTTCATAGTTTGGGGCTCCAACCGTAGGACAACAGTGGACTTAGACATTTCAGCAGCGTGATAGAATGAGTCCAGCGGAATAATATGATATTATGAGTCCTTTCATGGCGACTTCATGATTGAAGGGGAAAAATGGGTGCAACTAGAGGGAGAGAGAGTATGTCCAGCCGTGTGCATAGGTTGGTTAAGTTTATCCCCTTTTATCATACACTTAAATGACTTTCCCCATGTAATACTCTTTTAGTTTTTAGTCAAATATGAGTGATATTGCCTTCCATAAGAAGGGCTTTTGATTTTATAAGTTTTTGTCTTTCATAAGAAAGGGCATTTAGTAATAAGTTCTTGGAAGAGTGTTTGATATATTTTAAGATGTGTGGAGATGGTAAGAAATATGTATATATTGTGAGATATGGTGTTTGTAATATGTATGGGAATTATTTGTAGATACTTTGTTGGACATGGATCTTGTATATGAATACTTTGTGAGATATAGAGTTTAGAGATATATGAGAAGTATGTATGGGTATTTTGTGAGGAATGTGTTTTGTAAAATAAATGGAAGTATGAGATAGATAAATGAAGGTTAAATGTAGTAAAGGCTGCTGCTGGGATTTTTTTTGTATTATGACATTGGTTATGTTGCTTTCTAAGAAGGGGAATTTTGTATGAGAAATAAAGAATGAGATGGAGATGTGTTTTGGGCAGCAAAAATGATGAAGTTTCAGAGTATTGAAGTGTGGGAGAGATGGATAGTGTGTAATGGTATGGTGTTGTAATATGTGTGTTGTGTTGTTATCTATGAAGAGAGATTTTGTAAGAGGGATGAAGAAAGATATGGAGATCTTTTAGAGATATGGCAACAAGATGAATGGAGTTTCAGAATATTGAAGATGAGAGAGGGCTAGTGTGTAATGGTGTGCTCTAAGAAGAGATATTTTTGTAAGGGAGATGGAGAAGTGTAAAAATGTGTATTTTGCAGCAAAATGAGTGAAGTTTTTGTATAAGAGGGTGAGAGAGGGATGAATCTGAGAGGGAGGATCAGAAAGGGAGCTCAGAGAAGGGGGTCAGAGAGGAAGAGATCAGAGAGGAGGCTCCCCTTAGTGTGTGGCTTGGTCCTCTTTTTATAGAGCCAAGCTATGTAACTAGATCAGAACTAGTTGAAGGGAAACTTAGCAAATCAGGAAAAAACTTTGACAAAGTAAAGTGGTCTTTTGTTTTTTGGCCAAAAGAAGAAAGTTTGAGACTTAATGGTTGAAGTTATAGTTGTAACAGCTGTCAATCACAACTGTTACAGTTGGATGATGTCATCCAAATGACATCATTTGCTTGGAGGAAAGTATATGGCATTAAATTCATGATTTGACTAAAAATGGTGAGATAAGCTTTATGAGATTTTTCTGGTACCACCGCTGGAGCTACTGCAGAATGTGCTGAAACTGTTTCAGCTTCTGCAGAAGGTGTTTCTGCTTTTGCTGGAGCTGTTTGCAGCTTAGCTGAAGCTGTTACAGCTTTTGCAAAAGCTGTTTGCAGCTTCCGCTAGAGCTGTTTCAGCTTCTGCAGAAGCTGTTGTAGCTTCCGCTGGAGCCGTTTTTGATGTTTTCGGCTAAGTTTTCTCTTTTGGAAAATATATTTGATGAAGTTTTAGAGATGTAATCATGGTCCTTTTGCATTTTAACCAAATCTTGGAGAGTAAAGAGAGCATTTTAATACTAGATATGAGATATTAATATATATTCAGCCATGTGCTTGGAATTGATTTAGATAATAGTAATATAATTGATGTGAAATACTATAATTACATCTTTAAACTTATATTATATAATGAACATTAATTTTTATGTAAAGAGTATGGGGAGTTTTATCATTTTAAGTGTTATGTGATATGAGAGACTTACCCAAATGTTACCTATTGCACACTGACCCGTAAGAGTTCGGGGAATTGGGGAAGACACGCCAAGCAACATGCTTTCCTTTATCAACTTTGAACCATTAGAGCTTTACTGAACATACTTTTTGGCCCTCCAAACCACGACTCCCACAATTCCCCCGATGAGACTTATGAGCTTGGATCATGAGCCAAAAATGAGATGATGTGCCATGAGCTTGAACCATGGGCTTTGACACATTCTTGTGTAAATATGGGCTCTTTTGGGCTTTAAAAGAGGTTTTCCCAAAATCCATCATAATATTGACGTGGTGCGGGTCGCCAATGAAATGAAGCCATGTGGTGTGAAAAATTTGTCCTCAACAACTATATCCCACAAAACATCTATATCTTTTACCATTTCCACACTTCTCAAGAGATATCAAACACTCATACTAAAAGCCCTTCTCATGGAAGGTATGAACTTCTATTACTAAAGTTCTTCTCCTAGAAGGCACCAAGATCTCATATCAAATCCCTTCTCTTAGAAGGCACAACTACTTCTTACAAAAGTCATTCTCTTAGAAGGCACAATTACTTCTTACATAAAGCCCTTCTCTTAGAAGGCACATATGCTCCATACAAAAGTCATTCTCATGGAAGGCAACACTATTCATAACTTCACAACAATTAAAAGAGCATTGTCAAAGGGGAAACTCATTTAAGTGCATAATAAGAGGGGCAAGCTTAATCAGCCTCTACACACAGCTGGACATACTCTCTCTCCCTCCAGTTGCACCCACTTTATCCCTTCAATCACGAAGTTATCATGGCAAACTGCCTCTCTACCGCTGGAGTCATTCTGCTGGAATCCTATCAACTCACTGATGCTGTACAGCTGGGACTGCAAACCATCAGAGATAAGTGACTCAGTTTCCATATCTTTAAATTTACATCATTGAATACATGATTACTTCACCTTTAAGTACATGTTACTTTATTCCAACTACTATTACAACTATTAACCAAGGCTTAAACTCATTTAAATGCATGATAAACTAGCCTCTACCGCTGGCATTCTGTTGGAATCCTATTAGCTCACTGATGCTACACAGCTGGGCTATAAACCATACAAAGATAAGTGACTTTGCTTCCATATCTTTAAATTTATATCATTGAGTACATGATTACTTTACCTCTAAATAAATACTACTTTATTTCAACTGTTATTACAACTACTAATCAAAGCTATCATATTAAACACATATTACATATTTACTCAACCATTATCATGATTCTTAGATTTTGGCCTTAATGATTTTGTAGGCTTAAAAATACGCCGGTAGTCGTTGGACCACGTGGCCCAATGTTGAGTTCTGGAGGCAACTCCCCAAAAAGAACCCAAGCCCAGTAAGGTCATCTCTCCAACGGACCACACGTGGATGGGCATTCGAAAAAGGCCCTCGAACAAGATGCTGAGGCTTTGGTCATGTTATTGCCTAGTGTCCCAAATCCCAATAAAGCTCTTGTCCTCAAGGGATAAGAAAAAGAGGATGACAAAGAAGATTTGGAAGAACAAGTCTATGAACTTAACATCGATGAAATCTAGGACACAAATGAAGAGTGCAAGGGAGACCTTAACTTCCTTGGTTGCATTCTAGCCATATCACACTAAGGTGATTGAAGTTGAGTGTAAATTAACCCAACCTAGGAAGCCTTTAGATCTAATTGTACTATCACCACATGTTAAAGTATCTAAATTAGTAAAAATATATGAAATCTGTAAAGGCAGCGTTTTGGTTCCTGAGTCCAAAAGGTAGAAGGATTCAGTCCCAAAGAGCCCAACACAATGAATTTGTAAAGCGTGCGCAGTGGATTAAAAGACAGTAAAAAAGCAAAGAAAGACAAGCTCTATGGAAAGAAATCCTTCCTCGGCGAAGTCCGAGGAGAGGGGTTCTTAAATATAATTGTTTTAGACTTAAATACAATTTTAGTTCTTGTTGCTACAGTATTTTCTTTACAAGTTTTTCCGATCCCCTCTCCCTGGAGGGTCTCTCGCATTATATAGCTCCCTTTAAATGATCTTGACCCTCTATTTGTTGATCATCCAGGCCACTACTTGAGTACTTGTCCCATCAGACACCTTCCCAAACCCCTTGTGAGTTGCGGCAGCCAAGACAGCATTGTTCAGAGGTCTTCTTCACATAAATGCAGTTAGGAGGTTTGGTGGGAGGTATTAAATATGGTAGCAGCCAACATCCCTTCAGTCATGTCAGGGCTAACCCCTTCTTCGAAACTCTTTCTCTACAGTATGACCTCCTCTGGTAACGTGTCACTGACGTGGCTTTATTGTCCAAGGGTGACCTCCTCGGCGCGATAATGGCCCCCTCGGCCATAGGTATGACACGTGGCACTATTACCTTATTTAAATTCCTGTAGCCCACATAATCCATGTCACAAAACAATCACAAAGCAAGTGATAATCCAGAAAATTCAAGCTCGTTCACTAAGAACAATTTAAGGCAATTGTAGCCAATGGCCAAAGGTATCATCCCTTACTTATTGTCGCAAACAACATAATAAAAAACAACTGTATTCTCTTTTCTTCTTATTTATTTTCTTTTTTGTGTGTGAATAATTTGACTTTATTTCTTGAGAAAATGACCAAAAACTCACTTAATAAAATATAAAGGACACCTTTTTTTATTTTTTATTTTTTTGCCTTTGCGTATAATTTGACTTTATTTCTTGAAAAAATTACCAAAAAAAAAAAAATCATTTAGTAAATTATTAAATACACCTTGATGCCCTCAAGACATTGTTGGCACCGAAATAATTGCATAAGTTAACCCTTAAGGCACAAGTTCACACACATTCAACTATATTGTTATGTGATTTTCCATATTTTTTCAAAACGAAGTCATATTTTATGCCACCATCAAAATAACACGCCTAGTCACCTTGAATATTCATTTTATTTTATATTTTATAAACAACTTGAATATTTGTATTTGTTTTCTTTTTTGAGGGACGTGCTTGGCATATAACCAAATATTTAATATTTACTTTAACACATGATCTTAAAATATTCATTAACAAGACCTATTCCAAAAATAAAAAATAAATAAATTCGATTGAAGGGTCAACTAATCTCAACGTCAAAAGACTAATTAATTGAACCAACTCAAACTACATAGAAACGACCACCGTGCATCACCATACAGCCACCCCACCAACCATAATCCATACTACTGATTTTCTGACCAAGTTTCCCATCAACCCCGTGTAGTCACTATCATCACCTCCACCATGACAACCAATTCACTATCAAACATATATTTATTATTGAAACGGTGATATTTGTTGCACATCCATATATACGGACACACAAGTGTACAAATAATTGAAATTGTAAGTTAAAAATCCCATAAAAACCAATTCACTATCAAACATATATTTATTATTGAAACGGTGATACTTGTTGCACATCAACGTTTACGAACAGTCAAGTGTGCAAACAATTAAAATTATGAGTTGAAAATACCATGACAACCAATTCACTATCAAACAATATTTATTACTAAAAAGGTAATACTTGTTGCACACCAATGTATGACACACAGGTGTGCAAACTGAAATTGTGAGTTGAAAATACCATGAATTTTTTTTTTTTTTTTTTTTTTGAGAAACAAAATACCATGAAAATATATGGCTTGTTTCTAGTCTTCTTAAACCGAAATGTTGGAAATACAAATAAATGAAACTTAAAATTAATGAGCAAAAAAGCTCAACCACGAGGAAAGGCATAAATGAGCAACAGATTTACATTTAGAGTAGGTGAGGCAATCTTTTCACAAGGAACTAAGGTTACCACATGCTACTATCATTTCCTCTAAACATATGCATCAGATTCAATATTTAGGAAGCTTCTGGTGTACAGGTACTTCATGTTCATAGCTTCAAATAGTTTTGGGCTGAATTAGTATTTGTTCAATTATCCAAATGAAATTAAGATTATATGATCATTAACCATATTAAAACCCAAATCTGCATATAGACTTATTTAGGCAAAATATTCTAAGCATCGAAGTCTCTCAATAAATTAGACATATGTGAGCATTTGACAAGCCAATGAACAATATAAAAGGTCATACCTAGTACATATAAAAAAAGAGGTCACAGTTAATGAATCTCATACAATAGGGCAAAACTTAAGAGGAACTGCTTTATGGGTTATACAAAAATCTTAATTAACCTAAGAACAAAGAACTATATAATTAAGAGAATGGCATCTCTTAAAGGTATAAATAAATTACAGAGTTGATATTTAAGTTAGGGGACAAGATTTTTCAGGATGGAAACGAGCTTCCTAGATGCTTTGCAATCTGTTTCCAACCCTTAAAATGTTCAGCATGTTACACTGCTAACAAACAACAATACAATTTCTACTCTGAATTTTTTTTTATTATCCAGCATATGTTACAAGAATATAAGATCCACTTTCAAAATTCGAGACTGGATAAAGATGGGGTGTACCAATGCATCATCACCTGAAATCCTTAAAAAACTGAAGGGTGAAATTTCGCTTTTTATGCTTGTTCATCATTGACATGGTTCGGTATTTCAGCTTGACTGTCTAGAGGCATATACTGTGCCATTATAGCTCTGATTTCAGAATCCATGTATTGCTGCAGAAACAACAATAAAAAATCAACAACTTGAATATGTTAACCCAATAGAAAATAAAGTTTAATACCTAACAATTAACTCCTTGAACCATTTTTAGAATTTATCGCTGTAGCACGAACCTAAAATCTAGTTTCTAAAAGGAGCCTCCTAATAGATCTTCTAAAACCATAAACAAATAGAAGTCGAAACCAGGTAAGTGTAAATTTTTATTTGCGTCACCTTCTTAATAATAATAATAATCGAACAAACAATAGAAGTACCCCTTGTCCGATATAATTCCATAAACCCTCACAAATAACACACTTAAGGTAGGTCAACACCTCAGACCACTAAAGGGAGTAAAAATACCATTTGGCTACAAAGCCATTGGTTTTCAAGTCACCTTAAGAAAAATAATTTATGATAATTAAAAAATGGACATGTTGAAGTACAGTAAACAAAAGATGTTTTTTTGGGATAAGTTTTGGCCCAATGGAACCCTGACTAGTAGTAGTCTGTTGAATATCATAAAATATTCAAACTAATAACTGTATAATAATCATGCATAAAGAATACAATGCTACTTTTGGGTTAAAATGTTGCGTATCAAAATTACAAAGCTTTAAAATGTTGCGTATTATAAATACATGAGAATTGCCAATGTGCTACAGCAGATTTGATAAGTTTTTTTAAGCATTAGTGTGTGTTTGGGTTGGCGTTTGCTGCGTTGCGTTTCAGTTTCTACGTTTTCTCCTTTATTTTATTTTATTTTATTTTATTATTTTTTTTTTTTCACACGCGTTTTCCCCCTCACAAGCGGCTTCTGTTCATGTATTGTACATGAACAGTAGCCGCAACATTTGACCAATTTTACGTGAACAGTGCATCCGTGCACTGTTTACGGACCCACAAATTTCATTTTTTATCAATTTTTTCATTAAAAATGGGTCCCACGGTACTATTCACACATTTAAAAATTATTTTGCTACAATGTTTTCAATTTTCAGTTTTCAGTTTCAGCAAAATAAGTTCTATCCAAACACACCCTTAATATAATAACTAATTTTCTATGACACTACTTCCAAATACACCCTAGTATAATACTACACATTTTACCAATCTCATCATTGCAGTTGATAGAAGCAGAAACTAATACTAGCTAAATTAATAGTAGCACCAAAGAGTAAGTAAAGGCTTCAGAATCAACATAAATATATGAAGTCAATATACATAAATATAATGCAACAAGCTTACCCGTAATCTATATTTGTACACAAGATATGCTCCACCACCAGCCATA
Source organism: Quercus tomentella (assembly GCA_028535165.1). Classification (NCBI taxonomy): domain Eukaryota; kingdom Viridiplantae; phylum Streptophyta; class Magnoliopsida; order Fagales; family Fagaceae; genus Quercus; species Quercus tomentella. Next base: position 22,975,757 of record JAPQVY010000111.1, on the reverse strand, counting down.
GCCAAGCCTATCAATATGACCCAAACAGCAGCCCAAGCAGATTTTGTCTCATTGGCCCTCTTAGCTGCAGATGACCAAAAAGGTATTTATACAAGCACAATTGTGTGTAGCCAACTTCTAAGCATAAAGTATGATTCATAAAGGATGAAGCTAGACTCACTGATACAGGTATCATGTTCCATGATATACAAAAGATCCCCACTGCAAGTGCATTCGTAGCTTCCCCAGGTATTCTTGCAGCTACACTCAGGGCACTGACAGGCTTTCTTCTCTTTACATTCATCAATATCTGTATAAGGAAAAAGAATTTTGAAAAAGACAACTAAAAAAAAGGCTGTTTGACAACACTTGATATCAGTTTTCTTCATTCCAAGCATTGTTCCAAAACAAACAAAATTAGTCAAATCCCCATGTTCCGGTACAATTAGCGCAACCAGCATATAGATGATCCCCTAAAACTCACCACTTAAAAAAATGGCTGTTCTCACTTAAGAGGAGTACTGGCTCAAAATGGATCAACCATTCACTTATCCAGGTTTCCCTCGAGAATGGCTAATATTTTCACTCATCACGTAATATCTTAAAAAAAAAAGAAAAGAAAAGAAAAGAAAAAGGTGTGAAAATCTAGAAATACACTTAATCTAAAAGAAAAGGAACTATCTTGATCACATCAATAGTCGGGCTACACCAGGATTTCAAATAAACAAGTGTAGGATTTAAACCCACTAAATGAGACATTCAAAATCACTGCTGGCAAGTTCCCCATCAAACAAAAAGGCATTGGTGACAAGTGTATGGCAATATGATTTGCAATTTAGAAGTTGATTGGTTCCAAGATTTAGTGCAGCTGTACCATAAATACGAGTCTCATATATGTTTTTAACTCATGTATGGCCATATTGATTCCCCCGCAACCCACCCCCCAAATCAAAAGAAAGAGATAAAAAATAAAAAATAAAAAAAGCATATAATAATTCACTCATATTACATCCCCTCAATGAAGAAAAAATTGGGACCTACGATTCTATTTATGGAACAAGCCTTGAATAACACACTGTTATGGATAATTAAGGCTCTTAGATATTGAATTTCCTTCTGATTATTAACTTAGTTTGTATCATGGGAGGAAATCTACATACAAAAAGTCAGAGTATCTCTTACCTTCACAGCTTTTGACACCATCACCTTTAAATCCCGTAGGACACTGACATTCAAGCTTCCCATTATCCTGTTCTCAAAAATAATGAGAATATTAACCACAAACAAGAGAGACAGAAATAAAGAGAAGGGGGAGGCAAGAAAAGAAATTGGAGGTTACTTACTGAACAAGCAGAGAACGAGTGTCCATCTCGGGAATTATGCCAACAACCTCCATTATTTATCTTGCACCTCCCAGGTCCACTTGCTTGAAGCCAAAAAGAAAGATACTTTTAACAATGAAAACTCAGAATTCTAAGATGTTTGAAAATTTAAATATATTTCCAACATTTTCTTAATTAGAAACTAAAATATTAAAATAATTAATAATAGTAACATATACAAACTAGTGTGTTTGGCATTGATTATTTTTGCCAGCTTATTTTACTACTCAACTTATTTTTTATACTATTCATGAGTCCCACTGTACTATTTCAGCTGCCTCTACATAATGTGTGATACACAAATATCATTCACATCTATGACTCCAGCCTGGATTATGAACTGTCGGAAACCATAGCTTGTCACTTGCCACAATTGAAGAACTACCTTTTTTAAATTTTGTTATTTCAATACCTGAACCAAGCTTATGATCCCACAGATCCTACCAAATTGTGAGGTTTAGGACCTACGTGGATTATTTGTTAAATTTGGGCATGATCCTGTGATCCATATCACTATTTTAACAACCTTGGCCACACCAAAGAATTAAAATACCATTCACTAAGATATTTTAAAAAAAAAAAAAAAAACCTAGGTGTCACTGTTGTGGCACTTTTTGTTCTCTAAAATTACCCTTTTGTTTAGGGAGTGTCAATGTTAAATACTTAAATACCTATTCTCAACTGCTGTATCTTAATTATCCCAAGGATTTGTCCACTGACTTGCAGAGAAAACTGAAGCTATATGCAAATGTTTTCAAATATTATAGGAAACACTGGACAGCTTCTAATCTCCAACCAATGAATAAATACCTTTCTCTTTCCCTGATTCTTGTGTTCCCCTAGATGGTTACAGAACCATTTATTCATACAGTATGTTTTTTCATCTAGAGTGTACTACTGTGCCATCTTGAGATCACATAGTTCAGTGATTTGTCAGTTTGGTTAACAATGCCAGTGGATAATGAAAGAGTAATGGTTGGGTACAAACAACAATTAATGCCATAGTTTGCTAAATGAACAAGAAATGCTGGACTCCCAATTCAACTTCACTCATCCACACCCCCCCCCCCCTCATCTCTATCTTTTTATTTTATTTTTCACCTCATTCTTTAAAAAAAAAAAAAAACCACCTACTCCTACCCTAACCCACTCCCCCCCCAACCCCAAAAAAAAATCTTGTACAGCCCCAATATTGTGTATGCTTCAAGATTCTATACCTTTCACGCTGTACATTTTGTGAAAAGTTATTTTTGGGTAGAAAAATATATTTAATAAGAACTGACTGTTACTTTATGGAACCCAAAGTAACAGCCAATTATTTACAGGAAAATAAGGAGATCATTCATTCAATGATATATTACACGATGAAATATACAGGTTTATCACAAGAACAAAAAGTTCTAAAACGTAACAATCAATACTGACCACATGGCCATAAAAAAGTTCCATTAAACTTGCAAAAGCATCATACATTATCAAAAATGAGTCTAGGTATCTGTTTGGGAATTGCTTATTTGCATAATATTTATCAAAAGATGTAGTTTTACTTATCAAAAAAAAAAAAAAAGCATCATACGTTATTGTGTCCACACTCCACATGTTTGATAAATCAGAAGATTACCCCCTTCCCCCCCTCACCCCCACAATTTTCAGATAGAGCATTCACTAGATTTCATTACCACCCTGGTTAAGTTTTATGAAAACAACTACAGCATTTAAATTTACCTTCACATTTGGTGTAACCATCTCCTTTGAACTGCACACCATCCACCAATGGGCACTCACATACCCTTCCACGAAATGTATCCTAAAGAAACTCAACACAAAAGTCAATTGGGAGACAAACTATAACCAAGAATACTAAATGAACTTAAAGGAGGGGAGGGGAAAGAGGACGAAAAACAGTACATAAATGAAACAGAATTGTTTATCTATCAAAAAAAAAAAAAAAAAAAAATGAAACAGAATTGTTTGTGGGACATTTTTGTTTCTTAACAAGTAACATCATAGAAACCTGAGTAGCCAATACATTTTGATTCCTACCTTGCAGGCTGTGAGATTGGCTGCTTTGTCTAGCCAGCAACCACCATTATTATCCAGGCACTCATTTGTCTCCACATCTGCCACATTTTAACCCATTCTTGTACTCAAGTCCGCTATAAAGAAGTCAAATCATCCAAGAGATCTACTTATTTTTAACTTAGCACCCAAAAACCAAGAAAGACATACCATCACTCAAACAAACAGCTGGTTCGGTAGTTTCCTCAAAACCAGAACAGATGGCCTTCAGAACTGCACTTTTCTCCAACTTACCTGCAAGAACATGTGTTAGAAAGGGAAACACCAGGCTGTTATCTAAGAAATAGAAGCACACAAGCAAACCTCGATACTGTCGGTTATTGACAACAAGGGTAGGCAATATGGTTACATCCCCTCTGGATCCTTTCCCAACCTACACAAGTATTATTGTTAAACAGACATAACTGAACCATGATCATCAATTTCAAAGGATTGCATAAAGTCACTGCAAATACCCTTAAGACAATTAAAATATTTCAATGAAATACTTTAAAAGCTGTTAAACAAAAAGTGAGTAGATAAGAAAACAATACTTGAGCATCTTGCTCTTCTTTTAGAACAGGATTTTCGGAATCGGCATGAGCGTCCCCCATACAGTCGTCAATCTTTTTAATATCAAGACCTGTGCAGCAATCACATCAACTTTTAAAAATCATTCATCATTAGGTACCAAGTGTTCTTTACATAACAAATGATATAATAATTCCTTTACCAAGCGATTTAATAACACCATCAGCACATTCTTTGTTGTATTTTTTATCTTTCATAGGACATCTAATTTGAAAATCGGTAACGTAGTCCCACCACAGCCAAGGCTTCTTGGTCTCATTTGCCACTCTAAAAACACATAGCTGCCTTAAGTTCTCTTGAACCACATCTTTGCCATCATAACCTGAGCTGAAGTCCTGTTCAGGATCAGGAGCACAATATCTTCCATGATTGATGCACTGGGACTTGCACTGTCTGCTTAATGTGAATGCCTGGGGACAGTACCAAGTAATATAATGGGGTGTGAATTGAGTGTAACCCCCTTTCTCAAGTATCTGTGCTGCACCCTTAAAATCCTTCACAAATTCCATCAACATGTCACATTTAACCCCACATTCATCATTACTGTTGGTCCACAATTCATATTCCACACGATCATCTGGATGCGGAACAGCTTCTCTCCAGTCAAGATTCACATTGACCATTTCCCCAGAAGTGACAGCTTTCTTTAATGTTTCACCAAAGCCTTTTTCAATGAATGCGGATGGTATTGTTATGTTCTCAATGTACTTTACAGAGGAACCATCTGCTTCAGGAGAGTCCATCGTTATCAATGCTTCATCAATATCATCTGCAACAAGAACTGCAGAAGCCCCAGCATTCTGGGCATTCCAGACCTTCAAAGCGAAGAAGCAATCTAGAAAATAACATAATACAGAGTAAGAATAGTTTTAAGAAGAGCATGTTCAAGGACAACCAAATTCACAGTACCAGAGTAAGAATAAATCTCAAGCATCAGGGTCAGAAAATATCAAATATGATTAGCAAATTTGTTCCTTTGCAAAGCAAAGTAATCCAAATTCTTAAAGGGTACCTCACCAATGAACCAGGACAAACCTAGCAAATTGTTCCTTTTAAAATCATAGTAATCCAAATTCTCAAACGGTACCTCATTGATGAACCAGGACATGCCAACTAAACCTGAAACCTCAATATGAAAAGTTACCTAATTTCCGACAGTTTTTGATCAGCAAGTGTAATATTATATAAATTGAGAACTGTTTTATTACACCATAACCACTTCCAGAAAAACCTGAAATTCCAGTACTTAGTGGAGTGATTAACTATGGATTTAGTACTTATCTAAAGAAAAAAGGGGAGGTGGGTGGGCGGGCGGGCAGGGGGGGGAGATCTAGGCCTCAAGTCAAACTCAAAATGCAGCAAAGTGAGATTTGGAGTATAGGAAATAAAAAATTTATGGGCTGAATTTGTTCAAAATAGCGAAAAACAAGGATATATATCCAAATTAAACAAATGGACAACCTCTCAACCAATGAAACAAACTAATTGAACATAAAAAAATCGTAATAACAACTTATGGGAAGGGTACCACTAAAATCAGCGATAAATGGCTTTTAACTTTTTTTCTTTTAGAAGGCATTTTCCAGGATGGTACCTCCTCAACAAACCAACTCAAACCATTTGAACTTGACTCACAATAACGAGCAGTATGAATAAAGGATGTGCCCTGAATCAATAAAAAAGAGCTCCAAAAGAGAAAATTGATCCAAATGACCAGAAGGGCATCTCCCCAATCAACCCAGCTACCCCAAACAAACAAATTGAACCTCAAACCTCACAATAACAAGCAATCAATCAAAACTACGGAAAGAATGGCTCTTGAATCAACCAATAAAATAAAATAACACAAATTGACCCAAATTACTGAAAGGTACATCCTCAATCAACCAAAAAACGACCCAAATGAATCCACAACTCATTGTAACACGTAAATTCACCAAAACTATCAAAAGGGTATCTCTAAAATCAACCAAAAAGAGCTCAAAAACACAAATTAATCCAAATCACCAAAAGGGTATCACCTAATCAACGAAAACAAACCAACCATATCTCAAACCTGACTGTAACAACCAAAATAACCGAAAATCACCAAAAAAAAAAAAAAAAAACGAGGTTGTACTTTTACCTCCACGATCGACCAAAACGAAGGTGGGTAAAGATCCTGACTTGGCTTGGAACGAAATCCCAAACCCATCAAAGCTTTTGCAACCCTTTTGGTTCTCTTTTGGGTACACCACAGTACCAGCCATGCTACCCCCATACTGAGGTATCCCAAAGTTGCCAATGGCACTGTCGTGCTTCCCTTTGATTTTGTCTGGAGATGTCACCATCAAGCTGTTCTTCTCCACCACAAATCTCCCCAGAGATGAAGAGGCTATCAGAGACAACACCAGAAACCCTAGCAGGACTCTCAGGGCTGATGATCTCCGAAGCTCCATGTTTTTTGAGGACTAGAAACGAAAACGAGAAATGGGTTTTACTGAGAACAGAGAAGAAAGATTGTTTTTTTTTTTCTTTTTCAGAAAGTAAAAAAATAAAAAATAAAATGTTAGAGAGAGAGAGAGAGGGTGTTTTTGTTTTCGTTATTGCTTTTTTTTTTTTTTTTTTTTTACCAAAATGAAATAGAAAAGGGTACTTCCGTTGCAGTTACTTGTTGCTGTTTTTGTTGGATTGTGGGTGCACTTGTTTTAAGGAAGGAACTTGGAAAGGCAAGAAAGAAATGTTTATCTATCAAGCCCTTTTTTTTTTTTTTTTGGGAGAAACAATCTATCAAGCCTTGGATGGTCACTAACCATCATTGCCTTTAATGTTTAATCCCCCACTTATGGTCTTCTCTCCCCCCCCCCCCCCAAAAAAAAACCACTTATAGTTATAGCATCAAACTCCATAAATAATTAAAAATAACCAACCTTATCTCACACGATCACACAATCCGTATAAATTTCGAAATTATTTTATTTTATTTTTAAGTTTAGTTATGTAATTTTTTTTCTTTTCAATATGTGGTTTACATATATGTTCTATTATATTATGCATACATTTCCGAACTATTGATATGATTTAATAAATAACCAGAAGAAAATATATTTATAAAAAAATGAAATTACTCGAGACTTTAGAGAATAAGAAAACTAAATTATTACTAGTAAGAACTAAGAATTGAGGGAAAATTCAGAGCATGTGGAAAAATATTATGATGTGTTATATGTATTAGATTCCGAAATTGACCACAAAATATGTCGTTTTTCTTTTAGATATTTGAAGAGAATGATTCTAAAAAAAAAAATTTTGAAGAGAATGGAATTCAGATATATTCTAATTTTCAACACCTAACCAAATCTTAGTCAACACTTCCGGTTCAACGCTTAGCTTCTCTCTCTCTAGTCGGTTAGAAAAACATTGCCACATTGGGCATTGTTAATTTTTGTACTTTTCTTCATCCTCTTCCCTTTCCTTTATTTATTGATAAAAAAGGTAATATTATTTAGGGTATGTTTGGTAAATTATAATATATAATGTAATGTAATAGTTATTCCTATGGTTTAGTTATTCGGTAGTTTTGTTATGTTTTTATTACAAGGAATAGTCATTCTTTATGAATATATATATATATATATATATATTTTTTTTTAATACAAAATAGAATTTCTACTCTAGCCTAATCTAAGTGTATATGTGTGTAAAACTCCCTCCTGAGGACTTGAATCCCTGTCCTTACCTCCCCCACACCCCACAAGCATTTATACTTGTGAAGTGACCACTGCATCAAGGGTGTGTGGTGGTTGAATAGTCATTCTTTAAAATGAGGAATAACTATTCATCTCTTAAGGGTTGTAATAGCTATTCTTTAGAAGGTATATTAATTTCTAAAATTAATATATATATCCAAATAAACAAACTTTTTATATGCACATAACAATTATGAAAATAAAAGATATAAAAAAATAACTAATCTCTCTTTTAAATTTTAAAAAATATTATTTTTTAGAAAATATAATTATATGAATAAGATATTTCTTAAAAAATATCTTAAATTTGATTTAAAATGTTTTCATTCCATTGTTAAATTTGATTTAAAATGCTTTCATTTCATTGTCTTCAGGATTCTATTATTGTGTTGTCACCAAACAAATGAATAGTAATAAGTATTACATTACATTATCTTTTATTTATTATAATACTTATTCTTATTCCTATATAATTACTGTTACAATCTACTAAACGTGCCCTTAGATAATAAAATGTGTTATATTTATTTATTGGTTATGGCGGTGATGGCAAAGAGAAATTTACTTTTGAGGTGGGTTTTACGTGGACTTCACCCATGCAAGTTGACCTTGTTTAGTGTGTCAGTGTCTATTTGTTTATTTCCTTTTATAAATGAGTTTTTGGCCAAATGGGATTCACTGTTTCTTTCTCTTCTTCTATTCTCTAATTTTCATATTTTATAAGTACCAAAAAAAAATATATGAAAAGAAAATATTAACTCTAATTTCTTTCCATTTTTAGTGAGATGAGTGACATGTGACATTTAAAAAATCCAATGGCCAACAAAAAAAAATCATGTAAATAAAATTAAATCAAGTAAATGTCACATATCACAAATTGGTTAAAAATTGACAAGAATTGGAGGATTTAAATGAGAGGCAATCTTTTCTCAAAAAATAGAATCTAAGTTTTGATAAGCTAATATGCTTTTAAGCTAGCGATTTGCTTATTTTGTCCACTGTTTGTGGGTTCCACGTGAGTTCCGCAAAAAAAAGCTTATTCCCAACTTTAGTTAGCTTATTTTTACCATTGACAGGTATTGTTTGAATATCCCAATTAGCTTATTTTTGGTTAAAAAGTCACTACTATGTACTGTTTGCGATTACCACTCAGTGAGTTTTGTGCATTGTGGGTTCCACTCTTTTTTATTTTATGTTATTTTTGTTATAGTACTTTCAAAAAAAAAAAAAAAAAAAAAAAAAAAAAAAACAACTAACTTTTTATTTAGCTTTTAGCTTTTATCTACAATATTTTGATTATTTTTATAAAAAAACTAGATAAACTGTTCCTAGACGAATACCAAATATAACCTTTTTAATCAATACAAACTCATCAACTCTTGCAAATAAGCACTTCTACGAAAATATCATATTCTTATTTGAAAAATTAATATTTATATTCTCAAAACTCCCGGTCCTAATATAGTTGTATCCCTAAAACTCATGGTGCATATGAAGCATTTTTCTAAAAGTGTCATATTCTTATCACAAAATACTAACATCTATCTTTTGTATATCTTTTTTTATATATCATGCAAAACTCTAGGGAGACCTTTTCTAAATTCATCATAAGATAGAGGAAGAAAGTATCAAAGATGCTAAACTATCTGTCAAAGGACCAAGTGAAGATGGTGATCAAGAACTTGGCTCATGTATACTACAATAACATGTCTGCAGTACCCATTATAAATTTTTGAACAGTTATGTGAAAGTGGTATGATAAGTAATGATGTCATTACTAGCAGAAAAATCAACAAGAGAGAAGTGAAGAGTCAAATACCCCCCAACACAAGATATATAGACGGAAATGAGTGGTGTTTATTTCACAAACACATTGCACATAAAATACACACATTCACAATTTTGCACTGAACTAGTGACTTTGTGTGCAACAGAATGTGTGCACTAATTATTACTCAATAGGAATATTGCAATCGACATCCTATGATCATCACAAAGGTCCTTTGATAATTTAATTTGGGGATGTCATTGTTACCTAAAATCCTATTGTATGATGCTATGTATGATATTATGTGTGACATTATGTTATAAATAATGAAGTTGTTTTATTATCTAAAATAGTTGTAACATGAATATTTGGACCTTATCATATAGTTCTTGAGATGCATAGTATGTGATTTAGTCGCTGAAGATATAAATCACAAGTTCTTCATAAACTCAAAACCTTAATTCGTAGTCGGTGATAAAATTGGGCATTTCATCTGCGAAGACTATAATGTGTCAACTAAGATGATTTGACTTTATCATGGAAGTGAGATTAATTATTCTATTAACGACTGTCAACTAAATAATAAATCTTATGACTTTCATTTACATAAACTATCAATACTGGGAGGATGGTGAACCCGATCATAAAAAGTAAGTTGCTTTGATATATCAGAAGTGAGATCTAATTCAACGGTCAAAACCTCAATATGTTGGGCAGCCACACATAGTGCTAAAGGAACACATATTCTCAAGATGAAATTCATAGTCTTTTTGTAGAAATATAAAATATTCCCTTGAGATAAGTTTAATGAGTTTGGTTATTCAGAGTGTTAGGTCCAACTACTTTAGTAAAGAGTTACTAAAGTTTATATTTTATGAAATTTTATTTCATAAATATATATGAATAACTTAAAGGATTAAATCGGGTACTCAAGGATCAAAGAGGTAGTAATTTTCAAAGTGATAGTTATATATTATGACTTTGTATTGTCACGAATATTTTCATAAAGGGGTTAATTGTTTATATAATAAAGTCTTGGGATTTAATTTTATTAATAAAGCCTAGAGTGCAATTATATCTATATAGCGGTATTAAATATAATTAATGGTAACTTTGGGCTTATCAGGAGTTGACAGATAAGCCCGAAGCTGGTTAAAGTTAGAGTTTTATTTGTCCCTTTGGTTCCATCCCAAGCCACACACTAAAACCCAATTGGGTTGGCCCAAAAGACTAGCCCAACTAAATAATCAGTTGTTTATTTAATAAGAGTTATTAAATAAAGTAACTGCTTTTGACAGTTATAAATGTACGTATGATTAAAAAGAGAAAAGTACAGTTTTCTCAAAATACATTCTCTCTTGAACAAGTGCGTACATAACTAATTGAGAGACCACACATCTTGGGTATATGTGGAATTGGGGTGAAGATTGAAGGTCTTCCCAAGTTCGATCTTTTTTTGTTTTAAATTTCACTGCATCGAGGTACGCCTTTCTATTCTTTGTTTCTAAAATTCTAGATATTCCATGTTATCTCACATGAATGAAGTAGATCCTTGTGTTGCTTCAGCTATGGGTTTTGTATGAGATGCAAAACCAATTTTTCCAACAATTAGTATCAGAACAAACTTCAATATCATGCTTATATAACATGTGATTAGATTTTAGAATTAAAGAAAACTGTTTTCTTGGTGTTTCAAAATTTTGCAATATTTTTTTTTTGTGCATAATTCTTTTTTAGATTTATTGTTCAATAAACCGTGTGCATTGATTAATATATGCGATATATTGTTTTGTTTGATTCGAAGAGGCCACGTTTATATCTGAAAGTTCAAATAGTGTAAAAACACCCTTGAATGTTTAGACCCCCAATTTACAAATTACCAATTCAAGCTTTATATCAAACAATTAATGTGCGGAATATGAACAAAAGCTTAATACAAAATTGGTAAACAATCTAAGCCAATTAAAATCACATCCACAGCAGAAAATAAAAGGCAAAGATAAAGGGAAGAGAGATACAAATACAAGGACAACACACGATGTGTTATCGAAGAGGAAACCGAAGCCCTCGGCGTAAAACCTCTCCGCCGTTCTCCAAGCGGTAAACAATCCACTAGAAAATGTAGTTGGGATATATGAACAGCAATAGACCCTCCAAGCCTAATCTACTCAGTGTACCTAAGCCTTCCAAGCTTCTTGCTCCAACGAGGTTGCGCCGAACCTATTTCTTTTCTAGCTTCCTAGATTCCGCTACTTGACCATAGCATCAACCAATGTAAATTGGTTCCTTCCTAACTGCTTCCCAGAACACCAAACAGCCCTCTCACAGTAATGGATATGGTGAGAAAAAGTTTTGGTAAAAATGCCTCTCAAGGATTCAACAATGGAGAGGAAGAGAGTTGAGGAATTTGAAGAGTCTCTTATGTAAAAATCGTGGATAAATCAATCTTGTTTTACTCTAGGGTTTCTCTCTCAAAATTCTCTCTAGAAGCTCTCTTTCTTTTATGGGTATAAAGGGTATTTATACTGGGGTGAGAATGGAATGTGAAACGTTAGGTTTTTCAAAACAGGGCTAACTCGCGGCTTGACTGAGTCGCGAGATCCAGCCGCGAGATAACAGAACGGTCAGTTGTCCTATTTTGTCCTGTAGTGCTCCAGCTAGCATGACGCTTCAACTTCTGGCATGCTTGGCACGTGTGCTGCTTCTGGCGACTTGCAACCGCGAGTCACCCGCGAGATCCAGCCGCGAGACTCTGTTTTCTTGCACACTCTTGAGCATTCAACACTCTATCTCACTCACTATCTTTACAACAAACCCACCTAAATACAGGGTTACTAATTGTTGAATTACATGCAAATTTGGCACGGAATAAAGCCAATAAGATGGTTGATTAAATTCAACCTTACAATCTCCCCCTTTGGCTATTCCGTGACAAAACCCTAAAACAGACTCTAGACTTAACATGTGAGTTGGGAACAGTTGATCAAAACTCACTCATACTTAATTCTAGAAACTGTGAGGTACTTAAATCATATGAACATGAAACTCCTGAAACACAACAATACATCATAATCATTGTATGCAGAAAACATGAAATGCATATGAAACAGGCAAAAAGTGATCAAGCAAAGATGGAGTTAAGAAACAAATCATGACTTGATCAAACAAGTAATCACTACAAGGTAGTGATCACAATGCTCATTCACACTTGGAATGAACACTTGAACATACAAGCTAACAAGAACAATGCAAGTTACTTGTATGCCCAACACTCAACCAATGCATAATACTCTAAGTATATGCATCTAGGAACAATCCTACAAGGGCACAAGAGTGACAGTACTTAACAAGAAAATGTATGTCATTTAGATATAAGTACTGATTTAATCAAAAACATAAAGGCTGCATAAAGTATGGTACAAACCATAAAGCCTACAAGATAACCCTAAAAGCTTACAAAAGCAACATAGGTACAAAACACATTACATAAAGAGAAACATCAATATATAAAAAGTAAACCAAGTTTCAAGACAAATATAAACCATAACATAAACCATAACCACAGTGTATCAAACTCATAAAAACAACAAATTATCCAAAACATAAGATATAAGATAAAGTAAGCAAGATAGACAGTGTTTTTGACTGCTCCCCCTCAACATAGTGCTCCCCCTCACTTCTCCCCCTTTTTGACCGGAATGGCCAAAGGGTCACTGCCCATGATGTGTGGTGAAGCTGTCAAATTTTGCAGAGAGAATATCCAGCTGGTCCTGCATGGCTACCATCCTCTCAGACTGCTCTGTCTGGACCTCCCTGAGTCCATCAAGTCTATCTAGGATGACCTGAAATGCATCTTGAGGTACAGCTGAAGAAGTTGATGCTCTAGTCCTCTTGCCACTCCTTCTGGGTGTTGAAGTTGATGCCTGGCCTGCTGCCTCTGTCTCAGTCTCCATTGGAACACCCTCTCCTTCATCACCTTCATCTTCTTCACCTAGAAGACGAACACTTATCCTTTTGAAGGTTTGTTTGTTAATTGTTGAAGGTGTAGACATGGGACTGATGTCTCAGGGGATTGCAACACCCTTCTTTCTGAAAATTCTCATGAGCAGACTAGGGAAGATCAGTTTAGGCCTAGAAGTGGTTCTAGTCTCATCCACACTAGTATCAAATATGTGGGAACTGATATCAATGAAGGTCTTTTCCTTGAGCTCCATCAGAAAAATTGCTCTAGCATTGTTGATTGTAATCAACTTCCTTATGGGATAGAGGTTAAACATCATAATAATAGTGAGACACCTCATATCCATTGGAAAAGCTGTGGTATTCAGGCATTTCCCTTCTCTTTGTCCACCTATCCTCTGTTGTACAGTTTCAATAGACAGCATTCTATCCTTATAGTTGACAAACTCATGATCTTCTAACTCCTCAAGACCTAGCACATCATCAATGTCATGTGCATCTAAGGTGAATTCTGTACCTCTAACCCAGCAGCTCAGCTCATCTTCCTTGATCACAGCATTGGAGTAAAACTCCCTAACCAGAGGTTCACATACAGCTGGGAAATCACTTAGTAGTCTTTCCCATCCTCTCCCCTCAAAACAACTAGGGATAAAGGTGTCTTTTAAATCCCCCAAGTCTACAAACCTTTCTTGTATGATTCCTGCCTTTAAGAAGAAATCCTTGTATCTCTCAAAATAGGAAACAGACCTAAACAGATTCGGGTCCATTTTCATTCTCTTATCTGCTTTCTTGGCAGGAGTTTTCTTCTTTGGGGAAGAGGGAGCCATTTGTGAACAATCAGAAAAGGCCACAACAGCAAAGTACAATACATATGTAGAACAAATCAGTACTCTATTAGTGATAAAGACAATAATAACCAAAAAAACTCATAACTTAGAACAACAACACAGATGAATGTACCCAAAGGTAGAAACACAAGAACACCTAACATTGTGCAAAAGAGTACTAATGTTGCAGAGACTGACAACACCCAAAGGACAAACATATGTCCATGAGACATATAGTTCGATGAGAATGAAATGACCCAGAAAACTCAAGACAAATGCACACACTAGATAAACAAATACAAAATGAAATCAACAAGCCCCAACTAACAAAACATGATCATTTGGAAACAACACATCAAAATGAGATCAGATAAAATGGGTAAAAGACAGATAACAAACTCTAAGCTAAGAGAGAGTCACAAGATGAAGAACAAACTAGAAACCTAAACAAGTTCATAAAAATCAAGAGCTTCTATTTGCTAAGCACGGTCAAAGAACCATAGCTAAAACACAAACCCAACTCAAATCAGAGAAATAATGCAAATATTCAAGAGGGAAAAGCTCAAAATCGAGAAATACAGAGTGTGAGAAAGAAAACCCATACCTTTTCTTGATGATTTTGAGACGAAAATGAAGCAACAATGGAGTTCGAAAATGGAGACACGGAGTGTTTGGGTAAGAACAGTTGAGAGAGAAAATGAACAGTCACAAAAAGTTCGAGGGAAAACTGAAAAAGATTTTAAAAACTGCCTTCACTGTGCAAAACACGAGTTTTTCGCGGCTGAGTTAAGTCGTCAGATAGTCGCCAGATACACCCGCCAAAACACTTCAAGCCAAAAGTTTTCGAAAAATTTTCTAAGTGTTTTTCGCGACTGGAAGTCTCACTCGCTAGGGAGTCGCGAGCTGAGCCGCGAAAATCTCTATGTACCCCTCGCGACTGGACCTTCCACTCACGAACAAGTCGCCAAAACAGATCCGCGATCTCGCGACAAAGGCATGCGACTTGACTGACCAGCGACTGAGTCGCCAAAATAGGACACACTGTTTTTGAAGATTTTCAGTTTTTGTAAAAACAAAACACTTTTCCAAAAACAACTTAAACACTCAAAAATCTTTTTGTGTTTGAATCAACAAAGATTGAGCATGTGAAAACACTTTTTATCAAGTACAATCACACAAATAACAATGGCATTCATTGAACATAAACTTGTGTGTTGTGTGTGGATATCAACAATGAGATAGTCCTTAGTCTAATGTGAAGCTTCAATGATCAATTCAACCAAGGCATACACAATTAGCACTAGATCATGCGACCCATCTCAATTATAGAAGAATACATATATGACCTCCCACAAGACTTGATAACATAACTTGGAGCTTTACATTTGACTCCACTTTTAAGCATAACATTTGATCTATTTGATCCTTTTGAAACAATCACCTTTTCTTGTGAGAGTGATATTTGATATTTCACCTTGATGATATAGCCTTTGGCTTTTGAATAAACATAAACTTTATTTTTGGTCGCTTTCCCTTTTTCCTAGTCGAATACTAGTATGTGCGACAGGCTTTTGCAGCTCAATATCTCTTTTCATTTGGAGATTCACATTTGGTGAGCTCTTTTTAGCAAAAACAAAATAAAGAGTGGAAAGATATATAGGCACAAGTCTATGCATGTCTCAAGATCAACAAAACCATTCATTAATCATTCATGACAAGTTTGAAGATCTATTTACAACAATCACATAGATTTCAAGATTTCTTCCACAGTGATAGAAGTGTAAAGGAATAAGTTATGCTTGAAAATGCACAAAGCCATTAGCACAAATGTACAAGGCAAAACATGATTTGAGACAAAACTCAACAATGTCGATCAAACATTTTGATTTTTTACTTTTTATGTGATTTTTGGATTTTTGACACAAAAGAAGAAAAAGATTGATAAAAAACAAATATGTACGAAAGAATGCACAAACAAACAAACAAACAACATCCAATATAATCAATAAGCAAACAACCAAACACAGTCACAAAGCATAGGACGTATTGATGAATGGACATGTTGTAATGCTTATGCATGAGTACCTTTTTTCACCCACACATCACTTGCGTTTGGGGTGATTTCCTTATAGGATTGGGTACGGGAGTTAGGGCTTTCAAACCTTCGTGTGAAGCTTTCCAAGCAGTTGGTGAATGCACCAATCATCTTCATCACGTCCATCATTCCGGGATCACCACTTTGATCTCTTGATGGTTCACCAGCCCAATTTCTCCTGTCATTTTTAGGTCCTCGTGAGCTTTGAGGAGTTGCACCATTCATTGCTCTCAGCTTTTGACAATTTGGTCGAGTATGCCTTTGAAGTCCGCAGTGATGACACACATAGTTTAATCTAGGACCTTTTTGTGGTCGTGGACGAGACTTGGCTCGGGATTCAGACCTACCCACAGATTGATTACGTGGGTTGTTCACCATCCATCGGTTCTCCAAATTCCTCTTCTCCTCTATCTTGGGCTTCTCATTAGTAGGGCCAATTTCAACTGGCTCTTTGGCCTTTATAAACTTCACTTCTTTAGTGATATTGCCAGAAGAGCTACTTCCCCCGGTATATCCCAACCCGGATTTGTCTGAAAAATGCTTTTGAGATGAAATAACATCATCGAGTTTCTTGGTGGAGACCCTCTCTATCTTGGCATTGGCTTGCACAACCTCTTGCTCAAGAAATCTCACTTTTGTGTAGGCTTTTGACAGCTCATCATTCAGAGTTTCTATCTCACATTTGGCCTCCTTATAGTGAGTTAGGAGACTTTTATAGTCCTCCTCTGCCTTCTTCATCTTTCTCACAGCTGCCTTGGCCACCCTTGTATACTCACCTGATTTCTCCAGGAGTGAGTTATAATTTTCTTAAAGATTGGCTATGCCTTCATCATCTTCTGCATCTGATTCTTCAACAACTCCTAATGATTCTTCATCACTATGTTCTCCAAGCTCTTGTACAAGCAAATTCAATTCATCTGAAGAATCAACATGAGTAATCGTCATAAAAGCGGAGTAATTCCCTTCTTCGTCACAACTTTCCTCAGAATCAGAGTTGGATGAATCCGAGTCACTTAGTGTCGTGGCATACACCTTGCCTTTCGATTTCAAATAATTCAGACATTCTTTCTTAAAGTGTCCATGCCCGTTGCATTCAAAATAAGTGACACCTTGTATAGATTGGGATTCTTTTCCATCTTTCTTTTTGAATTCCCTTTTCTCCCTTCCTGAACTTTGGAATTTTCTTTTATCACCAAATTTTCCATTATTCTTGAATTTCAAGAATTTTCGGAAATTTTTTACAAGGTATGCAACATCTTTATCAACCACATCTTCATTCGATGAGTTATGGACTTCTACCTTCTCATTAATGGTCTTAAGAGCAAGAGATTTGCTCCTCCGTTGATTTGGCAGTGACATTTCATAAGTTTGAAGAGAACCAACCAGCTCCTGGACTTTGATGTCATCAAAGTCCTTACTCTCTTCAATTGCTGTTACTTTGGCACGAAAGCTTTCCGGCAATGATCGAAGGATCTTCCTTACTATTTTAGAATCCTCTGTTTTCTTCCCTAAATTGAACTTGCTGACAACCACCTCATTCAGCTTCCCATAGAAAGAGTCAAAGGACTCATCCTCACTCATTTTGAGCTTCTTAAACTGAGTGGTCAGCATTTACAGCTTGGTGTCTTTCACTTTCTTCGTGCCTTCGTAGGTGGTTTCCAATATCTCCCATGCTTCTTTGGCAACGGTAATGTGAGAGATCCTGTGAAATTCATCTAGAGACACACCACAGAAAATAGCATTGAGTGCTTTACTGTTAGCATTAGATGTAGCGAGTGCTACCTTATCCCAAGTGGATTTGGCTGCCTCAGGTCTGGTCCAACTTATCTCGACCGCATCCCAAACAGATTCTTCAATGGAACATAAAAATGCTCTCATACGAACCTTCCAAAAAGCATAATTACTACCATCTAAATATGGAGGTACATTTAGAGATTGAGACCGGTCCATCTCAATATGAGGTCAAGGATCACACTAAGGTAATGAAACCAATAACAGTGTACCCGCTCTGATACCAATTGAAAGTTCAAATAGTGTAAAAATACCCTTGAACGTTTAGACCTCCAATTTACAAATTACCAATTCAAGCTTTATATCAAACAATTAATGTGCGGAACATGAACAAAAGCTTAATACAAAATTGGTAAACAATCTAAGCCAATTAAAATCACATCCACTGCAGAAAATAAAAGGCAAAGATAAAGGGAAGAGAGATGCAAACACAAGGACAACACACAATGTGTTATCGAAGAGGAAACCGAAGCCCTCAGCGTAAAACCTCTCCCCCGCCTTCCAAGCGGTAAACAATCCACTAGAAAATGTAATTGGGATACATGAACATCAATAGATCCTCCAAGCCTAATCTACTCAGTGTTCCTAAGTCCTCTAAGCTTCTTGCTCCAATGAGGTTGTGCCGAACCTATTTCTTTTCTAGCTTCCCGGATTCCGCTACTTGACCATAGCATCAACCAATGTAAATTGGTTCCTTCCTAACTGCTTCCCAGAACACCAAACAGCCCTCTCACAGTAATGGATATGATGAGAAAAGGTTTTGGTAAAAATGCCTCTCAAGGATTCAACAATGGAGAGGAAGAGAGTTGAGGAATTTGAAGAGTCTCTTATGTAAAGATTGTGGATGAATCAATCTTGTTTTACTCTAGGGTTTCTCTCTCAAAATTCTCTTTGGAAGCTTTCTTTCTTTTGTGGTTATAAGGGGTATTTATACTAGGGTGAGAATGGAATGTGAAACGTCAGGTTTTTCAAAACAGGGCTGGCTCGCGGCTTGGCCTCGCGGCTTGACTAAGTCGCGGGATCCAGCCGCGAGATAACAGAACGGCCAGTTGTCCTATTTTGTCCTGTAGTGCTCCAGCTAGCATGACGCTTCAACTTCTGGCATGCTTGGCACTTGTGCTGCTTCTGGCAGTTTGCAGCCGCGAGTCACCCGCGAGATCCAGCCGCGAGACTCTGTTTTCTTGCACACTCTTGAGCATTCAACACTCTATCTCACTCACTACCCTTACAGCAAACCCACCTAAATACAAGGTTACTAATTGCTGAATTACAAGCAAATTTGGCACGGAATAAAGTCAATAAGATGGTTGATTAAATTCAACCTTACAATATCTGTTTTCTTTTCAGTGCCGTGTGCTTTTGTTCAATGCTATGTTTATTGAGATTGAAATAAGCTTTTTGTTTTATCATTATCAAATTAGCGTTAGAATCGTAATAGTGCAATATAAATGCACTGTTTCACTTCTATGTTGGCGTTGGAATTTAAATGCCATGTTTGCTTTGGAGAACTTGACAAGTAATGAAATATGTTTGTGTGTTTTCTTTCTTGGATGATAACGTTGCTTATTTCCCTTGGTCAATTTTGTTTTATTATTTTTGATAATAAGACATGGTATCCATTATGTTTGTTGGCCTTTTTATGAACATGTGTTGTTTCCATTCAATCCGTATGTTATAATTGAAGTGCTTTATATGTTGCGGTTTATATGGAGATATACAAAGATTGAAATTCTTTAATGAAATTTATTCCTAATGGGACTAGGATTTTATTTTCAAGGGTTTCTAGCATATTAGGGTTCTTGATCTTTATCTTGAAAACCTTAATGTTTGATCTATAAATTTTTATTTATAAAATCAAAATGTGTTTTTGATCATGTAAAACTAATTTGATTAGTGTTGATCAAGTGTTAAAACATTGATAAAGTGCAAGGCTATGTGTGATGAGATTACACATATGATTTCTAAATAAAAACCTTTCTTTTAAAATTTCTAGTGGGAGAGAGATTTAAGGGTTGAATCTCACAGCCTACATTGTCGGTTTATAGTAGTGTGATTAGGCACCTCGCCTTGGCGTATATGCCTTGCTCCCTATGGAGGGTGTTTAATTCATGGTACTACAGATTAAACTTCTTAATGATGGATGATATGTGTTTTTACATTGAGAACGACCACGCTACTGTGGAGTTACTTGGTGACTCACATAGAGTCTAGCCAATGGTGTACACTAGACTAAGTTTAATGTTAACCTCCCTACGAAGTTATGTCATTATTACTTAGAGGCTAAAGGGAAAATGACATATTATTAGTGTTTGGTAAGAGTTATCAAGATAGCACTAGTAATGAGAATAGTTCTCAATCAATCATAGTATTTATAATTTACTTGCTACCAAGGAATTTTAAATATGGGATTGGGTTGTCGTTGCATATTTTTATATTATGGTTTTGTTAAGGTTCCATACTATGTGCTTATATGCTAAATTGATAATTTCCTGTTTACTTATTGTATTAATGTTTATTATTTTTAGATTTAATCATGGCATCTTTTAGCCCACTTATTGCTATTCTTAACAAAAGCAAGCTTACTAGACCTAATTATGTTGATTGGAAAAGGAATTTAGACATTGTTCTTATTGTTGAAGAGCACAAATTTATGCTTAGTGAACCATGTCCATACTTTCCTGCATTAGATGCTCCTTCTGAGGAAAGGCAGTGATATGATCGTTGGCGGAAATCTAATGAGATGGCTAAGTGCTATATCCTAGCATATATTTCAAATGTTCTACAACATCAAATGTAGGATGTGGAACTAGCTTCAGACATAATTTTTAGTCTAAAGGAGATCTTTGGTGAGCAAGGTCGTTCCGCTAGGCAAGATACTATGAGGCTTCTTTTGAATACCAAGATGGCTTAAGGGACTCCAGTTAGAGAACATTGCCTTAAAATGATCTCTTATCTAAATACACTAGAGGTTTTAGGTGCTGACATTGACGGAGAATCCCAAGTGGATATGATACTCCAATCCCTACCAGAGTCGTTCAAAGAATTCAAACTTAATTATAATATGAATAAGAAGATTTATACTTTGTTTGAAATGATGAATGAATTGGTGGCAGCAGAAGGCATCCTTTTGAAAGCCAGAGTTGATACTAATATGGCTGAAACATCTTCTTCTAAGCCTAAGTCGAAAGGCAAGGGTGGTTGGAAGAAGAAGAATTTCACCAAACAAGAAGGTAAGTGTAGACACCATATTTTGTCTACCCTTGATTTGTGTGCCAAACCCCAAAAATTTCAAAAAATATTATTTTCTCTCCACGAGGCCACGAAAACATCTAGATTGACGTGGCACAACCCGTTTGGGCATTAAAGCACTCAAAGTGCTTTTTTCGGCTAAAATGACCAAAATGCCCTTGGTCAACCCCAGGTTGACTAAAAAGTCAAACGAGGTCAAAATCCTCCCAAAACAACATTTTTCATGGTTTTACATCAAACCTGAGCTACTCGGAGACTTTCGTCAATTTTGACCAAGTTTGACCGAGGTTGACTCTCGGTGGGCCGTAGAAACCCTAATTTTGATCCAACCATTAGAATGGGTTGAGACTAATGCCATTGCAGAGATTATCAAATTCCCTTTTTAACAACTATTCATGGGTCAAAATTGGAGTTAAGACGGTTGAGATATCTAGAAAATTGTGCAAAGCGCATTAGCATACTTCTCGAGGCCACAACTTTTGATCTGACCATTGGATTTTCAATTTCTTTAGTGTTCTGGAAACTATACATCTAGATATTTCTAGGCACACAAGATCATCCTAATCCAACATCGGGAAGACCTTCAAATACGCGATCAAAGTCAAGACCAAAAAGCTGGAAAAAGACGAAACTGCTGATGTCAGCCGGACCTAACCTGGTGCACATATAGTGGCCACCGGAAGCCGAAGGGTCAATTTTGGCCTATAAATACACCCAGACCCCTCATTTTGCAAGAAAAAGAAGATTTTGGGCAGCTGGAACATTTTCTGGTCATTTTTCTCTCTCTTTTCTCTATATTTCTCTTCCAAAAACACCTCCAAACACATCAAAACACCTTTAATTCTTCTCTTTTCACCAAAATTACAAGGTAGTGTTCTTGCACCCAATCTTTCTCTCCTTAGTTCCATACCTTTGATTTGAGGTTTAGGGGTGTGGATGTAGCTTTTTAGCTACAATCCACACCCCTTTCTTTACAAAGCTTCATCAAGCATTTTTCTAGTTTTTCTTGCTTAAATAACATGTTTTATTGCTTTCCTAGCATGTCTATTAGCTTTCTACCATGATTTATTGCTTTGATGTTGTTGGCCTAGCCTTCTTGGGCTAGGATATGTCTAAATACCATGCTTATGTTTAGATCTGCTTGTTTCTATGCTTGCTTCCATGCCTATGTTTAAATCTACATGTTTCCATGCTTGTTTCCATGTTTATGGCTAGATCTATGCTTTTGTGTGCTCTTTGTCATGCCTATGCTTAGTTCTATGCTTTTATGTGCTCTTTGTCATGCCTATGCTTGGATCTATGTCTTTTTAGGCTCTGTATCTTGCCTATGTTTGGATCTACATGTTTGGTTGCTATGCCATGTGCTATTGTGGCCCTTTTGTCCTTAATATCTCTTTTTCTTGAGCTTTGACCCTTATTGGTGGGTTGTAGATCTAGATCCCGTGGTCTAGGCCTACATTCACACACCTAGGCCTACATTAAAGGGTTTGGATCTTCCCCTATATGCATGTGTATGCTTGTTTGCTTTTATGATCTCCGTGGGCTTGATTTTGTGTGGTTACATCCAAACCCGTGTGGCTTTGTTTGGGTGTAACCACTTGTGAGATGCATCTCCGTGATGCCGATTTTCTTTATGCATATCGTTTCTCCGCACCGTACGATGATATGCTTGCCTTGCTTGCTTATGCCCTTGTTGGCTTTCTTTGTTTCTATGCATCTTTGCACACTTGCTTACATGTTCATGCATGAGTCTTGCTTGCTTGTGTCATCAAGCCTAGTTCCTACTATCTCGTGCGGGTTCACACCCGTCTTTGATACACGAGACCCCGGGTTCCTCTAGGAACTTTGCTTGATGGCATGCATGTGCCGTCCATACTCCAACATAATGGAACTATGGACACTCGATCCAAACCTCCTAAGACACCACCTTTTGTTTGATAACATGTTTGCTTGCCCTTTCGTGTGCTTAGCATGTTTGTCTGCTCCCGTTTGGCCTTTTTGTTAGTATGTTCTTTGCATGCTTTCTATCTCTCTTTCTATCTTTTTTGTTTCTTTCTTAGCTTGTCTGCTGGGCTTGTTTCCTTGTTTATTGTATGTACATGCATGGAGCAAAGGACTCTAGGAGCGAGGGCACGACCTCCTAGGCATAAGTAAAAAGGAAAAAGACGCAAGCACGAAGGTGCAAGCCCAAAAAGGGCAATGTTCAGTAGATTAGAGGCCTAGCCTCCTTGAGCGGTTATATCTTTCTACCCCCCTCTCCTAGCCTCTTCTCTAGAATTGTATTAGGCTTATCCTCCATGTACCATTCTTAGGCCGCATTCTTAAGGTATGGCAATGTTTGATTTACTTTTCTGCACCTTGTTGGGCCATACCCTAAGGATGTAGGCATGTATCTCTTATCTTTCCCACACCTTGCTTTAGGCCATGTTCCTTGGGTATGGCAATGTCTGATTTACTTTTCTTGTACCTTGCTGGCCACACCTAGGGGATGTTAGCATATGCTTGCTTTACTTTTCTACTCTGCATGATAGCATTGTGCATGATGTATGTATGTGTGTGGGTGATTGTGCACTTTGTATGACTGACTCTTATGGTTACGCGAGTGACCCTCGCTGACCATGAGCACTCTTGGCCTTGTAGTGTGGGTATATGCTCAAGGCATTTGCTGTAGGTATATTCATGCTATATTGTATGCATGGTCATCATGGTGTAATGGTCCCAATCCATGTCACTTGAGTGACATTGGTTTCCCCATGTATGCGATGCGCATCAACATGCTTGATGCTTTGAAGGGCTTCGGCTCTTCTTGGTATGAGCATGTTGATGCACACCGTATACATAGACACGAAACCCTGTTGGTGCACCATAGTGCACCAAACACGAAACTCTACTGAATTTTCGCTGTGAAAATGGGGCACCTTCATTGCCGTATTCTCACAGCGAAAGGTTGGTGAGAATAGTGTTTTATGTGCTATAATGCACGTGAGGTGAAGTGCCGCCAAATTTTTGCCACGAAAACAAGGTAAAATGCTGAATTTTCGCCATGGAAATTTGGCACGAAATCCTGAGTGCACTAGGAAAACATCGATTGGGACCACACCCATTCCAAAACCAAACCTCAAAGCCCAACGCATTCAAAGCCCCGAAAGCTAATGCCAATGTCCTGTTTTCAATTACCAATCTTCGAAAATTAAGATTTTACCAAAACAAAGGACTGTCCTTGGATAGGCATTGTGGGGTGCTTAACACCTTCCCCACACATAACCAGACTTCCGAACTCAAGAATCAAGTTTTTTTGCCCATCCATATTAAATTAAGACAAACGACCTTTTTCTTAGCCTAGGATCGGTAATAAAATCAAATAGAGTCAGGTGACTAATCACACCTTAGAAAAACCCAATGATTGGTGGCAACTTCACTTACCTCTGGTAATCCCTTAAAATTGACCAAGATTCCAGTCAAGTACTAGGGGTAAAACGACCCTCCTTCACAAAAAAAAAAAAAAAAAAAAAGCACCCGAGCTCCTTGAGCTTGTCGATGGGCTCGCGTGAGCGCGCCGAGATGGGTGGTCGAAGGGCGAGCCGCGAGGCGAGGCATTGACAGACTGGTGACTCCACTAGGGATACTTAGAAAGTTTAGCCTTTAGAGCTTTTGATAAAACCATAATCTTTGGACATTGGCTTTCAAAAACATTGAAATTGGAATTAGCCTCCGAGGCTTTCCTTTTTGAAAAAAGCTTTTACTTAGTAAACTATTTTCAAAAATCAAAAATATTTTCCAAAAATGTTTTCAAAATGGTTTTCCAAAAATGTCTTTGAGGTATTTTCATATGTGTGAAGCTTTCCTGCTTTCCTGCTTTCCTAAGCATGCATTACAGCTTTTCTTCACATGTGCGAACCTAGGGTAGTAGACTTAATTTCTATTACACCTTTATCTGCTCATATATATATCTGCCGTGCTTGGGCCTGGCCATCCTTTGTTTTCAGTCGACATTTCGGCAAAGTTTGTCCGTCGACAGCTGAAAGTTTTGATCTGGTTCAATTCATAATCGCATCTGCAAACGTTTTCCCATGGGCCGAGGACCCCCTAGTCCAGGCATTGATCTATATCACTCTAGAAGAATCGATGTAAAAGTACTTACCTTCTCCTTGGTTAGTTTTTCCCCTTTCATTTCAAAATGCATGACATCACCCCTCATTGAGTCGAACCCGAGCTTAGTGTTGAAGGTGAATACTGGATGCACATACCTTAGCTAGTTATTGGTGCTGAATTATAGGCTTTTCCTGGGTCCATAGGTGGACAAGATTATGCTGAAAAGGCCCCCCTTGATCTGCTCTATCCCACAACTTCTATGAAGGGAGGAGTACGATAATCGAGGTCCCCCTAAGAATAGGACCAACTTACTAGTTAAGCCGTGTCTCATATAGTTGGCCTAAACTATGTCAAACCCATAGAACTAGGAAGAGCCAAGTTGAGTGAATATCCCAGCCTAGGGTAGGATACCTTTGTAGGATTGTTTTCAAAATGAGTTAAGGGGAAAGTGTTCTATTTATAGGTTTGCCCTTTTTGCTTGCATCAGAGAGTCTTGCTCTACTCCAAGTTCTATCTATCCTACTTGCACAACATCTGTGATTAAACCCCTAGGGAAAAGCAACTCCGTTGCTTACACATTTAGATCATACCCAGTCCTTAAGGGTTTCCAACCCTACAAGGGCATGCATGCATACAATAATGGCTCCATCATGTAAATGTGTACAAATAAAATTTGTGGCAAGTAGTAGGAACTCCGCTCCAAAGAGGACATTACCAAGAGTCCAAGATCTTCCCCAAGAAGTCCAAGCTATCAAGAATGAAGCTTTTTCATTGTAAAATTTGAATTTCCTTATATTATAAAAGGCCCACTGTTGCAGCCATTATATTCAGCCCATATTTTGGAGGCATTGTAAAAAGTCAAGTCTTGTAAAAGCACTTATTTTCCATGTACTCAAAAGAGAAGGGTCCATCCCGCATTTCCAAGCATGATATGAAAGCTCCAGTTACTTGTCAAGATTGTGCATTAATCTTGCATCACTATAGAAACTCACCATGATAAATACCTGATTAAGGGTTCAAGCCAAAATTTTCAAAAATGATAGGTGCATTTTAAATAAGCAAGAACCTAAACTAACTTCATGTTGGTGTTGTGTTTCCACATTGTGAAATGTACCCCATTTCTCTCCCGTCCCATTCTTTTCCTTTCCAGGATCATAAAGAGAAAAGATTGCACAAAGGAAATAGTTCAAGTTACCACCACACCGTGATCCTATCATCACTAGGTCTCGTTTAAGAGAGATGTCTACTAGTGAACCGTCAGCTCTCAAAATGAGTGTTGCTGAGTTCATTCAAATGAAGTAACAGATGGTAGAAATGATGCATATGATGCAACAACTGGTTGTAGGAGGAGGACACAATTCATCCGATCATAGTCATTAAAGTCCTATCCCCCAAGCTGAGAATGAAACTCGACCACCTCCAAAATCAAATCAGGGCCAAACTGTGCCACCTTTCATTCCACAAGGGAACAATCAGGAAGTGGATCCTTCTAAGGACAAGACATCAGAGTTTGGGTATGGCCAAGTCAAAAGCCAAGTGGAAACCCTAGCCGAGAAGCTGCGTATCATAGAGGGCTCCAACGCTTGAAGAAGTGTCGATCTAGACAGTTTGACCAATTTCCCTTAGGTCATTATGCCTCCCAAGTTTAAGGCACCCGAGTTTGTCAAATACGATGGCATCGGAGATCCTTGCACCCACTTGCGCATGTTCTGTAGGAAGATGGCACCCTATGGGGATAATCATCCTTTGCTCTGCTAGATCTTCCTTGATAGCTTTACTAGCCCCGCGACCACATGATATGTGAGATTGGAAAAGACCTTTAGCTAGAGAGAAATGGCCAATTCCTTCTTGGAATATTACTGGTTAAATATCGAGATAGCTCCTGACCACACAATTCTTCAAAGGATAGAAAAGAAGAGTGGAAAATCTTTTCATGAGTATGCCCAGAGGTGGTGTGAGCTAGCCGCACATGTGCTTCCCCCCATGATGGAAGAGGAGATGATCAAATGGTTTATCGATAACCTTAAGCCTCCTTACTATGAGAAGATGATTAGTGCCCAAGTCACTCATTTTGCTAGCCTGATTCCTATTGGGGAGTGTATTGATGAGGGTATCAGGAGCAAGAAAATTGTTGATCCTGAAGCATTAAGTTCTATGATCGAACAACAGGTGAAAAAGGCAACCGATCACAAAGGAAAGAAAGCCGATGTTCACACGGTTGACAAAGCGCATGAAAGGCCAAAGGGTATCATTTCTGCTTATACAGCCTCGACTGCTCGACCCTATCAGCAACAGGTTCAGCCATCTCAGGCACTTAATCGAGCTTTTAATTAGAGGGGAAGGCCAAATCCACCTCACTTCCCTAGAGGAGAAAACCGGAAGTTCTCTCTGTTACCGATGCCCATGACAAAACTCTATACCTATCTGTTGGAGAAGAAGCTAGTGACTCCATTATTTGCAAAGCCCAAAAACAGTCCTTCTCCACCTGGTTTTGATCCTTCCAAGAAATGTGAGCATTATTTTGGAGTCGAAGGGCACACCTTAGAAGAGTGTTGGCAATTGAGGAATTGAATCCAAGATCTCATTAACAACAAGCTGATACAGTTCGATAATGCGGCCAGTCTAAATGTCATCACCAACCCCTTGCCTCCTCATCAGGAAGGGAATTTGAAAGCTATTTTCACGGTGGAAGAAAGGATTTCAGATTTCTCATCCCCTTCATTCCCTTAGAAAGCCATACTGCGGGCCCTAGCCTAGGAAAGTCACATTTATCTCGATAACATAAGAGCTCCATAATTCAACTAGAAAGCCTGCTCCTTCTATGACAGTGAAAATAGGTATGCCCTATTTGATTATAGAGTGCTCTGAGCACAAGATTAGAGTCTAGCCGACCATGGTATTATCTGGATCGAAAGAGAAGTTGTGTGGAAGGGCGACTGCATGGCAGCCAGCCTATGCCCTTCTGCTACCCAAGCAGGAACTAGCCACAGTGCTGTGTCAGTTGGATCGAGGAAAGATTGGGATGTGTACTTGCGAGAGCACCTTTGCAAGATTCCCCCAACTCCTCTAACTTCAGTCATCATCGAAGAAATCATAGAATTAGCTGTGGATTCAAGGGCATCAGCTCCAAAGAAAGGACAAGCCACATCGGCTGTTGAGGGTTTTCCTTCTTTAGTCTTAGCATTGCTTGCAATCGCAGAGTCATCTCTAGCATCCGTTCAGAAGGGAACCTCTATTCTCCTTGCTATTTGAGGTTTTGATCCTCTAGTTTTGCCAAGGCCTATCTCAGGAATCTCTGGGGTACCTGGCCCAATGGCTCTGGAAGCCACTTTACCCATCCAATCATCATCAGTCCGAAGATGTTCTCCATAGCGCCCAATCTGCTGACTCAAGAAGGTGTCATCATTCGCATGCCGAAGCCCTTTCCTTACTAGGATAGCTATCGTGTCCCATGGAAGTACAATGTGTCTTTGATTTCCACCCGAACTGGAAAGGAAGAGATCTGCTCTAACATCTCTTCTGGTCTATCTGGGCTCACTAGGAGTAATCGATGTTACACTTTCGAGGAGCTAGAAAAGAGGAGGAAAGAGATTGGCAAAAGTACAGCTAAGCCCGTCAAGAACAAGGTTACCACTGAAGAAGTTGAGGAATTCTTGAAAACTATCCGAAAGGCCGATTATAGTGTGATCCAACAGTTAACCAAGTCACCAGCTCAGATTTCTATCTTGGCACTATTGCTATCTTTCGAGGTCCATCGTGAAGCTCTCTTGAAGGTGTTAAAGGAAACGCATGTTCCTACCGGTATTATAGATTCCTCTTTCGAGGGTATGGTATCATTGGTGTTGGCCACCAACCAAGTCTCCTTTTCAGATGATGAGTTACCTCCAGAAGGTAGAGATCACATTTTGCCCATGCATATTGTAGTCAAGTGTGAAGACATGATTATCGCAAGGGTGCTATTAACCTTGAATGTATGCCCGATGGCCACTTTAGAGCGCTTGAATGTGGATACCTCCCTTATCCGTCCCAATACCATGATCATCAAAGCCTTTGATGACACTCATCGAGAAGTGCAAGGCAAGATTGAGTTAATGATTGTGATTGGCCCAAGGTCTTTCATGGTTAACTTGTAACTCATTAAAGTGGACTCTCCATACGACATGCTCTTAGGGAGACCCTGGTTAAATGCAGTAGGTGTAGTCGCATCTACCCTTCACCAGAGACTCAAGTTCATATTCGAGAGTCAGTTGATAACTATTATGGTTGAAGAACCCTTGACTATTTTCCATGAGACATCTATCCCCTACATCGATGCTAATGCCTTTCTAGAGGCGTCCTTTCATAGCTTTAAGCTAGTCTCCATGATTCACAATGCTTTAGAGCCTGAGTCAGCATGGCCCGCAGCAGTCTTGATGGTTGCTAAAGCGATGCTCAAATTTGGCTATCAGCCAGACCAAGGCTTTAGTGTCATAGGACATGGAAGTACTACTCTCATCGAACTCCTAGATTACAAAGGAGGATTCGGTCTAGGGTACGAACCCTTTCATGAAGAACTCTTTCAAGCTTCTAGAGGAAAGAAAAGGAAGTGTATCGGCCAAGGGATGTCTATTCCTTACATAAGGGCCACTTTTCTGGTTCCAGCTGAGGTCATTATGCCAAAATCTACCTAGGAGCTGCAAGATTGGGAATTAGATCTATCCTGCATCATTCGTCTCTGTCCTGAGGAGTTCTTAGTGAATGCTATCATATCTCTCGAAGATAATCCGACTTCTACTATCCAACCAGGGGTGCCAAGCGAGACGGCAGACCATTGGACCATTGAGCCTTGCTTTGTGGTTGCACTAGCTGAGTAAGGAGTATTCCATCATCCAGTGATTGGGCATCCCGATCATCCGAAAGGGTTGGAATAGCATATCTAGTTTGTTTGCATGCTTATGTTATTTCCTGCTTTATTTGTATTCCCTGTTCATTTTCCCAGTTTGTTTTCCCAGAAACAACAAAAAAGAGCATTTCCCTTTTATCATTATCAAGCATGAACTTTGTTTTCCCCCTACCCATAATCATTAATGAAATTATCCAATGTATTATTCATGAAATTCTTGCATCTCTCTTTATTTGCTTTCCTATGAATATGTGTGTGCAAATTGTCTAATGTTTCTCTGTATATGTTCCATTCTATAGGATTTGTTCTGATTCCCAAACGGGTACATCATACCATTACCACAACGAGGATATTGATGATGTGAATGAGACAATAGATTTGGATCATGATGTTGAAGGATTGGAGGAAGTTCTGAACTTACCTCAAGACATCCTAGAGGCTTTGAATAGAGAGAGCGAAGGGTCTAAGCCCAATACAGAAGAGACAGAGGTGATAAACCTTGCTGATGAAGGCGAAAAGGAAAAACTTGTCAAGATCGGGGTAAACTTTCCTAAAGACATGAACCATGAGCTTATAGCGTTATTGAAGGAATTCAAGGAAATCTTTGCTTGGTCTTATCAAGATATGCCAGGATTAGATACAGAGATTGTCGTCCATAGAATTCCGGTTAAACCTGAGTGCCCCCCAATGCGGCAAGCCCTCCGAAGAATGAAATCAGAGATTATCCTGAAAATCAAAGAAGAAGTGGAAAAACAGTTGACACCGGTTTTCTTACCACCATAACCTATTCAGATTGGGTCACAAACATTGTTCCTGTACGAAAGAAAGAGGGGAAGTACGCATGTGCGTTGATTACAGAGAATTGAATTGGGCTAGCCCGAAGGACAATTTTCCATTGCCACATATCGATACCTTGATCCATAACACCACGACCAACATGTTCTTCTCCTTTATGGATGGATTCTCAAGTTATAATCAGATCAAAATAGTCGAAGAAGACAAAGCCAAGATAACATTTACCACTCATTGGGGAACTTATGCCTACGATGTTATGCCATTCGGTTTAAAGAACGTTGGTGCCACCTATCAGCGAGCCATAGTAACCTTGTTCCATGATATGATGCATAAGGAGATCGAAGTCTATGTAGATGATATGATCACCAAGTCGTGCACTCCTAAAGATCATTTGATAGATTTGACGAAGCTATTCAAGTGCCTTGTCAAGTACAGATTGAGGCTTAACCCTAACAAGTGTGTCTTCAGAGCCAGTTCAAGGAAATTGCTTAGCTTTATAGTCAGCCAGAGAGGAATTGAAATGGACCCAGCAAAAGTCCAAGCCATCCGGGACATGCTCGCACCGAAAACGGAGAAACAAGTTCGAAACTTCTTAGGAAGGATTAATTACATAGCCCACTTCATAGTGCAGTTGACCACCACGTGTGATCCCTTATTCGAGCTCTTGAAGAAGGACACGAAGATAGAATGGACAGATGAGTGCCAAGCAGCCTTTGACAAGATTAAGTAGTACCTGTTGAACCCTCCTGTTCTGGTTCCCCTAACGCTGGGACATCCGTTAATTCTCTATCTAGTGGTGCAAGAGACATCCATGGGTTGCATGTTAGGCCAGCTGACTGAACTCGATCAGAAAGAAAAGGTGATTTACTAACTGAGTAAGAAGTTCACCAGTTATGAGATCAACTACATTGCCATTGAAAAGACGTGTTGCGCCTTAGCATGGGCCTCGCACAAGTTGCGGCAGTACATGCTTTACTTCACCACGTGGTTAATTTTCCGCATGGATCCTATCAAGTACATCTTCAAAAAATCGGCTCTCATAGGGAAGATCTCTCGTTGGCAGATGTTGCTCTCTGATTTTGATAGCGTATTTATGGTGCAAAAGGCCATTAAGGGCCAAGCCATAGCCGACTACCTAGAAGACCAGCCATTGAACGATCTAGAATTCTCAAAATCCCTTTTCCCGGATGAGGATGTCATGGTGCTAGAGCCAGAACCATGCGGTTTGGAACCATGGTGTTGGAAGCTTTATTTTAACGGAGCCGTCAATTCCATGGGAAATGGAGTGGGAGTAGTCTTAGTATCCCCGAAGGGCCAACAAATCCCTGTTTCAGTCAAGCTGAATTTCGATTACACCAAAAACATCACAGAGTATAAGGCGTGCATAGTAGGCCTGCAAGTTCCCTTAGAGTTCGGCGCATATGATTTAAGTGTCTTTGGAGATTCCCTATCGATCATTCCCCAAATAGAAGGAAAGTGGCAAGTGTGAGACACCAATTTGATTCCGTATCAGAAATGTGTCAGTCGTTTGATCCCGAAGTTTCAGGGTATCACCTTTGCTTATTTGCCCCAAGCACACTATCAATTTTGTTAGGACATATGTGGTTCACATGTGTAGAACATATGTCATAATTTTATGTAATTGGCTAATCTTTTGACAAAACGCACTTTACTTGTATTTAGGTAGATCTAGGATGTGGTTTAATACTTCAAGAAACTGTGTTTCAAAATCAAGTGTTGAAGTCATCAAGTCTGTCCAAGAAAC
This sequence comes from Quercus tomentella, assembly GCA_028535165.1. Lineage (NCBI taxonomy): Eukaryota > Viridiplantae > Streptophyta > Magnoliopsida > Fagales > Fagaceae > Quercus > Quercus tomentella. The sequence goes on along the minus strand of JAPQVY010000111.1, from coordinate 22,942,795 downwards.
AAGTGAAGAAGTGCTGAGTTTTGAAAGCTCGATAGCTGCTCGACACCTCTCGATAGCTAGGCTATCTATTGAGCCTCTTAAGGTGTTTCTTATCGCAATCTCGACACCTTCTCGATAGCTGGTCGATCGATCGAGAAATCTTTTGTCTCCTCGATAGCTTCTCGACACCTGATGGATCGATCGAGATGTTCCTCGACACCTTCTTGACACCTTATATGTCGAGCTTTACGAAATTCAGTTTTTCAGATCTGATTTTCGGCCCATGCTTATATATTTGTGTAGGGTTTCTTTTCTCACAACCCTAGACCTATATAAGGCTTATTTTAAAGGCCGTCACATAAGAGAATACAAGGAGAACATATGCAAAAGGTGACCGATGCCTTATTCTCTCTGAAAGAAGCTACTGCGTCTTTGCGCCTTAGGGTTTTGTAACCAAGTACTTCTTGATCTTCGTTGTTGATGAAGTGAAGAACTTTGCAGCCAACAATCTTCTTCTAGTTGGTGATTAAGTCGCGTACTTGGATCCACGCAATTGGTTAGTCACGTATTGAGATTCGTGCATTAAAAGGGTGGCGTTCATATATTGAAGAGTTCAGAGGTTCTGAAGCAGTAGAAGGTTTCTATTGTGAGTTCATCTATGGGGATTGTAGAGTCTAGGGACAAAGATTTTGTACTAGATCTGAAACTTCTCTTTTCTATAGTGGATTGCTTTTCAGGAAGGTTTCCCCCCAGGTTTTTTTTTACTGTGAAACTAGTTTGTTTCATTGGTTTTCCTGGGTCATCATATCTTGTCTTATTTATTTTTTTCCGCTGCATGATTTTGACATGATATTGATGTTTGTTTGTTTTAACAAGTTTTATTAATAATAAATCTAATTAACAACTTGGATTTAAAACTTGTTAATTCTATCAACCGGGGTCTAAATTTCCCAACAAGTGGTATCAGAGCGGGTACACTCTGATTTGATTAATTTCTTGAGTGTGATCATTGACCCCTGTTGTCATGGATCGTGGACAATCTCTTTTGATTCCTCCTTTATTTGATGGAACTAATTATGCATACTAGAAAGTTCGTATGAAAGTTTTTTTGCAGGCTTTAGGTGAACAGGTATGGCAAGCTGTTGAAGTTGGCTGGATTAAGCCAAAGGAAACGCCGGTGGATTGGGATGATGCAACAATCATAGCGGCAAATTTCAACAGTAGGGCCTTGAATGCTTTGTTTTGTGGGGTGCCCAATGAAAAATTCAAGAAAGTATCATCTACAGAAGTTGCCAAGGAAGCATGGACCATTCTTGAGACCACCTTTGAAGGTACCAAGGCAGTAAAGACTGTGAAGCTTCAACAACTCACTAGTAGTTTTGAAGAAATAAGGATGGAGGAGGATGAGACCTTTGATGAGTTCTATGCCAAACTCAAGGATATTGTGAATTCTGCCTTCAACCTTGGACAATGTATTGCAGAATCCAAAATTGTTAGGAAAATCCTTAGGTCCTTACCTGAAAGATTCCATGCCAAGATCACTGCCATTGAAGAAGCAAAGGACATTGATCAAATTCCTTTGACTGAGCTAGTAGGGAACCTTCAAACCTATGAGATGGGATTAGGCTCAATGGGAAAAGGTGGAAAGAGTAAAAACTTGGCTCTTAAGGGTATAGAGGAAGAGATTGAGGACTCTGAAGATGAAGATGAAAGTGAAGATGAAGATGAAGATAAAGATGAGGATGAGGATCTAACTTTCATAATTGATGAAATTATCAAGCTTCTTCAATTTAAGAAAAAGGATAAGGGCAAACCTCCTAGGAAATCTAAATCCTTAAGGAAGGGCAAGAATGAGAAACCCCTCATCCAATGCCATGAGTGCAAAGGTTTTGGTCATATGAGGATAGAATGCCCAAACTACCTTATGAAGGAAAAGACCAAGGAGTCAAAAGATAAAGGGTTGGTTGCTACCTGGAGTGATACCGAGAATGACTCTTCTAATGAGTATGTGGGTGAATGTAGTCACGTTATGGCTTTTGCTACCTCAACCGATAAGGTGATTGTGGAGAGTGCTAGTGACAGTGAGGATTCTTCTGATGATGAAATACCCTAGAAGTTGACCCTTCAGGAAGCCTATGATAAGCTATGCACTGAATTCATAAAATCTGAAAAGACTTCTCATCTTTGTAGAAAAGAGCTTAATGAGGTAAAAACTGAAAAGGCTGATTTGTTAGTCAAACTAGATGAGACTACAAGGTTAGTTGAGACTCTTGTTGTGGAGAACACTTCATTAGAAAAGAAGGTCAAGAATCTCGAGGTTGAGCTTAGTCAAGCTAGAACTCAAATAGAGAGGATGTCTAGTGCAAAGCTTGATAAGGTCTTGAGTGCTCAAATGCCTAGTTCTGATAAGACTGGCTTAGGATATGCTGTCTCCTCCGGCCCCACGGCTTTTGGATCAAGGACTGTCTTTGTGCCTCAATCTGAGAAAGGAAATAAAGGTATGAAATCCATAACTCATTTGTCTAATTCTAAATCCTTTGTTATACCTCATGTTTGTCACCATTGTGGTGTTTCTGGACACATTCGTCCTAATCGCTTTAAGTTGTATCCTTATAAGCAATTGTCCAAACGGTCACAGGTTTCCTCTCAAGGACCTACACCTTTGTTTGGAGAGTTATTAAAAGTCTTGGGCTTTTTAACTCAATTTTAGGAGAATTCTAATTCTTCTATGTCCTTTAGTAGACATACTAGGACACGTGCCTTTTCATCTTCACGGCCAAAGACTCGTGTTGTGTGGGTGAGAAAGGAGCCTTAGACTTAATTGTCTTTTCTATTTGTCCTCTGCTTTAATTCTTTCTATCTAAAGTAGGACCCTCTTTGCTTGATTTCTTATCTGCTTTTGGAATCATGTTTTCATGCATCTGCACCCTTCTATCATGCCTTCATGCATATGCATCTTTCTTTCATGCTTTCATGTTAGTTGTTTGTTTTTGTTTGGTTGTTTAGTTTTTATTTTGTTTTGTTTTCAAAATAAAAATAAAAACGAAAAATTAGAAAAATACAAAAACAGTGTGTGTTTGTGTACATTGGTACTTTTGTACCTTGGATGGCCATTGAAACAAAGTTTTGTAAACTTTGTATCCTTTGTAACTTAGATGAGCATCTCTATGCACAACTAAGAAAGTGAGCTTTGTGGCTCTTGTTTGTGATGAGTAAGATTAAGTTATCTCTTATTCTTAACACTCGTATCATTCTTTTTGACGGGTAGGACTAAAAAATCCTAAGAGAAAGGCATAAATAACCATCTCACCACTGTTGCCCGCCAATCATAATATGACACATGTATGCTTCGGCATAGTAAAAGTGCAGTGTCAATGACATTTGTGTGCTTCGGCATAGCAAAATTGAAATGTCAAATGCTTACCATCATTGGGTATTTCTTTTCTATCTCTTATATGCCCATGCATGATTTGCTTAAAAGAAAAATATGCAAAGAAAATAAAAAGCAAAAAGATCAAAAATGCTTTAAATATGGTTGCAAGCGTGTATTCTAGGAGATGTGGGAGTTATAGGATGTACCTCGAAGGTGATAGTCCCTATCAAACAGTTATGATTGTGTGTGAGTTAAAGTGATTTTTTCATATCTAAAATCGTCATAACATGTATACACTTATGCAATCTTGCAATGTTTTTCACACACAACATGCAATATTCTTTGCTACTTTTGATACATGTGCAGGTACAATGTGATTTGGCCATCACAAGGTTTTACATGTGTTAATGTATGCTCACTAAACTGTCTTGACTTGTTTTTGAAATATAAAATTGGTTAGACTTGTTTAGTGTGTGTGTGTGTTTTGGGATCTACGTGCATAACATTTTTCTTGTTGAGAGATTTGTTTTTCACATGTTTTGCATCTTTCTATTATCTTGTCTTCCATAACATCTTGTTTCATTACATTCATACATTTTTATGGATTCTTTGTGTCCCCTTGATCATCCTTGATCATCTTTATGTTTCTTGGGTGAAGCTTTATAGCTTCCTATACCCTTTGTCAATCATGACAAAAAGGGGGAGAATTTGTGGAGAATATGTGGTTTCTTTTTAAGATTCTACATGTTAGGGGGAGAAATACAGGCCTCCGTAAGGGGGAGATGTGTTTCATCTTGTCAGGGGGAGTGCTTACTTCCTTCTTCTTGTACACCGGTCTTGTGACCATGTTTACATACATTGTGCTTATCTTTGACATGTATATATATATATATATATATATATATACATATATATATATATATATATATATATATTTATATGTGATGTATGTTTCTTTCACCTACCCTAACATGTGTTATTTCTTTTCTATCTTTATACACATGTTTCTACTTGTATGCAATCTATTTATTTCTGTTTCACACAAAGATGCCTTGATGAGTTTTGTTTAAAGTGTTTTAGAAATACAGGTTGTCAAAGTCTACTTGTCATAAATTCTCTTCTTGCAAAGTTTTTCAAGAGTTTGTGTTAGGATAGATTTTATTGTATTCAACAAGTGAATATGAGTTGAGTGATTTATGACTTTTCTCATATGTTCATTTGTCTGTTGTGGTTTTGTCACGGATTTCCAAAGGGGGAGATTATTAGGACATATGTGGTTCACATGTGTAGAACATATGTCATAATTTTATGTAATTGGCTAATCCTTTGACAAAACGCACTTTACTTGTATTTTGGTAGATCTAGGATGTGGTTTAATACTTCAAGAAACTGTGTTTCAAGATCAAGTGTTGAAGTCATCAAGTCTGTCCAAGAAACAAGTGAAGAAGTGCTGAGTTTTTAAAGCTCGATAGCTTCTCGACACCTCTCGATAGCTAGGCTATCTATCGAGCCTCTTAAGGTGTTTCTTATCGCAATCTCGACACCTTCTTGATAACTAGTTGATCGATCGAGAAATCTTCTGTCTCCTCGATATCTTCTCGACACTTGGTGGATTGATTGAGATGTTCCTCGACACCTGCTCGACACCTTCTCAACACCTGCTCGACACGTTTTCGACACCTTATCTGTCGAGCTTTACGAAATTCAGTTTTTCAGATCTGATTTTCGGCCCATGCTTATGTATTTGTGTAGGGTTTCTTTTCTCACAACCTTAGACCTATATAAGGCTTATTTTAAAGGTCGTCACATAAGAGAATACAAGAAGAACATATGCAAAAGGTGACCGATGCCTTATTCTCTCTAAAAGAAGCTATTGTGTCTTTGCGCCTTAGGGTTTTGTAACCAAGTACTTCTTGATCTTCATTATTGATGAAGTGAAAAACTTTGCAGCCAATAATTTCTTCTAGTTGGTGATTAAGTCGCGTACTTGGATCCGCGCAATTGGTTAGTCACGTACTGGGATTCGTGCATCAAAAGGGTGGCATTCATATATTGAAGAGTTTAGAGGTTCTGAAGCGGTAGAAGGTTTCTGCTGTGAGTTCATCTATGGGGATTGTAGAGTCTAGGGAAAAAGGTTTTGTGCTAGATCTGAAACTTCTCTTTTCTATAGTGGATTACTTTTCGGGAAGGTTTCCCCCCAGGTTTTTTTTTTACTGTGAAACTAGTTTGTGTCATTGGTTTTCCTAGGTCATCATATCTTGTCTTATTTATTTTTTTCCACTGCATGATTTTGACATGATATTGATGTTTGTTTGTTTTAACAAGTTTTATTAATAATAAATTTAATTAACAACTTGGATTTAAAACTTGTTAATTCTATAAACCGGGGTCTAAATTTCCCAACAAATTTGCAGACGCTTTAGCTACCCTAGCTAGCATGGTCAAGTTGGTAGAAGGAGATGATATGCAACAATTGCGCATAGAGGTCCATTGTGTGCCAGCCTATTGCATGAACATCGAAGAATGCATGAATGTCGAAGCCGTGATTGACGGAAAGCCATGGTACCCTGATATCAAGGCTTATATCAAGAATGGTGAATACCCGTCTGGAGCCATGGATAGTGAGAAGAAGTTTTTGAGTGGGGAAGTCTTGTACAAGAGGAACCACAATACAACTTTGCTTCGGTGCATAGATGCGCCCGAGGCTAACCACCTGATGGAAGAGATGCATGAAGGCTTGCTTGGAGCCTATGCCAGTAGACCCTTGTTGGCCCGAAAGATTATGAGAGTTGGCTATTATTGGCTCACCATGGAAAGCGATTGCATCAAGCATGTAAGAACGTGCCACCATTGCCAAGTCCACCAGAATAGGAAGAATCTTCCTCCCTAGCCCTTGCACTCTCTAGCAACGTCGTGGCCCTTTTCAGCTTAGGGTATGGATGTTATTTGACCCATGTTTCCAAAAGCCTCCAATGGTCATGAGTATATCTTAGTAGCTATCGACTACTTCACAAAGTGGGCAAAAGTCGCTTCCTACAAAAGTGTCACCCAGGCTGTGGTGGCCTGATTCTTGAAACAGAACATCATTTGTTGTTATGGCGTACTAGGAGAGCTCATTACAAATAATGGGAAGAACCTAAATGGGAAGATGATCGAGCAACTTTGGCAACAGTTCAAGATCGAATACCAGAATTCGGTTCCTTATCGACCTCAGATGAATGGTGTAGTGGAAGCCACCAATAAGAACATAAAGAAGGTCTTAGTGAAGATGATAGATACCTATAAGGATTGGCACCAGTTCCTGCCATTTGCCTTGTGTGCCTATCGCACTCCTGTTCATACTTCCACGGGTGCAACCCCGTATTCTTTGGTATACGACATGGAAGTTGTCCTCCTCGCAGAGGTAGAAATACCATTTCTCAGGATTTTGTCTAAAAAAGAGTTGTTAGAAGCTGAATAGGTTCGTTCACGATATAAGTAACTTAACATGATAGACGAGAAGCGCATGACCGTAATGTGCCATGGACAATTATACCAACGTAGCATCAAGCAAGCATTTAACAAGAAAGTTAGACCCAGAGTCTTTGAAGAAGGTGACCTAGTCTTGAAGAAGCACAACCAGGCCATGCTTGATAATAGAGGAAAGTTTGCCCCGACCTATGAGGGCCCATATGTGGTGAAGAAGGCCTTTTTTTGAAGGAGGCTTGATCTGTCATATGGTACTTTGCATGAGGGAGCCTCCCAGTGCACCTCATTTTCTATGTAAATAAAACAAACAAGACAAAAAAAAAAAAAACAAAAAACAAAAAAAGAAGAAAAAGAAAAAGAGAAAAACAGAAAAAAAAAAAAAACAAAAATATGAAAAAGTAGATTGAAAACTCGAAAGGGCGATTTAGGCAAAAATTAAGGCAATCAAAATTGTAATGTCAGTTGAACTATGTGATGACTTGATCCTTTTGTGAGAGACCGAAAAACTTTAGGGTGCACTAAAAAAGAGATTTGGGTGCTTATGGCACCTCTCTTTTGAATAATTGTGTGGAGTCACCACTTATTTTTTGTTACAAAAACTAAGAAAAACAAAAATATAAAATTTACATCAAATTTCATTAATTATGTAAATACAATCTTAATTAAATAATCATTACAGGGCTTTAGTCCTAAATACAATCTATAATCTTGGTAGAGTAATATTACAGGGTTTTGTAACTAGTTACAATCTACTAAAACAAAAGATAAAACACTAGTCTACTATCCAAAAACCTAAGTTCGGGGGTTAGGTTACGAAATGGGAAGGTGTTAGGCACCCATTCTGCCCAGACGGAGTCTGGTCTTCTAGACTTTATATGACCATTATATACCCTTTCAAAAGATGCATGACATTAAAATGACATATTAAAACCCCTAAATTCAAAATTAATTCACTCTTTAAAAATTCAAAATCTGCAATTTTTATTTAAGAAGAAAACCTTTTTTTATTATAAAAAATTTTAGATCTGTATTTAATGAAAATATATATCAGTTTTGTATGCTTAAAAAATTTAGATTTGTATTTAATGAAAATACAGATCAGTTTTTGATTAGAAAAAATTTTCAGATCTGTATTCAATGAAAATACAGATCAGTTTTTGGTTTAGAAAAATTTTCAGATTTGTATTTAATGAAAATATAGATCTATTTTTTTTATTCAGAAAATTTTTTAGAAAAAGTTTCAGATTTGTATTTAGTGAAAATACAGATCTGTGTTTGTTTAGAAAAAATTTCAGATTTGTGTTTGTTTTAAAAAAGGTTGTAGTGATTAATTGTAGATTTTGAAATTAATGAAGAATTAACTAAAGAAAATCTGAAAATTCCAACTAAACATATAAACATGGCTTATATAAATTGTGAAAAAGATCATAGTGACAATAACATCAGACACATATTCATAAAAAACATGCAATGAACAACACAAATATATCAGTTAAGAGAAAAGAAAAAAAATAAACACAAGAACAAAATTAAACACATACTTGCATGAATGTACCCTTCAATGGAAGAATACTTTAGAAATCAAAGAAATTTTCACTTCTTTGAGATCTAAAATATTTTACTTACGAAAAAGAAATTCTTAAAGCCAAGTCTTCCAGAACGTGTTTAACATAAGGAGAGCAAAGAAGTCAGAAAAAGAAGGGCCCTAATTTTTGATGTTTTTCCTCTATTTATAGAGGTTGGATGCTTGAAAAATAAGCTGAATAAGATCAGATATGAATGGGGTTGCGTCCTTATCTCTAAAAATTCAAAATAGATAGGTTTTATCTTAATCAGAGGGTTCCTGGGCTGGGCCTTAAGTCTGTGTCAATTGGCACTTGGGAAGTGCCGATTGCCCCTCTTGGATGCCAAGCCCCTCTTCCAATTTTGGACTTTTTTTTAAGGATTTTCTGAGTCGGGAATTGCAAAAACTCATATTCTAAAATTAATCCCTTTTATCTTGATAATCAAGTCTTTAAAGTAATAATTATTCGATAGATAAATATTCTAAAAAGACTTAATTATCAACAATTTTCTCATTATTTGATTATCCATTTTATTCCCATGCAAGCATGCTTATTTTTGACAAAAACCAACAACCAATCACAAAATTATTTAATTAATTTTAATTGTTTAACCAATCAAAATTAATTTAAATTAATCACATATGATCGGTTTTACCCAAACAAAATGCATGCAGACTGTGAAAATTTGATCATGCGATATCTTTCAATCCGACGGTCCGATTTAGGAATCAGGCAAACTATCGTGACCATTAGAATCTCAAGATCATTTTTATTGATATGAAATGAATGAATTAATGCATGTAATTCAACTATGATTTTTGGGTATATGAACGGTTATTTTAGTCATCTTCCCATATTAAATTATGGGTGCAAAATCGAGTGTCTACAGAATGCCCCTCATTGATAGAGCTTGCAAGGCGATTGTCAATGTAAAACAAAGACACTAATTTTAGCGACCATGATTTAATCGAGGTTGACTTTTCAAAGATTTTCTAACCCTAGAACCTAAAACCTTGGGACATAGAACTAATGTTTTGTTATTTTTTTTTAAAAAAAAAATGAAAACTGTGAATAATTGATCTTCTTGATAATTGATGGACCTGAATCAAATCTTGAATGCTGATGAGGCAATCAAGAACTATATTCGCTCAATCTGAAATCTGAGGCGATTGAGAACTATATCCATCTCAATCTGAAAATCTGGGGTGATTAAGAACTTTCTCTATCTTGGTCTGAATCTGGGGCAACTGAGAGCTTTCTCTATCTTGGTCTGGATCTGGGGCGACTGAGAGCTTTCTCCATCTCGGTCTGAATCTGAAGGTGGGGAGCCATATTTATCTTAATCTCAAATTCTGGGCTTTGCCTGCAAAAGACTAAAGTCTCGAATTAGAATTGAAGTGATTGGAGCTTCATTGCTCCACCATTTAAGATGTGCAATTTTCTTCTTCTTCCTTTCCCCCCCTCTTTTTTTATTTTTTTATTTTTTATAATTTTGCTTTAAGACTCGAGTTTCTTCTTCAAAAGGAAAAACCATTAATTTTTGAGGTCCTTTGAATAACTTTCTTTTCATCGTTTTTATTTTGAAATTTGAAATTCTCTTTTGAAAAATGAAACCCTTTATCCTTGGACATTCTTGAAAAGATTTTATTTTTTATTTTTTTTTTATGGTGAGTTGACTTAGTCAACTCAATCAAACATGAGTTGATAGCAACTCATGTGAAGTTTTAAAGAGAGGGGCCAAATTTTTAGCCCTCATTCTTTATGTTTTCCTCTTTTTTTTCTTTTTTTTTTTTACTCTTTCTTCTTCCTCCATTCTCACTATTCACAAGCTTTTTCCTTTTGCATTTTCTTCATTTCCACACCATTTCTTGCTTAGAAAATGACTTCTCTAGGCTTCCAAACTTGATTTCTTCCATCTCTCAAAATATCTTTTCAGATCCTTGAATTCTTTATCATCTTTGCAAAACCCAATTTTTTGAAACCCATTTTCAAACCTCCATCTTTGCACTTCCATGGCATCTCCTCACGGACCAAATTTTCTTACTTTCAATGGGAAGAAATATCATCCATCCCTAGAAAGGAATGATGAAGAGGGACTCCTTCAAGACCCAAAAACCCATGCTCCACACTCATCCAAAAAGGATTTCAAGGTGAGCTTTTTTTTTTTGCTTTTTGTTGGTAAATTTGTTGATTTCTTGTTTTGTTGAGAACTTTATAGTGGGACATTGTCATTTTGTTGTTGTTTGTTTTTGTGGGAATTTTGGACATTGTATGATTTGGTTGGAAATCATTTTGTGGTCATGTTGTTTTTCTTTGTTTTGGGGCATTTTTGAATTGTTGAGTTGTTTGGTATTGTGAAATTTGGACAATGTTGATGGTCTATGAAGCTTTGCATTGTATGTAGCATGTGGTATTGTTGGATGAATTTTGACTTGATTTTTGTGGGTATGAAATCATGAGAATTTGATGTGTATGGAAATTTTGTTGGTATGTGTAGGCCTTATTTTCATGGGTATGGAAAATTTATGGGTATTATTTTCATGGGCATGGAAAATTTTTTGTGTTGGACATATGTTTGAGTCATTATTGAATGAATATATGGAGATGAGGTATTTTTGGGTTGATTGGGATATTGTTTGGATGTCATGGAATTTGAATATGTGGAATGGCATTTAGGGTTCAGTTAATTTTCTTGAGGGGTATTGTTTTATTGGTTGGGATTTTGGAATGAGTATTTTGGAACAAGGCGTTTTGTGAACATCTCAATGATTGGCTAACTTTGTTTTGTAGAACCTCAAGAGTCAAGGTAGTCTTCAGATGTTGAAGTGTAGGTGGGAGGCATTGTCCCCAGACATTAAGAATGTCATTAATGAAGCCAGTTTTCAAACCTTTTTTCGAGCTCTATTGGACCATGATACCAATGAGTATAAGGACCTCTAATTGCTTCTTGCCTTGTTGGAGCGATTCTGGGATACTACTTGCACTTTTCATTTTCCGGGTATTGGTGAGGTGATGCTAACACCCTATGACTTTTCAGCCATTACTTGCTTAAAATTGGGTGGTGAAAGAATTAAAGTTAATGACTCCATCTTATCAGTGGAAATTAGAGGCCTTCTGGGTGTGATGCCTCCAAAGGTCAAGAGTAAGAATGTACCCTTGATGTGGCTGTACTCCAACATTGACAAGTGTGAGACTATAGCAACTAGCACTTGTATGTTCATGCTTCTCTTCATTGAGACTCTCTTATGTCTAGACTTGGGGAGCACTGCGAGCTTACGTTATTTATGGAGTCTGAGGGATATTAACTAGATCAAAAATTATGATTGGGGCGGTATGGCTTATGCGACCTTTTTGCACTTCATGGCTAAGCTTTCTATGCACAGTCTTTCCAGCTTAGGAGATGCGCCATTTGTCTGGCAGGTGAGGTTTAAATTCTTGGTCAGTTGTATTTTGTAAAGGTTGTTTGTGCTGTTGTGTTGCTGATGATGTGTGTTGATTTTTCTCAGGTCTAAATGTATGAATATTTTGGGGTTGGTCCACAACATTTAGAAGATGTTGATGATATGTATCCCAGGTTTCTTCATTGGCTGCCTAAGTATTGTCTGTTAGTGCCTCCCAAGCATTCTTTGCAAGCTTGGCATATGGTGATCGATAACTTAACTGTCAATGATGTGAGTTTTTTGTTGTTTGTTGTTGTTGTGTTGTTGATGATTTTGTTTTGTTGGGTTTTATTTTTTATTTTTTATTTTTTATTTATTTTGGTTGTGTGGCTTCTTTTCATTCTGGGTTCTTTGTGATTTTTAGATTTCTTTAAATGCTTGGTTTGGATGTGAGGAGCATGCAGAGTGTGCATGGGCTCAAAAGCTGAATGGTCACCAAGTGTTGTTTGAGTGTGGCCATGGGAGATATTGGTTCCTTGCAAGGTTGTTAAATCCGGACCGGATTGGATGGTCCGACCCGGGTACCCGTGACCCGAACCCCAATCCGGTTCTTTAGCAAGAGAAAACAGGTCTTGAAATTTAATTAGGAAAAACGCATGCTCCAGGTATAGAACTAGCGACCTCCTACGAGTTTTGGACTTTTGTCCAACACGCTACCCACTGGACTAGTAGACTTCCTTGTGTCCTTCTTGACATTTATATTTTATTTATTTTAATTTTACAAGATTAATAGTTTGGATTTAATTTTATCACTATTTACTTAATAGTATTTTCTAATTTTTTTTTGGTTCAAGAATTATTCTTTCACATCAATAAATATGGATATGAAAATTGTAAATTTATGTTAAAAATGATTTTATTTTAAATTAAAATGCATTTTTATTTGAAAGATTAATAAATACAATTTTTTAAAGCTTGTTTATATTTATTATTTTCTATTCACTTTATAAAAATAACGAAAATACATTTGAAAGTTGTTTTAATTGCATAATATTTTTTTAAGGGTAAATTTTCATATTTTTACACATTTAATACATTTATTTGTATTTTAATTAATATTAAATTAATTTTGACATCATCACGGTTGGACCTCGGTCCAACCTTAAAAACCTTGAACCTCTCCCTTCTCCGGTTCTTTGAACGGTCCGGGTCTGAAAACCATTGTTCCTTGGTGATCGGGTACTGGCTCAGGTTCAACATGTGTACCCTCTTGAGACAATTCCTGCTCATCCTTGTCCCTCCATCCGGTTGGCAGACCTTATTGCTAATGAAGAAATTACTCGTGCTCGAGTTGGTCACGTTGTTTTGGGGACATCAGGAGACTATCTTGAATTTGTCCAGACTCAATTGCAGGGTTGTTTAGCGGGCATCTTTGTAACATCGGTAACTTTCTTTCTTTCCCCATTCAATTTGCATCCTGGCTTGCATCCTTATCTTTTATCTTTTTTGTTTTGCCTCTTGTGAAAATATCTGCATGTTGCACTTTTAGGCTTCATCCTCTAAAGAGGAGGAGGTCTCCTCGTAGTAATGCTGATGGCTCTTCTAGCTCCTTCATGGAGATATATACTCATTTCCCAACATGGCAATACGAAGTAATGAACCCTGATGGATCATTCAGCTATGTGAATCTAGACTGGCCAGAGTATACTCCAAATGTCCCTTGGAATGACTTGGTATATTCCTAAATCCTTTAGTCCTTTTTTCCTCCTTCTTGATTGTAGACACTCAATTTTGCACCCATGATTTAATCAAAGAGAATGACTTGAATGACCATCCATGTACCTCAAAAATCATGCTTGCATAACATGCATCAATTGGTTCTTGCATTACGTACATCAACTTTTCTTTGCATTACATGCATTAATTCATTCATTGCATATCATAAAAATGATCTTGAGATTCTAACGGTTGCAACAGTGTTTTCGGTTTCCAAATCGGACCATCGGATTGAAAGATATCGCATAATCAAGTTTGCACGGTTAGCATGCATTGTGTCTAGGTAAGGTCGACCACACATGATTAGTTTAAATTAATTCTGATTGGTTAAACCATTAAAATTAATTAAATAATTTTGTGATTGGTTGATAATTAGTGTTTAAAATAGGATTGCACGCATAGGAATAAAAGGGATGATTGGATAACATTAAAATTGTGGATAATTTGAACTTTATCAAGATTTATTTTAGGGTATTTATCTACAAGATATTTGTTCTTAAATAGCCTGAATTATCCCAAAAAAAGAGATGAAAAATCATAGATGGAGGATGAAAATGCGTCTAGGTACAAGGACTGGCTAAAAAACCCTAGAAGAGGAGTCCAAACAGCACCCGAACGCGAAAGAACGATCTGAGTCCAAAGGCCAATTTGGCACTCTAAAAGGGCCGAATTTTCCCCTTGTGGGCTTTGGCCTAACGGCCTTCGGGTGATGATAAGGCACACCCTTTTCAATCTTTTCGCAAAAGGATGCGTTTGGATTCAAACCCTAATTGTCTATGCCTATTTTTTAGAGTCTTCTGGCCACTATAAATAGAGACTGTACCTCATAATTTAGCACCTTTTTTTTTACGCTCTGAGAGGCACACGTTTTGAGGCTTTCAAATTGCTGATATTTACTGATCCTCTCTAAGATTTGTTGCTTAAATTAGCGTTTTTAGGTTTCAAAGATAACTGAATAAGGTTCTTTGAACCCTAAAACATCCTCTCAAGAACAAGGAGTGCTCATGCAAGAGGTTGTTTTCAATCGCCCTCTCTTTTTTATGCTATCTTTTTATGTTGATGAATGTTTTATCCATAGCATGAATTGTTAATTGTTGTTTTGTTTAAAGCATGTTTTTTTTTTTTTTTTTTTTTTATGTGATTGTTATAATCTCTTTCTTGAATGTCAATAATCTGCATGTGAGCAATTCTTTTTCTTAAAATAAAACAGATCTATATCTTTCTTAGACGTAGATCTGATTTTTTCTCAAATAAAAATAGATCTGCATCTTTATGAGATGCAGATCTGAATTTTTCTCAATTAAAAACTAATTTGTATCTTTCTTAGATACATATTTGATTTTTCTTTAATACATGCAGATTTGAAATAAAGAAAAAGATTAAACATGATTGTGTTTGGATTTGTTTTCTTTAATTCATGTTGCATAAATTTAGATTATGAGTGAAACTCTCTCCTTAAAAAATTGTTTTCATTCTTTTTTAACATATAAAAAACAGATCTGGTTTTTCTATAAAAAAAAAAAAAAAAAAGACATTATTTTTTTTTAGTTCTTAAAAACAGACTTGATCTTTTATAAATCCAAAAACCAATTTTTTAGTTCTTAAAAACAAATCTGATGTTTATTAAAATCACAAGATTTTATTTTATATAATAAAAACAAATTTGAATTTTTATCACCAAAAACCACTTTTTTCTACATACTACAAAACAGATCTGGTATTTTGACAAATCAAAATCAATGTTTTTACCAATCAAAACAGATCTGAATTTTTTTAAAACAAAAGAAGAGGCTTCATTCATAAATAAATTTGTGTGATTTAATTTTAGTGTCACATGTTCAACATATCTTTCATGACATGCATAAAAAAGTACATTGGTCACAAGTGTCTAGAAGTGATGGAGATCAAGGCACCGCTTTGAAGGATCTCGTTCAAGTACCAATTGGGCCGGTTACAAGAGCACGAGCAAAGAAGTTCAAGGATGTACTCAACGGACTCATCCAAGAGTTATGGGCTCAAGCAAACTCGTGGAGGCCCATTGAGCATGATCCACGTGGGCAACAAAAAATCGTCACCTTGATTCAAGTTCTAGAAGGATCCGGTCAAGGCTAAGAATTGGCATGAAATATTTTGGGTCTATGTAAAAAACGTTATTCTAGGTTTAGGTGATTTATTTCCTTGTTTTTAGGTGCATTTAATGCCTTTTAGGTCAAACTTTATTCCTAATATGGTTAGGTATCAATTATGAGTTATTTTAGAATATATTTTCTTGTCTATCAAGTTTTAAGGAGCCCTTAAATAGTCATCTAAGTCTGTAAACATTTTTTGAGAGATTATTAATAAAACTTGTGAGGTTTATTCTCTTTGGTTCTTTGAAGAACTACTCGAACTTATCGGGAATTCTCGTGGCGTTCATCTCGACTTATCAAACGGAGTTTCCACCACCGTTTGTAGCGTCTTCCTTATACTGAGGTTCTTGTTTGTCATAAACAACGGGTCGAGGTCTCCCATTTGAATCTATCCATAGAACGATCTTGGGTTCCCTTTCGTTGTTGGGTCTCGTTATTCTTGACGGGGTTCACATCAAGAAGACCAGACTTTGTCTGGGCAGAATGGATGCCTAACACCTTCCCATTTCGTAACCTATCCTCCAGATTTAGGTCTTTGGCTAAGTAGATCTAGCCTTGTCTTTATTTTATTTTTTTTGGTAGAATGTAACTGGGACAAAAGCCATGTATTTTTGGTAGATTGTAACTAGGACCCAAAGCTATGTAATTTTAAAGTTTTTCAAGATATGTAATTTCTTTTATTCAATCAATGAAGAGAAAAATTCAGTCATGTATTTGTATATATTTAGTTTTTCTTATTTTTTTGTATAAAAAAAAATGAGTGGCGACTCCATACCACTTACCTAAAAAGAGAGGTGCCCTAAGAGGTACCCGAATCTCTTTTTTGAGGGATGCTTTTTGACGAGGTCTCTCACAGTGGCGACTCCACTAGGGATGTCGAGGGCTAAGCTTCGTATTAGACTTAAGTGACCAAATATGTACCTTTGTTTTGCATGGTCTTGCATGATATTGTTGTTTGTTTGTTTATTTATGTTTGATGAGATGTGTATAATATTTTTGCTGTATGATATTTTGTGTATTGTTTGTTAAAATCTTTCCCTAACTGTCATAGTGTATGCCATCCAAACAAATATGTATGCACCCCTTTTCACCAATTTGTGGTGGTAGTAACCATGGATCACTGGTCTTCATTAGACTCGGGTACCCAGTGGCGAACTCACCAATTCATAGCCTAAAGTTACTGGATCATTTCTTGTTGACTGTAAAGGATAGACCATGCTGTTTGGACCAACGTAATATTCATTACATTACAAGTTGGGAGGTGTAACGTCCTAGCTATGGGAAACAATAAAACAACAAGCCCACCCTACAACGTAATGACTTAGAACCTACCCTTAGGTCGGTCCCTGTTAAAATTACATTGCATGTTGTGTGTGTTTGCCCATCACTCCCATCACGGTACTGAAGCCCATGAGCATAGAGGACACTTCGCTGCTGCAACATAACAATCCCATGTCCAACTTACGAGATACTTCTGTTAACGACATATTTTATGTAATTGGCTAATCCTTTGACAAAACGCACTTTACTTGTATTTGGGTAGATCTAGGATGTGTTTAATACTTCAAGAAATATGTTGTTCAAGTCTAGTATTAAAGCCATGAAGATTGGACCAAGAAACAAGTGAAGAAAAGTTGTTCACTAAAGCTGGACAGATAGCTCGATACCTACGGACAGATAGCTCGACAGCTGCTTGACAGATAGCTATCTATCGAGGTTTAATAAGGCTCGACAGATACTATCTATCGAGGTATCTATCGAGGTTACGAGAATTCAGATTTTCAGATCTGATTTTCGGCCCATGTTGACATGTATGTGTAGGGTTTCTTTTCTCACAACCTTAGACATATATAAGGCTTATTTTAGAGGCCGTCACATAAGAGAATACAAGGAGAACATATGCAAAAGGTGACCGATGCCTTATTCTCTCTGAAAGAAGCTACTGCGTCTTTGCGCCTTAGGGTTTTGTAACCAAGTGTTTCTTGATCTTCATTGTTGATGAAGTGAAGAACTTTGCAGCCAACATTCTTCTTCCTCAAGTTGGTGAGTGAGTCACGTACTGGGATTTGTGCAAAGGAGTTAGTCACGTACTAGGAGTCGTGTGTCAAAAGGAGAAATTGTCACTACAGAACAAGTCCAATTGGGTATTGGGGTAAGGGTTCAACTATTAGGTTGGTATAAGGTACTGAGATTCCTTTACTTGTAATCACTTGTTATGATAATAGTGGAATTTCGGGAGTGGTGACCTTAAAATCACCTAGTGGGGTTTTTGCCGTGTTGGTTTTCCCCATTCATAAACAAATCACTGTGTCAATTTATTTTCCGTTGCATACTTATTTTAATTGGTGATTTGTTTGTGTTACCACGCTTTGCATGTTAATTAACTTAATTAATTCACTTGGCTAAATTAATTGGTTAATTTATCACAAGGGGTCAATTCATTTTTGGCCTATCAAGTGGCATCAGAGCAGGCACGCTCTGATTAGGTTTTAATCTTTGCTGTGTGATCCATTGACCCCTGTTGTCATGGAAACTCTTGATTGTTTTGATTTACATGATCTTTTGTTGAATGATGATGATGATATTTAAGATGCCTATTGTAAGTTTTATAATTTTTGTATGATATCTCTTAAATGTTCTACAAAATTAAAAGCTAAATTTAAAAAGGTCAAACTTGAAAAAGATGATTTGATTGCAAAATTGGAGGAAGCCAATAATTTGAATGAGAATTTTAAAAATCAAATTTCATCTCAGGTGGACAAAATTAAGAGTTTGGAAGAGCAACTAGTTGAATTTAAAACTAAAGTTGAAAAATTAACTAGTGCCAAACTTCTTGTTGAGCCTAACTCAAAAGAAAAAGATTTTTATATTCCTCCATTTAAAAGGAATAATGAAGAGTTGAAGGCTAATATTGCTAAGATAGACAAAGGTAAAAGTTCTGATGTTAAAGCTAAAGTTTCTAAACCTATGTCTAAAACTCTTCCTAGGTTGAATAAAAATTTTGTTTTTGTCCCCACTTGTCATCATTGTTATATTGTTGGTCATATTAGACCAAATTTTCCTAAGTTAAGGTCTCTGTCAACCTCCAAGGTTAGACCTCCTTTTAGGAAACCGAGTAGTTCTAAAACTACTTATGTTTGTCACCATTGTGGTGCTTCAGGTCACACTTGTCCTAATTGTTTCAAGTTGTTTCCTCATAAGCCAGTGTCAAATAGGTCTCATCCTTTGTCTAAAGGCTCTGTACCTATTCTTGTTGAGTTATTAAAAGCTTTGAGCTTTTTGATTCAATTTCAGGGGAATTCTAATTCCTCTATGTCCTTTAGTAGTCATACTAGGACACGTGTCTTTTCATTTTCACGGCCAAAGACTTGTGCTGTGTGGATGATAAAGGATCCTAAGACTTAATTGTCTTTCTATTTGTCTTTTACTTTAATTCTTTCTATCTAAAGTAGGACTCTCTTTGCTTGATTTCTTATCTACTTTTGGAATCATGCTTTCATGCATCTGCATCTTTCTATCATGTTTTCATGCATTTGCATTATTTCTTTCATGCTTTCATGTGGTTTTCTGTTTTTGTTTGGTTGTTTAGTTTTTATTTTGTTTTGTTTTCAAAATAAAAATAAAAAGGAAAAATCAGAAAAATACAAAAACAGTGTGTGTTTGTGTACATTGGTACTTATGTACCTTGGATGGCCATTGAAACAAAGTTTTCTAAACTTTGTATCTTTTGTAGCTTAGATGAGCATCTCCATACACAACTAAGCAAGTGAGTTTTGTGGCTCGTGTTTGTGATGAGTAAGATTAAGTAATCTCTTATACTTAACACTCGTATCACTATTTTTGATGGGAAGGACTAGAAAATCCTAAGAGAAAGGCATAAATAACCATCTTACCACTGTTGCCCGCCAATCATGATATAACATCCATATGCTTAAACATAGCAAAATTGTGATGTTTAGCTTAACATAATTGGGTATTTCTTTTCTTTCTCTTATATGCCCATGCATGATTTGCTTAAAAAGAAAATATGCAAAGAAAATAAAAAGCAAAAAGAATCAAAATGCTTTAAATATGATTACAAAAGTGTATTCTAGGAGATGTGGGAGTTATAGGATGTACCTCGAAGGTGATAGTCCCCATCAAACAGTTATGATTGTGTGTGAGTTAAAGTGATTTTCTCATATCTCAGATCGTCATAACATGTATACACTTATGCAATCTTGCGATGTTTTTCACACACAACACGCAATATTCTTTGCTACTCTTGTTACATGTGCAGGTACAATGTGATTTGGCCATCACAAGGTTTACATGTGTTAATGTATGCTGACTAAACTGTCTTAACTTATTTTTGAAATATAAAATTGGTTAGACTTGTTTAGTGTGTGTGTGTGTGTGTTTTGGGATCTATGTGCTTAAAATTGTTGTTGAGAGATGATTTTGAGAGTCTAAAATGTTGTTTGGATCATTGGTTGAGTTGCATGTTTGATTGCATTCATATCTGTGTTTTTCCCTTCTTGAAAAACTGTTTTTAAGCAACCTCGACAGATCGTTGACACCTCTCGACACCTGGCTTATCTTTCGAGCTCTTCAGTTGATTGTTATCGCAATCTCAACACCTCTCGATAGCTAGGTCGATCGATTGAGAATTTTTTTGTCCCCTTGATAGCTTCTCGATCCATCGAGGTTGTCTCGATAGCATCTCGACACCTCTCGATCGATCGAGATCCTCTTGCATGCATTGTTTTTCACATGTTTTGCATCTTTCTTTCATCTTGTCATCCATAGAATCTTGTTTCATTACATTCATGCATTTTTATGGATTCTTTGTGCCCCCTTGATCATCTTTGATCATCTTTATATTTCTCGGGTGAAGTTTTCTAGTTTCTTGTACCCTTTGTGAATCATGACAAAAAGGGGGAGAAATTGTGGAAATATGCGGTTTCTTTTTAAAGATTCTATATGTTAGGGGGAGAAATACATGCCTCTGTATGGGGGAGATGTGTTTCATCTTGTTAGGGGGAGTGCTTACCTCCTTCTTCTTGTACACCGGTCTTGTGACCATGTTTATATACATTGTGCTTATCTTTGATATATTTATGATGATGTATGTCTTTTTCACCTACCTTTACATGTGTTGTTTCTTTTCTATCTTTATACACATGTTTCTTATACTTGTATGCAATCTATTATTTCTGTTTCACATAAAGATGCCTTAATGAGTTTTGTTTAAAGTGTTTCAGAAATACAGGTTGTCAAAGTCTACTTGCCATAAACTCTCTTCTTGCAAAGTTTTTCAAGAGTTTGTGTTAGGATAGATTTTATTGTACTCAACAAGTAAATATAAGTTGAGTGATTTATGACTTCTTTCATATGTTCATTTGTTTGTTGTGGTTTTGTCACGGATTGCTAAAGGGGGAGATTGTTGAGGACATATTTTGTGTAATTGGCTAATCCTTTGACAAAACGCACTTTACTTGTATTTGGGTAAATCTAGGATGTGTTTAATACTTTAAGTAACATGTTGTTCAAGTCTAGTATTAAAGCCATGAAGATTGGACCAAGAAACAAGTGAAGAAAAGTTGTTCACTAAAACTGGATAGATAGCTCGACACTTGCGGACAGATAGCTCGACAGTTGCTCGACAGATAGCTATCTATCGAGGTTTAATGATGCTCGACAGATACTATCTATCGAGGTTACGGGAATTCAGATTTTCAGATCTGATTTTTGGCTCATGTTGACATGTATGTGTAGGGTTTCTTTTCTCACAACCCTAGACATATATAAAGCTTATTTTAGAGGCCGTCACATAGGAGAATACAAGGAGAACACAAGGAGAACATATGCACAAGGTGACCGATGCCTTATTCTCTTTGAAAGAAGCTACTACGTCTTTGCGCCTTAGGGTTTGTAACCAAGTGCTTCTTGATCTTCATTGTTGATGAAGTGAAGAACTTTGCAGCCAACATTCTTCTTCCTCAAGTTGGTGAGTGAGTCACGTACTGGGATTTGTGCAAAGGAGTCGGTCACGTACTGGGAGCTGTGCATCAAAAGGAGAAATTGTCACTATAGAACAAGTCCAATTAGGTATTGGGGTAAGGGTTCAACTGTAGGTTGGTATAAGGTACTGAGATTCCTTTACTTGTAAACGCTTGTTGTGATAATAGTGGAATTTCGGGAGTGGTGACCTTAAAATCACCTAGTGGGGTTTTTGCCGTGTTGGTTTTCCCCATTCGTAAACAAATCACCGTGTCAATTTATTTTCCGCTGTATACTTAGTTTAATTGGTGATTTGTTTGTGCTATCACACTTTGCATGTTAATTAACTTAATTAATTCACTTGACTAAATTAATTGGTTAATTTATCACAAGGGGTCAATTCATTTTTGGCCTATCAACTTCAAACCCCGACCAAACAACCCAATACCCACAAATGGGGGGAGATACTTCAAACCCTAATCAAGCAATCCAATACCCACAAATGGGGGGAGATACTTCAAACCCTAATCAATCAATCCAATACCTACAAATGGGGGGAGACACTTCAAACCCTGGCCAAGTAACACAAATGGGGGGAGACACTTCAAACCCCAAGACACCAATCCTAATGACTCGACAAAAATTATCCACATTACAAGGTGGGGAGACACTTCAAACCCTCACATTTGGAGACAGACAACCCAAAGCCAAAGTCCACCAAGATTTCAACCTTTTGGATCATAAGTTCAAACCATCAAGCCCGAAGAAGGTTCAATCCTAATAAACCAAGAAAGAATTGAAGATGTTCTCAACTCCATTCTGGAAGGTCAAGAGAAGATAAATGAAGAGCTAGCCCAAATCTCCTGGATAGCCAACTCTGCATTACAAGTCAGCTTAGCCAATCAATCTATGCTTTCTACCTTGTGCAAGGATAATTCACCAGAATATGAAGAGATTTCACACTTCCAATTTCTAAAGACAAGAGCTAGGGATTTCAACAAGTTGTCTTTCCAATTATCCTCTCTAATCAACAAGAACATGTTAATGGACTCAATCCCCAAGGAGGTAGTGCCTTATCACATCAGTAACAGTGCAGTCAAACCATCAACTGGAAATTGTAGGCGTCAAAGAAATTTTTCAGAACTACACAGGACTTTGAGTGAAACCTTGGAGAAACTACAAGCTAAGGGATTACTGAAGCCATTGGATCCCAAGCCAATACCACATCCCATGCGTAGAAGATACAATCTTAATGCTCATTGTAGATATCATCAAGGGAAAGGCCATACAACTAATGGATGTTATAACCTAAGGCATGCCATTCAAAATCTGATTGATTAACAAGTCATCACTTCGCCTTCATCAGCCAGTAATCCTGACTTTGTTTGAATTTTATTTTGCAAGTTTTTTTTAGATTGACTCTTTGGTTTATTGTTTGTTTAGGATTTACTTTCTAGTTGGTTATTTTCTTAATAAAGTCCATGTTGAGTTTGATGCATTTGATTCATCATGTTGTTCATATGTACATAAAAAATTCAAAAAAAAAAAAAAAAAAATTCAACTAGGGGCATTAGGCCCTCAAGTCATTTCAGTTCATTTTCAAAAAAAACATTTTGCACTAGAGGCATTGGGCCTTCTTAGTAACATTTTTCTAAAAACTCTTTTGTTGTTCCTTCAAAAACTTCAATTTGTTTTTTCAAAAGCCTTCTTTTCAAGAGAATACAAGAACATCCATTTGACAAAGCTTCTTCCAAATCATGATGATTAATTGCTCTACCAATCAATTTGTTCCAAAAAGGGATTTGACTTCATTCAATCCATGTAAGGGCTTTTGCTAAACATTCAAAATATGATAAGAAGAGGTCCTAAAAGGCAATCAAAGAAATACATCCATTCATCCAAATTTCTCAAACCACATACACTCAATCCCAATCTCTCAAGATTTTGTCATATAATTGGAGCATTTGAACTCTTATTCCAAGAATAATTTATTAAAAGAGTTTAGGTTGCTGTGTTTACAAGAAAGCATCACTAGGGATAAGAGGCCACCTTCGATAACCCACATTATTTCCTGACACCTATTTCAATAATTATCCATTGCTAGCCAACTTGAGCCTTTAAACAGTTAGCCTATCTTTCAATGAACCCACTAAAAGCTTAAACCTTGGGTAGGGAAATTAAGTATGCATGCTTAAATCTCAAGATGAGGAAGTGTTGACCTTATGGATCCAGCACCACTTGGTAAGGTCCTCAATGGAGACAATATGACAAGTTCAAAATAGGAAGATTCATCAAGTTCAGAAAAGAGAATTCATCAAAGCTAGGTAGAAAGGAAATCCATCAAGGAGAGATAAGATTTTGAGGAGGTATCAAACTGTGAGAAAAAGAGTAAGCCATCAAGCTAGAAAAGACTTCAACCACAGAGAGAGAGAGAGAGAGAGAGAGAGAGAGAGAGAGAGAAGTGAATGTAGGAATTTTCATCAAGTTGTGAGAGAATACTAATTCATCAAAAGACACGAGAGACATGAGATTCCAAATGAGTGAAAGCCAATAAAATTCCAAAAACCCAAAAAAAAAGAAAAAAAAAAAAAAAAGCTCGCTAGGCTGAAAACCTGAAAGGGCGGTCTAGGCAAAAATTAGAGCAAAAAAAAAAAAAAAAAAAAAAAAAAAAAAAAAAAAGAGAAAGCCTGCTAGGCTAAAAACCTGAAAAGGCGGTTTAGGCAAAATTAGGGCAAAAAAAAAAAAAAAATCAAAAAATTCTTTCACAAAAAGTGAGAGTAAGTGATCTGATCACAAGATAGGATACTAAGAAGACCAAAAGAGGAAGTCATCAAGCTGAAAAGATCAAGATCAAATGAAAGGAATCAATGAAGACCAATGAGAAGATGATGAACATGACAAGAATTTTAGCACAAGAGTCAATGATGGAAGTTATGGAAAAATCTTCCAATGCTTGAATTTAAAGTATTGCATACTTGGGGAAACATCATAAGGGTTTTTGAGCCTTTTATATCATTCTTTTCAATATCCTGAACTCGGCCTACATTACAACCTTTGAATATAGCCCTCCTTAAAGTCCTGCTAATTGAAAGCACACATTTAGCTCTGATAATATTTTCTCTTGGATTAAGAAGGAAACAGCTCAAGATTATCAAGCCCCACTGGCTGATATCTTTAAAAGACAAACTTCACAAATCCTCAAGTGACCAAATTTTTTTTTTCTAAGCCCCAAACACTCACTTTGTTTGCTCCCAACAGAAAATAACTCTCAAGAGAACAAATTTCCAAATTCTCAAAATTTTTCAAATCTTCGAACTTAAGATTTTTCCCTTTCTTGCTTATTCCCAACATGTTTGATTCCCAAGCATTTCGTTTCTTTGATTGTCTTTGAAGACTTAGTCTAAAAATTTTCAAAATGAAGAAGCAAATTTGATTACATGTTTTTAATGATTTCAAAATCCTTTCTAGCCAATGAGATCGAGTTAACAATTAAGCATTGTGATTGGTCAAAGAGGTTGTTCAAAGGATCACTTGTTCATTTAAAAAAGATAAAATTTCAAAAAATATCATTCTAAGTAAATTGCTTTCAAGGAAAAAAAAAAAAAGACTCATTTTAGAAAATTCATTTCAAAAGATTTTTCAAAGCTTCATTTTTCAAAACTTTTTTTTTGAACTACGTTTAGACCTGATCCTCTATGAGAGAGGTACGTAGGCAGCCTTTTCAAAGGCCCGGTCACAATCACTCAAAAAAAAAAACCTTTTTTCAAAAACTCAAAATCAAAACATTTTTTTTGTGTGAATTTAGTCTAGGAGCATCTGTTTTGCATTAAGCATATCATCAATTTTCTGTGCAAGCATGTCTAAACTAGGGGCACTGGCCCAAAACATTTTTATAATAATTGAGTACTAACAAGTTCATGAGAAGAATCTTTTGCAGGAGGTGGACATGGATCTTTCATCTACTCAACAATTACCATCAATCTTCAGTTTAGAGGTGCCAATCGACACTCCCACAGAGCCCATTAGCCCGTCATCCCAGCGGTCCTTGTTTTGCCCAGTTTTGTGATTTTGATATTGTTTTACTCAATTTTTTTCTTTATTAAGGTCCCTACACAATAAGATTTTTCAAAATTCACATTGATTTTTGAACTAGGGGCATTCGACCATGCTTCATTCATTTTTTAAAAGAAAAAAAAAATCATCATCATCATTTTTTCATAAAAAAAAAAAAAGAGAAAAACCAAGATTTCAAGATTTCAAAAAAAGAAAAGAAAATCATGCATTCATTTCTAAACTCCCGGCTCCACCTTATCCAAGTAAATGCAGATTCTAGTAGAGCTAATCAAGAAAAGTTTAAATTAGCATTACAAGACATCATCAGGTGAATTCCAAATTTGTCTTAATTAAAGTCCCTACATGATCCAAGGGGCAAAGAGCTAAACATGGAAATTAATAATAGATTCACTAAGGAACACTCCCTTTTCTTTTGCATGAAAATAAAAATACGAGTCATACATCAATAGGACTCCGAGTCCACTTGCATTAGGATCTCCTTGATCTACCTCTAGAGGAGCCACCTTTAGTATTTCCTTCTTGACTTGAGAAAAAGCGGGAATCGTATTGACGATTTTCAAGTTCAAGGCTTCTGATCCTTTCATCTAAAGTCCTTCTGGTAGCATCAGCAGTTTCCATTCTATGTGCTTGAAAAGTCAGCAGAATCAAGTGTTAATTCCACCATCAAGCACAATTCAAGCAAGAAATGCTCAGAAAGAAACATGACATACCTAGATCGCATCATTGAGCACATATTGGGAGGATTGAGTGCGAGCCAATGACTGCAAGCCTCCAATCATCCACATGCTTTCTTCCACAAGATCCACGTCAACTTGAAGCACAACTCTACCAAGTTAGAAGCCATTCATCAAGTTAAGAAGAAATAAGGACAAAGAACTGAACATTCAAGAACACACTGGATCGGGCCAAGGAACATTTGGCAGATGCTCTGGCCTAGTCAAAGGTATGGAACTATACGTTCCATCAGGATTCATCACATCATACTGCCATGCTGGAAAATGAGGATAAGTCTCTGTGAAAGAACTAGAAGAGCCACTAGCATGGTGAGGAGAGGGAATCTCTTCCTCTTCCTCTCTCCTTTCCTCTCCTTCAGAAGATGAAGGCTGAAAATCCAACAAGCAAATATTGTTACCAAGTAGAAATATGGAAAAATAATTTGTAGAACAAAAATTTGATCTTAGAAGGGAAGAGAAATACCATTCTGCCAACCAGGCAACCTTGTAGATGATCTCAGACAAAGTCAGAATAATATCCTTCTACTCCTGCAACAATATAGCCATCACGAGCCTGAGCAATCTCTTCATTAGCTAGAAAGTTAGCCAACTGAACAGTGCGACAAGGAGGAGTTGGAATTGTGGCAGGAGGATACACATGTTCAACTTGGGGCAACACCCGATCACCAAGATACCAATACTTTCCATGCCCACATTCAAACAATACTTGGCGGCCATTCAGTTCTAGAGCCCGCTCACACTCAACATACCCTTCACATCTAGCCCAAGGATTTAAGTTCATCTGAAAAATCACAAAAAGGAACTCAGAAAGAGAAGAGACTAAATCATAACCAAGTGCTGAAGATTTAAAAAGAGAAGGAAGAAGGAATTCACATTATCAATGGTCAGATTGTCAATCATCAAGCGCCAAATCTCCAAAGAACGCTTGGAGAGTATAGACAAACGATATTTGGGCAACCAACGGGGAAATCTATGAAAAATACCAGTAGCCTCCTCCCAAATTTCCGTACCAACCCCAAAATACTCATACATCCAAACCTTAAAAATTCACAACATCATTACCACATAGCCAAAATAATTTTCCGCAACCTACACATAGCCAAATAAATACCAAACCTCACCTGCCATACAAATGGAGCCCCACCTAAGCTTGAAAGACTCCGCCTAAAGAGTTGGGTCATGAAATGCATTAGAGTAGCATAAGCCATGCCGCCCCAATCATAATTCCGGAGATGTTCAATTTTTCTCAAGCTCCCCAAGTAGCGTAGATTCACGGTACCGCCTAAATCCGGACACAAGAGAGTCCCAATAAAAAGAAGCATGAACATGTGGGCACCCTTCGCTACAATCTCACATTGGGGAATATTCTCACATAGCCAAGACAAAGGAATATTGTTACTCTTCACTACACCTAGAAGCTTTTTGAGCTCAGCTGAAGTAAGGGAATCATGGACAAGAATTCTTTTACCAACCAACCTCAGACCGGTAATAATAGAGAAGTCATAAGGTGTCAACATTGCTTCCCCAATGCCTGGAAAATGGAAGGTACAGGTAGTGTCCCAGAAGCGCTCTGCCAAGGCAAAAAGTAACTGAAGATCTTTGTACTCATGTGTCTCATGATTTAACAGAGCTTCAAAGAAAGTATCGAAGCCTGCTTCATTAATGATGTTTTTGACGCTAGGAGACAAGGATGCCCATGCACTTTTCAACATTTGGAAACTACCTCGACTCTTGAGACTCTGCAACATAAAAGTTCAGCTTATCAATTTCCATAACCAAAACCCACATGTCCAAAAATTCCCATGCACCCAAAATGTTAATGTTTCACAACAAAAAATCATTGCCCCCACCAAAATCTCACTACAATCAAAACTTTTTCACATATCTATACACAACTACCAAATTTTTCCATAACCATGCAAAAAGAAAAAAATTTCCTACATGACCAAGATGAAAATTCCCACAAGTTTATGCCCATGCACAAATAAATTCTCACATAGCCAAAATCATAACCGCACGAATTTTCCGAGAATCAACATTGCATACCCAACAAAATTTTTCCATAAATCAAAATTTCGTACCCGCAAAGTTTGCCAATACCCATAAATATATCCATGCACATACTCATAACATACCCACAAAAATTTTCCATAAAACAAAGTTTACATTTATCAATAAACTTTTCCCACATACACCATGAACACATTCATATAGGCTTAACCCAAAATTTTCACAATGCCAATACTCCCAAAATCCAAACCAAAAGTTCATCCAACAACATCACAATTTACCTACATTGTCAAAATTCCATAAGCCACCAACACTGTCCAAATTGCACCATAAAAAAAAAAAAAAAAAAAAAAAAAAAAAAAAAAAAAAAAAAACCTTCAAGAATGCTCCAAAGCCAACATTTCCAAAACATGATCAATCACACAATGCCCAAAAATTTCAAAATAACCAAGTGACAATATCTCACCATAAAACTTTCAATGAAACATGTAACAATATTTTTCCAAGCAAAGAAACCAAAGAAAAACTCACCTTGGTGTCTACATGACAATATGGAGCATGGGTCCTAGGGTCTTGAAGAAGTCCATCATCATCATGCCATTCAAATGTTGGATCATATTTCTTACCATGAGAAGCTAGAAAAGAAGATCCCTTGGAGGAAGAAGCCATTTTAATGCAAAGAAAATGGGTTTCACCAAAAATGGGTGTGGGATGAAAATGCACAAAACACGAAGATCTAAAGAAATATTGATGGAGATTGATGAGGGAGAGTTAAGAAGCTTAGAAAAGCGTTTTTTGTGAGAAGAAATGGTGAAATGAAGAAGAAAACTCAAGGGGAAGAAGAAGTTGAATAGTGCCAGTGGAGGAAGAGAAGTTGATGGAAGATGAAGCAAAAAAGCAAAAAGAAAAGAGACAAAGAAGTGGGTGGCCAAACTTTCGGCCCCCACATTTAAACTCAGCCAAAAGCTGAATCAACTTAGTCAAACTGAGTTGACTCAGTCAACCCCAAAAAAAAAAAAAAAAACAAAAACATTTTTCAAAGTTCCCAAGTATTTTTCAAAATCCAAATTTTCAATTCAAAAATTTTCATTCCCAAGCTTTCAATTTCACATTCCCAATGCCCAAATTTTAAACTCAAATCTTCAATTTTCAAAAATTCAAACTTCAAATTTCATGATCAAAATTCCAAGCCTTAATGTTCAAAATTCTAAGGCTCAAAATTTCAGATTTTAAATTATAGATTTCAAGTAAAAATTTCTAGGTTCCAAAGTCTCAAAATTTGAAATAAAAATTTCAAAATTTCCAAAGTATCAAAAATCAAAGTAGAAGAAGACATTTGATCGCCCTTCCAACAATTCGAGATTAATGTAGAAGAAGACCTTTGATCGCCCTTCAAGCAAATCCAGATTGAAGTAGAGGAGGACCTTTGATCGACATCAATAATTCCAGATCAAAGTAGAGGAGGACCTTTGATTGACATCAATAATTACAGATCGAAGTAGAGGAGGACCTTTGATCAACATCAATAATTTCATATCGAAGTAGAGGAGGACCTTTGATCAACATCAATAATTCTAGATCAAAGTAGAGGAGGACCTTTGATCGCCATTTCAGTTCTAGATTATCAAAGTACAGGAGGACCTTTGATCATCATCCCATTCCAGATCAAAGTAGAGTAGGACCTGATAATAGCTTAATTTTGCATATTTATATTGAATTCTCTAAATTGTGTGAAAACACAAGAGCTGTTCAGACCCCAAGATAAAAATTACGGCTAGATAGATTTTACTCTAACTTATACTAAGTGTGGAATAGAGTAAAAGCAAGCGGATGAACCAAAAAACTATTCTAAGCCATAAACAATATAGCACAACAGTAATATGAAAGCTAAAAGAGTAGGGAAGCTTATGCAAACACAAGATAACACGCCAATATGTTATCGAAGAGGAAATCGAAGAACTCGGCGAAAAACCTCTCCGCTGCCCTCCAAGCGGTAATCGATCCACTAGACAATTAGTTGGGATACATGGGTTAGCAAGAGACCCTCCAAGCCTAATCTACTCGATGTACCTAAACTCTTCAAGCTCCTACTCCAACAAGGCTACTCGGAACCGTGTCTTGTATAGCTCTCCGGATCTAGCAACAAGCACCATGTTGCATCTGCCATCCTTGGCTTCTTCCAATGCTTCCTAGCAGCACCAAATTCTCACTTGACACTCTGAAAGTGGTAAGTGTTTGGGCTATCAACCTCTCAATGATATGTAAATGGACAGGTAGGAGTTGAGGAAATCCACAAGCAAATGTGTAGAGATATGTGGGTATAGCAATCTCTAACTCTCAAGGTTTTTGGCTAGGGTTTTCTCTTAGAAGCACTCCTCAACAATTGTGGGTAATGTGGGTATATATAGTGTGGTTACAGAAAGTGTGTATCAAATAGTACAAACTGGCAGAACAGAATGTTTCGCGGGTGTCTCATGGGAAGGCCTTATCCGCGAGATACTCACGAAACACAGCTGTCTCCATCTGTCCTGACTCTTCGCATTCCAATCATGTGTAGGGCACATGCATCATTTCGCGGGATGCTTAGTCGTGAGCTACCCACGAAAACCCTTTTGTCTTCAAAAGCTTGAGTCTTCACACTCTCTCTCTCTCTCTATCACACAACCCTTACAATTAAATCCCATAATAAATACAGGGTACAATAGATTGAATGAAATTACAATCAAATTTGGCACAGAATAAAGCCAACAAAACACAAAGTTGTAAATTACAACTTTACATATATCATTATTAGAAAAGTATGATCATACTTATTTTGAGTCAATTCATGCATTTTATAGTTGATTTTGGAATAATGCTGAATAATCAATTTTGTGCTTAATTGAATTTTAATGTGTGAATTTGTCTTTTGCAAGATAATGAAATTAAATAAGTGGATTTGTGCAAAGAAGAAAGCTAATGGACTTTAATTTTACAAGGGCCATGTGAAGTTAAAGAAGGTCAACCCAATTAAATTCAAGTCCAATTGGAGCAAGGAATCAAAGGAAATTTGCATCAAATTCAAGTCCAATTTGGATTAGGATTCCAACTTGCGCACCAGTTAGTATTTGGAGCATAACCTTCGGCTCTAATGTCCAATCAAGGTGATTCAAGTTGGGCTGGAAAGCTAACTTAAAGGGCTACAACCTTTTGGTTTATCAAAAGTCCGAATTATGAAGTTAAATGGGCCAAAAACGTCGGTTAAGTGAAGCCTAAAAATCTGGAATTTTCTCCAAAAGGGAATTCAACTTGTAATAGGATTCCTTGACTTATTTAAAGGCTCTTTAGGGCAAAATTCAGAGGAGAGCTGCTGTAGAACATAATTTAGATCTTCTTAAAGTTTATTTACAGTTTTTAGAGTTTTATTTGTGTTATGGCTTGCTAGAAGCCTTGCTAAGGTAAGGGGTGAAACCCAACCGTTTATTGGTATGTTCTTAACAATTATTTATTGGTTTTAATGCTTATGTTTTTATGTTTTTGATTGTTCTAATCATCTAGAAAAGTGTTTAGTTCTATATAATCCTTTGATTTATCGTAGACTCTGGGCACATTAAATGCTTAGTATTCCCTGCAAATTAATTTACTAGTTTTGTTTTGCCTAAAATCAATCAATTTCATGAAACTACTTTAGACAATTAATTCTTGAGTTCTTATTGTTAAATCATCTGACTAAGATCATCCTTCGTATGAATTTTAGTAGAGTTATAAAATAAATATTGTTAAGACTACTAATAGATGTGTTGTGTGTGGATCCCTAAACCTTAGCGCCTTAATATATTGTTATTTTCTCTCAATTTAAATTACCTTTACTAAACTATCAAAAATCTCTTCAGTTAAACTTTATTATTTTAGTTTTATTCTCTATTGGTTTGCTAATCAATTCCCTTTTCCCTGTGGATTCGACCTCGGACTTTCCGAGTTATCACTTCGCGACAATCTTGCAATTGGGAGCATTATTTAAGTCGCAGCAGGACCTTTGATCGCCATTTCAGTTCCAAATTATCAAAGTAGATGAGGACCTTTGATCATCATCCCATTCCAGATCAAAGTAGAGGAGGACCTTTGATCACCATTTCAGTTCCAAATAATCAAAATAGAGGAGGACCTTTGATCATCATCCCATTCTAGATCAAAGTAGAGGGGGACCTTCGATCGCCATTTCAGTTCCAGATGATCAAAGTAGAGGAGGACCTTTGATCATCATTCCATTCCAGATCAAAGTAGAAGAGGACCTTTAATCGTCATTCCATTCTAGATTAGAGTAGAAGAGGACCTTTGATCATCATTCCATTCTAGATCAAAGTAGAAGAGGACTTTTGATCTTCATCTCAGCAATTCCAGATCAAAGTAGAAGAGGACCTTTGATCATCACTCCACTCCAAATCAGAGTAGAAGAGGACCTTTGATTGTCATTCCATTCCAAATTGAAGTAGAAGAGGACCTTTGATCACCATTCCCATTCCAGATTATCAAAGTAGAAGAGGACCTTTGATCGTCATTCCATTCTAGATCGAAGTAGAAGAGGACCTTTGATTGCCATTCCCATTCCAGATTATCAAAGTAGGAGAGGACCTTTGATCGTTATTCCAGCAACTCCAGATCAAAGTAGAAGAGGACTTTTGATCGTCATTCCATTCTAGACCAAAGTAGAAGAGGACCTTTGATCGTTATTCCAGCAACTCCAGATCAAAGTAGAAGAGGACCTTTAATCGTCATCCCAGATAACTTCATTTTCAAGATCAGGATTGAAGACTCCTTTGGTCACCCCAATTGCCAAGAATCACGTCCAGAGTCATCAACTACCAGCTAAATTTGGTATTTTCATTTTTTGTCAAAAGATATGGCTAGTTCTATGTTTCAAGATTTTAGGTGCAAGGGCTAGGTAATCTTTGAAAATTCAACCTCAATTAAATCATGGTCACTAAAATTAGTGTCTTTGTTTTACATTGGCATTCGCTTTTCAAGCAGTGTCAATGAGGGCATTTTGTAGACACTCAATTTTGCACCCATGATTTAATCAAGGAGAATGACTTGAATGACCATCCATGTACCTCAAAAATCATGCTTGCATAACATGCATCAATTGGTTCTTGCATTACATACATCAAATTGTCTTTGTATTACATGCATTAATTCATTCATTGCATATCATAAAAATGATCTTGAGATTCTAACGGTCGCAACAGTGTTTCTGGTTTCCAAATCAAACCATTTGATCAAAAGATATTGCATGATCAAGTTTGCACGGTCAGCATGCATTGTCTAGGTAAGGTCGACCACACATGATTAGTTTAAATTAATTCTGATTGGTTAAACCATTAAAATTAATTAAATAATTTTGTGATTGGTTGACAATTAGTGTTTAAAATAGGATTGCATGCATAGGAATAAAAGGGATGATTGGATAACATTAAAATTGTGGATAATTTGAACTTTATCAAGATTTATTTTAGGTATTTATCTACAAGATAATTGTTCTTTAATAGCTTGAATTATCCAAAAAAAATAGATGAAAAATCATGGACGAAGGATGAAAACGCGTCTAGGTATAAGGACCGGCCAAAAAATCCTAGAAGAGGAGTCCAAACGGCACCCGAACGTGAAAGAACGATTGAAGTCCAAAGGCCAATTCGGCACTCTAGAAGGGCCAAATTTTCTCCTTGTGGGCTTTAGCCCAACGGCCTTCAGGTGATGATAAGGCACACCCTTTTCGATCTTTTCTCAAAAGGATGCGTCCGGATTCAAACCCTAATCGTCTGTGCCTATTTTTTGGAGTCTTTTGGCCACTATAAATAGAGACTGAACCTCATAATTCAGCACATTTTTTTTTTTGTTTTACGCTTTAAAAGGCACACGTTTTGAGGCTCTCAAATTGCTGATATTTGCTGATCCTCTTTGAGATTTGTTGCTTAAATTAGGGTTTTTAGGTTTCAAAGATAACTGAATAAGTTTCTTTGAACCCTAAAACATCCTCTCAAGAACAAGAAGTGCTCATGCAAGAGGTTGTTTTCAATCGCCCTCTCTTTTTTATGCTATCTTTTTATGTTCATGAATGTTTTATCCATAGCATGAATTGTTAATTGTTGTTTTGTTTAAAGCATGATTGTTTTTTTATGTGATTGTTATAATCTCTTTCTTGAATGTCAATAATCTACATGTGAGTAATTTTTTTTCTTAAAATAAAACAGATCTGCATCTTTCTTAGATGTAGATCTGAAATTTTCTCAAATAAAAACGGATCTGCATCTTTATGAGATGCAGATCTGAATTTTTCTCAATTAAAAACTGATTTGTATCTTTCTTAGATACATATCTGATTTTTCTTTAATACATGTAGATTTGAAATAAAGAAAAAGATTAAACATGAATGTGTTTGTATTTGTTTTCTTTAATTCATGTTGCATAAATTTAGATTATGAGCGAAACTCTCTCCTTAAAAAATCGTTTTCATTCTTTTTTAACATATACAAAACAGATCTGGTTTTTCTGTAAAAAACAAAAAAAAAAAAAGACATTTTTTTTAGTTCTTAAAAACAGATCTGATCTTTTATAAATTCAAAAACCATTTTTTTAGTTCTTAAAAAATAGATCTGATGTTTATTAAAATCACAAGATTTTATTTTATATAATAAAAACGGATCTGAATTTTTATCACCAAAAACCACTTTTTTCTACATACTACAAAACAGATCTGGTATTTTGACAAATCAAAATCAATGTTTTTACCAATCAAAATAGATCTGAATTTTTTTTAAAACAAAAGAAGAGATTTCATTCATAAATAAATTTGTGTGATTTAATTTTAGTGTCACATATTCAACATATCATTCATGACATACATAAAAAAGTACATTGGTCCTAAGAGTCTAGAAGACCAGACTTTATCTAGGCGGAATGGGTGCCTAACTTCTTCCCATTCCATAACCTAGCCTTCAGATTTAGGTCTTTGGTTATGTAGATTTGGCCTTGTCTTTATTTATTTTTGGGTAGAATGTAACTAGGACAAAAGCCATGTATTTTTGGTAGATTGTAACTAGGACCCAAAGCTACGTAATTTAAAATTTTTTCAAGATATATAATTTCTTTTATTCAATCAATGAAGAGAACAATTCAGTCATGTATTTGTATATATTTATTTTTTCTTATTTTTTTGTATAAAAAAATTAAGTGGCGACTCTATACCACTTACCCAAAAAGAGAGGTGCCCTAAAATGTACCCGAATCTCTTTTTTGAGGGACACTTTTTGTCGAGGTCTCTCACATTGATCATTGAGTTATTTTTGAACTTGTGGATTTGTGCTTCAGGTCGGTGTTGATCTTGTGGAAGAAAGCATGCGGATGATTGGAGGTTTGCAACTGGTGGCGCACACTCAATTTCCCAATATATGCTCAATGAAATGAGCTAGGTAAAAGATGATGCTTCCTTAATGCTTCTTGCTTGAACTCCATGGTAATGGATTTAACATCTGTCTTTGGTGATTTTTCAAAACAACTGAATGGCAATTGCTAATGCCAACACAAGATCCTTGGAGGAGAGAATCATAAATCTTGAATTTCAGAATCGACAACATGAATCTCACAGACGGAGATACTGTGGGTGGCTCCTCTAGGGGTGGGTTTAGGAGATCTTCCTGCCGGCGGACTCGAAGTTCAAATGATGCTTGACTTGTTTTTAATTTCCCAGCAAAGACAAAAAAAGTATTCCTTAGACAATTTGTATTAACTTCTGCTCTTAGCTCTTTATCTTTGGATTGCTTTTAGTCTTGCTAAAACTTAGATGAGACAAGTTTAGAATTCACCTGATGAAGCTCTGTAGTAAATAATTTGAAATTATCTAACCACTTCTGATGTGATTTGTACTTACTTGAATGAGGCATAGCCGAATGACCCTAGTTTGAAAACCTATGCATGATGACTTTCTATTTTTTTTAAAAAGGGGTTTCTCTCTCTTTTTTTTTTTTTGAAAAGGGATGATTGGCTTTATTTATTTCAGAAAAAGGGGATAAGGCATAGCCGATGCCCCTAGTTTAAAGAATAGATGCATGATTTTGAAAAATCTTGATTTGGTTAATTTTCTCTTCTTTCTTTTGAAACAAATGATGCCCGTGATAATTTTTGAAAAATGGGCAAGACATGGCCAAAATGCCCCAGTTTGATAGTCCATGTGAATTTTTGAGAAATTTCATTGCATAACCATTTTTTTGTAGAGAAAAATAGAGCCAAAATGGGCCCATGAAGTGCACGAAAACACAAAATAAGGCAATTAGGTCGTGGCTAGGCTGGGTGCCGGCAGGCACACCTAATTTTGCCTCAACTCCTAGCGTTTTTCCAACGCATTTTCTGTGCTTTTGAGTTTTTTGAAAAATATTTTTCTGTTTGGGACTATGAAACACTTTACTAGTCAGTTGTAAACTCTTTAAACCTATTTAAACCTAGTTAAAGACTAAGGGAGCTTATTTTAGCATTAAACCTACAAACAAATCTCTGCATCATAGTTATCAAGACACAACAATCACATATAAGAATTATTCATGGCTAGTAATCAAAATTTTCCTTATTCAATCACACATGATATCAACAGATGGGTTCGTAGTTTTGATTTTATCACCAAGACCAATTTCACAGCCTACAAGCTAGAGGGGATCAAGGCATTGAGGAATGTCAAGATCAAATGGGATTTTCTCTGTACTACTGTAAAGTTCTGGGATACTGAAGATCATGTATTCTGGTTTAAAACTATTGAACTTTGTCCCACAATCAAAGAGTTTTCAGCTATTTTGGGTTATGAACCTGGCAAAAAATCCTTAGCAGTTTCTTATGATCCCAAACATAGGGAGATCTTGTTTGATGCTCTAGGGCTTCCTACTTCAATTACTAGCAGCATGATTGAAGACCACATGGTGAATCTTCATGCAGTTGTTACAAGACTTATTAACAAACGTACTTACAGTGTGTCTGACAACATGCAGAAAAATTTTGGCTTAGCTCTATGCTTCATGGGAGAATTTTTGCTTTGCTCAAGAAGGCCTGGCTTTGTGTATGCTCGAGCCATAGGTATTGTGAGTTGATAGGCCAAGAATGTATTGACCTCTTTAGTAACTTAATTAATTAATTTAGCCAAGTGTAATTAATTAGATTCAATTACATGCAATAGGCGTGGTAGCACAAACAAATCACCAAATAACTAAATGCAACAGAAATTAAATTTGACATGGGTGATTTGTTTACAAATGGGGAAAACCACCGAGGCAAAAGCCCACTGGGTGAATTTAAGGTCAAGGTCACCACTCTTGAGAATCCACTATTATCAAAACAAGCGGTTACAAGTAAAAGGAATCCTAGTACCTAATATCAACCTATAGTTGAACCTTTACCCCAATACCCAATTGGACTTATGATGTAGTGGCAATCTCTCATTTCAATGCACGAATTCTAGTATGTGACTAACCAATGATGCACGGATCCCAGTACGTGACTAACTCCACAACAACCCTTTGATTGTTGTAGTTGATTTGTAGCAGCTTCACATAGAAACATCAATTAGATCTTCAATGTTGGTGCAAGAGACTTTGCTTGGTTATAGAACCTAAAGGCCTATAAGAAACGCAATAGGAACTCTTTCTTCTGTAGGAGGAGGCTAGGGTTACAAAAAGAAAACCTTATGAATCTCTCTAGGGTTAGGTTTTTCTTTTTCCACCTCCTTTAAATAGGAGCTTAATGGGCTCTCCTATTCCAAATAGGTTTACACAAATCTTGAGCTTTCCTAGTCCAATAAGGATTATACAAACCCACAAACCTTGGGTTTTCCTAGTCCTATAAGGATTATACAAACCCATAAACAAATAGCCTTTTAGAATAAAAATGTTACTGGCTATAGTCTGAATCCCATAAGCTCGATAGATCGAGACATGTGTCAAGCTTTAATGAATCTCAACAGATCGAGCTTCTGTCGAGGAGGTATCGAGACCTGTAGATTGCACTTTTCTTAAGCAGTTCTTGAGTAATCTTCATCTCTTCAATGTAACCACTTGTAATGATCATCTTGAACCTACTTAGATTTACCCAAATACAAGTAAAGTGCGTTTTGTCAAAGGATATGCTAATTACATTAAAATTGTTAGGGTTTATGCCCTAAAAATCCAATTTATTGGCATGTCATAAATAATTAAATTGTTTTATTATATGAGACTATTTATAAATGAACTAATGGGATATTATCTTAGTCCATGAGATGCATAGCATGTGATTTATGTGATTTAGTCATAGAAGATATAAATCACAAGTTTTTTGTAAACTCAGAATTTTAGTTCGTAGTCGGTGATGAAATTGGGCATTTCATCTATGAAGATTATAACATATCAACTAAGATGATTTGTCTTGATCATGGAAGTGGAGACTTCTAGTTGATATGTTGATATGTTTTAAGAGTTGAGACATATTGAACTGGGCCGCTGTGAGATTAATTATTCTCCTAACGATTGTCAAATGAATAATAAATCTCACAACTTCTATTTATATCAACTCTAAATCCTGAGAGAATAATAAACCTGATCATGAGGTGTAAGTTTCTTTGATATATTAGGAGTGAGATCTAAAGTCAGGATCAAAACCTCAGTATGTTGGGCAGTCGCATTTAGTGTTGATGGAACATATATTTTCAAGATGGAATTCATAATCTCTTAAAGGAGATAGAAAATATTCCTTTGAGATAAGTTTAATGGGTTTAGTTATTTAGAATGTTGGGCCCAACCACTTTAGTAAGGAGTTACTAAAGTATATATTTATGAAATTGGATTTCATAAATATATAATGAATAACTTAAAGGATTATATTAGAACATATGTGATTCACTTGTTAGGAACATATGCCACTATTTTATGTAATTAGCTTATCCTTTGACAAAACGCATTTTACTTGTATTTGGGTAGATTTAAGATGTGTTTAAATACTTCAAGAAACTATGTTTCAAGATCAAGTGTTGAAGCCTTCAAGTTTGTCCAAGAAAACAAGCTGAAAGTGCAGAGTTACTATAGCTCGACAGCTAGCTCGACAGTTAGCATGTGTCGAGGTTTAGGAAGCTGTTTCAGCCCCGTGGCTCGACAGCTAGCTCAACAGATGCTCGATAGCTTCTATTTGTCGAGGTTTACAAAAACAGAATTTTTGATCTGTTTTTCTTGGGATCTGTAGATGTGTCTTTGGGTTTTCTTTTCTCCTAACCCTAGACATATAAAAGGATTGTTTTAAGGGCCGTCAAAGAGTTCATAAGTTGCACAAGCATTGAAAAAACTCTATTCAAGCAAATTGTGACTGGAGACGAAGTTCTTGCCCTAGTTCATCTCTTTCTCTTGAAGAAGTTGCTGTGTATGTGCACCGTAGGGTTTTGTGACCAAGCATCTTCTTGATCTTCATTGTGTGGATGAGCTGAAGAACTTTGTAGCCAACAACCTTCTTAGTTGGTGATTGAAGTCGCGTACTAGGATCCGCGCAATTGGTTAGTCACGTACTTGGGAGCCGTGCATCAAAAGGGGAAACTGTCACTACAGAACAAGTCCAATTGGGTATTGGGGTAAGGGTTCAACTGTAGGTTGGTAAGGTACTTAGAATTCCTTTACTTGTAACCGTTTGTTGTGATAATAGTAGAGTTTCGGGAGTGGTGACTTGAAAATCATCCGGTGGGGTTTTTGCCGTTAGGTTTTCTCCATTCGTAAACAAATCACCGTGTTATTTATTTTCCATTGTATAATTAGTTTATTGGTGATTTGTTTGTGCTACCATGCATTTGCATGTTAATTAACTTAATTAATTCACTTGGTTAAATTAATTGGTTAATTTATCACAAGGGGTCAATTCGTTTTTGGCCTATCAGATTAAATCGGGTACTCAAGGATTAAGATGTAGCAATCTTCAAAGTGGTGGTCAAAATTCATGACTTTGTATTATTACGAATATTTTAATGAAGGGGTTGCATGTATAATAAAGTCTTGGGATATAATTTATTAATAAGGCCTAGAGTGCAATGATATTCATATAATGGTTTTGAATATAATTAATGGTAACTTTGGACTTGTCAAGAGTTGACAGAAAAGCCCAAGGCCCATTGGAGCTAAAGTCTTATTTGTTCCCTTTTGGTTCCACTCCAAGCCACACACTGAAGCCCAATTGGAATGGCCCAAAAGGCTAGCCCAATTAGATAATCAGTTATATATATAAGGAGAGAAACATACAGAATTTCAATAAGAGTTTTCATAATAGAATGAAATGGTTTGTATATGAGTGTGAGATACTCTCTTATTCTTTCCTCGGAAACTGATTGAGAGACCACACTTCTTGGACATCAAGTGGAATTGGAGTGAAGATTAAAAGTGTTCCCAAGTACTTCTAATCTTTTGTTTTTGAATTTCGCCACACCAAGGTATGCTTTCTTGTTCTTAAATTCTCAGACTTACATAGTACATGTTATCAATTGCAAATGAAGTAGATCTGTTAATTTTCCATTGCGTATGTTTTGTATGCGATACAAACATGTATTTTTCCAACAAAAATATGTCCTTAACATGAGTCAAGTTAAGGATGGTGATAATCCTGCTTCTCTGATCCTGGCAAAAACTCTTTTAGGGTTGGACTCCGTATTTCTTGGTGGAGAGTCGCAACAATTTCTTGGGAGACCCTTGACTTTGCAAATATGGTTGATGGAAAGACTGGACATGATCGCTACACCCACTATTGCTAATTATGGTCCTAGAAATTTTCTCAGTAGGGCTGTTCTCAAAACTGAGTGTCAGACTGAAAGCAACAGGGTGAAATTTCTGAATAAGAAATCTAGTGTCTCAATTCGATGGGATTGTTATTGGTGGAAGTGTTCACCTCCTTTGTTGTGGTCCCTGGGTGAAATTTCTGAATAAGGAGGGCAACTTTCTATAAGGTTGATAGGCTCTTGAGACAATTCAATATGAGTAGGGAATGCTTGGTGGAAGGCTCGACGGAAGAGGAAGAAAGCCTTTCACTCCTATGGACACAAATCCTACTTCTGTAAGTGAATGTTCACTTGGTGTGTAAAACACTAGTGAATGTTTAGACCCCAATTTCAAAAATACCAACACAAGCTTATATTCAAACAATGTATGTGCGAAATGATAAATATAAGCTATACCCAAACAATCAAACTACTTTAAGCCATAATTTAATCACAACACAGTAGTAATTAAATGCAAAAAGTAAATGATAGAGA
Source organism: Quercus tomentella (assembly GCA_028535165.1). NCBI lineage: Eukaryota > Viridiplantae > Streptophyta > Magnoliopsida > Fagales > Fagaceae > Quercus > Quercus tomentella. The sequence continues at coordinate 22,901,058 of JAPQVY010000111.1, read as the reverse complement.
GAAGCAAACACAAGATAACACCGGCACGTGTTATCGAAGAGGAAATCAAAGAACTCGGCGAAAAACCTCTTTGGCGCCCTCCAAGCGGTGAAATGATCCACTAGAAAATCAGTTGGGATACATGAATAGCAATAGAACCTCCAAGCCTAATCTACCTGATGCACCTAAGCCCTCCAAGCTTCTTGCTCCAATAGGGTTAAGCCTAACCTCGTCTTCTTTAGCTTACCGAATCCTGCAATAAGGCCATTGCATCAACCAAATGAATTGGTCCTCTCTGAACTGCTTCCCAAGCACCAAATAACTTTCTTACTGATATGGGTATGGTGAGATAAGAATTTGGCTAAAGATCCTCTTAAGGGTATGTCAATGGAGAGGGTGAGAGTAGAGGAATTTGAAGAGTCAAATGTATAAGATTGTGGATGAATCAATCTTGTTGTTCTCTGGGGTTTCTCTCTCAAAATTCTCTCTGGAAGCTCTCTACATATCGTGGGTATAAGGGTATTTTACAGTAGCGTATGAGAAGGAATGTGAAAAGACATTTTTTTTTGCAAAACAGGGGGCTTTGGCAAGTGACTCGCAACTGAGATGAGTCACGAGTTCTAGTTGCCAACTAACAGAATGACCAAATTGTACTTTTTGTCTTGTAGTGATCCAGCTATACTGACCCTTCAACTTCCTACATGCTTCACACGTGTGACACTTCGAGCAAGTCACCACTCGCGAGTCAGTCGCGAGTTCCAGTCGCGAGAATGCTCTTGAATGCACACACTTGATCAATTCTTCACACTCTCTCACACACAACCCTTACATTATTCCCACCTAAATATAGGGTTTCTAATTGTTGAATTATAAGCAAATTTGGCACGGAATAAAGCCAACACATGGTTGAATAAATTCAACCTTATAGTAAGGAACATGTTGTTGGGCTTAGACATGGTTGACCGAGTGGATCAATCTTTTGTTAAGGTTCACTTTCACAGGATGACCATGGAATATTCTAACTAGCTGGTGAACAAAATCACGAATAAGGAGGCTAACGTTACTTCTATGAGAAAACAATTTCTTAAAGATAACCAAGACAAGCATGAGGATAACAACTATGAGTTTAAAAGGAGAGACAAAGATGACAAAGTACCTACCACAGACGGAACCAACGAACAACCAAAGGAGAAAAGACTGAAGAAAAAATGATTGTCTTAATTTTTGGTTTCGAACATGTTTATTTTAAAAGCTGATGTGAAATTCTTAGGTTTAGGAATTATTTAGGACTTTCGGGTTTAGGGTTCTGTTTAGGGTTTGACTAGTTTAGGGTTTGGCTTTTTACGGATTGTTAATTTTTTTAGAGTTTGGCTTAGGGTTTGGATTTTAAAGTTTGTGTAATGTCATGGTTTAATGAAATGGTTAAATTTTGGAAACAATTTTTTCCTTTTTTTTTTTTTTTTTTTTTTTTTTTTTTTTTTTTTGTGCTTGATGGGTAAATGGTGGGTTTGGGGAAGTTGTGACCGGACCAATGTATGGTTGCCTATGTACCTTCTTGGCAGAAGGATCAAGTCATTGTGTAGTTCATTTTATTTGCCTTAACATTTTGTCTAGGCTGCCCTTTTGGGTTTTCAACTGGTAGGCTTTCTCACTCTTTTTGTTTTTTACTCTCCTTTTGTGTAGATCGCCCTTTCGGGTTTTCAACCTACCCTTTTTTTTACCGAACCTAGGAAAGAAAATAACATGATTTACAACCACTTCAGATGTTGTGTTTTCAGACTAACACCTCAGACATGGTATTTCTTCAATAGGTCCATATTAGTTGGCTCAGTAAAAGGGTTTGCATCTAGGTCCATCAACCTTACCGCTCCCCCAGAGTATATCTACTTAATAATATATGGACTTGCCCAATTTTGCTTGAACTTCCCGTTTGTTTTTTGAATCGAGGCTTGTATCTCCTTCAGCACCAAATCTCCTATCTTCAGATTTCTAGCTCTTACCTTCTTGTCAAAAGCTTTTCTAATTCTTCATTGGTAACCTTAAATGTGATACAAGGCCTTGAGTCTCTTCTCATCCACCATGCATAATTGGTCATATCTACTCTACAACCAATTTACTTTGGGGATTTCACTCTCCAATACTATTCTCAATGAACGAACACCCATTTCAATGGGAAGGATTGCCTCCATCTCATATACCAATGAATAAGGAGTGGCTTTTGTGGAGGACTGAATTGATGTCCTATACCCCTAAAGTGCATAGGGTAACTGTAGATGCCAATCCTCGTAGTTTTTCGTGTTCTTCTTCAAAATTCTCCCTATGTTCTTGTTTGCAGCCTCAACTGCTTCATTGGTCTGAGGACAGCAGAGTAAGGATTTGTGGTGTTGAATATTGAACTGTCAAGTAGACTCTCTACGTCTTCCTTAAAATGCAGCCCATTATCTGAAATAATTTCATGCGGTACCTTATATCTATAAATGATATTAGTTTGAATAAACTGAGCAACTTTCTTTGAGTTCAAAACCTTATATGAGGCAGTTTCCACCCATTTAGTGAAGTAATCAATAGCAACAAGTATAAATTCATGGCCATCGGATGCCGTTGGGTCAATCTTCCCAATAATATCTATTCCCCATATAGAGAATGGCCAGGGCGAAGTCATGGTATGTAATGGCATAGGCGGTGTTGATACCGTATTTTATTCGCTTTCGGTTTGCGTGCCGGACCCCGAAAAATCCAAATATATCATTTTCTCTTTACGGGGCCATGAGAACATCTAGAACGACGTGGTGCAACTTGTTCGGATACCGGAGCACCCAAAGTACATTTTTTAGCTAAAATGACCAAAATGCCCCTGGTTGGCCCTAGGGTTGACCTAAGATCAAATGAGGTCCAAACTACAGCAAACATTTTTCATAGTTTTACTTCAAACTCGAGCTTCTCGAAGATTTTTAACAACTTTGACCCGAAGTTGATCTCGAGTGGGCCCCAAAAACCCTAACTTTGATCCAGCTACTCGGACAGGTTGAAACTAATCCCATTCCAAAGATTATCTAATTCTAGTTCCAACGACTGTTCATGGGTTGAAATTGGAGCTAAAACGGCCGAGATATCACGAAAACCGGGATGATGTACCGATCGCTGCACCACAAACTTCCCGGAGCCATAACTTTTGATCTGACCGTTGGATTTTTGAGTTCCATACCTTTTTAGAAATTGAAAATGAAGATCTATCCAAGGTATTGAGATCAGCCCGATCATAGGGGGTTTGAGGCCGACAGCCATTGAAAGGCTGCCGGCGGCCTTACAATGGCCGCCGCCTCGATTTTCGCACTTGGGGCTATAAATAGAACCAGGCACGCCCTAGACCAGGACACACATTTTTCTGAAATTTCTCTTCTACCCAGCTTCTCTCTACATTTTTTCTCTCTTCCAAATACCCAAAAACACTAAAAAAAAAAAAAAAACACATCAAAGTCTCTTGATTCTCCTCTCTTCACCAAGAACACAAGGTATTACTTTTGAACCCAATCTTCCTTTCCTTGGTTCTACGCTTGGGGTATGGGGTTTAGGGGTGTGGATGTAGCCTTTTTGGTTATCATCCACACCCCTAACCTTCTAAATCTTTTTCTAGCATTTATCTTTTTTGTTTTTCTTGAATAACATGATTTATTGCTTTCTTTGACATGTTTCTTGCTTATCTTGTTTCTAGCATGTTCTTAGCTTAGATCCATGTTCTTTTATGCTTGCTCACATGTTTATTTGTCCCGATCTATGTGCTTTATGCTTTATGCCATGCTTTCTATGCCTAGATCTACATTTTCCATGTATTGTTTGGCTAGATCCACATATTCCTATGCTTGTTCACATGCTTATATGTTTAGATCTACATGCTTTGGGTTTTATGCCATGTTTCTTATGTTTTGTTCCTCTTTTTGCTGTATATTGATGTTAGGGTTATGTGCTCACATGCCTGATACCATGTCTATAGTTATGCTTTGCTCGGATCTATGTGTTTGTACACTTTTCGCCATATTTTGTGCTTAGATCCTCTTCCGTACATGTTTATATGTTTGGATTCATGTTCTTCCATGTTTATGTGTTGAGCTTTTGCATACTCATGCACGTTTTGCACATGCCTATGCCTAGATCTATGTTTATGTGCTTAGATCTACGTTTTCACATGTTCACATGCTTAGATCTAGGTTTTTCACATGCTTGTGTGCTTAGATTTGTGCTCTGCTTGCTTTATGCCATCTTCCATGTGCTTTTTCACTCCAGGCCATGTTTGCGTGCCTAGACCTAGGCTATGTTTGTCTTGCCATGTGCTATTGTAGCCCTTTTGTTGCATTATCTTTCTTTCTGATGTTTTTGGCTTATTGGTTCGGACTCGATTTAGACCCTATGGTCTTAGTGACTGTCTGTAAGCCTTGGCCCATATCAAAGGGTTTGGATCACCCCATTTGCATGTCTATGCTTGCTTGCTTCTGTGCTTTATGCTTGTGTTAGTTTCTCTAGTTCTAGGCTTTGCCATGCTTGATGCCCTTAGCGGGTATGTGGTTGTGTGGTTACGTCCGACACCCATGTGACCTTGTCTAGATGTAACCACTTGGGATGCATTGCCATGATGCCAGTTGCTTTATGCATACCTCTCCCTTTCTGCTCCATGCGATGATATGCTTGCCATGCTTGTTTGTGCCACCCGTTGGCTTTCTGTGCATTGTTACACGTTTGTTTGCATGTCCATGCATGAGTCTTGCTTGCTAGTGTGTCGTCCATGCTTCAACATAATGAAGTTATGGATATTCGATCCAAACCTACATTTGTCCCTTGTGGACACCACCTTTTGTTTGTTTCCTTGCTTGCTTGTTGGTTAGCTTTCTTGCCTTTGACACATGCTGTGCTTGCCATATCTATCTTGCTTGTTCACTTTGCATCCTTTTGCTATTATCTACGCATTTTCCTTCCATTGCTTGTCTGCTGGTTTCTTGTCTTTGCCTTTGCATGTACGTACATAAAGCGAGGATGCTTGGAGCTAGGGCAAGGTCTCCTAGGAGCAAGTAAAAGGGGCAAGGATGCGAGCACTCCAACACGAACTGAGTGGCAATCGCAGTTAGTAGGTTTAGGGTTTGGCTTTTTCCCTTTGGTTATGTACTCTTTTAAACCCCCTCATTCCTCCTCCCTTTCTCCCTTGGATGGTTTGTATTAGGTATATCATACTTTGTACCATTCGTCCTCATCTCTAGAGTATGGCGACCTCTGTTTATTTTTCTACACCTATATTTTAGGCCATACTCTAGGGATGTAGGCATTTACTTTCCTGCTGTGTGTGCTAGCATTGTGTATGATGCATGTATATATATATCTGCTTGCCCTTTTCTAGTGTGATTGTCATGATCCGTGTCACTTAAGGCTAGCAATGCCTAATTCCCGCCCCAAAAGGAAGGTGACTTCTCATTGGATTTTTGCGGTGGAAATCTGGCACTTTGCTTGAATGCCTTAGGAAAGCATAGATTGGGACCACACCCATTCCAAAAGCCAAACCTCAAAGCCCCCATGCATGTGAAGCCCCATAAGCCAATGCTAAAATCGTATTTTTACTGCCAATCTTCAAAAATTAAGGTTTTATCAAAACAAAGGACTATCCTTGGCCAAGCGTTGTGGGGTGCCTAACACCATCCCCACACGTAACCAAACTTCCAGACTTAAGAATAAAGATTTTTTGCCATCCACATTAGATTAGGAAAAATTACCTTTTTCTTAACCTAGGATTGGTAATAAAATCAACTAGAAATAGGTGACCAATCACACCTTAGAAAAACCTAATGATTGGTGGCGACTCTACTTACCTTTGGTAATCCCTTAAAATTTGGCCCAAATTCCTGCCATTAACGCCAAAGGTAGACCTACCTTCCTCCATTGAGAGAGAGAGCACCTGAAGCTCTGCGCGAACAACACACACCATCGTATCGAGAGAGGCCCTCCAACGGGGCCCCGCACGTGCGGGAACTGTCGCCATGGCAGGTGGTCGAACGAAGGCCCACAACGGCAGCGGCGATTTTTCCACTTCTGCCTCGATTGAGGTCAGGCATCGACAGACTGGCGACTCCACTGGGGATCGATGAGAGTTTAGCCTTTTAAGCTTTTAATAAACCCATAATCTTTGGACATTGGATTTTAAAAACACAGAAATTGGCATTGGCCTCCGGGGCTTTTCCTTTTGAAAAAGGCTTCTATTGCATCCTAGTAGACCATTTTCAAAAAGAGCCAAAATCTTTTTCCAAAAAATCCTTTTCCGAAAGGGTGGCTTTGAGGTATTTTCACATGGGGATTTTACCGGTTTCCTCACATGCTTTACCGGTTTCCTCACATGCTTTTCCACTTTCCTCACATGCTTTACAGCTTTTCTTCACATGCAAACATAGGGTAGCAAAATTTAATTTCCGCTACAGCTTTATTTGCTTTCCATATATATATCTGCTGTGCTTTGAAAAAGTCTTTCCCCTTCATTAAGGATTGCATGACATACACCCTTTTTGAGCCAAACTCGGGCTCTGCATTGCTGGCATAGTCACATCTCTTTGGGGATTTCATCACCCCATTTGTAAATGCTTAGATGAAAACATCGGCAGTGTTACCCATAGTTAGATTTGGGGTTGATGTTGTAGGCACTTCTGGGTCCATGGGTGGACAGGAGTTGCTGAAAAGGCCCTCTTGATCCTTCCTGCCCCATAACTTCCATGAAGGGAGGGGTATGGCGATTGAGTACCTTAGGACAGGAACCACCTACCACTTAAGCCTTTGCATATAGTGGGGCTAGTTATGTCAAACCCGTAAGGACTAGATCAAGCCCAGAGCCCATCAAGACTAGGTGAAACCTAAAGAGTGAACATCCAAGTCTAGGAAAGGATACCCTTATAGGGCTAAAGGTCAGGGGAAAGTGTCTTGTAGCAGGTGCACCCTTTTCGCTTGCGCCAAAGAAATTGTGCTCTACTCCAGGTTCTTTCTATCCTACTTGCATAGCATCCATGATTAAACCCCTAGGAAAAGCAACCCCGTTGCTTGTACATGTTAGACCATACTCTATCCCTAAGATTTCACAACCCTACAAGAGCCTCATGCATACACTAATTGGTCCCATCACCTAAATTGTGCAAGGATAAAATTTGTGGCAAGTAACCGAAACTCCATTCGAGGGGGAGGTGCTGCCGGAAAACCGTCAAGAATCCCAAGATATCATGAGTCCAAGATTTCTCCCAAGGAAGATCCAAAAAAGATTGCTAGGAGACCAAGCTTCCCCAAGAGATCCAAATCACCAAGAGATCAATGCCGTCCAAATTGTCAAGAGATCCGAATTGCCAAAATGTCAAAATTGCCAAAGATCCTAGATGTCAAGAATCCAAGGGTTCCCCCAAGAGATCCCTGTTGTCCAAGTGTCCAAAAAAGCTTCCCCGAGAAGTCCTCATTATCAGAAGCCGAGCTTTTCCTTGCGGTCGCATTTCTTGTATTGTAAAAGGCCCATTGTTGGAGCTGATTAACCCAGCATTGTAAAAGCAACTTTTTGTACAAGCATGTAATTAAAGGAAGGGTCCTTCCCGCATTGTTAAGCATGTCATGAAAGTTTCGGCTACTTGCCTATCTTGTTCACTAATCTTGCATCATAGTAGAAACTCACCATGATAAATACCCGAGCAAGGGTGCAAAAGCCAAATTTTCCTGAAAATGGTAGGTGCATGTTAAATAGCAAGAACATAAACTAACTTGATTTTGGTGTTGTGTTTCCACTTTGTCAAACGCACCCCGTTTCTTTCACCTCCGACTATTTCTCAAGATCAAAAGATTGCTAAAAAGAAACAGGCTAAGCTACTGCCACGCCGTGATCCCATTGTCACTAGGTCTTGCACAAGAGAGATGTCTAATAGTGGTACTTCTCCCCATGAGGAAAATGCTCAGGAAATTGCTCTTCTGAAAGAGCAAATGTCAGAATTGATGTGCATGGTGCAATAATTAGTTGTAGGGGGAGGACAAAACTCTTCTGGTCATAGCCAAGGAGGTCCCCAAACCGAGAATGAAAATTAGCCTCCGCTAGTACAGCAACAGGGCCACAATGTACCGCCCCAGGACCACGATCGAGAAACAAATCCTTCTAAGGACAAGAACCCTAAATCTGGGTATGGCCAAGTCAAGAGCCAAGTGGAAACTCTAGCTGAGAAGCTTTGTATCATAGAGGGCTCTAGTGTCCATGGAAGCTTTGATTTAGACAGTCTAACCAACTTCCCTTAGGTCATTATGCCTCCCAAGTTCAAGGCACCAGAGTTCGTCAAGTATGATGGTACAGGAAACCCTTGCGCGCACTTGTGCATGTTCTGTAGGAAGATGGCTCCCTATGGGGATAATCACCCTCTGCTTTGCCAAATTTTCCCTGATAGTTTCACTGGCCCCATGGCCACATGGTATGTGAGGGACTTCTAACTAGAGGGAAATGGCCAACTTTTTCCTAGAATATTACCAGTTTAACATCGAGATAGCTCCTGACCGCATCGTTCTTCAGTGGACAAAAAAGAAGAGTGGGGAATCCTTCCGTGAGTATGCCTAGAGGTTGCGTGAGCAAGCTGCACAAGTGCAACCCCCCATGATGGAAAACGAAATGATTAAGTGGTTTATTGATAACCTCAAGCCTTCTTACTATGAGAAGATGATCAGCACCCAAGTCACTCATTTCGGTAGCCTCATCCCTATTGGGAAGCGCATTGACGAGGGTATTAGAAGCAAGAAGATCATGGATGCTAAGTCTCTGAGTTCCATGGTTGAACAGCAAGTCAAGAGAATGACTAGTTGCAAGACTAAGGAAGCCGATGTTCATATGGTTGACAGTGCATCAGATAGGCCTAGGGGTGTTGCTCCTGCTTACACTACCCCAGCTGCTAGGCCTTATCAGCAACAGAATCAGTCTGCTCAAGCCCCTAACCTAGCCTTTAATTAGAGAGGGAGGCTAGACCCACCTCGTCCCCCTAGGAGGGAAATTCGGAAGTACACTCCGTTGTCCATGCCCATGGCAAATCTCTATGCTTACCTACTGGAAAGGAAGTTAGTGACTCCATTATTTTAGAGGCTGAGAGAAGGTCCTCTCCTACCGGGAGTTGATCTGTCCAAGAAGTGCGAACATCATTTTGGGGCCGAGGGGCATACTTTGGAAGAATGTTACCAATTGAGAGACTGTGTCTAGGACCTCATTGATAACAAGTTGATACAGTTCGATAATGCAGCCACTCCGAATATCATCACCAACCCTTTGCCTCCCTATCAGGAAGGGAATGCGAATGCCATCACCACAGTGGAAGAAAGGGTTCCAGATTTCTCCTCACCATCTTTCCCATGGAAGGCTATGCTCCAAGCCTTGATCCAAGAGAGCTATCTTGATCTTAAAGTCATGGGCACCCCAGGATTTGATTGGGGAACCTGCTCACTCTGTGATAGTGAAGACAATCATGCCCTGTTTGATTTTAAAGTGCTCTGAGCATAAGTGTAGTGTTTAGCCGAACGCGGTATCATTTGGGTTGAGAGGGAAATTGCACGAAGAGGTGACAGCATGGTAGCCAACCTGTGTCCTCCAACCATCCAGTCGGAAGCTAGTTGCAATGCTATATCGATTGGGTCAAGGAAGGATTGGGATGAATATTTATTGAAACGCCTTGGCCAAGTTGCTTCGGCACCTACCTTTTCGGTAGTCATTGAGGAGATCGTAGAATCACCTACGGATTCAGGGTTGTCAGATTCAGGGAAAGGGCAAGTCTCACCAGCCATCGAGGGATTTACTCCTTAGTTCTTGCCTTACCTGTGGTCACAGGGCCAACCTTATCATCAGTTCAGGAGGGAACCGCCATTGTTCCCACTATCCGAGGTTTCGATCCTCTTATTTTGCCAAAGTCTGCCTCAAGAATCTCTGGGGTATCCGGCTCAAAAGCTTTTGAAGCCATTCTACCAAGTCCGGTGGTCATTAATCCAAAGACGTTCTTCATAGCGCCTAATTTACAAACTTAGGAGGGTGTTATCATTTGCATGCCGAAGCCATTCCCTTATGAGGATAGTCATTGTGTCCCTTGGAAATACGATATGTCCTTGATCTCCACTCGAACTGGGAAAGAGGTGGTTTGCTCTAACTTCTTTTCAGGTCCATTTAGGCTTATTAGGAGTGGCCGCTGTTATACTTCTGAAGAGTTAGAAAAGAGAAGGAAAGAGATCGGTAAGGGTACCGCCGAACCCGTTAGGAGCAGGGTCACAACCGAAGAAGCTGAGGAGTTCTTGAAAGTTATCAGAAACTAAAAGTATAGTGTGATTCAACAGCTAAATAAGTCGCCAGCTCAGATCTCCATCTTGGCACTATTGCTATCCTTTGACGTCCATCGCAATTCTCTCTTAAAAGTCTTGAAAGAAACACGTGTTCCTATAAGTGCTACAAAATCCACCTTTGAAGGCATGGTCTTAATAGTGTTGGCCACCAACCAGATTTCCTTTACGGATGACGAACTACCACTAGAAGGTAGAGACCACACTTTGCCCATGCACATTATAGTGAAATGTGAGGGTATGATCATCGCCAGGGTATTGATTGACAATGGGTAGACCCTGAATGTTTGCCTGATGTCCACTTTGGAGCGTTTGAATGTGGATACATCTCTTATCCACCCTACCACCATGATCATTAGAGCTTTTGATGGCACTCTCAGGGAGGTGCAAGGCGAGATCGAGCTAGCCATTGGAGTTGGCCCTATGTTCTTCACAGTCAACTTCCAAGTCATCAAAGTGGATTCCCCTTATAACATGCTTCTAGGGAGGCCTTGGCTACAGGCCGCAGGCGCGGTTGCTTCTACTCTTCATCGAAGACTCAAGTTCCTGTCCGAGGATCTGATGGTCACTATTATGGCTGAAGAACCCCCTAACTTTCTTCGAAGAGAGTTCTATCCCCTACATTGATGCTAATGCCTTCTCGGAGGCAACTTTTCACAGTTTTGAGCTAGTTTCCATGATTTCCAGAACTTCAGAACCTGAGTCAGCATGGCCCTCCACTACTTTAATGGCCGCCAAGGAGATGCTCAAATTTGGCTATTAGTTGGGCCAAGGCCTCGGTGCTATAGGACACGGGAAGGCTTCTTTGGTTGAACTCTTGGACAACAAAGGAGGTTTCGGTCTAGGCTACGACCTCTCCGATGAAGAACTTTTTCGGACTTCTAGAGGAAAGAAAAGGAAGTGCATTGGCTAAGGGATGTCTATTCCCCACATCAGGGTCACTTTTCCGGCTCTAGCCGAGGTCATCAGATCAGAAATAGCGCTGGAATCATGTGAAGAAGAATCAGATTTGGATTATCTCATCCATCTTTGCCTAGAAGAGTTCTCGGTGAATGCCATTATATCCCCAGGGGATGATCTGACTTCTACTATTAGGCCCTATGTGCCAGGCGAGACAATAGGCCATTAGACCGCCGAGCCCTACTTTGTGGTTGCACCGGTTGAGTAAGGAGTATTCCATTATTGTGTGGTTGGGTCCTCCAATTGCCCGAAAGAGTTGGAATAGCATATCTAGTTTTTTTTTGCATGTTTATTTCCTGTTTCTTGCATTCCTTGTTTGCATTTTCCAGTTTATTTTAAAAAAAAAAAAAAAATGTGTTTCCCTTTTTATCATTATCAGGCATGAACTTTGTTATCCCTCTATCTATAATCCACTAATGAAATTATCCAGTGTATTATTCAGGAAATCCTTGCATTTATCTCTTTACTTGCTTTCTTATGAATATGTGTGTGCAAAGTGTCTTATATTTCCTTGTATATGTTCTGTTCTATAGGATCTATTCTAATTCCTAAGTGGGTACATCATCCTGTTGCTATAACGAGGATATTGATGACATGTGAAAGTTCAAATAGTGTGTAAAACACCTTGAACGTTTAGACTCTCAATTTACAAATTACCAATTCAAACTTATTATCAAACAATGTATGTACGGAATATAAACATAAGCTAAACACAGAATTGATAAAAAAATCTAAACCAAATAAAATCACAACCACAGCAGAAATTAAATGGAAAAGATTAAGGGAAGAGAGATGCAAACACAAAGACAACACAATGATGTGTTATCGAAGAGGAAACTGAAGTCCTCGACGTAAAACCTCTCCGCCGCCCTCCAAGCGGTCAATAATCCACTAGAGAATCAAGTTGGGATACATGAATAGTAGAAGACCCTCCAAGCCTAATCTACCCAGTATACCTAAGCCCTTCAAGCTCCTACTCCAACGAGGTTACGTCGAACCTTTGTCTTCTCTAGGTTACCGGATTCCGCTATAGCCCATAACATCAACCAATATCAATTGGTCCCTTCCTAACTGCTTCCCAAGCACCAAAAAGCCTTCTCACAGATATGGATATGGTGAGAAAAGGATTTGGCTAATAAACCTCTCAAGGATGTAACAATGGAGAGGGTGAGAGTTGAGGAATTTGAAGAGTCACTATGTAAAGATTATGGATGAGTCAATCTTGTTTTTCTCTAGGGTTTCTCTCTCAAAATTCTCTTTGAAAGCTCTCAATATTTCGTGGGTATAAGGGATATTTATACTGGAGTGAGAAAGGAATGCAAAGAGTCAGTTTTTCCATAACAAAGTGGACTGGCGACTTAGCCTCGCGACTTGACAGAGTCGCGAGTCTAAGCCGCGAGCTAACTGAATGGCCAGTCTGGATTTTTTGTCCTATAGTGCTACAGCTGGCATGACAGTTCAGCTTCTCTAGCGACTTGCAAGCACGAGCCACTCGGAGATCTAGCTGTGAGTCCCTGCTTCACTGCACAGTCTTGAACATTTCTTCACACTCTCTCACACACTACCTTTACACGATTCCCACCTAAACACAGGGTTACTAATTTCTAAATTACAAGCAAATTTGGCATGGAATAAAGCCAACAAGATGGTTGATTAAATTCAACCTTACAACATGAATGAGACAATAGAGTTGGAAAATGACATTGAAGGATTAGAGGAAATTCTAAGTCTACCTCATGATATTTTGGAAGCTCTAAATAGAGAGAGCGAAGGGTCCAAGCCTAACATATGAGAGAAAAAAATGGTTAGGTTATGTTTGATAACAGTTTTTGTTTTCTATTTTCAAAAACTTGTTTTTGAGAATATAAATAAAAAACAATTTTCTTGTATTTTTGATTGCGGGAATTTAACAACCGTTCGTTCCCCACATTTCTCTTCTCCTCTATCTTGGGCTTCTCAGCAGTAGGACCAACATCAACTGATTCTTTGGCCTTTATAAACTTCACTTCTTTAGTGACATTTTCAGACGAGCTACTTCCTCCGGTATATCCCAATTCGGATTTGTTTGAAAAGCTCTTTTGAGATGATATAACATCATCTAGTTTCTTGGTGGAGACCCTCTCTATCTTGGCATTAGCTTGCACAACCTCTTGCTCAAGAAATCTCACTTTTGTGTAGGTTTCTGATAGCTCACCATTCAAAGTTTCTATCTCACATTTGGCCTCCTTATAGCGAATTAGGAGAATTTTATAGTCCTCTTTTGCCTTCTTCATCTTTCTCACAGCTGCCTTGGCCACCCTTGTGTACTCACCCGACTTCTCTAGGAGCGAGTTATAATTCTCTTGAAGATTGGCTGTGCTTTCATCTTCTTCAGCATCTGATTCTTCAGTAACTCCCAGTGATTCTTCATCACTATGTTCTCCAAGGTCTCGTACAAGCAGATTCAACTCGTCTGAAGATTCAACATGGGCAATAGTCATAAAAGTTGAATAGTTCCCCTCTCCATCACAGCTTTCTTCAGATTCTGAGTCGGATGAATCTGAGTCACTTAATGTCGTGGCATACACCTTGCCTTTCAATTTCAAATAATTCGGACATTCTTTCTTAAAGCGTCCATGCCCGTTGCATTCAAAACAAGTGACACCTTGTGTAGATTGGGATTCTTTTCCATCTTTCTTTTTGAATTCCCTTTTCTCCCTTCCTGAATTTTGGAATTTTCCTTTATCACCAAATTTTCCGTTATTCTTGAATTTCAAGAATTTTCGGAAATTTTTTACAAGTTATGCAACATCTTTATCAACCAAATCCTCATCTGATGAGTCATGGACTTCCACCTTCTCATTAATGGTCTTAAGAGCAAGAGATTTACTCTTCCGTTGATTGGGCAGCGACATCTCATAAGTCTGAAGAGAACCAACCAGCTCCTGGACTTTGATGTCATCAAGGTCCTTGCTCTCTTCAATCACTGTCACTTTAGCACGAAAACTTTCCGGCAATGATCGAAGGATCTTCCTTACAATTTTAGAATCCTCTGTTTTCTCTCCCAAATTGAACTTGCTGACAACCACCTCATTCAGCTTCCCATAGAAAGAGTCAAAGGACTCATCCTCACTCATTTTGAGCTCCTAAAACCGAGTGGTCAGCATTTGCAGCTTGGTGTCTTTTACTTTCTTCGTGCCTTCGTAGGTGGTTTCCAATATCTCCCATGCTTCTTTGGCAAAGATAATGTGGGAGATCCTATGAAATTCATCTGGAGACACACCACAGAAAATAGCATTGAGTGCTTTACTGTTAGCATTAGATGCAGCAAGTGCTGCCTTATCCCATGTGGATTTGGCTGCCTCAGGTCTGGTCTAACCAATCTCAACAGCATCCCAAACAGATTCATCAATGGAATACAAAAATGCTCTCATGCAAACCTTCCAAAAAGCATAATTACTACCATCAAAATATGGAGGTGCATTTAGGGATTGAGACCGATCCATCTCAATAGGGAGTCAAAGATCACACAATGGTAATGAAACCAATAAAAGTGTACCCGCTCTGATACCAATTGAAAGTTCAAATAGTGTAAAAACACCCTTGAATGTTTAGACTCCTAATTTACAAATTAACCAATTCAAGCTTTATGTCAAACAACTAGTTTACGAAAAATGAACAAAAGCTATAATATAGAATTGGAAAAACTATCTAAGCCAAATTAAAATCACAACCCACAGCAGATAATAAAAGGCAAAGATAAAAGGAAAGAAAGATGCAAACACAAAGACAACATGCGATGTGTTATCGAAGAGGAAACCGAAACCCTCGGCGTAAAACCTCTCCGCCGCCCTCCAAGCGGTAAACAATCCACTAGAAAATGTAGTTGGGATACATGGACAGCAATAGACCCTCCAAGCCTAATCTACCCAGTGCACCTAAGCCCTCCAAGCTTCTTGCTCCAACGAGGTTGCGCCGAACCTTTTTCTTTTCTAGCTTCCCGGATTCCGCTACTTGACCATAGCATCAACCAATGAAGATTGGTTCCTTCCTAACTGCTTCCCAGAACACCAAACAGCCCTCTCACAGTAATGGATATGGTGAGAATAAGGTTTTGGTAAAATGCCTCTCAAGGGTTTGACAATGAAGAGGAAGAGAGTTGAGGAATTTGAAGAGACTCTTATGTAAAGATTGTAGATGAATCAATCTTGTTTTACTCTAGGGTTTCTCTCTCAAAATTCTCTCTGGAAGCTCTCTTTCATTTGTGGGTACAAGGGGTATTTATACTGGGGTGAGAGGAGAATGTGAAACGTTAGGTTTTTCAAAACAGGGCTGGCTCGTGGCTTAACCTCGCGACTTGACTGAGTCGCGAGATCCAGTCGCGAGATAATCGTATGGCCAGTTGTCCTGTTTTGTCCTGTAGTGCTCCAGCTAGCATGACTGTTCACCTTCTGGCATGCTTGGCACGTGTGCTGCATCTGGCGGCTTGCAGCCGCGAGATCAAGCCGCGAGTTTCTGTTTTCTTGCACACTCTTGAGCAATCTACACTCTATCTCACTCACTACCCTTACAACAAACCCACCTAAATACAGGGTTACTAAATGCTGAAATACAAGCAAATTTGGCACGGAATAAAGCCAATTAGATGGTTGATTAAATTCAACCTTACACCATCATTAGATGATGCTCTATCAAAGAACGACAGATCAACGGGTAAAGGGTGAGGAAAACAGGTTTGAAGGAAGTGATAGGGACACAAACAGACCAGCTTGGGGACGCCAACCAGAAGAATACTCAAGGTGAACCCCTAACCTAGGAAAGAAAAAGGAAATTAAGGGACACTCTTGCTTGACAAAATCAAAACCAACCATCAAAACATAGAGAAAGGAGACCTTACAAGGAAAATTTGAAGTTTGGAAACTCCTCAATGCTTCGAGTGTAGACCAAATAGGGTGGAGGAAGAGGAATTGTTTTTCTAAGAAGGGAAAAACTGAAATTAAAGCATGCCAAAATCTAGGCGATTTCACACACACCACGAATAGAGAAGAGACACGTGTCTATTGCCTGAAGAAGTAGTCGCTTCACATTTATGATGGAAGGGAAGTATTGAAAAATGAGAATTTACGAACCGTCATAACTGATCACATTCCTATGCTCGTCCAAACTCTTGATGACAAAGGAATTAGGGGGCAACTGACGAATAGCGGTAAAATAGTCGTCCATTTACAAGGACAACCATAAAGCGCATTTAAGTCGGGATAACTCCCACGAGCAAGCAATGAAAGGTCGTCCGCATGAAAGACGAGCCTATGCACATGAAAGCCAGAAATTAACTCCATCAAGCCAGCTAGCAGCAAGTAGCCGGAAGGGTTACAAAAGCTTTGATGAGCCAATGGTCATGTGTTACACATTAAAGAGAATCTTCATTGCCATTAAATGTTGTAATTCATTCAGGTGAAAACGCCCAGAAGAGCATTAACAGGCATAAATGATTAACCAGAAAGCAAGCTATATAAAGCTAGCCAACCCAGGTGAGTTTTTTTCATTAAAAAAAATATATATTATATTGCAATTATCCTATCAACTCAAAGCGATAATCTGACTTAGGCATCAGAGTGTCCATAGCTGGCACCACTGTTGATCTCTTTTTTATCTCTTGCCTTTTCAACAGGTATCGCGGTTCGTCCATCGGTAATGACGAGGAGCATACTGATGAGGTCACATTTGAACTTCATCATTTTTTATTCACATGTTTAACTAACATATAGTCAATTAAAGGGTAAAAAAAAAATCTGGTTTTGGGACATGCTTTCTTATTTTTATTAATTTGACAACTTTTTTTTACACTTGTTGAGTTGGCAAGTTTTCACTAATTCTCATCTAATCTAGGTTATTATTGATATCAATTTTTTTACATACCATTAATAATCTGTGCCATCAACATGTATCAATTTTATGTGGTTGAAGTGCCTCTAGACTTTCTCAAAAGAGAAATAGATAGCTTCATGGAACCCTCATCGACCATAATTATAGAGGAAGGGAATATGAACGATATGAAAGGCAAATGGTGACAATTGAACCAACTCAAGGATCCTTGTTCAACTAAAAGAACTATGGTCAAAACTCAAAACATGTGGGCTGTAGGTTGGTTCCTTGGTTGAAAGCAAGGCGTGAGACGGTGGGAAACGTAGACAAAAAGAAAAATACAAAATATAAAATCTACCAAAAATACGTGGGCTTCGTAGGGTAGTGGTTTACTTCAATTTTTTTTTTTTCCTGATAATTTTTTGATGGTTTGATCATTGTATAGGGGTAGATGTATTCTCCACGTCTCAATTAATTAAAAAAAATATTGTTAAGCTACAAAACTTTGAACAAAACTAGAAAGAAATTAAATTGTTGTACGGGTTCAGTGAATATTTAAATAATTGACAGCCCCAGCATGAATTAACTTTGATGTCAAACTTGCAGATCCAAATCGAAGCATATTAATAGATTGGCCTAAGCGCTTCCACAATATCAATGGGATTGCTCGGGGGTTGCTTTATCTTCATCAAGATTCTAGATTGAGGATTATTCATAGAGATCTAAAAGTTAGCAATATTATACTGGACTATGAGATGAATCCAAAGATTGCTGATTTTGGCATGGCTAGAGTTTTTGGAGGAGATGAAACTAAAGCAAAAACAAGCAGAGTGGTTGGAACATAGTAAAAATCTCCATATATATTGTAATTGCAACCGCTACCCATAAACATATTCATTTAATGATTAATTTTCTACAGTGGTTACATGCCACCGGAATATGCAATTGATGGACCCTTTTCAGTAAAATCAGATGTGTATATCTTTGGTGTTTTGGCATTAGAGATAGTGAGTAGTGAGAGAAACAGGGGATTCTGTCATCCAGACCACAATCTTAACCTTCTTGGATATGTAAGTGATGTCAACCAATATAATCCCTTCTGGTTTTGGCCATATTTTGCTAACTTTCGGGGTTTCAATATAATCACCTTCTCCCCCTAAACTTAAATTTTCAAGCAACTATATAAGGAAGATAGACAATTGGAACTAATTGATAATTCAGAAAAGGAATTGTGCAACCCAAACAAAGTGTCACGATCAATTCATGTTGGTCTATGATGTTGAGTAGTGAGACTGCATTGCCTGAGCCTAAAGAGCCTGGTTTTCACACTGGAAGGTATCTATCAGAAATGGATTCTTCACCAGTCACGCAAGAAGGATCTTCAACAAATGGACTAACAATTACACTACTAGAGGCTCGATAAAGCATTTGCCTAAAAACATGTTTCAATGTATTTATGGAGATTTGGAGTGCACTATATACAATGGTATATTTCCAGTTTTCATAATTTGACGATCAAACCAAAATTATGGCTTTAGTGACTCATGCAATATTGTTCCTGCTAATTTATGTATGCCTTTAGTTGGTGAAAGTATATTCAATGATTGGAACTTCTCTACCTAGGCCTGTTCACGGTGCGGTGCGGCCGGTTATTGGAGGGTTTTTTGCACCACACCTATAGGGTGCGGTTTTCTATCATGCTTGACTGCACCTCACCTATAAAGGGTTTGACACTGGTCTACACAAGGGGCCGTGCACCATACCGGCTTGGTGTGGTTAAGTTCGGTTAATTCCTCAATTTTGATTAGGAATCAAACACAATGTAGTTAACAACTCAAACCCCATCATAATCATTCAAAAAAACCAAATATTCCATAAAAAGAAAAAGAAACAAAAGAAAACACACAAATACAAACAAATTCACAATCTTTCTCTAAAAAATATCTTATTTCAAATCACAAAAAAAAAAAACCCATTTAAAAAAAAAAAAAAAAAAAAAAAAAACTAAACTGAATCCATAAAAGATAATTCAAGACCATTGAAAATAAAATATATAAACAAACCTCAAAGAAAGTATTGTAAGGAGGAGCATCAAAATTCGAAATCTTCTATAAAACTTCCTAAGAATAGCAAAAAGGAGAGAGAGGAAAAAGAGTGACACTCCAAGAATTGTGATATTAAGGGGCAGAATACGGCGGTAGCAAGTAGCAAGCAATGGAGGCAGAGAAGTGAGGAGAGAGAAAGAGAGAGGGGGTAGAAATTTATGGGAGAGGGAGAGTTTGGGGCTTGGGCGGTTGATGAGAGAGTGAGGAGGTGGGTATCTAAATAATTCTAGGGTTTAAAATTGTAATGCTATCCTTTTTTTCTTTTTCTTTTTTTCTTTTTAAAGCTGATACCAAAATGAAATAGTTTTGGAACTAATATTAAAATTAATTTCAGATCCAAAACACATTGTTTTGGCATCAGATTATATAAAATAAAATCTAAAAAAACACCCTAATGTTCTTAAGATTTCTCTAGCGCCGTATGTCTTTCTTCCTTGCCTCTCTCAAACCCAGTCTCTTGCCTTCTCTTTGATGAAACATATAATTCTATATATACATACAATCAAGGTCGTCAAAATCAGGATCTTACGTAAGATCATTGAAGGTAGGTGTGATCGTAGATCGTAGGATCGGATCATGAATCGTAAGATCCTACATATTTTCATATTTAAAGCAAAAAACATGTTAATAATGGCTTTGTATGTTGAATAATCACATAAATTATAGATTCATCCATAAAAAAACTTAGATTTGCAACATATGATGTAATTTGTATGTCATACATCGCTAAGTCTATACTAACGAAACAAATATATTATAGTTTTGACCCAATGTATCTAAAAAGTTTAATAAATGTTTAATTAGTAACCAAATACCAAAATATTTATCAAAACATATGGAAATATTTTCCAAATTCTAAGTTCCAAGTTTGAAATCCAAAATAAGTTAGCAAATGGAAACTAACTACAATATAAAATCCAAAAGCAAGATGAATATTAAGGTGAAGTGAACATTTAATTATTCCTATTCTAAGGTTCTTATAATCACTATCCTAAATTCCTAATCATCATCATCCATCTCATCATCTATGTAGACATTATATATTTGTATACTAGAGCTGCAAAAGACATCAAGATACAGTTTCACACTTAATTATTCAAGTTATACTACTAAGCAACAATTAAAGAGTGTGCTAAAAAAAAAATCAATCAATCAATATACAAATACAAGCATAACTGATAAAATTATATATAAAAAAATATTTTAGTAATATTAGAAAACAAATTAGTATATTGACCAAACAAATTTAATAACATTATAGCTTAATAGGCAGCAAAGCCAACATCAAATTCTTCATTTAGAAATGATGAAATATTCCTTCATTTTGATTACAAGTGAACTAGAAACTAGAAAACATTTTCTTAGGTTAACATAATTTTATAAAATAAAAATAAAAAGACATACCATCACAACATGAAAAAAAAAAAAAAAAAAAAAAAAAAAAAAAACCCTTAAAACTTCATCAAAACAAAAAATTTATCCCATAAAAAAAAAAAAAAATTTATGTTTTTGGTAGGATCGGTAGGATCCCATTTTTACGATCCTACACGTTTTGGTGAAGTAGGATCGTAATATCGTGCGATTCTACGATCCAAATCGCGATTTTGACAACCATGCATACAATACATTAAATTATAGCATATATATATATATATATATATATATATATATATATATATATATATATATATATATATAAATACTCGATGCGGTGCCATTTCTTATTGGAGTGTAAAATGGCCATCGATTGCCGCACCAGCCATCATTGGTATGCTCAAATTTACTTCGACCACTACGCCAAATACCTACGGTGGAGCTTTGTAGTGGCCGGAACGGTTTGGTACAGGCCAGTTGCATTGGTGCCGGTCAGATCTTGAATAGCCCTATCTCTACCTGTTTAACAATTATCAAATTTTACATTTCAGATTAGAAAAAGAAAACATTGTTTATTGTGCCTAGTTGGGAAAATGTTATTTTTCTAAATGAAAATCTATACTTTAGAAACAACTTTGCACTATCTTATGGAAAAATATCATGTCATTGATTCCCATTGAAGTTAAAGAAAAGCCCTTTCTCAAAAAAAAAAAAAAAAAAAAAAAAAAAGTGGCTTGTTAAACCATAAATGATATTAGATACCCATAAATGGCATGCATTTAAGAGTGAAACAAATATACTAGTTGGTATTTAACAACATGACTTGTTAAACCACTCATTTGGGATTTAGCACTGTTAGGTTCTAAGACTTTAGGAACTAAATGTATTAGAACTTAATTTTGTATATGTTGGCAAACCATGATCAAAACAATGAGTCTAGGTTTAGGCTTGCTCAAAGTTTGTTTGAATCGAGTGTTTTACAGGAATTTACTATGTAAAACTGCAAGGCTTGATCAATCGAAAGTAAGGCTTGATCGATTGAAACACGCAGTTCCAGAATTTTGTGGAAAAGTTTCAAATGTAGCCCAAGCCCAATAAATGTGTAGGGTTAAGTGCTTTACTCCTAATATAAAAGAAAAAACCCTAGCCACATTTTAGATGTCTCTGAATAGTTGTGTGTTTGCTCTTATGTGAGATTTAAGAGGTGTTTACCTTAGAACACATGGAAAGCTCTACCAATATCAAGATTTGGTGGTGGTTCAGTTGCTGCATAAAGAACCTTCAAAGAACAACAAAACCTTTAAGAGGTGTCTTAAAGTTATGTAGGAGAACTTGTGCTGTAACAGATTCAAGAAAAAAGTAGTCTGTGGATTCGGAGCTAGCACGTGGTTGCAGTAGTAAGTTTTCTACTCAAGGTAGAATTAGGATGTTAGTGGTCTAAGTCCTTTTGTAAAACTTCAATTCTTTCATAATGGATCTGTTTTTACCTTGAGCATAGCTAGGTCAAATCCTCCCTAGGTTTTTTACTAGTTTGGTTTTCCTGGGTCATCAGTTCTTTGTGTTCTTTATATTTTCCGCTTTATGTTTATTTCTATTTACCCTAATCTTGAATAAAAATCTTGTTAATCAATTTAGTTTAATATTAGGTTAAACATATTGTGACAAGGGGTCTAAAACCTAACAAGTGGTATCAGAGCAGGTTAGCTCTTATGTTAGTTCTCTTGATCTAAGAGTTTAATTACATGTGGTGATAATTATGTGTGTTATACTACTTTAACCGCCTTAAAGGCATGTGATTTTTGTCTTTGGTATTTGGATAGTGGTTGCTCCAGGCATATGACAGGAAATAAAGCATTATTCAAGACACTCTTTGAAGGAAAGATTAGGACAGTCACTTTTGGAGATGGGATCAAGTCTGTATTTAGAGGCATTGGAACAGTAGACATTCCAAGGCTGCCTGTATTTGAAGATGTCTAGTACGTTGATGGGCTAAGGCTAATCTACTCAGCATTAGTCAGATTTGCAACAAAGGATTGAATGTTCTCTTCACCAAGTATGAATGTTAGATACTCGATGGAGGAGGTGACTACATTTGCATTGATACTAGATCTACTGATAATTGTTATGGTATAACACCAGTATAAGCAACAAGTGTTATAGCGTAAAGATTAATCAAGTAGACCTATGGCATCAATGGTTGGGACATGCAAGTCATAAGTAATTAGAGAAAATCTCCAAGTGTGAAGCAGTTATAGGTTTGCCTAAGTTTGAAAAGATAGAGAAGAGCATATGTGGACCATGTCAGATAGGTAAACAAGTGAAGTCCAAGCATCTGTCTGTAAGTGCAGTTCAAACCTCTAGACCTTTGGAATTGTTGCACATTGATCTCATAGGTCCTGGTAGAGTTTAGAGTTTGGGTGGAAAGACGTATATTCTAGTAGTTATGGATGATTTTATTAGATATACTTGGATTGTGCTTTTAAGAGATAAGGCTAAAGCTCCTAATAAGATGATACACTTGTGCAAGAAATTGTAAGTTGAAAAAGGCGTTATGATAGCCAGAATTAGAAGTGATCATGGGAGAGAATTTGAGAACACTAAGCTTGCTACCTTCTGCAATGAA
This sequence comes from Quercus tomentella, assembly GCA_028535165.1. Taxonomy (NCBI): domain Eukaryota; kingdom Viridiplantae; phylum Streptophyta; class Magnoliopsida; order Fagales; family Fagaceae; genus Quercus; species Quercus tomentella. The sequence goes on along the minus strand of JAPQVY010000111.1, from coordinate 22,877,826 downwards.
CAAGGCATAAAACAAGAGTTCTTTTCACCCAAGACACCACAACAGAATGGAGTAGTGGAAAGGAAGAATAGGGTTATCCAAGAAATGGCTCGTGTCATGCTGAATAACAAGAAGATGCCCAAGTCTTTCTAGGGAGAAGTAGTTAACACTGCATTCCATACACTCAATCGAGTGTATTTCAAACCCGATTCTAAGAAGACTCTATATGAACTCTGGAGAAGAAAGAAGCATGTTGTTAAATACTTCAGGATATTTGGAAGTGACTGTTTCATTTTATGTGATAGGGAGAACCTGAAAAAGTTTGATGCAAAAAGTGATAAAGGATACTTTCTAGGCTACTCTACCACTAGTAGAGCGTATAGGGTGTACAACCTCAGAACTAAAACAGTCATGGAATCTATAAGAACTAAGTGGATCTTCAAAAACAAGTCAGATAAACATGGACCCGTTATAAGAAAAAAAATCAAGACTTATTGCTTAAGGATACACACAAGTGGAAGGGATTGACTTTGATGAGACTTTTGTATCGATAGCAAGATTGGAATCCATTAGAATACTCATGGTAATTGCAAGTCACCTGAATTTCAACTTGTATCAAATGGATGTTAAGAGTGCATTCTTGAATGGGATGTTGGTAGAAGAGGTTTATGTAGAACAACCAAAAGGTTTTGTTGATCCACACAGACCAAATGATGTATACAAGTTGAAGAGGGCACTCTACGAATTGAAACAAGCTCCTAGGGTATGGTATGATAGGTTAACTGCCTATCTTACTGAGCATGGATTCAAAAGAGGATATGTAGACACTACTCTCTCTTCATACAAAATGATAAGAATAATTTTGTAGTAGCTCAAATTTATGTTGATGATATTGTTTTTGGTGCTACTAATGACTCTTTTGCTAAATCTTTTGCTAATGAAATGAAGGATATGTTTGAAATGAGTATGGTTGGAGAACTTACTTATTTCTTGGGATTGCAGGTGAAGAAAATAGACTCTGGAATTTACATCAACCAAGCAAAGTATGCTAGAAACCTTGTCAAGAGATTCAGACTCAAGAAGGTTGCACATGCTAGAACACCAATGGCTGCAAATGCAAAGCTAACCAATGATCCTTTAGGTGAGTCTGTTGATGTTACATTATATAGAAGTATGATTGGTTGTTTTTTGTATTTAACTGCTAGCTGTCTAGACATTGCTTTTAGTGTTGGTGTATGCTCTAGGTTTCAAGCTAATCCTAAAGTTTCACATTTGAATGCTGTCAAAAGGATAATAAAATATGTTAGTGGAACTTGTAATTATGGATTGTTTTATAGCAAAGAGTCAAATATGTCTCTTGTTGGGTACTCAGATGCAAATTAGGCCGGCAATGCCGATGATAGGGAAAGCACCATTGGTGGGTTTTTTTTATGTAGGTACCAATCTAGTTGCTTGGATGAGTAAAAAACAAAATTTTGTCTCTTTGTCAACTGTAGAAGCAGAATATATTGTTGCTGAAAATTGTTGTTCACAACTCCTTTGGATGAAAAAGCTTTTAGATGATTATGGGATATCACAAGACACAATGGTTGTCTATTGTGATAATTCTAGTGCTATCGATATCTCTAAGAATCCTGCCCAACATTCTAAGACTAAGTACATAGAGATTAGATATCACTTCATTAGGGATCTTGTAGAAAAAAAAAAAATTGTGGTTCTAGAATATATCCCTACTGAACGTTAGAATGCAAACATCTTCACCAAACCCCTTGATAGAAGTAAGTTTGAAACACTTCGTCAAGTGATTGGTGTTATTCATTGTCCCTAGTCATCTATGTTTTTATAGTCCTTGCGCTTCATCACAAAATCCTTTGTGACCATTTTTTTTTTGCTTTCTAGTTTTCTTTTGTTTCTAGGATTTCCATTGCATTACATTCATGCATTTCATATTAGGTTGTTTTTGTTTTGTTTTCTTTTTTTTCTTTTTCTTTTTAAAAAAAGGAGGAAAGAGGAAAGTGGAAGGATGTGTTTTGTATTACACATCATGGATATGTAATTGAGGTTGGCCTATTATCTTTGCATAATATGTCTATGTACCTTGTTTAGCTTAGATGAGCTTATTTTTCTGCACTTTGCTAGTTTTAACTATGTAATGCATGTTCGAGTGAGTTGTTTATAGTTTTTGATTACATGATCTTAATTTTAAAGTTACATGCTTTTGATTGTAAGGACTAAAAAATCCTAAGAGAAAGGCATAAATGACCATCTCACAACTGTTTACTAGCCAATCATGAATACCTTAGTGCATATCATAAGATTTTGTGCTCAAGAAAGTGTAGCACATGCACAAAAAGAAAATAAAGTGTAGCCTTAAAATTTAAAAAAAAAAAAAAAAAAAAAATCTACATTCAATAAAGCAAAATTAAAATATATATATATATATATATATATGCATGATTGCAAGCTTGTTTTCTAGGAGATGTGAGAGTTATATGATGTAACTCTTTAGGTGATAGTCACTTTCAAATTGATGTGATGAATAATGTAGAAATTGTGATCGATTACTATCTACATATCACCCCACATGTATCTCATGCTGTTATTAGGTACACACACTTCACAAGTTATTCTTTACTAAACTTAGTACATGAAATTGTGTGTGAATTTGGTTTGGCCATACAAGATTATATATTCTATGATTTTGATACAAAATATGTTCAAGAGTTGAAAATTTTGGGGTAAGAGTTTGAAAATCTTATTTTGAAGTTCTGGGTTGAAAACTCATGTTTTTGAAAAACATTTAAACTCATTCTCATGCATTTTGTTAAGGACATATTTTTATGTAATTGGCATATCCTTTGATAAAACGCACTTTACTTGTATTTGGGTAAATCTAAGAAGGTTCAAGATGATCATTACAAGTGGTTGAATTGAAGACATGAAGATTACTTAAGAACTGCTCAAGAAAAGTGCAATCTGCAAGTCTTGATACCTCCTCGACAGAAGCTCGATCTGTCAAGATTCAGTAATGCTCGACACATGTCTCAATCTATTGAGCTTACGAGATTCACAACATTTTTATTCTAAAAGGCTATTTGTTTATGGGTTTGTATAATCCTTATAGGACTAGGAAAACCAAAGTTTGTGGGTTTGTATAATTCTTATTGGATTAGGAAAGCCCAAGGTTTATGCAAACCTATTTAGAATAGTAGAGCCCATTAAGCTCCTATTTAAAGGAGGTGGAAAAAGAAAAACCTAACCCTAGAGAGCTTCATAAGGTTTTCTTTTTGAAACTTTAGCCTCCTCCTACAGAAGAAAGAGTTCTTACTGCGTTTCTTGTATGCCTTTGGGTTCTGTAACCAAGCAAAGTCTCTTGCACTAACATTGAAGATCTTATTGGTGTTTCTATGTGAAGTTACTGCAAATTAACTACAACAATCAAAGGGTTACTATGGAGTTAGTCATGTACAGGGATCCGTGCATCATTGGTTAGTCACGTACTAGGAGTTGTGCATTGAAAGGAGAGATTGCCACTATATCACAAGTCCAATTGGGTATTGGGATAAGGGTTCAACTGTAGGTTGGTATTAGGTAGTAAGATTCCTTTTACTTGTAACCGCTTGTTTTCATAATAGTGGATTCTTGGGAATGGTGACCTTAAATTCACCCAGTGGGGTTTTGCCTCGATGGTTTTCTCCATTCATAAACAAATCACCTGTGTCAAATTTATTTTCCACTACATTTAACTTAGTTGGTGATTTGTTTGTGCTACCACACTTATTATATGTAATTGAATCTAATTAATTCACTTGGCTAATTTATTGATTAATTTACCAAAGGGGTCAATACATTTTTAGCCTATCAAGTGGTATCAGAGCGGGTGCACTTTGATTAGGATTAATCTTTACTGTGTGATCTATTGACCCATGTTGTCATGGAAACTCTTGATTTTTTTTTTTTTTTTCATGATCTTGTGTTGAATGGTGATGATGATATTCAAGATGCCTATTGTAAGCTTTATAATTTTTGTATAAGATCTTTTAAAAGTTCTACAAAATTAAAAGCTAAATTTAAAAAGGTCAAGCTTGAAAAAGATGATTTGATTGCAAAACTAGATGAAGCCAATAATTTGAATGAGAATTTCAAAAATCAAATTTCATCTCAAGTAGAAAAAATTAAGAGTTTGGAAGAGCAACTAGTTGAATTCAAAATTGAAGTTGAAAAATGAACTAGTGCCAAACTTGTTGTTGAGCCTAACTCAAAAGAAAAAGATTTTTATATTCCTCCATTTAAAAGGAATAATGAAGAATTGAAGGCTAATATTGCTAGGATAGACAAAGGTAAAAATTATGATATTAACACTGAAGTTTCTAAACCTATGTTTAAAACTCTTTCTAGGAAGAATAAAAATTCTGAATTTGCCCCCACTTGTCATCATTGTGATATTGTTGGTCATATTAGGCCAAATTGTCCTAAATTAAGGTCTTTGTCAACCTCTAAGGTTAGACTTCCTTCTAGGAAACTGAGTAGTTCTAAAACTACTCATGTTTGTCACCATTATGGCGCTTCAGGTCACACTTGTCCTAATTGTTTCAAGTTGTTTTCTCATAAGCGTTTGTCCAATAAGTCTCATCCTTTGTCTAAAGGCTCTGCACCTATTCTTGGTGAGTTATTAAAAGCTTTGAGTTTTTTAACTCAATTTCAGGGAAATTCTAATTCCTCTATGTCCTTTAGTAGTCATACTAGGACACGTGCCTTTTCATCTTCACGGCCAAAGACTCATGTTGTGTAGGTGATAAAGGATCCTAAGACTCAATTGTCTTTCTGTTTGTCCTCTTCTTTAATTCTTTCTATCTAAAGTAGGACTCTCCTGCTTGATTTCTTATCTTTTTGGACTCATGCTTTCATGCTTATGCATCTTATTTTATGCTTTTTTTGTTTTTTGTTTTTTGTTTTTTGTTTTTTTTTTTTTTTTGGTTTGCTTGTTTTTGTTTCTTTGTTTTCAGTTTTTTTTTTAATATAAATAAAAAAATTGAAAAATCAGAAAAATACAAAAAGCAGTGTGTGTTTTGCGTATATTGGTACTTGTGTACCTTCGATGGCCATTGAAACAAAAATTTTCTAAATTTTGTATATTTTGTAGCTTAGATGAGCATCTCAATGCACAACTAAGTAAGTGAGCTTTGTGGCTCGTGTTTGTGATGAGTACAATTAAGTAATCTCTTATATTTAACATTCATATCATTATTTTTGATGGGAAGGACTAGAAAATCCTAAGAGAAAGGTATAAATAACCATCTCACCACTAAAGCCCGCCAATCATGTATAACATCTGATGAGTCAGACATTTATGCTCGTCACTAAGCTGAGGTCGTCGTTAACCTAAGGAAGACGTTATGTATTTATTCCACTCATTGATGACAACACGTAACAAATGGAGCAACGGTCACAGAATGAGCTGTGAACTTCAGACAAAGATTTTGTAACGCACTAGTCATTGAACATAAATACAACAATTCATTGCCTATTGATTAGGTACTCAACTATAAAAGAGAAGGTAACAGAAGTTAAAGGTACACACAAATACTCTACGAAAATCACTCTCTAGTCTGTTTTTCTCTAAAATCTTTCTCCCTTATTGACTTTAGCATCGGAAGCGATTTGGCTAATGCCACACTGGCATGTCACTCTTCCACCCAGTTCATTTTGTAGGTTTTCCTCCAACAAAGACAACCCCAATCCCAGCTTTGTCTATTCACTACGACGAGGAGCTCAACTGCTAATTTTTTGCATCATCAGTTTGATGCTGTCTGTGGGAAACGCTAATCATTCAAGCCATCTTTCCCAATGACAAAAGAGCTCCTCGAAGTATGAGATGGAAGTAGAGACTGCACTTTAGCCAGATGTTATGCAACAACAACAAATCCAAGCCTTCTTGGCTAATGTGGAAAAGTTGACTCGGCAAAATGAAGAAATGCAAAAGATAATGGAATCCCAAAATGCAGAACTTCGATGAACAGGTGAAAACTAGAATGAAGAAGAATCAAACTCTCAAGCCAACAGGCATGATAGGACCTCAGGAGAAGATTCCACTAGGGTGGAGAATGAGCTTTGCAACATAAGGAAGGAGATGGGCAAACTAAAAAGTGCTATGAAGGACAAAGGCGGAGAGAATCTGGATGGGATGATTCGAAGGACAGACTCACCATTCACTACTAAAGTGCTGAATCGTCCCTTTCCACCAAATTTTTTTCTCCCACAGTTGGAGTCATATGACGGTTCCAAGGATCCCTTGGATCACATCGAATCATTCAAGACATTGATACTATTGCAGATGACCCCAGATGAGGTGATGTGAAGGGCATTCCCAACAATACTGAAAGGAGTAGCCAAAGTATGGTTCAGCATGACACCCCCTAGAATTATTGTAGATTTCGAACAACTTAGCAAGGGTTTTGTTCGTCATTTCATTGGGGGACAAAGACACAAAAAGCCAACTGGCCATCTTCTCAACATTCAACAAGTAGAAGGAGAATCTCTAAGACAGTACATTACCCGATTCAATAAAGAGCTACTGCAGGTAGACGAAGCTGAAGATCAAGTCATCTTAACAACTTTCCAAGTAGGGTTGCTACTCGGGGTTTTCAATCACTAAAAGTCCATCAAAAATAGTTGCGGAGTTGCTTCTAAAGGCTCAGAAGTACATGAATACAAAAGACGCAGTGCTTGCAAAAGAAATGAAATGAAAAAGGAAGAGAGGTGAAGGAAAAAGTAGCAATCACAACAAGAAGAAAGAGATGCAAAGTGCTGGCAATCCATAGGGAAAAAGAAGGAACTTCCGGACAGGAAGCCAAAATTCACCAACTTCACACCCCTAATAATGCCAATTGAACAAGTCCTTATACAAATAAGGGACGACCCCTCCCTACAATGGCTGAAGCCAATTAGCACTCTAGTAGTAAGGAGAGACAAGAACAAATACTGTAGATTCCACTAGGACCACGAGCATCACACCGATGAGTGTAGGCATTTGAAAGACTAAGTGGAGACTTAAATCCGGCAAGGGAGGTTACAGAAGTATGTTAGGAAGACAAAGCCCCACAGATACCAATAGAATGACAATTAGGATAGAAATCAGGGAACATGAGATAGCAAACCTCTTGCAGGAGAGATAAAGACGATCTCGAGAGGACTAACGGTAGGCAAAAAACTGAAGTCCCTGAAAAAGGCCCATGGGAGAGAAATAAATAGTGTCCATTCACGACTCCCTCCCATGAAGATGCCAAAGAATGACGAACCTGATATTGTCTTCTCAAAGAGAGATGGTTGTGGCATCAAACAACCCCATGACGATCCACTGGTAATCATGCTTAGGGTAGAAAAATTTAACATCCATAGGGTGCTTATTGACAACGGAAACTCAACAGATGTCATCTACTTGCTTGTGTTTCAGCAGATGGAACTGGATAAGAAAAGGATCAGGCCTTTCACCTCGCATCTGATAAGCTTTACAGGGGATAAAATTATCCCTAGGGGCATTGTCACTCTAACCGTAATTGTAGGAACTTACCCAGCATAAGTCACCAAGGAAATTGATTTCCTCATAGTTGATTGCCCTTCAACATACAAAATTATCTTGGGAAGACCTACACTCAACAGACCAAGAGCAGCGACGTCAACATGTTACTTGAAGATGAAGTTTCCAACAACCCATGGAGTAGGAGGAATCAGAGGAGATCAAGTTTTAGCAAGAGAGTGCTACCAAGCTGCGCTAACATTTGGGGAGAACCACACATAGGTGATCAATGAACCAGAACCCATTCCCAATTCAACAAAAAAACCACAAGAAGTTGAGATCGTCCCAGGAGATTCAACGAGGGTATTGAAGATTGGAACAGCACTCCCAACTTCGAAGAAAGAGAAAATGATTTCCTTCTTAAGGGCAAACCAAGATGTTTTCGCCTGGAAACACGAGGATGTGCCTGGAATTGATAGGAAGATTATACAGAATTGTCTTAACGTCAACCCAGAATGCAAACCTGTACAGTAAAAGCGGAGAATATTTGCACTAGAGTGCAACAAAGCTATAACTGAAGAAGTAGAGAAGCTACTAGAAGCTGATTTCATCAAGGAAGTCTTCTATCCAGATTGGCTAGCAAACGTGGTAATGGTGAAGAAGAGCAATGGCAAATGGGGAATGTGTGTCGACTTCACAAACTTGAACAAAGTCTGCCCAAAAGATAGCTTCCCCTTGCTGAGGATTGACTAGTTAGTAGACTCAACTGCTGGGCACAAGCTTTTAAGTTTCATGGACGCATTTTCTGGATACAACCAAATTCTTATGGACGAAGATGATCAAGAGAAGACCTCATTCGTTACCAGCCAAGGGTTGTACTACTAAAAAGTTATGCCCTTTGGACTGAAGAACGTAGGAGCCACCTACCAAAGATTGGTGAACCGTATGTTCTCTCACCAGATTGGAAGGAATGTGGAGGTGTACGTACATGATATGTTGGTGAAAAGCAAGGACAAAGACAACCACTTAGATGATCTAAAAGAAACCTTCAGCACACTACATAAGTACAATATGAAATTAAACCCTACAAAGTGTGTTTTTATTGTTGCTTTAGGAAAGTTCTTGGGATTCATGGTGTCCTAACAAGGTATAGAGGCAAATCCAGAAAAAGTGAAAGTAATAATCGAGGTCAAATCACCAAAAACAGTGAAGGAGGTGCAGAGCTTAACAGGAAAAGTTGCAGCCCTAAATTGATTCGTCTCTAAGGCAACAGACAAGTGCATGCCATTCTTCAAGGTATTGAAAAAAGCCTTTCAGTGGACTAACTAATACAAGGAAGCCCTTGCCAAGTTAAAGGAGTATTTGATGAAGCCACCTCTGTTAAGCCCCTCAGTGATAGGAGAGAAGCTGTACCTCTACTTAGTAGTATCCAACATAGCAGTAAGTTCAGCACTGATCAGGGAAGAAGGGAACGCCCAGAAGCCAGTCTATTATACTAGCTAGGCATTCCAGGGATCAGAAGCAAGATACCTAAGGATGGAAAAGATAGCTTTCGCATTATTGGTCACCTCCAGAAAACTCCATCCGTACTTCCAAGCACACCCCATCGTCGTCATGACAGGCCAACCCATTAGAAAGACGATGAACAAGATAGATGTAGCAAGACGACTCATTCAATGGGCAATTGAATTGGGCCAATTTGACATCGAATATCAGTCTCAAGTAGCAATCAAAGCCCAAGTGATAGCGTACTTCATTGCAGAATTCACTTACCCCTATAAGGAAGAAGAAGCCCCCATAGAAACATGGACGGTCCAAACGGATGGGTTAGCCATAAAGAAAGTGTGAGGAGCAAGAGTAGTTCTTATATCTCCAGAAGGAGAAATGTTGAAATATGCAGTCAGATTGCAATTCCTAGCAACAAATAATGAGGCAAAATATGAAGCACTGCTAACAGGGCTAAGTCTAGCAAATGCTCTAGGAGCAAAGAGCCTTATCATCCAAGCTGATTCTCAACTAATAATTGGACAAGTGAAGGGAGATTATGAAGAAAAAGAAGAAAGAATGCAGAAGTACTTGAACATCGTCCAACGACTATCATAGCATTTTGACAGCCTAGACTTTGTGCAAATCCCTCAGGCAAAAAACGCAAAAGTTGACTTCCTAGCAAGATTGGCCTCGTCAGACGACTACAATGCGACCTTTAAACTATGTATATAGATTAGGAGGCAACCAAGCACAGAAGGTGAGTAGGTTCTAAAGATAAAAGAACAAGATGAGTGGATGACTCCCATTGCCCGTTACTTGAAAGAAGGATGGTCCCTGAAGATAAGGCGAAAGCAAGGAAGATATAAATTAGGGCAACCTACTTTGTCATCATTAACGAGGTGCTGTATAGACGAGGATATTCACTCCCCTATCTAAGATGTTCTAGCTCAGAAGAAGTGGATTGTGTGCTCCGTGAGATACACGAGGGAATCTTTGGAAATCACGTTGAAGCAAGATCTTTAGCAGGAAAGGCGCTCAGAGTAGGATATTACTAGCCAACTTTACAGATGGATGCATACCACACCGTAAGAGCATGCAATAAGTGTCAACATTTCGCAAATGTCTAGATGAGACCAAGGGAGACGATGACACCCATATCTTCACCATGGCCCTTCGCCCAATGGGAAATTGACATTATGGGCCCATTCCTTCTAGGGAAGAAGCAACTCAGATTTCTAATCGTCACAATTGATTACTTTACAAAATGGGTAAAAGTAGAACCAATGACGACGATAATGGAGGCTAAAGTCACAAGCATCACAAGCTTTGTATGGAACAACATCATTTGCAGGTTTGGAGTCCCACATGTCATAATATCAGACAATGGAAAGCAGTTTGACAATCCCAAGTTTTCAAAATTTTGTTAAGACTTAGGAGTCAAGAACTATTATTCTTCTCCAAGACACCCTCAGGTTAATGGCCAGACAGAAGTAACGAACAGAAGCTAGCTCAAAATTATCAAAACTCAGCTTAAGGAGGCAAAGGGGGCATAGCCTAAGGAACTACAAAATGTCCTTTGGGCATATAGGATGACCACAAGAGTTCCATCAGGAGAAACACTATTCAGACTGACATTTGGCACTGAGGCCGTCATACCAGTGGAAGTCGGACTGACAAGCTTCCGAGTGAAAACTTATGAAGACTAGAATTCTCTGCTCCTATTACTCCTCAGTAGAATGGTGTAGTAGAAAGAAAGAACATGGTTATTCAAGAGATGGCTAGAGCCATGCTGTATAACAAGGATGTGGCTAAAAACTTGTGGGGAGAAGCCGTCAACATTGCATGTCATGCGGTTAACAGAGTGTACTTCAGACCTGGTACCAAGAAGACTCCCTATGAGTTATGGAAGTGAAGGAAGCCAAATGTTAAGTATTTCAGTTCGGAAGTACTTGTTTCATTCTCAAGGATAAAGAGGATGTGGGTAAATTTGACTCCCTAAGCAATGAAGGAATATTTATGGGATACTTCTCTACAAGCAAGGCTTATCGGGTTTACAACAAAAGAGCTAAGAAGGTGATGGAAACCGTGAATGTTGTGATTGATGAAGCCTTAGAATCCGGTTATGAGAAAATCAGTGAGGAAATTCTGAAAGAAATTCTTCCTCTCGAGCCCAAGGATGTTCAAGAAATTGTTGATCAAGAGCCCGCATCTCTAAGTGTCTCGGCATTCCAAGTGCTTTAGAAAGTTCAGCAAACATACCTACTTCACCTGATTCTAAATCCCATGAAGAGAAAGGACCTTCCTCCAGGATTAAATTGAATCATCCTCCTAAAGTTATTGTGGGAAACATGAATGAACTTACACTAAGGAAGCGTACAGTTGATAAATGTGTTGCTAACTTTGTGTCATATTCTTATTATTTGTTGTAGGTTGAACCCACCAAGGTTGAAGAAGCTCTTCAGGACGAAAGTTGGGTTAAGGCTATGCATGATGAACTGCTTTAGTTTCAAGGGAATGATGTTTGGACTCTAGTACCTAGACCAGAAGGTGAGCACATCATTGGCAAAAAGTGGATCTTCCACAACAAGACTGATAAGGAAGGTAATGTAATTTGCAACAAGGCTCATCTTGTGGCTCAAGGATACTCTCAAATGGAAGGAGTAGACTATGATAAGACATTTGCTCTAGTTGCCCGTATGGAGTCCATCAGGATTCTCCTAGCCCTGGCATGTCACTTAAAGTTCAAGTTTTACCGAATGGATGTAAAGACTACTTTCTTGAATGGGTTCTTGAAAAAAGATGTCTATGTGGCTCAACCAAAAGGGTTCATTGATCCACACTTTTCAGATCATGTGTTATACCTCAAGAAGGCACTCTATGGTTTTAAGCAAGCCCCTAGAGCTTGGTATAATCGACTCACACAATACTTGGTGTCACATGGGTTCATCAAAAGGGAAAACGGCGAGTTAATAATTGCTCAAGTCTATGTTGATGATATCATCTTTGGGTTGACTAAGGATGAACTTGCTCACAGTTTCTCCAAACTTATGTAGGCCGAGTTTGGGATGAGCATTATTGGAGAGTTGAATCACTTTCTTGGGTTGCAGATCCGTCAGCAAGAGTCAGGTACATTCCTATCTCAATCTAAATATGCTAGAAATCTTGTGAAAAAGTTTGGTTTGGAATCTACTAGTTCTGTTAGAACCCTTATGAGCCAAAATGTTAAACTCTATTGATTTGTTAGGTAAAAGTGTTGATTCATCTCTATATACAAGCATGATAGGTAGTCTTCTTTACCTTATTGCTAGTAGACCTAACATTAGTTATGGTATGAGAGTGTGTGCTAGATATCAGGCTAATCCCAAAGAGTCTCATATGATTGCTTTGAAAAGGATCATGAAATATGTCAAAACCACTGCCGACTTTGGTGTGTGGTACAGCAAAGGACACGAATGATGTCTTAGCTGGGTATTCTGACGTAGACTAGGCTGGGAATGTTGATGATAGAAAGAGTACATCGGGGGTTGTTTTTATGTGGGTAATAATCTTGTCTCCTGGATGAGCAAAAAGCATAATTTCATCTCATTATCCACTACAGAGGCTGAATACATCGCTGCCGGTAGCTGTTGCACCAAACTTCTACGGATGCAAAAGCTCCTCCTTGATTATGGTATTCGTCAAGAGCATCTTACCATCTACTGTGACAAAATCAGTGCCATCAACATCTCTAAGAATTCGGTTCAACATTCTCGAACTAAACACATAGAGATTTGACATCACTTTATTCGGGAGCTTATCGAAGATGGTACTCTTACTCTTGAGTTCATTCACACTAATGATCAGAAGGCTGATTTGTTCACCAAACCTCTTGATAGCAAACGGTTTGAATTCCTTCACCAAAACATTGGTGTTATCTCCATGGATTGATCTCCTTTTCTCCTTCTTCTTCCTCATGCATTTACATCTAGCTTTACAGTTTGCTTTGTTTAACATGTTTTTGTTTATTTTTTTTCAATTTTGCTTTATTTTTTTTTTCATAAAAATTAAAAAAAAAATTGAAAAATCAGAAAAATACAAAAACAGTGTGTGTTTTATGTACATTGGTACTTGTGTACCTTGGATGGCCATTGAAACAAAGTTTTCTAAACTTTGTGTCTTTTGTAGCTTAGATTAGCATCTCTATGAACAACTAAGCAAGTGAGCTTTGTGGCTCGTGTTTGTGATGAGTAAGATTAAGTAATTTCTTGTACTTAACACTCATATCACTCTTTTTGACTGGAAGGACTAAAAAGTTCTAAGAGAAAGGCATAAATAACCATTTAACCATTATTGCTCACCAATCATGAGATGACATCTATATGCTTTGGCATAGCAAAAGTGCAATGTCAAAAGCTTAACATAATTAGGTATCTCTTTTCTCTTTCTTATACGCCCATGCATGGTTTGCTTAAAAGAAAAATAAAAGCAAAAAGAATCAAAATGCTTTATATATGATTGCAAGCGTGTCTTCTAGGAGATGTGGGAGTTATAGGATGTACCTCAAAGGTGATAATCCCCATCAAGCAGTTATGATTGTGTGTGAGTTAAAGTGATTTTCTCATATCTCAAATCGTCATAACATGTAGACACTTATGCAATCTTGCGATATTTTTTCACACACAGCCCGTAATATTCTTTGCTATTCTTGATACATGTGCAGGTACAATGTGATTTGGCCATCACAAGGAATACATGTGTTAATGCATGCTCATTAAATTGTCTTGACTTGTTTTTGAAATATAAAGTTAGTTAGACTTGTTTAGTGTGTGTATGTGTGTTTTGGATCTAAATGCTTGAAATTTTTCTTGTTGAGAGATGATTTTTAGAGATTAAAATGTTGGTTGGATCTTTGGTTGAGTAGCTTGCTTGATTTCATTCATATCTGTGGTTTTCTCTTTTTGAAAAACTGTTTTTGAGCAATCTCGACAGCTTCTCGATACCTCTCAACAGCTAGGCTATTTGTCGAGCCTCTTGAGCTTCCTTTCTCAATAGTTGTTATTGCAATTTCGATCCATCAAAGTTTTTGAGAACTTGTCTCGATAGCGGCTCGATAGCTTCTTGATCCATCGAGGAAGTTTCTGTATGCTCGATGGATCCGCGATAGTTTCTCGATCCATCAAGGTCACTTTGCTATGGACACCTCTTCATAGCTTCTCGATAGCTCCATTTGGCTATTTTAATTCTCGACACCTCTCGATACCTGCCAATCCATCGAGCTGTGGATTTGTCTATATATGGAGTCAGCGCGATTTTTTCCATTTCTCACCAATCTCTCTCAATAGAAACTCTCTTATTTCTCTCCCAAACACTTCTCACTCAACCTCTTCACCTTCCCCAAATGGATTTCGGCCTAGATCAAGCTTTTCTTCTTTGGTAAGGGTCCTTAATCCTTCATTCTTCATGCATTTCACGCATTAGACCTAAGTTTTTAAGTTCTCTTGAAAATTTTTGGGGTTTTTCAAAATTGATGAAGTTTTTGTGAAATTTTTAGGTTAGGTTATGTTTAAATGATCCTATATGTTCATGCATTGCATCACATTTGCATTTTTAATAATGATTCATGCATTTTAGATGTGTGCTTACTATGTTAAAATGATGTGTGCTGGTAGGTTTGGATTGGGCTGAGCCTATGATATTTTTCCTTTTGCATGTCACATGTTCATGCATTTTTCATGCATATGTACCAATTTTATTTCTATCATATTGATATTAAACTGTATTGGTTCTTTTTTGCATGTTTCTCTCTCTCTCTTTCTTTCGTTAGTTGCTCTATGGCACCTAAACGGAAATCCACTCCATCTCGAAACCCTCTTCATTCTAAGGTATCTTCTTCTTCTCCCTTTGCTGATTCTACTCCATCTCATGTCCGGTTTCGTGATGATAAAGCCCGTAAGGACTTTTCGGAGAACTTTTCACGATGTGGCATTCATTTGGAACACCAAGTCGTTCTATCGGAATTTTTCGATAATGACCTTCCCACTATCATCTACAGTAGGGGTTGGGAGTCACTATGTGGCATCCTGGTCACCTGTCCTTCCGTGATCATATAGGAGTTTTACTCCAACATGCATGGATTTGACTATTCTGTACCTCAGTTTATCACTCACGTTTGAGGTACGCGCATTGTACTCACTTCGAATCTTATATCTGATGTGCTACACGTACCGAGGGTAGAGGTTGCTAACTACCCCGGCTATGAGCGTCTTAGGACTGTGTCCAAAGACAAACTCTTGTCTCACTTTTGTGAGACATCTTCATCTTGGGGTGATCGTCAAAACACCCTTTGCTCGGGCTTCGCAAAAGGTCCTAGATTCCTTAACATGGTGATGACATTCGTTTTTCATCCTTTGTCTCACTATAACTCCATTACTGAGCCTCGTGCTCGATTTTTGTTATCCTTCTTGAGAGACTCACTATAGATTTTCCCTCTCACTTCATTTTCTTCCTTATAAATGTCTATAGGGATAAGGCGACCCGTGATAAACTCATTTTTCCTTCGACTATTACGCAAATTCTCCGCCATTTTTTTGTCTCCTATTGTGAGTCTACACATTTCTCTGCTATGTGTGCCATAGACACTACTACCATTAGACGGAGCAAGGCCCAGCTTCGACCGAAGCGGCCATGGACTGAGGACAGTGACTCCTCCAGCTTCTTTCGCTCCTTCTTCATCGGCAGGTGGTGTGATCCTCGAGATGGTTATGGCATAGCTTCAATGCATGGATACTATCCTTGACACACCCAATGATGAGTTGTGTCAGGTGAACCCCTGTGTCGACTGTATTGCTCGATGGCAGGCTTGCCTTGGTGGCTTTGTGGTGTCTCCCTCTCCTTCTCTAGAGGCATCTGAGGAGGAGAATGATGATGGTGACTCCAATGACAATGATGATGATGAGGATGAGGATGCTAGCTCTTCTGATGATGACACGATGACTGCTTGAGTTACTTACCCTTTGTCATTCGTGACAAAAAGGGGGAGTAGTTTTGGGTATAAGAGTAGTCATAGTCTTAGGGGGAGAGTTAGTATAGGAGATTATATATTTTTGTTAGGGGGAGTGTTTTTGTTTATGAGAGATGTAGTGAGGACTTTTTGTATCTTTTTTTTCTTTACTGTTCAGACACATTTGTTCTTACTTTATGATAGCAAACCTTGTACTTATGTTGATATATATATTGAGGTTGTAAAGTTGTGATTTACAACGATATTTTATGTTAGCTTTATTCCATGACAAAAAGTTTTGTAATTGCTTTAATTTATTTCCTTGTATTTTGTGGGATTTTATTGTATTGGGTTTAGTATTAAGTTGGTGAAGAATCAAGTATAAAATGAAGAATCAGTGGATTTCGTGAGTGTCTTGCTGGAAGCTAACCCTCGAAAGAGCCACATGAGAAGCACATGCTAGAAGCTGAAGAGTCATGCCAGCTTGGAGGATTTCGCGAATGTCTCGTGGGTAAGGCCTTCCCGCGAGACAGTCGCGAAACATTTGGCTGGAGGATTTTTAAGTGTGACTTCCCTACCCTTCACCTATACTATATATACCCTCATTACCCACAAATATAAAGGAGGCTATTCAGGGAGAAAAACCCTAGATAGGTTTTCTACAACACACACACCCATCTTTTAGAGAGAGAGCTACTCATCCTTAGAGAGAAATCTTTGTAGTCTCTTCTTATTCCCTCTCCCATTGTTATACCTATTGAGAGGAGATTTCTACCCAAACACTACCCACACACATTCAAAGTGTCGAAAGTGTTTTTGGTTCTGCTGGGAAGCATTGGAAGATGCCAAGGATGGCGAATGCAACATGGAGCTTGTTGCGGGATCTAGAGAGCTAGACAAGACACGGTTCTGAGAAGCCTTGTTGGAGTAGGAGCTTGGAGGGCTTAGGTACATCGGGTAGATTAGGCTTGGAGGGTCTCTTGCTAACCCATGTATCCCAACTAATTGTCTAGTGAATCAATTACCGCTTGGAGGGCGGCGGAGAGGTTTTTCGCCAAGTTCTTCGGTTTCCTCTTCGATAACACATCGGCGTGTTATCTTGTGGTTGCATCTTTCTTTCCTTACCCTTGTGCTTTACTTTTATTGTTTGTTGTTCATGTTTATGCACTAGAGTAGTATCGGTTGATTGCACTTCATTTACTCTTGTTTTCACACTTAGATAAGTTAGAGTAAAAGCAATCTAGCAGTAATTTTAATTGGGGGTCTAAACAGCTCTTGTGTTTTTTAACACATTTTCGAGCATTCAATGATGAACTCTCTTCTACAGAGATTGCCTATCTTGCCAAGAACTTTAGAAACTTTCTCAGAAATAACAATAGAAGGGCAAATAGTAAAAACAATGTTGAACCTAAGAACTATAAGAAAAATGAACCAACTAAAACCAATTGTAATGAAAAATCAAAAGAAAACGTTGGCCAATCTTCTAGTAATTCTCTAGGTCAACAATGTTTTGGTTGTCAAGGGTATGGTCATGTGAAATCAGAATGCCCAACATTCTTGAGGACAAAGGGTAAAGCTATGGCTGTAATCCTTAGTGATGGTGAAGTTTCTGATCACGAGTCTAGAAGTGATGAAGATGGAAACTTCTTTGCTTTCATAGTTACTTTTGTAGTTAATGAAAGTGGTTCAGTTGAAGAGAACCCTTTTGATGGAGAACTCTTTGAGAGTGTTGACTTACAGGAAGCTTATAACAAGCTATGCAAGGTTGCTACAAAGGATACAATGAGTGTGGATTTAGGGCTAAAGAAGATAGCCATTCTTGAACAAGAAAAGAAAAACTTGTTGTTGAATTTGTTTAATGCTAATGATCTAGTAAATAAGGTGAAGGCTGAAAATATTAAGTTGGTTGAAAAAATTAAGAACCTAAAACTAGAACTGTTTGTTGCTAGAGAACAGTCGAATAGGTCTACTAGTTCTAAACTTGATCACATGTTGAGTATTCAGAAGTCTCCCTTAGACAAATCAGGTTTAGGTTTTGTTGATAGCATCTCTGAGTTTGAAACTCATTCCACATACTTTTTTCCTTCTTCTAAACCATCTAAGATAGAAGTTGTAAAGCCAAAAGAAGAAGTTCCTGCTCCTAGGAAGATTAGGGTAGATCTTAAAGAGTCTAAGCCTAAGAGTCCTAACTTACCTAAGGGTAAGAAGCATGATAGACCTTTGTGGGTTTGTCATTTTTGTGGAAAAGCTAGGCATACTCACCCAAATTGTTTCAAGTTGCAAGCCACTAAGCAAAAAGTACCTGTGCCTCAAGCACAAGATCTTATGGCACTTATTGGTGAATTGGTAAAGGCATTAAATCTTTATACCAATGTTGGAGTTGCTCATCATTCTAATCTGAATAATAACTCCAAAACTAAAGTTGCATCTAAGAAGTTATGGATGCAAAAGGCTCAATCTAATTGAGTCTTTCTGACATGGTCCTTGCACTTCATCTCAAAATCCTTTGTGACCATTTTTTTGCTTTCTTGTTTTCTTTTGTTTCTAGGATTTTCATTGCATTACATTCATGCATTTTATATTAGGCTATTTTTGTTTTCTTAAAAAAAAAAATTAAAAAAAAAAGGAGGAAAAAGGAAAGTGGAAGGATTTGTTTTGTATTACACATCATGGATATGTAATTGAGGTTGGCCTATATTATTTGCATAACATGCCTGTGTACCTTGTTTAGCTTAGATGAGCTTATTTTTCTGCACTTTGCTAGTTTTAGCTATGTAGTGCATGTTTGAGTGAGTTTTTTATAGTTTTTGATCACATGATCTTGATTTTGAAGTCACATGATTTTGATTGTAAGGACTAAAAAAATCATAAGAGAAAGGCATAAATAATCATCTCATCACTGTTTACTAGCCAATCATGAACACCTTAGTGCATATCATAAGATTTTGTGCTTGAGAAAGTGTAAAACATGCATAAAAAGAAAATAAGGTGTGGCCTTATTCTGCATTCAATATGGCAAATATATATATATATATATATATATGCATGATTGCAAGCTTGTTTTCTAGGAGATGTGGGAGTTATATAATGTAACTCTTTAGGTGATAGTCACTTTCAAATTTATGTGATGAATAATATAGAAATTGTGATTGATTACTATCTACATATGACCCCACATGTATCTCATGCTGTTACTAGTTGCATACACTTCACAAGTTATTCTTTAATAAACTTAGTACATGAAATTGTGTGTGAATTTGGTTTGGCCATCCAAGATTATATATTCTATGATTTTGATACAAAATATGTTCAAAGGTTGAAAATTTTGGGGTAAGAGTTTGAAAATCTTGTTTTGAAGTTCTGGATTGAAAACTCATGTTTTTGAAAAGCATTTAAACTCATTCTCATGCATTTCATTCATGAAATTACTTGGGTTGAGTTGTTTCTGCATAATCTTCTACAATTTTTCAAAAATTCAAATTTCTAGAATTTCAATTGATTGAATGTGTTTTTCAACCAATCGAAAATTCCTTGATTTTTAATCATTGCTCTCGGGTTCGCTTGATTGGTTTTCGATCAATTGAATATGATTTATTCATATTTTGATCAATCGAAGCTAATTTTCGATTGATTGAAATCTTAAAGGAAATTTTATGGAGCTCTCTGCCTTGCTCAATCGATACCCAATTGGTACCCGATCGATCGAAATTCGAAAAGAATTCCTCAACATGTGTTCTTCATTTCCTTCCTTTTCTTGACCAATCCACACAATCCAACTTTTGTCGTTTTCCTAGCAAAACCTTCAAGGGTTTTCCTCCTAGCGTCAAGGTAAGACTATTTTACCCCTTCTTTTTGCTGTATTTACATGTTTTCATGCATTTTCATGGATTTTTCTCTTAAAATTTTGAACAAAGGAAAATTGGGATTTTTGTTGTTTTGGTTGTTTTTAATCAAGTTTGATCAATGGGTTTTTGTTCCTAGATGTTGTTATCATGATTCCTTTGCATTAATTTGATTAATTTTGTGTTTTGAGAAGATTTGAAAATCTAGGGCTCGAAATTTTTCAAAATTGGGGTTTTTGTTCAATTGGATTTAATTGGTTAAGATTGTCTTGTGATTTTGGTTAATTAGTACATTACAACATGATTTCTAACTGATATAGTGTTTAATTGATCAATTTGATTGGTTTATTGAAAAATGGATTTTTCAAAATTTGGGATTTTTAGTTAAAACTCTCAAGTTTGGGTCAATTTTGGTGAAATTTGAAAATTGAACAAATTTTATGCATTGGAGCATGCATCATATGTGCATTCACTACATGCATCATATAGTTTGTCAATTTCTTGATATATATTGTGCTCTAACCCTTTCTAATGCAATCTGCCCTTGTTTTTTTGTGTTGTGTTTTGTTTTTGTTTTTATTTTCCTTCCTATTCTTAGAGTCATGTTAGGTCGATCGAAACATGCAGTTCCAGAATTTTGCAAAAAAGTTTCAAACATAGCCCAAGCCCAATAAACGTGTAGGGTTAAGTGTTTTACTCCTAATATAAAAGGGAAAACCCTAGCCACATTTTAGATGTCTCTGAATAGTTGTGTGTTTGCTCTTGTGTGAGATTTAAGAGGTGTTTACCTTAGAACACACAGAAAGCTCTACCAATATCAAGATTTGGAATCAAGATTTAGTGGTGGTTCAGTTGCTGCATAAAGAACCTTCAAAGAACAGCAAAACCTTTGAGAGTTGTCTCAAAGTCACAAGTAGGAGAAGTTGTGCTGTAGCAGATTCAAGAAAGAAGTAGTCCGTGGATTCAGAGCTAGCACGTGGTCGTGGTAGTAAGTTTTCTACTCGAGGTAGCATTAGGATGTTAGTAGTCTAAGTCCTTTCGTAAAACTTCAATTCTTTCATAGTGGATCTATTTTTACCTTAAGGATAGTAGGTCAAATCCTCCCCAAGTTTTTTACCAATTTGGTTTTCCTAGGTCATCAGTTCTTTGTGTTCTTTATATTTTCAGCTTTATATTTATTTGTGTTTAACCTAATCTTGAATAACAATCTTGTTAATAAATTTAGTTTAATATTAGCTTAAACATATTGTGACAAGGGGTCTAAAAACCTAACAGAGCAAATCAAGACATGTCAAGCGAAATTTTAGGCGAAGGTATAACTTTTAAAAATTGGTCAGATAGAGGGTTTAGTAAGCAACTTGTGAGTAATTCAGTCAAGCAAATTTCCTAACTTGAGAGAAATTTTTTGCTTTCTTCCTTCCTATCCAATGACCCCTTGTATATATCTTGCAATACACACAAAAATACCCAAAAAATTCTTAAATTGAAGAACTAGAGAGCTACCTGTTTTCCTTAGGAAAAATACTCATTGTAGTCTCTACCTTCACTCTTTCATATTGCCAAATCCTTAGATTGGAGACCCAAGCCTTACGCATATAGAAATCTTGAGTATTCTTTGTCAATGCTTGGGAATCATTAGAGCAATCTACTGTGTCTTGGTTGAATGAATAGAAATAACTAGTCTTATTCAAGGCAACAACCCTCCAAGAACAAATAGAAAAGAAAGGAATTCTATAAATATTATCAGCTTGCCTCTTATTCCATAACTCTTAGTTTAAATACATCAACCACGACTAAATCAAATAAAAGGATAACAACAATTAAAGAGATAACAACCAACCTAATAGCTAAGTCTATCCAAGATAATAGGATGAGTCCTATCTCCAGGAAGTTTATTGATAACAACAACTAACGACAACATCCTATTTCAAATGCGAAACTATCAATTAATTTTAATATGAAACACTTGAGGCATTTATCTTCATCTGCTTTGCTTTATCTTCAGCCACTTCTAGAGTCCAACTTTAGTTGTATCAGTTGTTCCCTTAGCTTCCACATGTGTTGCAGACATAGCATTCCCTTCCCCTAAAAGATGAATCTTGTCCTCAAGATTCAAATAAGAGAATTGATGTTGTAAATCCTCGAGAGGTTTCCAAGTGGCATCCTCTTCAGCAAGACCAATCCACTGTACCAGTGCTTCTTGCAAAACCTTCTTGCCTGACTTAGACCAGCGAAAATCCACAATTCTTTTAGGTTCAAGTAGCACCATACCATCTTGATGGTTTTTAGACCCCTTAAACAATTGATTAAACCTAGGTAATTAGCCAAGTTGTTACTTAGTCCAATTTAACAAATCTAGGTTATCACAATTACAAAGATCATATCATGCAAAGCAGCGGAAAATAAATAACACAAGATATGATCACCCAGGAAACTAAACAAATAAAAACCTGGGGAGGATTTGACCTAGCTATCCTCAAGGTAAACTTGAATCCACTATCTTGAAAGAATCGAAGTTCATACAATAAGACTTACAAGCCCCCACGCTCGACTTCTTATTGCTACCAACCAGTAGAACTTACTAACACGACCACGTGCAAGCTCCGAATCCACGGACTCCTTCTTTCTTGGATTCACCACCAGATACAAGCACACCCGCTTGTGTTTTCTTTAAGCTTCAATGGCAGCAACTGAATTGATCATCAAGGCGTAGATAAATCTTCTCCTTGAAAACCCTAAGTTTGTGTAAAGGAAAGCTCCTCTAGATCTCACAAGAGATTTACACAAACCACAAATATGAGCAACACTAAAACGTGGCTAGGGTTTGCCTTTTATACTTAGGACAAATAAGAAACCCTAAAAACGTTTTAAAACAAATAGGGCTGAGTTGGACGAATCTGCAGAAAAGCATTCTGCTTGAGCTTCGATCGGTCGAGCCTGTCGTTCGATCGATCGAGCCAGGCCAAAAGGCACAATGCTTCCTACTTTAACTCAATTCCAACTTTACATTGACACACAACTTTGAGCTAGCTTTAAACACTTCTAAACACATTGTTTTGATCATGGTTTGCCAACAATACACATTAGAGTTCTAAATACATAAAATCCTAAACTTTAGAACCTAACAAACTCCCCCTTTGGCAATCCGTGACAAAACACAACTTAGAAGCTCAAAGTTTACAAAATAAAAAGCCCTTTACAAAATAATGCTTATAAAACAAATTCAATCCTAACTACTATCCATCAGTTGCAAGTGTAGACAGCAGCTCAATTGAATCAACCTGTATATTTCCTGAAACACTAAACAAAATGCATAACTGCATGTGTGGAAATAATACAAGTAAACAAATTAACTTCTTGATTTCAAACAACACACAAATAAAGACATATATCAATGAATAACTCATAAATATAAATCAATAAGCAGTTTGAAACAAGAAACAAATAAAGTACCAATCAAACATAAAACTCCCCCTAACAAGAATATCCCATCAAAAACAAGGTAAGAGCTAAAAATGCATAAGTACAAAGTGAAGCACCTAGATACAATCTAAAACTCCACAAGCTCCAACCAAAAACAAATAAACTCCCCCTGAAAACAAAAACCCTACAAAATACTCCCCCTTTTTGTGACGGAATGCCAAAGGGCAAACAAGCCATCCATCATCAAAAGGGAGGTGGTCTAAACTGTGCCAACTCCGCGTGCAAGGCACGGATCTCATCAAGCACATCCACCAAAATCTGTCCTTGAGCTGCCTGAACGGTCAAGACATGATCCAACATGCAACGAAAGTCTGAATCATCTGAAGCAGTTGGTGGAGGAACATCAGCATCAGCAGCAGCACCTGAAGTCTCAGCAGCAACAGTACCTGTAGAAGAGGGAGGAGGGGAAACACCACTAGATGACGCACCTCTAGGACGAGAAGGAGCAACTCTCAACTGAGCAGCCCTCTAACGAAGAAAGGTGGCACCTATGGGAGCAATCAAATGAACAGGCTCACCAGACGGAAAACCATCTAGACCTAAGTAGAGTAAAATCCTATGAATGAAAATTAGGATGAATCAGTGCATGCCCTACAGCAGAACTCATATGAACCTCGTTCAAAGAACGAAGGAACAAGTGAGGAAAACTTATAGACGCTCCAGAAACAAAGGCGTACAAAAACACACATCGCTCTAAAGGGATGGTGTGGAAGTGAGAGATAGGCCACAAGGAATGACACGCAATCCGAAAGAAGAGATAGGCAGTCTCAGTAAGCTCAGCGGACGTGATCTGAGGATCAGAACCCCACTAGATAGATGACCCAGTGATGTAAGACATGACAACGTCTAATGAGGGTGACTCATCATAGGGATAGTTAGCATCCCGAACAACCGGCACCCCAAGAGCCTCAGCCACTACCCGAGGGGTAATGGTGAACTCTACACCTCGTATCCAACTCCTAACTAGGGTGTTGGAATCATAGATGTGGCAAGAGAGATTCGAGTAGAACTCTCTAATCAGGGCGGTCGGGGGTGGATGATCTATCTCTAAGAGAGGCAACCAACCTCTAGATTCAAAATTGGCCCTAATGGCCGAATCAAGCGCATCTAACACAACAGCTCGCTCAGACCAGATCTTACGCTTACAGTTCAAAGTGTCATAGGCTTCTCTACACTTATCATTCTTAAACAGCTCAACTCTAGTGGGAGACTCAGAGGAAGTGAAAGTGATCCTATGAGCTCTAGTTTTCCTAGGCATGGTGCTAAGATAAGGATCAAAACACAGAGCGAAAGAACAAAAACACAAAACCAAAACCAAGGGCAAACTGCAAGTTAGCACAAAAACAAAATATAGAATAAAAATCTATATGATGCATGAACAAGTTTAAATGTCATGATGCATGTTCTAATGCAGCGAATTAAGTCCAAAAGGTTCAAATTACAAAATTGGCTTGAACATTAAGAGTTTTAACACAAAAAACCAAAATTTGGAAAACCACTTGATCAATTTGAAAAATATTGACGAATTGATCATTACTCATGATATAATAACAAAATAATGACCAAATACATCAATTTGATAAGCCAATTTCATCAATTTAAGCCAATTTGACAAAATCCCCAATTCGGATCAAATTCAAAACCCTAGAATTTTCAATTTTTCAAAAACCACAAAATTGATCAAATTAAACTATAGGGAACATCATTATAGCATCATAGCACAAAAACCCATTGATCAATTTCACAAGAATAGGTTCGAATCATCAAAAACCCCAATATGATGAAAGTTCCGAAAATACCCATGATAATGCATGAAAAATGCATGAAATCAAGAAATAAACTTGAAAAAGAAGGGCAAAAGGGACTTACCGGCCTCCAAGGACAAAAACCTTGCAAAAATCTTGAAGGAAAACGACAAAAATTGGATGGTGGAGCCTAGAGCCAACACGGAGAGAGAGAAAAGAAAAGAACTATTTGAAAAGTAACTTTGAAAAAGTCCAAATCTGTCTTTTAAAAAAAACTGATTCACGAGTTTCAATCAGTCGAAAATCAGTCTCGATCGGTCGAAACAGACAGAGACTCCTTCTCTCAAATTTTAAAAATTTCGATCGGTCGAAAAACAGAATGGACCGATCGAATTAGGCAGAGGCTCACCATATTTTTGAGGAAAAACACAATTTTTGAAAAACAAAATGATTTTACTCAAAGCATTGAAATTTAAGAACAAAAATGCATGAGTATGAGATGATATGATTTTCAAATCAAGGATATTAAGCCCAAAATTCCCAAAAACAAAATTTCTTGTAGTCTCCACTAATTTTCAAGCAACAAATTAAGTTTGCACATAATTCAAAGTATTTGCAATAACTTGGTTGGTCAGACCATAAACACACACAATAACATGTACAATGTTTAGCAAAGAGTAACTCGTGTAGTGTGTGCAACTAGCAAAAACTTGAGATACATGTAAGGTGATATGTGAATAGCAATCAATCACAAAGTCTACAAAATTCATCACAAAGAATTTAAAAGAGACTATCACCTAAAGAGTTACATCATATAACTCCCACATCTCCTAGATCATAAGCTTGCAATCATGTAAGTTTCTTGTATTTATGCCTCATAATATACATTCCAATTTTAAGTTATGTGAGTTTGGCATCAAGCCTAATAGTACACACCAATTTTGATTTTAAGAATTAAGCACTTTAACCGAGGCTTCACCTTATGTTCTTTTTGTGCATGTGCTACACTTTCTCGAGCACAAAATCTTATGATATGCACTAAGGTGTTCATGATTGGCTAGTGAACAGTGGTGAGATGGTTATTTATGCCTTTCTCTAAAAGTTCAAGTCCAACATTTAAAAACATGTGACTTCAAGATTAAGACATAGTAATCAAAAACCATAAACATCTTTCCCACACAACATACACTACAAATCTTCAACTAGTAGAGTGCAATAAATAAGCTCATCAAAGCTAAACAAGGTACAAAAGACATGTTATATGAAAATAAATTGACTAACCTTGTTCTCAAAAACCAAGAAGAATAGTGCAAAACAAAATGTGTTTCCTTTTTCTTCCTTTTTTTTTTTTTTTATTTATATATTTTAATAAAAAAAAAACATCTAGAATGAAATGCATGAATGTTATGCTATGCAAATCCTAGAAACAAAAAAAAAAAAAAAACAAAACCAAAGAACAATGGTCATAAAGGGTAGAGCAATGAAGCACAAGGACCAAGAGGACAAAGACAAATCAGGGACACAGAATCACACCAATCACTTGACGAAGAATCTCAAACTTACTTCTATCAAGAGGTTTGGTAAAACTGTCGGCATTCTGACGCTCAGTAGGAATATACTCAAGACACACAATTTTTCTTTCAACAAGATCCCTAATGAAGTGATACCTAATCTCTATGTGCTTAGTCTTAGAATGCTGAACAGGGTTCTTAGATATGTCAATAGCACTAGAGTTATCACAGTAAACCACCATGGTATCTTGGGATATCCCATAATCAGTTAAAACCTTTTTTATCCAAAGAAGTTGTGAGCAACAACTTCAAGCAGCAATACATTCTGCCTCAGCAGTAGACAAGGACACAGAATTTTGCTTTTTGCTCATCCAGGCAACAAGGTTAGCACCAATATAAAAACATCCACCAGTGGTGCTTTTTCTATCATCAGCATTACCAGCCCAATCAGAATCAGAAAACCCAACAAGAGACAGATTAGACTCTTTGCTATAAAATAATCCATAGTCACAAGTTCCAGCAACATATTTAATTATTCGTTTGACAGCATTTAAGTGTGAAACCTTAGGATTAGACTGAAATATAGAACAAACACCAACACTAAATGCAATATCAGGCTGACTAGCAGTCAAATACAACAAACATCC
The DNA here is from genome assembly GCA_028535165.1 of Quercus tomentella. Lineage (NCBI taxonomy): Eukaryota > Viridiplantae > Streptophyta > Magnoliopsida > Fagales > Fagaceae > Quercus > Quercus tomentella. Next base: position 22,850,636 of record JAPQVY010000111.1, on the reverse strand, counting down.
AATCATACTTCTGTATAATGTAACATCAACAGACTCACCTGATGGATCATTTGTTAATTTTACATTGGCAGCCATTGGTATTCTAGCATGGGCAGCATGGTCCAGTCCAAATCTCTTGACTAGATTCTTTGCATATTTTGCTTGGTTGATGTAGATCCCTGAATCCGTTTGCTTCACCTGTAATCCCAAGAAATATGTTAGTTCACCAACCATACTCATTTCAAACATCTCCTTCATTTCATCTGCAAAAGAATGAGCAAGAGAGTCATTAGTAGCACCAAAAACAATATCATCTACATAAATTTGAGCTACAACAAAACTGTTCTTATCCTTTCTTATGAAGAGAATAGTGTCTGCAAATCCCCTTTTGAAGCCGTGCTCAGTAAGATATGCAGTCAATCTATACCAAGCCCGTGGAGCTTGTTTCAAACCATACAGAGCTCTCTTCAACTTATATACATCATCCGGTCTGTGAGGATCAACAAATCCTTTAGGTTGTTCAACATAAACTTCTTCTTGCAGCATTCCATTCAAGAAAGCACTTTTGACATCCATTTGATATAACTTGAAGTTCAGATGACTAGCTATAGCCAGCAATATCCTAATGGATTCCAATCTTGCTACTGGAGCAAAGGTCTCATCAAAGTCAATCCCTTCTACTTGTGTGTAGCCTTGAGCAACAAGTCTTGATTTATTTCTGATGACAGTGCCATGTTCATCTGACTTGTTCTTGAAGATCCACTTAGTTCCAATTACATTCACACCCTTTGGTCTAGGAACTAATTCCCACACATCATTCCGAACAAATTGATGAAGTTCTTCATGCATAGAGTTTACCCAATCAGCATCTTGAAATGCCTCATCTACCTTCTTCGGTTCAAATTGGGATAGATAGCATGAGTGTGTAATTACACTTAAGGCTTTTGACCTTAATCTCATGTTGTCATTCAAACTTCCCAATATATTTGAGGAGGGATGATTAAGCCTTACTCTAGAGAAAGGACCTTTAACCAGAGATCTGGATGTACCTCTCTGTTTTGATGAAGGACTATACTTATGTTGAACCTGTTGAGTCTCATGAACTGGAGTGGATGGTTCAGGACTTGATGGCACAGATATTGCATCATTCAACACCATTAGCTCCTCATCACTATGTTTCACAACATAGTCAACAGGGAGAGTGTCATTAACTTCCACTGGCTTATCTTGAACCTGAGTAGTACTTTCTGGATGTGCTTCTGGACATACTTCATCATTGATCACAACATTTGAAGATTCCATGACAGTTTTGGTTCTCAGATTATACACTCTATATGCCCTACTAGTAGAGGAGTATCCTAGAAAATATCCTTTGTCACTCTTAGCATCAAATTTCTCTAGGTGCTCTCTATCACATAGAATGTAACAATCACTGCCAAAAATCCTGAAATACTTGACGACTGGCTTCTTTTCTCTCCAGAGTTCATAGGGAGTCTTCTTGGAATCAGGTCTGAAATACACCCGGTTTAGTGTATGGCAAGCAGTGTTAACTGCTTCTCCCCAAAAAGATTTTGGCAATTTTTTATTGTGCAACAGCACACGTGCCATCTCTTGAACGACCCTATTTTTTCATTCAACTATTCCATTTTGTTGCGGTGTCTTGGGTGATGAAAATTCTTGATGTGTGCCCTGTTCATTGCAGAAAGTAGCTAGCTTGGTATTCTCAAATTCTCTTCCATGGTCACTTCTGATTCTGGCTACCACTGTATCTTTTTCAACCTGCAATTTCTTACATAGATGTATCATCTTCTCAAGAGCCTCAGCTTTATCTTTCAAGAGCACAACCCAAGTATATCTGGTAAAGTCATCCACAACCACTAGAATATATTTCTTTCCTCCCAAACTATGAACTCGAGCAGGACCCATAAGATCAATGTGCAGTAACTCCAGAGGTCTTGAAGTTTGAACACTAGCCACAGACGGGTGTTTAGATTTTATCTGTTTACCTATCTGACATGGTCCACATATGCACTTATCTATCTTCTCAAACTTAGGTAAACCAACAACAGCATCACATTTTGAAATCTTTTCTAACTGCTTATGACTAGCATGCCCCAGCCGTTGATGCCACAAATCAACTTGATCAATCTTTGCACTAAAACACTTGTTGTTTATGCTTGGTGTCAATCCATAACAGTTGTCCGCTGTTCGTACACCAACACACATACAGTCACCTCCACCATCAAGTATCTCACATTCATGCTTAGTGAAGAGAAAATTTAGTCCATTGTCACAAATCTGACTGATACTGAGTAAATTTGCCTTTAGTCCAACAACATACCAAACATCTTCAAAGACCGGTAACCCTGGGATGTCCACAGTTCCAATGCCTCTGATGACAGATTTGCTTCCATCTCCAAAAGTGACTGTCCCAATCTTTCCTTTAAAAAGGGTCTTGAATAATCCTTTGTTTCCTGTCATATGCCTGGAACAACCACTATCCAAATACCAAAGACAAGAATCACGTGCCTTTAAGGCGGTTAAGGTAGTATAACACAAATAATTATTACCACATATGATAAGATCAAGATGTTCAAGGAAAGATTTAACAAACTTAACAAGGGACAAATACACAAAGTAAGCAAGTTGATGAATAAGCAGAAAGAATTTCCAAAAATCCATACCAAAGGGGTCAAGGATCAGCTCAATGATCAAAGGATCAACAACAAAAGAGCTACCCGCTCTGATACCACTTGATGGTTTTTAGACCCCTTAAACAATTGATTAAACCTAGGTAATTAGCCAAGTTGTTACTTAGTCCAATTTAACAAATCTAGGTTATCACAATTACAATGATCATATCATGCAAAGCAGCGGAAAATAAATAACACAAGATATGATCACCCAGGAAACCAAACCGGTAAAAACCTGGGGAGGATTTGACCTAGCTATCCTCAAGGTAAACTTGAATCCACTATCTTGAAAGAATCGAAGTTCATACAATAAGACTTACAAGCCCCCATGCTCGACTTCTTATTGCTACCAACCAGTAGAACTTACTAACACGACCACGTGCAAGCTCCGAATCCACGGACTCCTTCTTTCTTGGATTCACCACCAGATACAAGCACACCCGCTTGTGTTTTCTTTAAGCTTCAATGGCAACAACTGAATTGATTATCAAGGCGTAGATAAATCTTCTCCTTGAAAACCCTAAGTTTGTGTAAAGGAAAGCTCCTCTAGATCTCACAAGAGATTTACATAAACCGCAAATATGAGCAACACTAAAACGTGGCTAGGGTTTGCCTTTTATACTTAGGACAAATAAGAAACCCTAAAAACGTTTTAAAACAAATAGGGCTGAGTTGGACGAATCTGCAAAAAAGCATTCTGCCCGAGCTTCGATCGGTCGAGCCTGTCGTTCGATCGATCAAGCCAGGCCGAAAGGCACAATGCTTCCTGCTTTAACTCGATTCCAACTTTACATTGACACACAACTTTGAGCTAGCTTTAAACACTTCTAAACACATTGTTTTGATCATGGTTTGCCAACAATACACATTAGAGTTCTAAATACATAAAATCCTAAACTTTAGAACCTAACACATCTTCCTTAACTGGAGGTAACTTCGACGCAACGTGATCAAGATTTCCCAATTTCTTTTTTAGCTGTGATACATGAAAAACAGGATGTATCTTCAACTGCTGTGGCAATTCCAGTCAATAAGCTACCTTCCCGAGACGCTCCAACACTTGATAAGGCCCATAGAAATGAGGTGAAAGCTTCATGTTACCTCTGGTACAAATAGTGAGTTGCCGAAATGGTTGCAATTTGAGATAGACAAAGTCACCCGGTTCAAATTCCAACTCACATCGGTGTCGATCCTCACTAAGCTTCATCTGATTTTGCGTTATCGCCAAGTTTTCCTTCAGAAGCTTCAACATCTCGTCTCGCTTTTTCAAGGATTGGTCAACCTACGCTACTGTAGTAGCCTCGTGTTCATAATTGTGTATTGTTGTAAGTGCTTGACCATAAACTACTTCAAATGGAGTCATGCGAGTTGCAGTGTGATAGGAGGTATTGTACCAATACTCAACCCATGGAAGCCATTAAAGCCATTGTTTCTACTTAGAACCTGCAAAACAACGTAGATAAGTTTCAAGGCAGCGATTAAATACCTCTTTTAGCCCATTGGTTTGGGGGTGGTATGCAAAACTCATGCTTAATTTAGATCCTTGCAACTGAAAATACTTCCACCAGAATTGACTTGTAAAGATCGAGTCTCTATCTAACAAAATTGATTGTGGCATGCTATGAAGGCACACTACCTCCTTAACAAAGACTTCAACTACTAATTTCACTGAGTAAGGATGCTTCAAGGCGACAAAGTGCCCATATTTAGACAACCGGTCCACTACCATAAGGGTCAGTGTGTCACTCTTATTCCGTTCACAAGTGTCACAATGCAATATAATCTTGAATATCTTTTTTCATGCCGACCCAATAAAAATTGGAAGAAATTCTCTTATAAGTTCTGAACATGCCAGAGTGTCCTCCCATAGGTGTGTCATGGAACTTATGTATCACTGCTTCTTTGTGAGGAGAGTTAGGTGGCAAAACCAAACGGTCTTTGTTCCATAGAAACCCATCTCTTTCCACCAACCTGTGGGTAGTGTGAGCTCCATTTTTTAAAGCTTCCTTAACGCTTGATAATTTGGGGTCGTGGCGTGCTTCATTATGGATCTCCACTAACCACGCTGGTTGTTGATAAGTGACCTCACTTAGCTCCCCATATAACTTGCAGAGAGCATCTGCTACCTTATTTTCTCACCCCGGCTAATATTCGATCTCATAATCATACCGCATAAGTTCCATAATCCATCTCTGCTGGTCCATGGTTGTAATTCGCTACTCTAAGAGATATTTCAATTGCTATGATCAATTCAAATACAAAATCAGCACCCCAACAAATAGTTATGCCATTGATGAATTGAATGAACAATTGCAATGAGTTCCCTTTCGTACGTAGATCAGCCCAAGGCTCTACCCCTGATGGCCTTGCTGTAGTAAGCCATAGGTTTGCCTTCTTGCATGAGCACGGCGCCTAAACCATTCCCCGACGCATCTACTTCCACAACAAATTGTTTAGAGAATTCTGGCAATGAGAGTACCGGTGCTTGTGTCATGGCTCGCTTGAGATTATGAAAAGATTCTTCTGCTTGTTTTGACCATTGGAAACCATTTTTCTTCAAGAGCCTGGTAAGAGGGGTTACAATGGCACCGTATCCTTGAATAAATTTCTGGTAATAACCGGTTAACCCAAGGAATCCGAGGAGAGCAGTAGTGTTGGTCGGAACAAGCCAAGCTTCCATACTACAAATTTTCTTAGGATCTGCTGAGACCCTTGCTTCACTAATGATATGGCCTAGATACTCCACTTCTCTTTGCCCGATTAGGCACTTAGATTGATTGACATACAATTGGTTGCTCAATAAGATAGAAAAACTTTCTTAAGATGAGATAAATGTTCCGTCCAAGTTCTACTATAAACTAAGATGTCATCAAAGAATACTAACACATACCTTCGTAATAAGGTTTGAAATATGTCGTTCATCAATGATTGGAACGTGGCAGGAGCATTGGTGAGCCCGGCATGACCAAAAATTCGTAGTGACCATCTTAAGTGCGAAAAGCAGTCTTATGAACATCCTCTAGTTGCACCCGAATCTGATGATATTTGGATTTGAGATCCAATTTGGCGAAATATGATGCGCCATGCAATTCATCCAGCATCTCATCTATGGTAGGAATTGGGTATCGATCTTTTGCAATCACACGATTCAAAGCTCTATGGTTGATACAAAAGCGCCAAGAACCATCCTTCTTCTTTACTAAAAGAACCGGAGAAGAAAATGGGCTAGAACTAGGTTTTATTATCCTAGTGGAAAGCATCTCCTTGACGGCCCTTTCAATCTCATTCTTTTGAATGTGGGGTTAGTGGTATGGCTGAACATTAACAGGCCCACTATTATGCTCCAAAATAATTCTATGGTCTTGAGCTCGTGAGGGAGGTAGTGTGTTAGGGATATGAAATATGGGCTGGTGCTTTTGTAGCAATTCCTTTAGTTCCCTTGTTTGCACTTGGGCCGAGTCAACCTCATTGTTTTTAGTGGATTTGTTGATAGTTAGAACATAGCTCTCCACTCCATTGGCTAGAAGCTTTTGGATAGATTGAATAAAGCCATGTCTCGCTTTACCTATGTTCTCCCCCTGTAAAACATTCTTCTTGTCTTTACTCCAAAACTCCATAGTGAGATTACTCCAATCATGCAAAATTTTTCCAAGGCCTTGTAGCCATTGCATTCCCAAGACAAGATCTGATCCTTGCAAATCCAATGGGTGCATGTTGGTTCAAAATTGGAAGCCTTGAATTTCCACAAGTACTGCTTGATAGACTTCTTCACATTGTAGCCTTTCTCCATTGGCTACCATCACATGAAAAGTTGCCGCCGGTGCCTTGCAACATTCCATTCGTTTGGTAAACTTTCGTCCAACAAAGTTGTGAGTGCTTCCGCTATCAATGAGAATGTGCAAGCGCTTCCCTTTTATTAAACCTGTCACTCGCATAGTTTGGGGAATGACTATACTAGATAGAGCATGAAGCGAGATCTCTAGAGTTGTAGTTGATTCTTCTTCCACGTTACTTGCTTCCTCCACTTCAGCAGATTCCTCTACATTTGCTACTGTCTCCAAAATAAACACTTGTTGTGTCTTACACCTGTGTCCTAGTCCAAACTTTTCATCACAATTGTAACATAATCTCTTATCCCTTCGTGCCTACATCTTTGTCCATGAAAGCTTTTTGAATGAGGGGCTGCTTTGCGTTCGTAAACTAGAGGATGGTGATGTCCCTGCCTTGCTTCATCTGGATGGGGGACTCGGTAAAAGAGCTGGCTTGGTTGTTGGTGGTGGTGCAGATATTGAAGGGAATGACACACGTTTAAGCCTTTGCAACTTGTCTTCCTACAAACAGGCTAAATTGGTGGCGTGGAGAAGGGTGGTTGGTCGGAAAAGTTTGACTTCTTAACGAATTTCCTCCTTAAGGCCGCCAGTGTAACTTCCAACCAAAGCACTTTAAGACCAATCTTATACCCTTGTAGCTAATCATTTAAACAACATTTGATATTCACGTACAATTCTTGTTTGTCACACTTTGGCTAGTGCTTCATCAAAATCTTCATAGTCTGAAGGCCTAAAACGGACACATAAAGCTTGCGTAAATTCCTCCCACTGCACGTTAGGTTGCGTCTTCTCATACCATTGATACCATTGCAGGGCATCATCTTGTAAGTGGAATGAAGCTAGCACCACTCTCTCCTCTCTTACTGTCCTCTAATAATGAAAAAATTGTTCAGCCTTGTAAATCCACCCGGTTGGGTCTTCCCTGTTGAAGTGAGGAAAGTCTAACCGAGAGATTCGAGTTTGTATGCCTCCTATAGGTCCTCCACTGCCTTCTCCACAATTTCGATTGACGGAACCGTCCCCATGATTGTCATTCTGGCTGGTTTCATTGGTCCGATCTCCCTTTGCTTCGAGCTGTCGTCCCATCTTTGTTGTCAACTCTTCCCGATGGCCATCGACTTGCCTTCAAAGTGAATGGCTACTGACTACTAAAGCAGACAATCAATCATCATTGGTAGTTGATCGTGTGGATGGTGGTGGGTTGGAAGTCATCTGGCTCTGATACCAAGTGTTGTGTCCCGGTTGAATGAATAGAAATAACTAGTCGTATTTAAGGCAACAACCCTCCAAGAACAAATAGAAAAGAAAGGAATTTTGTAAATATTATCAACTTGCCTCTTATTCCATTAGTTTAAATACATCAACCATGCATGACTAACTCAAATAAAAGGATAGCAACAATTAAAGAGATAACAACCAACCTAATAGCTAAGTCTATCCAAGATAATAGGATTAGTCCTATCTCTAGGAAGTTTATTAATAACAACAACTAACGAAAACATCCTAATTCAAATGCGAAACTGAAAGTTCAAATAGTGTAAAAACACCCTTGAACTTTTAGACCCCCAATTTACAAATTAACCAATTCAAGCTTTATATCAAACAACTAGTGTTCGGAAAATGAACAAAAGCTGTAAAACAGAATTGGAAAAACTATCTAAACCAAATTAAAATCACAACCCACAACAGATAATAAAAGGCAAAGATAAAAGGGAAGGAAGGTGCAAACACAAGGACAACACGCAATGTGTTATCGAAGAGGAAACCGAAGCCCTCAGCGTAAAACCTCTCCGCCGCCCTCCAAGCGGTAAACAATCCACTAGAAAATGTAGTTGGGATACATGGACAGCAATAGACCCTCCAAGCCTAATCTACCCAGTGCACCTAAGCCCTCCAAGCTTCTTGCTCCAACGAGGTTGCGCCGAACCTTTTTCTTTTCTAGCTTCCCGGATTCCGCTACTTGACCATAGCATCAACCAATGTAGATTGGTTCCTTCCTAACTGCTTCCCAGAACACCAAACAGCCCTCTCACAGTAATGGATATGATGAGAACAAGGTTTTGGTAAAATGCCTCTCAAGGGTTTGACAATGGAGAGGAAGAGAGTTGAGGAATTTGAAGAGACTCTTATGTAAAGATTGTAGATGAATCAATCTTGTTTTACTCTAGGGTTTCTCTCTCAAAATTCTCTCTGGAAGCTCTCTTTCATTTGTGGGTATAAGGGGTATTTATACTGGGGTGAGAGGAGAATGTGAAACGTCAGGTTTTTCAAAACAGGGGTCACTCGTAGCTTGGCCTCGCGACTTGACTGAGTCGCGAGATAACCGTATGGCCAGTTGTCTTGTTTTGTCCTGTAGTGCTCCAGCTAGCATGACTGTTCACCTTCTGGCATGCTTGGCACGTGTGCTGCATCTGGCGGCTTGCAGCCGCGAGTCACCCGCGAGATCAAGCCACGAGTTTCTGTTTTCTTGCACACTCTTGAGCAGTCTACACTCTATCTCACTCACTACCCTTACAACAAACCCACCTAAATACAGGGTTACTAAATGCTGAAATACAAGCAAATTTGGCACGGAATAAAGCCAATTAGATGGTTGATTAAATTCAACCTTACAATCTCTCCCTTTGGCTATTCCGTGACAAAACCCTAAAACAGACTCTAGACTTAACATGTGAGTTGGGAATAGTTGAGCAAAACTCACTCACACCTAACTCTAGAAGCTGTGAAGCACTTGAATCATATGAACATGAGACTCCTAAAACACAACAATACACCATGATCATTGTAAGCAGAAAATCGTGAAATGCATATGAAACAGGCAATATGTGATCAAGCAAAGATGGAGTTAAGAAACAAACCATGGCTTGATCAACCAAGTAATCACTACAAGGTAGTGAACACAATGCTCATTCATACTTGGAATGAACACTTGAACATACAAGCAAACAAGAACAATGCAAGTTACTTGTATGCCCAACACTCAACCAATGCATAAAACACTAGGTATATGTATCTAGGAACAATCCTACAAGGGCACAAGAGTGACAGTACTTAACAAGAAAATACAATACATTTAGATAGAAGTACTGATTTAAACAAAGCATAAAAGGCTACATAAAGCATGGTACAAACCATAAAGCCTACAAATATGCATAAAACATAACCTTAAAGCTTGCATAAGCAACATGGGTATAAAACACAATATATACTGAATATAAACATAAACAATATAAACTAAAATTGTTTAAAGTTTTTCCCTTTCAAAATGATGAGAAGCTGTGATGCACTTGGAACATATATACTTGTAACCTGAAACACTTGCACAAAACACATTAGACCCTTAAGGTAAAGCAAGTAATGAAATGACAAGTATAATGTAACAAGTAAATTGCGATCAAGAAAACATAATGTGAAACATATGAGCAACTTGATTAAACACCAAAACAGTCATATAGAAATGACTACAATGATCACTCGAACATGCATTCAATGAAGCACAATAGCATAAGGATGAATGCATGTCCAACACACAGACACGATGCAATACAAGAAAACAAACATAAAGAGAAACAAACAAAACAAAGTTTTCTTGTTAACTCAATGTCTTCTCCCCCTTGGTATATGCATCTCCCCTATGGAATATCTCTCCCTCTACAAATGTGCATGAGAAATAGAATTTCTCCCCCTAAGGATGTGCACAATAGTCATATAGGAATGACAAAAACACTCCGGTATACTCTCTAGAGTATACTCTCCTCCTTTTTGTCAGGAATAGACAAAGGGTCAAGGAGAAACGAGGGCAAGAGATGAAGGTACGAACAATGCTAATGATGCATGAGGGGTGCGAGATGAATGAGAAAATGAAGCTCAAACCTAAGACAATGTAAAATGCTACAGAGCATAAGGTAGACATAACATACTAGGATGAAGAAGCAAGGTATAGACCAATGCTTGTAAAATGCACATGTGGGGCAATTTGTGTTAAATACACAACCAATGAACCAAACATGTTCCTAATGAGGAAACATGAGAAACCCCAAAGTTTGGTACTCATCAGAGTCCAAACAAGCGAGAAAATGTCTAAGAGGCATTTTATCAAAGACCTAGCATGCACACTATGAACAATAATGTGAAACAATGCATGAACATCATGAAATCCACTCTTAATACATGTTCTATCTGCCACAAGGGGCCAACATCCAATGCAAATCAACAAAAGAAACCAATCCCATAAAGAAATTTGACAAAAAAAAGTTTTCCCAACCCCTATGATAAAAATCCTAACCAAGAGCACAAAACTCTCCAAAACATAATCCAAGGATCAAAATCAAAGAAAAGAGTTTATAATTACCTTAGAGATGTTAATGGAATGAAAAACCGTTCAAATTGATTGGGTTTAGATGTAAAAATAGTGAAAGAGGGGTTTAAGAGAGGATGAGAGAGGTTTAAAACAGGTTTCCCACAAAAAGCCCTTTAAAAAGTGATTTTCGGGCGTTTCGCGACTGGGCGAGTCGCGAGGTTCAGTCGCGAAAATTTTTGCGAGTCGCGAGCAAGCCACGAGTGAGTCGCCAAAGCTTCTAGATGAACTCGTGACTGGGGTTTCGTGACTGACGAGTCGCCAGCTGAGCCACGAAAAACTCTGACACCTGTTTTTTCAACACAGAACATGTCTAAACAATGAAAAACAAAGTAGACACTAAACATGAACACAAACATTGATAAAAATCACTTTCAAAAACATATAAAATGATCAAAATTTTTTTTGGATTGAACCATATATGATAGAGCACACACACATCACATTTAGACAAGTACAATCTAACAAATGAATAAGACATTCATTGAACATTAGGCATGTGTGTTGTGTGTGTGTATCAAATGTGGAATATTCCTTAGTCTAGAGTGAAGCTTCAATGATCAATTCAATCAAGTCATACAAAACTAGTACTAAGTCAAGCGGTCTATCTCAATTATAGAAATGAACATATATGACCTCTCATAAGAAAATGATTACATACGATGAAGCTTTTCATTTGGCTTCTTTACAATTCATAACATTTGATCATTTTGAATCAAAACATCTCATTTTGAGATTGATGCCTGAAATTTGAGATATTTCAATTTGATGAACAAGCCTTTGGCTTTTTGGGCATCATACATTTTCATATAAGTCGCTTTCCCTTTTTCCTAGTTGAATAGTAGTATGTGCGACGGCTTTTGCAGCTCATTATCTCTTTTCATTTTGAGATTTACATTTATTGAGCTCTTTAAGCAATAAAAATAAAAGAGTGGGAAGAGATATAAGCACAAGTCTACGCATGTATCAAAACCAACATGACTATTGACTAATCATTCATGACAAGCTTGAAGATCAATTTATAACAATCACACAAAGACGTCAAGATTTTTCCCACAAAGATATAAGTGCAAAAATAACAAGCTAAGCTCGTAAATGCACAAAGCCATTTGTACAAAGGTACCAGGCCAAACTCACATGTGATATGTGCTCAAACATATACGATCAAACTTTTTGAATTTTTCACTTTTTATGTGTTTTTGGATTTTTTACTCACACAAAACTGAAATATAAAAGTAAGATCAAAAACAAAACAATGCATACAAATAAATGCAAGATGCACAAAATGCATGAAGATATGACATTTAATACATGAAAGGTCCTACAAAGATCGAAAGAATTAGATCAAGGACTAAAAGAGCAAAAGCTCAACCATAGGAACCCTTCCTCATCCAAACAGAACGATTGTTTGGAATGAGTGTCTCAAGAGAAGTGAGACGAGGGTTGGAAGAATGAGAACCGGAGATGCACATAGTCAAGGAGTTAAGAATATTAAACATTTTCTTTAACAACATGCTATTTTCACTCAAAACCGGTTTACTCTTTTTAGCACAACTTCCAAGAAGCTCAAGTTTCTCTTTTCTTTTGATTCTTTTAAGAGCATGAAACTTAGAGCAATGAGGTCTTAGATGACCAAAAGCACCACAATGGTGACAAACAATGTGTTTAGGTCTACTAGGCTTTTTGGGAAGGGATCTAGCAATGGTGGCAAGTTGGAACAAACTTAGATCCATCTAAAGCCTTAGGTTGAGACCTAAACAGAGGCTTTGACTTAACAGCCGTTCTCTCCACCTTTTGATTTCTTTTATGTGGAGGAATGTATACCGATTTGTTCTTTAAGGTAGAACACACACTAGGCACAAAATCGAGTACCACAACATGATTGCAACAAATATTTTCATCCTTTTTAACAATAGGTTCAGCAATCAAACACTTGGCATGCATCTTAAGAGATTCATTTTCACATTTAAGATCATCAACAAGTTTGTTAGACAAAACAAGTTTAGCATCCAAGTCCATATTCAAACATTCAAACTCTTTCAGCTTTTCAAGAGAAATTTCAGCAAATTTTTTATATTTCTCAACCAATTTGTTGGATTCATTGAGTTTAGCAATCAAATCATCCTTTTCACAAAATAACTTGCTCAAATTCTTTTGAAACTTCTTAGCATTTTTCTTCAAGAGTTTGTCAACAACACCCACAGATTCAAATAACATGTCATCACACTTATGAGGATTAACACTCATAGAGGCATTTTCACAAACACGTGGCATGTTACATTCATCACCAACCAAATCATGGAAAGAGGCATACAAAGCACAATCCATGGCAAATAAACACAAGGGGTCAAGGATCACACTTAGGTATTTAAACTACAACAAGTGTACCCGCTCTGATACCAATTGAAAGTTCAAATAGTGTAAAAACACCCTTGAACGTTTAGACCCCCAATTTACAAATTAACCAATTCAAGCTTTATATCAAACAACTAGTGTGCGGAAAATGAACAAAAGCTGTAAAACAGAATTGGAAAAACTATCTAAGCTAAATTAAAATCACAACCCACAACAGATAATAAAAGGCAAAGATAAAAGGGAAGGAAGATGCAAACACAAGGACAACACGCGATGTGTTATCGAAGAGGAAACTGAAGCCCTCGACGTAAAACCTCTCCGCCGCCCTCCAAGTGGTAAACAATCCACTAGAAAATGTAGTTGGGATACATGGACAGCAATAGACCCTCCAAGCCTAATCTACCCAGTGCACCTAAGCCCTCCAAGCTTCTTGCTCCAACGAGGTTGCGCCGAACCTTTTTCTTTTCTAGCTTCCCGAATTCCGCTACTTGACCATAGCATCAACCAATGTAGATTGGTTCCTTCCTAACTGCTTCCTAGAACACCAAACAGCCCTCTCACAGTAATGGATATGGTGAGAACAAGGTTTTGGTTAAATGCATCTCAAGGGTTTGACAATGGAGAGGAAGAGAGTTGAAGAATTTGAAGAGACTCTTATGTAAAGATTGTAGATGAATCAATCTTGTTTTACTCTAGGGTTTCTCTCTCAAAATTCTCTCTGGAAGCTCTCTTTCATTTGTGGGTATAAGGGGTATTTATATTAGGGTGAGAGGAGAATGTGAAACGTCAGGTTTTTCAAAACAGGGGTCGCTCGCGGCTTGGCCTCGCGACTTGATTGAGTCATGAGACCCAGTCGCGAGATAACCGTATGGTCAGTTGTCCTATTTTGTCCTGTAGTGCTCCAGCTAGCATGACTGGTTACCTTCTAGTATGCTTGGCATGTGTGCTGCATTTGGCGGCTTGCAGCCGCGAGTCACCCGCGAGATCAAGCCATGAGTCTCTGTTTTCTTGTACACTCTTGAGCAATCTACACTTTATCTCACTCACTACCCTTACAATAAACCCACCAAAATACAGGGTTACTAAATGTTGAAATACAAGCAAATTTGGCATGAAATAAAGCCAATTAGATGGTTGATTAAATTCAACCTTACAGAAACTATCAATTAATTCAAATATGAAACACTTAAGGCATTTATCTTCAGCTACTCTGCTTTATCTTCGGCCACTTCTGGAGTCCAACTTCAGTTGCATCACTTGTGATAGGCCACAAACTGAATGACCCATTGTGATAGAAATTAATTAATTAATTAGCCAAGTTATTAATTAATCAATTTATCATGAAAATGCATGGTAGCACAAAAAAATCACCAATAAACTAAATATGCAGCGGAAAATAAAAGACACGGTGATTTGTTTACGAATGGAGAAAACCTAACGGCAAAAACCCCACCGGGTGATTTTCAGGTCACCACTCCCGAAACTCCACTATTATCACAACAAGCAATTACAAGTAAAGGAATCCAAGTACCTTACCAACCTACAGTTGAACCCTTACCCCAATACCCAATTGGACTTGTTCTGTAGTGACAGTTCCCCTTTCAGATGCACGACTCACAGTACATGACTAACCAATTACGCGGATCCTAGTACGCAACTTCAATCACCAACTAAGAAGGTTGTTGGTTGCAAAGTTCTTCAGTTCATCCACACGATAAAGATTAAGAAGATGCTTGGTCACAAAACCCTACGGTGCATATACACAGCAACTTCTTCAAGAGAAAGAGATGAACTAGGGCAAGAACTTCGTCTCCAGTCACAATTTGCTTGAACAGAGTTTTTCAAAGCTTGTGCAACTTATGAACACTTTGACGGCCCTTAAACTGATCCTTTTATATGTCTAGGTTTAGGAGAAAAGAAGGCCCAAAGACACATTCACGGATCCCAAGAAAATCATATTGAAATTATGAAAATGTTAAACCTCAACAGATAGCAGGTGTCGAGCAGGTGTCGAGAACACCGAATGAAGAACAGCTTCCTTAAGCTCGATAGATGCAGCTGTCGACCAGCTGTCGACCAGCTGTCGAGCTTTAATGATTTTGTACTCTGAACTGGTTTTCTTGAACAGACTTGAAGGCTTCAATACTTGATCTTGAAACAAGGTTTCTTGAAGTATTTAAAACATCCTAAATCTACCCAAATACAAGTAAAGTGCGTTTTGTCAAAGGATAAGCCAATTACATAAAATCATGACATATGTTCTAAACAAGTGAAACACATATGTCCTAACAATCTCCCCCTTTGGCAATCCATTACAAAACCACAACAAATAAATGAACATATGAGAGAAGTCATAAATCACTCAACTCAAATTCACTTGTTGAATACAATAAAATGTATCCTAACACAAACTCTTGCAAAACTTTGCAAGAAGAGAGTTTATGACAAGTAGACTTTGACAACCTGTATTTCTGAAACACTTTAAACAAAACTCATCAAGGCATTTTTATGTGAAACAGAAATAATAGATTGCATACAAGTATAAGAAACATGTGTATAAAGAGAGAAAAGAAACAACACATGAAGGGGTAGGTGAAAGAAAAACATACATCAATATAAATAAAGAGATCAGTACAATGTATGTCTATAAAAGGTCACAAGACCTCATGTACAAGAGTAATGTATCTAAAAAGAAAGAAAAGAGAAGATACAATACTATCCTCACTACATCCCTCAAAAATGTATCAACACTCCCCCTAACAAAATGATCCTATACTAACTCTCCCCCTAAGATAGACTACTCTCATACCAAAACTACTCCCCTTTTTTGTCACGAATGACAAAGGGTAAGAGTGTCAAGTAGACATCTCATCGGCAGAGCTAGCATCTCCATCATCATCATCTGAAGCATCATCATCATCACCATTATCATCATCCTCATCCTCAGAAGTAGAAGCCACGGGAGAAGGTGGTGAAGGAGTAGCCTCAAGAGCAAAGCCACCCATAGACGCCTGTCGTCATGCGATACGATCGACACGAACGTTCACCTGATACAACTCCATAGAGAGTGTATCGAGGCGAGCATCCATGCGCTGCAGCTGCACCATGATATCTCCTAGAGACACATCGCTCGAAGAAGAAGAAGGAGGAGCCGATGTGGATGGAGTCGAACAGGATGGAGCGGAATGGGAGGAAGGAGCTACTGAATCTGACTGCCGCAACTGAAGCTGGGCCTCGCTACGTTTAATTGTAGTGTAATCTATGGCACACATGACAGTAAAATGGTCGGAAGAGGGAAAAGGAACAGAAAAATGGCGTAGAATTCTCGTGATAGCGGAAGGAAAGATGAGCTTATCACGGGTCGTCGAATCTAGATGAACATCTATAATAGACAGAATGAAATGAGAAGGGAAGTCTATGGTAAGATGCTCAAGAAGAGACAACAAAAACCGAGCACGAGGCTCTGATACCACTTGATAGGCCACAAACTAAATGACCCATTGTGATAGAAATTAATTAATTAATTAGCCAAGTTATTAATTAATCAATTTATCATGCAAACGCGTGGTAGCACAAACAAATCACCAATAAACTAAATATGCAGCGGAAAATAAAAGACATGGTGATTTGTTTACGAATGGGGAAAACCTAACGGCAAAAACCCCACCGGGTGATTTTCAGGTCACCATTCCCGAAACTCCACTATTATCACAACAAGCGGTTACAAGTAAAGGAATCCAAGTACCTTACCAACCTACAGTTGAACCCTTACCCCAATACCCAATTGGACTTGTTCTGTAGTGACAATTCCCCTTTCAGATGCACGACTCCCAGTACGTGACTAACCAATTGCGCGAATCCCAGTATGCGACTTCAATCACCAATTAAGAAGGTTGTTGGTTGTAAAGTTCTTCAGTTCATCCACACGATGAAGATCAAGAAGATGCTTGGTCACAAAACCCTACGATGCACATACACAGCAACTTCTTCAAGAGAGAAAGAGATGAACTAGGGAAAGAACTTCGTCTCCAGTCACAATTTGCTTGAACAGAGTTTTTCAAAGCTTGTGCAACTTGTGAACACTTTGACGGCCCTTAAACTAATCCTTTTATATGTCTAGGTTTAGGAGAAAAGAAGGCCCAAAGACACATTCACGGATCCCAAGAAAATCATATTGAAATTCTGAAAATCTTAAACCTCGACAGATAGCAGGTGTCGAGAACACCGAATGAAGAATAGCTTCCTTAAGCTCAATAGATGCAGCTGTCGACCAGCTGTCGAGCTTTAATGATTTTGCACTCTGAACTGGTTTTCTTGAACAGACTTGAAGGCTTCAATACTTGATCTTGAAATAAGGTTTCTTGAAGTATTTAAAACATCCTAAATCTACCCAAATACAAGTAAAGTGCGTTTTGTCAAATGATAAGCCAATTACATAAAATCATGACATATGTTCTAAACAAGTGAAACACATATGTCCTAACAACTTGTTCCCTTAGCTTCCACGTGTGCTGCAGACATAACACAATCCCTAAATCTTCAAAAACCCTTGGAGTGGCCTTGGTCTTGTGGTTAGTAGCTTAACTCGTAGAACCAATGGCTAGAAGGAGATAGGATTGGTGCAATCAATGGTGAGTAAGATTAAGGAGCTCAAATACATTATCATTTACGTAGCTTGGAGGGTTTGTAAGTGAGACGTATTACAAGTTTGCAACTATCCTTATTAGTGAAATTGGTTGATGGCTTGATGCTACATGCGCCAAAGAGTTTTTTGCCCAATTTGGAGGTTTTATCTTTGTAAACTCTTCATGGTGTTTGGGTTCCTATGATTGTTTTGGAACTCACTGTTGTGTGTGTATCCACGCATATATCAATTGGCTTATCAAATTAACAATTGGACTTAATTTAGTAATTAGATCAAAATTGATATAAATCTCAAGAGGTTAAATTGGGTGTTTTCTCATATATATATATATATATATATATATATATATTGACAACATTAGGTCCCTCAAGGATTACATGGAGCTATAAACAAAAAGGGTAAAACTTAGGTACATGTAAGTTGCCTGTGCGATGCACGGATAATATTGTGATATTTTATATAAGAAAGTTTTGGATAATGTTGTGCATATATAAATATATATATATATATATATATATATATATATTTAAGTAAACTAAATTAGAGTAAAGAAATCTATACATTTTAAGATATTAAAAGTTAGTTTAGTAGCTTCATTGCGTATTTGTAGCCTTCTCAAGATAAGATTATTATTTTTTAAATCATGAAACCAAAGATAAATGCAAAAAGTAACGAGATCATGAAAATCAACTAATTTTTATTGTGTTCACATATTTCATACCATGAAATGAAAGTATACCCAACCCTCTCACCATGTTCTACTCATCGATAATGCAACATTAAGACATGATGGTGGCAGGTGTGTATTCACGTGTCTCATAGATGATTTAAAATAAAACCATGGTAGAATATGACTTTACATTGCACACCAAATATTATCTTTATTCATATACCCAAAACAAAAACTATCCAACCAAATTACCCAAACCTAAATCATATTTAAGCCCCTAATTTTAAAAAGCAAAAAGAAAAAAAATTACCCGTAAGGGTTTCGGCGTCCTGATGATGGTGGGAGGCCAATATAACAGAGGTAGTGACCCCTCAGATTCCTCTTTCTCTCTTTTTTAAATGTTTTGTCAATTTCAGGTCTTTTATTTTGGTAATATATAGTGAAACAGTGTGTTTTACCTAACAATCCATAATATTTTTGTGTCTCTCTATCTCTCTTCAGGGCCTTATATGGTTAATTATTACTATTAGTCCTTAATTATTATTATTATTATTATTATTATTATTATTATTATTATTATTATTATTATTATTATTATTATTATTTTGCTTTTTCTTAAATACTAAAACGGTCGATATGCTAAAAGACATGAACAATAGAGAAAGATGTGGTGTAAGCTTAGGCAATTAATGAGATAACAGTAAAAAAAGTTAATGTGAAATTTTGGGTAACAGTTAAAAAAAATAAAAATAAATAAAAATAAAAATAAAAAAAACCTTAATGAAAGAGGTGAAAAAAAAAAAAGAAAAAAAAAAGAGGCTAAATGCAAAATTAGAGCGCCACTTGGCAGGAGCTTATGCTTTTCCACATGAGGTCTCTACTTTTATATATACTAGCGTTTAACCCGCGCAATGCGCGGGGTCATTTTAATTATTAGAAGACAATAAAATAACTTAAAATTCTTTTGGGGCATGTTGTATAATTTAACTGATTGTTTAAATAAACCAACATTAAACTATTAAACTTTAATTACGGAAACAATATTTCATAACAATTCTAAAATAGTTGTATAGAACAACTTAACAAAAAAATTATATACATAAAAAATCAATAGATAAAATATATGTGGTACAAATAGATGAATATAAGGTTTGTTAAGCAAGATGAGGTTTGAAAAAAAAAAAAAAAAAAGGCCTATCTACTTCTTGTGATAATGACAAAGACACAGCAGGTATTGATACGGGTAATTTCTATCTTCACCTTTTGATCATGATGAAAAAGTAACCAGCAACAACCTATTATGATATAGCACATCAAGGGAAATAACTAATAAATCAACCAAAGAATAAAACATACATACGGACACATAAACAAAAACAGAACTCTCACTAAAGTGTTATAACTTCCTTAGACAATGTGGCTCAAGCCACAGCAAACCCTTACATGTAAATTAATGGAGGGGAAAACCCAATGAGTATGACACTTCACAGCAAAGATTGAATAATTATAAAAATGGAAAATAAATTGAATCGAAATTAAGTCAAGTCAATGTCAATATAAGTTTTTTTAAAAAAAACATTTTTTTCATAGCAAATTTAGTAAAGAAAATTGAGTATAGCACATACACAGCACTGAAATAGTGAAAAGTAAAAACAGAGATAAAGGGAAATATACATTAAGTTTGAATTGTAACACATCTTAGTAAAGAAAATTGTCAAAAAAAAAAAAAAAAAAAAAAAAAAAACCTTCAAATGATCCAAGTTCAATCAAACAAAACTATCAATTTATATAAACAGAAAAGCTAACATGGTAACTTCACTTTTTTGCTTAACATCAAAACAAAACAATTAATTATGAGATTCAAACATTACTCCAAAAAAATAAAGCCAAAAGCCTCATCCTTGGACTTGCTCAGGGTCCTTGGTGTAAATAAACCTTCTCACACTTTCAAAAATCTTCTTAAGTACCTCTTTGTTTGATTTTTGAATGCCCTTACAAACACAAAATGTCATTGAGTAGCATTTAGAAATTCACTCAGTGAAAGATTTTAATATTCTGTACTTTGAAAAATTAAATTGAAATCTTACAAACATGAGAATGTACTTAGTGACTCTAGTGGAAAACACTTGAACAACATGACTAACCCTCCAAGATAGCAAAATATTATAACAAATTAAGATGCATCAAAAATGAAAAGAGCAAGAAACTAAATGCATATGAATGGATAAATAAGAAAGGATAACACATTATATTTAAAACAACAATTCCATAGCAAAAGAGAAAAGGGTTCTTCAAATTGTTCATATTATTAAACTCATGTCTCAAAGGAAACAACAATTTCTGAAAATTTTATTGATTCAATTCTTTTAAAAAAAAAAGGAGCACATCATTTAACAAATATTTGAAATAAATAAATATTGGGACTCAAAGCTCATATATTTGACATCTAAAAATATTTGTCACGGTTTGTATTTCTCTGCATATCTGTTGGTCTGTATTTTCTGCAGTTTGCATACTTGTTGCTTTGAATTTCTCTGCGCATACCTATTGGTCTGTAGTTTGTACTTCTCTGCTGTATTCAGCTTCCTGTTCTTTCTGTTTTCGGCTTCTTGTTTCCTCTGTATTTGGTTTTCAGGGCTGTCTTATATGTATTTGTTTTCTCTGTTATCAATAAATAGGAACAAAAATCCAATTCAGATGGAAAGTCTGCAATCTTAGCCCTATTGATCAAATATGGCCAACCTCATTCTACATTATAAAGTGTGTGGATACTAACAAAATACAATTTAAAAATAAAATTGACACAATCACTGTGATATGTGAACTACATGGGGAAAAATCTAATACAGAGAAGTATATACTGGAAAAACTTGATAACAATGCTAGAAAAGAAACACGGGAAACGAAATTACAAAGGGAAAAAATGTTTCAACAAAAAATTTAAAACAAATAAATAAAATGAAAACCTTAAAGCGTAGAGATATACTCAAAACAAATTGAACCCAAATATCCCTATGGAAAACCAAGTCCAACACAAATAACGGATATTAAAAACCATTTTTAATCCAAATTCCTTATTCAAAACCAAATCTAAGCCAAAAAAAACTTAATGCAATCCAATCCAGTCAAAATAGCCAGATCCAAATCAGATTTGATACCAAATTATAAAAAATAAAAAAAAATAAAAAAAACAGAGACTATACCGGTAAGAATGAATCTGTTCAAACCATGGAAGGTAAAGTAGTTCTAGGTGAGAGACGAATCAGCATGCGTATTTATTGGTGTGACTGAACAGTGAGGAAACACAGATCTCCTCCCTCACCAACTCCAACTGTTCAGTATTCTGAATCAGAACTTTTTTCATAGTGTAAGTGCCACCATCTAGACAATAAACCAAATTCAGATCAAAATCAAGATTTCATCCCCTTCCTCATAAACCAACTGGGAAAAAAAAATTAAAAAAATAAAAAAGAAACAAAACCAGAAGAACATATGTATATATAGTAAAAGAATGGTGAGGGCCAACTAAGATTATTATTTATTAGTGCAACACCTTGTCATAGTTCTTCATATATATAGGGCAAAACATTGATGCAGCGATGCCTTGTAAAATTCCCTTTTTATGTATAATAATCATATTCTTTATAAATCTAAACTGTTCAAAAAATTTTATAAACATAAGGATGATAAATTTTTAAATTTTGCTTGAATCAACCAAGTTAAGTAAAGTAATCCATTTCTTTATTTAGAATGAATAGTGTTGCATATATGAGCCAAACAGTAACTTTTAATTTCAAGTAAACATAGGGATTCAATGTGTGTGTGATAGATATAGATACATACACACATACACACCCTAAGAGCATTCACATCAGTTGGTTGGATAATATCAAGTTATCATCAAAGAATAGCTGCTTGATTACTTGAGCAAACAAAGTCTTGAAAGAAATGAGAGGTACCCATCAGAATCTGTGTTGGACCTGCGAGAACAACTTGCTGCAAGGTTTCGTGAGAAGAGACCTCTGTTTCCTGAAAAGTGAAAGCCAAAAGAAAAAGAAATATACGAAATAAAGAAAACACAGAACACAAATTGAAAGCAGAAAGTAAAACGAAAATAATAAAAAAACTTGCAGTTTTGGTTTTCAAATGGTTCTAGGTTTTTATGCTTTGAAGTTGTGTCCCCAAAACCAAACACAACAATTAATAACAGAAAACAGAGATTAAAAAAATAGTAAGCATGTCAAATTAACCATTTAAATTAGGGAAAAAAAATGGTGGGCGAAAGAAGAGGTGCCTATCAGAGAGACCGAACTTTAAAATGTGAAAAATATCATTGAAACGTTTCCTTAATGCACCAAACGAAAAGTGACAATGTTTCGGTGTTTTTAAATGTAAATACAAAATCAACCACTTGTTAACAGAAGTATAAATTAAGACCGGGAAAATAATGGGGAAAATTTGTAAAAACTTACCTTTAATTTTGGTACTCATTCTAACGCATTTTATACCTCAATCACTGTGATAAGTGAATGCCGTAACCTTTATCAACAACTGCAGGAAAAACTTTTTTTTAAAATTTTTATTATTAAAAAATGCACTCAAATAACTTTACAAAAACAAACAAAGAGAACATAGGAAACCAAAATATATCGAAGAGGTAATGAAATATATATCAATTATAAAAAAAAAAAATAAAAAAAAAAAAACATGAATGAAATGCCATGCATGTAGGCAGACACCCAAAACGAATGCAACCCAAATAGGCAAAACAAAACCTATTCTAATCCAAATTCCTGAGTAAATTATTAAAAAATCTAAATCTAAACCAATCCAACCAAGAAATTCAAACCTAAATTATATTCAATTCCAGATTTGAAAACGAAAAGGAAAAGGAAAAAAAAACAAAAACATTAACTTTACCGGTTATGGGTACACGGCCTCTCTTTCTGATGGTGGCAGATTTTTCTCTACCCAGCCCCCACTCCGTGCCTTCTCTGTTTACCATTCTGCCAAGGTTTTGGGTCTGCAAAATTATTTAATGAAACTTTTTGATTTCATCGCCTCTCTCTTTCTCTGCTTCTTTCTCCGCGTACTCATCGCCTTTCTCTGTTTCATCGCCTCTCTCTATTTCTGACCCAAAATACCAATCTATTAACCAAAAACAAATCTGACCCAAAAGTACCAATCTAAATCATAATTAACACCCAATTGATTCTCCAAATAAAAACCAAAAACCCTAAATTTTTAAATTTAAAACAGAACTATACCAGTAGCGATTCCGATTCCGAAAGTCGGGTAGTGGGTGGAGGCTTACGGTGATGGAAGAAGATCTTGGTGGCGCCCTTCTCTCTATCTCTACCCCTCTATTTCATTCTTGACTCCTCTTCGTTCTTGACGCTTCATCTTCCTTACTTCTTCTTATTCCAGGGAAAGAAATTAGCGGATAGTTAGATGAAGAAATCTGACAGGAAGTGAGAGACATCTTATCATTCTTGATTGCAAGCTGCAATTTTTGATCTCTCGATCTCTCTCTCCTTCTCCGTTCTCTGCCTCTCTATTTCTCTATCTCTCTTTTCTCTCGGTCTTTCTTTCTCCTTTCTCCGTGTAGCAGTCTCTTCTTTTTTCTTTTTTCTTTTTGGGTCTTAAGCGGTTAATTTTCTTTTTTATACCAAGAAGGCTCCAAACAGTGTTTAACCTAGTGAAAAATTATAATTTATCGCCTTTAAACGGTGCTTAGCAATACCAAACAATATAATGTATCGTTTTTTAAAGTGATACATGTCTGAATTTTAAGTAGGGACTTTTCCTATTTGTCATTACCAAATGGGGGTAAGCTACGATACAAGAGTAGTGGTGCCGTTCTGAGGGCAGCACTGGGGGCGGAAGCTGGGTAAGGTTACAAATGCATTGCTATTACAAATGTAAACTAGGGGGAATGTAAGAGCCATGGTATTTACAAAGTAGTTCTAAGTACTAAGTAAAAGTGGAGCTCTGAGGTAAGCTAAGCTTCTGTGCTTATTTTAGCCTACTGAAGACTGAGCATGAGCGTTCCTTATATAGATGGAGGAAGGCCTGGTCTCTTCAGGAGTGCGCTGGAATTGCGGACGGAAATCACGGAAGGTAAATTGCTTTAACTGGGGTGAATATCTTTTCCACCGAAAGCAATAGTAACTTGGATGATTCTGTCGGGGCACTGTAGAGTGAACAGTATCTTGGTCACTGTTTGGAACAGTGTCTTGTCCCCTTGCTTTTCTGAATAGTAAAACTGCATAGTGTTCTGGACTGTGCAGTGAATAGTAGCTTCTTGCAACTTTGCTGGTGCAGGTACTGTTCTGAATAGTAGCCGAATGAGCAAAGGTGGTTCTTGAGCTTTCTTGGGGCTACCGGAGACTGATCTGGAGCCTCAATCAGTATCATAACCGGATGGGTAGCCAAGATAGGGATCCCCTGGGGGATCATAGTCGTGGCCATGTTCATGATACTGGTCATATTTGTCACAAAGACCACAGTACAGGATAGGTTCATAATCTGCTTGTTGCAGAGCTAACTGTCCTGGGTCAATGTAGTCGATCCTTTCGGTATGGAGAGCTTCAGAATACGGCCTGGTGGAAAATACTGAAATTCTGCCCGTATTTCCAACGAAGTGGTAATTCTGCCATAGCTCGCTGGTGACATCTATGATCTCATTGTTGAAGTAGCCACTCCAGCAATCTGCGAGAGTATTGGGGTCTTCATTGTGGAGATAAGAGTCTCCTTCATACCAGGGACCATTGTGGGTGTACCCATTGATGAGTACGAGGTGGTGCGATGGTTGCACAATCATCCAGTTGTTTCTGTCCCATTGGGGGAGAGTGCTCCAGCATCTGATGGATACAAAAGGACTCTTGATCTTAGAAACAGTTTGTCGGATGATCAGTGGGAACTGGCTGATCAGGTCATGGCTTGTTAGCTTGATGAGCCTGACGAACCCATATTCGAACATCTGTGAAAGCCAGCTAGGATCTTCTTCAACAGTCCAATCTTCGTAGTTGATTATTAGACCGGGGAAGGGATGTTTCTTCTCATAGACCCTTTGGCTGCTTCCAAAGTACTTTTCCCAGGTTGATTTGATGAAGGCACAATTAAAATCTGCTGGGTCTTCACCATAAACTGGAAAATGAGTAATGACCATGATTTTAAAATGCTTGAACCATTGGTCACATGATTCAGTCATTACCTTGCTGTCCAATATACGTTTTTGTATATCAGAGGGCAAGTTGGCGACAGCACTTCTTAGCTGGTTTTGAGTCTTAAGACTTAACCTAGCATAATCTGTGCTCATGATAGTCATTTTATCCATTGAACGGATATCCTCTTTGCCAAAGAGTTGACTAGTGAGAATTTCATTTCCTGCCTCAAGCTCAACTAGGTGTAATTCTAGTGCTTTAAGGGTTCTTTGGAAAAGGTGGTAGTGGTTCTGGGTAAAGGCTCTTTGAAGATTGTCAAGGATGAATTTAGTGGAGGGTGGGAGATCTTTATACACTCCATTACTAAATTGTAAAGCCGTGTTTTTTACTTCTTGAAGAGTAATAGCCATATAACCACTGGAGTATGTAACCGCGGATGGGTACATGTTTTGAAGGGATGTTGCTTTTCTGGGTTCTTTTCCAGAAGGAGCGCCTTCATGCATTTGAGGAAATTCCCTTATGGGTGCTTTTCCTTTTCTTGAAGACATTCCTGTATTAACAAAATGGTTGTTTTCAAAAGCATTTTTGTTAAAATCATGAGATGTCATCATGCAAATGTTTTTATGCAGTATGGGATGCAGAGATGAATCCGGAGACTGATTGGAGTCAAAAGGATCATCAGCCATGAATGGGATCTGATCAAGGTTCTGGGCTTGTTCAGAAGAATGAGTTTTGGTATGGATAAGGTTAAGATTTTTAGAAACAGAAACTTTTTAGAGACTTTCAATCTCTCTTAGTTCAGGGTTCCTAAGAAACTTAAACTTAACTGACTGGCCAAAATGGTGGGTAGTGATACCTTCACTATCCGTGATAAAAGGATACAACAGACACATGAACGGGTTTCCTAAGATGACCCTATCTGTTATATTTTTGACAAGAACAAAGGTGGTTCTAAAGCACACATTGTCTTGGCAAACCTGTGCATCTGGGATTTTGAATTCAATCTGCATTTTTCCACCACTTGCAGAAGTTAACCTTTCTTTGGTTTTCTGGAAGTATTTAGAGGGGATAATGCCTTCTTGAATGCAATTGAGATCAGCACCCGAATCTATTAGGGCAACAACCTCAAATTCAAAATCATTGCTTATGACAATCCTGACTTTGGAATGCCACTTCTGGAAGTTAATACTACTGATGGTTGACAAGAACGTTCCAGGTTCTGGTTCCATTTCTGCAGTAGGGTTAACTGTTTCATCCACTTCGTCATCAGAAGGGTTCTGTAATGAGATTCTGTCCTCATTGCCTTGCTGTGAAGTGAACTCAAGATTTTTGACCCTAAGGTCCATGAGACCATGATCAACCCTAAGGATGGTTAATTCCTGCTTAAGGTTTCTCATTTCAACTTTGTTATCCTTAATCTCTTTCTGGAGATCTTGGATGGTTATCTCTTTCTTGGATTTGGTAAATCTATTGTAGATTTTTTCCAAGTCAACTTTGGGTTCCTGAAACCTAGGTTTGGATGTATTAGTTTCCCTGACTAAGGTTCTGTGGAACTCACTAAGTCGTCGAGATTTCTCTTCTGGATCCTTGATCTGTTCAATGAGATCGAGGAGTAGTTCTTCCTGTTTGGTAAGAACCTGGATAGTTTTGTTTCTGCAACAACTATCTTGGCAAGGTAAGATTTCATCCGAGTCACTAGAGGAACTAGAAGATACTCTAGAGGTTTCATAGGATGTTTCAAACAATTGGTGTTTTTCTTGGTCACTAGACTCACTACTCAGGTGATCGAGTGCTAAGAGTTTGAAGATCTCTTCCTTACTGGTTGGGTCACTAATGAGGGTATTGATAAGGGTTTTGGCCTTAGTTTTACAATCCCTTTCGAAATGACCATCCTTGCCACACTTAAAACATTTTCTTGATGTTTTAGGTATGAACTTTCTTGTGGGCTTGGATCTGCCTTTCTTATAGAAATCATTGGTATTGAACCTCTGTTTTCTAAAGTGTTTGGAGGCAGGTTTCTTCCTGTGGCCCGAATGGGTTTTTTCAGAGGGTTCTTCGCCTCTGTGTTTGGATTTCCTTTTGGGGATGATAGAAGGTAAGCCATACTGGGTACAAAAATTCCCTATTTCGTACTTGGCTTTGCTCTTGTTGGCTTGGCTCTGGATTTTAAGATCTCTACACATTTTCATCCCTTCATTTCGGATTGTGCTCGAGATGTCTCCATAGGTCAGGTTATCATAATCTATGATACCTAAAGAGCTAGCAAGAGTTTCTTTGACCTTCTGTCCAAACAATGTGGGTAAGCCATTGATAAACTTCTCCTTCCAAAACAGAGAGTTACAATCGCTTCTATGCATGACACGGGTGGTGAATACATCTTCATACCACCGGTATTCTCCAAGGTTTTTACATCTAAGGTTACTCAACTGGTCGTAAATCCTAGATGTGACATTACTGGGTTTACCAATGAAGTGTTTCATGATCGTATAGATCAGGGTATTGACTCCATCAGGAACTCCTCTGCCTATGCGTTCATCAAAGATAGGGTTCTCATCCTCATCTTTTTGAACAGCGTGCTTAATGTCTTCCTTAGAAGTGGCTGTCATACAGTGGTTCCACCAATTTAACAATTTTCCAGTAAATCCTAAAACAATGAGCTCAACAACCTCAGTATTTGGAATACCATCATTGAGATAGTTATTTGCTACCATGGTTATGTGCTGGATTTTGTTTTGGATTTCTTGTTCGGATAAACCATCTATGTTCCATTCATAGAGTTTACCACTGGAAACTGTGAATTGCATGGTCCTTTCCTCAAATTGGAGGTCAGGGGGTGTTGGTCTGGGATACCAATTCTTGGTAAGGCTGGTTGGCGTTACCTTTGGTTGGTAAAGCTTATTTACCTGTAAACCTCGAAATTGGTCTTCTATTTGTTCTATCTCCTGTTCAGTTTCAGAGGAGGTTCTACTAGAACTGCTAGAAGCTGTATGGGCATGTAGGGTATTTGCCCGGGGTTCAAGCCTAGGGTCCCTACTGGTTGGTGAAAGATCTGGTGAAGGGGAGACTGGTTCCTTTTTCACGAGATCATCAAGCTTTTGAGCCATTTCCCTAAGGGCTGATTGTTCCTTTGGTTTGAGGCTAGCTTGTCTGGTTGTGGGAAGCTTGACTAGAGGGTTTTCTAGAGGTTGGATTGGTTTTGAAAGGTTTCCTGGTTGGAGGAGAACTTTGTTATCAATCCCATCTTCTATTCTGTCAAGTTGTTTCCCTATAACTCCTAAACACTGGTTGGTATAGTTGTTTTGCTCTATTACCTTTCTGACAACCTTTTCTTCTGGGGTTGGACACTTGAAAGGTGAGGCAATAACATCGGTACCACGCTGGTGAAAGAGTATAGCTTCTTGAGGAGGATGGCTAGACCTAACAATTTCTGGTTTGCTAGAGCTTGGTGCATCCTTCTTGGGAAGTAGCTTCCAGTTGGTTTTGGTAATGACACAGTTCTTTTTATGCCATTGGAAATGTTTCTCGAAGTATTCAAAGAAAGGATAATCTGCTTTTACCTCTTTCAAGAACAACTTCCATTTCTCCAAAACTTCAACCTTTTGTTCTCTGGTATGGTTTGCTCGATAGGCTTCTCTTTTAATCCGGTTCTCTTCGGAATTAAAATCCTTTTCGAGGTAGTCCATATCAGGGATGAATTCCTTTGTCAACACGAGGAGCTGATGGTCATATTCAGATTCTTGCTGAATAGGATTCTTAAAATCAGATCCTGATGGTGAGGGAGGTTTAAGACTGTCCTGACTGTTGTTGTCTTCTTCTTGATCAACAACTGAGTCTTGCTTGGCTGTGTAACAAGGGGTACTAACCTGAGAGTGGTCTTTGACACCTTGGAACTGTGGGCCTAAGTCTCTTCTAGATGTAGGAGCTCGTGTTCTAGACGAACTACTATGGGATGCAGGTCTATCTTTCAAGAGGATAGTTGGCTGCCTAAATGGTTGTCTTAGATCCATGGATCTAGACCTTGGTTCCTGGTATGGTTCCTGGTACAGATCTAATGAGGATCTGGGCAAGGGTTCTTCATACTCAAAGGGTGACCTAAACCTGGATTGGTCGAAGCTTAGTCTAACCGTTCCATCGGCTAACTGCTGGACATAATCCGGATCTGGGTTCCTAACAGGATTCTGGATCTGTAGAGGATAATTTTCATTCTCTAGAGACCATTGTGCAGGGAATGTTATTTCTGACCATTTCAGGGTTCTTGGTACCTGAACGGTGGATCTAACATCTGAAGTTTGGATAAGAGTGGTTTCTCCTGCCTTTCTCTTATCGAAAGCTTGGATGGACATGTTTGTCCTCATGCACTTATAATACACTCGGTATATAAGAGCAAGTTGTTTGGTACCATGTAATACAAAGATTCCATGGGTTCTGATGTTGAGGGTGAGGACCTTCAAAATATGAGGGTCGTCAAGTGCAACTGTGAGGTTTGGAAAACAGTCGAAATGAATTGGACCGTTACTCAAACTGGATTCTATGGTTCCTAGGAGACTGTCTCTGAATCTGATGAGACGGGTATCTCTGAGGGCCATAAGAACGGAGTTGTTCAAACCTTCTCTGATCAATGGTTTAACTCCAACTTGGACAAGTCCTATGTGGAGGTATTTGTGACCAGATTCCCTATGCGCTTTTATGGCTGCAGGGGATAGCAAATAACAGGTTTCATATTCCTTGTTAATGCTGTAGACTTGTTCTATAGTCCTAACATGGTAGTCCGTTCTGAAAGACTTTTTCAAAGACCATGACGAAGACTTATAGACCTGGGTTGTGGGAACTTTGGGTATGTTCCAATCTCCTAACTTCTGATCTAGATCTGAAAGCTGGTACGACTCACTGTTGATGGTTCCATCTT
Source organism: Quercus tomentella (assembly GCA_028535165.1). Taxonomy (NCBI): domain Eukaryota; kingdom Viridiplantae; phylum Streptophyta; class Magnoliopsida; order Fagales; family Fagaceae; genus Quercus; species Quercus tomentella. The sequence continues at coordinate 22,820,035 of JAPQVY010000111.1, read as the reverse complement.
CTGCTGGAATCTCAGGTGGGTTTGTACTACTAGATCTAATTGAAGTGGAACCATAGCAGAAGCTGAGGTAAAAGTGGATACTGTAAGTCTTGGCAAGGTAAAAGTGGATACTGTAAGTGTTTGTAAGTTACTGTAAATTTTGATTTTAAATCAAGTTGGCCGGTACAACCGCCATAGTTATCCATTATTTTGTGTATTACTTTGAAGTATGTTATCTCTAACAAACATTATTTTGTTTTATATCTATTTTTTGATAGCATTACCACTCCCATATGTTGCATTCTTCATCTACTACTTCATCTTAGTCAGTTTATACTATTCTTTCTTATTGTGGTAGGCTGAGCCTCCCGTTCATTCAAACTGTTCATTATCTTGTGATTATCTGTTTAAGCTAATCCTTTACTTCCCAGTTATCTTCTTTTTCCATTCTTTGTTTCTTTCCCCACAATTTGTTGCAGATGTGTACTAAGCCAGGTATTGTGCCATGGTGTTATCCAGTAATTCTAGGAGTAAGCCCAGTTCTGTAATTGTTTGCTACCCAGGAAGTCTAGAGTACCCAAGATGAGCAGGAAGCCCGAGTCAAATCTGTAATGCCCGTTGAGCCGTTAGCCAGGAGAGCGTTAGGCGTTAGGGTCGGAGAAGATAGGGAAAGTACACTCAACGAAGCGAAATAGTGTAAGCAGTAGCAAGGTTTACAGAATGGTGTCCGAGCGGTCGTAAGTTGGTAACAAAGCACAATAAGGCGTCCATACACACCCTGTTTCAGATCTAAGGATAGATCCAGAAATTTGGAAGATAAAGGTAGTCTAGGTTGTAATTGATTTCTTAGGCTTATAATCTAAAGATGATGAATAGGATGTTTAGAAGGAGTGACTCTTCCACTTCAATTAGATCTAGTAGTACAAACCCACCTGAGATTCCAGCAGAAGATGGAACCATCAACAGTGAGTCGTACCAGCTCTCAGATCTAGATCAGAAGTTAGGAGATTGGAACATACCCAAAGTTCCCACAACCCAGGTCTATAAGTCTTCGTCATGGTCCTTGAAAAAGTCTTTCAGAACGGACTACCATGTTAGGACTATAGAACAAGTCTACAGCATTAACAAGGAATATGAAACCTGTTATTTGCTATCCCCTGCAGCCATAAAAGCGCATAGGGAATCTGGTCACAAATACCTCCACATAGGACTTGTCCAAGTTGGAGTTAAACCATTGATCAGAGAAGGTTTGAACAACTCCGTTCTTATGGCCCTCAGAGATACCCGTCTCATCAGATTCAGAGACAGTCTCCTAGGAACCATAGAATCCAGTTTGAGTAACGGTCCAATTCATTTCGACTGTTTTCCAAACCTCACAGTTGCACTTGACGACCCTCATATTTTGAAGGTCCTCACCCTCAACATCAGAACCCATGGAATCTTTGTATTACATGGTACCAAACAACTTGCTCTTATATACCGAGTGTATTATAAGTGCATGAGGACAAACATGTCCATCCAAGCTTTCGATAAGAGAAAGGCAGGAGAAACCACTCTTATCCAAACTTCAGATGTTAGATCCACCGTTCAGGTACCAAGAACCCTGAAATGGTCAGAAATAACATTCCCTGCACAATGGTCTCTAGAGAATGAAAATTATCCTCTACAGATCCAGAATCCTGTTAGGAACCCAGATCCGGATTATGTCCAGCAGTTAGCCGATGGAACGGTTAGACTAAGCTTCGACCAATCCAGGTTTAGGTCACCCTTTGAGTATGAAGAACCCTTGCCCAGATCCTCATTAGATCTGTACCAGGAACCATACCAGGAACCAAGGTCTAGATCCATGGATCTAAGACAACCATTTAGGCAGCCAACTATCCTCTTGAAAGATAGACCTGCATCCCATAGTAGTTCGTCTAGAACACGAGCTCCTACATCTAGAAGAGACTTAGGCCCACAGTTCCAAGGTGTCAAAGACCACTCTCAGGTTAGTACCCCTTGTTACACAGCCAAGCAAGACTCAGTTGTTGATCAAGAAGAAGACAACAACAGTCAGGACAGTCTCAAACCCCCCTCACCATCAGGATCTGATTTCAAGAATCCTATTCAGCAAGAATCTGAATATGACCATCAGCTCCTCGTGTTGACAAAGGAATTCATCCCTGATATGGACTACCTCGAAAAGGATTTTAATTCCGAAGAGAACCGGATTAAAAGAGAAGCCTATCGAGCAAACCATACCAGAGAACAAAAGGTTGAAGTTTTGGAGAAATGGAAGTTGTTCTTGAAAGAGGTAAAAGCAGATTATCCTTTCTTTGAATACTTCGAGAAACATTTCCAATGGCATAAAAAGAACTGTGTCATTACCAAAACCAACTGGAAGCTACTTCCCAAGAAGGATGCACCAAGCTCTAGCAAACCAGAAATTGTTAGGTCTAGCCATCCTCCTCAAGAAGCTATACTCTTTCACCAGCGTGGTACCGATGTTATTGCCTCACCTTTCAAGTGTCCAACCCCAGAAGAAAAGGTTGTCAGAAAGGTAATAGAGCAAAACAACTATACCAACCAGTGTTTAGGAGTTATAGGGAAACAACTTGACAGAATAGAAGATGGGATTGATAACAAAGTTCTCCTCCAACCAGGAAACCTTTCAAAACCAATCCAACCTCTAGAAAACCCTCTAGTCAAGCTTCCCACAACCAGACAAGCTAGCCTCAAACCAAAGGAACAATCAGCCCTTAGGGAAATGGCTCAAAAGCTTGATGATCTCGTGAAAAAGGAACCAGTCTCCCCTTCACCAGATCTTTCACCAACCAGTAGGGACCCTAGGCTTGAACCCCGGGCAAATACCCTACATGCCCATACAGCTTCTAGCAGTTCTAGTAGAACCTCCTCTGAAACTGAACAGGAGATAGAACAAATAGAAGACCAATTTCGAGGTTTACAGGTAAATAAGCTTTACCAACCAAAGGTAACGCCAACCAGCCTTACCAAGAATTGGTATCCCAGACCAACACCCCCTGACCTCCAATTTGAGGAAAGGACCATGCAATTCACAGTTTCCAGTGGTAAACTCTATGAATGGAACATAGATGGTTTATCCGAACAAGAAATCCAAAACAAAATCCAGCACATAACCATGGTAGCAAATAACTATCTCAATGATGGTATTCCAAATACTGAGGTTGTTGAGCTCATTGTTTTAGGATTTACTGGAAAATTGTTAAATTGGTGGAACCACTGTATGACAGCCACTTCTAAGGAAGACATTAAGCACGCTGTTCAAAAAGATGAGGATGAGAACCCTATCTTTGATGAACGCATAGGCAGAGGAGTTCCTGATGGAGTCAATACCCTGATCTATACGATCATGAAACACTTCATTGGTAAACCCAGCAATGTCACATCTAGGATTTACGACCAGTTGAGTAACCTTAGATGTAAAAACCTTGGAGAATACCGGTGGTATGAAGATGTGTTCACCACTCGTGTCATGCATAGAAGCGATTGTAACTCTCCATTTTGGAAGGAGAAGTTTATCAATGGCTTACCCACATTGTTTGGACAGAAGGTCAAAGAAACTCTTGCCAGCTCGTTAGGTATCATAGATTATGACAACCTAACCTATGGAGATATCTCTAGTACAATCCGAAATGAAGGGATGAAAATGTGCAGAGATCTTAAAATCCAGAGCCAAGCCAACAAGAGCAAAGCCAAGTACGAAATAGGAAATTTCTGTACCCAGTATGGCTTACCTTCTATCATCCCCAAAAGGAAATCCAAACACAGAGGCGAAGAACCCTCTGGAAAAACCCATAGGAAGAAACCTGCCTCCAAACCCTTTAGAAAACAAAGGTTCAAAACCAATGATGATTTCTATAAGGAAGGCAGATCCAAATCCACAAGAAAGTTCATACCTAAAACACCAGGAACGTGTTTTAAGTGTGGAAAGAAAGGTCATTTCAAAAGTGAATGTAGAGCTAAGGCCAGAACCCTTATCAATACCCTCATTAGTGACCAAACCAGTAAGGAAGAGATCTTCAAACTTCTTGAACTCGATCACCTAAGCAGTGAGTCCAGTGACCAAGAAAAACACCAGTTGTTTGAAACATCCTATGAAACCTCTAGAGTATCTTCTAGTTCCTCTAGTGACTCGGATGAAATCTTACCTTGCCAAGATAGTTGTTGTAGAAACAAAACTATCCATGTTCTTACCAAACAAGAAGAACTACTCCTAGATCTCATAGAACAGATCAAGGATCCAGAAGAGAAATCTCGTCGACTTAGTGAGTTTCACAGAACCTTAGTCAGGGAAACCAATACATCCAAACCTAGGTTTCAGGAACCCAAAGTTGACTTGGAAAAAATCTACAATAGATTTACCAAATCCAAGAAAGAGATAACCATCCAAGATCTCCAGAAAGAGATTAAGGATAACAAAGTTGAAATGAGAAACCTTAAGCAGGAATTAACCATCCTTAGGGTTGATCATGGTCTCATGGACCTTAGGGTCAAAAATCTTGAGTTCACTTCACAGCAAGGCAATGAGGACAGAATCTCATTACAGAACCCTTCTGATGACGAAGTGGATGAAACAGTTAACCCTACTGCAGAAATGGAACCAGAACCTGGAACGTTCTTGTCAACCATCAGTAGTATTAACTTCCAGAAGTGGCATTCCAAAGTCAGGATTGTCATAAGCAATGATTTTGAATTTGAGGTTGTTGCCCTAATAGATTCGGGTGCTGATCTCAATTGCATTCAAGAAGGCATTATCCCCTCTAAATACTTCCAGAAAACCAAAGAAAGGTTAACTTCTGCAAGTGGTGGAAAAATGCAGATTGAATTCAAAATCCCAGATGCACAGGTTTGCCAAGACAATGTGTGCTTTAGAACCACCTTTGTTCTTGTCAAAAATATAACAGATAGGGTCATCTTAGGAAACCCGTTCATGTGTCTGTTGTATCCTTTTATCACGGATAGTGAAGGTATCACTACCCACCATTTTGGCCAGTCAGTTAAGTTTAAGTTTCTTAGGAACCCTGAACTAAGAGAGATTGAAAGTCTCCAAAAAGTTTCTGTTTCTAAAAATCTTAACCTTATCCATACCAAAACTCATTCTTCTGAACAAGCCCAGAACCTTGATCAGATCCCATTCATGGCTGATGATCCTTTTGACTCCAATCAGTCTCCGGATTCATCTCTGCATCCCATACTGCATAAAAACATTTGCATGATGACATCTCATGATTTTAACAAAAATGCTTTTGAAAACAACCATTTTGTTAATACAGGAATGTCTTCAAGAAAAGGAAAAGCACCCATAAGGGAATTTCCTCAAATGCATGAAGGTGCTTCTTCTGGAACAGAACCCAGTGGAGCAACATCCCTTCAAAATTATGTTCCTCAAAAAATTACATTTTCCAATGATTTTACTGCTATTACTCTTTGTGAAGTTTTATCCAGGAATTTCCAGTTTATGAATGGTGTATACCCAGAAGTTCCACCTTCTATAAAAATCATTCTCGATAACCTTCAAAGAGCCTATACCCAAAGTAACAATCATCTTTTCCAGAGAACCCTCAGAGCACTAGAAATAAACCTAGTAAACCTTGAGGCAGGGATTGAAATTGGAAACACATATGCTAGTCAACTCTTTGGCAAAGAGGATATCCATTCCATGGATAAAATGACTATTATGGGCACAGAATATGCTAGGTTAAGTCTTAAGACTCAAAACCAGCTAAGAAGTGCTGTCGCTAACTTGCCCTCCGATATACAAAAACGTATATTGGACAGTAAGGTTATGTCTGAATCATGTGACCGATGGTTCAAGCACTTTAAAATCATGGTCATTACTCATTTTCCAGTTTATGGTGAAGACCCAGCAGATTTTAATTGTGCCTTCATCAAATCAACCTGGGAAAAGTACTTTGGAAGCAGCCAAAGGGTCTATGAGAAGAAACATCCCTTCCCCGGTCTAATAATCAACTACGAAGATTGGACTGTTGAAGAAGATCCTAGCTGGCTTTCACAGATGTTCGAATATGGGTTCGTCAGGCTCATCAAGCTAACAAGCCATGACCTGATCAGCCAGTTCCCACTGATCATCCGACAAACTGTTTCTAAGATCAAGAGTCCTTTTGTATCCATCAGATGCTGGAGCACTCTCCCCCAATGGGACAGAAACAACTGGATGATTGTGCAACCATCGCACCACCTCGTACTCATCAATGGGTACACCCACAATGGTCCCTGGTATGAAGGAGACTCTTATCTCCATAATGAAGACCCCAATACTCTCGCAGATTGCTGGAGTGGCTACTTCAACAATGAGATCATAGATGTCACCAGCGAGCTATGGCAGAATTACCACTTCGTTGGAAATACGGGCAGAATTTCAGTATTTTCCACCAGGCCGTATTCTGAAGCTCTCCATACCGAAAGGATCGACTACATTGACCCAGGACAGTTAGCTCTGCAACAAGCAGATTATGAACCTATCCTGTACTGTGGTCTTTGTGACAAATATGACCAGTATCATGAACATGGCCACGACTATGATCCCCCAGGGGATCCCTATCTTGGCTACCCATCCGGTTATGATACTGATTGAGGCTCCAGATCAGTCTCCGGTAGCCCCAAGAAAGCTCAAGAACCACCTTTGCTCATTCGGCTACTATTCAGAACAGTACCTGCACCAGCAAAGTTGCAAGAAGCTACTATTCACTGCACAGTCCAGAACACTATGCAGTTTTACTATTCAGAAAAGCAAGGGGACAAGACACTGTTCCAAACAGTGACCAAGATACTGTTCACTCTACAGTGCCCCGACAGAATCATCCAAGTTACTATTGCTTTCGGTGGAAAAGATATTCACCCCAGTTAAAGCAATTTACCTTCCGTGATTTCCGTCCGCAATTCCAGCGCACTCCTGAAGAGACCAGGCCTTCCTCCATCTATATAAGGAACGCTCATGCTCAGTCTTCAGTAGGCTAAAATAAGCACAGAAGCTTAGCTTACCTCAGAGCTCCACTTTCACTCTACACTGTTCCAAACAGTGACCAAGATACTGTTCACTCTACAGTGCCCCGACAGAATCATCCAAGTTACTATTGCTTTCGGTGGAAAAGATATTCACCCCAGTAAAAGCAATTTACCTTCCGTGATTTCCGTCCGCAAAGGTGGTTCTTGAGCTTTCTTGGGGCTACCGGAGACTGATCTGGAGCCTCAATCAGTATCATAACCGGATGGGTAGCCAAGATAGGGATCTCCTGGGGGATCATAGTCGTGGCCATGTTCATGATACTGGTCATATTTGTCACAAAGACCACAGTACAGGATAGGTTCATAATCTGCTTGTTGCAGAGCTAACTGTCCTGGGTCAATGTAGTCGATCCTTTCGGTATGGAGAGCTTCAGAATACGGCCTGGTGGAAAATACTGAAATTCTGCCCGTATTTCCAACGAAGTGGTAATTCTGCCATAGCTCGCTGGTGACATCTATGATCTCATTGTTGAAGTAGCCACTCCAGCAATCTGCGAGAGTATTGGGGTCTTCATTGTGGAGATAAGAGTCTCCTTCATACCAGGGACCATTGTGGGTGTACCCATTGATGAGTACGAGGTGGTGCGATGGTTGCACAATCATCCAGTTGTTGTAGAAACAACAACTGAAGTTTATCAACATTTACTGAGGTTTCCTGGTTGGAGGATAACCTTGTAGTCTATCTGGCCTACTATCCTATCAAGCTGTTTCCCTATGACTCCTAAGCACTGGTTGGTATAGTTGTTTTGCTCTATCACCTTCTTTACAACCTTTTCTTCTGGGGTTGTACATTTAAAGGTAGAGGCAGTAACATCAGTACCACGGTGGTTAAAGAGTAAGGCTTCTTGGCATGGTATGACTTCATCTGAGCTACTAGAGGTGCTATCCTGAGCTCTAGGAGAGGATGAGTCTTGGTAGATTTCTCTATCGATAGAACTATTGGAAGACTCATGTTCTGGATGGTCAAGTTCTATGATTTTGGAAATATCTTCAGATACTAAGGAATGGGTAGGAGATTTGCCTGGACATTCTTTCTTGATATGTCCTTTTTTCCCACACTTAAAGCATTTTCCTTTTGCTGTAGGTTTGAGGAGTTTCAAGGTTCCTGGAATTCTATAGATGCCTCTTGCTTCTAATTTTAGATCTAGTAGTACAAACCCACCTGAGATTCCAGCAGAAGATGGAACCATCAACAGTGAGTCGTACCAGCTCTCAGATCTAGATCAGAAGTTAGGAGATTGGAACATACCCAAAGTTCCCACAACCCAGGTCTATAAGTCTTCGTCATGGTCCTTGAAAAAGTCTTTCAGAACGGACTACCATGTTAGGACTATAGAACAAGTCTACAGCATTAACAAGGAATATGAAACCTGTTATTTGCTATCCCCTGCAGCCATAAAAGCGCATAGGGAATCTGGTCACAAATACCTCCACATAGGACTTGTCCAAGTTGGAGTTAAACCATTGATCAGAGAAGGTTTGAACAACTCCGTTCTTATGGCCCTCAGAGATACCCGTCTCATCAGATTCAGAGACAGTCTCCTAGGAACCATAGAATCCAGTTTGAGTAACGGTCCAATTCATTTCGACTGTTTTCCAAACCTCACAGTTGCACTTGACGACCCTCATATTTTGAAGGTCCTCACCCTCAACATCAGAACCCATGGAATCTTTGTATTACATGGCACCAAACAACTTGCTCTTATATACCGAGTGTATTATAAGTGCATGAGGACAAACATGTCCATCCAAGCTTTCGATAAGAGAAAGGCAGGAGAAACCACTCTTATCCAAACTTCAGATGTTAGATCCACCGTTCAGGTACCAAGAACCCTGAAATGGTCAGAAATAACATTCCCTGCACAATGGTCTCTAGAGAATGAAAATTATCCTCTACAGATCCAGAATCCTGTTAGGAACCCAGATCCGGATTATGTCCAGCAGTTAGCCGATGGAACGGTTAGACTAAGCTTCGACCAATCCAGGTTTAGGTCACCCTTTGAGTATGAAGAACCCTCGCCCAGATCCTCATTAGATCTGTACCAGGAACCATACCAGGAACCATACCAGTACTCCTTTATCCCCGGTCTAATTTTAGGCGTCTATATTCCCTGGAAACAATCCTTTCCCTTTTGAAATCCTTAAAGGCTGGGTTTCCTCTGTATTTGGATTTCCATATCCTAGGAGGAAGTGGGGGTGTGTCTCCTAGCTGGTCATCTAGTGGTTCTTTCTCCTTTTTATCTTGAGGAGGTTCATCGGAACTGCTAGAGGATAAGTAGCTTTCTAGGACATTAACTTCTGGTGAAGGAGAGACTGGTTTCTCTACTTTCCTTGATGAATGTCTAGCTTTTGGAGGTGAAATGGGTTTTTCTGGAAGTTTGGTTTTGACACATTTCTTTTTATGCCAAGTGAAATGTTTCTCAAAGTATTCAAAGAAAGGATAATCAGCTTTTACCTCTTTCATGAATAACTTCCATTTCTCCAAAACTTCAACCTTTTGTTCTCTGGTATGGTTTGCTCGGTAGGCTTCTCTTTTAATCCGGTTCTGTTCAGAATTAAAATCCTTTTCGAGGTAGTCCATATCAGGGATGAATTCCTTTGTCAACACGAGGAGCTGATGGTCATATTCAGATTCTTGCTGAATAGGGTTCTTAAAATCAGATCCTGATGGTGAGGGAGGTTTAAGACTGTCCTGACTGTTGTTGTCTTCTTCTTGATCAACAACTGAGTCTTGCCTAGCTGTGTAACAAGGGGTACTAACCTGAGAGTGGTCTTTGACACCTTGGAACTGCGGGCCTAAGTCTTTTCTAGATGTAGGAGCTCGTGTTCTAGACGAACTACTATGGGATGCAGGTCTATCTTTCAAGAGGAACCCTTCTGATGACGAAGTGGATGAAACAGTTAACCCTACTGCAGAAATGGAACCAGAACCTGGAACGTTCTTGTCAACCATCAGTAGTATTAACTTCCAGAAGTGGCATTCCAAAGTCAGGATTGTCATAAGCAATGATTTTGAATTTGAGGTTGTTGCCCTAATAGATTCGGGTGCTGATCTCAATTGCATTCAAGAAGGCATTATCCCCTCTAAATACTTCCAGAAAACCAAAGAAAGGTTAACTTCTGCAAGTGGTGGAAAAATGCAGATTGAATTCAAAATCCCAGATGCACAGGTTTGCCAAGACAATGTGTGCTTTAGAACCACCTTTGTTCTTGTCAAAAATATAACAGATAGGGTCATCTTAGGAAACCCGTTCATGTGTCTGTTGTATCCTTTTATCACGGATAGTGAAGGTATCACTACCCACCATTTTGGCCAGTCAGTTAAGTTTAAGTTTCTTAGGAACCCTGAACTAAGAGAGATTGAAAGTCTCCAAAAAGTTTCTGTTTCTAAAAATCTTAACCTTATCCATACCAAAAAGTTTCTGTTTCTAAAAATCTTAACCTTATCCATACCAAAACTCATTCTTCTGAACAAGCCCAGAACCTTGATCAGATCCCATTCATGGCTGATGATCCTTTTGACTCCAATCAGTCTCCGGATTCATCTCTGCATCCCATACTGCATAAAAACATTTGCATGATGACATCTCATGATTTTAACAAAAATGCTTTTGAAAACAACCATTTTGTTAATACAGGAATGTCTTCAAGAAAAGGAAAAGCACCCATAAGGGAATTTCCTCAAATGCATGAAGGCGCTCCTTCTGGAAAAGAACCCAGAAAAGCAACATCCCTTCAAAACATGTACCCATCCGCGGTTACATACTCCAGTGGTTATATGGCTATTACTCTTCAAGAAGTAAAAAACACGGCTTTACAATTTAGTAATGGAGTGTATAAAGATCTCCCACCCTCCACTAAATTCATCCTTGACAATCTTCAAAGAGCCTTTACCCAGAACCACTACCACCTTTTCCAAAGAACCCTTAAAGCACTAGAATTACACCTAGTTGAGCTTGAGGCAGGAAATGAAATTCTCACTAGTCAACTCTTTGGCAAAGAGGATATCCGTTCAATGGATAAAATGACTATCATGAGCACAGATTATGCTAGGTTAAGTCTTAAGACTCAAAACCAGCTAAGAAGTGCTGTCGCCAACTTGCCCTCTGATATACAAAAACGTATATTGGACAGCAAGGTAATGACTGAATCATGTGACCAATGGTTCAAGCATTTTAAAATCATGGTCATTACTCATTTTCCAGTTTATGGTGAAGACCCAGCAGATTTTAATTGTGCCTTCATCAAATCAACCTGGGAAAAGTACTTTGGAAGCAGCCAAAGGGTCTATGAGAAGAAACATCCCTTCCCCGGTCTAATAATCAACTACGAAGATTGGACTGTTGAAGGAGCTCCACTGACTCGGGCACGTTGGCAAGCCATTCTTTCAGCCTTTGATTTTGACATAGAATTCATTGCAGGAACCCAGAACAGTATACCTGATTTCCTTACCCGTGAATTTTTGCAGAATCCAGTCCAAAATGTCCGGGAAGAAACCCGTACAACCCCAACCTCCCAAGTTGCCTAAACCAACCACTAGGAGTACAAGTCAGGCACAGAACCCTGGCCCGTTGGTTCCTTTCCCTTCAAAGACCTTACCTGTGTCTCCCTCTGTTGTTGCTAATCGTTATTTGGTTTCCACAATACCCAAACCAAACTACCAAAGGCCCCAAAGACAGGAACTACACAGTTATAGCTCTGCCCTAGCTTCACCTCCTCCCAAGGAGATTTCTCCATACACAGTAGAAGATCCCCTCGGCCCAATTGTGCCCAGGCAACCTTCTTTCACCCTTCCTCCTAGAACAGGAAGAGCTCCTTATCTCAAGAAACCATTTGTTCAGCACATCTCTTATATTGAGCCACACTTAGCTCATATAACGGATCCTCTAGCACTTGCAATGGAAGTATTGCCCCATGATTGGCATTTCCTTCCCAAGAGTCCAGAGAAGAACATCAGATTCTATAAAGGCATTCTCATCCAAGAAAAGTCTGCCCGAATAGAAGACATCAGAGAAAAAAGTAATCCCTCTAAGGTTCTATACCATAAGTTCATAATTCAGAATTTTGTAAGTTGCAAAGATTGGGGACACCCTTCTACGCTCAGAAGACTTACAGTACTCAAGGGATCAGAACCCCGGTACAACTATTATGACTATATGGACGCCTTCGAAAAGGTACTTTTCTTTCAGAATGAGAACTATGACCACTCATGGTTCATCCAGTTTGACAAGAAGTTCAATAGCCAAATACCTTCGTGGTTCCTCAAGTGGTGGGAAATGTTTGGATCAGTTAATGAAAACTTCCCAGAACCGCTACAAGATGCACTAAGGTATTTCTGCTCCAAGTTCCAGGTCGACAGGCATTCTTCCCAGTTTCCAGCCATCTTGCATATGACAATTCAATACAAGATCCACTGGATTAGCATGTGGAATATCTTTTTCTAAAACATGTTTTGCAGATTTACAATCAATCCGTATTAAAAACTTTTGATTTAAAAGGTCACTTTGGAACTTTGAAATGCATAGTACTATAGATAAAATCTCTTTTTTAATAGTACTATAATTTAACTGAGTGGGAGTCCAAATTCCTGAATGGAAACGAACAATTTGTTCAGGGGAAGTGGGACTGACACGCTGAAGGAGAATGCCACCATAACCAATGTTAGAGGCATCAGTTTGGACGACCTTGAAGGAATTTTCTGAGGGGATTCCTAGGCAAGGGAGTGTCATGACATATTTCTTGACCTGTTGGACAACCAAAGTATGGGCGGGTGTCCACGGCGAAGGATTGGTTCGAAGTCTATCAAAGAGAGGCTTGCACTGTTGCCTAAGATTTTGATAGAAATCAGAAATGTAGTTGAGGGATCCTAAGAACCTTTGGAGTTGGGTCTTATCAAGGATTTCATCTGGAAACTTTTCTGCAAACAGGATGGCTCTATCAATTGGTTTAATGACTGCATGTTTTATGTCAAAACCTAAGAACCTGACACTGGTTTGGAAAAGCTTGATCTTCGGGGCCGAGACAACAAGACCATTTCTTTTTATGGTTTGGAAGAATGTTCTGAGATGCTTCCAATGTTTGTCTAGGGACTCTGAGAAGATGAGTACATCATCAATGTACACAATGATATGACTGGAGAATGGATTGAAAATCTCATTCATGATGTTTTGGAATTCAGAAGGTGCATTCTTAAGACCAAAGGGCATTACGTTCCATTCGTAATGACCAAAGGGTGTGGTGAAGGCTGTCTTGTACCTATCAGACTCACTGATTTGTATCTGCCAAAAACCACTCTTCATGTCAAACTTACTGAAAACCACTGCTTTACTAAGCCTGTTAACTAAGTCTCTTTTGTTGGGGATAGGATACCTAATCCATTCTAGGACTTTGTTAAGGGGCTTGTAATTGATGACAAGTCTAGGGACACCTCTCTCAATCTCAGCGTTTTTCTGGACATAAAAAGCTGGACAAGACCATGGTGACCTAGAGTTTCTGATGATTCCTTTTTTAAGAAGATCCTCTATTTCTGCTTTGCAAGTATCCATAAGTTCTTGACTCATTTGGATAGGCCTGGCTTTGGTAGGGATGTTCTTTTCCTGGAAATCTTTGACATAAGGAAGTGCAACTTCATGCTTTTTCCTATGCCAGAATGCTGTGGGGAGATCAGAGCAGACTTCTTGTTTGAGTTTTTCTTCAAACTTTCTAATCTCTGATTGGTAGCTTTTGCAAGCTAACTGCTTATCAACCCTTTTGTAACTTAGTTCATTACTAAGGTACTCAATGTGTTGGGTCTTGGCTTGGATAAGGTTAAGGGTCTTGGAGATGGAAACCTCTTGGAGACTGTTGATGTCTTTAGGTTCTGGGCTCCTAAGAAACTTAAACTTGACTGGTTGGCCAAAAGGGTGGGTAGTGATTCCTTCACTATCCGTGGTAAAAGGATACAACAGACACATGAACGGGTTTCCTAAGATGACCCTATCTGTCATATTCTTGACAAGAACAAAGGTGGTTTTGAAACACGCATTGTCTTGGCAAACATGTGCTTTTGGGACTTTGAATTTAATCTGCATTTTCCCACCACTTGCGGAAGTCAACCGTTCTCTGGTTTTCCGGAAGTATTTAGAGGGAATGATTCCTTCTTGAATGCAGTTGAGATCAGCGCCTGAGTCTATTAAGGCAACTACCTCAAATTCAAAATCCTTTCCTATGACAATCCTGACTTTGGAGTGCCATTTCTGGAAGTTAATCCGACTGATGGTTTGTAAGAACGATCCTTTTGATAGTCCTGGTACCATATTTGCAGTAGGGTTAACTGTTTTATCAGCTTCTCTTTTAGAAGGGTTCTGTAATGAGATTCTGTCCTCATTGCCTTGATGAGAAGTGTTTCCTGACGGTTTAACTTTAAGGTTTATGAGACCATGATCAACTCTAAGGATGACTAAGTCTTGCTTAAGGTTAAAAACTTCAGTTTTAGTATCCTTAATCTCTTTTTGGAGATCTTGGATAGTAATCTCTTTCTTGGGTTCGGTAAACCTATTGTAGGGTTTTTCCAAGTCAACTTTGGGTTCCTGAAGCTTAGGTTCGGATGTACTAGTTTCCTTGGCTAAGGTTCTATGGAACTTACTAAGTTTTTGAGATTTCTCTTCTGGGTCCTTGATCTGTTCTATGAGATCTAGGAGCAACTCTTCCTGTTGAGAAAGAACTTTGATAGTGTTGTACCTGCAACAACTATCTTGGCATGGTATGACATCATCTGTGCTACTAGAGGTATCGGATGAAGCTCTAGGAGAGGATGACTCTTGGTAGATCTGGCAGATTTCTCTGTCGATAGAACTATTGGGAGACTCATGTTCTGGATGGTCAAGTTCTATGATTTTGGAAATATCTTCAGATACTAAGGAATGGGTAGGAGATTTGCCTGGACATTCTTTCTTGATATGTCCTTTTTTCCCACACTTAAAGCATTTTCCTTTTGCTGTAGGTTTGAGGAGTTTCAAGGTTCCTGGAATTCTATAGATGCCTCTTGCTTCTAATTTTAGGCGTCTATATTCCCTGGAAACAATCCTTTCCCTTTTGAAATCCTTAAAGGCTGGGTTTCCTCTGTATTTGGATTTCCATATCCTAGGAGGAAGTGGGGGTGTGTCTCCTAGCTGGTCATCTAGTGGTTCTTTCTCCTTTTTATCTTGAGGAGGTTCATCGGAACTGCTAGAGGATAAGTAGCTTTCTAGGACATTAACTTCTGGTGAAGGAGAGACTGGTTTCTCTACTTTCCTTGATGAATGTCTAGCTTTTGGAGGTGAAATGGGTTTTTCTGGAAGTTTGGTTTTGACACATTTCTTTTTATGCCAAGTGAAATGTTTCTCAAAGTATTCAAAGAAAGGATAATCAGCTTTTACCTCTTTCATGAATAACTTCCATTTCTCCAAAACTTCAACCTTTTGTTCTCTGGTATGGTTTGCTCGGTAGGCTTCTCTTTTAATCCGGTTCTGTTCGGAATTAAAATCCTTTTCGAGGTAGTCCATATCAGGGATGAATTCCTTTGTCAACACGAGGAGCTGATGGTCATATTCAGATTCTTGCTGAATAGGGTTCTTAAAATCAGATCCTGATGGTGAGGGAGGTTTAAGACTGTCCTGACTGTTGTTGTCTTCTTCTTGATCAACAACTGAGTCTTGCCTAGCTGTGTAACAAGGGGTACAAACCTGAGAGTGGTCTTTGACACCTTGGAACTGCGGGCCTAAGTCTTTTCTAGATGTAGGAGCTCGTGTTCTAGACGAACTACTATGGGATGCAGATCTATCTTTCAAGAGGATAGTTGGCTGCCTAAATGGTTGTCTTAGATCCATGGATCTAGACCTTGGTTCCTGGTATGGTTCCTGGTACAGATCTAATGAGGATCTGGGCAAGGGTTCTTCATACTCAAAGGGTGACCTAAACCTGGATTGGTCGAAGCTTAGTCTAACCGTTCTGAAAGACTTTTTCAAGGACCATGACGAAGACTTATAGACCTGGGTTGTGGGAACTTTGGGTATGTTCCAATCTCCTAACTTCTGATCTAGATCTGAGAGCTGGTACGACTCACTGTTGATGGTTCCATCTTCTGCTGGAATCTCAGGTGGGTTTGTACTACTAGATCTAATTGAAGTGGAAGAGTCACTCCTTCTAAACATCCTATTCATCATCTCTGATTATAAGCCTAAGAAATCAATTACAACCTAGCATACTTCTATCTTCCAATTTCTGGATCTATCCTTAGATCTGAAACAGGGTGTGTATGGACGCCTTATTGTGCTTTGTTACCAACTTACGACCGCTCGGACACCATTCTGTAAACCTTGCTACTGCTTACACTATTTCGCTTCGTTGAGTGTACTTTCCCTATCTTCTCCGACCCTAACGCCTAACGCTCTCCTGGCTAACGGCTCAACGGGCATTACAGATTTGACTCGGGCTTCCTGCTCAACTTGGGTACTCTAGACTTCCTGGGTAGCAAACAATTACAGAACTGGGCTTACTCCTAGAATTACTGGATAACACCATGGCACAATACCTGGCTTAGTACACATCTGCAACAAATTGTGGGGAAAGAAACAAAGAATGGAAAAAGAAGATAACTGGGAAGTAAAGGATTAGCTTAAACAGATAATCACAAGATAATGAACAGTTTGAATGAACGGGAGGCTCAGCCTACCACAATAAGAAAGAATAGTATAAACTGACTAAGATGAAGTAGTAGATGAAGAATGCAACATATGGGAGTGGTAATGCTATCAAAAAATAGATATAAAACAAAATAATGTTTGTTAGAGATAACATACTTCAAAGTAATACACAAAATAATGGATAACTATGGCGGTTGTACCGGCCAACTTGATTTAAAATCAAAATTTACAGTAACTTACAAACACTATGATCGAGCTCAAAATGGCTCTGATACCAAATGGGGGTAATGCGGAACACCACGGTCATAGAGTCAATTACACGAACTACCATACCGAAACCGTATCACTCGGGCACAAGCCCTCCGCAACACGGAGCCTCATTGTGACCTGGGGACCCCAAAGATACCTATCAGAGTCGACGCGTAAGCGCCCGGCCGGCGGAGAGCCCTCCTTTATCCCCTTATGGGAAGTGAGAGTTCCGGCCACGGAGGACTTCCGGCTCTTCTATGCTCAGAAGACTTACAGTACTCAAGGGATCAGAACCCCGGTACAACTATTATGACTATATGGACGCCTTCGAAAAGGTACTTTTCTTTCAGAATGAGAACTATGACCACTCATGGTTCATCCAGTTTGACAAGAAGTTCAATAGCCAAATACCTTCGTGGTTCCTCAAGTGGTGGGAAATGTTTGGATCAGTTAATGAAAACTTCCCAGAACCGCTACAAGATGCACTAAGGTATTTCTGCTCCAAGTTCCAGGTCGACAGGCATTCTTCCCAGTTTCCAGCCATCTTGCATATGACAATTCAATACAAGATCCACTGGATTAGCATGTGGAATTATGCCATCAACAGAAATCTACTTGATAGGGAATTCTTTGTAAAATGGTGGGATAGATTCAGACCAGCTGATGTTATCTCCAGGTTATACAATGACTTTCCTCTTCCAGTACAGAGAATGATTGCTCATCAGACCAGATCACAGTCCAGCCTAGAATCCGCCCAATTTGCCGGAAAATCTAGCAGAGAACTCAAAGATCTTGCTCAGCAACTGCTTCTCCAATCAGAACGCCTAGAGTCAGCAGACAAGAACTCTCCTGCCTCTTCAGAAGCCTCAACCAGTCGTTATCCTTTTGACCCATTCCAGGATGCCCAGGACCCTTATGATGGTTGCAACTTGGACAGCGACTAAGGCACTCCCCAGAAGAAAGCTCAAGAACCACCTTTGCTCATTCGGCTACTATTCAGAACAGTACCCGCACCAGCAGAGCTGCAGAAAGCTACTATTCACTGCACAGTCCAGAACACTATGCAGTTTTACTATTCAGAAAAGCAAGGGGACAAGACACTGTTCCAAACAGTGACCAGTTACTGTTCACTCTACAGTGCCCCGACAGAATCATCCAAGTTACTGTTGCTTTCGGTGGAAAAGTTATTCACCCCAGTAAAAGCAATTTACCTTCCGTGATTTCCGTCCGCAATTCCAGCACACTCCTGAAGAGACCAGGCCTTCCTCCATCTATATAAGGAACGCTCATGCTCAGTCTTCAGTAGGCTAAATTAAGCACAGAAGCTTAGCTTACCTCAGAGCTCCACTTTTACTTAGTACTTAGAACTACTTTGTAATAACCATGGCTCTTACATTCCCCCTAGTTTACATTTGTAATAGCAATGCATTTGTAACCTTACCCAGCTTCCGCCCCCAGTGCTGCCCTCAGAACGGCACCACTACTCTTGTATCGTAGCTTACCCCCATTTGGTATCAGAGCAGACTTCTTGTTTGAGTTTTTCTTCAAACTTTCTAATCTCTGATTGGTAGCTTTTGCAAGCTAACTGCTTATCAATCCTTTTGTAACTTAGTTCATTACTAAGGTACTCAATGTGTTGGGTCTTGGCTTGGATAAGGTTAAGGGTCTTGGAGATGGAAACCTCTTGGAGACTGTTGATGTCTTTAGGTTCTGGGCTCCTAAGAAACTTAAACTTGACTGGTTGGCCAAAAGGGTGGGTAGTGATTCCTTCACTATCCGTGGTAAAAGGATACAACAGACACATGAACGGGTTTCCTAAGATGACCCTATCCGTCATATTCTTGACAAGAACAAAGGTGGTTTTGAAACACGCATTGTCTTGGCAAACATGTGCTTTTGGGACTTTGAATTTAATCTGCATTTTCCCACCACTTGCGGAAGTCAACCGTTCTCTGGTTTTCCGGAAGTATTTAGAGGGAATGATTCCTTCTTGAATGCAGTTGAGATCAGCGCCTGAGTCTATTAAGGCAACTACCTCAAATTCAAAATCCTTTCCTATGACAATCCTGACTTTGGAGTGCCATTTCTGGAAGTTAATCCGACTGATGGTTTGTAAGAACGATCCTTTTGATAGTCCTGGTACCATATTTGCAGTAGGGTTAACTGTTTTATCAGCTTCTCTTTTAGAAGGGTTCTGTAATGAGATTCTGTCCTCATTGCCTTGATGAGAAGTGTTTCCTGACGGTTTAACTTTAAGGTTTATGAGACCATGATCAACTCTAAGGATGACTAAGTCTTGCTTAAGGTTAAAAACTTCAGTTTTAGTATCCTTAATCTCTTTTTGGAGATCTTGGATAGTAATCTCTTTCTTGGGTTCGGTAAACCTATTGTAGGGTTTTTCCAAGTCAACTTTGGGTTCCTGAAGCTTAGGTTCCTGAAGCTTAGGTTCGGATGTACTAGTTTCCTTGGCTAAGGTTCTATGGAACTTACTAAGTTTTTGAGATTTCTCTTCTGGGTCCTTGATCTGTTCTATGAGATCTAGGAGCAACTCTTCCTGTTGAGAAAGAACTTTGATAGTGTTATTCCTGCAACAACTATCTTGGCATGGTATGACATCATCTGTGCTACTAGAGGTATCGGATGAAGCTCTAGGAGAGGATGACTCTTGGTAGATTTGGCAGATTTCTCTATCGATAGAACTATTGGAAGACTCATGTTCTGGATGGTCAAGTTCTATGATTTTGGAAATATCTTCAGATACTAAGGAATGGGTAGGAGATTTGCCTGGACATTCTTTCTTGATATGTCCTTTTTTCCCACACTTAAAGCATTTTCCTTTTGCTGTAGGTTTGAGGAGTTTCAAGGTTCCTGGAATTCTATAGATGCCTCTTGCTTCTAATTTTAGGCGTCTATATTCCCTGGAAACAATCCTTTCCCTTTTGAAATCCTTAAAGGCTGGGTTTCCTCTGTATTTGGATTTCCATATCCTAGGAGGAAGTGGGGGTGTGTCTCCTAGCTGGTCATCTAGTGGTTCTTTCTCCTTTTTATCTTGAGGAGGTTCATCGGAACTGCTAGAGGATAAGTAGCTTTCTAGGACATTAACTTCTGGTGAAGGAGAGACTGGTTTCTCTACTTTCCTTGATGAATGTCTAGCTTTTGGAGGTGAAATGGGTTTTTCTGGAAGTTTGGTTTTGACACATTTCTTTTTATGCCAAGTGAAATGTTTCTCAAAGTATTCAAAGAAAGGATAATCAGCTTTTACCTCTTTCATGAATAACTTCCATTTCTCCAAAACTTCAACCTTTTGTTCTCTGGTATGGTTTGCTCGGTAGGCTTCTCTTTTAATCCGGTTCTGTTCGGAATTAAAATCCTTTTCGAGGTAGTCCATATCAGGGATGAATTCCTTTGTCAACACGAGGAGCTGATGGTCATATTCAGATTCTTGCTGAATAGGGTTCTTAAAATCAGATCCTGATGGTGAGGGAGGTTTAAGACTGTCCTGACTGTTGTTGTCTTCTTCTTGATCAACAACTGAGTCTTGTCTAGCTGTGTAACAAGGGGTACTAACCTGAGAGTGGTCTTTGACACCTTGGAACTGCGGGCCTAAGTCTTTTCTAGATGTAGGAGCTCGTGTTCTAGACGAACTACTATGGGATGCAGGTCTATCTTTCAAGAGGATAGTTGGCTGCCTAAATGGTTGTCTTAGATCCATGGATCTAGACCTTGGTTCCTGGTATGGTTCCTGGTACAGATCTAATGAGGATCTGGGCAAGGGTTCTTCATACTCAAAGGGTGACCTAAACCTGGATTGGTCGAAGCTTAGTCTAACCGTTCCATCGGCTAACTGCTGGACATAATCCGGATCTGGGTTCCTAACAGGATTCTGGATCTGTAGAGGATAATTTTCATTCTCTAGAGACCATTGTGCAGGGAATGTTATTTCTGACCATTTCAGGGTTCTTGGTACCTGAACGGTGGATCTAACATCTGAAGTTTGGATAAGAGTGGTTTCTCCTGCCTTTCTCTTATCGAAAGCTTGGATGGACATGTTTGTCCTCATGCACTTATAATACACTCGGTATATAAGAGCAAGTTGTTTGGTGCCATGTAATACAAAGATTCCATGGGTTCTGATGTTGAGGGTGAGGACCTTCAAAATATGAGGGTCGTCAAGTGCAACTGTGAGGTTTGGAAAACAGTCGAAATGAATTGGACCGTTACTCAAACTGGATTCTATGGTTCCTAGGAGACTGTCTCTGAATCTGATGAGACGGGTATCTCTGAGGGCCATAAGAACGGAGTTGTTCAAACCTTCTCTGATCAATGGTTTAACTCCAACTTGGACAAGTCCTATGTGGAGGTATTTGTGACCAGATTCCCTATGCGCTTTTATGGCTGCAGGGGATAACAAATAACAGGTTTCATATTCCTTGTTAATGCTGTAGACTTGTTCTATAGTCCTAACATGGTAGTCCGTTCTGAAAGACTTTTTCAAAGACCATGACGAAGACTTATAGACCTGGGTTGTGGGAACTTTGGGTATGTTCCAATCTCCTAACTTCTGATCTAGATCTGAAAGCTGGTACGACTCACTGTTGATGGTTCCATCTTCTGCTGGAATCTCAGGTGGGTTTGTACTACTAGATCTAATTGAAGTGGAAGAGTCACTCCTTCTAAACATCCTATTCATCATCTCTAATTATAAGCCTAAGAAATCAATTACAACCTAGCATACTTCTATCTTTCAATTTCTGGATCTATCCTTAGATCTGAAACAGGGTGTGTATGGACGCCTTATTGTGCTTTGTTACCAACTTACGACCGCTCGGACACCATTCTGTAAACCTTGCTACTGCTTACACTATTTCGCTTCGTTGAGTGTACTTTCCCTATCTTCTCCGACCCTAACGCCTAACGCTCTCCTGGCTAACGGCTCAACGGGCATTACAGATTTGACTCGGGCTTCCTGCTCAACTTGGGTACTCTAGACTTCCTGGGTAGCAAACAATTACAGAACTGGGCTTACTCCTAGAATTACTGGATAACACCATGGCACAATACCTGGCTTAGTACACATCTGCAACAAATTGTGGGGAAAGAAACAAAGAATGGAAAAAGAAGATAACTGGGAAGTAAAGGATTAGCTTAAACAGATAATCACAAGATAATGAACAGTTTGAATGAACGGGAGGCTCAGCCTACCACAATAAGAAAGAATAGTATAAACTGACTAAGATGAAGTAGAAGGGTGTCCCCAATCTTTGCAACTTACAAAATTCTGAATTATGAACTTATGGTATAGAACCTTAGAGGGATTACTTTTTTCTCTGATGTCTTCTATTCGGGCAGACTTTTCTTGGATGAGAATGCCTTTATAGAATCTGATGTTCTTCTCTGGACTCTTGGGAAGGAAATGCCAATCATGGGGCAATACTTCCATTGCAAGTGCTAGAGGATCCGTTATATGAGCTAAGTGTGGCTCAATATAAGAGATGTGCTGAACAAATGGTTTCTTGAGATAAGGAGCTCTTCCTGTTCTGGGAGGAAGGGTGAAAGAAGGTTGCCTGGGCACAATTGGGCCGAGGGGATCTTCTACTGTGTATGGAGAAATCTCCTTGGGAGGAGGTGAAGCTAGGGCAGAGCTATAACTGTGTAGTTCCTGTCTTTGGGGCCTTTGGTAGTTTGGTTTGGGTATTGTGGAAACCAAATAACGATTAGCAACAACAGAGGGAGACACAGGTAAGGTCTTTGAAGGGAAAGGAACCAACGGGCCAGGGTTCTGTGCCTGACTTGTACTCCTAGTGGTTGGTTTAGGCAACTTGGGAGGTTGGGGTTGTACGGGTTTCTTCCCGGACATTTTGGACTGGATTCTGCAAAAATTCACGGGTAAGGAAATCAGGTATACTGTTCTGGGTTCCTGCAATGAATTCTATGTCAAAATCAAAGACTGAAAGAATGGCTTGCCAACGTGCAAAAATCTGTTTTGATGCAATGTTTTGAACATCTTTTTCTAAAACATGTTTTGCAGATTTACAATCAATCCGTATTAAAAACTTTTGATTTAAAAGGTCACTTTGGAACTTTGAAATGCATAGTACTATAGATAAAATCTCTTTTTTAATAGTACTATAATTTAACTGAGTGGGAGTCCAAATTCCTGAATGGAAACGAACAATTTGTTCAGGGGAAGTGGGACTGACACGCTGAAGGAGAATGCCACCATAACCAATGTTAGAGGCATCAGTTTGGACGACCTTGAAGGAATTTTCTGAGGGGATTCCTAGGCAAGGGAGTGTCATGACATATTTCTTGACCTGTTGGACAACCAAAGTATGGGCGGGTGTCCACGGCGAAGGATTGGTTCGAAGTCTATCAAAGAGAGGCTTGCACTGTTGCCTAAGATTTTGATAGAAATCAGAAATGTAGTTGAGGGATCCTAAGAACCTTTGGAGTTGAGTCTTATCAAGGATTTCATCTGGAAACTTTTCTGCAAACAGGATGGCTCTATCAATTGGTTTAATGACTGCATGTTTTATGTCAAAACCTAAGAACCTGACACTGGTTTGGAAAAGCTTGATCTTCGGGGCCGAGACAACAAGACCATTTCTTTTTATGGTTTGGAAGAATGTTCTGAGATGCTTCCAATGTTTGTCTAGGGACTCTGAGAAGATGAGTACATCATCAATGTACACAATGATATGACTGGAGAATGGATTGAAAATCTCATTCATGATGTTTTGGAATTCAGAAGGTGCATTCTTAAGACCAAAGGGCATTACGTTCCATTCGTAATGACCAAAGGGTGTGGTGAAGGCTGTCTTGTACCTATCAGACTCACTGATTTGTATCTGCCAAAAACCACTCTTCATGTCAAACTTACTGAAAACCACTGCTTTACTAAGCCTGTTAACTAAGTCTCTTTTGTTGGGGATAGGATACCTAATCCATTCTAGGACTTTGTTAAGGGGCTTGTAATTGATGACAAGTCTAGGGACACCTCTCTCAATCTCAGCGTTTTTCTGGACATAAAAAGCTGGACAAGACCATGGTGACCTAGAGTTTCTGATGAACCTCCTCAAGATAAAAAAGAGAAAGAACCACTAGATGACCAGCTAGGAGACACACCCCCACTTCCTCCTAGGATATGGAAATCCAAATACAGAGGAAACCCAGCCTTTAAGGATTTCAAAAGGGAAAGGATTGTTTCCAGGGAATATAGACGCCTAAAATTAGAAGCAAGAGGCATCCTTTGAAAAATTTTATGAAAAGTGGGAAAGATCCTAAATTTGCTGATCTAGACTATCTAGACCTAGCATTTCCAACACCAAAACCAGTTTCCTTTGCAAACATCCAGATCCATTGTTTTCACAGAAATTCCGACCCAGAGAAACATAGTATCGGAAAGTTATTCACTGACCCAGTACAAAACACTTTTGTCGACTTTCACCTGACGAGTTTATTTAATCAAGCTATATTTTACGATAGGTTCAAACTATTCGTAGATTACAGCGTTGAAAGATTCCAAGAACTCCAGGAGCATATTCAGGAACTTGAAGGGCAAATCCAAAACCTAGAAATAGGTGGAGGAACTAACCCAACTCTTTCAGGGATTCTGTAATTGTATGGAAACCTTGCTCCTTCTAAATTTATTCCTCCCGGTATTCCTGAACTAGGATTGCTGGCTGGTGTATATGCTGGGCCAGCACCATTTCCTCCACTTGATCTTCCACTTGTAAGAGTACTATAGGCTGTTTCTTGACTCATCTTTCTTGCCTCTTTCTCCATTTTCTTGCCCATTTCAATGAGTTGCTGAAAATTCATCTGGTTGAAGGACCTTACGTTCTGCAGAAAGGTGACGGTGCCAGGGTATTATAAGGAACAAGAAAAAAAGTATGGCCTGAGGAAGTCAAAGTCATATAAAGGAAAGCCACACGAAACGCACATTAGGGTGTTTAAAGTCAAAGATGGAGAAAAACAGAGAAAGTGTTCCTGCTATGTCTGTGGAGAAAAAGGACACTTTGCCAGAGAATGCCCCAGAAAAGGAAAAGGAGATATCAATAGAGCAGCTTTTCTTGACAATTTACAGCTACCAGAAGAATGGGATGTCCTGTCAGTAGACCAAGGAGAACCAGACTCGGAGGCAATATGCAGCATGTCAGAAGAAGAACAGGGAGCCACTGCAGCTGTCCTGACCAGTAAGATGCCCTATGAAGAAGATTTCCTCTTCGTATTGATACAAGGAGAAATTAAAGAACGCCCTGAAAATGACTGGATAGTAAAAATCCCTTTGGAAGGAAAGAAAAAGGATTGTCAACATAGCTGGGAGGAAGGAAGGGACCATAAGGGAGAAATAAGGGAGAAAGGATGCTACCACTGCCGAAATCTGACAGACAGCAGCAACAGAATAATCTGCCCAAATTGTACTCTAATGGTGTGCCTCAGATGTGCAAAAATGCATTATGGGATTACAGTTCAAAGAGAAGAAAGTGCCAGACAGAGAAACTTTCTAAGTAAAGATCAGCTGATAGCAAGCCTGTACGAGCATAACCTGTTCCTGATCAAAGAAAATGAAAAACTAAAAGCACAGCTGGAAGAGCTAATAGAAAGATACAGGCGAGATATAAAGCTAAAGGAAGAAGGAGTAGAAGCAGAGCTAGAAGAAGATCGAAAATTTTTGGAAGAGAAGGACAAAGCATGTGCCCTTTTTCTAGAAGAACTAGCTGGATCTGATGTTATGGGAAGAACGCACATAAATCGACTGTATAATGTGCTGGTAAAATTCAAAATCCCACAAGAAAAGGGAGAAGATATAGAGTTCTCAGTCACAGCAATCCTAGACACTGGCTGCACAACTTGCTGCATGAATATAACAAGAGTGCCAGAAAAAGCCATGGAAGATGCAAAAGTCGCCTCAAATTTTCATGGGGTGAATTCAGTCCAGATAGCAAAGAAGAGAGTAAAATATGGGAAAATGTACTTAGGAGAACAGTATTTCACAATCCCATATATTTACTGCTTTGAAATGAAGCTACCAGGGGTTGACATGCTAATTGGGTGCAACTTTATCAGATCAATGGCAGGAGGCCTGAGGATCGAAGGAAGCCAATTGACATTCTACAGAAATGTGACATCCATAGAAACCTCTATGGCCCCTCATAAAATTGCTGGACTCATACAGCTCGACGAAGAAGAACAGTTCCAAACTATGGAATGGGTGTTCGCAGCAGCGGAAGAAGACCTAGCACAAAGAGAGGTGGATGAAAGGTTCAAAGCTTGGTACAAACCCATAATCCGGGCACTAGAAGAACAGGGTTACATTGGGGAAGAACCATTGAAGCACTGGGAAAAGAATGGCATCAAATGTAAGCTCGACATTATTAACCCAGACATTGTGATTGAATCAAAGCCCTTTGGGAAAATACCACCGGCCATGGAAGATCAGTACAGAAGACATATTGACGCACTACTAAAAGTAGGGGTAATACGGCCAAGTAAAAGCAGACACAGAACCAAGGCGATGATAGTAAATTCAGGAACCTCAAAAGATCCTGTAACAGGAAAGGAGATTCGAGGGAAGGAAAGGATGGTGCTAGACTATCGAGCTCTCAATATGAACACTCATAAGGATCAGTATTCACTGCCAGGAATCACATCTATCATAAAAAGGATCGCAGGATCAAAGGTCTTTTCCAAATTTGACCTTAAGAGTGGATTCCACCAAGTCCTTATGGAAGAAGAATCAATACCATGGACGGCGTTCGTGGTACCAGGAGGGTTATATGAATGGTTGGTAATGCCATTTGGATTGAGAAATGCTCCATCAACATTTCAAAGAAAAATGGATCACTGTTTCAGAGGGACGGAAGCATTCATTGCAGTATACATTGATGATATCTTGGTCTTCTCACCAGACATGGAGACCCATGCAAGGCATCTGGAGCAAATGCTCAGAATATGTAAAGACAATGGGTTAGTTTTGTCCCCAACAAAAGTGAAGAATGTCTTATCATCTACCCTAAGGGAACTCCGGGAGAATGCCATGAATTCACCACCAACACAGTCATCCGCCCTGACGGAACCACAGTCTACCCACCCACAGAAGCCCTGTTCTATAATCCTGAAGCCTTTTGGGAAACAGACTGGGTCAACAATGAAGACGGGGAACCACCAATGGTCAAATACCAGCGACTGGAGTCCATCAACAATCTTGAAGAAGAGAGAAGAAGAAAAGTGGCGTATGAAACAAAACTCCACTTCATGGAAGAACTCCGCAAGCAAGCCGCCGCCGTTGAATGGATCCTATGGCGAGAAGTGGAAACATGCTGCAAATATTCCGGAAAAGACAATTGGTATGATGACATCAGACCAGCATTACAGCAGCGTCAGGAAAAGGTTGCCGAGCTAATCAACAGCCTTAATGAGCTGTCAAAAGAAGCAGATTTGGGAATCTAAGGAGTGCGTGGAGCACATGGGTTGGGACCCCCTTATCTGAAGTCCCATTATTAAAGCCTTAAATAATTTGATCTCTTTACAGATCAAAAGTGTGGAATTATTGTACTTTATTGGCATCTGCGTATGCCGAAAGTTTGAATTATTCTTGCTTTTTGAAAAGACGTTTTGAGTGTTGAAATGTGCTGTCTATGGGGCCCAATGCGCACCCGAGCCATTTACACTTAACAACTTCTCTATAAATAGAGTGTGTATTCTAGTAGGCAAGTCACACAAGCGACCCTTGAGCGACTTACTACTCTAAGTTTGTATCTGAAAGTAATAAGAAAAATCTCAGTTTGTGATAACTCTCTAAGTTTCAATTTCTTTTCTTAGTTTGAGTTTTCAAACACGATCCTTTATACATGGTATCAGAGCCATACAAAGAAATATGAGTAGCTAAACAGTTTATGTTTAGATCAGCATAAGGATTCTCACTCTGTTCTTGAAAAGTTTACGTTTGTAAGGTGAAAACTTTATTTAAACGTAACTTTTCAATATAAGAGGTTTTTCCAGAAAGCTGTTCATAATAAGAGAAGTGAGGAGTTGTAGCCAACTCACAAAAGGGCTGGAGGTGTATTATCCAAATAGGGAGTGAAAGCACCGGTGCATGAGTGAGAGGGTGAGTCCTAACTCTTGTTATGAGTAGTAAGGGAGAAGCCTTTGAAAAATTTTATGAAAAGTGGGAAAGATCCTAAATTTGCTGATCTAGACTATCTAGACCTAGCATTTCCAACACCAAAACCAGTTTCCTTTGCAAACATCCAGATCCATTGTTTTCACAGAAATTCCGACCCAGAGAAACATAGTATCGGAAAGTTATTCACTGACCCAGTACAAAACACTTTTGTCAACTTTCACCTGACGAGTTTATTTAATCAAGCTATATTTTACGATAGGTTCAAACTATTCGTAGATTACAGCGTTGAAAGATTCCAAGAACTCCAGGAGCATATTCAGGAACTTGAAGGGCAAATCCAAAACCTAGAAATAGGTGGAGGAACTAACCCAACTCTTTCAGACGAAGCCCCTAAACCAGTGGAGCTTGAAACTCTTGCAGTCCTTAAAGAAGTAGAAAAGGTCTTGAAGGAGGTGAAGCAGATCCTTTGATGACCACCAGCTGGAACATTACCAGAGAATCCAAGCCATATCAAGACGCTCTAGCAGCCGTCACAGACATCTCAGCAGATCGAAAACCCAAAGCCTTTGTTCAGCCGGAAGCAGAAACTTCTGACAAGCTAGCAACTGTCATCAAACAGAACAATTTCTTAATCCAAGCCCTCATTACCCAGTCCAGACAAATTGAAGATCTCGCACAACAAGTCACCACCCTAAGAAAGGAGGTAATAGCTTCTCAGAAATCCCAGAGGCCCGAGGTGAAATTATCAGACGACGTATTGTCTGAATTAACTAGCAAGTTTGAAGGGTTAAAGGTTGAAAAGGCAAAGAAAAAGGAAAAAAGGCAAAGAAAAAGGAAAAAGCCCCCCTCAGAGCTTTTCCTATACCAGGAAGCGCTGATTCCAACAAACCAAGAAGGTAGTATGGGTTCACGAACCCAAACTCTGGTATTGGACCCCCCTTCTCACCAGACATGGAGACCCATGCAAGGCATCTGGAGCAAATGCTCAGAATATGTAAAGACAATGGGTTAGTTTTGTCCCCAACAAAAGTGAAGAATGTCTTATCATCTACCCTAAGGGAACTCCGGGAGAATGCCATGAATTCACCACCAACACAGTCATCCGCCCTGACGGAACCACAGTCTACCCACCCACAGAAGCCCTGTTCTATAATCCTGAAGCCTTTTGGGAAACAGACTGGGTCAACAATGAAGACGGGGAACCACCAATGGTCAAATACCAGCGACTGGAGTCCATCAACAATCTTGAAGAAGAGAGAAGAAGAAAAGTGGCGTATGAAACAAAACTCCACTTCATGGAAGAACTCCGCAAGCAAGCCGCCGCCGTTGAATGGATCCTACGGCGAGAAGTGGAAACATGCTGCAAATATTCCGGAAAAGACAATTGGTATGATGACATCAGACCAGCATTACAGCAGCGTCAGGAAAAGGTTGCCGAGCTAATCAACAGCCTTAATGAGCTGTCAAAAGCAGCAGATTTGGGAATCTAAGGAGTGCGTGGAGCACATGGGTTGGGACCCCCTTATCTGAAGTCCCATTATTAAAGCCCCTTCCTTCCTCCCAGCTATGTTGACAATCCTTTTTCTTTCCTTCCAAAGGGATTTTTACTATCCAGTCATTTTCAGGGCGTTCTTTAATTTCTCCTTGTATCAATACGAAGAGGAAATCTTCTTCATAGGGCATCTTACTGGTCAGGACAGCTGCAGTGGCTCCCTGTTCTTCTTCTGACATGCTGCATATTGCCTCCGAGTCTGGTTCTCCTTGGTCTACTGACAGGACATCCCATTCTTCTGGTAGCTGTAAATTGTCAAGAAAAGCTGCTCTATTGATATCTCCTTTTCCTTTTCTGGGGCATTCTCTGGCAAAGTGTCCTTTTTCTCCACAGACATAGCAGGAACACTTTCTCTGTTTTTCTCCATCTTTGACTTTAAACACCCTAATGTGCGTTTCGTGTGGCTTTCCTTTATATGACTTTGACTTCCTCAGGCCATACTTTTTTTCTTGTTCCTTATAATACCCTGGCACCGTCACCTTTCTGCAGAACGTAAGGTCCTTCAAACTTCGTTGTATAGCAGCTTGCTTGCACATTTCTGAAAGGTATTGGTAGGTGAAGTAGATTCTGAGTGTTACATTTACGAACACCGTTGGGTATTTTCGTCGGAAGGCTTCTTCTATGGCTGGGCCAATTACTGGTGGGAGTTTTCTGAAAAACTTGCTTGAAAGTTCATCGTTTAGCCACATCCTCCCTGTTTTGGCTGCAAGCTTTAGATACTGGTTCATGTATTCGAAGACATGTGACATGTCTTTGCATGATAGTCGTTCAAGATCTAGGTATGCTCGGTTCTGGGCCTCTGTGTGGCCCTGGTAAGCATCCTCTCCTGTGATCATGGTTCTGATGCAGGAGGTGATGTTCCTGGTTTCGCTTGCTGACTCAATAAGGTTGGCATAGTCATTTTCATATGCACCCTTCCACCCTTCAAAGATCTGTCTTTCGGTGGTTCCGAGCAAGTTTACTATAGCCTCCACCTTAGTATCTTTCTTCTTCAGGATTGGCACCCGTCGTACAGCTTCGTACTTAATCCTGTTCCAGGTCCTATAACTTCTGATTTGATCATCATACGTTGTTGGGATTTTGGTCCCTGATGATGATTCTCCTTCTTCCCGTAGGACTCGTACTGGGGGGTCCAATACCAGAGTTTGGGTTCGTGAACCCATACTACCTTCTTGGTTTGTTGGAATCAGCGCTTCCTGGTATAGGAAAAGCTCTGAGGGGGGCTTTTTCCTTTTTTTTTGCCTTTTCAACCTTTAACCCTTCAAACTTGCTAGTTAATTCAGACAATACGTCGTCTGATAATTTCACCTCGGGCCTCTGGGATTTCTGAGAAGCTATTACCTCCTTTCTTAGGGTGGTGACTTGTTGTGCGAGATCTTCAATTTGTCTGGACTGGGTAATGAGGGCTTGGATTAAGAAATTGTTCTGTTTGATGACAGTTGCTAGCTTGTCAGAAGTTTCTGCTTCCGGCTGAACAAAGGCTTTGGGTTTTCGATCTCCATTCCCCTCCCTGTAGGTGTGTAGTACCAAGTTCTTTTGCTGGTATGACTTGCATCCCTCTGGTTGATAAGTAATCTATTACCCCTTCAATTCGATATCTGAAGTTGATGATACTTTCATTGGAGATTCTCCCCACAAATGCTCTGGTCAGGAGTATATTGCTGTCTCCTGCTCTGAAGTCCTCATACCCCCTAGTCATGATGCAGACTTGGAAGTAATGATAGAAGTCATGTATGCTTACAGTGTAGTTCTCCTAAGTACATTTTCCCATATTTTACTCTCTTCTTTGCTATCTGGACTGAATTCACCCCATGAAAATTTGAGGCGACTTTTGCATCTTCCATGGCTTTTTCTGGCACTCTTGTTATATTCATGCAGCAAGTTGTGCAGCCAGTGTCTAGGATTGCTGTGACTGAGAACTCTATATCTTCTCCCTTTTCTTGTGGGATTTTGAATTTTACCAGCACATTATACAGTCGATTTATGTGCGTTCTTCCCATAACATCAGATCCAGCTATTCCATAGTTTGGAACTGTTCTTCTTCGTCGAGCTGTATGAGTCCAGCAATTTTATGAGGGGCCATAGAGGTTTCTATGGATGTCACATTTCTGTAGAATGTCAATTGGCTTCTCCGGAATATTTGCAGCATGTTTCCACTTCTCGCCGTAGGATCCATTCAACGGCGGCGGCTTGCTTGCGGAGTTCTTCCATGAAGTGGAGTTTTGTTTCATACGCCACTTTTCTTCTTCTCTCTTCTTCAAGATTGTTGATGGACTCCAGTCGCTGGTATTTGACCATTGGTGGTTCCCCGTCTTCATTGTTGACCCAGTCTGTTTCCCAAAAGGCTTCAGGATTATAGAACAGGGCTTCTGTGGGTGGGTAGACTGTGGTTCCGTCAGGGCGGATGACTGTGTTGGTGGTGAATTCATGGCATTCTCCCGGCTGCATTGAATTTAATTATTTTTTTATAAATAAATATAATTGATAATTACAACAGAAGGGGGGATTTTGACCCTAAATGTATCCGTTGGAAACACGAGAAACTGCAAAGTAGTTAAGCTACAAGGCTCTTGGCAGAAATTGGTAAAATTTAGGTATATTTTTTTAAGTATAGTAATTAAATTCTTCAATTAAATTCAAATACATGACTGCATTGAATTTAATTATTATTTTTGTAAGTGTAACTGTATTTATGTTTTATTGGTCAACACAAAACATGTATTTGATTTTAATTTGGGAACCTAATGACATGTACCTAACAACAATGACAACGGGAAAAGTGAATGATTAAACAGGGAAAAATCCCTATTCTCCACCCCCTCCCAAGTTCATTAAAAAAATTAATATATTTAATCGATGAGTCATCATATAAGGCAATTTAAGGTTCAGGTGGTTCGTTAGTCAAACTAGAAAAAAACAATTGAATTGAATTTGTGGATTTACCTTAGTCAAGTTATGTACCAATAAATGATTTTTAGAGGGGTAGTGTACGAGAAATAAAATCATATATAAATTATAAACGTCTTGAAGTGAAGACTATGCCTTCACATCTTCACCACATGAAATATGACTATTAAGTAATAATAGCTTGGCATTTTGAATTCAATATGAGAAATCTTTTTTTTTTTTTTTTTAATTTTAAAATAAATCATTAGATTATATATTGAAAGAATAGTATAAAATGAAGGGCATTTCCAATTTTATCTGATCTATTGGAAGCCTGCAAATCTTTTTCAAATTCTTCAATTTATAATATATATATATATATATAGAAACAAAAATTAATAAACCAACGTCATATCCCATTTTCTTTTCCTTTTTTACCCAACCAAACACAGTAACATACCATTAGGTTACTCAACCTACTATATTGTCAACTCTCAAACCAAAATAAATAGTGATCATAATTGTATGGCTTTGAGGGACACATGGTTCATCAAACTCTCGAATTCCATTATTTAATGGCATTTCTACTAATTCAGATGTAATTTTGTGGTATGCACTAAATTACAAATCAGTGAATAAAGTGGCAACACAGAATAGAATGCTCGGTATGAGAGACAAGATATAAATTCTGAACACTAGAGTAAGAGTTCCCTTGGACCCTTGCTCTAAAGTCTAAACTAAAAGAGTTGTTAAATCCTGAGCAATGTCATGTCATTTTACCGTCCCTTTAATAATGTCATGGAAATTTCATTGGTTGAAACTGGCTCATGCTTTGTTGATGAAGAATCTGCTATAGGTCGAGCCTTTTCCGAATAAAAACCAGGCTGCCTGGGCTTAGGCAATAAACTCTCACTGCTTAACATCAGAACCACAGATGACATGTCTGGCCTATCTTCTGGTCTTTGTTGCACACATAACAAGCCCACATGAATGCAGCGTAGCACTTGATCAGATAGTGTGAACATGTCGCCTATAGATTTATCAATCAGTTCCATTGCCTGATCTTCAATCCATAATCTCCAGGCCTGAAATAGGTTGAAACCAAATGTATCAGTTGTTAAAATGGACTTGTATTTGGCCCTGACTATTGCTGGATTATAAGAATAACAGGGGCATTGTATGATTGATAAAGAAGGTTATTCAAAGATTTGCATAGGAAACTATTTAAAACTGCAACTTCATTTGACACAGTATATTAGTACAATAAAATTCTTCATGCTTACAAGTCCAAGAAGATTAAGGTGGTCATCAAAGTGGCAAAATTCCCTGTTCCTTTTCCCACTCACAATCTCTAACACTAAAACTCCAAAGCTAAAGACGTCAGATTTGATAGAGAATTGTCCATACCCCACATATTCAGGAGACACATATCCACTACAAAATGTCATTGCTCAGTGAAAGAAATTTAAAAATATCTAGTATAAAATCTATAAGAAGTTAAGTATACTTACTGCGTTCCAACAATTCCTTTGGTCTTGGCCTTGGTTTGATCTCCCCCAAATGTTCTAGCCAAGCCAAAGTCCGAGATTTTTGGGTTCATGGTATCATCTAGCAGAATATTGCTAGCTTTGAGATCTCTATGGATAATTCTGAGTCTAGAGTCTTGATGAAGATAAAGAAGCCCCCTCGCAATGCCACCAATAATGTGAATGTGGTTATGCCAATTCAGTAATTTGCTTCTTGTATGATCTGACCAAATTTATTTTCATGTTAGCATTGTCCTAGCTGAATTCTCAACAAGCAATTTTATTAACAGAAGATAACAATACTAAACATGAATGTGATGGAGTTTGAAAGGTCAAATCTCAAACCAAAAATAAAAGAGTCCAAGCTTTTGTTAGGCATGTATTCATAGATTAACATTTTCTCATTTTCTTGAACGCTATAACCAAGAAGCTTCACAAGATTGCGGTGTTGAAGTTTGGCAATTAATTAAACTTCATTTTTGAACTCGTTCATTCCTTGTCCCGAATTGGTGGAAAGCTCTTTACAGCTACCACTTGCCCCTCTTGCAGGGTACCCTAAAAATCAAAAGATTAGGAAATTTTTCCAAAGAAGATAGCTTAGCTAGTTAGGATATTTTTGTTTACCTTATATACAGGTCCAAAGCCACCCTCTCCTAGCTTGTTGTTGCCCGAAAAGTTACAGGTGGCATTAGCTATGGTCACAAAATCAAATACAGGTAACTCCATGTTTTCATTCCCACCTACATAGTTGTAACTTTTCCTTGTGATTCCTGAAATTATAGGAGATGGATTGGCATGAATAATTTGAATGGTATTACTGAATCAGCTAACCACCTAATCTGATGCACTTCTAAGTTTAAGACTTTCAATTTGAAATTTCTGTGGTAAAATCCATTGTCATGCATCAGAAATTATAAGTTCATGTTTATAGCTTTACCTTTGAAATGAATTTTCTTCTTCCACACATATGATATTACTCCAGGTATAAGAATTCCCATGACTAGTAGTGCAGAGCCGACTATGATTCGTACTTGTTTTATTTTGCTGGAATGCCTGTTTTTCTCACTATTATCTGAAAATGAGAAGTAGAGTCAATGAATGAACATATATGTGACTTCTGTTCAAAATTCCTTAAATCACAATTGAGTTGGAAACTAAATTCTGTTGTTACCAGCTTCATAAGTACCTGCAACTTGCCAGTTATAATTCTTGAAAAGAGAATTTATACATAATTTATCTTCAGCTTAAATAGGAATAAATAAGGTGCATAGAGCAGTAGGGCCCAATACCACAACATCCTAGTTTCTGTGGAGCCACCAGGTCTCTCCCAATTTAATACTGTTTTTAGAATTCTATATAGCTTGCAGTCATGTCAGAGTTCCCCAAGCAAACATCCAAAAATTATTCATTAGTGTTGGTTCTTATCCAATTTTCTCCCCCAACCCCCACCACGTTCACCCTGAAAGCATGGAGGACTAGGTTTGAATGAACACATGCTAGCATGTTTGAAAAGAACCAATTGCCTGTCAACTCAAACAGAGGACAATATAACCTAAGCTATGAATTGGATAGGAAAAATAAGGTGGATAGAGCATTAGGGTGCAAAACCACAACATCCTAGTTCCGTGCAACCACCAAGTTTGTCACAGTTTTCACACTGTTATTTCAATTCTATATAGCTTGCAGTCATGTCAGACTTCCCCAAGAAAACACCTAAAAGGTCTTCTTTAAGTTTAATAAATTTTGTTCTTATCCCCTGAATGAACATATGTTAGCATGTTTAAAAAGAACTAATTGCCTTTCAACTCAAATCAGAGGATTGTAATCCAAGCTATGAAATGGGAAGTTGTGGTTGGTTGGTGCTTAAAGGTGTTTAAACTATTAAATAATTTGGAATTCTACTATGGTGCTTACTTCATAGGTTAGGAAAGCTAACTAAAATGTGTGGGGCATTGATAGCTTGCTTTGAGTTTTTAGCATTGAAGAAGAAAACCCAAATTAAACCCCTTCCGGCAGCTGTTAAATTCCAGCACTTCAAGAAGTCAAGTTGCATTTAAAGTCCTTTCAATTAAGGCCTAGCTCTGACTAAGAAAAATCCGGCTGGTCTCTTACCCTATCTTTGGGTGGAGGACTGGAGGGAGATGGGGAAAATGGAGAGAAGAGGAATGATATAAACCTTCCATGTAGTACCAGAGTGTAAGGAAAATGCAATGTAATAAACAGTGCTCCTTTCATAGCAAAAATAATAAATTTTCTTGTAAGTCTCCTGTTATCAATGAAGCACGGGTGCGTTTCGGGACTTGGGTGCGGGTGCGAGACTCGGCAATTTTTGAAAAAGGTGGGTACAGGTGCTGCGGGACTCGGCGATTAAAAAATTATTAAAAATATTTTTATTTATATTTTTAATATATTACTAAGCATGCTTTTTTATATAATAATAATAATAGAAAACTCATATAATAATAATAATAATAATAATAATAATAATAATAATAAAATAAATAGATAATAATAAGTAAAAACAAAAAAACAAAAAAAGTAGGAGGCTCTCACGTGTAGCTTCCCATTAAAAAAGAAAAAAAAGGGAAGATGTGGCTCTCATGTTTGGTCAGAGAGGCACAAAAAACAAAGAGTTTTTAAGTGTTGTACTTATCAAAAAGAGAAACAGAAGTTACAGAACACTTCCAAAAAAAAAAAAAAAAAAAAAAAAAACAGAACAGAAGTACAGAACAACTCAGTACTCACTTAAGAAGACGATGCGAAGAAGAATACGAAGAAGCAAAGATACGATTTCAGTCCACCGACGACAGTAGCGTATCAATATCCAGTCTAGTCCAGTCCACCGGTATTTTTGGTTTAAGTTTTTTTATTTTTTTTTCCTTACCGGCCGATTTCCTTTTTCCGGCCGAAACACACCGATATTCGGCCGATACGATCCAATTCGGCCCGAATCAGCGCGAATCGGCCCGGTTCGGTGCGAATCGGCGCGTGTCGGAGCTGAATCAGCGCGAGTCAGCGCAAATTTGGAAACGAAAAAAAAAAAACTAGACGCGGTTTGACGCGCAGGCAGCAGCGTCCCTCACGCGTTGGATGCGGGTGCGGCGGCCATTTTGCCGCGTCCGTGCATCCCAAGCTGTTATTTACTTTTTTAACCCAGCAAAAGTGAGCTTTCATAACTCAATTTTAGAAGAGTCTTATGCAAGCTGGGAATCCCTTCTCTGTAGTTTGCAAGAATATTAGTTAGTGAATTGTAAGGGATTAGGCCTGATGGTTGGTTATGAATTAGGACAAAATGGCTTGGATTTTCTATAGCTGCTAGATACTGAGTTTGTTCTATAAAGGTGCTGTGCCTTCAGCCCAGTAGTGGCTTGTTCTAGCCTGTATTGCTCTTCTTTCTTTGAATCAATTCACTGATTCATCAAAAAAAAAAAAAAAAAAAGAAACAATTGAAAACCAAGCAATTTAATATGTCCTCAATTTATAATAAAAGAGCAAATCCAAAGAGAGCAAATATGAAATAACAGGAGTAAAAAAGTACCTAGTTCTGAATTGGCCAGCCTTATGTATATGTCTTGGCCGTCCTGGTCTACTCTCATATCATTCAGGTTACCGAACCAAAGCAAGCAGCCACTTCCTTTTCCCCTGATATCTAAATTTGAATATGCTGTGCAAGAACAGTTTTTGAAACACAATCCCTCACATTCCTCGAGGCTCATTGTTATATTAAACCATGAAGAAGATGTGCTGGGCAATTTCACATTTGTGTATTTCAGGAAGCCATCTCTATTGCATTCCAATGGAGTCCTTCGAACACAACCATCAGACCAATCTACTGAATTCCAATTTTTTGGAGATTTGGATACAAATCCTTGTAAGCATGCACATACTGGAGAGCGATTGGTATTGCAGGTAGCATATGCACCATAGTAGGCATAATTTTCACACTGATCTACCTGGGATGTAGAGTAGATCTCCCAGCTGTGTGTCTGATCCCTCCATATGAGCCGTCCCCAAACACCTGATGGGTAAAATACAAGTCTTGAAAAGACTGAACTATTCACAAGTGTATACACATAATATACCTCAGTTTTGTTCATCACAAATTCATACTCGAATACTGGATTTGGTCTTAACCGAGGATATCCTGAAAAACTAAGGCCATTCCATGGCCCTCCTCTAGCCTTTATTTTATCTCCCTTCATAGAAACTTGCTGTGGAAGCCCATGAGTATCTATCCGTAAAGAAAACTCACCTTTAGCAGGATCGTCTGTGCTTTTCCAAGATGTTAAAAACCAGTCTCGACTTGTTACAAAGTTCTTTCCCAACTTCATTCCTGGCATCAATGTGTCGCAAGGATAATCAAAGCTCTGCCACAATAAGTTCTCCAAGCCATTGTCATTTCCGTCTTTCACAACAAGATTTCCTGAATCCAACAGCTTTACTACTGGACTTGCTGCAGCTCTCGACGTATAGGATGACCAAACAGTACTATTTGTGTTGTTAAAAAGAACAATATCTCCTTCATTTGTAACCTTCAAGACTCCTGAGCGATTAGCAATTGGAGTCTCTCTATTGGCTACCCATACAACTGCGTCAGTAGATATCCTATACCATATTCCCAAGTATCGGCCTTTTGAATTGCCTGGACTGAAGAATCCCAGTTCAAAGGTTCCACCAGCTGAAACTAAAGTCTCACCGTCTCTGATGGAATGGCTTGGAATGATAGTGTCTATCGTAGCAGAAAGCCTGAAGAAGGATAGTAAACAGAACACAAAAAGAGGTTTGGTGTCTAACATCGATTGTCTAATAGTCGGCTTCTTTGTTCAGAGAAAATATTGTGTAATAATACATACACAAGCCGCTTGCAATGCATGGAGTAAGCTATACGCATGAATGATGTTTGGCCAATTCAACGGCGGAGCTAGGGGGGCGGGGGGCAATAAACTCCTTGACACTCAAAGCTTCAACAAAAACTGCTCCAAAAATTTCTTCACTTGACATAATTATCAGAAGAATTTGCCCCGCAATATTGAAAAAACACATAAACGCACTCTTAAGTCCTAAAGTTCCTGACTTCAACAAAAATAAAGTTGCTAAAGCTCCTTCACACTAAAAGCTTTCAGCTTTATCTTGACCCACCTAACTGCCCTTAATTTTATTTTATTTTATTTTTCAGTTTTAGTTAAAAGCATACCTTATTTATCCCAAATTTTATCCTTTTTCACGGCATTTCAAATTTTCAATTAGTGGATCATATATTTTACACAAAATACTAGCAATATTATGAATATCATTTCGGTGCCTATTCTGGTTTCTTTGTTGGAATGGAATATACCGATACTAACTTGATATTGGCCTATTTCAGTGTACATTCTAGAATAATTGCTAATATGTATAAAATAGTTATTTATATTATAAATATTCAAATTGTTAAGCAAATACAATGTTTGACATTTGAAAAAAAAAAAAAAAAAAAACCATTGCATAAATAATGCACCATCCAAGAAAGTAGAAACTTCCTATTACTTGCAAAAGTTTCCCTCGAGCCCACGTAAATGTTATCTTTCTCTAGGAGAATTTATTAGTTTTCACTTTTTACCATTCCCTCTTAATTTGCGTGGGTCATCTTTTGAAAAATAAATTACCATGCTTGAGTCCTATCAAGTATTAACTTTTTTTTTTTTTTTTTTTTTTTGAGGAAATATCAAGTATTAACTTCATCTATCACCGCGCACCCTTGGTACGATGGCCACTCTACAAGTATAAGTGCTTATGGGGTGTGGGGAGCAAGGGACGGGGTTCAAATTCCCAAGAGTGAATTTCACACACATATACACTTAGATTAGACTAGAATAGAATTTCTATCTTATATAAAAAAAAAAAAAAAGTATTAATTTTATCTTCTTCTTTGTATTTTTTTTTTTTTCTCTCACAGACTAGTGGCCTCTATGGCTCCTTCGTTCCATCTTTCTTTTTTCTTTTTCTTTTTTCCCCTTTTTCCCCACTAGCAAATCTGATCCACTGTTTTCCTTCTACAAACATCAACAAAGTAAACAAGTAAGTTACTTGTCTTTTCCTTCTACTCTGAAATCATATGTTGCTTTTGATTTAAGGAGATGAAAACCTTAGAACCCATTCCAGCCGAATCTTTCATTTCGGCTGGTATTTTCCAAAACCTACCAAAATAGTCCCAAATTTTGTCCTAGGTAGAATAGAGGAGATTATCATTTCGGTTTGCTTACCGATGCAAGATTTTCCTGCCGTTCTAGTCGGAATGGAATGAAATTCAGAACATTGCAAAAAAATAAAAACTACTTAATATGCATGTATGACACTAACTTTTTTTCTCTTTCTTCTCTTTGCTTTTTAACAGTTTCAACCATGAATTTTTCCTATAATTCTAAATTTTAATTACTTAGAGGAATAGAGAAAGAATTGTTTGATTTCTATATATTTTTTTAAAAAAATGTAAAACTTAGACACAGTACCTTAGATGCATAGTGAATAAATACTCAAAGACATGAACTCACAAAAAGAGAATATCAATAGAAAATAATCAGTATTATTATAATGATCACAATATAGTAAAATGAGGAAAAATAAGGAATTGATGGAGAAGAGAGAGAAACTATTTGGCAACAACTCATACATAAAACACCTTTGAGATCTATTTTATTCTTATAATAAGAAGTTTAGCTTAAAAATAAGAGTAGTGTTGTAAGGTAATGAAGGTTGATTAAGTATGGACTGGGACCTAGCTTTGTAATACGTTCAAGGCATGTCTAGTGTCTATCCTTCTTGTTTGGATATTATAACAATTTGGTTTTCTAACAATTTTGGGTAATACGTTGATAAAGCTAGCTTTATTATGCCTTCTTAGGAGAAAACAACCCTTAAAGTTCTAGCTAAACTAAAGGAATTAAGTCAATCAAAATTAGATAAGGTTAGATTTTATTTTCATGGTGGAGACAATTAGGCCAAAATTTGGGGTAAACAAGCAAATCTGCACATGTTCTCATACGCTCATAGATTTTACTAGTGTCCCAAGCTCACTTAGTGAAGTCCAAGGGGAAGCCCAAATAGGCCCACTCTTTACTTCTCATACCACACTACTTCAAATTTCCCATTAATTTTTCATGGGCTTGGATCTTGTATGAAAAATAAAATATTACAAATAGAAATAGTGGGCCCAAAGGGAATTGAGCCTTATTTGGTGTGGCTTGTAGAACCTTTAGAAAAACTAGCTATTAACAACTTTAATTTTTTTCCTAATTCAATCCTTCTATCTATGGGTGTCCATAGATTAGGTCGAGTTGATTTTTAATTCAACTTGGACCTAGTGGGTGGTAGAAAAGTAATAGTTTGGTCTAGGTCAGTTGTCCAAAGGTGGTGGTCGGTTTTTGTAAAAAGTTGATAAATGGTGATGATGAGCTTTCTTGTAGATCTCATCCAAGATCACGAGATCTTTGCCATATTTTGTCAAAGATTTATGAGATCTCCACTAATTCTGGTTGGTTATTGTGAGATATCCACCAATCTAGGCAGAGATTCCAACGTAGATCCCTTTTTTTTTTTTCTTTTTTTTGGTTTGGATCAAATTTGTTGGATTTTGAAGAAGGAAACCCTCTACTCGACCTGTCATCATTGGGTTTTGAAGGAGGAAACCTACCGCTGACCACTATAGCCACCAGATTAGTTGATTTCTCATTCAAGTTTGGTTGGATCCATCGAGTGTTCCAGCAAATATATGAACAACCTTACTTCTGTCTTTCATTAAGTGGGTTGCCATTAAGTACACATAAACAACACAAATTTTTTTCTTCTATTAATAAATCTTTAAAAACCAATAATACTTTTTTCAAAAAAATAGGGTAAATTACAAAGTTGGTCCCTATACTTTACACTATATTTCAATTAGATCCCTTACATTTTAATTATGTCAATTTGGTCCCTAAATTTTCTGTGTCATCTCAATTTGGCCTCTGTCGTTATCCCTTGGATGGAAAAGTTTGAGGTGTCAAATGGAATAATATAAAATTACTTTACTTGCTACATCAACTGTCAACTGTACAACCACGTTATATTAAAAAATAAAACCTGTAAAGTTGTAATTTACAACTATATGTTTTGTTGGCTTTTATTCCGTGCCAAATTCAATTGTAATTTTATTCAATCTTTTGTACCCTGTATTTATTATGGGATTTAATTGTAAGGGTTGTGTGATAAAGAGAGAGGGTGTGAAGACATAAGCAATTGAAGACAAAAGAGTTTTCATGGGAAGCTCGCAACTAAGCATCCCGCGAAATGATGCATGTGCCCTGCACATAACTGGAATGCGAAGAGTCAAGACAGATGGAGATAACTGTGTTTTGTGAGTAGCTCACAGGTAAGCCTTCTCGCGAGACACTCGCGAAACATTTTGTTTTGCCAGACTATGCTATCTGATACACACTTTCTGTACATACACTATATATACCCACATTACCCACAAAAGTTGAGGAGTGCTTCAGAGAGAAAACCCTAGCCACAAACCTTGAGAGTTAGAGATTATTATACTCATAATCTTCTACACAATTGCTTGTGGATTTTCCTCAACTCCTACCTCTCCATTTCCATACCATTGAAGGTTGATAGCCTAAACACTTACCACATCCTTTCAAAGTGTTTAGTGAGGTTTTGGTGCTGTTGGGAAGCATTGGAAGAAGCTAAGGATGGCAGATGCAACATGGAGCTTGTTGCAAGATCCAGAGAGCTAGACAAGACACGGTTCCGAGAAGCCTTGTTGGAGTAAGAGCTTGGAGGGCTTAGGTACATCGGGTAGATTAGGCTTGAAGGGTCTCTTGCTAACCCATTTATCCCAACTGATTGTCTAGTGGATCAATTACCGCTTGGAGGGTGGCGGAAAGGTTTTTCATCTAGTTCTTCGGTTTCCTCTTCGATAACACATCGGCATGTTATCTTGTGTTTGCATTCTTCTTCCCTACTCTTTTACCTTTCATTTACTGCTGTGTTATAATGTTTATGGGTTAGAGTAGCTTGTTTGTTTATCCGCTCGCATTTACTCTATTCCGCACTTAGTATTAAGCTAGAGTAAAATCAATCAAGCCGTAACTTTAATTTAGGGGTCTAAATAGCTCTTGTGTTTTCACATATTTTCAAGCATTCAAAACCAAATTTCAATTCTCTCTCTCGTCAGTTTTGACCATCCTCACCTCTTCGTGATCCTTGTTCTAGGGAATTAAAGTCATATCTTTCACTTTGATTCACAGACTAATATTTTAATATCTTGAATCTTGGTGGCTATTTCATGATGTGACTATTTTAATATTTTACTTTTTTCAATAGGCTACCTATTTTGTGGAGGAAAGCAGCAAATCCTTTTTCATGACAATGCTGTGCAACATGAATAATGTATTCGTCTATAACATCTTCAATATGATAGTTTATTAGTTTTCCTCCCCTTTTCATCTATAATACCCAAAATTTCCATTCCACAGGAACACCACAATAAATAATAGAGCAATGGAACCCTGTGCGAGATAGAGAAAGGAGTATTTCAGAGTTATTGTAGATGCGATGGCAATCTTAATACTCTCCAATTCATCTCTAATACCCATAATTTCCCCGTGGATACCTTCTACCATCGGAAGAGAGAATTAGGGATTAGGGGTTGATGCCATGAGAGTGAGAGTGAGAGGGAAGTGAGGGTGATTCGGTGAGGTACTAAAGAGAGAGAGAATTAGGGATTTTAGTTTTTTTCCTAGCTTAACGTGAAGTGAAATTTGGTTTTTTTGTTTTTTAATATGACTGGCTATACAGGTGTCAGTTGGCATGTTAAAAAAATAATTTTTATTTGCACCGTTTGACATGTTAGACTTTTCCATCCAATGGATAACGATAGGGACCAAATTGAGACAACATTGAAAAGTTAGGGACCAAATTGACACAATTGAAAGGTTAAGGATCAAATTGAAATATAATGTAAAGTATAGGGACCAACTTTGTAATTTATCCAATTACTTTTATTTTGAGAGAGAGAGAGAGAGAATACCCAAAATAAAATTGAGCAACAATCTTACCCATACTGTTACACACTAGATTTGTGATACTTGTTAGGACATATGTGAATCATGTTAGGAACATATGTCAATATTGAATTGGCTAATCCTTTGACAAAACACACTTTACTTGTAATTGTGTGGATCTAGGATGTGTTTAATGCTTCAAGGAACAAGGTTTCAAGTCTAAGTGTTAAAGCCATTCAAATCTATCCAAGAATCAAGTGAAGAAGTGTTGGATTTTAAAACTCAACAACTAGCTTGACAGATAGCATCTATCGAAGTTTAAAAGGTAGCCTTTGCCGATGCTCGACAGCTGCTCGATAGATACCCTATCTATTGAGATTTAAGAAAATCAGTTTTTCAGATCTGATTTCACTCCAATCCGTGTATAGATTTTGGGGCTTTCTTTTCTCACAACCCTAAACATATATAAAGATTGTTTTAAGGGCCGTTACAACTGATGCATATCAATGCAAAAAAAATTCACAAGCATATTGTGAATTGGAGACATATGCCTTAGTTCATCTTTCTTTTGAAGAAGCTGCTGAGTTTGTACGCAGTAGGGTTTTGTAACCAAGGAGCTTTGTGATCTTCCTCATGTTGATGAACTAAAGAACTTTGTAGCCAACATCTTTCTCAAGTTGGTGTGTAAGTCACGTACTAGGATCCACACATTAATTGGCTAGTCACGTACTAGGAGCTG
The DNA here is from genome assembly GCA_028535165.1 of Quercus tomentella. Lineage (NCBI taxonomy): Eukaryota > Viridiplantae > Streptophyta > Magnoliopsida > Fagales > Fagaceae > Quercus > Quercus tomentella. The sequence goes on along the minus strand of JAPQVY010000111.1, from coordinate 22,775,239 downwards.
TGCATTGAAAATGAGAGATTGTCATTATAAAACAAGTCTAATTGGGTATTGGGGTAAGGGTTCAACTGTAGGTTGGTATAAGGTACTGGGATTCATTTATTTGTAATCGCTTATTGTGATAATAGTAGATTCTTGGGGGTGGTGACTTTAAAATCACCCAGTGGGGTTTTTGCTGTACAGGTTTTCTCCATTCGAAAACAAATCACCGTGTCAACTTTATTTTCTGCTGCATATTAACTTAGTTGGTGATTTGTTTGTGCTACCACGCGTATTGCATGTTAATTAACTTAATTAATTCACTTGGTTAATTAATTGGTTAATTTATCACAAGGGGTCAATACATTCTTGGTCTATCAAGTGGTATTAGAGCAGACACACTCTGATTAGGTTTTAACTTTTCTTGTGTGATCCATTGATCCTTGTTTGTCATGGATAGAGGGCAGACTCTTATTATACTTCCTTTATTTTATGGCACTAACTATGCATACTAGAAAGTATACATGAGAGTTTTCTTATAGTCATTAGATGAAAATGTGTGGCAAGCTGTGGAGATAGGCTAGACCAAGCCAAAGGAAGTGTCAGCTGATTGGGATGATGCTAAGATCAAATCGGCTAACTTCAACAGCATAACATTAAATGCCTTATTCAGTGCAGTCACAAATGAGGAGTTCAAGAAGATATTCTCCACTAAAACTGTAAAGGAAGCATGGTCCATCATCCAGACAACCTATGAAGGAACTAAGGCTGTTAAGGATTCGAAACTTCAGAGGCTTACTACAAGATTAAGATGGAGGAGGATGAGTCATTCGATGAGTTCTATGCCAAGCTCAAGGACATAGTGAACTCAGCCTTTAATCTTGGGGAAACCATTTCCAAACCCAAGATTGTTAGAAAGGTACTCAGATCTCTACCCAAGAGATTTCAAAGGATATCAACAAAATTCCTATGACAGAACTGGTTGGCAATTTGTAGACCTATGAGTTGGGTTTGATAAGGATTGAGAAATCTAGTAAGGGTAAGAGCATGGCATTAAAGGCTAAGAGTAGTGACACTGATGAGTCCACAGAAAATGAAGATTCAAAGATAAAATCCTATATCACCAGGAAATTAAAAAAGTTTATGAAGAATGCCAATGCTAAAGGATTTGACAAAGACTGCAAGCAGTCTAATTCGTCTCAGTTCAAGAACCAAGACAAAGGAAAGAAGAATGCTAGGGATGGCAGTCAGTACATTGTTCTCTTAGGACCAAAGTGCTTTGGGTGTCAAGCTTTCGGTCACATGAAACAAGAGTGTCTTACATATCTCAAGACCATCGGGAAAAGCAGGGCACTTGATGCTACTTTAATCGACATTGAGCCTGAGGATGATTCTGATAATAAGGATGATAGAATCCTGAATGCCTTCACTGCTACTGTAAATCCTACTGAGGGGATTGATAAAGAAGTGGATGATGAAGAAGACTTGGTGGATTCTAAGTTCGAGAAAATGGACGATTAAGATGATATCCATACAGCCTATGAAAAATTATATAAGGTCTCTAAGAAGCACGAGAAACTATATAGGTTGGCCACCAAATAGCTGAGTGATGTGGAACTTGACCGAGAAGAGCTTTCCATGAAATTTGATGAAGCCAATCAGACCACTGGAGTACTGCGATTTGAGAACAATTTCTTGGTTGAGAAGACCAAGAAGCTTGAGGTGGAGTTGTTCTAAGTCAGAGCTCAGTTGGAAAGGACTTCAAGTGCAAAGCTTGACGAGATGCTCAGCATTCAGAAATCTGCTTCTGATCGAACCAATTTAGGGTATGATTTCTCTTCTCCCAATATTGCTTCTACTAGTACTATTGTTTTTGTTTCACCTGCTAATAATGTTGAATCTGAGAACAATAATGTGAAAACTGTTTTAGCTAGTGAAAACATAGAGAAGGGTAAATTTATCTTAGGAGCACCCCCTAAGCTTGATAAGAAAGAGATTAAAAACCCTAGGGCTAAGAAGGGAAACACTCAAAAGCCTAAACAGAAGAAGCAGCATCTTTGTCATCACTGTGGGGCGACTGGACATACTCGACCTAATTGCTATAAGCAGTTGGCCACTCAACAAAGCAACAGTAAGATCTCATCGAGAAATCAGAATCAGTTTCCATTCTCCTTTGCTCCTCTTGGAGATCTACTTAAAATCCTCATGTTCCTTTTGAACTTGAATGGTTTTAATTCTTTCTCCTCACCGCCAAATCAAGGGTTTGCAAAATGGAAAGGTTCTTCTAAGGTGTGGAAGGAAAAAGGCTCCAAGTGATTTAGTCACTTTTTCTCTCTCTCTTTCCCTTTTCTTATTTTTGAGTTTGCATTACTTGTGTGTTTTGCTTTCTTGTTTTGAGTCAGTCTAATTTATGCTTTGCTTTGTTTAACATGTTTTTATTTGTTTTTTTTTTTCAGTTTTGTTTTATTTTGCCTTTCATTGAAAAATCAGAAAAATACAAAAACAGTGTGTTTGTGTACATTGGTATTTGTGTATCTTGGATGGCCATTGAAACAAAGTTTTCTAAATTTTGTATCTTTTGTAACTTAGATGAGCATCTCTATACACAACTAAGTAAATGAGCTTTGTGGCTCGTGTTTGTGATGAGTAAGATTAAGTAATCTCTTGTACTTAACACTTGTATCACTTTTTTTTACGGAAAGGACTAGAAAATCCTAAGAGAAAGGTATAAATAACCATCTCACCATTGTTGCCTGCCAATCATGAAATGACATCTGTATGCTTCGATATAGCAAAAGTGCAATGTTAAAAGCTTAATATAATTGGGTATTTGTTTTCTTTCTCTTATATGCCCATGCATGGTTTGCTTAAAAGAAAAATATGCAAAAATAAATAAATAAATAAATAAATAAAAGCAAAAAGAATCAAAATGCTTTATATATGATTGCAAGCGTGTCTTCTAGGAGATGTGGAAGTTATAGGATGTACCTCGAAGATGATAGTCCCTATCAAGCAATTACGATTATGTGTGAGTTAAAGTGATTTTCTCATATCTCAAATTGTCATAACATGTAGACATTTATACAATCTTGCGATATTTTTCACACACAACATGCAATAGTCTTTGCTACTCTTGATACATGTGTAGGTACAATGTGATTTGGTCATCACAAGGAGTACATGTGTTAATGTATACTTACTAAACTGTCTAGACTTGTTTTTAAAATATAAAATTGGTTAGACTTGTTTAGTGTGTGTGTGTGTGTGTGTGTGTGTGTGTGTTTTTGGATCTAAATGCTTGACATTTTTCTTACTGAGAGATATTTTTGAGATCTTAAAATGTTGTTTGGATCTTTGGTTGAGTAGCATGTTTGATTGTATTCATGTTTATGTTGTTCTATTCTTTGAAAAACTATTTTTAAGCAATCTTGATAGCTTCTCAATACCTCTCGACAGTTAGGCTATCTATCAAGCCTCTTGAGCTTCCTTTCTCGATAGCTATTATCGCAATTTCTATCCATCAAGGTTTTTGAGAATCAGGCTCGATAGCTTCTCGATAGACTCTTGATCCATCAAGGAAGTTTCTGTTTGCTCGATAACTTCTCAATCCATCGAGTTCAATTTGCTATGGAAACTTCTCAATAGCTTTTCGATAGCTGCTCAATAGCTCCTTCTGGCTATTTTAATTCTCGATAGCTCTCAATCCATCGAGAAACTGGGATTTCTATATAAAGGGTCAGCGCGATTTCCATTTCATTTTTCTCAATCTCTCTCGATCCTTTCTGACTTCTCACCTTCCCAAACACTTCTCTCTCACTCCAAACTTCATTCCCAAATGATTTTCGGCCTAGACCAAGCTTTTCTTCTCTGGTAAGGGTCCTTAATCCTTCATTCTTCATGCATTTCACGCATTAGACCTAGGTTTTGGGTTTTTCAAAATTTTTTTGGGGTTTTTCAAAATTGATGCGGTTTTTGCAAATTTTTGGGATGGGTTTTGTGTAAATGATCCTAAATATTCATGCACTGTATCACATTTGCATTTTTAACAATGTTCATGTATTTTAGATGTGTGATTACTATGTTAAAATGTTATGTGCTAGTAGTATTGTATTGGGCTGAGCCCATGATATTTTTACTATTGCATGTCACATGTTCATGCTTTTTTTTATGTATGCATACCAATTTTGTTTCTATCATATTGATATTAAACTGTTTGGTGCTTTTCTATGTGTCTTTCTCTCTCCCTCTCTTTATCTTGCGTTAGTTTGCTCTATGGCACCTAAATGCAAATCTACTCCGTCCCAGAACCCTCTTCGTTTTGGGGCATCTTCTTCTTCTCCCCCCTCTTGTTCTACTCCATCTCACATCCAATTCCATGATGATAAAGCCCGTAAGGACTTTTCGGAGAACTTCTCACAATGAGGCATTCATTCGGAACACCAAGTCGTTTTATCAGATTTTTTCGATACTGACCTTCCCACTATCATCTATAGTAAGGGTTGGGAGTCACTGTGTGGCATCCCGGTCACTTGTCCTACCATGGTCATACAGGAGTTTTACTCAAATATGCATGAATTCGATTATACAGTACCTCATTTTATCACTCGCATTCGAGGCATGTGCATTTTAGTCACTCGGATCTTATATCCGAGGTGCTACGTGTACCGAGGGTAGAGTTTAATGACTACTCCGGTTGTGAGCATCTGAGGACTGTGTCCAAAGGGGGAGTAGTTTTGGGTGACCATCTAGTCTCGCTTTTGTAAGACACCTTCATCTTAGGGTGACCATCAAAACACCCCTTGCTCGAGCTTTGCAAAAGGTCCAAGATTTCTTAACATGGTGATAACATTCGTTCTTCATCTTTTGTCTCACTATAACTTTATCACTGAGCCTCGTGCTCAATTTTTGTCATCCCTTCTTGAAGGACTCACTATTGATTTTCCTTCTCACTTCATTCTATCCCTTATAGATGTCTATAGGGATACAGTGACCCGTGATAAGCTTATTTTCCCTTCAGCTATCACGTGGATTCTCTGCCATTTTTATGTCTCCTGTTTAGAGTCACACTTTTCCCCTATGTGTGCCATAGACGCTGCTACCGCCAGACAGAGTGAGGCCCAACTTCAACTGAAGCGGCAACGAACAGAGACAGTGACTCCTTCGGCTTTTTCCACTCCTTCCACATCCGCACCTTCTTCATCAGCGAGTGGTGTGACCCTCGATACACTTTTCGCCTTGATACACTCACTACTGAGTTGTATCAGGTGAACACCTGTGTCGGCCATATTGGTCGACAGCATGCTCGCCTTGGTGGCTTCGTAGAGTCTCCCTCTCCTTCTCCAGAGGCATCTGAGGATGAGGACGATGATGGTGAGTCCGACAATGACGATGATGATGAAGGATAAGAATGCTAACTCTTCTGGTGACGATAAGATGACTGCTTGAGTTACTTACACTTTGTCATTCATGACAAAAAGGGGAAGTAGTTTTGGGATGAGAGTAGTCATGTATTTAGGGGAAGAGTTAGCATAGGACATTTTTGTGATAGGGGGAGTGTTGATTTTTTGAGGGATGTAGTGAGGACTTGTATATTTTTTTTCTTTTCTTCTTTTATAAACACATTGTTCTTACTCTGTGATAGCATACCTTGTACTTATGATGTGTTATATATATATAATGAGGTTGTTATTATAGTTCTTTCACCTATCTCTACATATGTTGTTTCTTTTCTCTCTTTATGTACATGCTTCTTATATATTGTATGCAATCTTATATTTCTGTTTCACACTAAGATGTTGTGATGAGTTTTGTTTAAACTGTTTCAGAAATATAGGTTGTCAAAGTCTTTCTTGCCATGAACTCTCTTCTTGCAAAGTTTTTCAAGAGTTTGTGTTGGGATAGATTTTATTGTATTCAACAAATGAATATGAGTTAAGTGATTTTGTCATGAATTGCCAAAGAGGGAGATTGTTAGGACATATGTGAATCATGTTAGGAACATATGTTATTATAGAATTGACTAATCCTTTGACAAAACGCATTTTACTTGTAATTGGGTAGATCTAGGATGTGTTTAATACTTCAAGGAATAAGGTTTCAAGTCCAAGTGTTAAAGCCATGCAAATCTGTCCAAAAATCAAGTGAAGAAGTGTTGGATTTTAAAACTTGACAGCTAGCTCAACAGATAGCATTTATCGAGGTTTAAAAGGCAGCCTTTGCCAATGCTCAATAGCTGCTCGATAGATACCCTATCTATCGAGATTTAAGAAAATTAGTTTTTCAGATCTGATTTCACCCCAATCCGTGTATAAATGTTTGAGCTTTCTTTTCTCACAACCCTAAACATATATAAGGATTGTTTTAAGGGTTGTCACAACTGATGCACATTAATGCAAAAGTTTTTCACAAGCATATTGTGAATCGGAGACATATGCCCTAGTTCATCTTTCTCTTAAAGAAGCTGCTACGTTTGTACACCGTAAGGTTTTGTAACAAAGGAGTTTTGTGATCTTCATCATGTTGATAAACTAAAGAACTTTGCAGCCAACATCTTTCTCAAGTTGGTGTGTAAGCCACGTACTGGGATCCGTGCATCAATTGGTTAGTTACGTACTGGGAGCTGTGCATTGAAAAATGAGAGATTGTCACTATATAACAAGTCCAATTGGGTATTGGAGTAAGGGTTCAACTGTAAGTTGGTATAAGGTACTGGGATTCCTTTATTTGTAACCGCTTGTTTTGATAATAGTGGATTCTTAGGAGTGGTGACCTTAAAATCACCAAGTGGGGTTTTTGTTGTATAGGTTTTCCCCATTCAAAAACAAATCACCGTATCAACTTTATTTTCTGCTGCATATTAACTTAGTTGGTGATTTGTTTGTGCTACCATGTGTATTGCATGTTAATTAACTTAATTAATTCACTTGGCTAATTAATTGGTTAATTTATCACAAGGGGTCAATACATTCTTGGCCTATCAATACTCTTGGAGTATTCTATAATTACTTGCATTTCATGGCCAAAGTTCCAACCTATTTCCATTCAAACCCATTAATAAATCAGCAAACCTTGTCGCCTAGTGGCGCATATCAACTAAACTTTCCATTATAAGGCTACGATGCGCCAATGTGTCTCCTACAAATCAACTAACTTTTCCATTATTAGGCTTATTGTGCATTTTAGGGCTGAGCTTTTGTTGGGTCGGGTCGGTTTCTCATCCACCCGAAACCTGAACCGGTATTTCCAAGGAGGAACTCGACCCAACCTAAAAATTCTGGCCTATGGTCGAGTCGGGTAGGTCCCGGGTCAAATTTGTTTTTTGTATTTTTTTTTTTTTTTTTTTTTTTGTCTTTGTTATTGAAAAATAAAATCAACAAAGAGCAAACAAAGATTAATCTTAGGATACTCTTCTATATTGTTGGGCTTCTTGTTATTGGGTCTTTTTGCCAAAGTAGGCATCAACAATATTTATACCAAAAAATTATTTCTTTCACAAATGCATTAATCTCATCAAATTTCAGATCTTCATAAAAGAAAGGGAAGAGAAAAACCCAAAACATAACCTGCAAGTGAGTAGTTTGAGGGAGTGTCCATTTTGTATTAAATAAAGATACAATTGTATAAAGAGAGTTAGTAACCTATTTTCAAATTTATAAACTTGTACTAGCCTCATCACACATGCTTCGCGTGTGCAATGATGCTCTTTTTTTATTTTGAGTTTATTGTAATTTTTCAATTTGAATTTATCTATTGTAGAAAAGATTTTTAAGAAACTAACATTTAGGATTTGATGTGGAGTAAACTATTGGGGCTAGTTTTTAGGAAAAAATGTATTTAACGTGTGTGAGATATATTAAAATAAAGAGTGTGCTAATTTTTAGGAAAAAAATTTCTATGGTAGTTTTTTTTTTTTTTTTTTTTTTTTTTTTTTTTTTTTTTTTTCTTTTAAGAATAAAGGTTATCTAATTAGATTAGGGGTATTTTTGACATTTTTGAAGCCATAACTAACTTTCTAAATCCTTTTGAATTTTGTTGAATTACAATTTTAACCTTATTTTTTATTTTTTAAGAATAAGGATTATCTAATTAGATTAGAGGTTGTAAGGACTGGAATTAGACCCTCAACCCATCAACAATGGATGTTGGCCCAACAAGCCCAAAACAATATATTTGTTAGAGAATGGGTTTTATAGGAAAAAGACTCAGCAAATCAAGTATGGGCCTTAATTGATTGGATTCGTGCCAAGAAGATAAGAAAACACAATTTAGTAGAAATAACACTCCTCAGTCAAGTCTGAGGATGAAGTGTTCATATATTCACTCAAGTTTATCTAAGTACAAGGTATTCTTTCTTTTTTTCTTCCTTCTCTGATCACCTCCCCCATTTTTCATGGGGGCCTTTCCCTTATATAGTCCTTCCATCCTTCATCCCAGCCTTCCACTTGTTGATCATATAGGTGATCTCTTAGATGCTTGTCCCATCAAAAACCTCCTGGAAGATTTGTGAATAGTTGTAAACTAAGATATCACTGTTCAGGTGTTATCTCCACATAAATGCGACCAGGTGGTTTGGTGTAGAGCATTTAATGTGGTGGTGGCAGTTTTCTCCCCAGATATTTCCTCCTTTGTCGTTGGCTACTTTCCTTGATAAATCCTCAGAAGAATAGTTCCCTTTTGTACAAAACTTCTGGGATAGTTGAGCCCCATCCTCCCATAATACTTTCCGAGGAGGCTTGGCTCCTTAGGAACTATTGTTTGTCCGTTATTATCTTCCCTTATCCTCGGCTTATTGACCCCACAACTTATCAAACCTTTCGACCATCCTCGGGCTCCTACATGTCCTTGGGCATGGCCCACAGCCCAATACTCTTGCTCGGCCTATTTATTCTCACAGAGGTATTTTTGACATTTTTTGAAACCATAACTAACTTTCTAAATTCTCTTAATATATACAAATAAAATAAAGATACACATACAAACATGCAAGCAAGAATATATATATATATATATATATATAAAAGAAGAAAAAGAAAAGAATGAGTACTAAGAAAAATATGTACTTTTGCTTATGTCTTGGTGAAAAAGAGATGGAGGGGAAGAGAACATTTATTTATTTTTTGTTTTGTTTGGCAACTGGCTTGCCATTAAAAAAAAAAAAAAATGGTGGTGCCTAAATTTAAGGATATGGATGAGAAGTTATAGTAGTGGTTTCATAGTTGGGGTAAAATAAAGAAGAGATTTGGGAAAAAGAAAAATAACCGTGAGATTAGATTAAGGAAACTGGAAATTTTACTGAAAATAAAAAGGGACAAAAGAAACAGATAAGTCTTTTTTTATTTAGGTAGAAACAGATAAGTCTTGATAAAGGGGAAAAAAGTAAAAACATGGGGTGAGTAGAATATGGGAGAGATAGGAGGGTTGGGGATATGGAATAATAATGGTTTTTTTTTTTTTATAGTAGGATTTTTTTTTTTTCAAAACAAAAAAAAAAAAAAAAAAAGAGGAGATTTGAAAAAAAAAAAAAAAAAAAAAAAAAAAAAAAACCATGTTAGAGTAAGGATAAAGGAAAAAAGAAAAAAAGAAAAGAAAAAGTAGAAAAGGTGAGTGGTGTTGAGCATAGTCCTGCGTCTGTTAAGAAGAAGCCCAAGCCCACTGTGTTTGTGAAGAAGAAGCCCAAACATGAAGAAACAAAATAGTAAACGCACTGTTTCACTTAATATTGAGGCTTGTTTTGTTTTAAGTAAAACGGTGCGTTTGGGACGTTGGATTAGGCACAAGATTTAGCTGATTGTTTAACTTAACAGTTTTAACAAACTTCCCCATTTCTAGGAGTTAGATCCGCATAATGTGGGCGGTTAACTTAATTAATCCGTTGTATATAAAGGGCTCCGTGAGCCTTACTGATCTTTATGTAATTCAGTATTATCAATACAAGTTTCTAGATTCACATTTTCTCTCTTTCTTCTATCTCTGACTTTCTCTCCCTTTCTCACACTTTCTGTCACTTTCTCAGATATTTTCTTTTCTATGTTCAGCCGTGATTGTTGACTTGTATTTCCTATTACTTAGTCGTGATTGTTGACTTGTGTTTACTATTACTCAATCTGTGATATTGAGTTTCTCTTCATGGTATCAGAGCACGCTACTGCCGCTGCTAGTCAAGCTTCATCAATGGCGAATTCCAGCTCAACAATGGCTTCATCTTTATCAACCTCAATTTCTTCAATGTCAGTAGGTTCAGCTGCTAATCTGGTAAATCAACCTCTTTTACTTCTGTCTAATATGTCAAATATGATGATAGTGAAGTTAGATAATAGCAATTATATCGTTTGGAAACATCAAATCACCATGGTTCTTGAAAACTTTTCTCTATATGAGTTGCTTGAAGAGCCTCAACTAATTCCTGAGAAATTTCTCAAGGATTTATCTAGTTCATATATTGCTATTGTGAATCCGGATTTTCTGATTTGGAAGTCTAAGGAAAAGGCTTTACTTACCTTTATAAGTTCAACATAATCACCAACTGTTCTTGCACTCACTGTTGGATGTGCTTCTGCTGTGGAAGTGTGGAAGGTACTTGAAAACAGATTTTCCTCAGTTTCAAGATCTCATATCTTGAATCTTAAGAGTGAGCTGCATAACCTGAAGAAGGGAAGTGATACTGTTGATGTGTATCTTTAGAAAATTAAAGTTTTAAGAGACAAGTTGCTAGCCGTTGGAGTAATTGTTGATGATGAAGAATTGCTCCATATTGCAATTAAGGGACTACCAAAAGAGTATAATGCATTCAGATCAGCAATTAGAACAAGAAGTACTTAGCTTGGTTTTGATGAGCTCTCAACTATGCTAAATGCAGAAGAAGAGTCTCTCAATGAAGGTATAGAGGTTAAAGATTCTATCTTTGCCTTGGCTGCATCAACTAATCAGAAGCCAAATAGCAATGGTTTTAATCAGAATCACAATAAAGGAACAGGCAGAGGAAATTTTAACAATAGAGGAGGCAAAGGTGGTAGAGGTTTCAGTGGTCAACCTTCTCAATTTAATCCTTTCAATCAGTTTCAGTAAGGTCAATCTAGTTCTGGTGGGATTAGATTTGATAGGCCTATGTGACAAATTTGTGGAAAACTTGGTCATTTGGCTATGGATTGCTATCACAGAATGGACTATGCTTATCAAGGCAAGCATCCACCTGCAAAGCTTGCAGCAATGGCTACAGCTTCTAATGCCTACCTCACTCAAGGCCAGCCTTGGCTTGCTGACAGTGCAGCCACTGATCATGTAACAACCAACCTTCACCACTTAAGCTTCCCACAGCCCTACAACACACAAGATCTACTTACAGTTGGTAATGGTCAAACCTTGCCTATCACACATACTGGTACAACCCTTATTCCTTCCTCTTTCTCTAATATTCAGCTTAATAATGTCCTTAGAGTACCATCCATTGCATCCAATCTTGCTTCTGTTCATAAATTGTGTCATGACAATAATTGCTGGTGCTATTTTGATGAACGTATTTTTTCAATCTAGGCCTTAGACACAGGGAGAACTCTCTACCAAGGCAAGAGTGAAGATGGTGTCTATCCCATCTATCCTCTTCAAGCATCTTAGCTTTCCTTGTCTCCAAAGGCTTGTCATAAGACTTCTAAGTCATCTGTTTTCAATAAAAACCTGTGGCATATGAGACTTGGTCATCCTAATGATCAAGCTCTCCACTGTTTGTTTCCTAAGATCAATTTTGTACAGAATAATGTCAATGGTTTTTATCAATCTTGTATTCACTGTTTGTATGGAAAAATGCACAATGTTCCTTTTCCAAATTCTCAGTTTAAGGCTTCTTTTCCCTTTGAACTTGTGCATTCTGACTTATGGGGTCTTGCTCCTGTTGTCTCTGTCAATGGTTTTAGATATTATATACTATTTGTTGATCAATACTCTAGATTCAGTTGGCTTTATCCACTGAAATCTAAATCTGAAGCCTTTACTAAATTTTTTCATTTTAATGCTATGGTGACAAATCAATTTTCTTTAAAAATAAAGATTTAGATCTGATGGAGGAGGTGAATTTACTTCCAATGAATTCAAATCCTATTTGTCAAACCATGGTATTCATCATCAACTGTCCTGTCCTCATACACCTCAACAAAATGGTGTTGTTGAGAGAAAACATAGACACATCATTGAAACTGTCATTACCCTTTTGACTCAAGCTTCCTTGGACTATTCATTTTGGACTTTTGCAGCACATGAAGAAACAAAACAGTAAATGCACTATTTCACTTAATACTGAGGCTTGTTTTGTTTTAAGTTAAACGGTGCGTTTGGGACGTTGGATTAGGCACAAGATTTAGCTGATTGTTTAGCTTAACAGTTTTAACAAACTTCCCCATTTCTAGGAGTTAGATCCGCATAATGTGGGCGGTTAACTTAATTAATCCGTTGTATATAAAGGGCTCCGTAAGCCTTACTGATCTTTATGTAATTCAGTATTATCAATATAAGTTTCTAGATTCACCTTTTCTCTTTTTCTTCTATCTCTGACTTTCTCTCCCTTTCTCACACTTTCTGTCACTTTCTCAGATATTTTCTTTTCTATGTTTAGCCGTGATTGTTGACTTGTATTTCCTATTACTTAGCCGTGATTGTTGACTTGTGTTTACTATTACTCAATCTGTGATATTGAGTTTCTCTTCAAGTGGAATATGGGAGAGATTTGAGAGTTGAGTTTGAAAAACTAACCGGAAGAGTGATTCTATTTAGTAGGGAATTAGAGATGTATTTTTACCGAAATGTCCTATTTAATCTTAAGAGTATAAGAGAAAAAGCCACTAAGTAAAATCAAAGTGCTTACAATAAATTAATATCAACTCCTAAATAATCTCTATGGCTACCTACACCTCTGCTAGATATCTACTCACATGTCCATGTGCAACTCCAACGTTGTTGGACTTTTATAGTCTAGATTTTGTTGACACAAACTTCCTGCTCATGACTTAGGGACCACCTCGAAGATTCTTCACAGCAACGTGACTATGTAGGCTTTGTGGTTTCAAGATCTTCTATCACAAATATGATCAACAAACTAGCATGGATGTCTCACGAAAGCACAAGGATGGAGATTGTATTTTCTCTCTGAACAACACCAATTTTCAGCCTCTACATTTCTTAAAACCGTGCTTAAGTTGTGTTTAAATAGGTGCTTGAATGAGGGTTAAAACACTAGCTGAAACTGAGTTTGAAATAGAGTAGGCAACTGTTTCTCACATTCTCGCTTGAGCGGGATTAGTGAGCTACTTGAGCGCGCCTTTCTATCTCCACTTGAGCATCCTTGAACTCTTCTTGAGCAGAATCTTCCAGCAAAAATTCTTCAAGCTTTCTTTCAAAGACTTTAACCCATTTTACATCAAACGAAATACTCCAAGAATTTTGTTTGATTACAAGCAAAATGTCATGGAATGAGACAACACTGAAAAAACTATCAATCTCCTCCTCTGGCCATTAGGTGACAAAACACTTAATACAGACTCATCTCAATTAAAATAGACAATCCTAAGAAACCATAAACTAAACTAGGATTGACTAACTTATAAGAATCAATAAAATACAGCACTCAATTGTAGAAAACTTGTAATTCCTGAAATACTTGAACAAAACACATTACACATATCATGTGGAAAATAGAACAAGTAATATAACAAAATGAAAGTTCAAATATGTGTAAAAACACCCTTGAACGTTTAGACCCCCAATTAACAAATTACCAATTCAAGCTTTAAATCAAACAATTAATGTGCGGAACATGAACTAAAGCATAACACAGAATTGGTAAACAATCTAAGCCAATTAAAATCACATCCACAGCAGAAAATAAAAGGCAAAGATAAAGAGAAGGAAGATGCAAACACAAGGACAACACGCGATGTGTTATCGAAGAGGAAACCGATGCCCTCGGCGTAAAACCTCTCCGCCGCCCTCCAAGCGGTCAATAATCCACTAGAAAATGTAGTTGGGATACATGAACAGCAATAGACCCTCCAAGCCTAATCTACCCGATGTACCTAAGCCCTCCAAGCTTCTTGCTCCAACGAGGTTGCGCCGAACCTATTTCTTTTCTAGCTTCCCGGATTCCGCTTCTAGACCATAGCATCAACCAATGAATATTGGTTCCTTCCTAACTGCTTCCCAGAACATCAAACAACCCTCTCACAGTAATGGATATGGTGAGAACAAGGTTTTGGTAAAAAGGCCTCTCAAGGATTTGGCAATGGAGAGGAAGAGAGTTGAGGAATTTGAAGAGACTCTAATGTAAAGATTGTAGATGGTTCAATCTTGTTTTTCTCTAGGGTTTCTCTATCAAAATACTCTCTGGAAGCTCTCTATCATTTGTGGGTAAACGGGGTATTTATACTGAGGTGAGAGAGGAATGTGAAACGTCAGGTTTTTCAAAACAGGGCTGGCTCGCGGCTTGACCTCGCGGCTTGACTGAGTCGCGAGATCCAGTCGCGAGTTAACCGTATGGCCAGTTGTCCTGTTTTGTCCTGTAGTGCTCCAGCTGGCATGACTGTTCACCTTCCGGCATGCTTGGCACGTGTGCTGCGTCTGGCGGCTTGAAGCCGCGAGTCACCCGCGAGACCCAGCCGCGAGTCTCTGTTTTCTTGCACACTCTTGAGCAATCTTCACTCTATCTCACTCACTACCCTTACAACAAGCCCACCTAAATACAGGGTTACTAAATGCTGAAATACAAGCAAATTTGGCACGGAATAAAGCCAATTAGGTGGTTAAATAAATTTCAACCTTACACAAAATAACAGCTCAAATAACCACAGGTTACGAGAAGTTAATTACACATATGACAATAATATTTAATAACTAGTAACCTCAGCCCATGTGAAACAAAATTAATAGATATCAGCTGTCTAAATGACATAATCAATGAAGACAGACATGATATCTCAAGTCAATGAATGAAAATTTTATGTGACTTTTGATCCTGATTTGTCAAATTACAATTGAGTGGAAACCTAACTTCATTTGTTACCAGCTTCGTTAAGTGTTGTATATTTGTTAAATATAATTAGGTTGTAATATAAGAAGTTAGATTGACCAAGAATCCTATTGTGAAAGTCTTCATTATCTCAGTGGAATGAGATGTCAGATGAGGATTAGGTGAGGTTCGATCTCTGTCTGCAATTCTGACAAGTTGGGTCGATTAAGATGTTAGGTGAGTGTCAGGAAAACCCTTATGCCTGCAAATTAATTCTACAGTGTTTTTAAAGTTTTACTGATCTTTTTGACATGGTTTCATGTGTCTAACGGTCAGAAATGGTTCAAACTATTTTCTGAAAGGGTATAACACCAAACTGGTGTCCTTTCATGGTGCCTATTCATTTAAATCCTCACTTCATCTATAAATAGAGGGCAAGTTCATTTTTTTCTTGCACTTCTATTATTTTACTGCCAGAACATATTTTCTAATAGAAGTTCTTGAGTTTAATTATTATCTACAAATACTCAAGCTTAGTTGTATCTTAGGGACTAATTAATTGCTTGCAACCCTTAGCAAACTCTTTGGATTCTAGTGTTAAAGACAACAACTATGCACCTTAAAGCCTTCATTATTGTTTTTCCCGACCCCACTATCCCCACAGTGGCGGCCCAACATAATTTGGGACCTAAGGAGAAAAATTTATGCAGAGCCTTTAATATGTAAATATTAATTAAACAAAATTATTTAATACTAATCAAATTAAGGTTAATTTGATACATTAAATACATAAATAATACCAATTAGACTAATGTTAATTTCATATAGAGAATTAAATATCATAGTTGAATTATAAATATTAATAAAAAGAAATAAAAATATATTGCGATTGAAAAAGATATTTTATTTTGAATATAAAACGATGCATAGTTAAATAAAGTTGTAATCTAATTTTTAATTTTATATTTTGATTTTAAGAGAGAGAGAGAGATAGATATTATTTGGTGTATGGTTTTGTAGGATCTTAGTTTACAAAAATTAAAGTCTCAAACTATTAGGGGAGATTAATCTATAATTGATGATTTAACACATTTGCAACATCTTTTTGAAATATTTTAGGGTTTTAATTGAGTTAAGATTCTATTGGTCTCGTACTTTGAGAGTCTTAATAGAAATGAAAAAGAAAAATGCTCTAATTAAAAGCACTATAAAATGTTCAAAATATAATGTGATATTGTCTCTTATCGATGAACTTCATCAATTTAATTAATGAATGTTTGTATCACGTTTTTTGTGATTAATAACATGGCAATTTGTAAGCCAACAGTAAAATTTGTACATCACTAATAAAAAAAAATGTACAATCTTTAGAAAATATATATAATTTTATAAAAATTTGGACCTTTAACTATGAAAAGTGGGACCTTTTTTTCCAAGAAAAATTTTGTTTTTTGGTGGGGCCTTAGGCCTAGGCCTAACTTGCCTAGCCCTTGAGCCGGCCCTTAATCCCCAGCAATAAGTACCCGCAGCTTGCCAGGTATATTTCATGAAAGTAGAATTCATTTTGAGCGTAAATAGGAAGTGTAAATCTAAAATAAAAGGAGTAGTGGCATGACGTGAAATAAGGTAGATAAAGGAGTAGGGCGACATACCACCACTACATTCTAGTTTCCATGCAACCACCAAATTTCAGGCACTTTTCATTGTTATTTCAATTCTCTATAGCTTGCAGTTGTGTCAGATTTCCCCAACCAAATATCCCAAAGATGTTCTTTTAAGTTTTACAAATGTCGGTTCTTCAGTCTTCACCCCAAAAGCACGGAGAGCAATGTCTGAATTGACATATGCTAGCATGTTTGAAAAGAACCAATTGCCTGTGAACTCAAATCAGAGGATAGTATAACCCAAGCTATTAAACGGGAAGTTTTAGTCGATTAAAAGAGCCTACTAAGATGCATGGGGCATTGATATATATATAGCTTGTTTCGAGTAGTTACAAATGGAAGAAAAAAAAATTGAACAGTTGATTGCGGCTGTTAAATTCCATCACTTGTAAAGTCAAGTTGCATTTGAAGTCCTTGTTTCAATTAAGTTCTAGCTTTGGCTTAGTTATGTGGTCTTTTACCCTATTTTTGGGTGGTGGAAAGGAGGGAGATGGGGGCAGAGCAGAGGGCAGGAATGATAGAAGCCATCCATGTGGTGGCGGAGTGTGTAATGAAAATGCAAATGTAATAAACATAGTAAGAGTAAGTTCTGTTCTTTGTACCTGTTCTTCTTGCAAAGCAAAAATAAGAAATTTTCTTGTTAGTCTCCCATTACTTACTTTTTGTAGCCAACAAAAGGGAGCTATATTACTCAATTAAAAAAGAGTCTAACGGTAGCTGTAAATAGGGAATCCCATTCTCTGTAAGCTGTAGCTAGTAAGAATAATAGTTAGTGAATTGTAAGAGATCAGGTCTGATATTTGTTTATGAATCAGGGTAAAAGGGCACTTTAGTTTGTCCTTAGCAGCTACCTACTTAAGAATGCTATGGTTATTTTATGGAAGTATGTTGAGGGTTTTTTGAGTCACCTCATGTCCACACTTGGTTGGTCACCCTTGTCGACTTGGATTTAGTTTGGGGAGCTGAATCCGCCACTCTCGTCTACTCGGATAGTGGTGAAGGCTAGCAACGCATCCTAGTACAACGTAGCACTTGACAAGCCTATAAAAGAAGGAAAAACACTATTGCCTGCTGTAAAAACTAGAGAATCTAAATAGAATTGAGAGAATTTCATTGATGGAGAAGAAAATTACAAGAAATGGAATGAATGAATAATACATCACTATACTCTGTTTTTATATACACAGAAAACATAACCGCCCTACAATTGGCACCAAATTCTGTTACTTGAAACCTTCTAGAATCTGTACACGTGGCAGTCCAAGAGCAAAGGACTCCTGGATTGGCGGAACTAACTTCTTTAATGCTATTAGATGAAGAAATCGTGATCTGGCATGGCTTCAAGCATTTCCAACACTTCTGTGCTTATCAAGCCATTTGATGCAATCCTTGTGCCCTGAGAGATGCACTCCTTATCAGCAATTGCTGCCTTCGTGGCTTGAATAACACACTTGTCATTAGCAACTGCTGCACTACCTGCTACCCTTGTAGCTTGGTTGATGCATCCCACATCAGTAGCTGTTGCATTACTAACCACCTTTGTGGTTTGGGTTATGCACCTCTGCTGTGGGATATTACCAGGACTTTTAATACTCCCCCTCAAGAGCACAGCTCTTGCCTTTTGCTCTTCCAAACCTGTATGAGGATAAGACACTGTAGAAGCAAAAATATTGATCACACCTAGCCTTCTGATCAGTTTGGAAAAACTTTCCACTCCTAATGCTTTGGTGAACACATCTGCCAACTGATCCTTGGTTGATACATAGAAGGTTTTAAGTGCACCTTCAAGAATCTTGTTTCTCACAACATGACAATCCGCCTCTATATGTTTTGACCTCTCATGGAATACTGGATTTGCAGCTATATGAAGTGCTGCCTGGTTATCACAGTACATTAATGCAGGTTTATCATGTTTGACATGTAAATCTTGTAGTAAATGCAAAATCCAAGTTAATTCATAGGTAGTAATGGCCATAGCCCTATACTCTGCCTCTGCACTGGACCTAGACACTATGCTTTGCTTCTTAGACCTCCAAGATACTAATGCATCACCAAGAAACACACAATAGCCTGTTAAGGACTTCCTTGTGTCAGGGCATCCTGCCCAATCTGCATCACAGTATGCTTTTAGGTGCAGATCAGAGTTAGTAGGGAAGAAAACACCTTGACCAGGTGTTCCTTTAATGTATTGAAGAATCCTAGTGGCTGCTTTCATATGTGGTGCTCTAGGTTGGGCCAAGAACTGGCTAAGCCTATGCACAGCATAGGTGATATCTGGCCTACTTAGAGTCAAGTACATAAGTTTCCCAATAAGCCTTCTATATTGTCCTGAGTTGGTAAGTAAGTCTCCACTGTCTTTAGACAACTTGAGTTGTTGTTCCATAGGAGTTTGGACTGGTTTACACCCTGTCATACCAGTTTCCTCAAGAACTTCCAAAGCATACTTCCTTTGAGATAGGCTGATTCCACTCTTGTTTCTTGCAATTTCTAAACCCAAGAAATACTTGAGTGATCCCAAATCCTTAATACCAAACTTCTGATCTAAAACAGACTTGAGGGAAGCAACACAAGCATGATCATTGCCAGTGATTACCATATCATCAACATAAACCAGTAGAGCAGTGAACAAAGACCCTTTGCTGTGCACAAATAAGGAGTGATCAACCTGAGATTGAACAAAACCAAGCTCCTTTATAGTTGCTGACAGCTTAGTGTACCACTGCCTTGAAGCTTGTCTTAAACCATAAAGTGATTTAACCAATTTACACACCCTAGGAGTATTGGAAGAGGCTGAACCACACTCCCCCTTACTGTGAAAACCAGGTGGCAAGGACATATAGACCTCTTCATCTAAATCTCCATGCAAAAAAGCATTGTTGATGTCCAATTGGTGCAAAGGCCACTGCCTAACAGCAGCAAGAGCAAGCAAGACCCTCACTGAAACGGTTTTAGCAACAGGAGAGAAAGTTTCAAGGAAATCAAGGCCTTCCCTTTAGGTATAACCCTTGGCAACCAGCCTGGCTTTAAATCTCTCAACACTACCATCAGGATTAAGCTTCACTTTGTAGACCCATTTGCAGCCAATGGGAGACTTACCAGGAGGTAAATGAGTCACATCCCATGTATGATTCATCTCAAGGGCTTGGATTTCTTTGTCCATGGCAGCCCTCCAAAGTGGGTCCTGAACTGCTTGGGAAAAGCTGTGAGGTTCTTTGGGGCTAGAACTGACTGCCAGCAAGTAAGAGTGATAGCAAGGTTCCAAATGGGAATAAGTAAGGCATTGAGCAAGATCATAGGGAGCACCAGCTGCAACAGCAGTACAAGCATAGTCCTGCAGGTAGGCAGGAGGTCTGATGTCTCTAGATGACTTCCTAAGAGGTGCAGGAGGAACCAAAGCAACTGGTGTAGAGGAATGTGGCACCTGATCAGAATTAGGCACCTGAATAGGACTTGAAGAAGTAGCATTAGAAGGTAAAGCACTAGGGACAGGCTGAACAATAGTAGAAGGTGATGAGACAACATCAAAATCTAAGGAAGCAGGATCAGGTATGCTAATGGGAGTAACAAATCCATCAACACCAGCAAGGCAGGAAGTTTCAACAGCAGCAGGAACAAAAGGATCTGCAATATTAGTTGAAATAGAGGCAAAAGGAAAGGAATGTTCATGAAAAACCACATCTCTAGAGAGGAACACCCGATTAGTAGCTAAATTAAGGACTTTATATCCTTTAACTCCAAAAGGATATCCCAAGAAAACACATCTAACAGCCCTAGGAGCAAACTTGGATCTGTGAGAAGAAAGTGTAGAGGCAAAGCATAAGCAACCAAACACCTTTAAATGTGCATAACTAGGTGGATGACCAAATAACACTTCAAAAGGAATTTTGTTTGATAAAGCAGATGAGGGGATTTTGTTGATCAAATAAACAGCTGCAAGAATAGCATGGCCCCACAAATGCAAAAGTAAATGAGATTGAAACATGAGAGCTCTTGCCACATTCAAGATGTGTTGATGTTTCCTCTCAACAATGGCATTTTGTTGTGGGGTTTCAACACAACTTAAATGATGCAAAATGCCCTTCTTGGCAAAGAAATCTTTCATGAAAAATTCAGTACCATTATCAGATCTTAAGGTTTTAATTTTCTTAGAGAATTGGGTTTCCACCATAATGCAAAACTGTTCTAAAACAGATTGTGTTTGAGATTTATGCTTTAACAAATACACCCAAGTGCACCTAGAGTAATCATCAACAATGGTTAAAAAATACTTGCAATGATCAACAGTAGGAATAGAGAAAGGTCCCCACAAATCACAATGGATCAATTCAAAGCAAGAATTAGAAAAATGAGAACTTTTATTGAAAGGTAAACGTTTTTGTTTAGCAAGTGGACAAATGTCACAATTGAAATTCTCAATAGAAGTGAAACAAGGTACATCATTTGGTTTTATTGATGCCAATTTGGCATTGGACAGATGACCCAATCTGGAGTGCCAGATATGAAGCTGTGAACTATGTACAGAAGCTGAAATAGAAGCTGCAATGGAAGGTGTGGAGATGCTGCCCTTGTCCAACAAGTAAAGTCCATTGCATTCTCTACCCAGACCAAGTGTGCTCCAATGAGCAAGGTCCTGGATAAAGCATAGGTTTCCAAAGAAAATAAGGCAACAGACAGTGGACTTGGCTAGTTGACTGACAGAAATAAGATTGAAGCTAAAGGATGGAACACATAGAACATTATGAAGGGTAAGATGTTCTGAGATTTTCACAATGCCAATATGAGTGACTGAAGCTACTTCTCCATTGGGCAGATTAACAAATGTGTTTAAAGTAGCAGTGATAGTAGTAAAGCATGTAATGGAATGCACCATATGATCAGTAGCCCCTGTGTCTATGACCCAATCAGTGGCATGAAAGATCTCTCTATCAACTACTTTGGCAGAAAAAATGGAATGTTTAAAAGAAGGGGTGAAAGGGAACAATGAATTTGTACCTGACATAGTGTCAACAAAGGAGCAAATTGCACTGTCTGAAGGTGAAATGGATGAAGAAGGTACACCAGTTGCAGCAGGTACATCAGAAGCTCTAGGAATCATGTTAGAGACAGCAGCACTTGTACTTACTGTTGCAACATGGTGATTAGCACCTTGATCAGTACCAGTATTGAAAAGAGCAAGCAATTGCTCACACTGTGCCTTAGAAATAGGACATTGAGCAGATGCATTGGAAGGAACTTCAACACCTTGGCCTTGAGGATATGAAACTTGATTAGCATTGGAATTTGCCTTGCCTTTCTGTTTGTAACCTGGTGGGTATCCATGCAACTTGTAACACTTGCCCACAGTGTGTCCAAGCATGTTGCAATGGGTGCACAAAGGCCTCTCCTTCTTAGGGCCACCTTTACCTCCATAATTCCCTCTGGTGTTGGCATACATTGCCACTGAATCAGGTTTAGGTGTGAAGGCAGAACCATGACCAATGCCTTTGTGAGATTCTTCTTGGAGAATCAAAGCATACACCTTGCTCATTGATGGAAATGGCTCAAGCATAAGAATATGACTCCTCACAGTCTCAAAACTCTCATTGAGCCCCATTAAAAATCTCATTACATAGGACTTCTCATGAGCAATGCTCAGAATCTTCATTGCCCCACAAGTACAAGCTGGTAATGGCTCATAATGAATCAGTTGATCCCAAAGCTTCTTGAATTTAGAGTAATACTCAGTCACTGATAACTGACTCTGAGTTATCTGTGAGATTTCCTGTTGAAGATTATAAATCTTTGGTCCATTTCCTTGTGAAAACACACGTTGCAACTCAAGCCACATCTCCCTTGCGGTTTCACAATACATGATACTACTTGACACATCAACATGCATAGAGTTGATCAACCAAGAAAGCACCATTGTGTTACAGCTTTCCCAATCTTCGTACAGAGGAGAATCTTCTTCAGGTTTTGCAATTTTGCCATTCACGAATCCTATCTTTTTCTTGGCGGTTAATGCTAGAACCATAGCCCTAGACCAAGATTGATAGTTCCTCATTCCCAAAAGTGGTTGAGTGACTAAGATATTCCCTGGATTCTCACTAGCACTAAGGAAAAATTGATTGGGAGAATTGGTTTCTGTGTTGGACTGAGGGATTTGCTGTGTGGATTGATTGTGCGCAGGAACAGAGTCACTTCCTTCTCCAGAAGCCATTGATGCTACTCACGAGCTTGAATGAACTTCTAATGAAATTTGAAAAGAAAACAAAAGATTCTTCAAGATACAGTATCAACACAGATGAATCAAGTCTCTGTGAATCAAAATTCAAGAATTTTCTCGAAGAGATTTCTGTTTGGTAAGCAAGAATCTTTTGTAATCAAAGAATCAAGACTAGGAAATCAGTATTAACTGTGCTAGTCGCTCCGATACCATGTAAAAACTAGAGAATCTAAATAGAATTGAGAGAATTTCATTGATGGAGAAGAAAATTACAAGAAATGGAATGAATGAATAATACATCACTATACTCTGTTTTTATATACACAGAAAACATAACCGCCCTACAATTGGCGCCAAATTCTGTTACTTGAAACCTTCTAGAATCTGTACACGTGGCAGTCCAAGAGCAAAGGACTCCTGGATTGGCGGAACTAACTTCTTTAATGCTATTAGATGAAGAAATCGTGATCTAGCATGGCTTCAAGCATTTCCAACACTTCTGTGCTTATCAAGCCATTTGATGCAATCCTTGTGCCCTGAGAGATGCACTCCTTATCAGCAATTGCTGCCTTCGTGGCTTGAATAACACACTTGTCATTAGCAACTGCTGCACTACCTGCTACCCTTGTAGCTTGGTTGATGCATCCCACATCAGTAGCTGTTGCATTACTAACCACCTTTGTGGTTTGGGTTATGCACCTCTGCTGTGGGATATTACCAGGACTTTTAATACCTGCTCACAAAATTTAGACAAATTGTGGTGTTACCGTGTTAGTTTTTATTCGGATAATAGGGATTAGTGGGATGAAGGAGAAAATAATCACTCTTGTTTAGTGCCCTCACAAACTCATGGAAGTGATTTGAACCATCTATTGAATGTTTTTGAAAGTCCATGAAGAGTGTAAAAGGCATACAAATATAATTTCCTGTATTGCTCCAGATCTTCTAAGGTCTGATCTTCCTGGTGTTCAAGTCCTCCATTTAAAGATTTTTGAGAGTCACTAAAAAAATCCGTTGAATGAGAGGAAAACTTGATTTGCTTGCTAGATACTACTATTGACTTGCTTTGAGTAGTGAAAACTGAAAAGCGTCAACCTGCTACTGATTCCTCTTAAGTCTCACACGATTAGTTGGCCGAAGGCCACGAAAATATATTTCTTCAATAGGGATTTGACTTTCTCGATTTGCTGAATGTGAGGATTAGGACAATCAACATTAAATGCTAATTGAATCCTTTATTATGAGCAAAGATTTCTATCTTGTAAAGTTTGTTTGTCTTTTTGTTTTTTTTTTTTTTTTTGAGATGGGTAAGGGATTTCAAATCCATTCAACAAATATTTTAGGTCTTCCATGAGTCAGGGGTGTGCAAATTGCATTGCTCATGGGCTCTATGGTTTCTTAAGTGTTCCAAAGCTCAGCAGAGAGACTTTTCATGAACCCAAAACTAATGCAAAATGACCCTTTTTCCTCCAATTTACCGCTCCTAATTACTCCTCTGTTGGGCTTCTTACTTTTTCATGTAGACTTGGTCCACAGTAACTTGGATCTGGCCGAAATTACTTGCTAACACCGACTTCATGGGTCCAAGTTTGGCCTTTTTATGCTGGTTTAGCCTTACAGATACTTAGAAAGACCAAATTCATGAGCATATTTGCATGGGCTGTGTTTTCACGATATGTGGGCATGAATTGCTAGTGTTGTAAGTTTTGTCTTCCCACTCCTTCCTTCTCTATTCACTATGTCTTTTGTTTATATTATCTCAAAAAAAAAAAAAAAAATTAATAATAGGTAAACAACTTTCCCCCTCAAATGTTTCAAAAAAAACTTTCCCCCTCAAATAAATAAATAAATAAATAGCTACCGTATTCCATTTGGTTCTGTCTTATAATGTATCCACTAAAAGACTAGCACTGTACATATAAGAAATAGGCGAAACTACACTTTAGGCTCCTGTGAGCACAATTGGTCCCTTAAGTTTTAAGTGAGCACTATTGGTCCCTCAAGTTCAAAGAATAAGCATTATTAGTCATTTTATTAATTGCCATTAGTATTATTGTACATGTGGCTAACAAAAAAAAAATGATGTGGCATCTTTTTACATACTTAGACCAACCAAAAGAAGACACGTCAATTAAAATCCAAGTCAGGTCCATATAAGCAAAACAAACAGAACAATCTCTTCATTCCTCAATCATCCCTCTTATCTTTCCCACCTCCATCCCAAATTAACCACAACCATCTCTCCACCATCAACCTCTGACCCTCTGCCACACATTGCGGGTGAAAAGCAAGAATCTGTTATTAAAACTGGAACTGGATAGATTATGTCTTCATGAAAATAAAGCAGTCCCATAACATTCACGATTGTAAAGCCAACATTTTGACTACATCAAGCTAAGTCCATTTTGTTCTTCTCCCAAAAAAAGAAAAAAGAAAAAAAAGAGATAGAAACCTTAGTTGCCTTCATATTTCATGTTAGCCAACACAGACTGATAAGCTATCATGCGAGGACTCGATGACTCTAGTTGACGACGTTGGCGTTGGAGAAGCAGAGGTGGCCCACCCCTCCTCCTCAGCTGCTGCTTCTATTCAACCAATTTCCATTAAAGAAGCCACACCATTATTCTGTTAGCCATATAGTCAATAACATTAACAGTAGTTAACAGAATGACTAACAATGCTCATTTTTTAAACTTAAAGGACTATAGCGCTCACTTAAAACTTAAGGAACTAATTGTGCTCATAGAGTAAATTTAAGGGACCAATAGTGTAATTTCACCTAAAAAATACTATCATACAAATAAAGTAACCATAAAACCATAGTAACACATATTATTATTATAATAATAATAATTATTATTATAATAATAATAATTATTATTATTATTATTATTATAACGATGATCTACACGGTGTTTATATTATAACACAACTCTTCATAAAAATATATATATATATATATATATATATATATATTATAAACATAACTAGTGTATAAACTGTGCATATGCATGATACAATTAAAAAAATTACAATTACACACATATATGGATTCAAATTATTCTCTCTCTCTCTCTCTCTCTCTCTCTCTCTCTCTCTCTCTCTCTCTCTTATTTTTTATTTATTTTAATTTATTTTGGATATACACATGAGTTTACTCTTTTTTCTTTTCTTTTTGTCTATTGAGTTTTTGATGATTTATTTATATTAGACACTTGTACCTCATTAACTCACCTAGACTAAAAAGTTAAAAAAAAAAAAAAAACTAAAATAGGACACGTGGCGCAAAATTAGACAACAATTAGAATCAAATTTAGGCATTGGTGCTGTTTCTCCAGGTAAGGGCTTCTGATCTAATACGTGTTTGATGATTTTAGTTTTAATTGAGCTATAATCCTGTGTGATAAACTATACTACTTCCTCATTAAATGTTTGACGTGGCAACTCTTGATTGCTGGCGTAAAAAAGCCCTTTCTGCCAGTTCCAGATAGAAGGTATTCTCTCTCTCTATATATTATGGTGAGAAAGAATTATTATGTCAAGGATTGCTAAAGTTGACGATGACATTAAGATTTCTGAGTAAAACCATACCACAAACCATAATTGCTATTATGCAAAACCATAAGGAAAAAAAAAAAAAAAAATTTGCTCTTTTCTTTCATGAAGATGTTAGAATATTACGGAATATCATTGCTAACATCTTCATGAAAGAAGTAGCAATGATATTCCGTAATATTCTAACATCTTCATGAAAGAAAAGAACAATTTTTTTTTTTTTTTTTACAAGCGAGATGTCCAAACCTATTCGAGTATCTGACTTTTTGTATATTTCCAAGATTCTGGTAAGAAGTTTTGAACCAAGGATTTCATGGATATCATGAGGTCTTAAGAATCACTAAGCTAACCCCTTGGGATGAGATGAAATGAGATGAGATTTCACGATTTCAAGAAAATCTTATTTGATTTCACTAAGCTACAATACAGTAAGAGTGTCTTACAACAATGGTAAGAGAGATTTCTCGTAAAGATTGTTGAAAGTTAAAACTTAAAAGACAATAATAGGGTCTTAAGGGATTAGAGCAGTTGCATCAATGCTTCTAAAATACAAAAAGTGATAAAATTTACATAATATGACATGAAAAGCTTCCTCATCAACTTGTCTATAATTGTGCAAATATGCAAAGGAGGTATAGTAACCATGTAAATATACACAATTATTGTAGTTTTGTATAAATTATTTATTAATTTCCTTTTCTTCTCTCTTTTCTCTTTATTCTTACCATAGTCCTAAAATAATAATAATAATAATGCAATAGAATGAATATTTTATTGAAATAAATGTTTAGAATAGATAAACTGATGTAGGTACTTTGTAAAAATAGTATAAAATAGAAAAATATGTTCTTTTTGTAAAATAGACATTCGAAGCACTGATGCAATTGCTCTTAGGCGATAGAGACATGACCCTTTTTTTTTTTTCTTTTTCTTTTTTTTGCTGAGGTTGAGATTTAACTTGATATGGTTGATACCATATTAAATTAAATATAAAAATATTAAGAGAAAAAGAAGCAGATGTGAGAGAGAAAGAACGTAAATCGTTCATTAAGGCTAGGCCTTGGCACCCTATGTTCATGGTATAAAATGAGGGAGGAGTAGGAGGACCATGGCAACAACATTTAAAGACATATAAAAAGGTGTACCCGAACTAATTCTAATACCCCAAGCATTAATTTGGGACTTGTCAGATGATGCCAAGGGTACTAAAGTATATTTGGAATTTTATTTTATTATGTTCTTGGGAGTTAGACAGTTCTAGTAAGATCTTTTTTGTTTTTTATTAAATTCTAAATGTTATGGGCAATTTTGTTATTTTCTAGTTTTTAGGTTGGACTGTACTAAGATCAGAGGATGTAGCCAAGTAGTTAGAGGCTTGAGATGAGTTATAAACCCAAACATCTCAACTTCAAAATCCACTAAGAGTTCCATTAAATTACCGGATACATGGTTTTAGTGGGTGAGTTTGTGCATCTGTAGTTTACTCATCAAGAATGAATCCAAAAAAGCCCTATGGTAAGATTCCACGTCATCAAAAAAAAAAAGGTCCAATGGGCCATAATTTGGTTTTATTTGAGTGTAGTTATTTTGTATGTGTTCCTAGCATTACTTGAACGAAATCCTCACTACAAAAAAACCGGTCTACAGTCGGGTTTTAAAAACGCAAATGTGGCTATAGGTGCATTTGGTCTATAGCAGCATTTTCTATAGCCATGTTTTTAAGCGTGACCTATACACTATGACAATAAACCGATAAATCTATAGCCGTGTTTGTAAAAACACGGCTATAGACCTTATTTTAGTTTAATCTAGCCACGTTTTTAAAACGCAGCTATAGGATGTACATTAGCAATGTTTAACAAATGTGGCTATAGTTTTTTTTTTTTTTTTTAATTTAATTTAATTTTATTTTATTTCGCTATAGCCTAGAAACACGGCTATAGGTTTTTTTCAAAATAAATAAGTAAAAAAACTCATAGCCATGTACATAGACTTTAAAGAACCAATTATTACAAAATCTGTATCATACCAAAACATAAATATCAAAACAAAATTCAAATTAGCTTTCCAAATCACTAAATTCTTCATTCTTGAAGTTTATGGAGACACTTTCACATTAACCTAAAGGAACTTAGTATTTTGAGTGAAGAATTCTGAAACTAATAAACTATTATACACACCATCTTTAATAGCATACTAAGAGTGTTGGGCAAAGAATGATTTCTCAAGGCCATTCCAAGAGATTAGAAGATGCTTCAATCACAAGTTCCCATTAGTCTGATGAGTCCTTTGGGTCTAGTATTCCGTCATTGTTGCCAATTACTTCTAAGGATGCACATGCTTTCAACTTGTTAGATAATTATCTGCCACTAAAGATATACTCCTAAGACATGGAGAGTAATCATTAACTTGACACTATGTATAACACATGAAACATATAGTTGGTTCCACATATGTAAAGCCCTTTAAAAGTATTACATTCATGAAGGGGGGCATTAGAAAAATAGAAGTGGGACAGTTTTCAGATTCACATAAACTGATGGAATTTTCAACTCTTAAAAGTTGTATTTTTCAAAACTCTCGAAATGAAATACAAATTCTGAAATTGAACAGATCATCATGGAATAAAGATAAACTCGGATTAATGATGGTAGAAACTGCCAAACTAACCACAACCTATTCATAGGAAGATATTGAGAACAACAAAGGCGGAGTTTTAGTATTCATTAAAAATCCAACCAGAACTAATTGGAATAAGGATTCATATAGTGTCCTCAATCAATTTGGATTAAGACTCGGATAAATTGAGTTGAGTTAAAGTTAGAGATTCATATGACAAAGATGACATAAAATATAACTTTAGTTACGACCAATATTGATACGCATGGCAAAGCAATGTTGGGAATCCAAACAATTAAATCAAGTGAAACCAATTGTCACATTGAAAGGGTTTAAGAATTATACTTCTAAGAAGATGGAGGGCCAAAATTTTATGCAGCTTTGAAATCTGCTCCTCTTGATTGATATCCTTAAACTCTTCCTAGAACTCTTCTAAACTCACAAACTGCAGTAATTTAGAAATCAAACATTCAGAAAATGGTCATAACGTTCTTAATCAATTACTGTAACATACTCTTAAGGAATATAAATAGCATATCCGAGTCATAACAAAGTCCCATAAATTATTAAACAGCCTTAGATTTAGTATGTAAATGAGTATAAACTCATATTTACACCAACAGGATCTAAGAAGACCTAAAGTCAACCAATGAAAGAAGTTATGGCCCATCCATCTGCTCAATCATATCAAGAATAACAGAGAAACAGAAAACAGATTAGCCCATCACAAACACAGATATCAATCATAACATTGTATTCAGATAATGCAATAGCCACATCAAAAATAAAAAGAAACAAACGTTTTTTACTTCAGATTTTAAATTCAAATCACTTATCAAAATTGATTCATGAATAAAAGGAGGATGAGAAAGAATCTGATTAAGAAGATAATCCACACTCCCTATTGGATTTGCACATAAACCACCAATCTACAACATTTGGAAGTAGTCTTAACATACCTAAACAAAGGTCTGCTGAATTCACTAAAAATCAATGATTGTACACCAACCCCTTAATTTTAATCTCACCAAACGCCTACAAAGTATCAACTTTTTATTTCATACGTCCATTCTCATTTTCCCAAAATTTGTTAGACAGAGAATACTAACCTTCCTAACTCCTAAACCTCCAACTTGAGAAGAGAACAAGCAAGGCCCCCACAAAGAAAGTCCTCTTTGGTATATCGACTCCACCAGTGACAGTCCAAGGCATAGTAACAAAAGACACAAACTCGATGGTCTCACCGTCAGTCTGTTTGAAGGGAGCTTATCCCGGTGAAGTGGTAAGTGCGACGGTGGCCCAACCTGTGGCAGATTCTACAGGTAAGGATAATGGGCTTTTAGCCCATGTTTATGAGCTGGAGTTTGATGGGTGCATGCCGTTGGAAGCTTCCGGTGCACCGGGGGCTGAACCAGGCATGGAGAGTGGGCTTAGCCTCTCCGTGTTGGATCCCGACTCCGGCAAGGTGGGTTCTTCAAACATTTTGGATCAGTGGGTGCAACATAATCATTTTTCCCCTTTGTCTGAGCTGGGTAATGAGATGGGGACCGAGTTTGGGGAAGGGGAAGATCGAATTGAGGTTTTTAGTGACTACCATGAAGTGGCGGTACAGCCGAGGCCAGTGGCTTCTGGTGGTTTGAGTCATTTTGATTCTGGGCTTCTTTTGGAGTGTAATCCTTTGACTAGGTGGGACCCCAATACACTTGGTGAGGTGGTGATGGTTCAGGATGATGCAGGAGGGGCTCAGGTGGCAGAAACTGAACCAAATTCAAGTTGGGTTTCCCAGCTGATGATAGATTTTTGTAATATGGTGGGTTTTCCTATTGTGAAACATGAAGCTCATTGTTTGGCTTTGTTTCGCCTTCTCGAACAGGAATGTCTCAAGGTGATCGATGTTGGGGCGCCTAAGCAACCTACAAACTCAGGGTCACGGGGTCTTAGGGAGCTTAAGGGGCTTATTTCTAATGTTAATTACGATGGTGTCTCTTGTAGGAGTAGGAGCAGAGCTCCTTTGAATGCTATGGGGGTTGTTGGTAGTTTTAAATGAATTTACGCCTACTTTCTTGGAACGTTAGGGGGCTTAACAATCCCCGGAAGAGACAGGTTTGTAAGAATCTTCTAAAAGAGTGGAAATGTGATATTGTTTGTTTCCAAGAAACGAAAGTAGCTTCTATCGACACTGCTTTTGTACGAAGTTTATGGGGAAGTCCTTTCATTGATTGGGTTGCTTTGGATGCTGTTCAGACTTCGGGAGGAGTCTTGCTGGTTTGGGATAAAAGGGTTTTTGAAAAGATGGATGTTATTGTTGGACAGTTTTCTGTCAGTGTCTTATTGAGAGGGGTGATGGATGACTTTGTTTGGGCCTGTACAGGGGTTTATGGCCCCAATGATGATGATCAGCGCTCTTGTTTGTGGGAGGAGTTATTACGGGTGCGGGCCAGGTGGCCAATGGCTTGGTGTTTAGTAGGGGATTTTAATATTATCAGGTACCCAAGTGAAAGACTTGGCTATGAGTCATTCAGTCCTGCTATGTTTGCCTTCTCGAATTTTATAGAGAGTAATTCTTTAGTTGATCTTCCGTTAGAGGGGGCTTCCTTTACATGGTTTAGAGATTCTAGTATCCCCTCTATGTCAAGAATTGACAGGGCTTTGGTTTCTCTAGATTGGGAGGAACATTTTGGGAATATATCCCAACGGGTGCTTCCTCGTGTTATTTTAGATCATTGTCCGCTTTTGTTGGAAGCTGGTGTTGTTCGACGAGGCCGAAGTGCCTTTAAATTTGAAAACATGTGGCTGCAAGCTGAGGGTTTTGTTGATAGAGTTCAGCAATGATGGATTAGTTACAGTTTTTCGGGCTCTCCAAGTTTTATTTTGGCACAAAAGTTGAAGGTTTTGAAAGCAGATTTAAAAAAGTGGAACAAGGAGGTGTTTGGTGATTTGGCTTTTAGAAAGAAGAATTTGCTGACTGAACTTATGGGTTTAGATGCTAGAGAGGAGTCGGTGGGTCTATCGAATGAGGATCAGATTCGTCGCATTCAGCTCAAAGGGGACATAGAACATTTGGCTTCTCTTGAGGAAATTTTCTGGAGGCAAAAGTCTCGTGCTTTGTTTGTGAAGGAGGGAGATAATAATACTCATTTCTTTCATAGATTAGCTAATTCCCATAGAAACGCTAATCTGATTAAGAGGTTAGAGGTGGAGGGTGTTCTTTATGAGGATGAGGCAGATGTGCGCTCTCAGTTAGTTCTCTTCTACTAGGGGTTGTATGAGGAAACTGAGGTGAGGCATCCTACTATGGATGGGTTAGATTTTGCATGCATTGGAGAGGAAGAGCGGTTGTCCTTAGAGAAGGAGTTCTCGAAGGAGGAAGTCATCCAGGTTTTAAGGGGGATGGAGGGTGATAAAGTCCCTGGTCCTGATGGTTTCACCATGGCTTTTTTCACAAATGTTGGAGTGTTGTGGAAAAGGATGTCATGGATTTCTTTGATTACTTTCATCGGCACTCTGTGTTTGAACGGTCTCTGAATGCTTCGTTTCTCACTTTAATTCCCAAGAAGTGTAATGCTGTTAACATTAAGGACTTTCGCCCCATTAGTTTGGTGGGTAATGTGTACAAGCTGCTATCCAAGGTGTTGGCCAATAGGTTGAGGGCGGTTTTGGATAATCTTATCTCTGAGTCTCAAAATTCGTTTGTTGGGGGTAGGCAGATTCTAGATTCAGTGCTTATTGCTAATGAATGTCTGGATAGCAGGTTGAAGAGCAGATTACCGGGTGTGATTTGCAAGCTTGATATTGAAAAAGCTTATGACCATGTGAACCGGGAGGCATTGTTTTATTTGTTGGGCCGGATGGGTTTTGGGTTGAAATGGAGGGGGTGGATTAAGGCTTGTGTTACTTCTGTCCGTTTTTCAGTCCTGGTAAATGGTTCCCTTGAAGGTTTTTTTGGTTGTTCTCGTGGATTGAGACAAGGGGATCCTTTATCCCCGCTCTTGTTTCTTTTGATAATGGAGGTTTTGAGTAGACTATTGAAGAAGACAGAGGAGTGTAATCTTATTCGGGGTTTTCATGTGGGCTCTGTGAACTCCGTTGGTGTGTGTATCTCCCATCTGTTATTTGCTGATGACATTATCTTATTTTGTGATGCCTCTAGGGAACAGCTACTGTCCATAAGGTTGGTATTGTCTTGTTTTCAATCCTTTACGGGTTTGAAGGTCAATATTGGGAAAAGTGAGATTGTCCCTGTTGGGGAGGTGAATAATCTAGATGCATTGGCTAATATTATTCAATGTAGAGTGGGCAGTTTGCCTATGAAATATTTGGGGATGCCGTTGGGGACTTCTTTTAAGACAGCTTCGATTTGAAATCCTATTTTGGAAAAAACGGAGAGGAAGTTATCTGGGTGGAAGCGTATCTATTTATCTAAGGGTGGTAGGCTCATGTTACTTAAGAGTACTCTCTCAAGCCTCCCAACGTATTATTTATCTCTTTTTACTATTCCTAAATCTGTGGCTGCTAGATTGGAAAGTATTCAGAGGAATTTTCTTTGGGGGTCTTCTGAGGGGAGTTTCAAATATCCTTTGGTGGCTTGGGAAAAGGTGTGTTTACCTATTGAGATGGGTGGTTTGGGGATCAGAAGTGTGGTGTCTTTTAATCAAGCTTTATTAGGAAAATGGTTGTGGAGATATGGTCATGAAGTTTCACATCTTTGGCGGCGTCTTATCTCCACAAAATATGGTGAGGGTCAAGGGGGGTGGTGTACTAAAGTATGCAAGAGGACTCATGGGTGTGGATTATGGAGAAGCATTTATGGAGGGTGGGAGAGCTTCTCTAAGCATCTTTTTTTTGTAGTGGGTGAAGGCACTCGTATCTGCTTTTGGCATGATAGGTGGATTGGAGATAATACTCTTAAAGATCTCTATCCTGAGCTTTATGTGTTTTCAGCAGTAAAGGATGCTTGTATCTCTGAGGTTTTGTGGATTCCAGAAGGAGGAACTGTTAGAGTTTGGGATTTAAGGTTTTATAGAGCTTTTGAAGATTGGGAGCTAGCTGCATCTTATTCTCTATTCCAACTTATCCAAACTCGTATTCCTCGAGGTGATAGGAGTGATACTCTTGGTTGGCGGCTAAAAGGAGATGGTAAGTTTGACATCCGGTCTTATTACCATGCAATTCGGGGTGCTTCGAATTCTTTGTTTCCTTGGAAGGGTGTTTGGAAACCAAAGATTCCTAGGCGAGTGGTGTTCTTTTTGTGGACAGCTGCTCATGGTCGGATCCTCACTTTGGATAATCTAATGCTTAAGGGTCACCCGTTGGCTACTTGGTGTTGTATGTGTTGTTGTGATGGGGAGTCAGTAGACCATCTTCTTCTTCATTGTCCTGTTACTCATTCCCTTTGGACTTTTATGCTTCAGGCTTTTGGGATTCATTGGGTTATGCCAGGTTCAGTGGCGGGTTTGTTATCTTGTTGGCATCAATGTCTTGGGAAACATATTTCGGACATTTGGAATTTGGTTCCAGGGTGCTTGATGTGGATTGTGTGGTTGGAACGAAATCGTCGTTCCTTTGAGGACATTGAGAAGACATTGGATGAGTTAAAGGTTTTATGCCAAAGGAGTCTTTTGGAGTGGTCTCGTTGTTGGGGTTTTACTGATTGTTCTTCTATCATTGAGTTTATGCTTTCCCTTAGCTTAGTTTCCTGATTTCTCTTTTTGTTGTGTTGTTTGTTCTATTTTTTCTTGTCGTTCATCATCATGAACAACTTGTACTTTTCCTTTTTTTCTCATTAATAATAGTTTTCTGATTACCTATCAAAAAAAAAAGTAAGCAAGTTGGTTTATGTAGTAAAAGTAATATACACATTCGAACCAAGTGATATTTGAAATCATGCTCCAAGGCCCGCACAAAGAAAGTCCTCTTTGGTATATCAACTCCACCAGCAACAGACCAAGGCATAGTAACAAAAGACACAAACAAGTAAGCAAGCCGGTTTATGTAGTAAAAGTAACATACACTTTTGACAGTAGATTTCCTTTTAGCCTGCCAATCTCATAAATAGAGCCTAATGGTAAGCCCAAAAAAGTAATTTGAAGAGAGCTTACCTTACAACATAATGTATCGGCATTTATAATAAAAAATGTATCAGCAATCTCCCCAACACCTTGAACCACCACAATCAAATACCATAACTCTTTACCGAACAGGTGTTTAGGCCAAAAGAACCTCAAAGAAAAGAAGGAAACACTCAGGTTATCTAAGTTTCTCCAGATGTGACCCCACTAAAATTAATGGTATTGTCCACAAATAGAATATTAGAAATAATAATCTCAGGTGTATCAAAGGTCTTCAGCTAATCCTTGCTATCACAATATTCAGGGCCTACACCACACGAGAGAGAGAGAGTAAGAACGGGGGAAAATTCGCTATAAAAGGCTCTATAACTTCCAATGAAACCAACAGGATGGACATTCACCAGGACTAAATCTCCCTACAGGCATACATGCAAAATTCCATATCTATTTTAATATCATTCTCACTGATCATATGACTATCAACTAACTATCATGGGCGATCACCATAGGTAAGGCATATAAGCTTTGAAAGAGAATTGTTTTATTGTCTTAAACTCATCTTTGGTAGCTACAGGGATATAGAAGTTCATTTTATAATAAAACATTCAACAAATCAAATCCCAAAATTCAACATGATGAGTTCATTTTATACATAGATCACAAATTTTCGTTTGCATCAAACACTAAAACAATAAGAAGGTGAATGACAAGTAGCTAGTAAGCACTTTGTTAATCAATTCAAACAGCAGCAAGCTGAGGGTGATAGAATTTGCAATTTGAACAAGCGGGCAACTTGGCCAAGGAATTTTGAAGGAACAAAACAGTGCTGCACCTATGTGTTACATAAACACTTACTGTATTAAGAGGAAGCACTGAAGCAGGCCAAAATACTTCTAGGTAATCAATTGATGTCATATGAGAGGCATAAAAGAGCATGAAGGAATATAGATAATGAAAACATATATTATCAAATAATGAAATATATATACATACATATATATATATATATATATATATATATATATATATATATATATATATATATATAATATAAAAATCATACATATTGCAAAGCCAAGAACAAAGTGCGCACACACACACGCATATAAAGTACAAAGAGAAGGCAACCCAAGATACCACTAGGCATTAATTGATGTCAGATAAATGGAATATAGATCCAAAACATACATATTTCATAGTTGAGAGCAAAGCACGCAAATTCCCATCTTTCCCTGAAGCCCAACGCTTGATCTCAGCATCCAGTGTTTCCGCAATCCACTGAAACCATGCATATCAGGATTGCACAATTAATAAGGACTACAGTAACTTCACATGAGTTTCAGTACAGCCTAGCATCTAAGACACACAAAAGCAACAAAACAACAAGTGTGTGTAGGAGCGGCTTGATGCATTTGGGGGCTTAAGGCGAAAATTGATTATTTTGTTTTAAATGCAAAATTACTACTAATTAACATGAATCACGTAGAATTTTTTTCTTATTTTAGAAATTTTATAGACAAAAAATTTGACAAAACTTTTCATACTTGTTGATGTGGCAGATTGATAGTGGTAAGAAAAAGAGTGATATTAATGGTGGACCTAGATAAGAACTAGTAAAAGTTTGCTAACTCAACTATTATGAAAAATGTTATGAAATTTTTTGTGGATTGCTCTCTTTTTTTTCTTTTTTTTGAGAAGTGCAACATTTACAATATTTTTCACAACAAATGCTAAGTGTAAAGTTACTTCTTGTTTTCTATTTGAACCCACCACTATAATTTTTTTTTTTTTGCCATCAATAACAAGTTAGAACAACCTGCTACTTAGGATTTGCTGTAAAACTGTTGTGAAAAATGTTGTGGACATAGCATTTCTCTTTCTTTTTTGTTTGTTTTCATTTGATAAAAAAATATAATTTTATTTATTGGTTACAAATAACCATATTGGTTAAAATTTGGGGGTCTTTCTTTTACTTAGGACCTTAGGGGACCGCATCAACTGCATCTAGCATTCAGCAGGCAGCATGTGTGTACAAAATATGAAATACACTGAACAAAGAAAATAAAATACAGCAATCCATACAACTATTTTTTTTTAATAAGTAAAAAATTATTAAAAGACTAGAGAGCACCACCAAGTACACATATGGTGTACTTGGGAGGCACCAAAAATAATAAAAATAAAAATTAGAAAAATTAGACAATTTCATAATTAATAATCATAAAGATGCAGCGTTGATCAACGGCATTTTTCATTGAACTAGTATAAAGATGCAACATTGATCAGTGCAAAAATGTTACTAAAAAAAAAGGCACAAACCAGCCTAGTCAGTCCTATTTGGTTCAGTTTTAGGTTTATAAAATGAAAATCATTTGAATCTAACTATATATTTCACATAAACCATGCCTACCCATTCGTTAAATGATGGGATGGTGAGTGAGTGTAGTCATCACCATTATTTCCTTTTTCTTTTTTCTTTTTTCTTTTTTGGAAAAAGAAGGGGGGGGGGGGGGGGGGGGGGAGGTTGCTGTAGTGAGGCACAAAACAAAAACAAATGAGAAAATTAGAACATTTGATAGGAAACAATAGGTACTTACATGTCTCTCGGCTTGTTCCCTCTGAGTTTGAAGGTCCCTCTCATTCTTCTCAGCTAGCGCTTTAGCCTAAAATGCAGACAACAATAACAACTTCAGTGAAACTACACTAATAATAAACACATTGAATGAACCATCGCCACCATTTAGCCCAAGTGGAATAAGTACGTTAAACCCATCCTGTGTACAAGGGAACAGAGAATAAATTAGACTAGTGAAAGACACATACCACACGCTCCTGGGTCCTCTGGTGGCGTTCCAACCTGGCTCTTCGTCTGTCTTCACTTTCTCCTTCAACATCCTGGAACTCTCCAGATGATGGAGTAGCTTTTACCAAGAAATAAAAATAATAAAACATACAGCAGCAACATGAGATAGGAGACCACAAAGAAGTAATATCACTACGTTATTACTAAAGCTGCGTTCAAACTACCTCTCCAAAAATTGACGAAAGATGTCAACAATATTTGCTGCCAAATTTGCTTCCCTAACAAAATCCATCCATCACATTCACACAACGTAACGTAAGGGAAGGTATCCTATGTTTATATTGCTATTGCTATTGCTATGCTCTCTCTCTCTGTGATAAAAATTTGAGATCCATTTTCCATGTGTTTGTCTCTTTCAGTTTTATTTTTATTTAGTATTAAAACCAGCAAGAATGAGGTTCTTTGCTACAGGAAGCAAAGATAACATTGAATAAATCAGCAACAAGATTACAGATTATAAACCCAACAGCAGCAAGAATGAGAATCAAATCACATATATATAGACGTGGAAAGAAAGAGGTATAAAATTATTTATCAACATTTAAAAAAAAATAAAAGATAGAGCAAGACACTGGACTACCAAATTAAAAGATCATAAATCCAGAAAATATACGAGCATGAGGTTGCATCTTTATTCTAATAAAATTTCAGATACTTACCAAAAACTAAACTAAACTAAACTATCCGGTGCATATAGGAGTTTGTGTCAGATCATTAATAGGCTCATTTTGCATCATTTTCACTCCCCCATTATCTAATTAACACAACACAAAATCAGAACAAGAAAACCAATAATAACACAATTAGAACAAGGGACTCAATATCAATACCAATAATAACAGAGATAAGAAATCGTGGAAAACCTTCAAAGACAAGCTCCATTTGAAGCGTGCTGGGGCTGCTTGGACCTCCTCTGTTCCTACGACACTTTCGGTTTCATATTTTGGAGGAGTGAGTGACAAAGAGAGAGAGATGGAGAGGTGGAGGCTGGCGGCGGCATGATTGTGGGTGCGGATTTGTGGGTGGAGGATGAGATGGAGGTCAGTGGCTCGCGGATCAGAGGGTGAGTCCTTGCACGGCGGCGGTGATGAGGCCTTACACCAAGGCACTGTGAGAGAGCGAGAGAGAGAGTGAGAAAGCAAGAGAGAGTGAGAAAAGGAGTTAGGACATGATTCAATTTTCATAACTTATTACACATAACTTAAACTCAAAACCAATCACTCATAACCCAAACCCCACTATCACTCAAAAACTCCAAGATTTTTGTTTGGTTATAAAATCCAGTCACATATCTCAACTTTTAAGTCCATTTTTTGCCAAAATGGTGGAGCCCACCCTACTGACACTACAACGTGGGTTTAAGATGCTACCCGCGTCCATTTTGTCTTCCCCCCTTTCATATTCTCCCATCAGACAACCCAGAAAAGCAGAGCACTCACCTAACAATGAGGTACCCCAAATCAACCAAGTAATAGGAACCTATAAGAATAGCATCTCTCAATCAATACCATGTATCCATGTACCATGATAAATTGTCTTCAAAAGCAAGTGTTTAAGTATTAAAAGAAGTTTCTAAGAACTATTAATTAACTAGGCACAAAACAAACTAATTGCATGTTCAATTAAGTACTCTCAAACTAAAACACCAGGTTATGCACAAAAGACAATCAGTAAATTATTAGGCCCTTTTCAACATGCACAAAAAACCACAGCAGTTCTTAGGCCCTTTTCCAAACATGGGTCTTAATCAAAATTTCAAGAACAAAAAACCATAGCAGTTGGTAACAGATTCAGAAAAAGAAGATGATATTTGGGACATCATGATTTTGCAATAATTGAAACACTGATGAGTCACTGAAATAACAAAGGGAAGAAAATCAGTTAAGAAGGAAAAAGGACTTACCTTTGAACAGGAATTCTTTTATAGATATTGTTAACACTATTTTCCCAGTCCCACAAGCTTTAACACTATTTTCAATTACTAAAACATAAAACCATTGCTAAGCCAGGTAAATGATAGAAAAAACTCAAAAGTTTCAGCACATTGAAATCATGTCCAAGCATCAATGCACCTCCCATTTCCAATCCTTTGACTTGAACCCTCACAG
Organism: Quercus tomentella; assembly: GCA_028535165.1. Classification (NCBI taxonomy): domain Eukaryota; kingdom Viridiplantae; phylum Streptophyta; class Magnoliopsida; order Fagales; family Fagaceae; genus Quercus; species Quercus tomentella. Next base: position 22,735,195 of record JAPQVY010000111.1, on the reverse strand, counting down.
AGACAGTACAAAAATTTGAAAATAGAACCCAGAGAATAAAGTCTTTCTATATTTACACTTGGATAAAATCTGATAAGTGATAACACTCTAGATTAAAAAAAAAAAAAAAAGTGGCAGGTCACAATTAACAAGAGAAGAAGCTCCATGAACTATGCATTAGGAATTTAGGATGCCACCAACAAAGAATATGATAAAAAGGTCCTTTTCTATTGCACAGGATTTTTAAGAAATCTAATACGCATTGCTACAGAATCTAGTATCAGCCTAGCTTGTGACCTCAGTACCTGACTGTAGGAGGTAAAATTTTAAGCCAATTATAAAATGCCACATCAAAATTTAATGGCAAATTCTGAATTAATGTCATTAAATTAACTAAATCAAATGATGACATGCGTCATCCAAATTGGCATCACATTGGCATATCAAAATTTGCCATGTGTCATTTGGCCCACAAGATAAAGATAAATTTCCTATTCAAAATTTATAGGTAATTATCTTTATTAAAATAAATAAAAAAATAAAATAAAGATAAATTTTCTATTCAAAATTGGTAGATAATTATCTTTATTAAATAAATTAAATAGAGATAATTATTTATCTTTGTAGATTATTATCTTTATCAAAATATGATCTTTATCAAAGATAAATAGAGATAATTATCTCTAAGAAGAATTTGGACCGATCAAAAGTCTGCTACATACTTTCAAGCATATCAATTCATAGTGGACCTTATCCTCTGAAATCACTATAAATAGAGGACATTCCCTCTCATTTTAAACACCAAGTTTTCAAGGGATCCAAGCTCTAGAGAAATTCTGTCTCAAGAATCTTTGAACAACTTGAAGCATCTTTGAACAACTTGAAGCATCTTTGAAGAACTTGAAGAACATTCAAAGGGCTTGAAGAACTTGAAGAACAACAAATCTCTATCAAGCTCAAGGCTAGAGATTCGTTGAGAAGACCGTTCAATCCATCTTCCAACCAAGTTCAAGAAGATCTATTGTTCGAGTTCTTTGAAGTTCTATTGGAATTAAGCTAAAAAGCCTCCATAAACCTCAACAAATCAAAATCTTTAAAGCTCAACGGATCAAGCCTCTAAAGCCTCGAAGAACTTCAACCTTAGAGCCTTCACTTTCGAAGACTTGAAGAACAATAAATCTCTAATAAGCTCGAAGCTAGAGATTTATTGTGAAGACCGATCAATCCGTATTCCAATTAAAGTCAAGAAGATTCTTGTTCAAGTCAAATTCAACAAAGATAGAATCAGCGGGTATTCTTTTGTAAAAGAATCGAAATAGAGATTGTACTCATTATACATCAATACAAATTTATATTTGCAAACAATATTTCTTTTCAATTGTTTGATTTTCTGCAATTGAGAAAAATTTGTGTTTACAAATTTTTGGCACGCCATGTGGGACAATCTCTACCTCTCATCTCTTCTTCATCAACTTGTCACATCCTTTGAAGCCATATGGCTTCAAAGAAGACTCAAATCAACAACCCTCTTTTTGGAACAAGTGAAGTTGATCCTACACTTGATTCAAACTCTGATATTCCTTATATTGGACCCATGACAAGGGGAAGGATAAAAGCCCTTACAGAAGTCTATGCTCAAACAAAACCCATACCCCAATCTTCGTCTGTTTTCAACACTTTTGAAACCGAGAAGTCACAAACAGCCTCATCTACTCAGGGGGCAAGCAAAGATGTAGCTGGCCTCATCAAAGAAATGTTGTCTCAACCAGCTTTGTCACCAGAACCAACACAAGAAGCTCCGATTGTTGACGAAGAGGATGAATCACTTGATGGCTCTGAATTCTCTTTTTCAGACGATATTCTTGCTTCCAAGCTTAGGGATTCTCCTTGCTTTGTTAGCTCATTTGCCATGCCAGTCATGATGACTAACACAACATCTCTGGAGGAACAAGTCTCGACTATAGCCCGGACTTTAGAAGAATTAATGAAGTCTATGAAAGAAAGGGAAGCAATGAGAGACGCACAAATAACTCTCCTAATGGATAAGATGGGGGATACATCTGGACCGAATTGTGAAGATGAAAGCTTTAGGCCGAAACAAACCCATAATGACAAACCCGAGAGTTCAACAAAGGATCTCAATTTCTCTACAGAGGGGTCTATCTCTCATGACCAGCTCAAGGAGTTAATCAAGGAAGCTATCAAAGACCAAGTTGGGGGTGGAAGTCAGGCGTCCATTGCCTACGCTAAACCATACACTCAAAGGATAGATCTCTTAAGGATGCCTCAAAACTATCAGCCACCGAAGTTCCAACAATTTGAGGGTAAAGGCAATCCAAGGCAACATGTAGCTCATTTTGTGGAAACTTGTAACAATGCTGGAACTTATGGGGATCTCATGGTCAAGCAATTTGTTCGCTCTTTGAAGGGAAATGCGTTTGATTGGCATACCGATCTAGCACCTGGCTCCATTGATAGTTGGAATCAAATGGAGCGAGAATTCCTAAACCGTTTTTATAGTACTCGGCGTACTGTTAGCATGATAGAACTCACCAATTCAAAGCAGTGTAAAGAAGAGCCTGTCATTGATTACATTCAACGGTGGAGAAATCTTAGTCTCAACTGCAAGGATCAATTATCTGAAGCGTCTGCAATTGAGATGTGCATTCAAGGAATGAATTGGGCTATAAGCTACATTCTTTAAGGAATAAAGCCTAAAACATTTGAAGAATTAGCAACACGTGCTCATGATATGGAGCTTAGTATTGCTTCCAATGGTCACCAAGGCCCGCCTGTTCAAGAACCCTACAATGGGAGAGAAAGACAAGATACTCGCAAAGGGGGCAAATTCCCTCCTAAATCGAAAAACAAGCAGTCTTTGATTGTAACTACTGCTCCTCTCAAAGTTCCAGTTAAACCCAAGATAAAAGAACAGACATATGCTCTCACACAAGAAAGAAGAAGAAGACCAACCTTGCAAGAAATGCAAGAAAAGCAATATCCATTCCCTGATTCCAATATCTCCAACATGTTGGATCATCTACTTGAGTTGAAGTTGATTGAGCTACCGGAGATGAAACGTCCTGAAGAGGCTGACCAAACAAATGATCCCAAGTATTGCAGATATCATCGCCTCATAAGCCACCCCATAGAACAATGCTTTATGTTGAAAGATAAAATCATGGAGCTGGCCCATCAAGGAAAGATCACGTTTGATGATGAAGTTGCAACTGCCAATCTAGCCATGGTAGCCTCAACAACCACTTCTACTTATTTCACCATTCAATTTGGCTCATTTGAGCCTATTGAGGTGAAAATAGCTTTCTCCCCAGTGCCAGTTCCCGAGGATTATATCTTTTCATCTCTTACATGTTATCAAGTAAGTGATGAAGAAGACTCTTCAGATAGTGAGAGAAATAGAGCGAGCTATTGTGTATAGAGCATATTGGTCTTCAATCATTTTCACTGATGATGATCGTTTGTTGGGATCCAAGATTCATAATCGTTCCTTATTTGTGACTGGCTACATTCGAGAACAAGAAGTCAATCGTATCCTTATTGATGGTGGATCTGCAGTCAATATCCTTCCACTCAAAATATTGAAAGAACTTGGAATCTCCTTGGATGAACTACTTCCCAGTAAATTGATGATTCAAGGTTTTAATCAAGGTGGACAAAGAGCTATTGGGAAGATTAGACTTCATATGCTCATTGGTGAAATGGAATCAAGTGCGCTCTTTCATGTCATTGACGCCAAGACCACTTACAAAGTGCTTATTGGAAGACCATGGTTGCATGAGTATGGTGTTGTGCCATCTACCTATCACCAATGCTTTAAATATTTCCAAGATGGAAAAGTTAAGAAGATAGTAGCTGATCACAAGCCCTTTACTGTAGCTGAATCACACTTTGCTGATGCAAAATTTTACTTGGAAGATGATACGCAAGAAGAAGCACAAGTCATCGTTTCACCATCTAGCAAAGAAGAAAACCTCCACTCTAAAACTTCAAGGATTGACTCTCCAATTGAGGAGAAGGAGGCCAAGCCAATTGAAGAGAAGGAAACCAAACAAACAAAGACTTCCACAAAAGAGAAGAAGCATCAAGCTTCTAAAGCAACTAAGGCAGCTCCTGTGTTACACTATGTCCCAATCACTAAAAGAAAAGAGGGCCAATCACCCTTTTCAGGAGATGGAGAGTCAGTATTGGAAGATCTGCAGGGATTAACTCTCCCAATTGCTAAAATCACAAAATCAAGAATCTCAAGCCAACAATTGAAAGGGTTCACAAGACCGTCCCAAGGGTCGATTGTTGAACATGGGACTTTGCCCACCAAACGAACCAAAGAGGGTTTTGACCCTAATGCATACAGACTCATGGCTAAAGCTGGTTATGACCATAAGAAGCCGAGTGGTTTGGGTAAACTCATCCCTGAAGCCTCTGGAAAAGAAGAACATAAGGTGTCAAAGGCTAAAGGTTTCAGTTTAACAAATTCTAAGGCTGGAATTGGATACACCCATCCAACTCATGTTCATATTCCTATCTGAAAAGCTAGTGTTTCTGTAATTTCAGCAAATTATGAGGAAGAAGAACAATCTTCGAATCTATCAAAGAAATCATCTGTTTTTGATCGCATTGGGCGACCCACTTCACATATCTCAGTCTTTGATAGGTTGGGGACTCAAGAAGATAACTCTGTTATTGACACTCAAGGCTCTATTTTCACAAGACTCAATCACTCAACTCCTTCTCAAGTTGGCACTCGAGGTTCAGTTCTCACAAGGCTCAGTCATTCAATCCCTTCTCGGCTCTCAAAAAATTTAAAGGCAAAACAAAAGCAGAATGAGAGGACAAATTTCCTTCCTAGAGGTGCTAACGACACACTTATTGTTGATCAAGATTCAAATGAGATTCGAAACTCCATTCCATCTCGTATGAAACGCAGAACCATTTGGGAAGTGAATACTGGAGAAGCCTTGACTGTAAAAAGGCGTACAATAGTGACCACAAACCAAGAAGTCGAAGATGATGTTAAGGATACTCCACCCATCTTTGAAGAAGGCATACAAGCTACAGTTGAGGAATTGAAGGAAAGCAACACTAATACAACTGAAGATGGTTTGAGAATTAGCCCCATCAACGGCAAATTCTTGAAGCATTACTATGATTGAAGTTTGAAATGCTCCTTGGTAAGAGCCTAAAACTGCCTACCTCAACACTCAAAGGGTACATGATGTTTTCCCATTACTCTTGAAAGTGTTCTAAAAAAAAAATAATTAAAAAAAAAAAAAAAAAAAAAAAAAAAAAAAGCCCGTTAGGTTGAAAACCTTTTTATAAGGCGGCCTAGGCAAAAGTTAAGGCACCAAAAAAAAAAAAGGGGGCCCGCTAGGTTGAAAACCTTTTTATAAGGCGGCCTAGGCAAAAGTTAGGGTATTAAAAGCTTGCTAGGTTGAAAACCTTTAAAAAGGCGGCCTAGGCAAAAGTTAGAGCAAAAAAAAAAAAAAAAACCCTCTGAACTACGTGTTTGACTTGATCCCCTTTCGGGTACGTAGGTAGCTTGGTATCATTTACTGAATTCAGTCACATCCTCCAAAAAAAAAAAATCCTCTGAACTACGTGTTTGACTTGATCCCCTTTCGGGTATGTAGGCAGCTTGGTATCATTTACTGAGTTCAGTCACATCTTCAAAAAAAAAAAATCCCCTTTTGAACTACGTGTTGACTTGATCCTCATTCGGGTACGTAGGCAGCTTGGTATCATTTACTGAGTTCAGTCACATCTTCAAAAAAAAAAATCCCCTTCTGAACCACGTGTTGCCTTGATCCCTTTTCGGGTACGTAGGTAGCTTGGTATCATTTACTGAGTTCAGTCACATCCAAAAAAAAAAAAAAAAAAAAAATCTCCTCCTGAACTACTTGATAAAAAACTTTCTTGAACCACGTGATGACTCAATCTCTCTTAAGTGCAACACAGGCAAAACTTGGTATGTCACACTAAGTGCAATCATAGTTTTGGGCAAGCATCACTATGAGATAGTCACTACAAGAAGACAATGTCACCATGAAAGCAAACATCATTGTGAGAATGTCTCTTGGCATCTCTAAAATGTGCTTTCTCTCTCATCTTTAAAGTCAAGTAGTTCTACCTTTCACGTATAAAGTCTTGGTGGTACATATCTCCTAATATCTTCAAAGACTTGGTGGTATCTCGCATTTTTGAAGTCTAGATTGCAACCTTTCAAAGTCATGTCGTCTTGCATTGTCAAAGTTGGCATTGCATTGCCTCTCTGTTGAATTTCATTGCTTTCCTTCTAAGTTGCGTTGCCTTTCATCTCAAAAGTTTGCATAGTGCTGCCTCTCATCTTCAAAGACTTGGTGGTATCTCCTTGCATCTTCAAAAACTCGATGGCACCTCTTTGCATCTCTAAAGTTTGGACTGAGTTGCCTCTCTATTGAGTTGGATCACCTCAAATCCTCGAAGTTTTGGTGTCACCTTCTCACATATTTAAACTTTGAATAGTGTCATCCCATATCTCTAAAGTCTGGTACTCATCATTTTATACCTTTAAAAAGTATCATAGCAAGAAGCCAATGCACATCCATTACAAAGATGCCAAAGCGCGTCCTTAGATTGTTGCATCGACAGTTGCTCCATTGCAAAGATACCAATGCACATCCTTGCATGGATAAACTCCATCTTCAAGATCATTTTCATCTTCAAGATTGTCTTTGTCTTTAAGACAATCTTCATCTTCAAGGCCTTGCATCGACAATCTTCATATTCAAGGCAGTCTTCGTCTTCAAGATTGTCTTCATCTTCAAGGCAAGTCATTGTCCTCAAGACTGTCTTCATTTTCAAGATAGTCTTTATCTTAGAGGCAATCTTCGTCTTCAGGTCTTGTATAGATCGTCTTCAAGCCATTCCCAATATAGAGGGGGAATCAAAATTCTGAGAGACATCATAGGTCCACTTAACAATGTCTCTTGAGTCTTTAATTTCAGGCCACCTTTCTGCAAATTGACCAATAATCGGCCTTTCAACGAGCATTGATATGTCTACTTCCTTAGCGTCATATGATTTTTTAGTAACAATAAGATACTTCTTGCCGAATGAAGAGAAGTCTTTGAAGAGCACCATGATGATAGGGTGAACCTACAAAAAAAAAAAATGTACAAAAGAATATGAACTACGGTGCAAAGAAGGTTAAAAAAAAGAAAAAAAGAAAGGGGCATGGACATGCAATAAAAAAAAAATAAAAAAAAAGGTTATTATATCCTCATATGCAAGTATTGCTCCACTGCAAGATATCAATGGACACACATCCTTGCATAGACAATTTTCATCCTCAAAGTAGCCTTCTTCTTCAATGCAATCTTCGTTGTCAAGATTGCCTTCGTCTTCAAGGAAGTCTTCATATCACTGATAGACTTCGTTGTCAAGAAAGTCTTCATCTTCAAGGAAGTCTTCGTATCTAGGATAGACTTCGAATCCACGATAGACTTCAATGTCAAAATTGTCTTCGCTTCATCTTCAAGTAAGTCTTCATATCCAAGATAGACTTCGTTGTCAAGATTGTCTTCCTCTTCAAGGAAGTCATCGTATCACAGATAGACTTCGTTGTCATCGTATCACAAATAGACTTCGTTGTCAAGATTGTCTTCGTCTTCAAGGAAGTCATCGTATCACAGATAGACTTCGTTGTCAAGATTGTCTTCGTCTTCAAGGAAGTCATCGTATCACAGATAGACTTCCTTGTCAAGATTGTCTTCCTCTTCAAGGAAGTCATCGTATCACAAGTAGACTTCGTTGTCAAGATTGTCTTCGTCTTCAAGGAAGTCATCTATTGTCAAGATTGTCTTCGTCTTCAATGAAGTCATCGTATCACAGATAGACTTCATTGTCAAGATTGTCTTCGTCTTCAAGGAAGTCATCGTATCACAGATAGACTTCCTTGTCAAGATTGTCTTCGTCTTCAAGGAAGTCTTCGTATCATAGATAGACTTCGTTGTCAAGATTGTCTTCGTCTTCAAGATTGTTGTTGAGGTCGTTGTCTTGGTAGCTACTTGGCTTGAGGAACAAAATAAACTCTTGCAAGTTCTTCGTAGTGCCACTAAATCATCATATTACCTATTCTAAATGGAGGTGGAACAATACAAAACACTTGCAAGAAAAGAAATTCACAAGTAAGAAAGCTTTGTACAAGAATGTACCTCCAAAGATTTCGGTGATGGAACTCTTCCAAAATTTGAGGCTAAAGTATTCCAAGATGGACGGTGGCTACATAAAAAAAAAAAAAGTAGCAAAGAATAAATTAGATCCATATTAAAAACTAAAAAAAAAAAAAAAGAGAAGAAGAGAGCAGAAGGAAGATACTCAACCAATATTCGTATAGATTGATAAAACTTGGTGCAATCTATGTTATAGATTTGACGCAATCTACTCAAATGGTGGTGATGATTGTTCTTCTAATTAAAGAGATAAACTTGATGCAAGGCCGGGTACTACAAGAAGAAAAAGAGTAATGAGCACGGTTTAAATATATATATATATATATATACACACGAGGTTTGCTACCTGACTGAGAAAGAAGAAAGAAAAAAAAAATCTTATGCCTTTTTCAAGAATTGTTCTTGAGATTCCAGAACTTATGCTCTATGCGGGGAAAATTATGAGTTATGTGTGGCTGGAGCTGCCCTTTTATACTGCCAGTCAGAGAGAGTTTAATTGCAACTAAAACTCATCCAGTTAAGACTAGATTGGCCAGGAAAAGAAGTCAAAATAAAGAAGAATTCTTGTACCTGATGGAATGGATAAAGCAGTGCGAGTCCCTCTGTTCTGCTGGGAATTAAATTCTAAAAAAGTTTATGTCGCAACGGACACTAACTCCTGTCTATTACGCTTAAGAAAGTGCAAAGAATCATCCTTGCAATTAAACAAGCAAGTTGGGGCTTATCTAAAAAATGGAGTTTCAGTCCTTATATGGTTGGGACATTGATATCAAACAGTCTCAGGTTATTTGTTTAATTCCTACCTATCTAATCAAAGACCACTTTGGCTAGGAAACCGATTCCCTCTTGAGGTTATCTTCTCATGGGAAGGGAATTCTTCTTCAGCTTGGACTAGGAAAAAGAAACGTGGCTTCTTGCATGGTGGAGTCTTGCATGGGTGGATTCTTGCATGCATGAGAACTCTACTATTACATTAGACAATCTCTACTTGGGCAGTGAACCAACAGTGGGCTCATTGTGATATATAAATTATATAAAAAAAAAAAAAAAAAAAAAGAAGGTATGTGTATATGAAAGGTGCTGAAATTAATTGCATCAAAGCATGAAATTTGTCGAGACTTGATCACTTTCTACACTCAAAATTGTGGACATAATCAAGTCTCGAGGGGGCATTTGTAGGAGGCAAAATTTTAAGCCAATTATAAAATGCCACATCAAAATTTAATGGCAAATTTTGAATTAATGTCATTAAATTAACTAAATCAAATGATGACATGCGTCATCCAAATTGGCATCACATTGGCATATCAAAATTTGCCATGTGTCATTTGGCCCACAAGATAAAGATAAATTTCCTATTCAAAATTTATAGGTAATTATCTTTATTAAAATAAATAAAAAAATAAAAAAAAGATAAATTTTCTATTCAAAATTGGTAGATAATTATCTTTATTAAATAAATTAAATAGAGATAATTATTTATCTTTGTAGATTATTATCTTTATCAAAATATGATCTTTATCAAAGATAAATAGAGATAATTATCTCTAAGAAGAATTTGGACCAATCAAAAGTCTACTACATACTTTCAAGCATATCAATTCATAGTGGACCTTATCCTCTGAAATCACTATAAATAGAGGACATTCCCTCTCATTTTAAACACCAAGTTTTCAAGGGATCCAAGCTCTAGAGAAATTCTGTCTCAAGAATCTTTGAACAACTTGAAGCATCTTTGAAGAACTTGAAGAACATTCAAAGGGCTTGAAGAACTTGAAGAACAACAAATCTCTATCAAGCTCAAGGCTAGAGATTCGTTGAGAAGACCGTTCAATCCATCTTCCAACCAAGTTCAAGAAGATCTATTGTTCGAGTTCTTTGAAGTTCTATTGGAATTAAGCTAAAAAGCCTCCATAAACCTCAACAAATCAAAATCTTTAAAGCTCAACGAATCAAGCCTCTAAAGCCCCGAAGAACTTCAACCTTAGAGCCTTCACATTCGAAGACTTGAAGAACAATAAATCTCTAATAAGCTCGAAGCTAGAGATTTATTGTGAAGACCGATCAATCCGTATTCCAATTAAAGTCAAGAAGATTCTTGTTCAAGTCAAATTCAACAAAGATAGAATCAGAGGGTATTCTTTTTTAAAAGAATTGAAATGGAGATTGTACTCATTATACATCAATACAAATTTATATTTGCAAACAATATTTCTTTTCAATTGTTTGATTTTCTGCAATTGAGAAAAATTTGTGTTTACACTGACATTCAATCATCTGTTTATATGTGAAGCTTGTTCAAATTATCAAGAACCTGCCTTACATGTCTAATTGGAATCAATAATGACAGACAATATGGTCATACAATTTGTCTAGAAAAACAGATTTCTGTAGGTATTAACCAGCAAACACTTCAGCTCTGAGGTAAATTGTCTTTATGCATGACAGTAGAAAGAGTTATTTCGATCAGTCTTGAAATCTAGAAATGATGACCAGTGCTATATTTTTCAAATTGCAATGATTAAACCAGTGAAAGTTTAGATCCAAGAGATGTGAGCGTCTGTACTTAATGATAATGCAACAATTTATAGATATTAATACTTAAATTTTGACAATACATGAGTTCAAGGAAACCATTAAGCCTTTTTCTAAAACACCCGCTTGATTAGACATCAAGGTCAATATTGCTTTAACCTTGGAGTGGGTTGAATGGTTTTTTGATGCAGGAAACGCAAGAAGATTATTATTATTATTTATGTTTGCAAGTCAATTGTATTTTTATGTTTTAGGTCCTAGCAAGGTTATTTTTGTAATAAGGCAATTAGGGTTTTCTAGCCAATTAGAACTAAGATTTAGCAATCCTTTATAAGCAACCTATTGTACTCCTTAAGGAGATAGTTGATATTTTGATAAATGAAAAAATGGTCATTTGGACTTTCTTTGGTTTGGTGCTGACTCCAGGTCTACCCTAGGTGCTGACTCCTAATGGTTTTCCCGCCTAGTGCTGACTCCAAGCCAAGCCTAGGCGACGACTCCTAGGTCATATCCCTTTATTTTATTGTTGCTTCAGTTTTGTTCCGATTGTCCTACGTCAGTTTTGGTATCAGAGCAAACATTGATCTGTTGAGGCATCACCATAAGAAAGAACCAGAAAATATCACCCAAAAAAAATCATTGCCATGTTTCTCATCCCATCAAACCACAATACCCACACAAAAGCCAACCACCATAAAGGAAACCAGATCCAAAAAACCCATAACTCACTCCATTAGAACAGTACCGCAATAATTCGTTAATACCGATCTCACCCCATTGTTCCAAAGCCACTGCCCACAACCATCACAAGCTGCCAGAAGGGCCAACCACCACAACCACAACACCATCGGAAGCCTCAGCCTCACACGCCACTGGTTCTACTACAACGCCAAACCTGCATCTATCCAATCTCATGAGGTAACCCACTGGCCTGTCTAAATTCCCCTATTCCCCTTCTTTAGCCATTTACGTGACCTACCTGATCTAATTATCCTTAAACACATCTAACCCGACCCACTTTTATAACTCAGACCATTTCCTAATCCAACCCATTTGTTACTCAAGTTCCCCTCTCTTGCTTTCGACACATCCAATTATGAAGCCTTTTTTATTTTAGTATTCCCTAACCCAGTCCAATTAAAACCAACCAACCTAACTCATTTTTAAACCCAAGCCTTTAAGTGAGTGCCCACCACTAGCCCAAAAAAAAAAAAAAAATCAAAACCAGTCCTATACCCCTCCACTGCAAAACCCACCCTGGCTCAATTTAGAAAACATATAAGCAGTCATATTAACTCATTAAACCCAGAAGCCAACCCGTGCATATCAAGTGTTATTCAACTTCGTAGAAATTTTCCATATTGGTGTTTTGTGACTCCAAGTCTGCTCTGAAAATGACTGCCTTTAATAGAGAAATTGAGAAGGAGATTAAGGAGGCTGGGAATACACTCCTTACCCCTCCTTCCTCCATTGATGATCTCCTCACTCTTCTTGATAAAGTTGAAAATTTGTTAGGATATGTGGAGCAAGAACCATCCAAATCATTGCGAGATGCACTTTTACCCTCAGTGAAGGCACTAATCACTAATAAACTTTTGCGACATGCTGAAATGGATGTGAAGGTTTCAGTTTTATCTTGCATTATTGAGATTACAAGGATAACAACACCAAATGCCCCATATAAGGATGAGCAAATGAAAGAAATATTTCAATTAATTTTGGCAGCATTTAAAAATATGTCTCATGTGTCTACTCGCTCTTAACAGAAGGTGGTTTCAATTCTTGATACCATTGCAAAGGTCAAGTTCTGCTTAGTGATGCTAGATCTTGAGTGTGATGCATTGGTTGTTGAGATGTTTCAAATTTTCTTGAAGGTAATTAGGTCCAACCATCCACCTACTGTACTTTCAGCCATAGAAATAATTATGAATTTGATCATAGATGAAAGTGAAGACATTTCCTTGGATCTTTTCAGTTCACTTTTTGCTAGTGTAAGAAAGGAAAATTAGAATGTTTCACCTATTTCATGGAAATTGGGGGAGCAAATAATCACTAGGATTAAAGCCCAGCCAGAAAAGATAATGGCACCCACTCAAAAACTACCTAGCAAGCTTGAGGGTGCACATGATGTGAAAGTTGAAGTAGTTAATTGTGCTTCTAATCAACCCTCCATCATGCTTAAAGATCTACATCTTGGTGAAGTCAAAGAGGTTAAAACTACATTGTTTCCTATGGTTCATAAGGTTCAAGATGAGATTATACTAATTCCACACATTGATTTTGTTATTCCAAATGAGTTTGATGTGGTGGAATTCAAGATTTTTCTTTTCTTTGTGCTCCCTAAGGTAATTCCAGACTTGAAGCAAGTGTTACTTGTCAACATTCTACTCCTTCAATGCATTAAAACTCGAGGTCAAGTTTTCTCCAACCAAAGGAGAATGATGTAGGAGACGCAAGAAGATTATTATTTAGTAATATTTATATTTGCAAGTCAATTGTATTTTTATGTTTTAGGTCCTAGTAGTTTATTAGGCTATTAGTATTTTAATTTAGAAGCAAGGTTATTTTTGTAATAAGGCAATTAGGGTTTCCTAGCTAATTAGAACTAGGGTTTAGCAATTCTTTATAAGCAACCTATTGTACTCCTTGAGGAGATAGTTGATATTTTGATAAATGAAAAAATGGTCATTTGGTCTCTCTTTGGTCTAGTGCTGACTCCAAGTCTACCCTAGGTGCTAACTCCTAGTGGTTTTCCCACTTGGTGCTGACTCCAAGTAAGGCCTAGGTGTTGACTCCTAGGTCATATCCTTTTATTTTTCCATTGTTTAGTTTTGTTCCAGTTGTCCTGCGTCATTTTCCTTAGTAAAAAGGCTGAAAAGTCCTTCTCTGCATACCTATTATAGAATTAAAGCCAAGTGGCTTTTTTGTATCTATATTACTTTTGATAGTATGAACTCAAATTAATCGAAACCCACCTTGATGATTTTCTTTCAAGCTCATGATTATTTGGTGGACAATAATGTAGGAATCACATGTTGCTAGCACTTTGCTTATCTTTTTATTTTTCTTTTTGTTTCCTACTGTGTGACACTTTGCCTTTGTGCTGTTGGTGTTATTGGACTAGCTTGTTCAAATGTGTTAGGGTCATATTTTATGTAATTGGCTAATCCTTTGACAAAATGCACTTTACTTGTAATTGGGTAGATGTAAGATGGGTTTAATACATCAAGAAATATATTGTTCAAAGCATATCAAGTGATCGTATTGAAAGTTATGAAGATTGGTCCAAGAAACAAGTGAAGAAAAGTCATTCATTAAGTTTCGATAGATGCCTGCTATCGAGACTTAATGTGCAACTTGATAGATAGCTTGACAGAAACTCGATCTATTAAGAACTAAGATTTTTAGTTTTCCAGATCTAAATTTCGGCCCAGGCTTATGAATTTGTTTAGGGTTTCTTTTCTCATAACCTTAGATATATATATATATAAGGCTTATTTTAAAAGCCCTCACACACGGATACAAAGACCAAGAGATTTATTTTCTTAGTGAGAAGCTACTGCGTTTGTACGCCAAAGGGTTTTGTAACCAAGTGCTTCCAGATCTTCATTGTTGATAAAGTGAAGAACTTTGCAACCAACAACATCTATCCAAGTTGCTGGAGTTAGTCACGTACTGAAATCCGTGCAAAGGGTTAGTCACAGATTAGAGATTTGTGCATCAAGGGAAAAAAGGCTACTACAAGATTAAGTCCAATTGGGTATTAAAGCGAAGATTCAACTGTAGGTTGCTATTTTGAGATAGGCCTAGGTAATTAGTAAGATTTCTTATACTTGTAACCACTTGATTGTTAATTAGTGGATTCTTGGGAGTGGTAATCTTAAAATTACTCGGTGGGTTTTTGGTTTTCCCCATTTGTCATCAAATCACCATGTCAATTTATTTTCCGCAGCATTTAGTTTATTTGGTAATTTGTTGCTGCCTTCACAATTTGCATGCAATTGAACCTAATTAATCAACTTAGGTAATTGAATTAATTAACCGGGGTCAAGATATCTTAACCCAACAAAATATTTTTTAAATTAAAATTTAAAATTAAGAAAAATACAAATGCATCTCATGAGAAGCTTAAAACAAGAGAACTCCCCATAAAGATGGTTAAGCATATTTCACATCTACTAAATTTTTGCTCAGCTATGCTTTCATTGCTTTAACTTGCAAATTGTCTTATCTAAATGTACCAACACAAAGCCAGACAATTAACGAATTTAAGTTTGGATAAAGAAGTTAATTTTATTGAATATGTAATATAAAAGGAACATTTTCTAAAAACAACCATCCAATCCTTCAAAGATTGTAACAATGTTTGCCTGATGCTCTGAGTTGGCCATTCAATTCCATTAAAATTAATACTATTTTTTTAATTCCAAATATCCTAAGAGATACCAAAGAACCACATTAAGTCTCATCTGACTGATCAAAGTGGTGATAACAGACATTAAGCCTTTACATTAGAAGTTAAAAGGGTCCACTTTAGTCAATTAAAGGAGAAAAACAGAAAAAAATTTAGTTAATTTTTCATTTCAACAGAATCAAAGGATATGTAAGGAGAGATATATAAGTTTTGAGATTTGAGTTCATTTTCCTTTGATTTTCACATGGAGCAAGTAATTACTAGTAAAAAATAAAAGGGTTGTCAACATCAGTCCACGGGGTAAAACCCATTTTAACATCCAAAGTAGAATACCAAAAAAAATTCATAAAACAGAAATTAAAATGAACAAATCTGACAATGGACATGGAAGATGGAGAGGGAGAGAGAGATAGTTTGCACCTAGGAGAAGATCACGAAAATAAGGGCCTGTTAGGGACACCTAACAGTGACAAAGCTCAATGTCACCGGTGACGATTTTGACACTCCTCGGTATTTTGTCTTCAATCATGAAGTGTTCATCTCAGGTGATTTCAGTGCTTTGGTTTAGATTCTCAAATGCCGCTGGAAATGAAGAAGATGAAATGTGAGAGGAGGCGGAGAGAAGGAAGTGGGAAAGAGGGAAAAGTGTTGCTGAAAATTTTGGGGAAGAAATGAACTGAAATGAGGAGCTAAGCAACAGTAATATCAAATGACTTATGATGATTTGATAATGCATTGCACATGGGTCACACGAAGTCACTCTATTTACCAAACTGTCACTGAAAATCAATTTTGAACTTTTGGAAATACAAAATTTTTGTTCCCAGTTTCCATCACCCAAAACTCAAATTTTTGAGTTTTGAGTGATGGAAACAACACTTAAAAACCTAGCCATACACTGTTCTTTCTGTGGGTCCCACAATATTTGGATTATGGGTGATGGAAACTGAGTAATAAATTCCATCACATCCAAACAGCCTCTAAGGGTCTGTTTTAAATTCCTAGGGTTTTTTTTTTTTTTTGCAGGACCTATAGCTGCACTTCTTGAATGCGGCCATAGGCCCTATGCACAAAAACATGGCTGAAAACCCTAAAAAACACTAAACACTTAAAAACACTTAGCCGCGTTTTTAAAACACGGCTATAGGTCAGTAGTTTAAGATGCATTTCCTAGAAACGCGGCTAAAAAACGTGGCTATATTGTTAATCTGATGATAGTGCACTTTGTCCCCAAGATAGTAAGCAATTATGTCCAAGACAAGTCTCAGATTTGTGCTGCAAGCCCAGGGGATTATTACTTGTTAACTACCACTGACAATTATTTCCTAAATAACCCTTAAAGTTGTTGGGGGTGTCAACATGAGGGAGAGAGGAGAAACAGGGAGTGTTATTTGGGAAAATGGTGTAATCTCTGTAATCGTGTGAGTAGTGAAAGCCCTGGCTGATTTTACTTAGACAGAACCTGAGTGAGTGTTGTGCATAAAAGAGACTGAGTGAGTGTTGTGCATAAAAGAGCCTTGTACTTTGAGGCAAAGTAATAAAATTTAAGAGTTCACTCCTATAAATTCTTAGTGTGCTATGCAGAAGAAAAAACGAAGGGTGTTAATGGGGGAATATAGTGTAATCTCTTTAATTGTCTGTGTATTGTAGGCCTCTTAGTGGCTGAATTTTACAAAGGCAAAACCTGAATGATTTTTTATGAAAGAGAGCCTTAGTGTGCTTTGTACTTTGTGGGAAAGTAATAAACTACTTTTGTGCTATGCATGTGTAGATTACCATATTCATACAAAATGTTGTTTAGTTTCCTTGTGTGACTGTTGTTTATTGTAAGCCTTAATGGCTGAATTTTACTAATGCAAAACCTAAGTGTTTTGTGTAAGATAGCCCTAGTGCCCATGTGGTAATGTGGCTTCAAATTGCACTTATTTTTTTTGAAAAGTAAACAATTGAAACTAAAACAAAGAATGTAGTTCTCCAACATCCAAATGCAACATAAAGGTGGCAATGTCCAATTACACTTTTTCAAAGCACAACTTTTCTAAAATTCACTTATTTCTAGGTAGAACTATTTTAAATAATGTCATTTTCAAAAAGCTAAAAAATAAGTTATACCAAATGGACACTTAGTGTTTGTTTGGAAACAGCTTATTTAGCTTTTTGCTAAAAACTTTTTACTGTAAGTGTGCTAAAGTATACTTGTACCTTGAAAAAATTTGAAATTAAACCATGTAATTAAATCAAGTTTTTTTAAAGAAAAAACAAATTCTTAAAAGCTTATTTTAAATTTTGTATTTGATGACTACCATTCTTGAATTGTCCAATTAATGGTAATAGATTGGTCTTTCAAATGACACGCAATAGGAAAGTAATTTCAAAGACAACTATGTAGGGAATTAACACGAAATTCCCAACCTGTGAGAAACAAAAAAAATAGAGAAAACACATGCCAAAGAAAAATAATCACATGCATAAAACAGTATTTACGTGATTCGGCATATATTAGTAAAACCTTTTTTATAATCTATAGAGTGGGACTATAACTACAGTAGCACCGCTACTATGTCTATACTATGCCTATACTATGCTTGTATTTGGTATGGGTAGTGCTTTGGGTACCCATTGATTAGATTACATTAATGGCACTTAGGTTGGACTAAGAAAAAAAAAAAAAACAATGTTTTGCACACAAAAATTTCACATCATTTTTTACACCAATTAAACTGGCATGAAAAAAAATGAAAAAAAAGGATGATTGTACATTTACTCTTTAACCTTTATCCTTGAGTAATGCAACGGGCATAACAATTTCATAATAAAACCTAGATGACAAGCAAATTTTTTTTTTTCGTATAAATCACCACTAATATCACTTTATTATGAAAATGTGGTGCTCCTAACTTTATTCTTATCTCTTATTTGAAAGTAGTGTTAGCTCCCCATTTTACAACCCACATTTAACCTCACATAGAGGATAAAAGGGTAATTTCACCTTGGAAATAGGCATCTTAATTGTGGCCATTAGATCCTTAATTTCATTTCATCAAAATGACCTTGATGTTGTAACGATCAAATCGACTTGTCATAAGCCCTAATCGGACCATTAGATTGAAAATTATCATCAAATCAAGTTTTAATAGCCGAGATGCACTATCACAAATTGAGTCCGACTATATGTGATTATGAACAATTGATTCTAATTGGTTATAACTATAATCAATTTGAGATTAATGATGTATCATAATTTGATTGGCTAGGACTAAATTTTATGGTAAGGTTGCACACACTTAATTAATTAGATAGTCAAATATTAATTATTCAATGAGTAATTTGTGTAATTATCTTTTTAATTAAGGTAAATTTGGAACTAATTAAGCATAAGAACGAGACAATTCTGATCAGAATTGAGTAAGATATGATTTTTTGAATTTGGCTCTGCAAGCTGGTACATTAGTTATGGGAAAGTCGAATTTTTCTTGCTCATCTCTCCCACCAATCTCTACATTTAATGCACCAAATTTCCCCAAAGTCTAAAATAAGGTCTAGGTTCATTATTCTTTTTGATCCTTTGTCAACCCTCATTAAATGACCTTCCATTCATATTTTCTCCACCACTACTACATAAAGACCCCCTCTCCTCTATTCCAAAGCACACTAAAACCCCCTATCTTCTCCTCTCTTGAGTTCTAGTGAAGTAGAGTAGTCTTGTCATCTCTTGATCTTCTTGAGATTCAAGATATTGAGTGAGACTCACTCTCGCTCTCCTAGTTCTTCTTTTTTCCTCCACCCTTAGGACTTCCACCAAAAGTCTCCTCCTCCTCCGGTGGATCTTGCATGCAAGTATAATCTCTATTCTTAACTCGTTTTTCATATTGCTATAATGTTAATTTAAGATTAGAGCATGCTAGTGTTTATTTAAATTCCTTGAATATGTTTGAATGTTCTTAAATGTTCTTATGTGTCCTTCACATATTCCTGGTTGTTCATCACATGTTCGTACATAACACTAATTTTGATTTTAAATCCACATCAAAAACATGAAAAAGATGTTTGTTTCATAATTCTTTCAAATTCTTGAATCTAGGATATCACCATCCACACACGTTCCTTAGAATCTATTTTTCAATCCAAATGTAATGCTTAATAAATTGAATTAGGGTTTATCACATGCACACACATTAAATTCAACATGCAAATTGATTGATAACATATTGGATGGTGTGATATGAATGTTGGCCGCCATAATCTAGAAGATCAGTTTCACCGGGCAAGGTGGGTGCC
Source organism: Quercus tomentella (assembly GCA_028535165.1). Classification (NCBI taxonomy): domain Eukaryota; kingdom Viridiplantae; phylum Streptophyta; class Magnoliopsida; order Fagales; family Fagaceae; genus Quercus; species Quercus tomentella. The sequence goes on along the minus strand of JAPQVY010000111.1, from coordinate 22,715,761 downwards.
TAACACCTTCCCACCTTGTAACATAGCTTCCGAACTTAGATCAAGGGTTGATAGATCAATGCTTATCTTTATAATTTTCAATTTCTAGATTGTAACTAGGAAACAAAGCCATGTACTTTATCTTAAATTGTATTTAGGACCAAAGTCATGTAATTTCCTATGATCAATGTAAATTCAATTTCAAATTAATAAAATGATGAATTTTTCAATTATGGTTTTCTTATTTATTCCAACAGTTAAATAAATGGTAACTCCATTATAAAACCCTTAATCTAAAGGGAGAAAATATAATCAGTCAAACCTTCATTTTGAGGGTCAATAACATGACTCCACCCATTCATGTGAGTTTGGCCCAACTTCCAAAAACAGGCTGGGGGCATGGTTTCTCACAAGTAGTATCAATCATTTGAAATATTTTGTTTTAGTCCTTATACTTTAATTTTGTGTCAATTTTTTTTTTTTCCCTTTTTACTCCTTGTTATGGTTTTAAATTGAAAATGTTCTACAGAACTTTATTATTAATTTACTATGTTATAGGTGTGTACATAACACCACTAAGGCATGGGAGAATGTATGAGTGGTTGAATTTGAACCTTACACGTGGAGCAGCTGTGAGGGAATGGAGAGTAGGTGTTGGCTAAGAGACTTTGTCTTGGTTAGTGATAAATGTGTGACTGCCTTGGGAAGGAAGTAAGATTGACACCTAACATGGTACTCAAGTACTCACCAAAAGGGAGATACTGACCTTTTAAGGTCAGATACTATGAGGACACCCCTTATTGGTTGAGTGCATCATGAGTCACCTTGGGGAACACGTGTACCAATCACAGTACTCCTGATGTCCCTCTCAATGTCCAAGACTAGTCTTCCATGTAGTAGCAACGCTACCCACCCATGGGTCCCAGTGCCACGTTGGTGCAGCCCTTATCCCTTAGTCAGCAGCTAATATTACAACAGTAAAAAAGATCTTAAAAGATAGAATATGATGACTTGACACATGTCCTTGTACTCAGCCATGTTCCTTAGAGTATAAAAGGAACATGCAGTTGAACTTCTAGGGCAAGAACCCAACCAGATATTTTGAGATGAAAGTGGAAAGTTGGTAGGAAAGAAAGGCAACTTTATTGTAAATTTTTCTCCTTTTGATACATAATACGAACTGAGCCGAGCAAGAATGTTACGTTCTTACTAAACCTGTGGTTTTTTTCCCTTCTCTAGGATTTTCCACGTACATCTTGTGTTATTTTGATAATCATCTTCTTCTTTTTGTCTAAATGTGCATCTTTTTCGTGTCCTACCATCACTTTCTCTATTTCCTTATTTTGAGTGTTGAGTATCATGTCAAAGCTCACATCTATTCGGGCTTTCTCGTGCAAATGTACTATTAGACAACTTATTTCACTTCCATAAATAAACTCAAATCTAACTTGCACGTACATTTTTGGCGACTCCGTTGGGGATCTCTAGTTATTTTCCTTTTTAAAGGTGTTTTCATTGAGTTATACACCTCTGTTTGCAATCACTTTCTCTATGTCTTCGAGAAAGAAGGTGGTTGCTGGGACACTAGCTGGTGTGGATGAGAACCACCTGTCAGAACCAAGTACATATCACATATCCATGCATTCTGAAGGCGCAGGGTCTTTAGGTGAAACTGCTCATCATGAGAGCAGGGTGATGATGGCTGCCATTGAAGACCTTCAACGTTCTTAAGCTGCTATGTGGGTAGAGTTCCAGTCCTTACGTTAGGAGACAACTGTACCTCAGGCTCCTCAAGGTCCTTAAGGGTCTCCTTACCTTACTAGGGAAGATATACACGCTATTCTGTTTGAAGCCAAGAAGATAGAAAGTGTTGTCTATGTTGATACCAGGTCTCCTTATCCTAAAGAAATAGTTGGGAAACCTTATCCTTCTAATTACACACCTCCTATATTGCCTAAGTATTATGGCATAATTGAGAACGCTAGAGAGCATATTAGGTGGTATGTAGATGCACTAATAGCTCACTTTCACCACCACAAGTTGAAGCTCAAAGAGTTCTCTAAATCTTTAGAAGGTCGAGCTTTTACTTGGTATACCAGTCTCACACCAGGGTTAGTGCTAAGCTAGAACGATTTAGCAACACAGTTCATGAAAAAGTTCTTTGTTTTGGAAGAAAAGCTTATGTTGTTCTATAACACGAGAAGCAAAGGGTGTCTAAGGGATTGCTGGAGTATATTCACAGGTTTAGGGATCTCTCTCTACTGTGTTATGATCTTGTGGAGGAAGAGAGGCTAGTGGATGTTTGTATCACGGGTATGTTGTATGAATATCGGCCTTACTTAGAGAATCTCTAGATCTCTAGTTTTACAAGACTTGTAGAGGCTGCAAAGAGGACAAGTATGTTTGTAAGGAAGCCTTCAAAGGGATCAGTTTCATAAACTGTGGGTGCTCCTAGACAACCGTGGAAGAGAGAAAACAAGAAAGTGAAGGTTGCTGTGACAGAAGAATCTAAGAAGATGGCCAAAGGAAAGAAGAGGGATAGAGGTGGTATTCTCCCTCCTTTTACCGTGTCCACTGAAGAGTTGTATAGCATTCTAGAAGTTTGGGTGAAAGATGGTGTAGTGACATTGCCTGAATGTAAGCATGAGCCTATAGAAAAGGAGAAGTGAAATCCACTTTATTGTAGGTATCACAGGAGATGTGACCACCATACTATGAATTGCTATGCTTTGAGAAATATCTTCCATGATAAGGTAGCCAAGGGAGATTTGGTTATCAAAGCTGGGAAAAGAGCTGACCCAAGAATGCGTGGCTAGAGGTGGCAATGACTTTCTTCATAGATCGTGAAGATCCTATGAAGGAAGAATCAGAGAACATGGCTAGTAGTAGCTCAGCATCGCCATCATTAATAAATGAAGAGATGATAGCGAGAATCCAGCAGGAAGATAAAATACATTCCTTTCTCGAAAGAATAGGTCTTAAACTGATGGCTAGAAGAGAAGCAGCCCAGGCCTTAAATGGGGTGATGGAAAGGAACCACGAAATGGCCACTATTGAACGAAGTCTGATGCAAGTGGCATACTAGGAAGCAAAGGATTCACTCACTTTCTCTAATAAAGATCTAGTTTATTGAATTGTTGACAGTGATAGACCTTTGTATGTCACTACCTTTGTGGGAGCATCTCGAATCAAAAGGGCATTGGTGGACACTAGTGTGTCCACTAATATTCTAACTCTCCCAACTTTTGATGCTTTAGGAATCCCGAGGGAAAGAATTATTCCAGAGCCAATGCAGGTGGCAGGAATAGGAGCTTTACAGCATAATAATTTTGGGCATGTGTCTTTGGACTTGAGGGTTGGGCCAATTCAGGCACCTACTCTTATGCATGTAATGGAAGGGAATACATTTTACCACATCATCCTAGGCTGTCCATGGCTGAGGGCGTATAAAGCAGTGGCTTTCACATACCATCAATGTGTGAATGCCATCTAGAGGAACAAGCAAGTAGTTATTGAGGCCACCAAGATGCCTTTTGATAGAGCAGAGCTTCATTTCGTCGAAGCAGTTTTATATCAAGAGTATGAACTTGAAGGTTAGAATAGGATTCTTCCTTTCAATCCTATTGCTTTGCAAGCAGAAGAGGAAAATGATGGCGAAGTGGTAGAACCAGAAAGGCCTTCCAAGATAAGAAGGGTCACCAGGCCTGATGGTCGAGTGGTGTATGAATTCTGATGGTTAAAGGAAGGGGATGAGGAGAATGGCGAGCCTAATTCCCTTAATCCAACACAACAGCCAAAGGAAGTTCATATAGTTGAGAAGTTTGTGAAGGAAGCCCTCGAGTGTATGAATGATGGTGTTAAGAACGTACAAGAAGAGCTCATTGAGGTCAACCTGGGTGATGGTGAAGAAGATGAGAAAATGGTAAATATTAGCAAGAATCTATCTGAAAAGGAGAAAGGAAGGCCGGTAGCTCTGTTGAAAGAGTACAAGGATGTTTTTGCTTGGAGTTATCAAGAAATGCTAGGTTTAAGTCCGAACTTTGTAGTGCACAAGCTGAAGGTGGATCCTAATGTTAAATTTGTGAAATAGCCACCGAGGAAATATCATTTAGATGTTGAGGAAAAGATAAAGCTTGAAGTACAAAAGTTTTTAAAGGCAAAATTCATTGAGGAGATTGAATGTCCAAGCTGGTTAGCTAACATAGTTTCTGTAAAGAAGAAAAATGGCCAGGTAAGAGTTTGTGTAGATTTCCGGGATCTCAATAAAGTCTGCCCAAAGGATGAGTTCCCATTTCATAATGTTGATATTTAGATAGATGTAGCAGCTGGTCATGAGCGTTTCTCTTTTATGGATGGTTATAGTGGGTATAATCAAATCCTTATAGACCCAACCGATACTCCAAAAATTGCTTTCAGGACACGCTTTGGGAATTACTTTTATAAAGTGTTGCGTTTTGGACTAAAGAATGCTGGTGCAACGTACCAAAGAACCATGACTTCATTCTTTGGAGACATGCTGCATAAGCGGGTGGAAGATTACGTTGATGATTTTGTAGTAAAAGTGAGGAATCCTATTGAACATTTGATGCATCTAAGATAGGTCTTTGAAAGATGCAAGGAACACAACTTGAGGATGAATCCTTCCAAGTGTGCCTTTAGAGTGTCCTCAAGGAAATTCTTAGGGTTTCTTGTTCATCATAGGGGAATTGATTTGGACCCTAAAAGGCCGAAGCGATAACTACTCTCAGTCCTCCTACAACTTTAAAAGAGTTGAGAAGCTTTGTGGGAAAGGTTTCTTATTTGAGGAGATTCATTCCAGGCCTAGCTGAGATCTTAAAGCCTCTTATAGAGCAGACAAAGAAAAGAGTAACCTTTGTATGGTGTGATCAATGTCAGAAAGCATTTAAGAAGATTCAAAGTGGATCCCCACACTATGGTGGCCCTTATACCTAGGAAATATGGAGCAATCCATGGGAGTGTTATTAGCTTAGGAGCAGGAAGGGGTAGAGAAGCCAGTGTACTATATAAGCAGGTTTATGAAGAGACCACAATTAAGGTACTCAACTGCTGAGAAAGTATGTTTGTCTTTGGCTTTTGTTGTGACGAAGTTCAATCATTACTTTCTAGGGCATTATGTGCAGTTGATGACTAAGAGTAATCTTGTGAAGTATCTGTTGACATGCCCTCAGTTATCAGGAAGAATGGCGCAATGGGCCATCCTGCCATCATGCCTAGGTACTCAACCGCCATCAAAGGGCAAGCAATAGCTAATCTGCTAGCTAATTTTCTTGGGACAAGTGATTTTTCACCTCCTCAACAAGAAATTATGGTGACAAAGGAACAAGAGTGATCAGTGTATTTTGATGGGTCATCTACAACTCAAGGAGGAGGGATAGGAGTAGTCTTGAAGTCACCAAGGGCAGAGCATACGTTTGCTTACAAACTACATTTCCCTTACTCTAACAATGCAACAGAATATGAAGCCTTGTTGGTAGGGCTGAAGGTTGCCAAAAAGTTAGGCATAAAAAGATTGAAGGTATTTGGTGACTCTGAGCTGGTGATAAAACAGGTTGAGGGAATCTATGGAGTGAAGAATCCTAGCTTGGCTGCTTATAGAGCTGTGGTGCAAAAAGTCATGGAACACTTTACTTTCATAGAATACAAGGTGGTTAACAGGGGTGAGAACAAGCTTGCTGATTCGCTAGCTACTCTAGCCACCAAGTTGGTACTAAAGAAAGAAAAGATAACGCTCCGAGTTGAGAAGCAGCCTGGTTTAGCTCAGGATGAACTATGTTTCCCTCAAGATTGGTGAGAACCCCTGTTAAAGGCAATGACTCAAGGGAAATGCATTGGGTCAGAGTTGCCAGCAAACATGAAAGACTTCCTTAGAATCAATGAAGATTTGTTTCTTAGGGGAGTAGAAGGTTTACTCATGAAAAGTGTTTCAAGGCAGGAGGGATTGACATTGTTGCATAGATTGCATTATGATATCTGTGGTGCAAATCTTAATGTCAGCCTTTATAGAAGATTGTAAAGGCTAGGGATCTTTTGGCCGTAGATGGCCAGTGATGCTAAGGAAGAACAATAGAGCTGTAAAACTTGTTCCATTAGTCCCCCATATCAAGCAGAAGTGCTTAACAGCGAGCTGCTAAAAGAGGATTGGCAGGAGCCTTACTTAAGATACCTTTTACAGGGTATTTTGCTTGCTGATCGCGTACAACAAGAGAAGTTGAAAAGATATGTGACCAGGTTTAAAGTGGTAGATGGGAAATTATTCAAGAGAAGTTTCCAAAGGGATGGATGGTGTGCATTCTTGCTAAGGAAGTTAATGGCGTTTTTTCAGACCCGCATGAGGGAGAACTAGCAGGACACCCTGGTGGGAGGAAGCTATGGCAAACAGCTTTGCAGCAAGGATATTACTAGCGCACAATGCAAAGAGATGCTCAAGACTTGCAAGGAAGTGCCAAGAATGCCAAAGGCAAGAAGATGAAATACACACCAACCATCAGAGTCTTCATCCAACTGCGACTCCGTATCCATTCCATAGCTGGGGATTGGATTTTATTGGACCTATAAATCCCTCTCTGAAGGATGTACATGGATACTGGTAGCCACTGAGCTATTTACCAAATGGGTAAAAGTTGTGACTCTGAAGAAGGCAATAAGTAGCTCAGTGGCTAATTTCTTAAGAGAGAATATAATATGTCGTTTTAGGGTACCCAACAAAATTATTTCTAACAACGATACACCATTCTTGAATAAGGATGTGCGTCGTTTAATAGATTGGTACTCCATTTCTCACACAACATCCACACCTTATTATCCCAAAGGAAATGGCCAAGCTGAGACCTCCAACAAAAGATTGCTGAAGATATTGGGAAAAATGACTAAGGAGAATGGAAAGGGGTGGAATGAGGAGCTTCCTACAGCTCTATGGGCTTATAGAACAGCCAAATCACAAGCTACAGGAGCTTCACCCTTTTCTTTAGTCTATGGCACAGTCTGTTATCCCAATAGATTTAGTAAGGCCAGTGATGAAACTAGCAAAGATTGCAGGAATACCCAGAGAAGAAACTTTGGAAATTGTGGAGGAAATGCACAACAACGTTGCCTCTCATAACTGCCTTTATCAGGCTAACATGAAGGCTAGGCATGTAGGCCAAGTCAAAGAAAGGAAGTTTCAAGTGGGAGAACTTGTTTGGAAAACTGCCCCGCATGTACGAAGGGTTGCTAGAGCTGTTATGCATAAATTTTCTCCGAAATGGGAAGGACCATACATAATAGAGGAAGCACATGCAACAGGGCATTATTGGCTAAAGGATCAAGCATGTATAAAGGCGTATAGCCCCATTAGCGGAGCTCACCTTAAGAAATATCATGCTTAACCTTGTAAAAATACTTTTTTTTTTTTTTTTTTTTTTGTGGCCATCATGTCAAAAATAATTTTATGCTTTGCAAAACACATACTATAAACAAAGACTTATATGCAGTGATTTCATATGATGTTGTTCATAACATGCATGCAAAGTCTAAATAGTTTGGTGAAATAAGACATGGTAAAGTTAGAGTACAACCTCATGGCCTTTCAAGATCACAAAAATATTACAACTTGAAAATTAGAGAATGTTTGTGAGAAAACTAAAATTTTCAAGGGAGAAGTCTGGATTGCTCAGAGCTCCTAGCTCGCATTCCAATTTCTCAATCTCTTTTCTTAAAGAGTTATGTTCTGCAATGACACCTTCTATTTGAGCTTTAAGGGCAAAACTTGCTTCTGGCTGGGATGACAATTCCACTTGAAGTCTTTTAATTGATTCCTGGAGCTGAGTGATTGAAGTAGCACGTACCTGTAATGCTGATTCTGCTTCCTTGCTTTGTCGATACACGAGTTTTCTTTAACTCTTAATTCATGAAGTAAACACAAGGAATTATGAACAGAGGGTCCTGCCTTCTTTAAGTCCCTCAATGCAGTGACACGACTCTTTAACCAGCCGGCATTGACACTTAGGCTCTCAGCCTTACTTAGTGTGGAAAGGAAATTGTCAAGGGGGAAAGCTAGGCATTGCTCTTTACCCTTTGACTGTAGTTGGGATATAATAGACCCAATTTACTGTAAAATAAAGCCTCTAAGTGATAGGGTCCACTTGCTAGTATCCCTCTTGGTTTTGGAATATTTGGAGAGTAATAGAGAACAAGTTACTCTCAGATTGGGTGAAATTAGTGAGAGCAATGGGTCAAATGTTGTCGCAGTGCTTTCACCCTCTTGTTCCTTGGAAGTAGCTTCTGTTAAGTCTCCTTTATCTTGAGGATTTTTGATGCGCACCCAATTTGAGTCCTCCTTTTCAGTGTCGGACTCTGTCTCTTTATTGGAAGTCACTTCTTGTACAAAAACCTCTGGGGTTAAAGAAGTGACTTTAGCTTTAGGGAGAGCTTGAGGAATAGAGTCTGTAACCTGTTAAAGGTCAGAAATAGAAAAAAGAAGAAAAGTTACTTGAGTCCAGGGATAAAAGAAGAGGTTATAAGACAATCATTATAGAGAAAAGAGTATACCTTGAGCTTCTTACTAGAAGGGGTATTTGCGTTCTTCTTTCTCTTGGTGCTTGAAGGTTTGGCTTTTGAAAGGGGTTTCAAAGTCAAATCTCCTTGAAAGATAGGTGGAATGTCCATTTGCTGGGCACCGCTTTTCTCGAAATTCCTAACACATTCCCTAATGTCGAACCACTATGACTTAAACCTAAGTGAAGGTAATCCATTTCTGATGGGGGAAGTGAAGGGGATCTCAAGGTTTGACACTAAAATATTGACAAGATTTTCCTTTTTAAAGGCTAAAGAAGCTACCACAGCAGGCAAAGCTGAGGTAGAAAGATGTCCTAAGATGCCTTGGTCAAAACCAAGTTGGCGAGCAAACCTATGAGGGTTGTAGGATTGAGTTTCATACTCATCTTGAAAACGAGCCTGGAAATGAGAAGGAAAAGCACAAGCAATAAAATAAAGTTCTTCCTCAGACCAAGGGGTGTCTCTGTAATGAGAAACAGAGATATTTTCTAAGGAGGTGAACAGTGGAGGAAGTCCACCCTCCAAAGCAGAATAAGGTCTAGCTGTCCAGTCAGTTGGGTCATCTAAAACTTTGCTAAGGAAACTATTGGAAGATACTGCTACTTTATTCCAACACTAAGAGCATGGCAAACCTTGGGGTGATGGCAAACTGGTCTTATAAGAGCTCAACACTTTAGGGACAGGAGAATAATTCCTAAAGTGTTCCCACAACCATATTTGTAAAAAAGCAATGAGTACAAAAGTCTCAACTTGGAATCTACCCCAGGATCGTTGCAAGTCAAGGGTAAAATGATCTAGGTGAGAATATAAAGTCCATAGAAAATATGGGGCAAGGGGGAAAGATTTTCCTTAGCTAATTTAACAGCTAAAGGGAAATGTCTACTTAGGATCTTTTCATGAGGATAGCCCTCAAACAGACGATGAGAAAGTAAGGAGGCAATAAAGGCTTCAAGTTCATAGGAGCTAAAGTTACCTTCTTCAACAACAAAGTCAGTGCCTTCCTTCAGAGAGTCTTCATTGGCATCCTCATCTATGCCATCAGTATACTCCCTCCAAAAATATTTGATCCACGCCTAGAAGGTGGCTCTGGAACCTTTGTCTCTGCCAACACTAGTATCCTCTAGTACTTCATCACTGGGGGCTTTCCCTTTCCTTACCTCTTTCAGAATTGGTTTCTTCAAAGTTTTCTTCACCGCATCTTCAAGGAACTTCACAGCTTTGGACTCATCAAGAGATAAAGAGATGTTGACTACTTCACCATCTCCAAACAGGGGAAGTCTCAATATCTCATAGACATCTTCTAGAGATATAGAGATTTCTTAACACCCTGTGAAGAATGTGTGAGTAATAGAATTCTAGCAGTATAAAACAGAAAGCAAGCTTTCACTATCCTTACTGATCTCTAAATTAGAGAATACAAGGATGGTCTCCACAAGCTTTACTCTCTGTAAGATATCCATGAAAGGAGGGTGAGCCAATACCCTTTGACACCAGCTTCTCCAACCTCTAGAGACTGAAGTGTGAGATTTGAAAACCACATCTATGATGGGAGCAAAATCTCCTTTGCAAGTGCCAAGCCTTGGAATGTGCTTCAGTTCCAAATCCATAGTTAGGAGATCATTAGGTTCCCCGTATGATGTGTAAGGAGGGTCTTCGGAGCAGGGAGTTGAGTTCCAATCAAGGCTTTTATCGAATAGGTAATCTTTAAAGAAGGAAGGGATGATCCACTGTTCTTCTATGGAAGGATTTTTCATCTTCTCCTAGAAGGGGTTTGTTATCCTTTGGAGCAGAAGAGTCTGCAAATTTGGCAGAGCTAGATCGAAGACTGCGTTTCACACCCATTGTTTAATCTATGAGAAGAGTTTTGAGTTTTGGGTTGAAGAAGGAAAAGAAGAAGATAAGGGAGAAAAGAGAAAAATAAGGAAGGGAATATTTATTTTTCCTTTTATACTTTGATGAGTCAGTATTTTCCCTTCGAAAGACATTAGTTCAAAAAGGAGAGACATCTTTTTAAAATTGACACATGTCAGTATAGGGGAAGAAACTAAGTTTCTGACATGGAGTGGTAGTTAATGGTGCTAAAATCAAGAAAACCGCCTTTATAGTCTAAGGGCAAAGGCACAACCCTTCACCAACGGGTATGATTTAATTCATTGCCTTTCACATTTGGTTAACTGATATGTTTATTCTTATGTGTTGTGCAAGAATAATGAAGGAAACATATAATACAACATTAAAGAAAGACAATAAACATATGATAAATAACTTTCTTTCTTTTATAGATTTTTGTGTCTAAAAGTTTTATTTTACAAAACAGAAAAGAGGGAATTACATGATTTGGCCCTTATGACCTATCACCTCTTTTCTAAATCAGAAAACAACACAAAAATTTTTACTTAAAATAAGAAAGATAATTTTTTTTTTTTTTTTTTTTACAACTTAAGCCAAAAGTTTGGCTACACAAAATAAACCTAAAAAAAAGAAGAAGAAAAGAAACAATGGCAAATTCAACGGCAAGCAACTCAGGGAGACCTTGGCGCATAGGCATTCGTGTCATCCCCAGAGTCTTCTTTGGGATAGTTCGAAGCCAAGTACTCCATCTCCTCCTCCTCCTCCTCATCATCATCTTCTTCTTCTTCCTGCTCCTCGCCCTCATCATCCCCTGAGTCAGAGTCATCAGAAGAGCCCTTAGAAGAGTTGTCAGAGGAGTCTACCTCTTAGGAGTTAGAGAGCCCTGAAGCACTGGACTCTGAGCTTAAGCAACCTAGCCTTTGCCTTCTCCTACGGCGAGTTGGTGCTTCCAAGAATGTAGCAGTCACTGCATCTTCAACTTTCTCTTCAGCCCTTAACCGAAGGTCTTTGAAGTTCTCCCCCTCCTCATCACTCTAGTTAAAGGAAGCAACTTCCTCAAGAATGAAGACTTGAGGAGGCAGAGGAAAAATGGGAAAATGAGGAGGAGGATGCAGGGGGCTTGGTGGTGGGGAAGGAGTACGATCAAAAGAAGCACTCCCAAAAGAGCCTAAGGAGTGTTGTGGGGAGTTTGAGCTCTCAGAGGAAGAGTTTGACATTTTTCATGAACATTAAGGTTTTGAAGAAAGAACAAAAAGATACAAAAGGAATGAAGATTGAAGAAAAATCATTCTCTATTTAAATTCTTTATTGCAGTTAAGTGAAGAGACATGACATTTATGAGGAGTAATGTCTGTCTGCCAAAATGCAAGAAACGAAGAGACGCCAAAGCCAAAATGGCTAGAAGCACCCTTTCGAGCCACGTGTCTATTTTGAATGTCACAAGGCATGAATACTGAAGTGTTAATGCCTAAACCAATGTGACTGCCAAATGCCTTTGCCATTAAATGCCACTAACAGTCAGGGGGCTAATGTACATAACACCACTAAGGCATGGGAGAATGCATGAGTGGTTGAATCCGGACCTTACACGTGGAGTAGCTGTGAGGGAAGGGAGAGTAGGTGTTGGCTAAGAGACTTTGTCTTGGTCAGTGGTAAAGGCGTGACTGCCTTGGGAAGAAAGTAAGATTTACACTTGACATGGTACTCAAGTACTCACCAAAAGGGAGATAGTGACCTTTTAAGGTCAGAGATTATGAGGGCACCCCTTATTGGTTGAGTACATCATGAGTCACCTTGGGAAACACGTGTACCAATCACAATACTCCTAATGTGCCTCTCAATGTCTAAGACTTGCCTCCCATATAGTAGCAATGCTACCCACCCATGAGTCCCAGTGCCATGTTGGCGCAGCCTTTATCCCTTAATCAGTAGATAACATCACAGCTATAAAAAAGATCTTAAAATATAGAATATGATGACTTGACACCTGTCCTTGTACTCAACCATGTTCCTTAGAGTATAAAAGGAACATACAGCTGAACTTCTAGGGTGAGAACCCAACTTGTGTTATTTTGATAATCATCTTCTTCTTTTTGTCTAAATATGCGTCTTTTTCATGTCCTACCATCACTTTTTCTATTTCCTTATTTTGAGTGTTGAGTATCATGTCAAAGCTCGCATCTATTCGGGCTTTCTCATGCAAATGTACTGTTTGACAACTTATTTCACTTCAATAAATAAGCTCAAATCTAACTTGCATGTACAAGGTGATACTGTGTGTGTGATTTATTATTGATTTAGTTTTTACGTTACTGTGTACTACTAGGTCTCGGATGAAGCTTAAGAATTAGGATCGGCGTGCTTCTTCAAATGCAAGACCCAAGAGACAGAGGAGGAAGGCAAAGAAAGAAAAGGAGGATTGAAGAAATTTGGGTCTATAGAGTAATGAAAAGGAAGTGTGGAGTTATGTTAAAGAAAGAAATTTTTGGAGGAGTCATTGAGAGTAACTATGGTCTAACTTGATGGAGACAAGTCACGACTGTGAGTCCCACACATTTACTGAGATTTTTAGTTATGCCACTGAAACTTAGTTTTCGTCACTTAAAACATCCATTTTTTTTTTTTTTTCAATTTTCACAACTCTAGCTCAATTTTTTGAGTAATGAGTTATGGAAATTGAGAACAAAAACTAAACCAAAAAATCAAATTGAGAATTGAGTGATGATTTTGCATAAACCAAACATAGCCTTAGAGAGTTTGATAGTAGCAATGGAGGGAGAAGCTTATTTAAATACATTATTTACTTCTTTTATGTTTGTTTAGAGATTAAAAAAAATCAACAAAGTAATAGCTAATGGCAAGGTATTTTTAACACAAACTTCAAAGTATATGGACACAAACGAAACATTTCAAAAGAGGATGACCATTTTGAAACATGGAGTAAAAGTCAAGTACTAAATGCACAATTAAAAACAAAATTGCACTTTTGGTCCCTATATTCTCTATTCTTTATTTTATTAAATTGTGAAACTCACAAAAAGTTAAACACAAAACTGCCACAACCTATTGCCAATTTGCCATACTTCATCCCCTCACTAGTCAGACTCCATAATAATAATTGTAAGTGAGTGAGTGTGTGTGTGTGTGTATTATTGTATTTATCTTGAAAAAATATATACTTGTACTATACATGTATATATGAAAATTTTAAAAAATAAACATTTAATACTTGTACTATACATGAACCGTTGTACTATAAATGTACGTTTTATTTCTGTTTTCGTATTTTTAAACGTACTTTTATTGAAAGATACCGAATTGTACACATTCGTATGTTTACTGTAATATCTGTGTACCATATTTTACTAACGATGATGAAAATAGATAAAAATGAGTGTTTTCTCTTAACCATTTTATTTCCTCCCACTTAATTAGGAAATAAAACTCCCAAACAAGGGAAGTGAAGATATATTATAAAATTATTTTATACATTCAATTCCATTCCACATCCAAATAAAGAAAGGAATAATTTATAAGACAACCAATTTAAGTATTGATAATCATTTCTTTTCGTCATCAACCATATGGTAGAGTATAAAATTGGTCATGTTAAATTGTTCTTTATCATTTGGAAAATAAAAAATTGTACTTATTTCGTGTCAAAAAGGTCTTTGACATTAATTCTTATTTTAATTTTTAATTGAGATTGTTTAACGAAATTTCACATATTTTGATAGCAACAAATGAAGCAAAAGATTGGTTGCTTAAATAATTTGTTTATTTTTTTTTATGTTTGCTTGGAGATAGAGAAAACCAAAGCAACAATTAATGGTAGGTACTTTTCTAACACAAACTTAAAAATATAAGCACTAAAATGAAACATTTCAAAGAATGAGAATCATTCCAAATATGAAGTAAAGGTTGAGGACTAAATATGTAATTAAACATAATAATAATAATAATAATAATAATAATAATATTATTATTATTATTATTATTATTACAAAACTCTCATATGCATTGTGCATATTAACAATGAATTTTCATAATAATTTTAAATTACTAATAATGATCCACATGATTGAAATTCATCATATGGCATGTATGACTCATAGTATTATTATTATTGTTTAAACCTTTCCCATCATTACAAAAGACTCGTCTTACAATGGCATTTTTTTTCCTAGCGCTTTTCAAAGCTACTGTTATAGGGGACCTATAGTAGCGCTTTTAGAAACCGCTGATATAGGTTGACCTATTACGGCAATTTAAAGCTGACGCTTTTTAAACCGCTGCTATAGGTCTCCTATAGCGGCAATTTTAGAAACTACTGGAATAAGTTGACCTATTACGGCATTTTGAAACCGCCGCTATAGGGTTGAATTTTCAATTTAAATTTTTTTTTTTGTAAACAACCTATTCCGGCGATTTTAAAACTGCCACCTTAGGGTTCTTCATTTGTAAAACCTATTTTCGCGGTTTTAAAACCACTGCTATAGGTTTCAAATTAAAATAATTATTTCCAATTAATTATTATATTTTTTTAATAATTATTGTTACATTAATATTTTTATTTATATATTTTTATTATTTTAAATGACCTATTATGGCAGTTTGAAAACTGCTGCTATAGGTTTGCTCATATTGAAGACCTATTACAGTGCTTTTAAAAGCGTTGTTATAGGGTTTACTATTTTTCTTCTGTAAATGATCTATTACAGCACTTTTGAAAGTGATATAATAGGGTTTACTATTTTCTTTTGTAAATGACCTATTACCACGCTTTTTAAAAAGCTGTTATAGGGTTTTCTCTTTTTCTTTTGTAAATGATCTATTACAGCGTTTTTAAAAGTGCTGTAATAGGGTTTACTATTTTTCTTTTGTAAATGACCTATTACCGCGCTTTTAAAAGTGCTGTTATAGGGTTTACTCTTTTTCTTTTGTAAATGATCTACTATAGTTCTTTTAAAAACGCTATAATAGGGTTTACTCTTTTTCTTCTGTAAATAACCTATTACTGCACTTTTAAAAGCGCTGTAATATGGTTTACTTTTTTTCTTCTGTAAATGACCTATTACCGCGTTTTTAAAACCACCGTAATAGGTTTGTTCATATTGAAGACCTATTATAATGCTTTTAAAGGCGCTGTAATAGAGTTTACTTTTTTTTTCTTCTATAAATGGCCTATTACGGCAGTTTTAAAACTACCGCTATAGGGTTTACTCTTTTTCTTCTTTAAATGACCTATTCCAGCTGTTTGTTTGTCCTCTAAACCTAAAAAATGATTGAAATACCCCCCGAAACCTAGCAAATAACCAAAATACCCTCAAAACCTAGAAAATGACCAAAATACCCCTGATACCTAAAAAAGGAGCAAAATGACCCCCTAAACCTAAAAAATGACCAAAATACCCCTCCTAAACATAAAAATTTCGAAATACACCCTGAAACCTAAAAAATGACCAATTTTTTAGGTATTGAGGACATACCCACAACTGGAGCAGACAATGTATGTAAAAAAGTGGGCCTAACAAGTTTGATGACGTATGGAATCTTCCACCGGGGAAAAATCCTTTCTTGAGAGTAAATAAAGCGTGCCGGCTGATTGGCAAAAATGCTGGATCTTGGGCAAGGTTGTTAGGAACTCTGGTTAGAATGTCAACAATGTGCCCAATTAATTACATTCATTGGCCTTTAGGGTCCGTTTGGTTGGAAGGGTGGAAAAATAGGAGGATAGAAAATGATGGGAGGATAGAAAAGTGAGAAGATAGAAAAGATTTTAATTTCCCTCCTTTTTATTTGGTTGGGAGTGGAAAAGTGGAAGGATGGAAAAAGTGAGTTTGTATAAATTTAGTCATATACCCTTGTTAAAAAATAATGCCCAATTAAAACAAAAGAGTGACAAACGACCAAAAAAAAAAAAAAAAAAAATCATCCAAATTTATTAAAAAATAAAAATCATATCTAGAAAAAAAAATCACTTCTAGCTAAAGAAAAGAAAAGAAAAAGAAAAGAAGAAGAAGAAGAAGAAAACACACACATGGGCATTTTGGTCAAATTAATAAATCAAACTCCCCAACAATTTTCTCCCCATTTTGGGGAGAAAAATTTCTGGTGGTTCCAGGAAGAAAACACCTGGGCCCTACCTTTTTTTTTTCCCCCTCCCCTCCCCAACCAAACACCCTCCAAAAAATGTCCCCCCCTCATTTTCTCTCCTTTTTGTTCCATCCTCCCTAAAATCCACTCTACCAAACACACCCTTAGTGCCACAACAATTTAAGAATCTATATTGGATAGCTGTTTAGGTATTACACTAAAAAAAAAAATGATAAAAGGTGTTTCTTTATTACTTATTTTAAGCATTATGCAAGTTTGTTATTATGTTGAAAATATGACGTGTGTTAACTCAACTTTACACATGGTAGGAGCGATGGATAATTCCTGCAAATCGCATCGAACCTGTCAAGCAGAGGAAATGGGCTTTGTCACGGATTGGGAAGCTTTGGAGGAGCCACAAAGCTTATTTGCAGGAGAAGTACTTTAAGGAGGGCCTTGATAAGGAAGATTTACTCGAGGTGCAACCGCCTAAGGTTGATGATGATCAGTTTCATGCATTGGTGGAGTACTAGTTTTCTAGGCTAGACATGGTATTAATATTTTTAGTTTTGCTTTTATATGATCTATGTTTTAAGAGTATATTTAGTGGACTTGAAGAATATATTAGTCTGTTGTGGTAATTGATAGTAACTTTGTTGAAATATTCGTAGGAATTGTCTAAAGAGAACAAATCCCGATGTAATAAGTAAGTGGAGATGCATACTTATGGATCCAGAAATTATGCCCAGACGGCGGATCTCCTTGTAAGAACTAAATTTTATATATTAGTAATATGCAAAAAAAAAACAAAACTTAAATTTGTTTGTGTTTTAAAGTAGAAGAAAATGTGTTTCAACACCATCACTCTATTTTAATGAATGTAATGACCATGTAGTAGGAAAAAAATAATGGCAAGCCAGTAGAGAGAGCAGTGCTTTATGAAAGTTGTATTCACACAAGGATGGTACTACTATTATAACAAAAGCGGTAGCAAACATTGTAAGTATTATATAGAAAATACATGGAGAGATATTATAACTTACTCATGTTGTCAAGTGTGTTATTGTAATCATTGCTAATATGTTGTCTTGTTTATTGGTGAGTATTAGGTAAAGATGAAAGAGCTATTGGCGGCAGGATCACAATTGCAGGGTGAGGCTAGTGAGGGAGGCATTTTATGGTGGGCTGATGATGCATTTGCATAAGTCATGGGTACAGAGAGAGGTGGCCGTGTTCAGGGGGTAGGCTTTGGACTAACCCCATCAGGCACTCATGCGAGGATCATGGAAGACTATATGCCACCATCAAACATCGACTGCAACAGATCTAAGGGTTAAGGAGCTGACTACTGAAATAGCTTAATTGAAGAAGAAATGTAGTATTGTTGATGCCTTGAAAGCTGAAGTGATGTTGATGAGAAAAATGTTTTCTCAACTAAACCCACTGTTTACTATCTCTCAGGTAAAAAAGTTTGAAGTCCATTTGCCACGTTTTTTATAACTTGGACTTGTAGAAGTATACATAATGTTGCCAGGGAATTTTGAGATATAGGTGGTGTTCACAAAATATAAAAAAATTGCACCACTGACATTGATAGCATAGATAGCATATAAATATATTTAGTGCTGCCAAATTATTAAGCACATTGATGGCATAGAAAACCACATTCAAAGTAAAAGACAAAGGCTATGATGGCATCACTGATTTCACAATTTGATGTCTTCCTAGAATTTCAGCAATGTAGCTGTGTGTTTGCTTTTGATCCATCACTTTGTTTCTTTTCTAGTTAAGCTTTTTTTGTCCAACCACAAGTCTCTTTTTCTATGCATCAATAGTCATAGCTATTGTCCATTAGTTTTATCCACAGCTAGAATGTGATGGGGACCAATTTTAATGATCGCAAATGAGCAAACCTATATAGCAATTCCCATACTATGGAGTTTGAAAATTTTAATTGTCTTATTCATACATCAATAGTCATGGAAATTGTCTTGACGATGAGCTACTCACAACTAGACTTAGAGATATGGGACCATCCAATGATCAAAATGACAATCACCTAAGTGACAAGTCTCCCATCTCTACAAAATGTTTGAAAATGTTCATATGATGACATTTGAAGTAGGTATGAACCAATCAATTTTGTAATTTAGTAGTAGTCACTTCTTAGTGGATGATGGGCCAAAGAACATGGATTTTAGATAAGTTTGTTTTTGTGTTTACACAATCATGAAGAACCATGCTTATATGCTTGCATATAAAACATGCTTTAGGTCCACAAATGGTTTAAAAAAATATGATATTTGGCTAGCATTTTTTCACGGTGTTGTATTAAGAAATAGGAGATGGAGAAGTTAAATATAAGAAAAAACAAAGGAATTGTTTGTGCTTCCACAATCAAAGTCCCCCCTTAAGTGAATTTACTCATGCAAAGTTTGATTCTTAGCAAAGTTTGATGTGTTCAACTGAATTTGCCACGTTATCCATGTAGTTATGTAATATGTTCAATTGGTAATAGACTAGTGATATTATGTCATTCAGCTACTAGCATTGTTGTAAAATAATCTAATTCATTGTGCGTTTATTAATTTGTAGGATGGTGATGGTGATGATGATTCAGTAGTGGATGTCCATTCTCCCTATGATCAACACTTATCATCCGATGATAGGCATTAGGCAATGATGACGTAGATTGTGGGCCTTATTTTGGAGTAGCTAGTTTGACATTTTGATATTTATAATAAAGTTTCAAACTTTATATATATATATATATATATATATATATATATATATATATATATATATATATGTCATAGTTGGAAACTTGATTATAACATTCTAGACAATTAGAATGTATTCTTTTGTGCATAATATTCTACACAGTTGGAATGTATTATTTTTGTTCATAACATTCTAAACATTTGGGATGTATTATTTTGTGCATAACATTCTAGACATCTGGGATGTATTATTTGGTATATATTTTTTTATATGGTGTAATTAAATATATTTGGTTTGTTGGTTTAAAGTGGTATTGTATTTGGTATTTGGTATTGTATTTTGATTACTTTAAAAGCGCTTGGAAAATATGTATTATCGGTTTATTATAGGTGCCTGAAAAAAAAAAAAAAAAAAAAAAAAAAAAAAAAAAAAAAAAACCTATAGCAGCAGTTTTTAATCCGCTGGAATAGGTTGTTGTTCTATTTCATTGATTACCCTATAGTGGCAGTTTTGAAAACACTGGTATAGGCAGGGTCTGCTACAGCATTTTAAAAACATTGGTATATGGCTTATTTCTATATCCTTAGATGCCCTATACCGGTAGTTTTGAAAGCGCAGGCATAGGCAACACTTATTACAGCAGTTGGTATAGAATGTATTTCTATTTCCCTAAATACCCTATAGTGGCGTTTCAAAAACCGCTGGTATAAGAATGGCCTATTATGGCGTTTTAAAAACGTTAGTATAGGGCTTATTTCTATATTCTTAAATGACCTATACTGGTGGTTTTAAAAGTGCAGGCATAGACAATACGTATTATAGCAGTTTAAAACCGCTGGTACAAGATGTATTTCTATTTTCCTAAATACCTTGTAAGGGCGGTTTTAAAACCGTTGTTATAGGTACACCTATACTGGATGCATCAAATTTGTCCAAAATTATTATTATTATTATTATTATTATACAAAAAATACAAGGAGGGAGGATTTTTTGGAAACTGTCCATGTATAGAAACATATCATACAATATGTAACTCAACTTTTATTATATCATTTTTTTTTTTTATTATTAGATTACATATTATATGATATCAACCAAAAGTCTTATAGCTCAACTGGTTGGTACTTCTCATCCTTTTCAACTTAATCATCCAGAGTTCAAATTCCTCATATCTCAACTATCCATTTGTGACATGACACAATAAAAAAAAAACAAATATAAAGTAAACCTTTAATTCGTTACCACAATTGGTGATTGGTCCCTTAAAAAAGTTCAAAAACTCAATGAAATGCACATTTCTATAGATCCATCCTTATCTCTATGTTACTTTGATTGTCACCTTCTTTATCATATTTGGTGACTAATCCCTAAAACAACAAAAAAGTTGGTGGCAAAATCTCTATAAAGTAATCATTCAGAGTTCAAATACCTCATATCTCAACTATCCATTTGTGACATGATACAATAAGCAACCAAATATAAGGTAAACCTTCAATTCGTTACCACATTTGGTGATTGGTCCCTTAAAAAAGTTCAAAAACTCAATGAAATGCACATTTCTATAGATCCATCCTTATCTCTATGTTACTCTAATTGTCACCCTCATTATCATATTTGGTGACTAATCCCTAAAACAAAAACAAAAAGTTGGTGGCAAAATCTCTATAAAGTAATCATCCAGAGTTCAAATCCCTCATATCTCAACTATCCATTTGTGGCATGATACAATAAGCAACCAAATATAAAGTAAACCTTCAATTCGTTACCACATTTGGTGATTGGTCCCTTAAAAAAGTTCAAAAACTCAATGAAATGGACATTTCTATAGATCCGTCCTTATCTATATGTTACTCTGATTGTCACCTTCATTATCATATTTGGTGACTGATCCCTAAAACAACAAAAAAGTTGGTGGCAAAAACTCTATAAAATGCACATTTCTATAGGGTCAAGGTATCCTCCATTCTTGACTCTATCTTATCTTTGAGTATTTCTCTTCGTCGGGAATTTTTTTTTTTTATTAAGATGGCACCCCAGGGAAGAGGTAGTGCAATTGTTGTATCAGTTCTGCTATTGGGTATGCTCCTTCATTGTGGTAACGTTTTGGCAGCAACCTATACTGTTGGAGATGCTGGTGGATGGACCTTCAATGTTGTGGGTTGAAATAATGGAAAGACCTTTAGGAATAGTGATATACTCGGTAAATATGAATCATTATTTTATATATATATTACTGCATACTTTTTCAATCACCATTTTTTTTTTTTGTAAATCTCTGACCAGTTTTTTTTATCATTTTTTAATATTATAATTATGGGTATAGATTGTTTTCACATCCAACAGTATCTACTCCCTATCATAATGTTTGATGATTTTCTATTAAGGTTTATTATTTTTCTTGTTTTCATGTTACAGTGTTCAACTACAACCCAGCATTCCACAATGTGGTTGGTGTAGGTAAAAATGGTTATGATACATGCACGGCATCATCAGGACAAACATTTCAATTTGGAAGTGATCAGATCAAGCTTGTGCAAGGAGGAAACTATTTCATTTGCAGTTTTCCGAGGCATTGCACAAACAACATGAAAATAGTTGTCAACGCATTGTAATCTGAAACAAAACGTTCTGAGATGTTGTCAAGATGCAATGGAATAATCAATAAAATTCATTTCTAATATGCTTGAATATGAGATATTGCTTTATTTTTGCACTTTCTTATGAAGTTTTGCTTAGCTTTTACTGTGATATATGGTGCGGCAAAAGAAATTATTCGACTGATTTTTGGTTTCCACAGTTACCATGCGTCTTAGGGCATTAAAGGTGCAAATATTTATTTTGTAACCAGCAATTCTCATCTCCTCAAAAACCTTCAAAGCAGACTTATCCTTCCCATCTTTGTCAAATCCAAACAAAAAGGTGGTGTATCTAATTAAATATATCAGGCTTAATCCCTCTCTTTATCATAATTTTAAACATCCATTGCTTCATGGAAAGTTCCATTTTCAAGTTTGTTTATTACAAAATTATGATGGATATGCTCATTCTTTATTTTGAGAATAGTTGAGTTTGACATTTAATACAAGGGTATTTTTTATATAAAAAATAATAATAGAATGACTGAAATATAGAAATTTTATATAAATATATATAGTTTTTTTTCCATCAAAAAATTAATAATATAGTTTAACAGTTAACACTTTGATGCCTTTCAAACCCCCTTTGGCATTTGTGATTAGATAGCTCAGTACTATAGCTAAGTACCAATTAATAAAGGACGGTCCCAGAGAAGAGGGACAATTGAAGGTTCTAAAGAGGGAGCCACCCCAAGAAAGGGTCTCAAGTCCCAACCCAATGAGAGGATCACACAAATGTTGACCACTATTACTAAAGCCTGTAGATGAGTTTTGAGGAATGGATTTAACTATTATGTGAATTATTCATCACAGTGAGCTTTGTCACTCATATATTTTATTGTATTATATGACATAAATTTTTATTCATGATTTCCGATTCATTATGAATGTATGTTTGAACTGCATGATTTTAAAAGTTAGTTTATATATATATACACACACATATACATACATACTAGCTTTTGAACACGCACTCACACGCGTGTTTAGAGGCTCTTATATTTTTTTGGGAAAAAGTTAATAATTTGCATCCATTATAATTTTGAGATTACTACATTTTTCAATCACAAAAAAAACCTAAGAGTGTAATGAATACTATGCATTTGCATCTTGCGTTGAACCTCTCTTCCTTCTAATCAAAATAGATTCTAAATTCACAAAATAATAATATTTAACCATCAGGCAAGTGTCAGGCACAACATTCAACAACAAACAACATTATAAATATGGCCAATTCATACAAATACAATAAGTAGTATATTACCTTAACAGCCTTAGTGCTGCTAGGAATAATGTTGAAGGAAGCAACTCCTTCCACCGTCTAGTCTCATTCCTTGCTCGATGGATCATCAAGAGTGTTCTGTGTGGCTGAATCAGAAAACATAGCAACAACAACAATTGGGATAACTATTAAATAATTCCAAACAATAGAATCATGGTTACACACCCAACACCTCACCAATGGAATGGACATGCAAAGGAGTCTGCTAAAAGATATGTGTGTTAATAGGATAAGAGACCCACCGCTGTTGAGAAAATTTGATAAAATATAACATACCTTCGTCAAGTCGATCTCTTGTTATGCGAAAATCCTCAAATAGTAATGACACAATAGATGATAGTGTAAAACAAATAGATTTCTAAAAGAACTATAGCAAAAAAAGTAAAATTAAAATAATTGTACCAAAACACTCACCACCATTGTAGGCTAGTGGCCATTAATCTAACGATGAGGAAATAAGGATGGCCAAATTTTTGTCAAAAGTGAAGATCTATCTTTTTTCTTTTTAACTTCTTTCTTTTAGAAGAAAACTGATGATCTGACAGGGTAATTTTGAATGTGGGTAGCTTTAGCGAGAACTTCATGGAGAGTAGGTTCTTATTTTTCAGCCTGGGCAGGACTAAGAGATAGAAACGGATCTTTTGAAATTTGTAACTACACATTGTTGGCCTATTTTGTAGGTATTTTAAGTAGAGTTTTAGATATAATTTTACCAAGTTATTTTCAAGTTTTGCCCTTACTTAAACCTAAGCTGTAGGAGTATTTTGGAACTATATAAAAATCTAGTCCAAACAGAGAAAGCCCCTTCAATAATAGTGTGTGCATATATATATAGTTTTTACTTTTTACTTATGATTTCTTTTTTTCTTTTCTTTTTTGATAACATGATTTCTATTATTTTGATACCATGTGTATTACAATTTTTTTTTTTTTTTTTTAAGTTATTAAACTTTAGTCATTCAATAAATATAATGAAAAAATATAGCAACTATTTTGATCTGATCAATAAATTTATCTTTGAATTTTATACTTGAAATAATATTAAGGATGGAATTTTAAAAGAATTGTGACTAGATTCTAATGGGTTAAACTTAAAAAAGTAGATTTAAATTAGAGCGTTGCATTGGACACACGTATATATTGTCGTATTCATGGTTGTCAAAATCATGATATGGATTGTAGGATCGCACGATTTTACGATCCCACCTCCCCAAAACGTTTAGGATCACACTAGGATCATAAAAATGGTAGAATTGTACATAGGATCATATGGGATCCTACCGATCCTACCAAAAACATAAATTTTTGATTTTTTTTTTATGGTATTTTTTTTTTTTTTTTTTTTTATGAAGCTTTAAGGGTTTTTATTTTTTTCATGTTGTGATGATATGACTTTTTTTTTAATAACATTATGTTAACCTAACCAAATGTTTTCTAGTTTCTAGTTCACTTGTAATCAAAATGAATGAATGCTTCATCATTTCTAAATGAAGAATTTGATGTTGACTTTGCTGCCTTTTAAGCTATAATGTTGTTAAATTTGTTTGATCAATATACTAATTTGTGTTCTAATATTACTAAAATATTTTTTTATATATAATTTTATTAGTTATGCTTGTATTTGTAACTTAATCGATTGATTTTTTTTAGCATGCTCTTTAATTGTTGCTGAGTGGTATAACTTGAATAATTAAGTGTGAAATTGTATCTTGATGTTTTTTGTAGCTCTAGTATACAAATATATAATGTCTACATAGATGATGAAATGGATGAAGATGATTAGGAATTTAGGACGGTGGTTATTAAAAACCTTAGAATGAGAATAATTTAATGTTCACTTCACCTTAATATTCATCTTGTTTTTGGATTTCATATTATAGTTATCTAGTTTCCATTTGCTAACTTATTTTGGATTTCAAACTTGGAACTTAGAACTTAAAAAATATTTTCCATATGTTTTGATAAATATTTTGGTATTTGGTTGCTAATTAAACATTTATTGAAATTTTTAGATATATTGAGTCAAAACTTAAATATATTTGTTTCGTTAGTATAGACTTAGTGATGTATGACATGCAAATTACATCATATGATGCAAATCTTAGTTTTTTTATGGATGAATTTATAATTTACGTGATTATTCAACATACAAAGTCAATATCAATGTGTTTTTTTCTTTAAAACTGAAAATATGTAGGATCTTACAATTCACGATCCGATCCTATGATCTATGATCTCACCTACCTTCGACGATCCTACGTAAAATCTTCATTTTGACAACCTTGGTCATATTGAAATCAATAAAATTAGAGTGCGTTAGCTTGATATTTAGTTAAGTTTCACTTTAATTATTTTAAATAGTTAAGGGTGGGAGAAAAATAGTTCCCCCTCAATAGTTAGAGTACTAGCATCAACTCTTCTAAAAATTTTAGCATTTGAAATATCAAAAAGTTACTTATCTATTTTAACAAATCATTTTACAATACAACCTATATCATATCTTCTATTTTAAGATTACAAAAATTTAAAATAATTTAAAACAAACCTCATCTATATTAAAAATTTAACAAAACAAATATATAATAAAAGGGCAAATTATAGTAAACCCACCTGTGATTAGGTCCATTTCCATTTTGCCTATCCGTGGTTTAAAACTTGACACTTTGCCCACCTAAGATTATCTCTTCTGTAAGCCACTTATGTTAAAAACACAAAAAACATAACAAAACATTTATTTTTTTTTTAAGATCTAGATGCATATTTGTAAAAATTGTGAAATTTTGGTTGAACAACATTCTTCATTTTCCTAAGAATTTTCTTTAGCCAATCAATTCAAACAAGTCACAAGAATCCAGCACTCCAACAAGTCACAAGAATCTACCAATCAAATCAACTCTTTCTTAGTTTCTTTTGTGTGTTTTATACCGATAAAACAAATCTAGCATTCAAAAGAAACCCACAAAAAATCCCAGCACCACCATGACCCAGCCAAAAAAAAACCTAGCAAAAATTCATTTTCCACAATGACCCACCCTTCACAGCCACAAAAAACCACAACAGTAGTCATGAATCTGATAAACCAACAAAAATTCTCAGCACCACCATGACCTAACTAAGGAAAAATCCAGAAAAAATTCCTTTACCACAATGATCCACCCCTCATCAGCCACAAAAAAACACACAACTATAGTCATGAATCTAGTAAAGTAGAGAATGATGAATCTGATTTGTATAGGAAATGTTAAATCTGACTTAGTGAGGCAAATCAGTAACCACATATTTGCCGGAATAATGCGAACAAGTGTGGTGGCTAAGATTCAATGAAGTTGCCAACGCGAGTCTGTGATGGATCTACTTCTCTCTCTCTCTCTCTCTCTCTCTCTCTCTCTCTCTCTCTCTGTGTGAAAAGGCTGGAGTTTGGAGAGGATCTCATCTCCTCTCTCTCTTGGCTGTGGATGGCTTTTTTTTTTTCTCTTTTTTTTGGGGGGGAGGGGGGGGAATTGCACTTTACCCACCTGTGGTTTGGCTCGTTTTAACAATGCCTACCCATGGTTTAAAAGTTATCACTTAACCCACCTAAGGTGGCCTCCGTTAAACCCCCGTTACCCACCTCTCCCTTTTCACCGATAAAAATAGGGGTAAATGTGTCTTTTTCATTATATTTTATGTCTCTCTCCTCCTTTCTCTCATTCTTCTTCTTCTTCTTCACAATCAAAACCCAGATATGTATATGGAATAATGCGTTTAACGTTCTTACCCAATGCCCATTGCAATTGCCAAACATACTTTTACAATGACAAGAAAACCAATACACCTACAGTCACAAACAAAGCCACAAATCCATGTGAACATACACCCACAGATTCGCTAAATCCAAAAATTGATTACTTAATTCTTCATAAAACAATCACAAAATAAAATACAAAAATTAAGAATAAATGGTATCCACCAGTTTGCTGGATTCTATCTTTACCCTAGGCTTTCTCTCTCTAAAACTCTAACCCCTTCTCTTTTGCTGGGTTCTCTAAAAAAAAAACCCAGATTTGCAAGTAAAAAAAAAAAATCTGCAAAAAAACAAGAAATCTTTCACGCATCTGTTCACACAAAAAAACAAGAAATCTTTCACGCAAGTAAAAAAAAAAAAAAATCTGTAAAAAAACAAGAAATCTTTCACGCATCTGTTCACGCAAAAAAACAAGAAATCCTTCACGAAAGTAAAAAAAAAAAAAAAAAAAAAAAAAAAAAAAAAAAAAAAAAAAAAAAAAAGAAATCTGCAAAAAACCCCAGCAAAGACCAGCAAGGCAACGGATGGTGGAGATCTGTTCCTTTCATGCATCCTTCAACTTTCGAAACCATCTCCATGGAAGAAGATCTCAAAAACAAGGTAAAGTCCGACCTCGAATCTTTCCTCAAAGGAAAACTTTGTGAAGAGTATACCCTATAAAGGTGGAGCTTTTATTGTATAATTAGAAATCAAGGTGGATTTCCTCAAAAAAAGAAATCAATTTGGATTCTTATCTTTTTTTGGGGTGAGGGTATAGATTTGTGTAAAAATGAATTTCATTCTTAATTGTTGTTGATGGCGGTTTTGTGAGAAGTACTTTATATCTAATTTTGGTTGATGGGGAAATTTACAGCTTGGAGATTTTTGATCCTGTGGAGTTCAATAAGTGGGTCACGACTACCATGGCTTCAGAAATTGTTTTACAAAATAGGTTGTAAAATTACTTGTGTGTGCAAAGGATGGTGTTCATTTAAAGTGAGGTTTTGATGGAGAGTGTGAAGAAGACTGGGCTAAAGTTGATACAGAGGAAAACCCAAGCTTCAATACACCTCCTTGCTTGTGAAGAGAGAAAGGGAATATGGGTTTTGGGGATTTTTAGGGATTCTTAGGTAGAGAGAGGGAGAGAGCTCATTCTTCCTTTTTAGGGTTCTATTTGGGTTCTAATTTTGGCTTATATAGTAAAGGAGATTTTCTAACGGAAAGGACAGAGGTGGTTAATGGGGGTCTAACGGAGGCCACCTCAGGTGGGTTAAGTGACAACTTTTAAACCACGGGTAGGCACTGTTAAAATAGGTCAAACCACAAATGGGTAAAGTGCAATTTTCCCTTCTTTTTTTTTTTGCATTTACACACTAATTATGATATATTTGTCTCTTTTTCTTTTTTTTCTTTTTGGTTTTTTATGAATATTGTAATTTTGTTTATATTTTAGCTTAAAGAAAATTTTTACAAAGAAGAAGAATCTTCTTAAGCCAAACTTTCATAATTTTTACAAAAATATCTTTACATCTTCTGTTCTCTTTATTTTTTACATTTTTTTTTTTAAATGGTGAAATTGATGAGGTGAGTTATGGAACCCTAATGGAGGTAACCTCAAGACGACAGAGTGTCAAGTTTTAAACCATGGGTAGGTAAAGTGAAAATGAGTCTAACCACAGGTGGGTTTACTATAAATTGTCCTATTATTTATCATGTGGCCCCCATCTCTGAGAGAGAGAGAGAGAAAGAGAGAGAGAGAGAGAGAGAGGGGGGGGGGGGGCATGTGTGTGGGAGAGTAAATTGAATAAAAAAATAAGAGAGGGAGAGAGAGGGAGACGTGGGGATGTAGCGTGGAAGAGAAAAAATTAAATAAATAAAAAACCAAAATACGTTTAGCACATATAACAATTTGCCATTCAATGTCAAACATAGCATTGTACTATTGATCAATGCTAAATTTTTTAGCAATTAGAACATTTGATATGATAAGTTTTTTGGAGCGTCAAATACCAAAATTTTAGCATTTAGCACACCTGATGCTAGTGCTCTAAGTGTGTTTGAGTTGATGTCATATAGAGTATGTTAAAAATATTAAAATTAATCATATTATATCTATAAGGTAGTGTAATCGTTAATACTATATCAGAATGTTTTAACGATTTTCCACTGAGATTCATTATTTTTCTTGTTTTGATATTACAGTGTTCAACTATAACCAAGCAGTGCACAATGTGGTTGTTGTAGACAAATAAGTTTACAACATACACAGCATCAAAAGGTACAAATAGTGGTGTCTTGATGCATTTGGGAGCCTAAGATGAAAACTGAATTGATGAGGCATTTTATATATTTAAATGACTATTGTTTATTTTTGTAAACAACACGCACGTTGCCAAGTGAAAAACATCCCAAGCCATGGCAATGTTGTCAAAATGCGGTGAGAATCTATATACGACACTTAGGTCTCACATGTCATTTAGGAAACACAGATACTTCATTTGGGATGCCATACCCAAGTCGGACATTTGACAATCCTCTGATACTTTTGCATGGGTGTCCCAGTTGTGTTTTTTTTATAAAATAAAATAAAATAAAATAAAAAAGCAAAACGCAACTAGGACACAAGAACAAGAAGAATCGAATACCATTTCACAAAACAAAGAGAACATTCATGCTCTAAATAATAATATTGCATTTTAAAATTAATGAATATCTTTATCCTTGATTTGTATTCTAATTTCTAAATATCCTTTAATAGTAATAAATTTGTTTTATTATCCATTATGGAAAATTATTAGATACTCCTGGAGTACTGTAAATGCGTAGTCCCCTCTCTCACATAAATGGTGGGCCTCACCATGAATTTAATTAGTGGGATCCACCATTCATGTGAGAGGAGGGAGTTCGCATTTATGGAATTCCGAGAGTACATAATAATTTCCCATCCATTATTACTCCTAATTTGATAAAAAAAAATAAATGAATAATAGTATATAGAAATAAAATATTCATTATCTCTATTAAATTGATATGTATTTTTTTTTTTTTTGATAAGAAATTGATATGTATTTTATATTATATAAAAATAAATGCTTAATCATATATAAAAATATATTTAATAATTAATTAATATACGTATCTCCATTGTAACTGTGTCTTACTTTTCAAAAATTACCATATCCGTACCTGTACTTATGCCCGTATCTATGCAGGTGCTTCCTAGCATGTCATTCATGCATCTTAGGATTGATTATACATCTCATCCTTTTACATGTCCTTCTAGGTAAATTATATATGTCATCTTAGGATAGATTATACATTTCATTCCTTATAAGTAGGATTGATTACACACATCTTTATGTTTTGTTTCATTTCATTTCACATATAATTAAATGCGTATCATATTTGGTGACTGTTCCATCCTTATCCCCATGTTATTCCAATTATCACCTTCATTATCATATTTGGTGATTGATCACTAAAAACAACAAAAACATTTATGGCAAAAACTCTATAAAACGCACATTTCTATGGGTCAAGTTACGCTCCATCCTTAATCTTACCTTTGAGTATTACTCACTCCATCGAGGATATTTTATTATTAAGATGGCACCCCAGGGAAGAGGTAATGCAATTGTTGTCTCAGTTCTGCTATTATTAGGTATGCTCCTTCACTGTGAGAACGTTTGGGCAGCAACCTATGCGGTTGGAGATGATAACGGTTGGGACTTCGGCGTTGATACTTGGCCTAATGGAAAGACCTTTAGGGCTGGTGATGTACTCGGTAAGCATGAACCATTGTTTTTGTTAAATAACTGCATACTTTTCCAATCGTCATTTTTTTTTTTTTTAAATGTTTGACCAGATTTTTTTTTTCCCTTCTGTTTATCAGACTTTAGGTGATAATCAATTTTCATTTTATCATACTTTATTAGTCCACTTACACGCACAAGCGCATCGAAAAGTAACAATCATTCTATACTCCATGATCGTCCTAGAAAGTAGATTACAAAAAATATTTGCAAATATTATAACCAAGGGTACTATATCCACACTCTCTCACATCGTGTTCAAATCTTTTCAATTTAAAATCATGCATAAAATGTAGACATTTTGATTTTTTTATAAAACGATAATTAGTAGGAGACATATTTGTTTGTCTGAGACTCTGAATTGATAGGAGAACATTCTAACATGGGTTTGGGTTGATTTAATGTAGAGTATGTAAAAATATTAAAATTAGTCATATAATATCTATAAGGTTGTGTAATGTTAATATTCTATTAGAACACACAGCGATTCTCCATTGAGATTTATTATTCTTCTTGTTTCCATAATACTACAGTGTTCAACTACGGCCCAGGGGAGCACGACGTGAATTCTGTAAACCAAGAAGGTTATGATACATGCACGGTATCAAGCGGTGCAAAAACATATGAAACTGGAAGTGATAGAATCAAGCTTGTGAAGGGGAAAAACTATTTCATTTGCAGCTTTCCAGGGCACTGCACAAACGGCATGAAAATAGCTATCAATGCATTGTAATCTGAAACAAAATGTTCTACAGATTTGTCAAGATGCAATGGAATAATCAATAAACTTCATATCTACCATGCTTGAATATAAGATTGGTTTATTTTTGCACTTTCTTATGGTGTTTTGCTTAGCTTTTACTTTTTTGTATGGTGTGGCAAAAGAAATTATTTGACTGATATTTGGTTTCTACGGTTACCAAGCATCTTAATGAGAGCATCAATGGTGCAAATATTTGTTTTGCATTCAGCAATGCATGTAATTAATTAAATACATCAGGCTTAATCCCTCTCTCCATCATTTAATTTTAAATATCCATGGCTTCACCCAATAGACCATCTCTAGCATAAGCCGATATCATTGAATTGAATTTGAAAGTCACAATGGTAGATGTGATACCCCAGATTTGATTGAATATTGATTCATTATGCATTTGATTGAATATTGATTCATTATGCGTTGTGTGGGTCGTGATGAGTCCCACAATAACACAATATAAGAGGTAGGCCTACTTTTTCTGCCAGAAGAGAGAGAGGAAGAGAGAGAGAGATTGGTTTTATCAAGCTGGGCGAAGTGGACTTAATTGGGATGTGTATAAGTTGCAGCCGAGAGAAAGATCTTTTGGTTGGGAGACAAAGACAAAGGAGGATTTTTGGGAGGGAGTGGGGACTACTACCATGCCTGTAATTGGTATTGGTATAGGCACAGCTTTGGGTACCAAGTAGATTACAACAATAGCACTTGGTTTGACTAATAAGAAAGAAAAAGGGAGGGGGGGGGGGGGGGGGGGGGGGGGAGATGGTTACAGATTTACTCTTCAACCTGTGCCTCAGGTTTCAAAATAAAGGTAGTTGTCATTTGTTGAGGGTTTTTTTTTTTTTTTTTTTTTTTTGCAATAATAGGCCAAACCCAAAACTCGATGTTGGGACTAGAATGTAGCCCAAAGGCTTTAGGTGAATTGTGATAGACCCATTTAGCTTAAGGTCTGGATTGCACTTAGCAAGAACTAGAATGAAGCCACAAGAATACCTCCTATAATGATAAGTCAGCACAAAAGATAGCCCACCACAATAAGTGCTCAAATAATAGTCCAGCATGAAACATGAGAAACATCAAATGGTTAGTTATCATACATATTGTGAAATGTATTTACATTAGAAAAGCAAGTGTTTCCTCCTCTATTATCAAGTCAATATGAGGGAAGAAATCCATAGTAACAAAGACATTACCCCTTTCAATGGAAAAACAATAAACAAAGACTAATAGTTATTGATCAAATTTAAAAAATCTCACAGGATTGATATCAAGAATTCCTTTCCCACAACTACACTCCTTTGATGCCGAAAAGCATACTTGGATTGGTGTGGTCTCCTCCTAAGCCTATGCGGTACAAGCTAAACTTTGATGGAGTTGTTTTTGCAGAACAAAACGCAGCAAGGGCGGGGGTTATTATAAGGAATGAAGAGAGACTTCTCATGGTGGCTACATCTCAACAAATGCCACTCCCTTCCACGGTTTTGGAGGTTGAAGCACTAGCGGCTAGAAGAGCCCTAGAATTTTCACAAGAACTGGGATTAGCTCGCGTAATATTGGAAGGAGAATCAAAGATCCTAATCAAGTCGTTTTAGAATGACACCAACTCCCTTGCATAGTTGGACACATAGCAGCTGACATAAAATACATCGCTTCTTTTTTCTCATGCACGTAAGCAAGGAAATGCAGTAGCTCATTCTCTAGCCTACCGAGCTATTTTTTCACCAAACATGTTAGTCTAGTTGGAAGAAGTGCCACCAGATGTTGAACCCGTTTTACAGGCTGATTTGAACCGTCATTCATAATAAAAGTTTGTAGTATTTCTTTCCAGCGCCTCTAATGCACTAGATCCACTGCGATCATGACACATGTCTATTTTTGGACACGTATCATGATCGCAACGGTCCAGTGTCATAGGACATTGGACAGAAGCCGCACCTGTATTTCTTCTCAAAAAATAAATAAATAAATAGTTTTGGTCCTATAACACTTACCTTTGAGATAACTTCGAGTATATATAATAGCACCTATACAACAAACCAAAGCTTAGAATTTCCCAACACTAAAATTTGGCCTAACGGGACTCATCGGCCACAATTTGTACCGAATAAAAGCAACACAAAAATAAACAAATAATGATAAAATTACACTTTATTTTTTCTAAACAAATTATGATTAAATTATTTTTTTATATTATTTTTTCTAAACAAATTATGATTAAATTATTTTTTATATTATTTTTTCTAAACAAATTATGATTAAATTATTTTTTATCTTCTCTACAAGTTTTTCGGTTGGACACTTTATCTGCTCCTTTATATATTATTATTATTAGAATAATCTACTTCTTTATTTGGTATTATGCTAACATGTAAATTGATTTAAGGGGTTAAATATCATATAATATATATATATTGTTACAATAAGTGAGGAGGGGGGTTTGAGGGCAAAATTTGCTGAATAGTACCTTTCTAGAAAAAAAAAAAAAATTAGTGAATAGCATGCGGCTAAAGTTAATTAGTTTTTTTTTTTTTTTTTTGAGAAAAAAAGTTAATTAGTTAAGTACACTATTTTTGGAACTCGAACAAGGGTACTAATACATTGGGCTAACAATAACATAGACTAGGAGTAATTTATTGTTGGGTATATTTAATTAGTGCTAAGACATTTAACAAGCAAGTACATTTATTGCTAGACAATTAACTACTCATATTTATTAATATAAAAAAATTAATTATGCCAAATCATTTTTTATAAAACAATCAAGTTTCATGCCAGACATTTAATAACTAAAATATGACAATTTAACTTTGTGTATTTATTAATGTAAGACAAATTAATTAGTGCAAATATTAAACAAGCATATTTATTGCAATAATTTTTTTAATTGATATATGGCAATAAATTTAGTATATAAATATTGACATGTTAGTACAGGTGGCAATAATAATAATAATTTTTTTTTTTTTTTTTTTTTTTTGGTTTTGGCCACCATGTCAACAATATCAAAAGGTTAGGGACCCAATATCAAAAGATTTGGGACCAAATTGACACATTTGAAATGTTAGGAACCAAATTAACATACAGCGTAAAGGTTAGGGACCAAATATGTAGTTTACTCTTTAATTTAGAAACACATTTAATGTGTTATTAAGACATTTAATATGCAAGTGTATTAAATGTTGGATATGACAAAGAATATTTGTTAAAGAATGCCAAAAAAAAAATGAAAAAATTGCACTATCCACCATTGATGTTAAATAAAATTACATTGGCCTCGTATTTCTAATTAAAAAAAAAAAAAAACCATGTTTTTAAAAATAAAATACAATCACATTTCTTGCAATTTAAACCCATTTAATCAATTAAAATAATTTTAAATATAATTTAGATTTTTTTTTTTTTTGTTTGTATTTATGCATTCATCCTCCTTTACAAAAGAAAATCCCATTTTCTTGCCCATATGGGTTTAAAAACGAAAGGAAATTTTTTTAATCAAAATTCAATAACAAACGAAAATATGAAAATGTTTCAATAATGAAAAATTCAATATATGCCAACAAATAAATATAAGATTTCCCATGAAAAATAACATATTCTTAGAAATATCATCAAAAACTTTATGGTGCACTATTTTTCCCTGTTTAGTGAATTAAGTCTAATTAGAAGCTATTACCAAAATTGCAAGAAGCATTCATATATTTCATTGAGTTAACAATATTCTTTCTAATTGTATGTTTATAAAAGCTAATAATGGGCTAAGGCCGAAGGTAGTTTAGAGGAAATTGCATGAACCATATCCTTTGACAATGAAGGGTAAAAGCAAAAGAATAAGGTAATGTGTTGAAGGAGAGAGAAAATTCTCTCCATACAGTGTCATCCGTACAGTGCTTGCAAACCGTGATTTTGCCTACGTCTTTTGAAATGGCACCATAACTAGCCTCGGGGCTGTCGAGGGAGGAGGAAGCGGAGCTCACAAGGAGCAATAAGAAAGTGAAGGATGTAAGACATGCTGGGTTCATGGAGGAACAAGGGTCGGGCTCGAGATCCTTGGAGGCGGGCAAGGCTTTCACCTTCCGTACACCACCATTATCCTTTAAGCATAAGTTGGTGGGCGAAATCCTAGAGCTTATACCCAGACTTTTAACTTTACGGAGAGTATGGATGAGGATGTAGAATCAGAGGATGAAGTAAAACCTCTCAGGCAAGGTTTAGTGGAAGTAAAGTTCACAAAGGAGTTTAAGCAGGAAATTCAAAATCCTTGGTCAAAGGCTCTCATTGTCAAAGTCCATGGCAGAATAGTGGGTTTCAGCTTCTTACACTCAAAAATCCACTCCCTGTGGAAACTGGCGGGTCGCCTAGGCTGTGTACCATTGGGTCACGATTTTTTTCTCATCCGGTTCTCTTTAAAGGAAGATTTGAAGCAGTGCTGAGGAAAGGACCTTGGTTTGTGGGGGAGCATTTCTTATCTATTAGGCCGTGGGAGCCTAACTTCAAACCTTCGACTGCCAACGTTTCATCAATCGCGGTATGGGTGAGACTCTATGAACTCCCCATTGAATACTACAATGCCGAAGCACTACGCCAAATAGGTAAGGCCATAGGTAATGTATTAAGAGTGGATACCCACACAGCCACGGAAACAATGGGCAGGTTTGCACGGCTGTGTGTCTAGATAGACATTGAAAAGCCGCTTACCACGACGATCAAGATTGGTAGGTTAGAGCAACCTATGAGTTATGAAGGAATTCATAAACTCTGCTTTTCATGTGGTTGTATTGGCCATCGGCGGGAAAATTGTCCGTACTTAGTTTAGGGTGATAGCATGGACAAGGAGGAGGGAAATGGATCGAAGGCAGTACAGACTACACAAACATGCATCTCTCATGAAGCTGGGAGCTCTGACAAGAGGATGCATACAGTCCGTGGGTTGTGGTCGCGTGTAGGAAGCAAGGGACAAAAATTAGCAGAGGTAGTGGAGGTGAATCTAATAAGACGTATGACAATAAATTGTAGGATCGTAAGGATGTGGGGAATGAGACAAGATTAGAGGTTGATGTGGGAAAGACTGTTCCTTTCATTGACAGCTTAAGAGAAGGTAAGAGGAAATTATCACCTTTGAGAGCTCCAACAGGCCTCCAACATTCTAAAGTGGTGCAAAGCATCAAGAAAGGAAGCACTCATCTGGATTTGAGTGCTGCTGGTTCAGGCCCAAAAACAAAAGCCCAAACATACCCAGTTATAAAACAAGGCCCGTTGAAGACTAAGGTCAATCTGGTTAGTAAAGGCAAAAACGTAACTGGACGTAATAGGGTTTACAAAGATTCCTCTAAGACAACATCTGATAAGGCCGCCCCTTCCTCATCACCAAAAATCCAAGGTGCTGTTACCCATGGAGTTGACAAACTAGAACAGAAAGCTCCTGTGGAGCTTCAGCTCGCAACCGGATCATGGAAAGAAGTGGGCTATAATTTTAGAGGGCATGGTGGTGAAGAGGCCGGAAGTGGTAAGCACGGTAATTCGGGCAAATTGATTCAGCGACAGGTTAAGAAAGGCGTGGAAGGTTACTTCTCCATGGACGGCAGCGAGTGTCAAAGCGCCTCTTACTTACGTGGTGGGACCGAGCGAAGTTTTATTGGAGAAGTGTATGCCGGGGAACAGACTGGTTGCGTCACTCATCATAGGGAACAAGCCCATAATAAAGCTGTTACTAATGCTCAAACCCACGGAAGAATTCAATTTCCATGTGATGGTGTAGGAAGTGGAGATGAGAATTTTGCAACACAGTCTGATTCTGATTCCGAGGAGAGGTCAAATGGCGGAGTTGATAAGAAAGATAGAATGGAACTCGAAGGAGGAGGTGAAGTCACCACCTCCAGTTGATGAGTGTCCCACCCCTTACCACTCATTAATCATGAATATTATCATCTGGAACTGCAAAGGTGCTTTGAAGCCCTCTTTTCAAAAGCATGTTAGGGATCTGGTGCGCAATCATGATCCGGTGATTCTCATAGTTATGGAAACTAAGATTGGTGGAGACAGGGCGGCGAAGATTACTGAGAAGCTTCCTTTTGATGAAGCAATCCATACTGATACAATTGGTTACACTGATGGCCTTGGGGTGCTATGGAACTCTGATAAGGTGAAGGTAGCCCCACTTACCAAAACAGAGCAAGAAATTCATGTCTCCATTAAGGTATGTAACTCCACCTCTTCATGGCTTCTCTCTACTATTTATGCTAGTCTTAGGAGTGCTGAAAGGCACATATTATGGAATAATTTGTCACAAGTTGCAGATGTGCACAATTTACCTTGGATTATAGCGGGTGACTTCAATGAACCCCTTGTAAATGAGGATAAGTTTGGAGGCAGACCTGTGAGTATTGATAGATCCCTTTTGTTAAAAGGATGTGTTGGGTTCTAAGACTTTAGGTTTAAATGTATTAGAACTTCAATTTGCAATGTTGGCAAACCATGATTAAACCGTTTAGTCTTGTTTTAGACTTGCTCAAAGTATGTTTAAGTGTAAAGTTGGAATCGAGTGTACTGCAGGATTTACTGTGTAAATCTGCCTGGCTCGATCGATCGAAAATTAGACTCGATCGATCGAAGCTTGTGCAAATTGTTTGCTGCAGAATTTTCCAACTCAACCCAAACCCGTTTGACATGTAGGGTTTTATGTTTTGCCCTAGGTATAAAAGGGAAAACCCTAGCCACGTTTTTATGTTGTTGCAATTGTTGTTTATGCTGTGTATGTGAATCTCTTGTGAGATCTAGAGGTGTTTGCCTTCACATATACTTAGGGTTATCAAGAATCAAGATTTATGTCAAGAGCTTGACAATCATTCCGTTGCTGCATTAAGAGCTTAAAGATACACAAGCGGGAGTGCTTGTACTTGCTGTGGATCTGAGAAAGAAGTAGTTCGTGGACTTGGAGCTGTCACGTGGTCATGGTAGTAAGTTTCCTACTCGAGGTAGCAATAGGATGTTAGTGGTCTAAGTCACTATTATGTAAACTTCAATTCTTTCATAGTAGATCTGTTTTACCTTGAGGATAGCTAGGTTAAATCCTCCCCAAGTTTTTTACTGGTTTGGTTTTCCTGGGTTATCATAACGTTGTGTTATTTATTTTCCACACTGTTCAATGATATGATTTATTTGTGTTAACCTAGATCTGTATAATTTACCTAAGTTAATCACTTGGCTAAATAACTAGGTTAATCTGTTTGTGTTTAAGGGGTCTAAAAACGTACAGAATGTTTGGATAAGTGCAACATGGTAGATTTGGGCTTTTCGGGTCCAAGATACACATGGACCAACCGAAGAGATATTTAGAGGCTTATACAAGAGAGAATTGACAGATTTTTTGTTAATCCCAGCTAGTGCCTGCTCTATCCGGATGCGAGAGTAACCCATCTTACTAGATGTCACTCAGATCATTGCTCGGTCCTCTTAGAGATGCAGCCTAAAGCTCAATCTTGTTGAGCTAAGCTTTTCAAATTCCAAAAGTGTTGGCTTTTTTATCCGACCTTTGCTGGGGTAGTAGCAAATGTTTGGAATCAAGCCCCTCTACTCAGTAGTGCCATTGAGAAATTTCAAAAGGATGCTTCTCTATGGAATAGGAATCATTTTGGTAACATTTTTATAAAGAAAAAGATTATTATGGCCCAACTCAATGGAATTCAGCGTGCAAACTCCATCAGACCTTCGACCTATCTTATTAACCTTGAAAATGAGCTTCTTCGGGAGCTGGATGTGATCTTGGGGCAAGAAGAGGATCTTTGGATGTTAAAGTCTCGAGTTAATTGGATGCTACAGGGAGATCGGAATACAACGTTCTATCATGTGTCAACCCTGGTCAGAAGGAAAAGAAACCAAATCTTAGCAATTAAAAACTCTATTGGGGAATGGATCCAAGAGGAGAAGGAAATTGCGAACTTTATCAAAAAGGGTTTTGGGGACATTTATACTTCTTCGCTGACAGCTTCGGCAAGAGCAATGCCAGCGATTTCTCAATGGCAAGGCCAGCTTAATGAAGAGGAAAAAGAGAGCATTGGAGGGCAGATAACAGTAGAGGAGAACAGATCAGCCCTTTGGTCGCTAAAAGCCTATAAGGCTCCAAGTCCGGATGGGCTGCATACAGATTTCTTCCAAAGTTTTTGGCCAATGGTGGGGGATTCGGTAGTGAGGGAAGTTAAAATAATTTTCATGGAGAAGAAAGTTCTGGAGTATCTAAATCAGACCCACATCGCTCTTATCCCAAAAATTTAGAGTCCTGAGATTATTGGGAATTATCAGCCTATTAGTTTGTGTAACACAATTTATAAGGTGGTTACAAAAATAATAGTAGCAAGACTCATACCGTATTTGGAGAAACTTATTTCACCTCTTCAGACGTCTTTTGTGCCAAGCGTAAGGGCATTGACAACGCTATCATAGTGCAGGAGCTTATCCACTCCATCAGTAAAAAGAAGGGTAGGGTGGGCTATATGGCCATCAAGTTAGATTTGGAAAAAGCCTACGACAAGCTTGAGTGGGCTTTCATCAGAAATATGTTGCTAAGAATTAATCTTCTTGAAAATCTCATAGACCTTATCATGAGTTGTGTTACCTTTGTTTCCACTTCTATTCTCTTAGATGGTGCACCTCTAGAGCCAATTCTTCCGTCTAGGGGAATTAGACAAGGGGGCCCCCTTTCCCCCTATCTCTTTATACTTTGTATTGAGTACCTTGGTCAGCTCATATAAGAGAAATGCAGTGACAAATTATGGAATCCAGTTAAAGCGTCTCAAAGTGGGCCGGCTTTCTCTCACTTAATGTTTGCTGATGATCTAGTACTCTTTGCAAGGGCTAATTACTTGAATTGCTCCACCATTAGAGAGGTCCTTGATGAATTTTGTGAAGTTTCAGGCCAAACGTTAAGTGAAGCGAAGTCCAAAGTTTATTTTTCCCCGAATGTGGATGAAGGCACAAGGGAGGAGCTTAGTGATATGCTCGGGTTTGCTTCTACTCAGGGGTTAGGGAAGTACCTTGGTATACCTATTAAGCACCCTGGCTTTTCCACACAAGACTTTAACTTCATCTTGGATAGAGTGAAGCAAAAGCTTGCAGGCTGGAAGACTAATTTACTATCCCTAGCAGGCAAGGCTATTCTTATTCAGGCTTCTTCATCAACCATTCCATCATATGTGATGCAATGCTCTTACCTTCCTACGAGAATTCTTGAGGGAATGGATCGGGTAAATAGGAATTTCCTATGGGGCACCTCGGAGTCAACTAGGAAGGTTCACTGGGTGGGTTGGCAGAAGGTAACAAAGCCCAAAAAGGAAGGAGGATTGGGCTTACAAGCAGTTAAAGGCAGAAACACAGCCCTTCTAGCGAAGTTAAATTGGCGCTTTCATACAGAAAAAGACTCCATTTGGGCATGTGTGTTAAAATCCAAGTATTGTTCAAGCCAAAGGTTAGCTTCGAGAAATCAAAATAAGCTCCCATGCTCCCAAACGTGGTCTGCTATGAAAAAGGGCAAAGAAGTTTTCAACAGAGGTGTTAAATGGACAGTTGGA
Source organism: Quercus tomentella (assembly GCA_028535165.1). Taxonomy (NCBI): domain Eukaryota; kingdom Viridiplantae; phylum Streptophyta; class Magnoliopsida; order Fagales; family Fagaceae; genus Quercus; species Quercus tomentella. Next base: position 22,674,751 of record JAPQVY010000111.1, on the reverse strand, counting down.
AGGAGTAGTAATCTAAGCTTCTGGTATGATTATTGGGCAAATCATAGGGTCTTACGAAGTTTGGTGACAGGCCCTCTTTCACAAGAAGATTCGAACATGAAGATTCGAGATATTTTTAAGGATAATATGTGGGATTGGAGATGTTTAGATTTTGATCTACCCCAAAATGTGAAGCTCATGATTCAAGCTACCTTTTTGGCCTTGGCAGCAGTAGGAGAAGACAAACTGGTGTGGTCAGAATCTCCCCAAGGGAATTTTGATTTAAAAAGTACGTATAAGATGGCTATGGGGGATGACTCGAGGCTTAGCTTTTCAGTCAATTGGATTTGGAAGTTGGATAATCTGCATTCAAACTTTTGTTTGGATGTGCGCCCATAATAGCATTGGTGTCTGGGACTATCTTCGTAGAAAGGGGCTAATGGAGGATGCAAAATGTCCGCTATGCAACAGGGGGGCTGAGTCGGTCATACATGCTCTACGAGATTGTGAGAAGATCAAACCGATCTGGAATCACCTGGGTATATTATGGACAGATCCTTGTTTTTGGTCTGGGAATCTTCATGAATGGTTGGAATGTAACGGGCAAGCAACAGATACACACAGTGCTGGCAAGCCTCTTGGAGTGTGATCTTCCTGTTTGCAATATGGACCATATGGAAAAGTCGAAATAATTTTGTATTCAAGGGGAAAAGTCCTAACCCAGCTCTAGCAAGGGATATAAAGAAGCAAGCAGTGGAGTACTTTTTTTATGCCTACTCGCCTAAGTGTAGCCCGCTTAACTCTAAGGCCTATCAAATGGGAAAAACCACAAAGTGGATGGATAAAAATGAATACTGATGGGTCTTCCATTGAGGACCCGGGGATAGCTGGTTGTGGTGGAGTATTGAGGGATGAGCATGGCCGGTGGATAAAGGGATTTGCCAAGAAAATAGGGATTACAAATAGTTTTGTTGCTGAGATGTGGGGTCTAAGGGATGGGCTTCTTATGTGCTGTAGCTGCAATGTTAGTTGTGTAGAGATTGAATTAGATGCTAAGGCTATAATTGATGTGTTGCTCAACTCTAATTATGTAAACAATATAGTGCCTCCCATCTTGGATGATTGCAGACAATTGATATCAAACTTCTCACAAGTTTGGATTAGGCACTGCTACCATGAAGCAAATCGATGTGCAAATAAGCTGGCCAGAATGGGATCGAGTCATATTATAGATTTTGCTACTTTTGACAATCCACCTTTGGATGTACTTGCTGTTTATGAGGATGACCTCAATGGGGTGTATGTAAACAGGCTTTGCCCTGAGTCTGAGTTGCTGGTTTAGTTTTAATGAAATCTTTTCTTGACCAAAAAAAAAAGGGTAAAAGCAAAAATATACAAAATATTTAACTTTTTTTATATTTTTTTATATTAGATTTAATGTTTTAACATAATAGGTAGATAAGTGCACAAATTCTTTTTGAAAAGCTATGGAGGTTTGGGTACAATTTGAAAGATGGGAGAGGTTAGTATAATTTCAGTAAACCTCAAGGGGAGGTCTTTATAATTTTCCTAATGTAAAGTTAAGTGCATTCATTATGCCTACCAATCATTTAATATTTGAACATGCTTTGTAAATGTACAATTGACAATCTCTAGTTATAAATAAGAAGGGCAATGCATTTCAAGTGTAACCAAATATATTTTTTGAGCACTAGAAAAATGAATTAAATTATCATAGCTGAACTCTATTGTTTTGTGTTTATCCTTCTCTTTGCCTTTGGCCAAAGTACTTCTTTTAAGCTAACATCCTACCCAACAAAGCAGTATGTGCGAATTGTCAACCATCTCAACAACAAAACCCTTACCTATAAATGTAAATCTGCGGATGATGATTTTGGCCTTAGAACTCTTCAACCAAAAGGAGAGTGGGAATTCTCTTTTAGTCCTGCTCTTTTGAAGATCACAGATTTCTACTGCTATTTTTGGTATGCAAACTTCAAGGCGACTTTCGATGTGTATGTAGAAGATAGTAAGCTTGAAGCCAATTGTGGTGGGGACTACTACATTTGGACAACACAAGAGGATGGATTCTACTTATATAATCTGTTTTTGAAAATAAATGTGAAGATGCATGATTGGAACAAATAAATATTAAGGTGGTGAAAAGTTTACATATCAAAATAAATAAAATTGATGATTTTATGAGGGGAAATTTATATGGATTTTGCGACCTAATTGAAATAGTAGTCTTGTTGACATCAATATTGGCTTTGTTTTTTTTCTTTCTTTTTAATAAATAAAAAAATTCTTTTTGTAGACACCCCATTTTGTAATCCCCATTTAACTTCACAAAAGGGTAAAACAATCATTTTGCAAAGTACCAACAAAATCTTAATTTTGACCGTTCAATCTTTTGATGCATTCTATAAAATAAATCTTGAATGAAAATTAAGAGGTTTCAAGTGTTTTAAGTAACTGTCTGTATGTTATGGTTTTTGTTCTAGAGATAATTATAATTTGCCTCGCCAGTACAAAGATCTTGGCAGTGTTAGATTAGTTTTATATATTTTGATTGTTTTGTATATTATTTTATCTCTCTATAAGTTCACAAACATTCACAATACAAAACATCCACCAATCACAAACACTAGAGGCTTACTGAACTTTGTCAAGTTCTTTATGAGCCTCATCAAGTAATTTTTCATTCCACTATTAATTTTAGGCAACACTATTTAATGAGAATTTCAAAATTATTATTTATGATTTAATAAATTTTATAGATAAGGTAAATTTTTATTTATACGTTTATTAATATTACTTAATTAGATGTTTTTTTTTTTTGTTTATTGCACATAAATATTTAGTTGTAAACCTTTCTCGTATATTGCAATGTTTTTGGTGTAAGCAGGAATTGAACCTCACATCTCTTATTCAACTATCAAAAACTTTATTAGTTTTTTTTTTTTTTTTTTTTTTTGAGAAACCAGACTATCAGTGCCTGGAATTTATTCATAATAAAGGAAATGAAACTTCAGTGAACATCAAAACAAGCTAAAGAGGCTATGTCCTCAGGTAATTCTTCTATCCAAATCTGGGTGCCCCTACACGTTTTTGCTTTTAATATAATTATTAACTTTATTAACAATTTTAATATAATTATAATGGTTATATAATACGAGAACTTTGTACAATGTGTATACATGTGTTCTTTTTTTTTCTTCTTTCTTATTACTATTAAATTACGAAATTTTTTGGCGAAAACACTATTTTGATCCCTCCATTTTAGGTTCACAATCAATTTAGTCCCTACATTTTAGTAGCAATCAATTTGGTCCGTACTATTTTCAACTTTAAGTCAATTTGGTCCCTACCGTTAACTCACTAACGAAAAATGCTCACATGGCAAACGGTGTGCACAGTTGACACATTTAATGCTAACGTGGCAAATAAAATAATATTTAATAAATATTTTTAAATGCCACATCAGTATTTATGTTGAAAATAGTTTTTAAAAAAAGTTTTGGGGCAATTTTAAAAATGAAAAAAAAAATAGCAATCCTAGATTTTCTTGACAGCCAAACACAAAAACACTTTCTTGATTTATCTTAAATCCTTAAATTCATAAATACAATCAATAGCATCTCACCTTTATACAATTGAGAAACATCCAGATCATAAATTACCAATAAGAACATGAAATTTTAGAAAACAAAAAAATTTAGCAAAATTTTCCGGTAACCATATAGAAACCAAAAAAAAAAAAAAAAAAAGAGGAGTTAGGTTAGTGTCTTTGTGTTGAGTCCAATCCAATGGCTTTGATGGGGACAAATCCCAGATTGTGAGGGTGGCCAAATTTCTAAACAAAACCAAATTCAAAACCCCAAAAACCCAAATAAAAACACCAAACCCACGGATTAAAATCAACCCTAAAATCCCAATTTCCAAACCCTTTCTCATTGGGTGGTTGCGATGAAATCTCTGTTCGGCACTCAAATTTGATAGTTGGTGACTGTGCAAGGCAGGAACAGAGACGGTGGCGTGAGGCGCAACTTCAGTTGGTGGTAAGCATGGCTGGCAGTAGCTAGACGCAACACTGGTGAAGTCAATCAGAAAACCTATAACTTGATTCTTTCCAAATCCTAAGCTCTTGCTATCTCTCTTCAATCTAGTAAACTAAGGCGACAAATGGGTTCAGGATTAACAAATTGGGTTTGGTTTGGTGATTTAAGAAATGTGATTTGTTGGCTGTAGTTTGGTTTTTCATTTGTGATTGAGATTGTGATTGGATAAGCAAGGGTTTAATCATTAATGGGTTATGAATGTTATGTTTGTGTTGATGTACTAACTTAATTGTGCATATCGATTTTTTTTGTCAATCTAAAATCAAATTTGATATTTGTATTTTTGTGCTTGGTTGTAGAGAAAGTGCATGAAAATACAAAGAAAATCTCAAATTCCTATTTTTTTATCTTTAAAATTGAAAATTGAAATTAAATTCTGACGTGGTATTTTTAATATATCAATTGAATTTTTTTATAATTATTTTATTTTATATTATATGCCACATCAAGATCAAATGTGCCAATTGTGCACACCATTTGCCACGTAATCATTTTCCATTAGTGAGTTAACAGTAAGGACCAAATTGACTGTAAATTGAAAATAGCAAGAACTAAATAAACTGTTACCAAAACGTAGGGACTAAATTGACTATGACCCCAAAATATGAAGATCAAAATAGTGGTTTCGCCAAACTTTTTTATGCATCATGCGTATTAACAACAAATTTTCTTGATAATTTATAGTGATCCACATGATTAAAGCTTATATCATACGGTGTGAATGACCCATAATAATGTATATTATGATTATTATTATCCAAAATATTCCAATCTAACATATGGGTTGAAGACTTCTTTCACAATTTTAATATACTTTTTGTGCTTGATATACAGAAAAATGTGTCGTGTACGAACATGTAACACTCAACTTTTTTTTTTTTTTTTAATTATTACTACTACTACTATTATTATTATTGTATTACATACTAAATGATATTATGATAAACAAAAACATTGTATCTCAATTGGTTAGCACCTCTTTATGTTCTAAGAATACAATCTGAGTTCAAATCTCTCATCTTCTAATTATCAAATTATCAACAACGATAAAAATAAAATAAAATAAAAATATATCATGATTTAAATGGCAACCACGTAAACAAGCCTTTGTTACCATATTTGGTGATTGGCTCCTAAAAAATTGTATGTGTGTGTATACATACATATATATATATATATATATATATATATATATATATATATATATATATATATATAATGCTTAATGGAAAATTACATTTTACCCTCTTAAATTATACCCCATTTTACCCTTAACCCCCTAAACTATTACCCGTGTCACACTTGCTCTTCTAAACTATAAGAATGCACACTTACCTCCTTAAACAATTAAACGTGTAACACTTGCACCATATCCCATTGGTAATAGTTTAGGGAAGTAAGTGTGCATTATTATAGTTTACGAGAGTAATTGTAAAATGAGGTAAGGTTTAAGAGATAAGTTTGTATTCTCATAGTTTAGAGGGTCAGTGTAAAGGGGGTATACTTTAAAAGGGCTAAAGTGTAATTTCCTCTTGGTTTTAAAACTCTTTGAAGCACACATTTTGAAATAAAAAGATATCATGATATAATAGACAACCACATAAACATGCCTTCATTACCATATTTGGTGATTGGTACTTGGTACTTGGCCCCTAAAAAATATAAATTAATTAAAAAATGGACAAAGTTTGGTTACAAACTTAATTGTAATCTAAGACTATAACTTCAATCAATATTTTTTATTAAATGTAAATTTTGACAAATCCACTATTGGATTACATTTTCTACTTATATATGTCTTCCATGTTTGCAAATTTTTTAGAAGATCTAAGATTAATAACTATGTTGTCAATCAATTATTTAAAAATTGCAAATTTTTATAGTCTAAAATTATGCATAAAAAATGAATTTATGGATCATATAGTAAATCATATTAACACAAATTTTGATATGTGTGTTAAGAGTAAAAAACATACAATCCAACTATTAGATTTTCAAGATATATAGCAATATTAATTCTTTTAAAGAAAGTTGTAATTTTAGGCTACAATTAACTTTGTAGTCAAACTTTATCCTTAAAAAATAAAAACAATTCAAAAATTCAAAAACTCTATGAAACACACATTTCTATAGAGTCAAGGTGTCCTCCACCCTTGACATTAAATGACTCTAATTGTCAGCATTATCATATTTAATTTACTGACTGGTCCAAAAAAACAACAAAAAAGTTGGTGGCCAGAACTCTATAAAACGCATATTTCTATAGGGTCAAGTTGTCCTGCATCCTTACTCTATCTTACCATTGAGAAATATTCTCTCTGTGGAGCAAGTTTTATTATTAAGATGGCCCAGGGAATAGGTAATGCAATTGTTGTCTCAGTTCTGCTATTGGGTTTGCTCCACTGTGAAAACGTTTGGGCAGCAACCTATACTGTTGGAGATGCTGGAGGTTGGACCTTCAACGTTGTGGGTTGGCCTAATGGAAAGACCTTTAAGACTGGTGATGTACTTGGTAAGCAAGTATGAACCATTGTTTTTGATAAATAACTGCATACTTTTCCAATCATCATTTTGCTTTTACTTTGTCATATCATATCTTTAAGGTAGTGTAATGTTAATACTCTATCAGAAAGTTTTATGATTCTCCATTGAGATTTATTATTTTTCTCGTTACCATTTTACAGAGTTCAACTACAACCCAACAGAGCACAATGTGATTGCTGTAGACAAACAAGGTTACGATACATGCACGGTATCAGAAGGTTCAAAAACATATCAAACTGGAAGCGATAAAATCACGCTTGTGAATGGACAAAACTATTTCATTTGTGGTTTTGCGGGGCATTGCGGGGCCAACCTGAAAATGGTTGTCAACGCATTGTAACCTGAAACCAAAAGTTCTTGGATTTATCTCTGTTTTTGCAAGATGCAATGGGAAAATTAATAAAATTCATTTATGCTATGCTTGAACATGAGATTGTTTTGGTTTGTGAATGACTTTGGCACTTTTATATCGAGTTTTGTTTAACTTTTACTGTGATGTATGTTGAAGGAAAAGAAATTACACGACTGATATTAGACGTTAGTAACTAGCTTTATCTATATCATATAGTATATATATAATAAAAGTTAAGCTTAGAATTAAGCTGTGGTCGTGGTGGGTTCCAGTTAGCTCAACTGGTAAAGTCTCTAATGGTTGTATAAGAGATCTGGGGTTCCATCCCCGCCTACACCAAAAAACTGATTGGTGTCTTGGTCTGATGATAAAGAGCTATCATCAGGAGCGGACGCCATAGGTTGAAACTCTCTCTCAAAAAAAAAAGCTGTGGTCGTGCCAAGTGGTTTCACCAAATTACAGAAAGTTTGTTAGATTTTTTAAAAAATAAATAAATATATTTTTTGTCCTTATCTTCTTCTCCTATAATTTCTAAGTTGGTAAAAATTTTAATTTAATTACAATTCAAATTCTTCGTATTACAATCCTCTAAGTTGATAAAAATCTTAATTTGATTGTAATCCAAATTCTTTATCTAATCATTTATTATTATAATTTATAAGTCGATAAAAAATCAAGAAAAAATTTACATTACAAAGATGCATTACAAAGATAAAAGTTAGGCTTAGAAACTGTAGTTAGGCAAAGTGACTTCACCAAATTGCAGAAATTTTGTTAGATTTTTTAAAAAATAAATATATATATATTTTTTTTTTTCCTTATCTTCTTCTCTTATAATTTCTAAGTTGATAAAAATTTTAATTTGATTACAATCCAAATTCTTCATATTACAATCCTCTATGTTGATAAAAATTTTAATTTGATTGTAATCCAAATTCTTTATCTAATCATTTATAATTATAATTTATAAGTCAATAAAAAATCAAGAAAAAATTTACATTACAAAGATGCCTTACAAAGATAAAAGTTGGGCTTAGAAACTGTGGTTGCGCCAAGTGGCTTCACCAAATTGCAGAAATTTTGTTAGAATTTTTAATATATATATATATATATATATATATATATATATATATATATATTGTCCTTATCTTCTTCTCTTATAATTTCTAAGTTGATAAAAATTTTAATTTGATTGCAATCCAAATTCTTCATATTACAATCCTCTAAATTGATAAAAATCTTAATTTGATTATAATCCAAATTCTTTATCTAATCAATTTATTATTACAATTTATAAGTTGATAAAAATCAAGAAAAAAATTACATTACAGAGATGTATTACAAAGATGTATATAGCAATCCAAACCTTTTCTAGGTTATTGAAATCAACAAAATTGTACAACGGTACAACCTTTTATCAAAGAAGTATATTTCAAATACTCACCTCTAGGATTTACGTTACAGAATAAATTTTTAATTAATAATCCTTTTATTATTAATTTATTTTGAATTTTGGTTTCACATTAATTTTTCATATCAACATTAATTATTTTTAAAAACAAACACAGTACAGGTATACAACAACTAATAGTCTATTATCAACATTTAATTTAATTTTTTATTTTTTAAAAACACCTCATGGATAAACACAAAATTATAAATATTCTTATCAACTTTTTTCTATACATCTCTATCAATTTTTTAGATAAATACAAAAAAAAAAAAACTTAGTTTTTGTTATCTTTTGTTTTTTTCCTTCACACTTTTTACTAACATTGCACTATATTAGACTTCATTCTCTCAATTTCTTCTCCATAACTTTTATTTTTTTAATAGGAACTTCTCTGTAACTTTGAGTTTATGTATTGATTTAAATTTTTTTTCTTTTCAATGCTTCATTTAAGTTACCTTTTTTATTTATATTACTTTATTTTCAATGCATCATTTAAGTTACTTTTTATTTGGTCTTTATTATATCTGGTTGGTTTAATCTTCCTGGGTAATTAAGCAAGTTTAATCTTTCAATCTCTTTTTCTTTATGTGAAAAATTGCATAGCTTTAAAAAAAAAAAATTTAATTTTTTTCTAATGTTCTTGAGGCAACAAATAAGCCAACTAGATTTGCTAAAGACGAAAATGATGTACACATGGCTAGAGGATGTGCCCCCAATAATTTGAAACCGGGTTCTTAAATTAACATTTTTTGTATTTAATTTTCTTATTCTTTGTAAGGCATTGATTTTATTGCATGTGTTTTTTTTATAAAGTTTATGATAGCTATTTTGTTTTTTTAGGGTTTGATATGGTATTTCACTATGATTATCAATATGTGTTTTAAGAGTTTTAATCGGTAACATATATTCTTCCATGAATATAAATTAAAGAGAAATTTTCGAGGAAAAAAAAAAAAGAAATAGTAAAATTGAAGAACCAAGCTGGTTGACTATTCAATTTTATTAGTTTTAAAAAAAAAATTCAAAATTATATCCAAGAAAACAATATATCTTGTTCATGATATAAACATATTTACCGTTATATATATATATATATATATATATATATATATATATATAAAAGTAATAACTTATTAAAAGAGTGCAATAAATATGTTTGCTTTTAGAATGCATTGGGCTTAAACGCCGTATTTGCGACAAGTGGTGGTACCAAACTGTAGAAATTGTTTTTAGATTTTTAGATTTTTTTTAAAAAAAAAAACATTTACATAAAAAAGTCTAATGCATCTTAAATTGCAACAACATAAACGTAGTGTAATCTAATTCTTCTTATTTTTTTAATTACTCCACTAAAAAAAATGGTCTAATGTATCTTAAATTGAGGCAACTGTATACTAAACTTAAAAAAAAAAAAAAAAAAAAAAAAAAAAAAAAAAGGTCTAATGCATCTTAAATGACAGCAACATATACTACCCTAAATCAAAAGGTCTAATGCATCTTAAATTGCAGTAACCGTATACTACACAGGTCTAATGCATCTTAAATTACAGCAACATATACTACCCTAAATCAAAAGGTCTATTGCATCTTAAATTGCAGTAACCGTATACTACACTAAAAAAAATGTCTAATACATCTTAAATTGCAACAATATTAATACCCATCATATTTTTTCTTTTTTGAATTTGTCATTAATTTTTTTACAAAATTTGTCATTATTTTAAATGTTTAGTAGTTTAGATTGTTCTTAATTATTGAATTGAGGTTTCATCTTAAATATGATTTCAATTATTGTTTTGGATAGTTTTTAATTATTAAATTTAAGGTTTTTCTATTTAAATATATGGTGATATATATATATACACACACATTTTATAATACCTTAATTTCAAACAATTTGTATTCATTAGTTAACTTAAAAGTCAAATACTCATTTATTTTCATTATCTATTCTAATATCAAATTTTAAGTAAATTATTAAATAAAAACTATTTACATATGAACTTTGATTAAGCCGTGCATTGCACGGGCATAATGCTAGTATATATATAAAATGGAAACCTCTGAAGCTTCCATAATTTTTCACATCAGCACAATATTTAAATAAAATTATAATTTTATTTAAATAAATTATTTTTGTTTAGTCCAAACTTAACAATGAATGAAACTCTATCTCCCTAACAAGTCCAACTTAAACTCAAACTCATCATTATTATTTTTTTTAAATAAAATTATTTTTGTTTAATCCAAACTTAACAAGGAGTGAAACTCTATCTCTCTAACAAGTCCAACTTAAACTCAAACTCAAACATTGATAATTTATCTTCAAATTTGCGAGATTATCATGAACACTATTAAAAGCAAAGCAAACCCCAATTTTTTTTTTAAAGTCGAGTAGAGGTATGAGCTCTTCTTATGTTATTTTCTTCTCATCTACTTTGTAAAAAATATATATATATTTTATGGTGGAGTCAGCACAAAATCAAAATAAAGTTCTTATTAGGAGTAGGAGTTTTGTCTTCCTCTTTTTCGATGAATAAACTATGCACACAAGAGAAAAGGCAGTGTGCTTCTTGGCCACATAGAGTATTTCCTTTTCCAATACTTTTATTGTTTTTGACTTTTTGGTTTTTATTTAATTTGAATTATTTGAAAAATATTGAACCGGCCAATTAAATAGGGTTGAAAAAAAATATTAAAATAAAAAGGACCGTGTGAAGCGTGATAGGTATTATTGTAATTTGCTTTCTTCTTTTTTTCTCTCTTTTAAGATTACAATTTTATTGTTTAAATAATTATAGAATTGATGATTTTTTTTTTTCATCGTTTAAAGTTTAAACCCGTTAAACTTATTCTTTAAATATATATTTTTTGGCATTTTGGAAGTTTTAACATCTAAATTTGTGTTAGTTTTTGCAATATTTTAAAATGTTTAGCTGATCTCAATGACTATACCATGTATTTTTCTTTTATATTTCTTTATTGTATAATCATATACATTTTGTTTTGTTTCAAAAATTTATAGGAAGTAAATTTTATGATTCTTTAATATTTTTTAGTCTTTCAAAAGTTTTAACATTTGAATTATTCTTTTGATGGCAACACATCTTTCTCTTATATTTCTTTGTTGTGTAGTCACACACACACACACACACACACACACACACACACATATATATATATATATATATATATATATATATATATATATATATATATATATATATTATCTTTAATTTGTAGGTAATGAATCTTTTGATTCCTTTCAATAGTTATAGCCATATGTAACTTATCTTTCTCTTATATTTCTCTAGTGTTTAATCATATATATTTTATTTTGTTTCAATAATTTCTAAGCAGTTTATGATCTAATTCTTTAAATTTTTTGGTCTTTCAACAGAAGTTTTAATATCTGAAATTTTGAATAAGCCATTGCACGTTCAAGCAATGCCTTCTTCATTAAATTGTAACACAAATTGAAGTCATACAAGAGCAAATCATGCAATGGTGTAATTTCCTAATCAATTTAAGAAGTTTAAAATTACTACTAATTTTATTAAAACTAGTTTTAATAAAACTAGTTTAAAATTACTACTAATTTTATTAAAACTAGTTTAAAATTACTAGTTCTATATATATGAGAAGTTTAAAATTACTACTAATTTTATTACAATTTCATTTTATGAGCGAAGTTATTTGCTACATGCTCTTTAGTCTTGCAATATTTGAGTTAAATCTCATAATTTTTCACGTCCTTTCAAACACTTACACTTGCCCATCATGCACCCAACCAGTTACATGCAAGTAAATGACTAAAAAGGATAATTTTGTAATACATGTAAAATGGCCACAGCATAAGAAAGTAAGAAATTACAAAGTACTAACTTTTGGACACGGCTTGTGTCTAGTGTCCAATTCCACTGGACATGCTGGGATGCAGACACGTGTCCAAAACTATACACGTATTCACATCCCAACGTGTCTAGTGGAATTGGACACTGGACACAATCTCTTCCCTTAACTTTTAATGTTTCCATTTAATGCTTTGTTGTGTGAGACCAAATATTTCTCAAAAGTATTGAAACTTATCTCTTGAAAGAGCTATGGCAAAGATATCTGCTACTTGATCTTTAGTCTTGCAAAATTGGAGTTAAATCTCATAATGTTTCATGTCATTTCAAACCCTTACACTTGTCCATCATGCACCCAACCAGTTACATGCAAGTAAATGACTAAAAATGATAAGTTTGTAATACATGGAAAATGGCCACATGCACAGGAAAGTATGAAAGTTTGCAATACTTGATCTTTAGTCATGCAATATTTGAGTTAAATCTCATAATTTTCATGTTATTTCAAACCCTTATAGTTGTCCATCATGCACCCAACCAGTTACATGCAAGTAAATGACTAAAAAGGATAAGTTTGCAATACATGGAAAATGGCCACATGCATAGGAAAGTATGAAATTAAAAAAGTATTAAATGGTAATGCTTCCATTTAATGCTTTGTTGTGTGAGACCCAATATTGATCTAAAGTATTGAAACTTATATCTTGAAAGAGCTATGGTGAACATATCTACTACTTGATCTTTGATCTAGCAATATTTGAGTTAAATCTCATAATTTTTCATGTCATTTCTAATTAAGTAATACTTGATGGCATAAAAATGGTAGATTTGACTCCAATATTGCGAGATCAAAGATCAAGTAGCAAATATGTTCACCATAGCTCTTCCAAGAGATAAGTTTCAATACTTTTGAGAAATATTGGGTCTCACACAACAAAGCATTAAATGGAAGCATTAAATTTAATACTTTTTTAATTTCATACTTTCCTATGCATGTGGCCATTTTCCATGTTTACAAACTTATCCTTTTTAGTCAATTACTTGCATGTAACTGGTTGGGTCCATGATGGACAAGTGTAAGGGTTTGAAATAATATGAAAATTATGAGATTTAACTCAAATATTGCATGACTAAAGATCAAATATTACAAACTTTCATACTTTCCTGTGCATGTGGCCATTTGCCATGTATTACAGACTTATCCTTTTTAGTCATTTACTTGCATGTAACTGGTTGGGTGCATGATGGACAAGTGTAAGGGTTTGAAATGGCATGAAACATTATGAGATTTAATTCAAATATTGCAAGACTAAAGATCAAGTAGCAGATATCATTGTCATATTTGGAGACTAGTCCCTAAAAACAACAAAAAAGTTGGTGGCAAAAACTCTATAATAGACACATTTCTATAGGTTCAAGTCGTCCTCCATCCTTCACTCGATCTTACCTTTGCATATTATTCTCTCCATCGAGGAAATTTTATTATTAAGATGGTGATGTCTCAGGGAAGAGGTAATGCAATTGCTGTCTTAGTTCTGCTAATGGGTATGCTCCTTCACTGTGGTAATGTTTGGGCAGCAACCTATACTGTTGGAGATGCTCGTGGATGGGCCTTCAATGTTGTGGGTTGGCCTAATGGAAAGACCTTTAGGGCTGGTGATGTACTCGGTAAATATGAATCATTATTATTTTTTATCATAATTTTTTTTTTAATATTACAATTAAAGGTATTAATTTTTTTCACATCCAACAGTGTCTACAATCCTCTATCATATCGTTTGACGATTCTCCATTAAGGTTTATTACTTTTCTTGTTTTCATGTTACAGTGTTCAACTACAACCCAGCATCGCACAATGTGGTTGGTGTAGGCAAACATGGTTATGATACATGCACAGCAGCAGGACAAAAATTTCAAACTGGAAGCGATAAAATCAAGCTTGTGAAAGGATTTAACTATTTCATTTGTGGTTTTCCTGGGCATTGTGCAAGTAACATGAAAATAGCTGTTAATGCAATGTAATCTGAAACCAAAAGTTCTTGGATTTATATACATCTGTTTTGTCAAGATGTAATGGAATTATTAATAAAAGTCATTTCTGATATACTTTGAGTACATGAAATTGCGTTGGTTTGTGAATTACTTTTGCACTTTTATTTCGAGTTTTGCTTTTGCTTTTACTATGATGAATGGTAAGTGAAAAGAAATTACTCGACTGGTGTTAAATGTAAGTAGCTACCTTTCTCCTAATACAATGCATTGACGAAGGAAAATGTTAAAATACTACGAACTCTATTACCAATTCATTTGATGAGCAAAAATTCACTAAACCCAGCAGATTAAGTTGGCCTTGGAATGTGGGTTCCAATTAGCTCAACTGGTAAAGTCTCTGATGGTTAAATAAGAAATCTGAGATTCAATTCTTGCCTACACACCAAAAACCCATCGGTGTCTTGGTCTGATGATAAAGAGCACAATCATCAAAATCGGACCTTCATTGATTGAAACTCTATAAAATGAAATAAAATAAAATAAAGTTGGCCTTGGAATATGGGGCCCCAATGATTTTGATGTGTTTTTTTTTTAATCTTTTACTCTTACAGATCTTTTTTTTAAGTGGACGGTAACTATTTTTTTCATAACAAGAGAGAGAAAGAAATGGGCAAAAATATTATGTCTTTTCCTACGTCATTCAAATTGATTCTAGACTTCTCTAAGTAGATGAATATCTTTTTCAAACATAAATGGTATCCTTACACTTGTCCATCATGCACCCAATTACATGAAAGTAAATAACTAAAAAGGACATAAGTTTGTTAAACATGGAAAATAACCACATGCATGGGAAACTACAAAAGTATTAACTTTTAACGCTTCCATTTAATGCTTTGTTGTGTGGGGTCAATATTTCTCTAAAGTGGTGAAACTTATCTCTTGGAAGAGCTATGGTGAAGATATCTACTACTTGCTCTTTAGTCTTGCAATATTTGAGTTAAATTTCATAATTTTTCATGTCATTTCAAACCCTTACACTTGTTCATCATGCACCCAACCAATTACATGCAAGTAAATGACTAAAAATGATAAGTTCATAATACATGGAAAATGGCCATATGCATAGGAAAGTATGAAATTAAAAAGTCCTAAATTTTAATGCTTCCATTTAATGCTTTGTTGTATGAGACCCAACATTTCTCTAAAGTATTGAAATTTATACCTTGGAAGAGCTATGGTGAACATATCTACTACCTGATCTTTGATCTTGCAATATTTGAGTTAAATCTCATATTTTTTTTCTCGTCATTTCTAATGAAGTAATACTTGATGACATAAAAATGGTAGATTTGACTCAAATATTGCAAGATCGAAGATCAAGTAGCAGATATGTTCACCATAGCTCTTCCAAGAGATAAGTTTCAATACTTTAGAGAAATATTAGGTCTCACACAACAAAGTGTTAAATGGAAGCATTAAAATTTAATACTTTTTTAATTTCATATTTTCCTATGCATGTTGCCATTTTCCATGTATTACAAACTTATCCTTTTTAGTCATTTATTTGTATGTAACTATTTGTGTGCATGATGGACAAGTGTAAGGGTTTCAAACTCAAATATTGACTAGATTTTTGACATAACAATGGTAGCTTTGTTGTCACACAAAATTGAAGCAACTTGTTCCTGGTTCTCATCAACATCTTCTAAAACTCTCCTTAGTTGTATTGGTTGTGAAGTTACCAATGATGTTGAAACATATTTGGCCTCTACAGTACATTGTATGATCATTTGTTACTTCTTTGATACCCCTAAACATACTTCAAAACCAAGAGAAAAAGCAAATATAAAACCAATTTGGGTAATTGCTCACTAGATGACAACAACTTTATCCAAAAGTGTCAGCTAGTTGAGTTACGTAGCCTCTAACCATATATATTGGTAGAGCCTTGGGTACCTCTAGCGCGGTAGATTACAACAATAGAACCTAAGTTAGACTAATAAGTTGAAAAAAAAAAGGAATGATTACACGTTTACTATCAACCTTTATCCCATATTTTAAAGTAGTCCCAAATCCCATTCATTTGAAATGTTTTATTTTAGTTCTTATACTTTAATTTGTGTCAAAATGGTCTTTCTCATTGTTGATGCCGAAAAATCAATACTATTGATTTTTCGGCATCATCACTCATCAATCCTTGTTTTGATCTGAATTGAAATTGTTTCGATGAAATTTCAAAGATTTTGATACCAACAAAGGAAGGAAAGATTAGTTATTTAAATACTTAATTGGTTTCTTTTATGTCTATTTGGAGATAGAGGAAATCCAATTAACAATTAATGGTAAGGACTTTTCTAACACAAACTTAAAATATAAGAACTAAAATGAAATATTTCAAAAAATGGGGACCATTTTGAAACATAAAGTAAATATTGAGGACTAGATATGTAATTTTGTAACGACAATTATTATTAATATTCTTGTTAAAAATTTTGTTACAAAACTTTCCTATTAATTGTGCATATTAATGATGAATTTTGTTAAGTTATGGTTTTTCACATAACATTTATGTTGGCTTTATTCCATGACAAAAAGTATTGTAACTGCATTAATTTATTTCCTTGTATTTCGTGGGATTTATTTGTACTAGGTTTAGTATTAAGTTGGTGAAGATTGCTCAAGACAGTGAAGTTCGCAACTTGCTTGCGACTGACTTGTGAGTGGACGACCCGCAAAAGGTCACATGAAAAACACATGCTGGAAGTTGAAGAGTCAAAGTGCTAAATTATATTTCGCGAGTTACTTCGCAACTTGGCTAACCCGTGAGTGACCTGCGAAACTCTCTGCCTGGATGATTTTAAGTGACTCTTATACCCTTCATCCATATTATATATACCCTCATTACCAACAAAATTGTAAAGAGGTTATTCAAAAGAAAACCCAAGAAAGGTTTCTACAACACCCACATTTTAAAAAAAGAGCTACTCATCCTCAATAGGGAAATCATTTGTAGTCTCTTTTCCTTCCTCTCTTCCATTGTTATACCTTGAGAGTAAATTTGTACCCAAACACAACCCACACCTATTCAGTGTGTAGAGAGTGTTTTGGAGCTTGGGAAGCATTGGGTATTTGCCAAAAGAAGCCGGTGAGGCTTAGCGATGCAATCGGGTAGTATTGCGGGATCCGAATAACTAGTGAAGACAAGACTCCAAGAAGTTCGTTGGTAGTTGGAGCTTAGAGGGCTCAAGTACTTTGGGTAAATTAGGCTTGGAGGGTCTTTTTGATATCCTTGTACTCCAACTTATTCACTAGTGGATCATTTTGACTTGGAGGGTCGTGAGGAGATTTTTCGCCAGTTCTTTGGTTTCTTCTTCAATAACACGTCTCGGTGTTATTTTGTGTTTGCATCTCCCTTCCCTTACTCTTTTTATATTTACTATTGTTATGGCTTAGAGAGTTGTTTCGGTTATTGCGTATCATTTACTCTTATTCTACACTTAGATAAGTTAGAGTAAAAGCAAGTAATCCGTGTTTTTAAAATTGGAGCTCTAAAAAAGCTATAGTGTTTTACACTCTTTAAGCTTTCAAATTTTCATAATAATTTTAAATTACAAATAGTAATCCACATGATCGAACCTCATCATATATTGTGCATGTATTATTATTATTATTGTTGTTGTTGTTGTTGTTGTTGTTGTTGTTGTTGTTGTTGTTCAAAACTTACTTTCCAATGTAACTCTCTCCCAAAAAAAAAAAAAACACTTCCCCATGTAATATATGGATTGAAAACTTTCTTCACAATTTTAATATTTTTTTATGCTAGATATATAGAAACATGTCTTATTATGTGTAACGCTCATCTTTTAATATATTATTATTAGATTACATACGATATGATATCATGATAGCCAAGAGTCTTATAGTTCAATTAGTTGATACATCTTAATGTTTTCAACAGAGATATTAAGATGTATCAACCAATTGAAAACTTCATATCGTCTAGAATCTGGAAACGGGGACACAACCTACAAAAAGCTTAATCTGACATTTTCGATAGGAAGTCGTTCACCAACCAAATACTAGTAAGAATGAATGGCCTGTAGTCGTCACCCAACGAAATAGGAGCCTCGACCTCCTCTCCTCTTCTTCCCTCTTCAACTTCTTCTCCCCCTTCGTCTTCTTCCTCTTCATCCCCTTCTTCTTCCTCTTCTTCTTCTTCCACTTCTTCTTCCCTTCCTCCTCCTCAGAGAAGTCGGCTGACAACTCCCTTTCTTGGGGATTCACCTGGTATTTCATCAAAGGGGCATAACCTAATGAATAGAACCCATCGTACCTGCATCCAAACGGACTAACAATGAGCAATCACCGGTCGCTTCCCTATCACTTGACATTCTCTCACCTATAAGCGACGAATGAAAACTAAGCATCTACTCACACAAAAGCTAGATACTAGACCGACAACTGGGTAAATATAGAAAAGAGAACGAAGAAAGTAGGAAACATAAGGAATTAAAGGAAACTTACTTGAAAATCAACGATGCATTACTTGAACGAATGAATGGCATCGTGTAGCGACAAATCCCAGTAGCAAGACGATCAGGTAAGAGCTCTAGTGACTAAGCAGGTAGAATAAGCAAACAAAAAGGATAAGAAGGGCATTGAGCTATTTACAAAGCGAAGGGACACAGAAAACAAAGCGACGCGACATTCTTATCCACCATTTAGAAGCCGCCACGTGTCATCAACCCTTATCAAAAGACATTCTTGCCCCCCCAGATAGCACGAACACCAAGGGAGAGCAATAAATGATGCCTCGATAAACTCCATCACCTGTCGACCATCCTAACGAATGATGGAATAGAGGGCAACTGATAGTGGCATTTTCGTCCGTCAGGGTTATCAGAACACGTGGACTAGTCAAGGTAGATATCACTCCAAATGGGACCGCAATCAAGGACCCGTCAGGTAGTTCATGTGTGTGCCCGACAAGTGGCCCGCATGTTGTCCTTTTCTTGGATAAACCAACAGATGGTTCATCTTCCCGATGAATGGATGGGCACACCGATGGTTGAGACTACTGGGTCCCACAAACATTTACGTGTTCCTCACGCATGTACCCCTACATGGAAATAACTTGCACACCACGTCCAAAGACCCTATTACACATTCACATCTTCCCTATATGGAAAAAGAAGCCCTAAGATCTCGGAGCCTTAAACTCTAGATCTTCTCTGCAAGGAAAGCTCCTACATTCATGGGATCTTTGTTTAGCTATACACCACTATATACCCTTAAGGGACGTGGAATTTCTCCTAACTCTTGAATCCTTGAGCTCTAAGAGATTCTTCTATCACTGACTTAACCTTCAAAGGGTCTTTGGCCGACACCCCACCGGTGCTCTTTATAGATTCTTCATCCTTTTTGTTCTTCAGGTACCCTATCATTGTGCATTTGGAGGATCAACTCACTAACGATTTTTGTGCAATCATCAGCTACCTTTCTCTTAATACAATGCATTGACAAAGGAAAATGTTAAAATACTACGAACTCTATTACCATTTCATTTGATGAACAAAAATCTACTAAACCCAGCATATTAAGTTAGCCTTGGAATATGGTTTTAGCTAGCTCAACTGGTAAAGTTTTTGATAGTTGAATAAGATATCTAAGATTCAATTATTGCCTACACACCAAAAACTGATCGTTGTCTTGGTCAAATGATAAAGAGCACAATCATCAAAAGCGGACCTTCATAGGTTGAAAGTCTATAAAATAAAATAAAGTTGGCCTTGGAATAGGGGGCCCCAATGATTTTGATTTTTTTTTTTTTTTTTTTAATCTTTTACTATTATAGATCCTTTTTTTTAAGTGGACGGTAACTATTTTCTTATAACAAGGGAAGGAGAAGTGGGCAAAAATATTATGTCTTTTTATGCATCATTTAAATTGATTCTAGACTTCTCTAAGTAAATGAATATCTTTTTCAAGCATAAATAGTATCCTTACACTTGTACATCATGCACCCAACTAGTGACATGAAAGTAAATGACTAAAAAGGACATAAGTTTGTTATACATGGAAAATAACCACATGCATGGGAAACTACAAAAGTATTAACTTTTAACGCTTCCATTTAATGCTTTGTTGTGTGGGGTCAATATTTCTCAAAAATATTAGAACTTATCTGTTGGAAGAACTAAGGTGAAGATATCTGCTACTTGATCTTCCATCTTGTAATATTTTATATTTGATAAATCTCATCATTTTTAACGTTATTTCTAACGACGAATACTAGTTGATGGCAATATGTTTTGTACCACTATAGTAGACTGGATTCTTAGACATAACAACAGCAGATTTGTTGCCATACAAAATTGGGGTAACTTCTTCTTGCTTCTCACCAACATCTTCTAAAATTCTCCTTAGCCATATTGGTTGTGAATTTACCAATGATGTCTTAACATATTCGGCCTTTAGCGCAGTCATAATGCAATCCATGTTTTAATCCATTCCCCCCGCCCCTTTTCTGAGACACGACTTCGATTTTAGCCCAAACCCATGCACGCTAACGCTATTCCACCATTTTCGTATTTCAGGCTCTTCAGCTTAACCCAATAGGGCAAACTTCCTTATATGGGATCACTGATTCACCTCCAATTCCCTCTCATGTTTAGACACATGTGCAATATGTGATATTTATTTGATTTTCAAATGTCACATGTCATACATCTTAATTAAAACCTAAGGGAATTACAGGGGGATCTTAACCAGAATACAAAAATTGACCAGCAAAAAAATATTATTTGGTGTCTCAAACAAAGTAGAGAGCATTGGATGAATTAACCTATCTATTTGCTAATATATATATATATTGATTAATCTAATTTTTTATTTAAAGTGTCTCCAGTATCATATTTTTGAGTCATGGCATGGATGACTTATTACTGATTAATTTTCTTCCTATTTTGAATCTTTTATTTTATTTTATTTTTTTTTTATGAATCACATTTTGCATTATCTGTATAGCCCAATGAAAGCTTTCAAATTCCGCTAATTCTTAGATAAAATAGTCAGCATAAGATATAATAAAATAAATTCTAGATAAAATGTCTGCAAGTGAAATGGTGATTGGACTCCTCACGTGTCATATTAGGGGAGAATTTGTAGCCTTTCAAGAATTGGGAATTATATCATGTAACAACTTCTTGAAGCCACTCTCTGAGCATGTAAGTCTCATATACCGTGTGAGAAGATACCTCCTCAAGAATCTATCTCAGTTCTCACAGAGGGCAATTTCAAGCACAGGCACCTAAAAGGAGACAATTAGCCATAATACAAGTTTATGACCACCAAAATTGAAGATGTGGAACAAAGTAGAAACTGGCATTCACTATTCATATTGCATTAAAAAAAAAGCCTACAGATTAAGGAACCTGGAATTAAAGACTCTCAAATACTAAGGCTAACACCACTACTAGGTTTTGCAAAGAGAGTAGTCCTTAATCATCAACCAAAACACGACCCCTCCACATACAAAAGATTTCCACAAACTCCATCTTGGTTCTCTTGTATGCTCTTGGTTTCACTTAATAAAGTGAGGACTAATCAACCCTGCAATCTCAAGAAACCCAATCCGCTCTCTTCCTCCAAATATCTTCTTCAGCTTGTCATCGCAAACTATGATCCTCTTGTTTTCAGGGTCCTAAAAGATTGAAAAGAAAGGACCAAGTCAAGAAAAAATAAAGGGTACTTAACATAGACATAGCATAGTTAATACTCAACCCTCGGTAAAAGATAGCTCCTGGAAGCTAAAGTACATGATAGCTAATATTCAAAGCAACTCCAACCCAAAAAATTAAATAATAAATAAATAACCCTCTCAGCCATTTCAAAGACAGAAATATTAAACCTATCATCCAAATGGAATCTATTTGGAACATTAGCCAACAGCATATATTGAACTAATTTAAATTTGTCTTCTCTTTCTGTGCCATTATCGCATGCACAAACTCTCATGAGTGAGGCAATTATCTTGTGTTGGCAAGAGTCATGACACATTTTATATCTAGTAATAATTAAAACCCACCACCACTGTTTATCAATCAAATATATAGGTAGGGATATATAAAATATAGACACATCCTCACAATTCAGCCCGAAAATGTTCTAAAAAAAGGATATTTTTACCTAATTCAAAGTACCAAAATCACAGTTATTATCTTGCACTATTCAAGTATCAACTTCTATGTGCATTTTTATCATGAACAATATTCTACTGGTTATTCTTAGAATACTTATACGTTGTTATAAATTGACATAAGGAGAACAAATAAAACTCATCTAACACTTGATCTGTAGAATGTATAAAAAGTAATGATCATTTCCATGTCCAATTAAACATCATACCCTTCATATTTAAAAGTCATCATAACAGTTGCATGAAAGAAGCACAGTAAAAACTCTTGCCAAGTTAGCCTGCAATTTCTTTGAAAGCATGAGTCACATGACACTGTTGCCATGCCTATGCCAACAGTTTAATAGTTACTACACAGATAAATTTTGGCCTGCCAAAAAGGGTATTTAGTTTTTTGCCACACCTACTCCATAAGTGAGTAAATACTAACACTTAACAACGCAAACCATAATTTAAGCTTTCCAGATTGTTAAAACAACACTAATTATCTGAAAATTGTACATATACCATCTCAAACTTCCTAGCACTAATAAGTTCAAAACTAACATCTCTCCTATAAGGGTAGAGCTCCATGTAAATTCAACAAAATCAATAATTACCTATCCTTAATGCACCCCTATCACACTTTTTTATATTGGTAAGTCACACATTCACCCGGTGGGTCTTGAACGCACAACCTCACCCTCCACCTAGCACTTGCAAGGAAAGGAGGTATCAGTTGGCCCCCTATTACACTTATATTTTGAGCAAACAGCTCAACCACAAACTATTCCAACACCACCAGCTTTCTACCATGCCTAGTGTTTTTACATTGTAAATCAAGTTACTACAAATAAATACTTATTCAAATCTAGTTAGCAAGTTAAAAATCCTTGCGAATTATAATATGTCAGCTTCCATTACAGCACTAATCATAATTAACTACATATTGAAGTTCAAATAACTAGTAGTGTGAGACAAATTGGGGAATCTGTTTATGTGCACTTATGGTGGGTTTGATTAGGAGAATTTTGTGGATCTAAGGTTTAGAATTGTTGAAGATAGGGTTATGGGATTGTGATAGGAACTAAAATATGCTTTGATAAGTAATATAGGTAAAAGAAAAGGCTTGATTTGGGGTTGTAAGAGAGAAGACAAAGCAACAGTTTTATGGTGTTTAGGGGCAGTATGAACAGTACCTGTAAACATTATCACAAGAAAGAGAAGAAGAAAATGGAGAAAATGAGCAATAAGGCCAGCACGCAAGTGGGTAACATTACAATATACATTTTCTGCATGCAAAAGACCTAAAACTAGCATATAAGCATAAGGGCCCATGATAAAGCCCAACTTTCGTCCCAAGCATGTTGATAAAGAAAGCACACACTTCATCAAACACAACACAAATTTTCGAACAGTAGAAGCATAGAAAATTGATACACAATCATATAAACCAATAGAAAATTCTATCAGGCCCAAACAGAGGATGGTAATAACAAAGCCTACATTTAATCCATAGCCATAGCTTATGCAGATGAAGAAACAGCAAAAAGTACATATAAACTCATTAAACAACCCCTTAGAACCAAACCTATCTATACTGAAACTAGAACACGCATTTCACCATACAAACACAACCTCACCCATCATAGTGTAAAACACGGGAAGGGGGGGGGGGGGGGGGGGGGGGCACCTTAAAAGCAAACCTTAGTATTTTCAACAGATTCAATACCATTATTTTTCTCACTTACCAAGCATTGCTTAAAAAAAAATAAATAAATAAAAAGCAATGGAACAAACTTAAATCAAACCATTCATCAAAACCCATATCTCGTACACACCAAAACCAGCCTCAGACAAGCAACAACATCAGTATCCATCTCACAAACTGACAAATGACAGTAAATTTAATAGTACAAAGACCAGTTCCATCTATAACATAAAACAGACAACTTAATTGAGCCACAATAACAACCTAATCTGGTTTTTACCAATACAGCTTTACCAAAACATAAGAAACCCATACAAATCGCCAAATAATACTAAACACACCAAATGCTTCCCAAAATCAATTATTGCTTTAAAAGAGTAAGAAAATACAGCCAGATTAACAACATAACCCACCTTTCATATCCAACACAACCTTATCCAAATCATGAAATCCATAACGCATAACCAAAACCCACAAAAGGGTTTAAAAATTCAACCATTACTTGCATAATTATGAGCAAAAACTGTTTTCATCCATAGTAATTATTTGGCTTCCCCATTGCCTTTTTGCATGAAGTAGTCTGTTTTTAATAAAACTATTCTTACATATCAATAAATTATGAGCAAAAATTAGATTAAAATAGAAGCCTAAATTTCATCTACACCCAGAGAACCTTATCCAAAAATGGAAACCCATCTGAAATCCTCCAAAAACAAAGAAAACAAAACCCACATCAGCCACAAACAAATGTTTCAGAAACAGCTCAATAACCAATTTGAGACACTACAACAAAGAACAAAAACCCACATTTCACATGCACCAACAACAGCCTTATCCAAAAGCACGAACCCATCTAAACCCTCAAAAAAGACCAAACCCACATCTAAAATCTCATATTCCATCTACAAAATATAATTTTCACCAGTATAGCCATCTAAAAACAACAATAACCTAGACCCAACAACATAACCCACATTTCATATACACCAACAAAGGCTTATCCATACATAAAAGTAAAACCCCAAACCCATTTGAAAATCCCACCGAAAGGGTTTCGAAAAAACCAAACATAACTTGCATAAACTGAGGAAATGAAAAGGAAAAAAACATTAAAAAATAAAATAAAATAAACCTGAAGATTGTGCTCCTTAATGTGGGCCCAAATCTGCTTGAGAGCTTGGGTACGTGAAATCTCGGGGACTCCAACGAGGTCTTGCATCTCCGGCGAGACAGGGCGGGGTTTCATGATGCCACGTGGAGCGCGCTTCTCTGGGGCTTCGTTGGAGGACACGGTGGCGGAGGTGACAGTGCGCACCATGCGCAGGTTAGCAGGAGAGCAGTAGAGCATGAGAGTAGGTGAAGATTTGGGCATCAGCGACGCCGCTTTGGCGGAGGAAAAGGAAGAGAACAGCCTTAGAGAAGTGGCCATGGTTGTCGGTTTGCTAAGTCAAGGGATAGAGAGTAGAGAGTGTGTGTGAACTGTGAAGAGTAACTGAGAAAGAAAAACAGAAGACAATTCTACAGCCCGCCTAATCTCCTAATCCATGGTTAATAGTGTCTCAGCCCTTCTCCCGATCATTAGATTTTTACCAAAATACCCTTTTTTCTTTTCTTTTTTTTGTTACTTATAAAATAAATAAATAAACTTTTTTTTTCCCTAGTGCGTGCATGGGTTAACAACTTAAAGAGTTAAGATTAAGGATTTTTTTTTTTTTTTTTTTTTTTAAAGAAAGTTTCACTCTATGGCATCTACTTCTGATAATAACTCTTTATCATCAAACTAAGACACCAATCAGTTTTTAGTATAGGTAGAGATTGAATCTCAAATCTCTTATTCAACCATTAGAGACTTTACCAATTGAACTAATTAAAACCCACAAGATTAAGGTTTTATTGTAATCAAATCATAGATTTTTCTTTTTTAAGTGATATGAAATTGAATTAAAAAAGTATTTATTTATTAACTACTTTCTAGTTTCCAATATAGTAATGTGATATGACTCATTAGATTCCACCCTAATAGGTGCATTTGTTAACAAAAGCCCAATCAAGCATGTAGTAAGTTATGACTAAATATTATATTTTTTTGTCCCTCACTTTTTTGGGAAAAATTTTCTTCTAACATTGCCTTCTTAGTTCGTAGTGAACTATGTATTAAACCAATGAGTAAATATTATATGATTGAATTGTATAATTCTTTACCAAAGTTGATTCCCCAATCTTTCATTGTGTATTCTAAATTGATTTGGTATCCTTATAAAAGATGCAAACATTGTATGTGGACAAGAAAGATATGTAGTTCGAACCTCACATACACCATAAATCGCTTGATGATTTAGCCCAATGATAAAATACAATCAACATAAACACTAAAATACAACGATTCAAGTCTTTTTTTTAAGTTAAATAGTACCCTAAGTAAATAGTTATTTCACATATTTTGAAAATTTCTATCCACCTCATTTTCTTCCCTTTCCCTTTACACTTCCTTTTTCTTCCCCACTTTCCATCATCTCACTTTTCACTCTAACCAAGTGTAAGTGTTCGTTTGGTTTAGCTTTTTGGTTTTGGGCATTTTGAAATTTTGCTTTTATTAAAGTCCATTTTGTAATTGCAACTCAAAGGGTGCAACACAAAAACATAAAAATCACAGCAATAAGGCCATTAAGTGTGATTTTTAAATCTTACCAAACACCAAAATACGTATTTACAAAACAAAATCCTATTTTTATTTCCAAAAAAAGAAACCAAACAAGCACTAACTATGTGTAAGAGTAATCACGCATCTCTCAAACCCATAAAATTCAAAACATCAAACCCCCATTTCCCCACCCCAAAAACAATTCCTCATAATCAAAATAGATTCTACACAAATCTTTTGTTTTTTATCCAACTTATAGATGATGAATTGTTGAAGGAACTATTTATTATGAGATTTTTTTTTTGTTTATTTTTTTATTTTTTGCGCATTTTGCCAATATATACAATATTATTCCAAGTTAGCTTTATATTTTGGTTTGTAGCAAGAGCAACACTAAGCATTAAAAAAATAAATAAATAAATAATAACAACGACAACATGTTAAAGTAATTTCAATGTGCTTTTTGTGTTTAACAGAGGATTTTTTATTTTTTATTTTTTATTTCCTAAAAATAGAGGATTTCTCAAAGTGAAGTTGATGGAGAACTGAATCATAGGTTTCTTGGTATTTGTGTAAAGACTGTAGAATGCAAATGCCACAATCGCAATTTTCAAGGGAATTTAAACTGATATGGACTACATGAACCTTTTGCTTTTACACTATGTTTGGTTGTAGATAGGGACAGGGAAGAGAAAGGGAAAGAGGAAGGGAAGGGGGAGGAGAAAGGAAAAAGAAAAGAAAATATTTCTCTTGATGTGTTTTAAATATATGAAAGAAAGAAAAGAAGAAAATGTGAGCATTCTATCATTCTTTTGTTTGGTTTGCAAAAGCAAGAAAAAAGAAAAATGCATACTTTTACCTTTGTGTCCTTATTAAGTATCAGAGTTTAGATGAAGCTACCAAGATCAGTAGTAAGAGCAAGGTAGAAGCCTGCAACACAAAGGGTCATAGCACTGTTCACACAGCAATTGATTCTATAACAGAGCATAAACGGCAGAGAAGCATAAGTGAAGTACAATGACCATACGACCTATAGTTTAGTGTGTTTAGGAGCTTACTTAGGTATTAACATGTGGGATAGTTAGTTAATCCTGTAGCTAGCACGTGTGATAGGTTGTTAGTTGGTTATTTTTGTGTTCACACCTATACAGACTAGTATATATGTAGTTTCTGTAATCATTTTGCTAATTAATGAAATATACAGATTTCAATCCTTGATTCTGTGATATGGTATCAGAGCAAATTCCCAAATTCCTGTAGGGTTTTGCATTTCTTTCAAAATTTCAGTTTTTTTTTTCTTTTCTCAATTTTCCCGAGAAAATCTCTCTCTGTTCTTAAGAAAATTCTGTTCTTGGGAAGTTCATTCTTCAATTGCCATCTATGGCTTCTGCTACGAATGCAAATGGTTCTACAGATGCTTCCACATCTGTGAATCCATCTTCTTCTTCTTCACAAGACTCTCCAATGGATGACCCTCTGTTCTTGCATCATGCAGAGAATCCAAGTTTGGTTCTTGTCATACAACCAATGATAGGTGGAGAAAATTATGTAGCTTGGGCTAGTGCAATGAGAAAAGCTTTACTCACCAAGAATAAACTAAGGTTCATTGATGAGACTTTGACTCTCTCATCACCATTGGTATCAACTCCTTCAAATGTGCAAGCTTGGATAAGACGTGACAACATGGTTGGCACATGGCTAACCAATTTAGTCTCACCAAAGCTCCAAGCAAGCATCATTTATGAAGATACTGCCCTAGAAATCTGGAATGACTTGAAGAATCGCTTTGCTCAGACAAATGGACCTAGAGTTTTCAACCTTCAAAAGGACATAGCAGAGCTTCATCAAGGTGAGATGTCTATCACTGACTTCTTTACCCAGTTGAAGGTGTTTTGGGATCAATTGCAGAACCTTAGTCCATTTCCTTCTTGCTCTTATGGTAAATGTATTTGCAATATTAACAAGAGGCTTACTGATCTGCAAGTAAGAGAGTTTGTCATGAAATTTTTAATGGGATTGAACGACTCTTTCTCCCAAGTTAGATCCCAAGTCTTGCTTATGGACCCCATTCCATCTCTTAGTAAGGTTTACTCCTTGCTAATTCAAGAAGAGACACAAAGATCAGTGCCTAATGCCTCTTTTGCTAAGGTTGATTCCACTGCTTTAGTTGCTAAGTTGTCCAATAAGCATCTTGGTTCAATTCTTGGTGGTGCTGCTGGCAAAGGGAAGGAGAGACCAACTTGTACATATTGTGGCAAGACTGGTCACACAGTGGATAAATGCTATAAAAAGCATGGTTTTCCACCAGGCTTTAAGTTCAAGAACAAGCCCCCTATGGCTCATCAAGTATCTTCAGATGTGTTGCTGCCTATTGCTCCTCCAATTGCTTCACCAATGCATCACCAGACTGCTTTTACTCCTACACAGTATCATAAGCTTTTTGCTTTGTTTGGAGCTTCCACTTCATCCCTTGCACCTTCTGCTCCAGTCAAAGATGCTCCAATGGCTAATGTAGCATCATCTTCTGCTTCTGCCAATGCTCCAATGTCAGGTATTGACTTATCTCATAGTGTTTTCTCTGCACAAGTGGTTAATAGGAGAACTTATGATAAATGGACTTGGGTATTGGATACTAGAGCTGCTGACCACTTTGTTTGTTCAGTTGATCTATTAACTTCAATTACTGCTACTATACAGTCTTTGGTTCAATTGCCTAATGGGGAATCAGCTCAAGTCACTCACATTGGCACTGTTGTTCTTTCTTCTTCACTTACTCTCACTAAAGTCCTTTGTGTTCCCTCATTTAGTTTTAACTTGTTGTCTGTTAGTACACTCACATTATTTCAGCCTTACTGTCTTATCTTCCTCTCCACTTATTGTTTTATCCAGGACCTTTTATCTTGGAAAACGATTAGGGTGGGCAAAGCTGTTGATGGGTTGTACTTGTTGTAGTGTGATAGTCTCCAGCACATTCCTCCTTCTTCACTTGTTGATTACCTAAGCAATCACAAGTTCAATGCTCCTTTTCTTCCTTTCTTTGCAACAACTTCTGCAAGTTATGCATCTTCCTTTCTTTGGCATGCAAGATTAGGACATCCATCATATATGAAGCTTAAAGCTTTAAGTCACACTATTCCTTCTTTACAATCTTTTTGTAATAAGTTTTGTCAAGTTTGTCCTATGGCCAAGCTTAAAAGATTACCTTTTCCTTTTACTAATAAACTCTGTGCTTTTGCCTTTGATTTAGTTCATATGGATGTTTGGGGGACCTTATTCAATTCCTACTTTAGATGGTTACAAATACTTCTTGACAATTATGGATGATGCAACCCGAGCCACTTGGCTGTTTCAAATGAAATCCAAATCTAATGTTAGACCTTTGTTTCAATCTTTTTTTACTATAGTTGCCACACAATTTAGCCAAAATATTAAATCCATTAGAACTGACAATGCCAAAGATTTTGTCATGTCTGATTTTCTTAATTCCCATGGCATTATCCATCAACATAGTTGTGTTTACACTCCACAGCAAAAATTCTGTTGTGGAGAGAAAACAGCACTTGCTTTCCATTGCCAAGGCATTACAGATTCAATCTCAAATTCCTTTGCAATTTTTGGGTGATTGTGTTTTGACTGCTGCCTACCTCATTAATAGGCATCCCTCTTCTTTGTTGAATGACAAAACACCTTTTGAGCTTTTGTTTCATAAGCCCCCTGATTACAATCATCTCAAAGTTTTTGGTTGTCTATGCTTTGCATCTATAATTGCCCAAACTAGAACCAAGTTTTCACCAAGGGCAAGAAGATGTGTTTTTCTTGGCTACCCTTGTAATATCAAAGGTTATAAGCTCTATAATCTTGACACTCATGCTATTTTTGTCTCAAGGGATGTTGTTTTTCATGAGTCTGTTTTTCCTTATGTTTCTTCTTCCAATGGTTCTATTCCTTTCAATTCTTTACCTTTGCCTTGTGCTTCTCCTGTTCCTCCCTTACATGATGATCCACTTCTGTCCAAACCTAACACTTCTGCCCTTACTCCTCAATCCATTATTCAAGTTCATCATACTATTGATGATGATTTTCTTGATGAAGTCCCAGAAGCACCTCTTGATCCATTGCAAATCCTATTCCTCTTAGAAGGTCTACTAGATCTGTTAAAAGACCTTCTTATCTATAGGAGTTCCACTGCAATCAAGTTGCTTCTGTTTAGCCTTTGTCTCCTTCCCAATCAGGTACTTCTCATCCCCTTTCTTCTCATGTCTTATATCACCATCTTTCTCCATCATATAAGACTTTCTGTTGTGCTATCTCTTTTCTTGTTGAACCTCAATTTTACTACCAAGCTGTGTCTGATCCCCATTGGCAAGCTACCATGGCTGCTAAAATAGCAGCTCTTGAAGCTAATAATACTTGGACTTTGACCCTCTTGCCTACTGGTAAGAAGTCAATTGGCTGCAAGTGGGTTTACAAAATAAAGTATAAGGCTAATGGTTCTATTGAGAGATATAAAGCTAGGTTGGTGGCTAAGGGATTCACACAAAAGAAGGGTATTGACTACTTTGAAACTTTCTCTCCAGTAGCAAAAATGGTCTCTGTCAAGGTTCTTCTTGCTGTGGCTACCATTAAGGGTTGGTTTCTTAGTCAATTAGATGTCAATAATGCATTTCTTCATGGTGATTTGGATGAGGAGGTGTATATGGCTCTTCCACAGGGGTTTCACAGCCAGGGAAAGGTTGTTTGTAAGCTTAATAAGTCCATTTATGGCCTCAAGCAAGCTTTTAGGCAATGGTTTGCCAAATTCTCAAGCACCTTGATTCAACTTGGTTTCATTCAATCCAAAGCTGATTATTCTCTGTTTACCAGAAGGCATTGTGACATTTTCATGGTTCTTTTGGTCTATGTGGATGATGTTTTGATAGCTTGCAATGACAAGGCTAAAGTGGATAGATTTAAAATCATGTTAGATGATAAGTTCAAACTTAAAGATTTGGGTGATTTGAAATATTTCCTTGGTTTGGAGGTTGCAAGATCAGACAAAGGAATTGCTCTTTGTCAAAGGAAATACACTCTTGAACTACTCAATGATGTTGGACTACTTGGCTATAAGTATGCTAAAACTCCTATGGAGCACAACTTAAAGCTAAGCAAATTTGAAGGAGAAGAGCTTAAAGATCCCAGTCACTATAGAAGGCTTGTTGGCAGGCTCTTGTACTTAATAATCACAAGACCTGACATTACATTTGTTGTCCATAAACTCAGTCAGTTTATGTCCAAGCCAAGAAGACCACATTTGGATGTAGCACATAAAGTGTTGCAGTATTTGAAGAGTGAACTAGGCAAAGGACTCATGTTTTCTTCTAGCACAGACTTGCACTTAAAAGGATTTGCAGATGCAGATTGGGCTGCATGTCCTGACACTAGGAGATCAGTGACTGGGTATAGCATCTTCATTGGTGATTCTTTGGTGTCTTAGAAGTCCAAGAAGTAGTCTACAGTATCAAGATCCTTAGCTGAAGCTGAGTACAGATCCATGGCAGTGGCAACATGTGAGATAGTGTGGATTTTGTACTTTCTCAAGGATATTGGAGTGAATCATGAAAAAGAGGCCTTGTTATTTTGTGACAGTCAAGCTGCATTGCACATTGGCTCCAATCCAATCTTCCATGAGAGGACAAAACATATAGAAATAGATTGTCATGTGGTTAGGGACAAGGTGTTGGAGAAGGTGATTAAGATGAATCATGTTAGATCAAATTGTCAATTGGATGATCTGCTCACTAAGACTTTGAATTACAATCAATTTTCAACTCTTACTTGTAAAATGGGGATGCTTAATATACATACACATGCTGCTCTTGAGGGGGAGTATTAGAGTTTAGATGAAGCTGCCAAGATCAGTAGCAAGAGCAAGGTAGAAGCCAGCAACACAAAAGGTCATAGCACTGTTCACATAGCAATTGATTCTATAACAGAGCATAAACGGCAAAGAAGCATAAGTGAAGTACAATGACCATACAACCTATAGTTTAGTGTGTTTAGGAGCTTACTTAAGTATTAACACGTGGGATAGTTAGTTAATCATGTAGCTAGCATGTGTGATAGGTTGTTAGTTGGTTATTTTTGTGTTCACACCTGTACAGACTAGTATATATGTAGTTTCTATAATCATTTTGCTAATTAATGAAATATACAGATTTCTTTTCTTTTTTCTCTTTTTCGAGGGTGAATATATACAGATTTCAATCCTTGATTCTGTGATATTAAGGATAGAAAAATTCATATATTAAAACATTTGTAATTTCTTAAAAGTATTAAAGACATATATGTCATTTTATAGTATAAAGTGGTGGGCCCTATAAAATTTATGATCTTCCTTCCTCTTATTTCCGCTCAAATTGGGCTGATACAAAATCAGTGGGTCACATGGAAAAAGAATCATTCCACATCATCCATTTTTCTGTTTTCTTGTACAACCAAACCAAACAGCAGAAAGGAGATGTCTTCCATCATTTTCCTCTCTTTTCTCTTCTTTTCCACCGTTTCCAAACACTCTGTTAATAAGTCTAAGTTGTCCAACCAATCACAAAGTTCAAAGTTTTGAATATGATGCTAGGAAATTGTTTATGAGCTTGTGTTGTTGTTGTTGGTTTTTTTTTTTTTTTTTTTTTTTTTAAGAAAATGATAATAAACTTTATTTATTAAGAATTCATGATTTACTTATTTCTTATCCATTCATGTACACATCGGCAAAGTTCAATTTTCAATACTCAACACTTTTGATATATGGTGGCATTAGTGATTAAGATATCAGTTAGAACACCACCAATTTTCACGAATTTCATTCAATCCATTCAAGTCTTCTTCTTCTTCTTTTTTCCATAGATATTTCTTTATCTTAGAGGTGAAAATTTGATATGGGAGTTAATATGAAAGATAAGGAGCTATTGGAATGTTTAATTCCACCTTGAAAATGAGAGAGAC
Organism: Quercus tomentella; assembly: GCA_028535165.1. Classification (NCBI taxonomy): domain Eukaryota; kingdom Viridiplantae; phylum Streptophyta; class Magnoliopsida; order Fagales; family Fagaceae; genus Quercus; species Quercus tomentella. Next base: position 22,640,950 of record JAPQVY010000111.1, on the reverse strand, counting down.
TATTTTATTCTTTATTATTGTGGTGATCAATGGGCTGATATGTATTGGAGCAAATATTGGTTAGATACATTCAGAATAATTTCGTTATTCATTGGTGAGTAAATAGTCTTTTTTATTATGAAAAATAGAGAGTCATTCACCCATTTAATGGACTAGCCATTTGGGCATTTTCATTCTTCAGAAATTCCTTATCTTATCCTTTAATTGTGTAACTATAGCCCATCAGATTTATGTCCAGCAATTAATCTTGTAACACCCAGAACATCAAAATTATGGATTTAATTAATCAGATTAATTTAGTTAATAATTTCGTGAGGCCCATTGAGCCTATAAATAGACCCATTCAGGTTCATTCCAAAATACACCAAAAAATCCAACGATTGCAAGCATTGCTATACACTAAAATATAGAGAGATTCTTGGCAAAGAATGGTGTTCTTTCTAGTGGAGCTTTGGACTTGAACACTTTGTGTAGGAGGTTTTTCTAGCCATACGACATTTGTTGGGCTATTGTATCCTGGGAGAGACTAGTCAGAGGAGATCTGTACTGATTACAAAGTTTAGCCAACCAAGAGCTTGAATCTCCTTAAAGAGAGCGAGAGCGAGTGTCGTGCCTCAGTCCAAATAGTATTGTATATTTCTTATTTTCAAATTAGTAATATTCAGAAGTATTATTCAGTTTCTCTTTATGTTATTTCCATTATTATTATCTGCACTGGTTACAAAGTTTAGCCAACTAAGGGCTTAAATCTCCATAAAAAGAGCGACTATTATGTCTCAATCCAAATAGTATTGTGTATTTTTTATCTTCAAATTAATAATATTCAGAAATATTATTCAGTTTTTCTGTTTGCTATTTCAATTATTATTGTATTTGCACCACCAGAAGAAAATATTTACCTCCTAGTGTGAGAGAAAGAATGATTTCTTAGAGAACTCCCAATAGACATGTACAAAGTCTTTAACAATATGACCGATGGCCAATAAGGGAGAATCACCTGCTATGAATTTGATAGTTTTGTATACCACTTCCGAATGTGTTCATTTTATTTAATTTGGTTGGATATATTTAAGTTTTTTCAGAAAAAGAAATTTTTTTCAACCCTCGTAGAGTTGTAGATTTTTCTATACGCCTTTATAACAACCAACCTCAGCATTAATGTCAATTTGTTTACTGTTGTGTTTTTAACAGAGTAAAAGCTCTAGTTATATCACCATGATATAACTAAATAATCGATTAATCAGACAAAATTTCAAATGATTTATGTGGGGGCAAACTTTGTCAGTCAACAGTGGGCCTTGGGACCAGGATGAAGCCCAGCCATAGCGGGAAGCGAAAACAGGGTCGGAAGACTTTTGGCCCAATCCTGTTGGGCCGGGCCGGGTTTGTTTAAGGGTCGTCCGAGGAGGAGTGTCTCCTCGGATGCACTAAATGGAAGTCCAGCGCGCCCCCTGTCCATGGTGAGGAATCATACTAAATGAAAGGAAAATGCTAAACGGGCAGGGAGCAACCACTACTGCCGCATTAAATGCAATGAAGCTACTTTTCCAACCGCATTAATGTAGATTGGACAGGAAAATAGTATTATCTCGGCCATTGCAACTCACAGAAAAAGGAGGAGGATGTCCTTTGGGACAGGCACTCAAGTAGAGGCCTAGATGGTTAACAAGTGTAAGGTCATTATCAATTGAAGGAGGATATATAAGAGCAGAAAGTCCCCATAAGGGGGGGGGGAAAGAAGGAAAGAGAGACTTTCTAAAAACAGAGCAGAAGGAACACTAAAGCAGCCCCACGGACTGTTATCTCATGAAACTTAACAAAACATTCCCACGTTCCATTTGTTGCATGGTTCACCAATAATCACGTTCACTCTGTCAAGACCTAGCTCTGAGACCCACTCTCTACAAATTCATTGTCGAGGGTCTTTTGGGCCAGAATCGCTTGCTTGCTGGGCCTGGGCCCCAAAAACCGCCCTTACAATTGGCGCCGTCTGTGGGAAGAACTTGTGTCTCGACAAGTGAAACCGCGAGAAATGGAAGGATCAGGTCCACGCCAAATAGGACGTGCAGATTCCCAACGACAGGACAATGTTATGAATCTTGAACGAGAGAAGGACCAAAATAAACAGCGAGAGGGAAGTGTGAACACCTCTCACACGGTTGAAAGCCGTTCAAAGGGGAAGGGTCGCGCATCCCCTGAGCAAAACGATCGAAGGATCATGCAGCAAGAGATTGATGACTTAAAGAAAGAGTTGCGCTGAGCGCAGCGAAAACGTCCTTTATTCCGCTCGGACAGTAGCAATGATGGGGACCACGAATACAAGCAAACATCAAGAACTCCTCCGAGCGAGACCTTTTCTTACGAAGAAGAGCGGCCTTACAAGCGCGGCCACAAGAGTCCATCTTACCACGGCACAGCCAATGATGCCATGAGTCGTGCTTTGGATCGCATATCCCAATCGCCTTTCACGCGAAGGATAGAGAGGGCAGTGCTTCCTCGGCGGTTCAATCAACTGACATTCGCCATATACAATGGTCGGACCGATCCAGTAGAGCATGTAAGCCAATTTAATCAGAGGATGGCCGTCCATTCCAGGGATAAGGCGCTAATGTGTAAGGTGTTTCCGTCCAGCTTGGGACCTATGGCCATGAGATGGTTTGATTCCCTCCCACCAAACTCCATTGACTCCTTTAAACAGCTGACACAGGCTTTTGGATCTCGCTTCATAACCAGCAGTAGGGTTCCTCGGCCCCTAGATTCCCTCTTGTCCTTGTCCATGCGAGAAGGAGAGACGTTGAAAGCCTACTCAGACAAGTACTGGGAGATGTATAACGAGATAGAAGGGAATTATGATGATGTCGCCATCAGCACGTTCAAGAGGGGCCTGCCGACAGATCATGGCCTAAGGAAGTCCCTCACTGGGAAGCCAGTCACCAGCGTGCGTTAACTCATGGACAGGATTGACAAGTACAAAAGGGTCGAGGAAGACCAGCAGATGGGGAAGAGTAAAGCGAAGGTTGTCCCTCAAGAGAGGAGGGACTTCAGGTCGGATCGATTTAACAATAGCAACAGGCCGAGAGGAGATTATATAGGGCATCACGGATCTACTGGGGCTCAGGCGGTCCATGCTGTATTCCGAGAACCGCTTCACAAAATCCTGGAGAAAGTGAAGTATGAACCTTTCTTTTAGTGGCCGAACAAGATGGTTGGTGATCCTTTGAAGCGCAATCAGAACCTGTATTGCGCGTACCATTAGGAGCCAGGTCATACCACTGACGATTGCAGGAGCCTGAAAAACCTTTTAGATCGGCTCGTCCGAGAGGGGAAGCTGAGGCATCTGCTCCATCGCCCTGAAGGAGGACAGGAACCGTCGAACAATGAAACCAGACAAAGTACGTTGAGGCCGCCCATCGGCACAATTAATGTCATCCTCGCCGCACGTGGAAGGACAGGCTCTGCCCCTTTCAGGGTAATGTCAGTGAGCGGTCTCCCAGCTGAGCCGGACAACAGAGTATCTAAAAGGGCCAAGGTGGGTGCCACTCCCTTAATCGGATTCTCGAAGGATGATAAGCGGGGTACCATTCAACCCCACGATGATGCCTTAGTCGTCACGCTCAGAATCGGCGGTTATGACGTGAAAAGGGTGCTAGTTGATCAAGGTAGCGCTGTGGAAGTAATGTACCCCGACCTATATAAGGGGCTGAATTTAAGGCCGGAAGACCTTTCACCGTACGATTCTCCTCTGGTCAGCTTCGAAGGAGCAATCGTCACCCCGAAAGGCATGATCAGGTTGCCTGTACAAACGGACTCGGAAGTGGTGGAAGTGGACTTCATTGTAGTAGATGCGTACTCCCCCTACACAGCTATCGTGGCCAGGCCGTGGCTTCATGCGTTAGGGGCTGTACCATCAACCCTGCACCAAAAAGTGAAATACCCGTCAGGAGGTCAAATAAAAGAAATAATGGGGAACCAGGGCATGGCCAGGCAATGCATGGTGTCGGCGATTTCACGACGGCAAAGTGGTGAGCCTTCCACATCAGCCGAGAAAGGATTATAGCAATTAATGAACTTGACCCCAAACGCGAGTGAGCGAAGACCAGCCCCGGAGGTAAGTTGTGAGGATCTGGAGAAAGTACTCGTCGGATCAGACCCTGAGAGGTTCTTTCAAATTGGTTCAGAACTACCGCCCCAGGAGAGGTCAGCACTGATTGCCTTTCTCCGACAGAATGTAGATGTGTTTGCGTGGGACCCCTATGAGGCCCCCGGGGTCGACCCAGGTTTCATCTGCCATCACCTTAATGTGAATCCGGCTATAACACCTAAAAGGCAGCCTTCTCGACGACCGTCGAAAGAACATACCGACGCCGTAAGAGAAGAGGTCGCAAAACTGAAGAAAGCAGTGGCTATCAAAGAGGTCTTCTATCCCGAGTGGCTAGCCAACACGGTCGTGGTAAGAAAAAAGAGTGGGAAATGGCGGGTCTGCGTAGACTTCACAGACCTAAACAAGGCCTGCCCGAAAGATCCCTTCCCTATGCCCCGGATAGACCGGTTGGTAGATTCGACTGTCGGACACCCCAGAATGAGTTTTCTAGACGCCTTTCAGAGCTATCACCAAATACCCTTGGCCGCTGAAGACTAGAAGAAGACTGCTTTCGTCACGCCGGTTGGGAATTATCATTATAAGGTGATACCTTTTGGTCTGAAGAATGCCGGCTCAACCTATCAAAGGATGATGACCAGGATGTTCGAACAGCAGATGGGTAAAAGCATTGAAGTGTACATAGACGACATGGTGGTTAAAAGCAAGTTAGTGCCCGACCATATTGAAGACCTCGGCAACGTTTTTCAAATACTGAGAAAGTACAGGCTACGGCTCAATGCAACTAAGTGTTCATTTGGGGTGGGATCTGGGAAGTTCCTGGGTTATATGGTCACTCACAGAGGCATAGAGATTAACCCTGACCAGATAAGAGCCATCCATAACTTGCAGCCTCCTCGGAATCCTAAAGAGGTCCAAAAGCTTACTGGTATGATAGCTGCTTTAAACCGTTTCATCTCGCGCTCAGCAGACAGATGCAGGCCATTCTTTCTCCTATTACACAAGTGGAAGGGATTTGAGTGGAATGAGGAGTGCGTTACAGCTTTCCAACAGCTAAAAGAATACCTCGCCCGACCACCTATTATGTCCAGCCCCGATGCCGACGAGGTCTTGTTCACCTACATCGCCGTCGCCCCTCATGCTGTCAGCTTGGTGTTGATCCGAGAGGACAACGGCACGCAGCGACCAGTCTATTACGTGAGCAAATCACTGCTGGAGGCAGAAACCCGCTATCTTCCCCTCGAAAAAGCTGTTTTGGCCATTGTACAAGCCACGCGAAAGCTTCCCCACTACTTTCAAGCACACACTGTAGTGGTGCTAACGCAACTCCCCTTAAAGGCCATCCTACGCAGTGCAGACTACACCAGCGGAATGGCGAAATGGGGGACGATCCTGGGTGCTTTCGATATCAGATACATGCCTTGCACTGCTATAAAGGGCCAGGTCCTCGCCGACCTAGTAGCAGAGTTTGCGGAACCCACGCTAGAAGGACAAAGGGTGTCAGGATCGCTAGGGGCTGATGGGAAGATGATCAGCACAATTTCTCAACATGAACACACTTGCTGGAGAGCGCACGTCGATGGCGCAGCGAATCAAAGGGGCTCAGGAGTAGGACTCGTTCTGCTTTCACCCGAAGGCATAACCATAGAGAAGTCATTGAGACTCGGATTTCCAGCCACGAATAACGAAGCCGAGTATGAGGCGCTACTGGAGGGAATGTCGATGATTCTCAAAATGGGGGGGAAATCCGCAGACATACTCTCGGATTCGAGACTCATTGTGGGGCAAGTAAATGGAGATTTGGAAACTAAGGACGAAAGGATGCAAGACTATTTGGTTCGGGTTAGGCACCTGCAGACCCACTTTCATCATTTCCGCTTGACGCACGTGCCCAGAAATGGAAACACTCATGCTGACTCCCTCGCGACGTTGGCTACCTCCTCGGCCCAACCCCTTCCTCGAGTCATTCTGGTAGAAGACCTCACCCATCCCATAGCGGGGAAGGCCAGCGAAATTCGAGTACATACCGTCAGGACAGGACCGAGCTGGATGGATCCTCTACTACTGTACTTAAAGCACGACACCTTACCAGACGATAAGATGGAAGCCGACAAAATTAGGAGAAAAGCTACTCGATTCTGGTTGTCCGAGGACTCCAAGCTCTACAGACGCTCGTTTTCGGGGCCGTACTTGTTGTGTGTGCACCCAGAGGCCACTGAACTCATCCTGGAAGAGTCACACGAGGGAATTTGCGAAAGTCATACAGGGGGTAGGTCTTTGTCCCACAGGGCCCTAACGCTCGGTTACTGGTGGCCGAGCATGCATAAGGAAGCCCTGGAATATGTGAAGAAGTGCGACCAGTGCCAGAGGTTCGCCCCAAATATACACCAGCCTGGCGGAGAGTTAAACCCATTGTCCAGTCCCTGGCCGTTCGCACAATGGGGCCTAGACATACTTGGTCCGTTTCCCAAGGCAACAGGGAACAGGAGATTCCTTCTCGTCGGCACTGACTACTTCACCAAATGGGTGGAAGCTGAGGCGTTGGCGAACATTAGGGACGTCGATGTCAAGAAATTTATTTGGAAGAACATTGTCACTAGGTTCGGCACCCCACACACCCTGGTGTCCGACAATGGACTCCAGTTTGACAGCAAAGCCTTCAGAAGGTACTGCAGTGAGCTAGGAATTGTTAACCGGTATTCCACGCCAGCTTACCCACAGGGTAATGGACAAGCAGAAGCTGTCAACAAAACCATACTGAACGGACTTAAAAAGAGATTAGATGACGCGAAGGGAAGGTGGGCCGAGGAGCTAGCCCATGTCTTATGGACATACCGCACCACACCCCGTAGGTCCACCGGGGAAACCCCTTTTTCTATGACCTATGGAGCCGAGGCTGTCATCCCACTGGAAGTGAACTTCCCCACCCAGAGAACTGCCGCTTTTTGCCCCACTGCCAATGACAAACTTCTGGAAATGAGCTTGGATCTCATCGATGAAAGAAGGGAAGGCGCGTTGGTCCATCTAGCTCACTATCAGCAGAAGCTCAAGCAAGGTTACGACACTAAGATAAAGCCCAGACCGCTGGCGCCTGGAGACCTAGTATTGAGGAAGGTCTTGCGCACCGCAAAGAACCCTGCGTGGGGAAAGCTCAGACCAAACTGGGAGGGACCGTACCGTACCACTTCCGTAGCCGGCATAGGAGCCTACTTCTTGGAAGACTTGGACGAACGTGTAGTGCTCCGCCCTTGGAATGTAAATAACCTCAAAAGGTATCACTATTAATAAAAGCATCATTTTCATTTGAGTTCTGGGTTCCTTGTGATTTTCTGCCTTGTATCCTATTTTTTCCTCTAAGTACTAGACAGAACCAAGGTTTTGCATGGTCCTCGGACTCAAGCCTATGGGGAAACTAGCTACGTTAAGAAAACCTAAGCGTTAAACAGAACCTAAGTCCTGCCTGGCTCTTCGGACCACAGACTTGGGGGGAAATTAACCGCTAAGCCGTTCTCAATAAGTGTTAAACAGAACCCAAGCGCTGCCTGGCTCCTCGGACCACAGGCTTGGTGGAAATTAACCATGTCTATTTAAGTACTAGACAGAACCAAGGTTTTGCATGGTCCTCGGACTTAAGCCTATGGGGAAACTAGCTACGTTAAGAAAACCTAAGCGTTAAACAGAACCTAAGTCCTGCCTGGCTCTTCGGACCACAGACTTGGGGGAAATTAACCGCTAAGCCGTTCTCAATAAGTGTTAAACAGAACCCAAGCGCTGCCTGGCTCCTTGGACCACAGGCTTGGTGGAAATTAACCATGTCTATTTAAGTACTAGACAGAACCAAGGTTTTGCATGGTCCTCGGACTCAAGCCTATGGGGAAACTAGCTACGTTAAGAAAACCTAAGCGTTAAACAGAACCTAAGTCCAGCCTGGCTCTTCGGACCACAGACTTGGGGGAAATTAACCGTTAAGCCGTTCTCAATAAGTGTTAAACAGAACCCAAGCGCTGCCTGGCTCCTCGGACCACAGGCTTGGTGGAAATTAACCATGTCTATTTAAGTACTAGACAGAACCAAGGTTTTGCATGGTCCTCGGACTTAAGCCTATGGGGAAACTAGCTACGTTAAGAAAACCTAAGTGTTAAACAGAACCTAAGTCCTGCCTGGCTCTTCGAACCACAGACTTGGGGGAAATTAACCGCTAAGCCGTTCTCAATAAACGTTAAACAGAACCTAAGTCTTGCCTGACTCTCCGGACCACAGACTTGGGGGAAATTAACCACATGTATCTAAGTGTTGGAAGGAACCCAAGTCTTTCTTCCCCTCGGACCACAGCCTTGGTGAAATTAACTACTACTTCATTAGCTCATACTTAATCGCATTATTTGAGTTACGACTGATAGTTCATCCTCGGGAGTCTACTGACATAGTCAAGATTCATTCATAACAAAGGCAAAATGGAAGCAGCAAAACAAAACGAAACGAAGTTATATCATTCATTAAATCCCAAGATATATCGTTTTACACATATTAGCGAAGCCTAAGCAAACGAAAAGCAAAGCCTACTACAAGCAAATCCCTACACTAATGCCTTAAACTTTGTCCTGGGCTGAGCTCTTCACGGGGACAACGGCCACGGGGATTTCCTCCTCTGCCGTTGGTTTGGGCCCGGCTTCCTTAGCCTGTGCAACGACGTCCCTTATCGTAAGGGCGTCCTCTGGCGATTTGTCCCTGGCTGGTGGCTGCACCTCCTCGTTTCCATTCTTGCCCTCTGGGATGTCGGCACCGAGAGGAACGGTTTGGGCAGAGGCGAGATCCCCTGGAGGATCCGAGCTAGGGATCTCGCGAATATCCTTTGGGAAGAAGATACTCTCGAGCCTCCTAAGGTCGGAATCCTCAGGAACTGCCGCTCGATCCATGGCAACTCCCCAGGACTCAGTAACGTAGTCCCTGCAAACCACAGCTACCTCTTCGGTCAGCCTGGCTTCAGTGTCCACCACTCCCCGTTCATAAGAGGCCGCCACCGCAGCCTCAACCGCCTCCCTGGCCAATCTGGCCCCTTCCTTCACTTGTAGTAGCTGCGCCTTAAGATCCAGGACCATTTGCCTCTCGGTCGCAAGGTTTATCTCAGATAAGTGAAGCTGTTGGCGCATGTCCTCAGCCTGCTTCATTGTGCTCTCAAGGCCCGCATTGGCGCTGTCCCGTTCCCTCATAGCCTCTTTAAGTTTTTCTTTTAGGCTCTCTTTTTCCAGCTTGAGGACAGCAGCAGTTTTCTCCGCGGCTACGCGGGATTGAACCTCGCCATTAACCTCGTCCCGTGCATTTTTCGCCCGTTCCTCGGCGACGTAGATTTGCTGGGTGATCTGCATAGAGTTAATAAAAGTGTCGTTAAAACGAAAACAACGGCTAGATGAAGGTGGAGCAAGGTGTCCAACCTAGCCAAGACTTGTGTCTTACCATAGCGAGATCCCTCTTCAAAGACTTGAAGAGGTCTGGTAGCCCCGTTTTCCTGAGCCCGTCCATGTCACGGGGCAAAAGCAGGGGTTGCTGCAGGGCCTCGGCGAGGTGAGACGCCTGCCCCCGTTGGGACTCCCAAATTGTGGCATCCTAGGGAATGGGAGCGCCGTCCAGTTCCAGCCGCGGGCTCCAAGTACGTTGCGCCCTTCTCAGCACTGCTTCGTCTCGGCTGTCAGTGGACTTTGCCCGCTTGTCCTTAGGCTCCTTTCCTTTCTTTTGCTGCTTGGTTTGCTGAGGGCCGACCTCACCCTCCTCCAGTTCTTCCACTGGCCTCTTCCGCCTCAGATTGGGCATAGGCTGAAGTGGGGGGTCGGTGGATGAAGGAGGAGGAGGGGGAAGTTTAGCCGGAGCCTGCTCCTTGGGGGTGTCCTTAGAGGATTGTCCCTTGTTCCTGTTGGATAGAAGGCCCCTGAGGCCAGACCTTGGCTTCAAGTCCATCCCTTCTTCCTCAGTCTCTTGACTAGTATCAACTTGTGCGACGACTAGACCAAGGGCAGGAGCTGCTGAAGCACGGTCTAAATCTGTGTCAGAGTCTGAGAGCTCTACAACTCTGGCCGACACCTCCCCTTCCTCGGCAAATTGGAAATGGTCTATTTGTTCCTCTAGGGATGAATGCGAAGAACCAGCCTCCTCCTCCGGGACAATCGCTGCAGGAGTGGGGCGCTGATCAGGCAATTGAACAGGAGGCAAGTCTGTCGAAGCAAGAAACCCTGGTATGGAAACGTTTATACGTGCCAATCTCGGACTTCCAGCCCTGATAGCTTGACCGGCTTCCACCAAGGATCGAGTAAGGGGAACAAAATCCAAAATCAAAGGAGCCGACCGTAACTGTCTGTCCTCGCTTACGAAAATCTCAGATCTCAAGAGGTAATTTAGAGCGGGAACGTTGACCAAGCTCAGCCGAGGAGATGTGTGCTCTTTGTCTGCAAAGATCGTTAAATGAGTTATGTTAGTCCGAGGAGACATGCAGCCATTAAAAAGAAAACACAACACAGACAAAGCAAAACAGAGGGGGAGAGCTCAAACTAAGGTCCTCTCCACGGAACCTAATTTTATGGCACCCCACCTGGCTTTCCTGCCCTGGTCGGACAGTGAATGCCGTCATGCCATGGTCCGGAGACGATCAAATGGTCGTCCTTCAAGCCTTTGCTGGACTTGGGAAGGCAGGATATCAACCTCACTTCATCGGACCTGGACTTTAGGTAGTATGAGTCACCAAGCTTGTGGCATTCATAGAGATGAACCACGTCGCGCCAAGTTAGGCCGAGGTTCATCTGGTCGTTTAGTACGTCGGTGCACCCCAAGATCCGGAGCAGGTTTGTGGTGCACTGGTAGGGGGTCAATCTATGACCACGCAGGTAGTCCCTAGTTATTCCCCCCATGGGAATCGTCATTCGTCCTTCCACGAAGGCTATCATTGGAATTACGACCTACCCTGACTTCCTTTTGAAGAAAATTTCCTCCTCGTGGCAGTACTCTAAACCTACCTCCGGTGGAATACGATACTTCGCCCTGAAGCCCGCCATACCGGTCGGAGAGTTTACCAATTTTGAAAGCCTACCCATTCCCCCTAATCCTAGGTAATGCGAAGGCAGTTTGCCTAAAGAAGAGTAACGAAGGAGAAGCGCGCACTTACGGGTAAGAAACTCGACGGAATCTTCAATAGAATGACGGTGAAGGTAAGAGCGTGCTGAAGAAGAATGCACTAAGATCTTCTAAGCACTGGCGTTTTCGTCAAAAATGGGGAGTAAACGCCTTCAAAACCTTATATACTCAGAGGAAGTTGGACAGACATACTCCCGCCTAGAATAAGTAAAACGTTATCCGCCGTTGATCTGGTCTCCAACCGTTGGATTGAAAGGGCGTAAAACTCCAAAAGCTGCAGTTAACTCCCCCCGTGGCATTAAATGCCTTCAGCATTAATGAGGCACGTGAGGACACACGGTCGCCCGGGTGAAGTAGGGAACCACAATGGACTGTCCAGCAGTTATCAAAATCCCGTTTTTCCTCCTCGGATCAAGAAGAAAGAACCGGAATTTTGAGGGGCTATTGTGGGGGCAAACTTTGTCAGTCAACAGTGGGCCTTGGGACCAGGATGAAGCCCAGCCATAGCGGGAAGCGAAAACAGGGTCGGAAGACTTTTGGCCCAATCCTGTTGGGCCGGGCCAGGTTTGTTTAAGGGTTGTCCGAGGAGGAGTGTCTCCTCGGATGCACTAAATGGAAGTCCAGCGCGCCCCCTGTCCATGGTGAGGAATCATACTAAATGAAAGGAAAATGCTAAACGGGCAGGGAGCAACCACTACTGCCGCATTAAATGCAATGAAGCTACTTTTCCAGCCGCATTAATGTAGATTGGACAGGAAAATAGTATTATCTCGGCCATTGCAACTCACAGAAAAAGGAGGAGGATGTCCTTTGGGACAGGCACTCAAGTAGAGGCCTAGATGGTTAACAAGTGTAAGGTCATTATCAATTGAAGGAGAATATATAAGAGCAGAAAGTCCCCATAAGGGGGGGGGGTGAAAAGAAGGAAAGAGAGACTTTCTAAAAACAGAGCAGAAGGAACACTAAAGTAGCCCCACGGACTGTTATCTCATGAAACTTAACAAAACATTCCCACGTTCCATTTGTTGCATGGTTCACCAATAATCACGTTCACTCTGTCAAGACCTAGCTCTGAGACCCACTCTCTACAAATTCATTGTCAAGGGTCTTTTGGGCCAGAATTGCTTGCTTGCTGGGCCTAGGCCCCAAAAACCGCCCTTACAATTTATATATTACTCACAGATTCATAAACCAACCAAACCTGCCTATGTCTCACGCGGACGTTATGGAAGGAGAGAAAGAGGATGGCATTTAGGGCTTAAAATTAGAAGCTTTTGATGGAAAGAAAACTCAGTAAAAAAACCCTTCAAGAACTTATCAAGAATCCTAATTTATTGCCTTAACCATAAATAGACAAATAAATATATTTAGCAAAAAAAACCACCACCGCACACCCTTAGTACGATGCTCACTCCACATGTATAAGTGCTTGTGGGGTGTGGAGGGTAAGGGCTAAAGTTCAGCTCTTTAAGAGGGAGTTTCACACACATATACACTTAGATTAGACTAGAATAGAATGTAAAATTCTATCTTGTATAAAAAATTTTAAAAAAATAATTAAAAAAAAAGCAAAAAAACCATACTGCAATTAATTGTCTACTAGTGTCTGGTAACTAATCATTACTTATTGCTTTTTTTTTTTTTTTTTCCTACTATTTGCAGATCTCATATGATCAAGCTTTCAGAAATAAGCTAGCTATTTCAAAATGAACACACATATCATTCAAATCCTCAACTTTTGTTGCAATTCATCATTCATGTCCTCAATCATCTGAGCTGCTGCATCGTCTTCAACATCAAGAAGCTTCATCACATATAGTGTCCCTTTTATCTCTTCAATTTCCATCTCCAATTTTTGTTTGGCAAGAAGTTGGTTTTGCAAGTAAAGTGTCTCATTTAGGGCCTCCAATTTCTCCATCTGAAAATTAAAATTCCTAATAAATGAAAGGCTACAGAAAATTCAAATTAAAGACGCAATGATAAACATTAGATTACCTTTCGCTGTAGAATCAGCCTTCCAACGATCTCATCATCCATTATCTGCCACAAGGACACAAAAACAATATCAGTCCACAACATGAGCATCGTTTTACAAAATCAAAGCAACTGTTTTCGCTGTATCAATTCAAACAGCTTCTGCTAAATTGGTCATTAAATTGATCCAAATACACCAATTACTAGTAGATTTGGTTCATTCAACCCACAAGCTACTTGGGGATGTAAAGTAAGCAATACAGGTATGAAGAACAAAGTTAATTTCCTTATGGATGAATATTGAATGGCTGGGAATTTCACTATCATATTTTCTTCAGAACCATAGTCTATCTGACTTGTATACAAGCATTGAAGTGATAATCGAAATGATTATCAAAGTAAGAGCTTGTTAGATTAACATTCCAATGAACATCAAGCAACAGTTTCACCCAAGAATGAAAAGCAAAAATTAAGGCATTAAACAAATTTATAAAACAGGGAAGTTTAGAAGAGTGAAGCTAGGTTATACTGACATTAATGCATACATAAGGCCAATGGCCATTGGAAAATAAATGTTTTTGCAAAGAAAATTGAATATCCTTGCAACTCTGCAATACGCAATGAGGCAATCATATAAACATTTAGAAGAATAAATGCTACACTTCATATTTGAGTGCACAACATCAAATTCAACCGCTAAACAACACAGTTTCTTGAAAGTTATTCAAAAATTAAATCCTAATAGTGTAACTAGTTTTAAATATCAATAGTCTCGGCGAACTTCTTAAAATATCGAACTATTTTTTAATATAATTTCCTTATTTAGTATAAAAATATCGACTTAGACATTATATCTGGTCTAGACAAGCTACATATAAAATTACAAATACAAACCAATTTCAAAATTAAATTTATTTTCTTTTTAAATTAGGATTTTTGATTGGTAGGGCAGGCAGGCTAAGCCCCCTACTTAATATTCCATTCACAAGGGTAATTTTCTGTTGTCGTGACACTTTTAGAAATAAGCTAAGAGAATATTTGGTAGCCAAACAATCCTTGAAGTTGGAGAAAATTTTATTACATTTAAAAGTTACCAAGCTTCTCTCAAAAAAAAAAAAAAAAAACTGCCATGCTGTTATCCGATGTCATATTTACAAAACATGATAATTTTAAAACCTTCAGGAATTTGACAGACTCTTAACAACTAAGTACCTGCAATGACCCTGCCAATCATGTAAATTTGTTTCCAAACTAAAAAAGTTTTCTTAGCTTAAGGAAGCTTTTTTTTACTCTATAGTGTAAATAACACAACCAGATAATTTTCCTAAGCAGAAATATCAAAGCCATTATAGGAAATGGGTTTCCTCTACATTACAATTTATATCTACAAAAATTTACTATCCAATTTTTATTTTCAAATTTTTAGAAACCCACTAAATTCAACAAAAACGCTAATTATTAGTATTACACAACTTAAACTCAAAAAATCAACTACTAAGCATTTTTTTTTTTTTTTTTTTTGGAGAAAGACTAAGCATATTTAGGAAGTGGATTTACTTTAAATTCCTCAACAGTGGAATAATCACCAAAATTCTTCTTCACATTTAAGCCACATTGAACACAAACACACACATTCTTCTGAATATCAAAGATTTCCTTTGTTGTTTGTGAACAACAATATGATATTAATTAAATTGAATAAATATAATAAATCAAATAAGAGAAATTCTATAGAGAGAGAGAGAGACAGAGACATACATTGATTTGACTAAGGTTGTCAAAATCGAGATCCTACGTAAAATCGTTGAAAGTAGGTGTGTGAGAATTTGAGCTTGCAATGGATAACAATGGTGAACAACAATGGTGAAAAACTATAACAGAAAAGGTCTAGAGAGAAAGAAGAGAAGAGAGAACTATATTGAACAATGAATCAGAAAAAAGTGTTTTTACAAGCTCAAGCTAATACATTACACAAATCACTACTTATATAGCACAAATGAATAGATACAATCTGGAACCTTCTAGAAGGTTCTATCATAACTAAATCCTAACAGCTCTGAAACCACTTCCAGATTTTAAGGGAGGACGGTTATCAGACAATTATCATCTGGGCTCTGTTATCAATCTCTGTAACAAGCTTTGAGCAGTTGTGGAGAACAGAGCAAGTCTTAAGAACCAGAATAAAAGAAGATCAAAACGATATCATTCCTGTTACTTAGAAATGGTGACGTTTCTTCAACTTCACTTAAACTCAGTCTCACTTAAGTTACATGACACCGTTTTGACCTTAGCATCAAGTTACCGTTGGACAGAACTAGCCATTACTCTGAAACGTCTTGTTCCTCTTCTTTCAACTTCAAACCACAATGCTCTTCAGGTCTCAAGTCCTCACTTACTTTATCATCCCCCCTAAAAACCATGGGGGCTATAGACACCATGATTTTGGAGCAAAGAAACACAAACCGAGAAGAAGAAAGACTTTTAGTAAATATATAAGCAAGCTGATCTCCAGTGGCAATGTATTTAACTTGGAGATCACGACGTAAAACTCTTTCTCGAACAAAATGGTAATCAACCTCCACATGCTTAGTATGAGCATGGAAAACAGGATTGGAGGCAATGGCCAAGGCAGAGACATTGTCACACCATAGTTTAGGAAGAGAAGGAAGAAAAAGGCCCAGGTCTTTCAACACTTGGCGAAGCCAAGAGAGCTCAGCAGCAATGGAGCCCAAAGCCCTATACTCAGACTCAGTAGAGGACCTGGAGACAGATTCTTGCTTCTTTGCACTCCAAGTAATGGGATTGTAACCCAGGTAAGCAATAAACCCAGTGGTAGAACACCTATCAAAGGGATCACCAGCCCAATCAGAGTCTGAAAAGGCAGAAAGAGAAATTGGACCAGGTTGGAGAAAATCCCAAAATTGAAGGTAACATTGAGATATCTGAGAATGTGCTTAGCTGCAACCAAGTGGATGTCAATGGGAAAAGTCATAAACTAACAAAATTGATGGACAACAAAACTGAGGTCAGGCCTGGTGAATGTTAAGTAGTGAAGGGAGCCAACTAGACTTCTATATTCATGAGGGCTAGAAAGAAAGGACCCTTCATTAGGAACCAACCTGATATTAGGAGCACAGGGTGATTTGGCAGGCTTGGAAGATAGCATGTGATGCTTTAGAATCAAATCTTAAGCATACTTTGTCTGACTAAGAAACAAACCCTTGGAAGTCCTAGTGATCTAAAGACCAAGGAAGTAGTGAAGAGGACCTAAATATTTAAGTTCAAAAGCTTCACTCAATTGATCAATCAGTGAGGTCAAAAACTAAGGACTGTTCCCAGTAAGAACAATATCATCCACATAAACTAACAAATAAACCACAACCTTGCCTTGTCTGAGAATGAATAAAGAAGAATCAGCAAGGGAAGCATGAAATCCCAAATGCAAGAGCTGAGTAGAAAATCTATCAAACCAAGCTCCAGGAGCTTGTTTGAGTCCATACAAAGATTTCCAAAGCCTGCAAACATGATTAGGACAAGAGGGATCAACATAACCAGGTGGTTGCACCATATAAACCTCTTCTCTCAAGAAACCATGTAGAAATGCATTCCTAACATCTAACTACCTTAAAGGCTAGTTAAACTGAACTACAAGAGAAAGTATGATTCTGACTATTGGAGGTTTGACAACTGGGCTGAAAGTTTCTTCAAAATCAACACCATATTGTTGATGAAGTCCCTTAGCCACCAATCTGGCTTTGTACCTATTTATACTCCCATCACTATTCAACTTGAGCCCATCACTATTCAACTTGAGCCCATCACTATTCAACTTGAGCTTAAACACCCACTTGCAGCCAACCACATTCTGAGTAGGAGAAGGTGGAACCAAAGACCATGTACCTTGCCTCTGAAGAGCAGCAAACTCTTCATCCATAGCAAAACACCACTGAGGATACTGTGAAGCATCCTTATAGGAAGGAGGTTCAATGAGAGTATAATTAGGTTTAGTAACTAAAGGTAACTTCTTGGTCTTGACAGGCTTGGCCACAGACTTAGATTCATTAGATACAGCCTTGGCAGCAAGTGCCTTAGGCTTAAAAATACCATCTTTAGACCTTGTAACCATAGGATGAACATTGGTGACAAAAGGAACTTGAACAAAAGAAACTGGAGGGGCTTGTGGAATAATTGAGGGTGAGACATCAGAGGGAGTAGAGACAGATGTAGGACTAGAAATGGCAGGATAAGATGGTGAGACTGAGGGAGATAGATCGAACACAAGATTGACATTAGGCTGAGAAACAGGTGATGGGGTTGTAGAATGTGAATGTGAAAGGGACATATCAGGAGTATACATGTGAGGAGACTGAAGGCTAGATGGAGACATATGGGAACTAGATGAAATGGTTGGAGTGTGGGAAGAAGGAGTGGAGTGATTAGACATAAAAGACTGATGGAGAAAAGGAAAAAATGACTGAGCAGAAGAAGTGGGGGACTGTGCAGACAAAGAAGTGGAGTTTGGACCATTGGACAAAGAATGAGAAAATAAGAATTCAGTTTCATTAAAAATAACATGTCTAGATATGTATATCCGAGAAGTAGAAGGGTCCAAAAAGATATACCCTTTTGTATATGCAGGATACCCAAGAAAAATGCAAGATGTGGTGTGAGGTTGGAGTTTGTGACTACTGTAAGGCTTGAGAAGGGGAAAACAAGTGCAGTCAAAAGACCTTAGATGTGAAATATCAGGTTTGGTTAAGAATAACAGTTCCCAAGGTGATTTATTCTTGAGAATAGGAGTAGGTAGTCTGTTAATAATGTGGACTGCTGTGGATATGACATAGGACCAGTAAGGTAAGGGTAATTTGGAGTGTGATAATAAGGTAAGAGCACATTCAACTAAGTGTCTACGCTTCCTTTCAGCCACTCCATTCTGTTAAAGAGTATGTGGGCAAGAAAGCTGCCGAATAATACCATTGGATGAGCAAAAGTTTTTAAAAGCATTAGATGTAAATTCTCCACCTCTATCAGACCTCAAAATTTTAATTTTGGTGTCAAGCTGATTCTCAACAGTGGCTTTAAAATGCTTAAAAACATCAAAAACATCAGATTTAAGTCTTAAGAGAAATAGCCAAGTAAATTTGGAATACTCATCAACAAAAACAACATAATACTTGAAGTCATTGACAGATGTAACTGGGGTAGGACCCCAAACATCAGAATGGACTAATTCAAGCGGCTTAGAAGCTTGAAAATCAGATTTATTGAAAGGAAGTTGATGCATTTTTCCATGAAGACAATGTTTACAATGGGCGATAGAGTCACTATATGGTGAAGTACAAGATACATCAATAGAAGCTAATGCTGTACTAAGCACTTTATTACTAGGATGTCCTAGCCTATTATGCCACAACAGCCACTTATTAAGTCTATTTACATGTGTTGAGGTCTAAAAAAGATCACAGTACCCAAGCCCAAAGAAATAAGTCAAACCCAAAGAAACAAGTGCAAGGGGGCCACGAAAGAGAAGAAATGGCAGGCCCAAGAGGCTTGAAGCCCAAAAGAAGCATCAAGAAGAAAGAAAAGGAAGAGAAGCCCATGTCAGGGGATTGAAGAAGAAAGCTGAGCCGGGATCCTCAACGACCACCAAAAGGCACAGGTCCTCCTAGGCGTATAAACACAGTCAACAAAAGATTAAGACAGTTCGAAAGAAAATGACAAAAAAGAAACACAAGAAACAGAGGAAAAGCCACAAGCGCCAAACGACCCAGCAAGAAAAGAGGAAAGAATCAGCAACCTCTCATGGCGCAAGTGGGAAGCGCCTCGGGGAACCAAAATGAAGAAAAAAAAAGGAATAGCAGCGGAAGACTTTCAAACTAGCAGAACGGGATTCCGCCCATCTGAGAAAAAGGATAAAGAGGAAGAACTGCCAAAAGTGGGATCGAGAAAGGCGTGACCTCAGCGTGTCCTGAAATAGGTACCCAGCCATAGACTTTCAAAGAAATCAAAACTAAAGAAAGGAAAGGATGAAAAACAGGGAAACGGGACTTGCTGAGCGATGGGCACAATACATGCCCTGTTGACCAAAGGACAAAACAGGGGAACCAGTGGTTCCCCTGGGACTTCAGAATGTCACTATAAAAAGGGGGGAAAGGTTGCAAAGAAGGGGAGAGAATTGAAGACTGAAAGAACTATTGATAAAATTCTGTAAAGAAGAGAAAACTCAGGAAAAATTAGTAACACTACTTCCCGATATCCTAGAAAAGCCACTAATGCATATACTTGGATTCAAAAAGAATCAAATTTTGCAAGTCTCAGAGGCTTAGATAGCCATCTAAGTCTGTAATTTTTGAGCTTGCTTGAACCTTGTATCACGTCTTAGTGAGCGTACTGTAACCATGATAAAGGAAAATTTAATGAAATACTTTCCACTGCTTTAAGGATCCTTATAACGTTACTTTGTGCTTTTGTTATTTTGTTTTCTGCATTTACTTTGCTGTTTTGATTTGCCCTTCAATACAAATATCCTTGTTTGTCAGTTTACATGTATTGTAGGAAGCATGCCTTGTGCACTACTTGATTCTTAAACAGCCTGTTAGTTGCGGTGAATCAAAGCCCGATCCACCAAACCACAACTATTCGGCCCAAGATCCTTGGGCCTGAGTGTTATGAAAAAAGGCACTCTCACAACATGAAAAATAGAAGGTAAAGGAGAAGCTTGTGCTGACTGAGTGGACTGTGATTGAGATGCAGATTTGAAGATAGAAGGCTTGAGGAAATGTTGAGAGTAGATTGGATAAACACCATTCTCACTCAAGCCCTTGTAGAGGAGTTTCCCCGTAGGAATATCCTGAATTTTAAGTTCATGAGCATCAAAATGACAAGAACAATTATTTTGAAGGAAAAATTTGTGAACAGAAAGTAAATTCATTGCTATTCTAAGGACATGAAGGACATCTTTTAATATGAAATTGTGATATTTGGTAGGAAGGGTTGTGTTACCTATATGATTGATTGGAAGAGTTTGTCCACTTCCCACGATAACTTGTTCAGGCCCTTTGTATTAAGATTGGATTGCAAGGTTATTAAGATTGGCAGTAAGATGATAAGAAGTACTTGAGTCTGCAAGCCAAGGATCTTGATTGTTAGTGATGGTAGCATTGGATGCACTTGCCATAGTAGCTAGCTTAGTAGGAGGATTCATTCCTTGATAGGCAAAATCCATCCTATGATAACAATCCAAGGCTTGATGACCTGATTTGCTACAAATTTGACATGATGGACGATTAGTCTTGAAATTTTGTGAAGAATTTTGGTTCTGATAGTTCTGAGGGGAGAAATTCTTAGCAAAATTCTGATGTGGTTGAAAGTTTTGATGTGGTTGAGAGGAGAAATGTTGAACACCATTGTGGTTGTACCTACCACCTCCTCTTCCTCTATTAGAATTATTTCTTCCCCTTCCTCTTCCAAAATTATGATTCTAAGACTGATTCTGAGAAGTGCTACTAGATTTGCTATTAGAAGCAAACATAGCTAGTGAATGAGAAAAGGAGTCTGAGTTATCCATCATTGCTTATTCTTCACTATGCAACATAATAGCAAGTTGCTCATATGTAATAGGTTCACTCCTAGTTCAAATTGCTGAGCAAAAATGAGCAAATTATTTAGGAAGACCTCTGAGCACAATGCAAATCAACTCTTCATTGTCTACAATAACTCTTACAGCAAGTAGCTTATCACGAGCAATCTTGATCTTCTGCAAAAAGGTATTCACAGAATCATTACCTTTCTAAAGACCTTGAAGCTCAAGCTTGAGATTCAAGATGTTTACTCTTGATGTAGAGGTGAACCTCTGTTCTAGAGTGTTCCAGACCTCTCTTGAGCTTGTAACTCCAACAACAAGTGAGAAAACTTGTGGAGTAAGAGTTGAATTTATCAAGGAAAGCAAAGCTTTGTCCTTGATCATCCAAGCTTGGAAATATTATATATTTGTATACTAGAGCTGCAAAATACATCAAGATACAATTTCAACTCAACTATTCCAGTTATACCGCTCAGCAACAATTAGAGAGCATGCTCAAAAAAATTAATCAATCAATATACAAATACAAGCATAACTGATAAAATTATATATAAAAAAATATTTTAGTAATGTTAGAACACAAATTAATATATTGATAAGAAATATACAATACTATTTGGACTGATAAGCATAACTGATAATTACGTATAACACATAATCTGGAATTGTTGAGAATTTTTTTTTCAAACCAGATTTAAATTTGATAATTCAAAATTTGAAATTTGATAATTACGTATAACACATATCCTTTTCTCAAAAAGAAGTATAACACATATTCTCAAGGTATATCTCCATTGAATCGTCAATAGTTTATCTCCCTTTCATTGATAAAAAAAAGTTTTTGGATAATGGATACAGATAATACACCCTTTAAAAATATAAAAAAAAAACAATTCCACTACTTATCTTTGACAATTCCACTTGAAGGAGGAAAAAAAAACGGTAGCTTTTTAATTAAGCAAAAAACAAAAGAAAAGAAAAACGTTCAGTTTGGTGTCTTTCGCCTAATGTATCGGTTGGCTTAAAATTTTGAATCGCTTTCAATTTGTAAACCCTAGCCAAACCTTAAAAACCATTCACCGTGTCTTTCGTTCAAAAAAAAAGTAAAAAACCAAATCTCCTTTCTCTTATCACTGAGCCTCGACGTTAAATTCTGTAAGATCAGTGCCAGCCCTGCACTAGATACGGTTGATGCGATCGCTTAATGCTCCAAGTAAAAAAACACCTCCAAATTTTAACCAATAGGATTATTTTTTAATTAATTTAGCTCCAATATTAGCTAACAAATAAAATAATTTTTTTTATCAAATGAAAGACAAGAAAAAAAGAGAGAGAAAAATGCTACGTCCACAACATTTTTTACAATATTTTTATAAAAAATCTTAAGTAGCAAGTTGTTACAAGCTATTATTGATGGCAAAAAAATAATTGTAATAGTAGATTCAAATTAGAATAAGTAACAGTTTAACACATAGGATTTGTTATGAAAAATATTATAAATATAGTACTTCTCAAAAAATAAAAAAGAGAGCAATACAAAAAAAAAAAGTTCACAACATTTTTCATAATAGTTGAGTTGGCAAATTTTTACCAGTTCTCACTTAGGTCCACAACTAACATCATTCTTTTACTTACCACTATTAATCTACCACATCAATAGGTTTGAAAAGTTTTGTCAAATTTTTTGTGTTTATAGACTTTCTAAAAAAAAATTACGTGGTTCATGTTAATTAGTAATAATTTTGCATATAAAACAAAAGATAATAGAGTTTAACTAATATTTAATTTTTTTCAGTCATATATATATATATATATATATATATATATTATATAAAAAGCCTCAATATTAGTTTTTGGCTTAGGCACCCAAATGCATCAAGCCACCCCTAGTAAGGATGTGACGTAAAACTTATGTTGACTCTTTCAATCTCAACATGTCAAGTCATCTTATCACATATTTAAGAATAAACATAATCACACTCAATTATTTCTAATACTCATATATAAATTCAACCAAATTGGGAATTTATTGAGATATTATTAAGTGTGGTATGATGTATCGAATTTTAAGTAAAATGTTGATTTAGCAATTACTAATTGGATGGTATAAAATATGGGTTTTACATCCCGTCTTTACAAAATTTGGAATCTTAAACCTCCATTCAATATTCATCTCAATATCATTTACTCCCCGTCTATACCATTCCTCTTTTGAGATCCTGTATTCAAGGCCCTCTGGCTAGGGAGGAAGCCGAATTGGTGGTAGCGGATATTAGAGACCAAGGTAGTAATTGGTTTCAGAGTGTGTTATCTTTTGAACTTCCAGAAGAGTTGCGCAAACAGATTCAAGAAGTTCCCTTCTCTTTGGATCAGAACACAGAGGATGTCTCTTGTTGGGCCTATTCAAAGGATGGTTCCTTTACATTAAAATCTGCCTATTTATTAGCTAAAGGGTTAAACCCCTTGAACCCTTCATCTATCGCTTGTGAATGGATTTGGAAGGTTGCAACAACGCCCAGGATAATGTTCTTTTTATGGTTGAGCATGCACAATAGTGTGCCTACTTGCAAAGTGCTGGGTTCTAGGGGTTTTACGCTTGATACAATCTGCCCCATTTGTCAAAAGGAAACTGAAACGCTTCAGCATATCGTTAGGAACTGTCAGTATGCAAGGAATTTCTGGAATAAGCTAGGAGTGCCGGCTGATTGCAGAAAGTATTTTATTGAAGATTTTGGGGTTTGGCTTCATTTGAATTGCACTTCCGTGAACTCCCAACATGGTATACCATGGAAGATCACCTTTCCCATGGGTGTTTGGCATTTATGGCTGCACAGAAACGCGTACATCTTCAGGAAAGGAGTTGTGGATGAGGAATTCTATATGCAGTGCAGACGAAAGGCAGCTGAATTCTTTACCATTGCAGTAACGGGTAAGGTGCAGGCCGAGAAACACTTACAGGCCATCTCGTGGCAAAAGCCACCAGCTGGTTGGGCGAAACTAAATACCGATGGATCATCTCGTGATAACGCTGGGGGGGGGGGGAATACTGAGAAATGAACATGGCAACTAGATTAATGGTTTCACCAGAAATTGTGGGAAGGTGAATAATGTCATGGCTGAACTATGGGCTCTTCGGGATGGGCTACAAATGGCAGCAATGGAAAATATACATAATCTTATTGTTGAACTTGATGCTCTTGCTGTTGTTCAATTGATGAAAAACTCTATTGTTAACTTATCTCTTGAACCCTTGCTTACTGATTGCAGGCTCCTTTTGAGGAAGTTCCCAAATCTGCGAGTTGATCACGCATACAGGGAAGCAAATCAATGCCCGAACGCCTTAGCCCGTATTGGTAGTAATAGTGATGTCCCTTTCATTTTGTTTGCCCATCCACCGCCTTTGCACCTGGACATTGAAGGGGCCTTTTGTAATAGACTGATCTAGTTTTAATGCATATATCCTCCATTACCAAAAAAAAAAAAAAAAAAAATTACTGAGAAACAATAACATTGTCTGCAATAAGCATTACTTAGAGAAGGAAGGCGTTGGCTTTCTGCAACAATTACCAAAGCAACTTCAAAGGGGAGGATAGCCTAATTGTTTTTCTTCTTGAAATTCTCTTTAATTTAGAGTTTATAAAAAAAAAATTAAAAAAAAAAAAAAACATAGGAAAATGGAGTACACTTGCAAGTAAGTTGAGTACGCCACATTGGGAAACCCTGTTTAAAATGGGGTATTGGGCCAAGGCTGTGTTTTTGGATTTCTAGGAATTAGACATTTTGGCAGGGATTCATATTTCTTGTCATTGGGACTAGTGACCATGGGCTAGAGTTGTAAATGAATCAAGCCGTTCATAAATAATTTGGGCTCATCTCAATAAAAAACTCATTCATGTTTGTTTATTTATAAATAAGTCAAGCTTGAGCGTTAGGGTATGTTTGTTTGGAGAGATTTTAGGGAGGATGGAAAATTGAGGAGAGAAAAGTGGAGAGAAAACTTTTTAATGGGTGTTTGGTTGGAAGGGGGAGAGGGCAAAAATATGGTGGGGTCCAGGTGTTTTCTCTCCGGTCCCACCAAAATGTTTTTCTTCTCAAAATGAAGAGAAAACTTAGTGCATTAAAAAGACAAGAATACCCATGTGCACTGGTTTTCGTTTCTCTGCCAGTTTGGCTTTTTTTTTTTTTTTTTTTCCTCTAATTTTTATCCCAGTCCATTGTACGGTCATACTACTACTATCTATTTTTTCTTTCTTTCGTTATCAAAAAATATCTTCCTTTTTGTTTAATTTTGCGATTTTTTTTCTTTTATTCTTTTTTTTTGGGTCTTTTCCTATACTTTTTTTTTTAGTGCTCATCTTCCTTTAGCTTGTACTCCTTTTAAAAAAAAAAATTTGAAGTGTACATACTTCACACACAATTTTTTAAATAAAAAATATGTTACTTTTTTATTTTATTTAGTGGGGACATAATTGTAAATTTATACTTACTTCATTTTCCATCCTCTCATTTTTCCTCTCAACCAAACAAAAGAGTTTTCCATCCTTCCACTTTTCCATCCCTCCAACCAAAAACACATGAGGGAAAATTAAATCTTTTCTATTCTCCCACTTTTCCATCCTTCAATAATTTTCTATCCTCCCACTTTTCCACCCCTCAAACCAAATGGACCCTTAGTTTTAGGCTTGTTTAGTAAACAAGTTGAGCCCAAGCAAAACTATTTGTTCATAAACAAGCTTGTGAACTATAAGGCTCGATACAAAACAAGTCAAGTATAGACTCATTTATAGGTTTGCTATGTGCTTTCTAAATAAACTCATTACACATATCTTAATAATAAAATATCTCATATTGGACCATACCCTTTACCTTAATTTTTCACTTCCCTCTAAACTGATCAAACACTACTTTAGACTTTACTTACCTTTTAAAAAAAATTTATAAGTAGGCCACATATGGTCCTTCCTTATCCTTTATCTAATGTAAAGTTATATAGCATGTTAATCTTTTCTCATTCACAATAGTTACAAAAAAATCTTTTTATAATTCTTTATCATCTAATGTGGATGTAAAAATTATATTTTAAAGTATTGATGAAACTATATGCAATAAAGGATGAATGGATGGATTTAATTTTGTAAAGTTGTAATTTGAACGATGGCTAATCATAGATTGAACTAGAAGCATGATAAAATGAGTATGCTATTTTCTTATTTTTGTTTACTTGATTTTGGGAGATTTAAGCATTTGATAAGATAATTTTGTTAGATCTCAAGCTCAAAAGCTTGATCTAAGCTTGAGTTTGAGCTTGATATTAAGCTCGAGCTTGGCTTGACTAATGAATCAAGCCAAGCCAAACCAAGCTCAAGTTTTTTGGCATTCCCACAAGCTCAAGCTCAAACAATATTTTAGGCTTGTCTCAAGTTCAAGCCAAGCTTGAGCTTTTGAATTTTACCAAGCTTGAACATGCACCACTCGGTAAAACTCGGCTCGTTTACAGCCTTACGCATGGGCATAGGCCAGAACAAAATAAAGTGTTTAGAATAGCCATTAACTCCAACCAAATCACAATTTCTCTTTAATTATACTTTATTATTTTTATTTTATTTTTATCTATTAGATTGCTAATCAATTCCCTCCCTTGTGGATTCGACTTCAAACTCACAGAGTTATTACTTCGTGACAATCCTGCACTTGGGAGTTGAAGTTGCAACAATGAGAGAAAAAAATGTAGATTAAATTTTTCAACAAATTTTTTTTTTCATTTTTTCTTTCTTTAAAATTGTGGAATTATTTTCTATTTTTGGATTTTTTTTTTATTCTTTTAGATGCAAGAGTGGATTTTTTTAATGTTAATTAAATTTATTATTATTTTATTAACTATATCCAAGTTTAATTGTGCCACATAATCTTTTTTGTCACTTAGATAATGGAAGGACCAAATATGACCAATAGGTTCATAAACTTAAAGAAATTGAAAGTTCTAAAAAACATGAGAACAAATGAAAATGACTCCAAAATAAAGGCACCAAAAACGCGTTTTTGCCTTTAAATACTACTTCCACACCTCATAAGAATAGAATAGGGTGAATCATAAAGTCATGGTTGAAGATCCACTAGGTAAGATAGAAACAAAAAATTCATCTTGGGAGCTCATAATAATATTTGGGTGTGTACTTGGTAGAGTTGTTATATATAGAAATTTTTAGCATAGAACAAAGGTAGAATTAAAATTATGTGACCTTAAGAGTGATTGCAAAAAAAAAAAACATTTTGGAGAGGAGGGGGTTGTCTATCATTCATGGTACCCAAACTCTCACCTATAGGATCATAGGGCCAGGCCAGGGTTGGTTTTGAATCTTGCAAAACATCCAGACTCAAAGAAACCCATTCTACAGGAAATCTAAGAGGAGCCCAGTTCATGTTAAATGGCCCATAATTGATACTCCTTCTTAATTGTTAGGCCAGGATTTCTCTTAGTGCAATATTCAAGTTCAGTTTGGGCTTGTTGGTGTATGAATTTTTTTAATGAAAATTCCCAACCATTGAGATTGACTTGACTTCCCTTTTACTTTTAGGAACTATGATTGAGATTCACGTTCCTTGTTCCTTCGATAAAATCCCGTAAAAAAAAAGTTCATTGTTTTTATTTTTTTGGGTCCATGCTTTGAATTCAGTTGCCAATATCAAATGAGGCTGAAGAGTGAGCTTACTTCTAAAGCTTCCCAAGCAATGAAATTGGGGGTGGGCCTTAGTACTGAAATTTTAACCCTACCTTCAAGGACAAGTGAAAGAAAGGAACTACCACCCTCTTCCTTTTGCTCTAGAATGAATGTCTCTCCTAATTTTTGCTTAGATATGTTATATTGTTACAACTAGCTCCATGCAGCTGGCAACTTTTTAGGCGAGGAAAGAAATCTTAGATTTTGACTTTGAGGTTACATTTTTGGCCATATCCCAAAAATTGACAATCCTATGAAATGTGAATAAAATTTCTTTGTTCAGCTGGTGCCAAATAACCATCACAACCAGAGGAACATGCCCAAAAACAAATGTGCCACTAATCTTAATGATTGTTGATTAATCAGTAAGTTGTTTTCCTTGTAAATTGACTTTTGTTTGAGATCTGTTTTAGCTCATCGATTTAGGAAAAAAGTAATTTTAGGACTACACTCTTTATCACATCATTTTTCACAACTATTTTATATGATGGATTGTGATTAACTGTCTGTCACTTATATAAAAACCTACAATTTTTTCTCTATCACTCACAATCTATCATATTAGAGTTGTGACAAAATTGTGGCGCAAAAGAAATGGTGCAACTTGTGAGTTGAACTGAGATAAAGTCAGCTCAATCGGTGGGGAGTGGAGGTAAAGGAGTCATTATAAGCTGTTTTGAAAGAAATGGGCCAACAAGAAGAGGCTAGCGAGTAACATCATGCAAGATTATCGATATGACCGTTAAACCAACGTCGGTTCCTTTCGCTTTTACTCTACGCTGGTGGGTTTGGGCTTTCGGACCCACCTAACACACACTAAGCTGTCCTCCATAACAGAACAGAGGCCCCCTCTTATTATTAAAAATGATGGTACAAGAACTTTAATTTTTTCATGTGATAATCATGATTCTTTTAGATTTTTTTTTTTTTTTAATTTTAATTTTAATTGATTGTTGCCATCAGAAACTGATAGTATACTCTCTCTACACTAGTAGTTGAGGTTCATGAACAAAAATTTATTGGTTTTTATGACTTGGGCAGCGTTTTTTTTTTTTTTTCTATTATTATTGCTGAAAATTAGGTGTCAGGTACGTTCTTTTCTTTGAGAATGTGTATGTGTGTGTTTTTAAATGTAATCCTGGTTTGAGAATGAGAATGAGATTGAGGAGTGAGGACTAATTCAGAATCTAATCCTTCTCTTTGAGTTTTGAGTGCATCCACAGCAATAATTTCTTATATAGTTTTCTAACTTTAATGCCATCTATATATCTTTTTTCTTTTAATCTCTCTCTTTTTTTTTGTTCATTTATATAATCAAACTACATAGTACATACTATATAACGTGAATTCCTTTTTAGCCTAGGATGATAGTTCTTTATTATCAAACTAAGATACTAATCGATTTTTGATGTATGCGAGATACTACGTGAATTCTAATTAGCTTAATTGGTAATTTTATTTTATTGTTGAATAATAGAACTAGACTACACACAACATTTTACAATACTTTTTTTTTATCAAAAGAGTCCAAGGACACAACTTTTTATACAACTAGTTAAAATAACGTATGATTTCTATAAAATAAAGTAATGTAAATGGTAAAGGTTCAAGTAAAAGTGATTACGAAAAAAAATTGTAGAAAAATAAGTGTTGATAGCTCTTGAAAAAAAAAAAAAGAAGACATCCTTTCCCATATGGATTAAATTTGTCAAACAATTTTTTGAAATGACACAGAGATTTTTAATAAAAATTTATTTTTGCTTATAGTTAATTTGGCCTCTAATGTCAACTTATTAACAAAAATTGATTGTAAGTTCAAAATAATATAGACTAAATTAACTACCATTGAAATGTATGGATGCTTTTGGGTTTTGTTTTTGTTTTTTTTGTTTTTTGTGGTAAATACATGTTCTAAATTGTCACTGCCTACTTCTCACACCAAAATTTACTAGAAATAATGAAGTATGTCTTATAATGGGGTAGGAAATAACGGGATAGAAAGAAATGGGCCTAAATTATTATTGAATTAAATTTTTTTATGAGGGCCTAAATTAAATTTCTCAATAGTGCTATTAGGGGTGTTTGGTTCGCCGTAATGTTATATTACGCTATAATATTACGTTATTATAATCTTACATTAATATAATTTCAATACAAGGATACAATATTGTTTAGGAAGATGATGTGATATATTTTATAATTTTAAATTATGTAATGTTAGAAAAAATAAAATAAAATAAATTAAAAATTTTAATATCACATTATCGTAATATGTATCACATCAAGAGTACATTACAGTGAATCAAATGCTGGTTAAGAGGTAAAGTCGTTATAAGCTAAGGATTGGAGTATAAAGCAATCTTGGGAAATCACTTTTTTTTGTTTGTCTCTAAATTAATTAAAGGAAGACACGTGAAGCCAAATAATCATGTCTATTATTAGTTCGGACCCAACAAATTGTCTGTGGTACAGCTTTTGTTGCTAAAACTCATTACGCTGTTCTTTTATTATTACTATTATTTATCAATAAACGATAGAAATCAATAGTACTAGCAAGATTATTCTTGAAGGCAGTTATCAAGGCGTGACAACTCACCAGGCCCACACATTTTTTGGCGGTGCTTCATCATACCAACTGAGGCTGTGTTTGGTTCGTGTAAAAGCATTTCCGGAAAGGAAAATGTTTCCATGTGTTTGGTTGCATTTCAAAAAATTTTCTGAAAAATATTTTCTGGTTTTTGGAAAAGAAGAAGGAAAAGACAAATCCAGAAAAACACAAGCCACAAGCCACAACCCAGAAAAAAATCATCAACGACGACAAATCCAGTATCGACGGCGCGATCGCGATCTCGCGAAGGCGAGATCGCGATCGACGGCGCGATCTCGTGAAGGCGAGATCGCGATCTCGGATCTTTCTCTCTCGCGCGCGGTCGTCGGTTCTTCCTCTCTCGCGCACGATCGTCGGACTGGATCACGATCTCGGTCGCGGTTGTCGGTTCTTCCTCTCTCGCGCTCTCTCTCTCTCTCTCTCTCTCTCTCTCTCTCTCTCTCTCTCTCTCTCTCTCTCTCTCTCTCTCTCTGGAAATACTTTGAAGTGAAAATGAGAGTGTAAAATGATTTCCGTAGTCAAAGCCATTTTTTTTCAGTCAACGGAAATCAATTTCCGGAAAATAGAATTTTCCGGACCAACCAAACACCCCCATTTCCGGAAAAGCATTTCTGGAAGTGATTTTCACCTAAAACAAACACACCCTGAATTTGGCAATTTTTGTCCCAACTAATTGAAAATTGGTGTAGGTTTAGTAAATTTTTTTAATGTTCAATAAGAGATAAGAGATATGGTATTTCATTCCATTTCATATGATTTAAGAAATTGTGTTGTGTGTAGTATAATTATCTTATTTTTCCCTAAAAGTTATTATAACTTTTGAATGGAGTTAGTAGTATATCTTTACGTTAGAACTCATTTCCCTCCCCGTTGAGTGTGTGTGT
This sequence comes from Quercus tomentella, assembly GCA_028535165.1. Taxonomy (NCBI): domain Eukaryota; kingdom Viridiplantae; phylum Streptophyta; class Magnoliopsida; order Fagales; family Fagaceae; genus Quercus; species Quercus tomentella. Next base: position 22,609,965 of record JAPQVY010000111.1, on the reverse strand, counting down.
GTTTGTTTCCAAAAAATAAAAAAGGGTTTAATCTCCTTTTACACTATAAATCAATTGATGTCTTAATTTTATACTAAAAAAAAATCATTATAGAGTAAACATTATAGATTTGAAATATTATCATATCTATAAAATAATAATAATAATTCCAAGTAATTTAATGATTGAGTTTTGGTCCAACTATAAGTAGAAAGTAAATTCAAACTAATTCCAAGAATCTTGTTCAATTACATGGATGTTAAGAGTTTTGTTACCTCAATTTAACATTCTCCTATTTTTCTTGAGTTTTGTAACCCATGAGAAAATCTGTATTTTTGTTTCTTTATTTGTCATAAGAAAAATAAATTCAAACAAATGTTCCTCGTTTTGGATGTATAAATTTCAACTAAAAAGGCTACATTGAAGTAAACAGCATACGGAGGCAGGATCTATGGTCCACTAATCATAATCTCGCAGAAAGAAAGTGTTTTACAATCTGTATAAATAAGAGTTGCTTTAGCTTTGTACAAACTAAAAGAAATCTTGTTTTATAAACTAATGTTAATAAGGACAAATTCAATCTTACAAATTGTTGTGGTAGAATATCACGCTTGGTCTGTTTTCTATTTCTAGGCATATAGTAGGGCATCAATTCATAGTATGAGATTTAACTAGAACCGTATGAAGCACATAATATTACAAATTAACTGTCACTTCAACTAAAAGAAAAAGGTTGAAATCTTCCTATATTTCATGCATTTTAGTGCTAAATGTTGTTGGATTCTAAAAATATCATCATTAATAGATGGGGTTTTGTTTAACAAGTTCAGCCTGTAAAAGTTAAAAATACTAAGTGGTGAATTGAAATTTTAAACTTAGAGCAATGATATATTAGGTTGGAGGAGTACATGTTAGCAATTTCTCAATGTCATGATTATGAGCCCATTAAGGTTAATGAAAGCTCTAACAAACCAATTTCCCCAACAAAATTTTTAATGGACAAAGCTTTTTGTCATAACAACCAGAGTGGACCAGCTTGTTTCTCATGACAACTATTTAGTGTTTTTCATAAGGCAAAAGTTAATGAATTCCTTAAAAGCATTTTTTTAGTGAACCATTTTTAGAAAACTAACTAATTATTTTTGATAGATTTTTATATTTTTTATAAAACTTATATTAAAACTTTCTTAAATGATTTACTAACAAATACTCTAAAGGTTAAAACAAATACTCTAAAGGCATTTATTAACCGAACTCTTTTCATAAATAATACAACATTTTATAAGCCAGGGTCACCAAAATAAGGAGACATTTTAAGTATAGGAGAAGGTTCCTAACTAGATTATCCACATCAAAACACAAGTGCTGTGTTTCATTAAAAGAACCTACCACTTGTACAGTTTTTTAAGAGAAGGGTTTAGATGCCAACATATATGGGTCACATTGACACTACCCTCTGAGTCTGAGTGATAGGAGAATCACCCCTTATGGAATTCACATCTAGAATGAACACTTTCTATCTTGGTTGGTGTCAAGGGATTAATTCTAATTTATTCCAACTGACATTTCTTGCCATTCGCCCTATGTATTTAGGTCAGCCATACCATAATCTAGTGACCATTTATTATCTCAGCATACACTTGAGTTTGATAGATTCAACCAAAACATTTTTACCCTAGAGCTATTACTTTATTCGGCAATCAAAATGAGTACTTATTTAGTAGGCTAACGAGACAAAGGATCACATCTATGTAATTTATTTGGGATTAATGTCCTAAGTTCAAACTCTCAATGATTCCTCCATGTTATCTATCTATATAATAGTAATATAAACGATAAGTTTTTAAATTTTTTGTTAATTTCTTCTAATATTACTATATAAAGTTATAAACTGAAAAACTTTTCAAACCTCACATTTTTGCTACTTCATATTTGTAAGACATATTAATTTAGTTGTTAGAGTTGAAAATGAAAATGGTGCTAATCTGTGTTATTTTGAATTAATTAAATCTTACTAAGTACCCGTTTGGATTGTGCGTGTTGCGCGTCTGCGTTCAGTGGTTTTTTTTTTTTTTTCAGCGCATGAACAGTAAAATCACATGAATTTACTGTGTAGAGACAAAAATCACTGTTTACGCACTGTAGCAGTACTGTTCACGCACTGTAACAGAACTGTTCACGCATTTAAAAATATTAAAAATGAGTCCCACGGTACAATTCACACATTTAAAAATTATTTTGCTACAGTGTTTTCAGTTTTCAGTTTCAACAAAAATAAGTTCAATCCAAACGGACCCTAAATCTTAAATAAAGTAACCCCACACTATAAAGATTATAAATAATTCACACTTAAAAATTATTACAAATTCTCTAGTTTAACTTTTTATTTATTGGATTCTCAAAAAAAAAAAAAAAATTTATTTATTGATACTTGTTAATTACAATTTTTCTATATATTATACAAGTTAACAACTAGCTATAAGAGATTACCTTGGTTACACTGGTGGTTTTAAAAATTAAATCGGTCTAAGTTAATCAACCAAGAATCAAACCTTAAACCAGTAGGATAAAAATAGTTGATTAAACAAGTAAAACTATTTCCTCAAAAAAAAAAAAACTGGAATTTTTTTAAGTTTTCTAACTGTTTTGGTTTTCGAAACCAGGAATGCAACACATTGTTTATCAACACATTATTAGTTTGAAATTTTTTAGACAATAATTTTAATATTTTTTAATTTAAATAAATTCCACCATCCAAGCAGGTCCCACAGCATCACCTGTCTGTGTTTTCACCCGTACCAGAAAGGTAAAACTCGAAAAGAGAACCACCAACAAACCCTAGTAAAACCAAGATTCACTACCATAAACACACATTAACAACGGGATTAAAAAGCCGGTAGCCCACGTGGCATCCAGATCAATCATTCCCCCACACACAGCAAAAAAAATAAATGGGACCCACATCATGATCAACGGCTACAGATCTGTTTGGTAGCACAAATCATCCAATGTGGACCAATGCAATAATCCCGAACCCTCCTATACAGAGTTATTATAACAAGTCTCTCACAGATCCAAAAACCAAAACCCCAAACAAACCCTTATACGCCTATTTATATTCTGTTCCATTTTCCCACTAAATACACATTCTCTCTCTCTCTCACACAAACTAAAAAGCAAAAAAACAAACTCGCGCTCTCTCTCTCTCGGTCTTATTAGCACTGTGAGCACTGACAGTGCGCAGGATAAGCAGTGAGAGGGTGCGCACGATAAGAGAAATTACGATGGATCGAAGGGCAGCGTTTTTTGTAGGATTTGTCTGCATTGTGATCGCCGGCGTCGGGGGTCAATCTCCGGCGACTTCTCCCAGCTCTACTCCCAACACGCCTTCTCCACCGACTCAGTCTAGTCCTCCATCTGGTGCACCACCTCCGGCCACCACCACTGCTCCGCCTACTCCTGCCGCTACATCGCCACCTCCAGTTACTCAGTCTCCTCCACCGGCGGCTACTCCACCACCGGTGAGCGCTCCTCCTCCGGCTACTCCTCCACCAGTTAGCTCTCCACCTCCTGCATCGCCTCCTCCCGCTACTCCTCCACCAGCCACTCCTCCTCCCGCAACTCCACCTCCAGCAACCCCACCACCTGCTTCCCCTCCACCAGCAACTCCTCCTCCGGCAACTCCACCACCGGCAGTGCCTCCACCTGCACCACTCGCATCGCCACCTGCTTCAGTGCCCGCACCAGCACCAAGCAAGAAGAAGGTGAAATCTCCAGCTCCGTCTCCCTTGGGGCTGAGTCCACCAGCTCCACCAACTGGTGCTCCAACACCTAGCTTGCTCGGAACTGCTGCTCCTGGACCAGCTCAAAACGACGACGTAAGTCTCCTCCTACTTTTGCTCTACTAATAAATATATAAGACACATGAACATGATCCATCGTCGTATAGCGCCGATCGATCTGAGTGTTTAAGGTTTCCAACTTTGAAGTATAACTATACGATCGATCTGGTTTTTAGCCTCCAAAATGTTAATAAAGTGATTTAGAATCAGATACATAAAAAATAGTGATAGTAATTTAAACAGTTGATAATCAAATTTTTTTTTTTTTTTAATATAAGATGAATGTTAATTTGGATTAATGAGTCCTTAAACTTATGATGATCTAGTTTATAGAGTTAGTTAGAGCAAGTTAATTTCAAAGGTAGTTTTTTTTTTTTTTTTTTGTGTTGCGGCGAGGGAGCAATGTAGTGAAGGATGAAGTGGATCTTTCTGTGTGTCTGACCCTGACCTAGGTCGGTCACTAATGTTTTGATCATGTGTCTCCGGAGTTCCAGTTCTATAATGTCTGGAACTCACGTGAGCTTGGGGGGAGCCGTGTAGATCTGATTAGTACTGTATAGTCAGAAAGGCACGTGTTCGTTTTTTTAACTATTTAAAAATAAAAAATAAAAAAGATTTTCGGACACTAGTATCTACGCCCTCCGTAGCCTCTTCTCCTTCATCAGGTATGGTAATTGATTGCACCGTACGAAGTAAACGTGACCTATTAATATTAAAAAGACTTCGGTTAATGTGTGCTCTTAGGGCACATGTTAAACTTTCTATTTTTGGAAACATTTTATCGGGAATTGAAAAAGCTGTAATTACTTTTTTAATTCTCGAGAAATTTTTTTCCAAAAATGGAAATTAATGTGTGCTCTTATTAAAAAAAGGGTCCAGTTAATGTGTGTCCTTAGGCACACATTAACAAATTCATTTTTGAAAAAGTTTTATTGGGAATTGAAAAAGTTGTCAAAACTTTTTCAATTTTCAATAAATTTTTTCCAAAATTGGTTTACTATTGTGTGACCCAAAGGCACACATTAGTAAAATCCTTAAAAAAAAACCAATAAAAGACAAGGGAAAGAAAAAGAGAGAAAGTTGTAGTTGTAGGGGTTGATGGCATTGCCAGCTAGCGATTGAGCAGATATAGAGAGTTGTGGCTGGGAGGGGAGGGACTAGGGAGACCGCAACACAAGACACAGAATTCTAAGTCTGCAAAGATAAAGATAGGTCATAGCATGGGGTGCCTATACTCTCGTGCGTGCTGGTTCACACAGTTTTAGGTGCAGAGTATTTTAATGAATGATTTGGTAATTTAATAAGTGAACTTTTTTTTTTTTTTTGGGTTAAATAAAAAGTGAACTTTTTTTTCCTTTTTTGGTCAACAGAGGAAATAGTTATATTAGTTAGCCATAAAAGGTGAAGGGTTGGCTTTCAGCCTTAAGGAGTACAAACCATTTGCATCAGAATTTACAATAACATTTAGTTCAGGGGTAGGGGGAGCATCAAGTACAACAAAATCAGAATTTAAGGAACAGGCTCCTTTAGCAAGGCTGTCTGCTCCTCTATTAACCTCCCTAAATACATGCTTCATAAAAAGTGAACTTGCATAGCAATGGATCATGCCACAGATCGAGATTAGGGTAGTTTCCATGTAAAAAATACTATTATATTAGATTTGTGAGATTGATATTTACTAATTTTTAGCACACCCACCAAAGTTTTGGGACTTTGTTGTTTTATTATTATTGATTATAAAAATAAAAAATAAAATAAAAACTATTTATTACCATGTTTTAAAATTAAAATATTTTCTTACAAATCAGGTCCCAATTTATATTCTTCTCCAAAAAACAAAAAAAGAAAAAGGTCCCAATTTATATTAGAATAAAACAAAGCAGTAGCTAACAGGTACTGGCCCCAAAATATTTTTTTTTTTTTTTTTGATAAGTAAACTGGCCCCAAAATACAATTTTGTACTACTTTTATGATGCAACTTTAAATCATTTTTAGTATAGTATAGACATTTCTTTTTCATTTATGTTCTTTTTGGGTGTATATATGTTTCTGTTTCATTGACTGTAATTACTTTTAGAAAGGAACTACATTGCATGTCCAGATATTTGGTTGATTGAGATTTTGGTAGTCATCTTACACAATTAAGTAATTAGACACATTTCACTTCAAGTAGCAACTGAGAACCTGTCCTACCCTTGCTCATGTTGTCACATACCTGAAAATGGTAAACAGGGGAAGGGGATGATCAAATATGTTGAGGATTTTTCTTCACAACGATATGGAATGTCCGATGATAAGCTAAAATTGTGTCATGGGATTTAGTTTTTGATGTTTCATATATATTATATTGTCTTTTACAATTAATGCTATTATTGTTTAACAAGCTTTGGTGCAACCTTATATTGCAGAGTGGGGTGGAGAAGATCTTGTCCATTCAGAAGATGGTTGGGAGCTTGGTCTTTGGATGGGCTCTCCTATGGTTGGTTCTTTAGAGCTGCGTTTTTACCTTCATATTTCTGTGTTATCACTTTTGCCTCTATATATTACTTACTGCCCATCATTATAGCTCTACCTGATGATGGGACTTTCTTTCTACGTGTATTTGAGCTACATACATTCGGTTGAATTCTTTGGGAGATTTTTGGAGGGGAGTTTTATGTACTATGGAGGGGAGTTGTTTTGTATTGGATTGTAGCTACCTCTTTCTTTCAAATTTCTTTCTCTGTCTATGCCTCACTTTTGATTGATTATTCATTATTGTCTATTTTTATTCAGTTCTGTTAATACATACTCAAATGGCATATTAGTCCTGTTCCGTATTAAATACTTTAGAGCACTTATCGCAAAAAAAAAAAAATATATATATATATATATATATATATATATATATATATATATATATATATATATATGAAGCCCTGCCTAAAGGCAAAAATATTGTTGCATGTTTGGTAAGAGTGGGAAACTGATCTGTTGAAATTAAAGGAAAATTGTATGATTTGGCCTCATGGCCTACGTTCTTGAGGACTACATTTTTGATATTATCAAGTTTCATGGGCTGAGCAATACAATTAGGCCTACAAATATTATAATTAACCAGAAAGGAAACCTCCAATTGGGTGAGGAAAAGAAAGGGAGGATATAAAAAGGGTGATCAAAATAAAATTAAGATTATGCCTTCTCAATTATGTGTACTTTTGGGTTAAAAAAAAAAAAGAATTCATTCATGTGAAACAGAGGAATTGTTTACAAGACCAAAAGCAGAACATGTAAGAGTGCTAGCCGAAGTGGCCGTACCATGGACTTTCGAGACTAAAAGCATCATATGGCCCATTGCATTGCAAAAGAGAAGTGGACGTAACAGACCAAAACATCATATGGCCCATTAAAATGCAATTCATTTTATATATCTGAATTAGTGCAAGTCACACCATATCTAAACGTATTTGAAACCAAAAGAATATCTGAATGTATATGTGATATTGTTGATATAATATATTCAGGATATCCAAAGAAGTGTGAACACATGGTCCAATTGGACCCATATTATCGCAGACATTCTTTAATGGCTATCGGCACCTTTTTGCAGTGATAAAAATGGTCTTCTATTCCAATACAACCTGAGTTGTTACTTGTTTCAACATGAGCCATTCACATGTATACATCTTAACCTTCTCACATGGTAGAGCCATAGAGGGGATACCTTAAATATCTTATCCATTTTAAATGGGTCTGGGCTATGACAAACTTTAGCCTAGCATTGCCTCATCAACTTCGGTCTAACTTTCAGCAATTTACGTAGCAGCAAGGAATCATGAAAACTAACAAATTTCAGCTTACTTGAGGAAAGGTTACCCTTTGATTGGGCAAGGATAAAGCTTGGAAAACCAAACAAACGATGTGGTTATTTCAATAAGGTTCATGTTAATAGATGCCTTTAGGGCAATTGTTAATAACCATAATAAGAAAATTTTGACACCACTTTCATAGAAAATACAAAAAGCTATCAACAACATTTATTGTTTTATCATTCGAAAGAGAGTTTGAGTACTTACCAAAAGAGGAAAAATTGTTTTCCACAAGTGAAAGGTAATAAATACAAAAGGTTATTAACATCTCGTTTTTTTGGCTAAAAGGAGGCTATTATTCATTCAAATATGTACCTAAAGTTAATCAATTATATGTGGGTCAAAATTTAAACAACTTGTAATATATATATATATATATATATATATATATATATTTTTCCCTCCAAGTAAATTGTGCTATCAAATATCAATAAGTGGAAGGTCCTACTTAGACGATTTATTATTTTTTGTTATAGTTGCATTCACATAGGGTTGTGGGATTCACCCCATGTGATAGGGATATTGCATACAATGGTTACGTATAATACCACCTCATTTTTGGGATTTTATTTGATAAGGAATGATTAGAGGTTGGAAAATTGGAGTTTTTCCAGCATCTAATTGTGCTTCTTGTAAAGAGTAATGTTGAATATTGTCAACCTAACTTCTCTCTACAAGGCTCTCTCTCTTACATAATTTTTGAATTCTAAAAGTTGGATCCCCTTTTCATGATGGTTTGTCCTTGATTTTATAGAGGTAGATGAATTAAGATATTCAAATTTCCCTCTAGTTCCTCTATTTAAGAGTTTTTGAACTCATGTTTATCCTCTTAGACACATCTAATACTATATATAAAAACAGAAGCATATTCTTGCAATTAAGGAGGTTTTGTCACGTTAGCAAAAAACCCCCCTTAAAAACCTACCACGCTCCTAGAAAAGGAAGCAAAAAAAAATAAAAATGCGAAAACTTATAAGCACCATTCAAGCAATGCAAAAACTTAAAAACATCAAGCGGCGCAGTCATTTGGCCAAACGCACAAACACAAATGCAGAACCCTTCCCTCCATTGTTTTACATGTTCATTCTAACTTCGCCTACCAATTTTCCTTCCCTTTCCTTCCCTTTTTCACTGCTTTATTCGTTCTCTGCCCTATTACTTTTCTATTGCCATTCCTCTGTGACAACAAAATATTCAGAAGTCAAAACCATTCCTTTTCTGCAACAATAGACAATTCAGAAGGTAAGCATGCCTTCTTCTTCTTTTTTTTTTTTTTTTTTTTTTTTTTTTTTTTTTTTTTTCTATTCAACTACCATTCCCAATTGCCTAAAACTGCCTATAGATCATTTTTTCATCTATTTAATTTAATTTTTTCCTTTCTCTTCCATCTTTTTCTCCAATTGCAAATTACTGATTCCTTGTGCCAGATAAACCCATTGGGTCTTCCACAAAAAGAATCTCTCAATCAAGATTTAAGGTTTGGTTACCTGTTACCCTAATTTTCCATTTATTTTTCTTCAGTTTATTGAGTTATGTTTTCTTCGATTGCTGTATTGGTTAGATTTTATTTTTGTTTGGCAAATTTTTGTTAGGTTTTCACCTTTTTTTTCGTCTGCCTTTATGTTTTGTCAATTACTATAGAGTGAACATTTATTGATGATTTTTCTCAAAGTGAAATTATGGTTTCCCTGGAATTATTTACTGCATTTTTTTAATAGAAACAAACATATAGATAACAAAGATTTTGTTAAATACTATTTTGCTACATTACTCAATCAAGGTTTAAGATTTGGCTACCATTTTCCCCTAATTTCCCATTTATTTTTTCAATTTCTTGAGTTCTGTTTTGTTCTATTGTTGTATTGATTAAATTTTTTTTTTTTTTTTTTTTTTTTTTTGGGGGCAGATTTTTGTTAGGTTTGAGCTTTTTTTGGTTTGCCCCTAAAATTTGAATTGATTTATGTTTTGTCAACTACTGCATGTTAAGGAATTATTTCCTTAATATGGTTGTATGGTTTACACACTAATTTTTAGATCTATGTTTTGTTGAATCGTTCTCAAAAGGAAAAAAGAAAAGAAAAAAACGTTGAACTGCTGGATTACCTTTTAAATGGAAACAACCCTTGATTTTAATAGCCATATTAGTAACATGGATGGTTTGAAATCTGAATGTTTGGAGAGTGTTAAGAACATATTTTGTGTAATTGGCTAATCCTTTGACAAAACGCACTTTACTTGTATTTGGGTAAATCTAGGATGTGTTTAATACTTCAAGAAATATGTTGTTCAAGTCTAGTATTAAAGCCATGAAAATTGGACCAAGAAACAAGTGAAGAAAAGCTATTCATTAAAGCTGGACAGATAGCTCGACACCTGTAAACAGATAGCTCGACAGCTTCTCGACAGATAGTTATCTATCGAGATTTAATGAATGAAGCTCGACAGATTCTCGATCAATCGAGGTATCTATCGAGGTTACGGGAATTCAGATTTCCAGATCTGAATTTCGGCCCAAGCTTTTGTATTTGTGTAGGGTTTCTTTTCTCACAACCCTAGACCTATATAAGGCTTATTTTAGAGGCCGTCACATAAGAGAATACAAGGAGAACATATGCAAAAGATGACTGATGCCTTATTCTCTCTAAAAGAAGCTACTGCGTCTTTGCCCCTTAGAGTTTTGTAACCAAGTGCTTCTTGATCTTCATTGTTGATGAAGTGAAGAACTTTGCAGCCAACAATCTTCTTCAAGTTGGTGAGTGAGCCACGTACTGGGATTCGTGCAAAGGAGTTAGTCACGTACTGTGATCCGTGCATCAAAGGGTGGCGTTCATATATTGAAAAGTTCAGAGGTTCTGAAGCAGTAGAAGATTTCTGCTGTAAGTTCATCTACGGGGATTGTAGAGTCTAGGGACAAATGTTTTGTACTAGATCTAAAACTTCTCTTACTATAGTGGATTGCTTTTTGGGAAGGTTTCCCCCCAGGTTTTTTTACTGTGAAACTAGTTTGTTTCATTGGTTTTCCTGGATCATCATATCTTATCTTATTTACTTTTCCGCTGTGCATGATATTGACATGATATTGATGTTTGTTTATTTTAATAAAGTTTATTCATAATAAATCTAATTAACAACTTGGGTTTAATACTTGTTAATTATATCAACCGGGGTCTAAATTTCCCAACAGAGAGTATAGTTATTTATAATTTTTTAAAGTAAAATTATTGGATTTTTTATGTTAATTATCGAGTTTTTACAGATTGAACCGCATTTTCTCTGATCGCCTTTGTTTTTTTTTTTTCTTGATATTTAATTTTACTATTATTTCTTTATTGATCTATGTCTCTGATTTACTGGAATACTTATTTTGTTTTTGTTTTGTTTTTTTTTTTTTTTTTTTTTTGAGCATCTTACGCTTTCTTTTTGCTTTAAGAATAATTTCTCATATAATTCAAAATTGTTCAATTCGACTTGGTATCTATTGATTTTTGTGCTGCTTAGGCTATTAGGCTCAGTTTTTTTTTTTTTTTTTTTTTTTTTTTTTAATTTTTTATGTTGTTGTTGTTAGCTTTGCTTATTTTGTTTATTCATTTTTTTTTTAAATTGTGTATGTCTTAGTGTTTTGGATTTGAGTACTTATAGATGATTTACTTTTATTTATTTATTTTATGAATAGTTGATTACATAATAATGGGTGAAAAGTTTCATGAATTCCATAACTTGGGTGTGCATATAATCTAATCTATCTCTTTGTGTAATTTCGAAGTAAAGCCTAATAAATTTGAGGAACCTTTGTGTAATTAATCTTGATTCTTGCTTTCGAAGAAACTGTTATCAACTTCCTTACAATGATTATTTCTTACTCTTTTCTGTAGTCTCTCTTACACTATTCTCCTATTTTTTCTATCCCTTATTGAATACTTATATACAAAATAGAACATAGAATTATTTTAGTGTTATTAAACTTCAGTTTGGTTTTATTAGACATTCAAATTTCTTACTGTTTACTTCAAATAAACCTGCCATGTTTTGCTATGTTTTGTGTTTTCAATGACATTTTTATTCTCACGTGCTATTGTAGATTTATCATCTCTGCTTTGGCTTGTAAGACCTTTTTTACTATTCAAGAAGAGCTACTGAATTAAATTGAGAGGCCAGTACAGCCTAATTTTCCCTTTGTTGCTTTTATTTAGATTTGTATCTCTTTATCATTTGTTGATGTTCCAATAAAAAATATTTGAACAAAAATAGTTTAAAAAGATTATTAAATATGTACCCTTTGATTCTTAAAATAGATGCTAATTTGTTTTTTTTTTTTCACTTTACCATGTTATAATAGTAAAAGAAAAAATGGAAAATACAAGATTAGCACGACAAAAAAGACGAATGATAATGTTTAAGAAGCGATCCAAAAGAAAACAGTATGAAAGAAAATACTTTACAAAATAAAGTTACCGAAGCTAGGAAATACAAAAAAAGAAAAAAAAATAGACATTGCTGGAAAAAAAAAAAAGGGGGGGGGGGGTGAGAGATAGTACGGTGGTCAATCATGAAAACTCTTCGTTACATTTACCTGGTACAAGTACAAACCTTTTTGAGACAAAAGATTCGTTAGATATTGATGTTAATATTTTCCATTCCTTTGGAGAAAATGAGTCGAACATAAGTAATGATATTGAACCTTGGAATTTTGGCCCACCTTCTTATGTATGTAACCATTGTGGTACAGTATTATGGTTTGAAGAAAGAAGTGTAAAATCTAAGAGGCCTAGAAATCCAAAATTTTCTGTGTTGTATGGAGGGTAAGGTGAAGTTGCCTTTGCTTAAAAAAACACATCTTCTTCTTAATGAGCTATTAGATCCTCTTGGTGTACAACGATCTAAAACATTCAGAACTCAAAAAAGGAGTTATAATGCAATGTTTGCAATGACATCCATAGGTGGTAAGGTGGATAATAGAGTTAACGATGGTAGTTATAATGCAATGTTTGCAATAACATCCATAGGTGGCAAGGTGGATAATAGAGTTAACGATGGTAGAGGCCCTTACATTTTCAGACTTAATGGTCAAACCCACCATAGGATTGGAACACTTCTTCCTAATAATGGTGAGGACCCACAATTTGCACAGCTATATTTCTATGATACTAAAAATGAAGTCCAACATAGAATGAATGCCTTTCGTAGCAATCCTGTTAATAAAGACCTTGATCCATCTATTGTTGACGCATTGGTCCAAATGTTTGATGAGTCAAATAGTTTGGTGAAGATATTTCGTATGTCTAGAGATCATTTCATACAACGTGATATCCATTGTTTAAGATTACGTCTTATTGGCTCACGAACTACAGATGGAAGAGAGTTCAATCTTCCTATATGTTCTGAAATTGCTACAATCATTGTTGGCAATATTGGTGTTGATAATGCATACCATGATATTATTGTGGAGTTAAAAGAAGGAAGGAAACATAGGATCAATGAGTTGCATCCATTGTACATGGCATTGCAATATCCTCTTTTATTTCCATATGGTGAGGATCGCTTTATGCTTGGCATTTTGTGCAGAAATATAGATGAGATCAAATCTGACACAAATGACTTCGTTACAATGAGAGAGTATTATGCATTCAGATTGCAAGAGTGTAATGGTGAGGGACATACTTTGATATCTGGTGGTCAATTATTTTAGCAATTTGATGTAGATGCCTATACATGTATTGAGGCAATAAGACTTATGTGGGTGAAGAATAACCAAGAAAAGTTGAGGATTGAACTGTATAATGGATTGAATGATGCAATTATGAGGGGTGATACTACCCCTGCATCTACTAGAAAAAGATTTGTTTTACCTTCAAGCTTCACAGGAAGTCCAAGGTATATGATTAAAAATTACCAAGATGTGATGGTGATCTGTAGATGGGCTGGCTATCCAAATCTGTTTATTACCTTCACATGCAATGCAAAATGGCCGGAGATTGAGCTTTTCATGTCTAGGAAACCTGGGCAGAAAGTAGAAGATTGACCTAATGTGGTTGCAAGAGTATTCAAGATAAAACTTGATCAACTTTTAAATGATTTAAAGTATGGTCGACACTTTGGAAGAGTGATTGCAGGTATACTAAACTACACACCTTTAATATTTTTTTTTTTTTTAGCTTTCTCCTTTTTGATCTTCATAATTACTCTAAATTAATATAATTAACTTGCTATTTTGGTACCAGTTGTCTACACCATTGAATATCAAAAGAGAGGCCTACCTCATGCACACATATTACTTTTTCTATATAATGATGACAAGCATCCTACAGCAACAGAAATTGACAAGATAATCTTAGCAAAAATTCCAGATTTGAATAAGAAACCTCTAGCTTATGATGCTGTCAAACAATACATGGTCCATGGTCCTTGTAGATCTATAAATTCAAGGCAAAGTTGTATGATTGAGAACAAATGTGTGAAGCACTTTCCTAAGAAATTTTGTTTTCAAACCACTGTTGATAATGATGGTTTCCCAATATATAGAAGAAGGAATAATGGAATATTTGTTGAAAGAAACGGAGTTAGACTCGATAATTGATTTATAAATCCTCACAATATTGACTAATTGGTGAAATTTCAAGCTCACATAAATGTCAAGTGATGTAATTGTTCAAGGTCTATCAAATACTTATTCAAATACATAACGAAGGGACCTGATCGTGCAACTTTGATTCTTGAAGAAAATTTACATGTTGATGCTTCTACTAGAATGCAAAATATGACAGATACGAATGAAGTTAAGGAATACTTAAATTGAAGATATGTGTTTGCCATAGAGGCATGCTGGAGGATATTTGAGTTTGAAATCCACTATCGACAGCCTGCTATTCAAAGACTTAGTTTCCATATCGAAAATGAACAACCGATTGTTTTAAGGATTCTCAATATTTAGATAACGTTGTGGATAGACCAGATATCAGAAAAAGTAAATTTACAGAGCGGATGAAAGCAAATGAATTGTATGAAGAAGCAAGGGAATTGACTTATTCTGAATTTTCGACAAAATGGGCTTGGCATAAAAGAGACAAGGAATGGAGATTGAGGAAGTCTAGAAGATGTATAGGAGTATATACTATGCTCATCCTAAAAATGGAGAATGTTTTTATTTACGAATGCTATTAAATGTTGTTAAAGGAGCTCGATCCTTTAAAGAAATAAGAACTATAAATAATGTAGTAAATTCATATTTCAGATCAGCATGTTATGCGCTTGGTTTGCTTGATGATGACAAAGAGTGGCATGAAGCTTTAAATCATGCGTCACATTAGGCTTTAGGAAAACAACTTCGTGAGCTTTTCGTCACAATACTTATTTTTTGTGAGGTTTCTGACCCCCTATAAATATGGATTTCAAATTGGTGGCTATTATCTAAGGACATTCTTCATCGTCAAAAAGCAGTTTTACGCTATGACAATCTACATCTTGATGACTTCCAATTGTAGATCTATGCACTTAGTGATATAGAACAAATTTTGATAAAAAATGGAAGGTCTTTGCGAGAATTTGAAATAATACCATATTCAAACACATTGCTTCTGAGACAATGTAACAATAAAATATTACAAAAAGAATTGGATTATGATAGAGATTCTTTGGCAGCAGAACATATTGAACTTTTTAATGGTCTTAATTTTGATCAAAGGAATATATATATGATGCAGTAATTGATTCTATTTTGAGAAATAAAGGTGACTTCTTATTTGTATATGGACATGGAGGAATAGGAAGACTTATCTTTGGAACCATTATATGCCGATTGCGTTTAGAAGGAAAAATTGTCATTGCAATTGCATCATCTGGAACTGTTGCATTATTGTTGCCAGGAGGAAGAACGGCTCATTCAAGATTTCAAATACCAATAATTGTAACAGACCGTTCAACTTGCAGAATTAAACAAGGTTCACAAATTGCAGAAGTTATGATGAAAGCAAGTCTTATAATTTGGGATGAAGCTCCTATGGCACACCAAAACTATTTTGAAGATGTTGATCATTCACTAAGTGATATTTTACGTTTTACTGGCAATGACAGTGGAGATAAACCTTTTGGAGGAAAAACATTTGTTCTTAGTGGTGATTTTAGACAAATATTACCGGTGGTAGCTAAAGGACAAAGAGAACAAATAGTTGAGGCATCAATTAACAAGCCTTCATTATGGAACAATTGTAGAGTTTTCATTCTAACAAAAAAGATGAGGCTCATAAAAAACCCGGGTGATATTGCTGCAAGAGAATTTGCTGAATGGATATTGAAAATTGGTGATGGTGAACTTAATAATATTGAAAGCGAAGCATTGATTGAAATATTATATGAATTATCAATTCAACCTAGTACTCATCCTTTCAATAATATCGTGAATGCTACCTACCTTGACTTTCATACTAAATTCAATGATTCAAAGTATTTAAAAGAGAGGGTAATTTCAGCTCCAACAAATGAAGTTGTTGAAGACATAAAAGATTACATGATTGACCTTATTAATGTTGATGAAGAAACATATCTTAGTGCAAATTCAATATGTAAAGCTTCAACCAACATTCTAGATCAAGATGTCATGTATCCAAGAGAGTTTCTCAATTCATTGAAGTTCCCTGGTATTCCAAACCATAAACTCAGGTTGAAAGTAGGACTGCCAATAATGCTGCTTCGAAATTTAAACCAAAGTGCTGGACTTTGTAATGGTACTAGACTTTTAATCACTCAATTATCAAAATGGGTTTTAGAAGCCCAAATAATATCAGGATCTCATGTTAGAGATAAAGTATTTATTCCAAGAATAGTTTTGTTCCCTTCTGAATCTAAATAGCCTTTTGTGCTAAAGAGAAGATAGTTTCCACTATTAGTTTGCTTTGCTATGACAATTAATAAGAGCTAAGGTCAATCTTTGAAATGCGTTGGACTTTCTTTAGACAAACCATTTTTTAGTCATGGATAGTTTTACGTTGCCGTCTCCAGAGTTACAAGTAGAAATGGCCTTAGGGTACTTATTGCAGAAAATGATAATGATGATCACTTTCATTAAAAAAAAAAAAAAAAATTGTATATAAAGAAAGATTCAATGATCTACCTAGAGGTAATACATACTGTTCATTAAAATTATTTTGAAGTTGTTGATAATGTCAGTTAGATTGTCACTTATGTTGCAAATAGTAGATTTTACTCCATAATTATATATAAATTTTATTGATGTTTAAATTGTGCAAATATTAGAGATTCATATCAATATAGAGTACACAACTTTGAAGCAGATATTGAGGGACAAAGACAACTCGAAAGTGAAAGTTAGAGTTTTACGAATGTGGGATGCAATTAATATAGCAAACAACCATGACCTGATCAGTCTTGATATAATTGGTTGACAAAGAGGTAAATTCATAATTGGTTTTCTTTTAGAATAAATTTTACTAATATGGTGTCCTAAGAGTTTCTTTTCCATACAATATGTCTATGTTTTATGTGGTCATGATTTGCATGAACTAAAAAAAAAACCCACCATGTAAATATAATAATTGCTCTTGCTAATACAAAATGCTTTCATCAATAAAGCCTAATCTATTATATACATTAATCTAAGGTGGCAACTTCAAGTAAATAAACAGGACTTCTAACTCATGCTAGAATTCTTTTTTATTTGTTAAATCTGTGTGTTGATGCTATGTTGCTTACAATTTTGATTAAAATGTTGATTAGTTCTTTTATTTATTTTCTTAAAATTCCCAGGACCTATATGCAAATTTTGGAGGTCTTGAGTAGATTGATTTTGGGTTAAATTGAGTAAATCAATTTAAATTGGGTTAAATTGATTTTAGATGTCTATTATTAATGAGGTCATAGGGAAAAAGCTCTACATTATGCCACCCCCAGTGAATGTAAGTTGGTAGTTATGTATTGCTTCTATTCATTCAAGGGGTAATTTAATCACTGATCTCTCTCTTAAGCATGTATATCTCTTCTATTTAAAAAATAATAATCTTAACCAATGTATCAAATAAATATAAGTTTAATGTAACTGAGCTATTTCTTAACCGATTTCCTTAGTGTGTGCATGTAATTATTTATTTATCTCATAAATTGATGCTTAATGTTATTTTTCTCTTTAGTTAAATATGGGTGATTGAGGTCGTTTTGATCAAGGGCTAATTCATTTGAAATGTTAGTAGGGAACATTAATACATGCAAGCATCAAAAAGAATCTGGCTCATAGTTACCGTCCATAGCTAAATGAAGGGAGTCTATATGCAATTACAAATTTCTTAGTTGAGGAAAATAAAGGGAACTATCGTCCAGTACATAATAATCTCAAAATTCATTTCAAGTCAACAACTTCAGTTTTAAAAATCAACGGGTTTGATCATTTAATACCTCAATTCCAATTTGAAATTGTTGATTATGGAGCAATAGCTTCTCGTTGCTACGAGACTACTTACTTGACTAGTAATTTTAATTGTTTTACAAGTTAGTTTACACATACCATTTATATATTATCTGCTAATAACTCACAGTTCGGTAATTATGTGTAAGCAACTACTTTTAATAAGTTAAGAATTAATGCAATTGATAACTTAATACTGACTCTTATCTAAAATAATATCATGTTCTTACCAAATGTGATTGGCATATTGGACTACATCGAAGACATTGAGGAGATCAAAACAAGAGGGCGTCCAACAAAGATTAGAAACATTTGACTATTGTTAGAAGAGTAAAATATATATACATTTTTTAAACCTCATATGTTATAGATTTTTAGTAGCTCAAACTTACATATAAACAACTTCAGAAACAAGTCAGTTCAAACAATTTTGTGGGGAAATATTGCACAATAGATAGATGATGATTTCTACAAAAAAAAAAATAGAGTCATTCATTGTAATAGTCACTTCAACTATTGTGAAAACTTACAGAGATAACCATTGACTGAGCCATTTATCAAGTACATAACGTTTATGTATCAATAATCCTTATAAATTTTTACAACTTTTTTGTAGGTAACTTTCAACTATCATCCACTTTTGCAACAAAGCTATATGTCAATCTAGACATTCCAGAAGTTGCAGAAATTAAAGACAAGTAACTACTGTTAAACTTTTTTTTTATGGTGGCTACTTTGTGATACTTTTTAAATGATAAATAGCATAAAATTGTGTAATACAAATGCTACAGGAGATTAAAAAAAGAGAACAACAGGTATGTTTAGAAAAGACATGCTTACTTCAATTTGTTTAGATATATATTCATATAGAATATGATGAGGCAAAAAAGTTTTGAAGGCAATACTAGATATCAATAATTAAATATGTAGAAATAGTTGTTATTGTTTTTTGAATTGTACCTAATTTCTGGATAGTTACTCTTATATGTGCATTAGTTAAAAGACAAACGATTATTTATTCATTCAGTTTTAGAGGATATGATAGATGGCATAAACTTTGTGTTAAAACCAATTCAAACTATCTTTGAACTTCTTAGCTATTTGTATGAAACATTGAAGTCATGCTTGAAATATATCCTCTGGCCTCTACATATATCACATGTCTAGAAGATGATACTTATAAATTGTGTCTATCATTTTTGTTTCTTTTTACAATTTGTACGATTATGATAAAAAATTGAATATTCAACAAACAAATATAAAATAATGTTAATGTTGATGCATAGATTGAACACCACAATGGGCATAAACGTAAAAGAAATTCTGCCAAAGGGACTACCTAAAGTACAAGATGGAGAACTTACCTTACATAATAGAAAAATAGTTGCTGAAATAAAGGACTTGGAATGGAACTCAGAGACAATGGTGTCAACTTTACTCTTCCAATATAAATTTATCGTAATTGGTAATTGTTTATGTGTTTTATAATAAGATATAATTTTAAAAACTGACTAAACTTTGTATTACAGGATTTACTGGTGACATGCAATGCCAAAATCATTAATATCAACAACAAATATGGATGGTATTATATTGCATGTCTTACATGCAAGAAGAAGGTGAAACAAGTCAAAGGAATTCAATAGTGCAACTGTTATAAAAGTGAGCCAAAATTTGCAATCCCAAGGTAAACAAAAAAAATGATTGGTAAGTTCACAAACACACACAAAATATATGTACTTCTACTAACAACTTTGTATCTGAAATAGCTATAGAATACAAGTCCAAGTACAAGATAAAACTGGTTCAACAACATACATTTTGTTTGATAAAGGACCTGAAAAAATTATATCTAAGACTGCAAAAGAACTTGCAGAGACACAAGAAGAGGTAATTTCATATATAAATGTCAACATAGATCTTTATTATCTGAGAGTTGAAGTTTTGATACTTTCTTACCAATGCAACACGTGCGCGCGCACACACACAAACACACCATTTTCTGTTTAAAAAAAAATTAATTTGTAGAAGGCGCTCATCATCCGTGGTATTCCTCATATAAACAGTTTGTGTAAATATCACATACAAAATGGTTACAAAAGAAAATGATAAAACTTTAATAGATTAGATTATTAATTACAATAAGAACATTACTGGCCATTATGAAGAGGAATTTCAATTTTGAACTAAAAAAAAAAACTATTTGCACAGGACATGATGCATACATGTATATATATTTTGCTAATTGTATGACTCTTTGTTTATACAGAATTTGAAATTGGATGTGTCCTACCAAGGGAGATTCAAAGAATAATTGGCAATGAATGTTTCTTCCAACTGCATCTTGATGAATATAATTTGAAATATGGAAGAGAAAATTACACCGTTTCGAAGATTTTAAAGACGAAGATCTTGCATAAAGTTGAAGGACAGCATGTAATAATAAAGTTGAAGTCTATTTCTAGTATATTTATCACACCTAAGTACCATAGGATTCATAACTATTCTTTACATGATATTTCCAATAAGCTTTATATATTGTTCATTGAAATTGAAGCATACACACGTCACCTTGCTTGCTATTGTCGGGGGCGAAAAAGTTTCCTTTCCGACAAATGAGATGTATGTTGGGTTGGGGGGCCTAAACTGAAACTCGACAATGGGCTTGATGTACGGCCCAAAGGCTATTGGTGAAGATCCAAGGAGTCCACTATATTTTATGCCTTGGGCCTAGATTGGGATTGACAAGAGTGGCCCATATAAAATCCCTACAGCGAACACGTCAACTTGGTTAAAAAGCATACTGTAAGAAATAACCCAACAGTAAAGTGTTTCTAATAAAAATGGCCCAATAGTAAAGTGTTTCTGCAGAAAATGGCCCAGCAATAAAGTGTCCCAGCGGTAAAAGAGATAAAACAGGATAAACCTCAAACTGTTAGCTATTTCATAGATTAAGGGAAATATCTACACTTTTAGACCCATCATCCGTTAGCTCCGAAGAAGAGTCTTCTAATACAACAATATGCTATTTCTAGTATATTTATCACACCTAAATACCATAGGATTCATAACTATTTTTTATATGATATTTCCAGTATGCTTTATATATTGTTCATTGAAATTAAAGCATACACACTTCACCTTGCTTGCTATTGTCGGGGGTGAAAAAGTTTCCTTTCCGACAAATGAGATGTATATTGGGTTGGGGGGCTTAAACCGAAACTCGACGATGGGCTTGACGTACGGCCCAAAGGCTATCGGTGAAGATCCAAAGAGTCCACTATATTTTATGCCTTGGGCCTAGATTGGGACTGAAAAGAGTGGCCCACATACAATCCCTACAGCGAACACGTCAACTTGGTTAAAAAGTATACTGTAAGAAATAACCTAGCAGTAAAGTGTTTTTGCAGAAAATGGCCTAGCAGTAAAGTGTTCCTGCAGAAAATGACCCAGCAATAAAGTGTCCCAGCAGTAAAAGAGATAAAACAAGATAAACCTCCAGCTGTTAGCTATTTCATAGATTAAGGGAAATATCTACACTTTCAGACCCATCATCCGTTAGCTCTGGAGAAGAGTCTTCTAATACAACAATATAAGAAAAAAAAAATTCTATAATAACAGTTACATCATAACCATTAATAGTAAATGAATAAGTAAATATCATAGGTTCCATTATGGCGAATAATGAAGAGAACTTAGTGTGAGATAAAGGGAGAGAGAGATCCCAACTAGCGTAGCAAAATCATTATAGTGCCAAGACATGCTCGTGAGTATAATATAAGTAGTGAGTAGAGAGTGTTATGTGTGAATAGTATGAGTAGTGAGTGAGAGTATAAAGTAAAGTTGCTAGAGCTTTTTGCTGGAGGCAAATAAGTGTTTATGAGTAGAGCTATAAGGAGTGTTTATGAGCTAGGAGCTGGGGAACTTAGTTTCTAGGCTTGAAACTAAGAACTCGATAACTTTTTTAGAGCTTAGAAGAGGCTTGAACAGAGAGGTTAAGGAAAAGTCTTTCCTTGTGTATGTCTTAGTGTATTTTGGTGTCCTTAGTGTGTTGTTTTTGTATTAATGGAGAGTTCCATTTATATCTGGGTTTTTAGGGGGTGATTAGCAAATAATCTCTGCTAAATCTTTCCCAATCCTCAGAAAATCCTTAGAGAATCGTTCCTAGGATTTTAGCTAATAGTGGTGAGCTCAGCTTTTAGAACGTTGTTGCTGTTTTGGGCAATGACAGTTGAGATTCTGACTTAGTATTGAATACTGATTGGCCTTGGCTAATGGGATTAGAGCATGCTTAAGGCTAATGATCTTGGTTATGCTGCAACTAGAATCAGAGCTCCTTAGGGCAGATTGGATCACCCCAAGCCAGGTGTCAACCTTGGAGCCCTTGTTGGGAACTCTGTTGGGATCCCCTTGATGCCCTCTAAACCACATTTCCCTAAGTTTCCCCATTTGGGATTCATGTGCTTGGTCCATGAACCAGAGAATACACGTTTTTAGTATGAAAATAGACTAATGTCAAGTTGTTCCAGGAGCTTTGAGGGCCTGGTTATGGCTACTCTTGGTTCTTGACTGACTGTGCTGGAGAAGAAAGAAGTGACAACTGGCTGAAGTTTCCTAGTTTTTTGTCACATCGCTTCAGCTTTATGTTGCATGAGAAATGATGGAATTTCAGCTTGTGAAAGAAGGGTTTAACCCCTGATGGACACATGTCATCTTCTGATCTGATTTAGACAAGTTGGGACTTGATGGGAAAGGGCTCCAATTGTTTAATTGTGCTAGATTTTGGCTGGTCAGCTCACATGACCTTTTGTTGCTGGCATTTGTGTGTGAGCTGGGCTGATCCAGTTAGGCTTTGTAGTTAAGCCTCCTTGGGCTTGGTTGTCCCTACAAAATGAATAGTTTTGCCATGGGTGATATTCATGAGCTTTTATAAATCTTGTAAGAGAGGTATTTCTTGAGGGATGAATATTTATATTTCCCATGAGTATGGGATTTAGTATATGTAAAGCAAGTGTCAAAATAATATTTGCATTTGGTAAATATGTGCCAAAGTAGCATTTGAGCTTTTAGTATAAAGTAATTGTTTTTGCCAAAATAGTGTTTTGGGCTTTGTGAAATAGTTGCCAAAATAGATTTGGGCTTTTGTAGGAATAGTTGCCAAATTATTATTTGGGCTTTATAAAATAGTGCCCAATTATTATTTGGGCTTTATGAAAATAGTGCCAAATTATCATTTGGGCTTTTAGAGATAGTTGCCAAATTAGTATTTGGGCTTTGTAAGATATGTGCCAAATTAATATTTGGGTTTTATGAAAAATAGTGCCAAATTATCATTTGGGCTTTTAGAGATAGTTGCCAAATTAGTATTTGGGCTTTGTAAGATAAGTGCCAAATTAATATTTGGTCTTTTTAGGATTTTGTAAAAATATTGCCGTGTAGCAACGGGCTTTGTAAGGGTGCCGTGTAGCAACGGGCTTTGTAAGAGTGCTGTGTAGCAACGGGCTTTAGGATGCCGTGTAACAACGGGCTTTTTTTGTATTTTCCCACGAGGTAAATGCTTTTGGGCTTTTTATAGAGATGGTGTAATTTTGTGGCCCAATATGTTGAGTATTTTTGTGAAAACCCAGGTTGGATAATATGTGGGCTATAATGGGTAATATTTGTGAGAGGGCCTAAGGCAATTTATGGGCTTTGTGTATGAAGTATTTGTGAAGGCCCAATAACATGGAGAATATTTGGGCAATATATATGGGGGATATTTATGTGAGTTTTAAAATAATGTATGGGCTCATGTGAGTATTTTGTGAGTGGGCTAATGAAATTAAGGCCTGAAAATTTGTACCTCAACAACTATATGATTTAAACATTAATCTGCACATGACTTAGTATACATATCTAACTGGTACATAAGAAGTTGTTATCAAAATAAGAAAAAATATATAAAATTTTGTATGATACCATCAAAGTCAACATAGTACAATGAAAGCACTCTAAATTTTAAGCAACATGCATATATTCTTCCATTTTTTGAAACACCATTTAATAAAAGTGCAAATTATTGTAGGACACAATAGAGGAAATTGTAAGGAAATCAAGGAAGGACAAGTCCATTGCCAGTCAAAAAATAAAAATAGGACAAACATCTGTTGAAAAACCTCAATTAAATGTCGTTATAACTACTGAAGATGAAAAAACTGATGATAAAAGTATGCCGCTCCAAATGCTTCAAAAACGTCAAAATGGTACTAAGCTGATTGCATCAAAGAAGAAAAAAAAATTGAAGTCTAATGTATCTCAATGTATTTTATAAATAACATACTCTTACTAGCAAGACAAACAAATGGACGTACTACATTAACTTATGAATTTTAATGTACTTCATTGTATTGTTAAGGGTGTTTTTTTTTTGGGGGGGAGAAAAGTAAACTAAATGTATTGTTGAGTTATTGAATGTCATTTTCTTTGTACATATTGTCATTGCCAACGTGAAGATTAATCTAGTTTACTAATGGCTTTTATCAGTAGTAAATACCACACTATTACCGTAAAAGGTACTCAATTTGAATTATAAAAAATATATATATTTACAAATGATTGTTTAAGAGACCATGATAAATAGAACAATACAAAGCATATTGTTTGTGAACTGCTAACCATTTGATGTATATGTCAAACGTTGTATTACTATGTAGATTAATTTTATGCTTCATTTTTAACCAATTAGAAAGGAGATGCTCTAATTATAATATATATAATAAAAAAATGAGCATTTGGAATTTTCTAATATATAAAATAAAATGACCCCACATTGCGCGGGTTACAAGCTAGTGAAAATAAAGCCAAAACCAAAATAAGATACCAAAATTTAAAATCTGGAGATTTTCAGCATATGTGCCGTTTAATCTGGCACTATAGAGTGCCAAAATGGCCCCTTGTTGAGGTTTTCATCAAATGCTAAATGACACTTTGACCAAGGCCCAATTTTGGCTCCAATTTTGAATGTTGCACTATTTTAGCTCGATTATGTGATATGTTTTTTAAAATAATTACAATTTTTAAACCATGTTATCAGCAAAAAAAACCATCTGAGATATTTAAAGTTTTCAAACAACTATTCATTTTTTTTATAAGATAATTGATTCAAATTTAAAAAAATTATTATTATTTACAGGATTTATCTCATACATTTTACTACATCCCTGTATTATAATTAAACCAATGAGATTTGACATCTAATTAAATTTTGTTTTAAAAATATCAAAATTAATTGATCATAATCAAATGGATTCTAACATAATTAACAAGTAGGCATCTTAATCGTTAAAACTTGATATGGCTTGATCTTTTAATTTGGTGGTCCAATTTCACAATCAATAGGTCATTTGATCATTATGAGCTTTGGTGTATCTTGGAATTATGTTCTTGCTCAGCTAAAAATTCAAAATGATGTTTTGATCATTTCATGGTTAAAATTACGTGTTTTTCTCTTTATGACCACTTATATTTACACTCTCCATTAGAATTTTGTGACATCATTTATATAAATAAATAAATAAAGTAGAATAATTAGTTATATATACAAACACAATATAATGCATCATGACTATCATAATTATCAAATTTCATACTATGGAAGAAATAAAACAGGTAATGAAGTTTATATTTTGTAGAACTTTCCCATGCATCTAGTTTGTTATAGTTTCCATTCAATAACAATTACAAATATATTTTTGTTTCTCTCTTAATAATAACAATGGGACTTGTTAAGAAACATGTACAATTTATAATTGGCCGTTTTGAACGTATTATGTGGATTTGATGATATAATGAGATCTCTTGTCATTAAATAAGAAATTTAGATTTAATTCATGCATACATTACTAAGAAACTTATTGATATATTAACTCTGATGCTAAAAAAAAAAAAAAAAATCATTATAGAACAAACACCAAGGGAAAGAGCGGAGGTAAATTGCATATCAACCCATTATTTATTTTGCTTTTACTCTAATTCTCGTAATAGAATGTAAATTGTTCAAAGAAAAAAAAAGAACATAGATGGCTAACAAAGCAAGGAGAAGAAACAAACTTAAAAATCCACTATCATTCTTGTAATGAAGCTCAGCAGTCCATAAAAGATTAAAAATGTGAATATATAGTCATGGGCTTGGTGGGTTTAATCTGTTGCTTACTTTCAAGCAAGCAGGCTCAAAGGCTTACAGATTATGAGCCCAAATACTATTATCCAGTACACCTCTACAGTTCCAGGCCTTGCAAAAACCATCAGAATAAAATTGGACAATGATCCGGAAAAGTCCAAAGTACTATTCAAAATCTGATTGAAGAACAACCTGCTTATGATTTGTGAATGGCATATGATATAGTGGTCCTTAGGAACCCATTCTCAATCATAATGGTCATGTTGGTGGATTTTAATATTAACATGAATGAATTAATGAATTATTTTTAATCATAAGTGGGCCAATTGAACGAGAAGAATTGAGAGATTTATGGGTAAACGAGGCTTTACTGAAGAGTTTGTAATTTGCTAAAAAAAAATTGATTCTCACATGAGAGAGACTCCTTATTAATTTATAGTTATTACTTTATATATATATATATATATATATATATATATATATAACTAAGAGAAAATCTAATTGGAATCCTCAAATAATGTCTTTAATTTCTTCTTAATTTTGTTGTCAAATGAATTATTTGGCACAACATATAAGGAGTTAATTTTTAATGTATGAATTTACACCATTGTGAGAACCAAGTGATCCAACATGTTAAAACTTGAAGAAAAAGATATAAAAACAGGGGCCGCATTGCACACAGCCCGGGGGTTCAAATGAACCCCTGACCTGCCCAAAAAAAATTATATATAAAAATTTGAAGGTCCTGACTCTAATTTTTTTTTTTTTAAACCCAGCTAAAATTAACTTTTATGATCATTTTAGTGCTATTTTTACAACAAAAGTTAAGTGGTAAGTTATAATTAGTTTTTATCTAGACAACTAACATAACTTTTTTACTTACCTTTAACAACTTGCCACCTAAATTTGTTGTGAAATTTTTGTGAAAGTATTGTATCAATAGCAGTACTCTTAAAATATTTAATTTTATAAGAAAATAAAGTTTCAAAATTTTGCTCATTTATTAAAAAAATAATAATAATAACCTTCTCTCTTAGACTTTGGCTTACTTTGGCATTGACAGCGGAATGAAGTTGTTTTACCTGCATTTTTCTTCTTCATAAGCAAAACATTACACCAGCAATACAACCAACAGATCTATATTTACATCTATGTTTTATTAAATGTATGATTAGTAATTTGAAAATAATGTATGATTAGTTATTTGATTCTATTTGTTTATGCATTCAATAGTTGTTGTCTTACCTATCTTTAAACTATTAATAATTTTGTTATACTATTCGAAAATATAGTGATACAACCAATAGATCTATATCTACATCTATGTTTTATTAAATGTATGATTAGTTATTTAATTCTATTTGTTTATGCATTCAATTGTTATTGTCTTACTGATCTTTAAATTATTAATAATTCTTTTAAACTATTGTAAAATATAGTGATGCAACCAACAGATCTATATCTACATATGTGTTTCATTAAATGTGTGATTAGTTATTTGACAAGAATATATGGTTAGTTATTTAATTCTATTTGTGTATGCATTCAATAGTTGTTGTCTTACTGATCTTTAAAGTTTAAACTATTTATAATTTTTTTAAGCATCAAACTAATTATGTTACACTTAGAATATAACCAAGGGAAAAAAATGTCGATTGTCTTTTCTTATAGCACTTGGGTTAAAAATATAAAATCTGATAAGAACGTTTCTTGACATTGTAGTTTCCATCTTTCGGCTAAGGATCAGACTGATCGTTTCGTAGGTTTCCCAAACAAATTGATGGTACCCTTCATTTCTATTTTTGGTTTCAAAACATTTATGACTACATTATGTACTGCAATAGCTTTACATTTTATTGCTGTTATTCCATAATTTGCCTGGATTTAAGGTATGGATGTCGAAGATTGGAACAGTAAAGGATGGGTCAGAGAATTAATGATCAATGCAGAACCTTAAAAAAATTATGGTACATTGGAATTGTGGTCCATCAAGGCATGGTGTTGTAATTTTTTATTTGTTCCTGTATTTTCCTATTATGGCTATTTGATGATGAAAAAAAGTTAATCATCTCAATTAATTTGTTTTTATTTGAATACAGACAACCAGGTTTTGGTCATAATGTCTTTAAGCATATGTGTTCTAAAGTCTAATTAGAGATACATTTAGAATAATGTTTCATAATATTATAGAACATTGCACAATTTGGAAATTTCGTTATTTGTTGCCTTCCTTGTTAGTGGTGAACTTATCCATTACTTTGAGCTGTTTCTAAAGTATGATATAACTTGTCTTTCTTACTCATATATCTTAGAGATTTTAGACTTGAACCCAAGAGCAAATGCAATTTCCGGTGTATTTATTTTCAAGTGCTTCACTGTGTAGATATTTTCGAGTGAATAAAGTGGTTCTGAAATCTATATATCTATATATATAATAATAACTGAAGCTGAGAGAAATTCAAATTAAAATTCTAAATTAGAGTTCTAATTTTGCGCCATGTGTCCTAAATTATTTATTTTTAAAGAGTTTTATTTCTAAATTTTAGAATCAAATGTAGGACCACATCATAAATATTCATCCAAGTGAGTTATTCAGTACAAAAACCAAAAAGTTTAGAATAAATGAGTCGTAAAAAAAAAAGTGCTTCACAATAATTTTTTTTTTTTTAAATGGACAATTTACATTTTATACCTAATAATATCCTTACAAAATTTTTTAAAAAGTTAACAAAATATAAAAATGACTATCAATAATATTTAAATTATATATATATGAATTATATTATGCATCTTATTATATATTGTAGGGACACGATTTTTTGCCCAAGCCCAAAATGTATGGGATACTGGCCCAGTGAACCCAGTACAATAAATTTGTAGAGAGTGGGTAGAAGAACTAGACTTTAGTGAATGTGATAACAGTTATAATGAGTTTCCAAGACAATCAAATAGAAACGAACCAAGTTTGTACAAGAAAATTTGTCCTCAGCACAATCCGAGGAGCTCTGTTCTAGTATATATTGGATGATAATGGTTACAAGAGTTGTTGAAATTGCTACCGTGCTTTCTCTTCCCCCTTCTTCTCCCCCATGATCTCTAGGGTCTCTACCCTTATTTATACTACATATCTTCCTTCATCTTTACCCTACACGTGGATAGTTGATGGTTTATGCTGATACTTGTCCCATCAGCCCCCTCTAGAAGTCTTCTGGGGTGGTTGTAAGGCTGCAATAATACTGTGCAGAGGTCACTTCCTCATTAATGCGGCCATGGAGTTAGCTGAGATGCATTTAATGCGGTGATAGCAGTTTTTCCCAAGATATTTTGGAATTCTTCTCTGTGTTTTGTTCCTGCAATGCTTATCCATATTTCCAGAATTTCATGGATCGCACCTCTAGATGGCAGGCATCCTTTACGGACCTCGGCCCTGGCTAGCCGAGGACAAATTCATCCTCGACACAAACTCCTAGGCCATTATGTTCAATATTGTCTTCCTTATCCACTAGCATGGGTTTCCTTGGCTATACTTACCCATCCTCAGACGGCCCCTTATCCTTGGCTTGGGCCTTAAGCCCAAAACCCAATTGTATGATCTGGGCCCATGACCCCACATATATCTTTAAGTGTATTCATGCATATGCATGAGGTTACAAACTAGTTAAAGTAAAAGCAAAAACAAAAGGAAAAAGCTTGATAATTACCTTTTTTTCGTTGTAGAGTCGAGCTTTGTTAAGACAAAAGTATTAGGGTGACAAAAAACATTAGGGTAGCATTTTTTTTTTTTTTTTTTTGAAACCGTTTGGGTAGCATTGTGATTCTTGGGTTACACCTCCAAATCTTCATCTTCTTCCATGCAGCTTGGCTCCTTGGGCTAAGCCCATTTTTCCTACATCACCCAATTATATATACTAACTAGGTTGTAATGTGTGTTTACGCACAAAAATATTCAATAATAGTGATGATGAGATGATTTACTTAGATGAGTGAATGACTTATTTGACATCAAAATTAAGAAAATTAAAATGAAATTAAGAAAATTAAAATGAACACTGCAAAATACATAGGAAATTAATGTTTAATAAAAATATTGATCTACATATTTAATTAATAAGTTTCAATAAATTATATTTTAATTTAGAGAACTCTATTTTAAAAAATAAATCATACCAATAATT
Source organism: Quercus tomentella (assembly GCA_028535165.1). Taxonomy (NCBI): domain Eukaryota; kingdom Viridiplantae; phylum Streptophyta; class Magnoliopsida; order Fagales; family Fagaceae; genus Quercus; species Quercus tomentella. The sequence goes on along the minus strand of JAPQVY010000111.1, from coordinate 22,579,555 downwards.
CCACTAAGTGAAAAAACACAATTGGTAGAGTTTTTAACTAAAGATGAATGACATTAAAAGGAAAATATGAAACATATAAAAATGACTGCACTTAATCGAGATTGATGTCATAGGTATTTGTTCCTGGAAATTAAGTTAAATATTATCTAATTGTTTGGGATATTCAATTTATTTCTTTCAACATTCTAGTTTTAGCCATCACTAACCCACAACGTCCAATATTATGAGAACAAACTTTTGATTTAAAATTGCATATAAGCATGGTCCAAAATTAGGCAAAGTATTCAAGATACAATATGCTATTACATATAAGCACGTTCTAAAATTATACAATAGCAAAACAAAAAAAAAAGAAAAAAAAAAAGAAAAAAGAAAAAAGCATAATAAAAGGTAAATAAAATTGTTAAGAGAATTATTAAATTAATTTCAGAAACGCCAATAGCTCACATAGGCTTCCTTCATAAAGAATAGAACTCTATTGAGACCACATACTCCAATAGATGACCACAAATTCTTAGGGGGCTAGTATTGGCGGAGTTAGGAATTTATCGTGAGTAGGGAAGTAAAAAATAAAATGACTAATTTTTTTTCTTTATATACACTTCCATACAATATAGTATACAATACAACTATATTTTACAATAGTCTTTAAAAAAAAAGAGTCTTATAACTTAACTAGCATCTTCTTGTGTTTTTAACGGAGATAAATAGAGTTTAAATCCTCCTATCTCCAACTGTCGAATTATAAAAAAATATAGTCACTAAAGGTTTTTTGTTGTGGGCGTAGATTGTCAAATTGGTGCACATAATTAATTCATTTTATGAAATTCGCTAACTCCCTCACATGCTTTATCACAACATTGTCCTCTAATAATATTTCTTAGGCCACTAATGCAATTGTTTTTGGCCATAACAATCACTCTCTGATCACTAGCGCAACTGTTCTTTGGCCCGTGTAGCCGTCTTCAGGAATATATCAATCGTTGCTTTCCGCTACCATCTCCATCATTTTGCACGAATCAATCCACAATGTGCCTAACCCATTCTACAACATCCGAACTGATTTCTCATTGTCAATTTTTAAGGCATCTTCACAAGCTTATATTCCAAATTCAAGGCATCACCAAGCTTCTGCATTGAGGTTTGAGGGAATGTTAATGTATCATTTATATCACATCACATTCAGCATACATTGATATCATTGATTGACTAGAATAAAAAAAAAAAAATATATATATATATATATATATATATATATATATATATATATATATATATATATATAAAAGTTATGCTTGAGATTAGCCTAATTAAAAGATTCTCCTAAATCAACTTTAATTTTTATATTATATCCTACATATGGTTCACTGTAACACTACAATTTAGAATAGTAAAAATGTAGCCTTTAAAGACTTTTCATGTAATTCTAATTCTCCTTACTTCCGTTTTCTCTCTTTTTGTGAAAGGAAAAAAATCACACAAAACTTTGTTTGTAACGTACCAAAAATAAGGTGATCCTACCACCAACTACCTGCAATTACTATGTGTCTGGTAAGAACTCATGCTGCATGCACAAACAAAAATGCAGAAGCAATTGCGAGCACACGCTTACACACACCCACAGAGAGAGGGAGAGAGAATATTTTATGTGGAGAGATAGTCTTACTTGTGGATATGGGTGGTAGTGCCTAGTGCAGTATAATAAATTAATTGCATTTGTTCTAGGGCACTGGTATCATAAATGTGCATCCATTCTTTCTCACTATATCATAAATGTGCATCCATTCTTTTGCACTACAAGAAGTGGAACCTTCCTTTGCCGACAATTCTATGCTATTTATTTATCTTTTCTAAGTTTCAACTCCAAATATTTGCTTATCCCATATACTACATTTTTTTGAAATGCTCAACATGTCATCTAAATTAACAGCATTTCCTAAAACCCTGCTGTATTGCAGGATTATACTAAACCATCCTAGACAAACAGGTTTAACAAGTCAATGCAAATGCCCTACAGAATAGGTAAACTATAGAGAGGACCCAAAAAATGAACATGTTAAGAATCTTCCTAATTTTGGGCCATGCCTCTACTTTTTTTTGTTTTTTAATAACTTTTATTCTTGTTTTGATTTTTATAGAATTATTACGCCTGTTCATGAGCCAAAGTTAAAGTGGTTCATTAGTCACTCCCAAGCCCTTTTCTATAGTTCAGCAAACCTTTGGCCAAACACATGCAGCATCAAATCCACACCTCATTCATCTTAGTAATGTTAAAAATAAAAAGTAATGCAAAGGGAATCGAAACCGCAGTATAGTTTAATTAGCATTTAACTCTATCATCCAAAGAAAGGAGAAGGAAAATGACCTTATTCAAAGAACTTGGAGGAATTTATTTAACAATAATTTTATATGGGTGTCATCCTAGGAAAGGAGTAGGAAAATAGGCTCCTCTCCAATCTCCATATGCACTAATAAGAATTTTGTCAAGATGCCAATTGCTAATTACTTTGAACCCTATATGCCATTATTGTCAATGAGATAAAGTTAACCCTCACTCCCTTGTAGGCTACTCCATCTTCTAATGGTGATTTATTGGTGAAACTTATTAGATTCCTCATTTAAATTAAAAACAACATATGGTTGTTTTTTTATTTGTATTATATATATTGTTCAACGCAGTAATGTTTTTTTTTTTTTTTTTTAATTTAATCGGAGAACTTAAGAAATAACATCTAAAGAATTGTACCTATATTTTGCTTATGATTAATTTTAATGTATTTGGGAAACCATAGTCGACCTTAGTTTCCTTTTATCATTTTTTATTTTTATTTTTTTGCTTTTTCTTTGAGGGAAGAGGAGTAATAAAGAAGATGAGATTTGAACTTGACCGACATAAGCTGTTAAAGATATTATGCTTATTACCAACATGGCTTTGGCCATTGTTAAAGCTTATAGATCATGACCAGATCCAAATCCAAAGAGTCTAATATTCGATGCCCTCTTTTTTTATTTTTCAGGTTTCAGAACCTAGGTAGGGCTAAACTGCAATTGATAAATATGTAGTCTATTAAGTGTGAGATGTTGAGAAAAGTATGCAACCGACGGGACTTTTTAAGTCAACTACAGTGCTCGCACGGCCATTCAAGCAAAGGACAAGTGTTTAATGTTATACCAGATACTATTCCTTACATATATAAAATATATAATAATAGAAACAATTGAGCAAAGTGGTGAAAAAATTTATACAAAAAAATAAATAAATAAAAAATTAGAAGAATAGAAACAAATCATCTCCATATGCATTCATAAAATATTTTTCAAGATTCCATTTATATATGCACAATTACCTCTACTTGTCAACGAGCTGAAGCTGCTGAACTTCACTCACAGGCACAGCTCACTCACTAACCTTTTGGCTAATGATGGTTCATTCATAGCCTTAGCTATTATGGATGTCTTTTCTTTCTTTCTATGGCCAACAATAAAATCGATTCTTGTTACCGTTGGGATATGTTAATATTAGAAATAATAAGTCTAGCCAAATAGATAATTTTATAATTTTTTTTTTTTACAACAACTGAGATAGTACGTTGTGATTGATGTTCAATAAAAGTGGTATCAATAATGGGGTTATCTGAAAGTGATGTTGTAGCAATCATAATTTATCACCTCAATATTTTGTACTAATCACATCCTGTCACTTGTATATGTTGTGAAATTTTTAGTTTCTCCACCAAATAGGTGGGTGGTCTAGTGGTAAGGCTATTGAGCTAGCATGACTTAGGTTATATATAGATTCAAACTTAGGTTATATATAGATTCAAGTTTCCCATTATATAGATTCAAACTTGGGTTATATATAGCTCCTTGTAACAAGTAGGAAACTCACACTGGTCCACCCCTAAACATTTTTTCTTTGCCAAGAAAAAAGAAATTAGTATCTCTCACACCGCTACTAAATGGTTTTCAACTTTCATTAAAAAAGAAAAAAAAAAAAAAGTTAAGTGTAAGAGAATCGTTACCCGAGCCATGTGTAGTGAGGTTGAGAACTGAGGAGAGCCATTTAAGTCAGCTTAGCCTTAAGAGAACCTAATCCAAGCTGAGTACTAGTTTCGTGGCTCACTTGCCTTTTGTTTGTTAGCACATGATGCTGAAGACTGAAGTGGGATTCTTTTGTTTATTTCTTTAGGGGGGTGGTTGTATTAAAAATAGTGTGTGAATGTGTTTAATGAGCAAGGATTAGGTAAGCAATGGGAATTTGAAATTATAGTTTCAAGTCAACTTCAAAATCCAACATTTCATTCTAGGTAAGAAGGAAAGATATCATTATTCCCATATGGATGCATATATTTTAAATATAAGGAACAATTTTGTTTACTCCTAAGTTTCATCTAACACAACATAGCCTACTTCCTAGACAGTCAAAGTCTCATCTTCCAACTTATTTTTTTGACTCTTAGCTAGTGTTGTTTCTCTTTTGACTGAGCTAAATTACCCAGAAGCAATGGTTACAGCAAAAAAAAAAGACTGGAAGCCTGACCAAAAGGTTTTCCAGGCATTGGACAGACAGCTATGATGCAAAAAAGAAGTTCCTGAGTAACAAATTTAAAGCAATTGCAAATTTATACATTAGCAAGTAAAATTGATATAGAAGACATGTAATGTATGTCTTAAGTTATTATTACCTAAAAACCTTGTAACTCAACTGGTTAGTATATCCTTATGTTTCCAATAAAAAAAATCTATGGTTCAAATATTTTCTCTCCCATTGTAACTATTAAATTAAAAATAAAAATAAAAAGTTATAATATCCTACTTTAAGTTTTTTTTATAAGTAATTTCCTAACTAAGTTACAATTTCCTAACTTTGTTATAACTTATAACGTAATATTGAATGATGAGGTTCAGTCGCAACTAACTCTATTGAATGGTCTATATCAATTAGTTATTCGAGGACATCTTCACAAGGACATATAACAGAGGGAGATTTCTCATTTTTTAATTAATGTGCTAGTATGACAATGGAAGAAGACAATGCAGAGGATGGTTAATTGAGCTACCTGCTTGAGATTTTCAATCATATGACTGCCTATACGGAACTAGGTTGAATTTCAGAGAGTTAAAAATATATCAAAATTTGCAGCCTCTTTTAATTTTATATATGTCTCCTATTTCAATCAAAAAAAAAACAAACAAGAAGCCAATGGCCTATCGTAGCCCAATTGGCACGTCCACTTCCTTGTGTGGGTATGTTGTGGTCAAATCTGAAATTGTCAGCATTGTTAGTGTTTCAAGTTTGGCAAGAACAAATTCCGATAAATATTGGTGAATCATTTTGAATAATTATCATATATAATGTAAAATCTACTATTTCATCTAATACATTTTAGTTTATTTTAGCGTTTGACTATTATTTGTTGGGTACTCTACAATTTTCAATAGCTTATTGGTTGTGTTTATTAAAAGATATAGTTTTTAGTAACTTTTATGTTAAATGTGTGAGAAAAAACTAAAAACCGACTAATTTTTACATAAAATAATAATAATAATTGGATTATTTGTCCAAAAAAACACCTTACACGAAAAACAAAAAACTTGTTACTTTTTCCCTCAGCACTCCCTTAATCAACCTCCTAAAGTTTGGTAGCAATTGGTGTATAAAGAGTACAATACTTGGGGGAAAATAACACAAGCTGCTAAAATTTGGTGCCAAATTGAAGGCTCTAGCGTTTTTGTCAAGATGTTTGTTCTCACTACTACTCGGATGTTTTAGAGCTTCTCATTTTCTAATGACATGTCTACGTCAAAATTAATAATGAAGAAGCTTAGATACATTCATACGTATGCATATTTCTACATATGGTACCTCACCCCTCCCCTCAACAAGAGGCAATGCAAGGCCTCTCAGTTCCAGAACCCTGGACCCCTCAACCCCTAACTTTGGCCCCTCAAACAATTAAAAGAGAAAAAGTCGGTGGTACAACTTATGCCACAACTCGCCCATATGGCAAGTTGTAGTTGGTGGAGAGGTGTCCTCACATGGACCCACCATATGGGCAAGTTGTGGTTGGTGAAGAAATGTCCTCGCATGGACCACCATCACCCCTCCATTAATTACAACTCACCACATAAACAAATTGTGACACAAGTTATACCACAAGTTGTGACACCAAAACTACTCATTGAAAGATGAGTCCCTTCGTCAGTTTGGGACTTTGACCACTTGGGAACACCATCATGAGGAGGAACCTTCCCCAAAGTTAAAAACTGTATTAAATACCAAAAAAAATTAAGAGGCCCAAGTGGGGTAAAGAAGAGAAAGACAATATGCCTGCAAAAAGCAGCGCAAATAAATACACTCCTTTGAGAGAAAACAAAGCAGCTGAGCAAGAAGAAGCAAAAGAAACCAAGTATATCACATGGGGTTTGGAGACTTTTTACCTCTTTGTCTAGCTGTAATATCACACACAAAGCCCTTGGTCTCAACTCTCAATGTTCAATGTACAAATTCATTTCCGTTCTTACCCACTATTAGTTTTTTATATGTGTTGGCATTAGGTCCAATGGTCATAGAAAGGGTTTAAAAAAGTAAAATACTTAAAAGTTATAGACCCCACTTAAGAGACCCTCTCACTTCTCATCCCATCTGGGGGGCAGGGTTGAAAGAAAAGGTCCAAAGCCACACACAGCTACTACTGAGCTTTGAAGCACAAATGGAAAAAAAGAAAAGAAAAGAAAAGATACATACCAATGAGATGGCGCACTACCAGAATAACCTCAGCTTTCATAATAATATCACAATTCAAGGAGACCCCACATAAACAGAAATGTCATTGGAAATAAATAATAAAGTAAAAGGAAAAAAAGATGGAAGAAAAAGACACACTACCATACAATGTGACACAGCAAAAAGAAGTTCTAAGCATTAAAGAAGGGTCAAATGTACTCTTGGCCCTCTTAAAAAAAATGGAAAGAAAGATGCTGATCCAATATATATTCATGAGCATTCAATATCTGAGGAACACAACATTTCTGTTTACATCTTTATGTAAGAAGCACTGACAAAATGCCATGATACAACCAGAAACCCCTATCAGAAATATGTGGGTTACAGGCTTACAGCAGTTAAAAAAGGAAAATGAGTTTCATCGTCTCTTTTACCAAGCCCTCCATCCCAAACCATGAAAAAACTTGTAAATCAATCAAACCACACAAAGATTAGCACACTGGCATAAGGTAAAATTAACAAACTAGGCATTAGCATCAAACTCATGTCGGTTGGTAGCAGTTTCCTTACTACTGCCACCACCACTGAAGTCATTAAAAGTAAGAGAATTAGTAGAATTATAAAAGGTAAGTCGTTCTGCTATACCAAAGCTTCACCACCTTCATGCATTGAAGGTAAATTAAAAATTAACCTCCACTTGCTCTATCCCTAAATGGAAAGCTGAGCTCCAACTCCATAGTTGGATTCTGCATTGAGAGTATAAAGATTCAACCAGGCCAAACAAAACCTGTGAATGCTTATGCTCTATTTACAGATTAATAGAGGCATAAACCAACTTCCAAAAAAAGCTGACTTGAACTCCTACTTTGTAAATTCTAAAATGTTAGTCAATTAAAACTAGCTACCGATATGAACAGTTGCCCTAATTGGATTCTACCCTTTGTTAGACTTCCATCTTCCAAATCATGTTATCAATAGATCCGTCATGTTCTTTCTCCAGTGCAGCTACTTTGGCCCGATGTGCTGCTAGTGCAATCGCCCCTTTTCCTCTTTCATCGTGAGGGAGCTCACATGTCTCACCAATGGACCCAGATCTCAAATCTGCTGGGGGGATGAAGCAGTCTACCGACAGACCCGGAACATTAAATGCAACCTCTTCAATTGTCCATGCTTCTTCCATCCTTGTTTTGGTATGACTCATTGCCATCTCACCAAATCTGAAAAGGGTCACCACGGAACGCCCAGAGTGGGCGATCATGATCCCCTCAACAGACCTGTAATCATCAAGGAACGAATTGATTGTAGTTTCCCAGTAAACTGAATCTCCACCATTGGATTGGATACGCGTCAGATGTGAATCCTCCATGTAAACAAGAAGCCCTGTCTTCTGGCTGAAGTAGCCAAACAAGACATGCCTAATTATCTCCGCCGGACCTTCACTCCTCCCCTTCAATGTCTGAGGGTCAGCACAAAGCTTGAGAATGAAGCAATCCTCGCCATTGATCTTCTTCTCTCCTATGCATCTAGCATCCGCAAACATACCAGCAGTGGTTCTAGGATCAAGCCCCTGAAACACAACCATAAATCACATATGAAAATGTCCACAACACCAAAATAAACCTGCAAAAAACAAGCCACACACAATGTCTACCTGAAGTGCACGACGCAGAGGCCTCACAGGGCCTTTTGCAGTGTGGGCACCGAGCCAGGGCGTGTGCCTCCAAACAAGCTTGCCATTACAGCCTGCGTGAACCTTACTTCCCCCAACCGCAAGCTCCACATACCACATATCTGGATTCATCTGCCAGAGCACAAACCCGCCCGACTCAGCACATCTAGAAGGATTCCGGTTCTTCATAACCTTAGTGGCAGTTTCAAACTCAGAAGCTACCATCCTAAGCTTTCCCATCGCATATGCATTTTTAATCGAGTTCTGCAGCTTCTGCCCACCAGAAGCTGCCGTGTACTGCTGCAATATGTACTGAGCAGAGGAAGTTTCCTGCAATAATACCAGCCATTAGAACACCAAAAAAACACAGTTATTTTACTATATCTACAGAATGTTTTTTAGTTTTCTATAAAAAAGAGAGAAACACAAAAGGCAACGAAATTAATTAATTGTATCAACCACTCAATATTTAGTAACATAAATGCTAACTATAGTAATTTTTCTCTGTTGGGTCTAGTAAAAAAAGTTGGCTCTTAGTTCATGTACTTTCCTCTGTTTTCTCATCAACCAAACGGAGACATTAAAAATAAAAATAAAAATAAATAATTAAGGGTGTTTATTTTACTACATTAAACAAACATAGAAGTTTAGCAAAGAAAAAAATTAAACAAACATAGAAGAAAATCTAAAATTTAAAAACAAATCCAAACACCATGATTCAGAATATCCATAGATTTCGCCGAGAATTCACATAAAACATTTATACAAATGAATTATTAAGAGAAAATCTACAACCCAAACAATCAAATATCAAATATCTTAAGGACCACTCAAACCCAATACGGCAAAACCCCATTTCCAAATAACAATTTTTTTTTTTTTTTAAAATAAAGTTACTAAAAAACAAAACCAACCCAACTCTTAAAAAATAAAAATAAATAAATCCCAAAATATCAAAACTACTATTTTTGAAAACCAAAACGACCCCATTTGCATAGTTTCACACAGAGAAAAAGAGAAAGATGGAGAGAGAGACTGACAATGGGGGTGTCCTTGATACTAAGGTGAGGCAAAGGGTCAGTGGTGCTGACGTGGAGAGGAGCGAGTGGAGCACCCATTACCCCAAGCAATATTCTGAGATCAGACCTTCTGTTGCTGCTGTTGTTGTTGTTGTTGTAACCCATGGAAGAAGCTGTCACTGAAGGAGTTCTACCCAGTTGTCCTTTCATCCAGTGACCCAAACCCGACCCGCTTCTCTTCGACTCTCCGATTTCCGCTCCGCCTTGGTCCGGACCCTCCATCAGCGGCGTCAGTGTTTCCCCCAACGGCCTCAGGCTACCGGATCTCGCTATCAACGCCGCCTCATGTTGGGCCGCGTGGTGGCTCTTCTTTCGCCGGAGTAAACTGGACATTATCGTGGGTGACCCGGTTCGGGCCGGGCTGTTGGCACGTGACCGGGACGGTGAGAGTCCTCGGACTACTTCTTCTTTTAGTGCCGAGAAGAAGCCTTGCTTTCTCTCCATTGTTAATGGAACCAAAAAATAAAAAGCTTAGTTAGAATGAAAACGTTGTTGTTGCTTTTTGTGTTTGTGTTTGTGTTTGTGTATGTGAGTGAGTGTGTTTATTTGGTTTAGTTTAGTTTAGTTTTTTTGTTAGAGAGAAAGGTGTGTTTGAGAGCGAGAAGTGTGCGAGCCCTTCATAGAGAGAGAGAGAGAGAGAGAAAGGTTTTGGGACTCAGTTCACTGTGTGGGAAACTGGATTGTGAGAAAACGGCTTCAACGATAGACTTTTTAGTGTGTGTTATGAAAATGATTCTTTTTTCTTTTTCTTTTTTTTTTGAGAAGAATTATGAAAATGATTCTAGAGAGAGAAAAAGTGGTGCGTTATTTTGAGAGAGAGAGAGAGAGAGAGGAGAAAGAATTTGCTATCGAGGGAAAGAAATAGGGTGTGGTATAGTGTGGTGGGGTGCTATATAGTGACCAGTGAGAAAAAGGAACAATGTGCCTTTTTTTTTCCTTATTAATTTATTTAAGGGACAAACCAAATTAAGAAATGTGAATGCGTGTGTGGGGTGTCTTTTTGGTATTTTTATATTTTAACAAAAAAAAAAAAGTAAAATAGAAGTAATTTTTAGGTATTCTCAGAACACGAAAAATAATACTCTTTTCTCTTAAATTTATAGTGGAGTTTATTCATTAAATTTATAATAGGGTCCACTAAGAATGTGAAAGCATAGAACACCATCTCTCCTTACTTTGGAAGTACCTAAGAATTTTCCATAAGGACTGTAATTTAGTGCTATTCTTTGGCAAAAATGGCCCACTACCACTATTTAGCAAAAAAAAAATAGCAATCTACCACTGTTTTGGAAATATGTAGAAATCTACCACTTTTGTGAAACTCAAGTTTGCCATGAAACTCGAGTTTTTGGAACTCGAGTTCTTTGAAAAAATATACTCTAAAAATTTTTGAAATTTTTTTATGATACTCGAGTTCATGAAACTCAAGTAACATAAAAAATTTTCCAAATTTTTCCATGGTACTCGAGTTCCATAAACTCGAGTACCATAGAAAATTTGATTTCGCCAAACTTGAGTACCTAAAAAGTGGTAGATCTCTACATATTTCCAAAACAGTGGTAGATTGCAGCATAGTTTGCAAAAATGTGCTATTTAGCTGTTTTCGCCGCTGTTCTTTAGATTTCTCTCTTAAAATTCAGTAATGTGATTTTTTTCTCATGTGATGAAAATGTATTTTTAATTAAATACAACTACATGACTTAATTTTAAGAGTGAAATCTAAGAAACGGTACTTAGATATTGTATGTTTGTACCTAAATTTTGCCATTTTTATAAAATAGGATTTAACATGTAGGTAATTTTTTCTCAAAAAAAAAAAAACATGTAGGTAATTTTTTTAGGTTTTTTTTTTTTTTTTTTTAATTAAAGGATTTACTTTGGACCATGTAATAACTTCTTCTTTTTGAGCAAAATATAATAACTTTTTTTATGGCAGATGAATAACTATCATGAATAATAATAATTAATGGTTCAATTGAATGGTCAAAGTTCGACCCAAATTGTTTAGCAAAAAAAAAAAAAAAAGTTCGACCCAAATTTGCGCCCTGGTTTTGGTTTAGTTATTATTATTCCCTATAAAAGTTGTACCAATAAGAATTATCTAGCAGAATTGTAGGAGATACCACTTTAAATTGTTCGCATGGTGTAGTGGTAATTTAATGAACTAACTTTATTATTATCATGCTTTTTCTGTGAAGCTAATTACTGTAAGTTCATTCACATAAAAGATCAAATTACAAGTTCACCACTGGCCAGAAAATTACTACAAAACTTCACTATATGAGTCTTGAGAATTGAGAAGGAAAAAAAAAACTACATCCTACTCTTTTTTTTTATTAAGAAAAACTACATCCTACTGTGATTCAACTTATCCCATTCTATAGATCAAAATTAACCCAAAAAAAAAAAAAAAAAAAACTTATTCCATTCTAATTCATGTGAGTTTTTCTCGTCTCAAAGTGGGGATAGAATGATAATCGATTTTATCCATACGCACCTTGAGTTTGTATCTATTTTATTTATATATTATTACATTTAAATATAATTTGACTTTTTATGTTTACCTTAACTTTAATTATAAATTTTTTACATATTTGATTATCACCACAAAATACTTGTTTATAATAACTTTCAATGTCACCGCCTCGATAGAGACAGAGCTATGTAGATAGTTGGGGGGACCATGGCCTTCTAATTATTTTTACAATACTACATATTCATATAATCTTTAGAATCTAGCTTAAGAAAATTGTTCTCGGCCCCCTTTATAATGTTTTCATATTGCCATTGCATGATTTCAGAGTGTGTCACACCATTATACTAGGTAATTTGAAAGAGAAAAAAGAAAGATATAGCCAGTAATCACCTTTTTTTATGGAATGGAAAGATTTTATTAATAAACAATGGAATTACAAAGAGAGGCTAATAGATTCCTCTTTAATTACAGATTCAAAACAAGGAGGGCCACATGCTAAATCAAAAAAAGTCACATACATTGTTCTTTAAAGACCATTTGGCCAAAGCATGAATTGCACCATTCGCCACCTTGGGAACCCAATAAACAAAGTAGTTTAGGAATTGTTATAGTAATGTTACATCCCAAGACCACATGGAAAGATTTTATTAACAAACAATGGAATTACAAAGAGAGACCGATGGATTCCTCTCTGATTACAGATTCAAAACAAGGAGGGACACATGCTAAATCAAAAGAGCCATATATACATTATTCTTTAAGAACCATTTGGGCAAAGCATGAAATGCAACATTCGCCACCCTAAGAACCCAATAAACAAGTAGTAGTTTGGGAACTGTGACAGTAAATGTTAGCATGTCACAAGGCCACATGGAAGATAATTATGTAGCAACTGTTGAATTTGAATAATAAATTAGCAATGGTAGATTGGATTGTTATTGTTTCAAATTTTTATTTGATGGTAGTTAGTTCCTATTTGTTTGGATAGTTATCAAATTATGAGTATTATTTATGTACTGTGAAGGAAGGTATGGAACAGAAGCAGACAATTAACCCATAATGTTTATTTTCTCTCTCAAGTTTAGAAGATTTGTTATCTCGGATTGGCTAACTATCTTTTAAGTTTCCGAATTCACAACTGCAAAGCAGATAAATCATAGCATATGCACTTAATTCTTTTTGTTGAACAGCACATGCACTTAATTCTCTAGGGGATACCTTGGCAAAGGAATACAAGAGCATCAACAAAGACTTTGGAGTCACTCTCAACACATATAGATTCAATTCCAATCTCTCTCCCAATCTTAATACCCATAATACAACTTCAACTTCTGCTTGTAGAGAGAGAGAGAGAGAGTAGTGTTTGCTCTTTTGGAACAAGAGAATACCAACTCTTCTCTCCATTTTCTAGCAACAACTGAAATTGCAAAACACTCAACATTGCATGTATCACATCATTATTTAGATTTTTTTTTTTTTTTTTGGACATTACTTGGATGATTAAGCAAGAAAAACTCAAAATTGAAACTACGTGCTTCAATAAAAAGTTTGAGCCATGATTATGTGTAGTCAACAAAGTTAACAATATAGAAGAAACATTAGAAAATTTGAATATAAAGTCAAGCAAGACCTTAGATAGTCTCGTATTGTCTAATAATTTATTATACTACTATTTACTACAGGAATAGCAAAAGATTGGTTTCATAAAAAAGAAGAAAAAAGAAACAAAAAAACAAAAAGAAACGCGTTAAGAACTTACAAGACTTTTGATAATACGTATTGTTTTTGTTTATAAACTACAAGTGGGAAAACTTTTTAATAAACTCCGTTATTTGCAGAGGACAAAAAATAGAAGGTGTGGCCCACTAGAGTAGGGAATTATTTACTGTTGCACGCATATAAAGAGCGTGAAGTGAACTGATTGTGCTCTTAAAAATGAAATCATGCTCATCGCTTCGTAACAGCAAATGCGATATGTGAATGAATAAAGTGAAAGACTGTGACGTGAAACGCGCATTGTTTTACCGTGTCATTGGATGATTGGGTAATGTTCACCACATTGCACAACCTTCCCAAAGTATATCAAATCAATTGATTCTCAAAAAAAAAAAAAAAAAAAAAAGTATATCAAATCAATTTGAGAAATAACGGTCCGTTTGGTTGGAGGGTAGAAAAATAAGAGGATAGAAAATAATGAGAGGATAAAAAAGTAAGAAGATAAAAAAGATTTTAATTTCACTCATTTTTGTTTGGTTGAAAGTGAAAAAGTAGAGAGATAGAAAAAGTGAGTTTGTATAAATTTACTCATGCACCCTTGTTAAAAAATAATGTCTAATTAAAACAAAAAAAAAAAAGTGACAAACAACTCCAAAAAAAAAAGCAATCACCTAAAAAAATCATGTCTAGTTAAATAACCAAAAAAAAAAAAAAAAAAAAGAGACAATGGTCCAGGAAAGAAAAGAAAAAAAAAAGGAAAAAAAGAAAAGAAAAAAAAGAGGCAATGGGCCACCCCAGCCCAGGAAATCAGGAAAAAAAAAACTGGACATAATTATTTTTGTCCATTAAGCAGTCTCATTTTTTCCCTTCAGTTTTCTCTCCATTTTGGAAAGAAAACCTTTTGGTGGGCCTCGGGAGAAACCACTCGGGCCCCACTATTTATTTTTCTTCCTCCCCACCAAACCAAACACACTCAAAAAAGTTTTCCTTCCCATTTTCTCTTCAAAATTTTTCATCCACTTTATTTCACCTCCAAACAAACACACCCAAAGGGAATTTTGAATTCTGTTCAATTTTTTTTTTTTTAATAATGAAATATTCCTGCAAGGTTTGGTACTATTAGAGATCTATTAGCCCAGTTTTCTCTCCATTTTGGAAAGAAAACCTTTTGGTGGGCCTGGGGAGAAAACACCCGCCCCACTATTTATTTTTCTTCCTCCCCACCAAACGAAACACACTCAAAAAAGTTTTTCTTCCCATTTTCTCTCCAAAATTTTTCATCCACTTTATTTCAACTCCAAACAAACATACCCAAAGGGAATTTTGAATTCTGTTCAATTTTTTTTTTTTTTTTTAATAATGGAATATTCCTGTAAGGTTTGGTACTATTAGAAATATATTAGCCCAATATAATAAGTACAAGCCCACTCTTACTTGTACTAATAGTTTAGGGTTTAGTCGTTTATATATAGACATGCTATAATTTATTGTAATACAAGTTATTGTACTACACTCTTATATACAATAAAGATGTAGTCCTTAAAGATTTTCTTCGTGGACGTAGGCTGAATCATGTAACCCTCGTGTTCTCGATGTTTCTATTCTATGCTTTCCCTTTCGCATCTACTCTAGCATATACAATATGGTATAATATATTGCATTGCTAATATATTTTACAGGTTTTATGGTTGAATTTTTACTATTTATTAAAAAAAATCTACTAGAAAATAATAATGTTAAATGGTAACTTGTACTTAATATTCATAAAATTGTTCTGGCCGCATTTAAACTGAATAAAACCGACTGTAAAATGTGATCCCCACATTGCCAGCCGTGGTAGAGTTGCATAAATCGGCAATTGCAGTGTGGTTCATGGTGAAAACTAACCAAATTGCACTGCATTGCACGATGATTAATCTATTAAGGTGTGCTGCGATTAAGATTTTAAGAAAATTGCACCGCATCACATCTTGTACACTATAAAACCCTACTTATAGCTCAAGTTTCCAAGCACATCATCTAGGTTTTTAATTACCCATTTTCATTGTAATTATTGAATTATTAAAAATAAAAAATAAATTGTCATAAAATAATACTGTAATTTTTATTTTTAAACTTTCCTTTCTCATACTAGTATTCGATCCCAACAATCCCCCACTATCTGACCTCTAAAGGTAATTTTGTGCAGAATTACAAAATTGACTAAGGATACACCAATGGACCAGTTTGTGTAACAGTTCACCAGATTATCAATTTGATTGGCCACGCCAAATTTAATAAATTATTGTTACACATTTATCCAATGAAAATGAGAGGCTTGATAGAGAACAAGAACCATCCTTTTATTATGAGTTATGAGAAATACTATGTTCACAACATTTTCACAACAAATCCTATGTGGCAGGTTGTTATTGGTGGGGTAGAAAAGTAATTTCAGTGGTAAGTTCAAATTAGAATTAATAACAATTAACCACCTATGATTTTTTGTGAAAATATTGTGGACGTAGACCTCTCTTTAAATTATTTTTACCATATCTCAAAAAAAAAAAAAAAAAAAAAAATCAAACTTCTATTCGAACCCCACTAACCCCTTTCTCACTATTTACCTATATTTTTATATTAAAAATTAAATAAAAAATAAAAACCCTCACACTTCTCATATTGAAAATATTTAGTTCAAATATTTTCACCATCTTCTCAGGAAAAAAAAAAAAAAAAAAAATCATCAAAGCAACGACTTTGTTCCCAACTATTCAGTCAATCGATGCGCCTCAACACATTCTATTATTCTTTACAAAAATTCTTATTTATTGGCACCAAAAAAAAAAAAAAACACGAAGAGACAATATCCATTGAGCAAATATCAATTTGAGCAAGCTTTGTTTTTCTACATTAAAGATTTCTACGTTTGTGCCAAGACTTAGCTTAGGACCCCACTGCTCGTGAAATTTGGTTTGGTATTGATATTGCTACTTGTTTCTCAAGTTAATAACTATTTTAAGTTATTTGGATAAAATGATTTTTGTATATAAATTTGGATTTGATTGATTAAAATTCAAATACTTTGTTTCGATAGTTTTAAAAGAGAAAAGTTTTGTATTTGACTAAATCAACCATAGATTTTAAACCTTTAAAATCATTGAATTAGAAATAATATCTAAAATTAATAGATTTGAAATCAAGGCAGTTCAATTCTATTGATTTAAAATCCAAATCCAAATCTAAATTCAAGTTCCCAAACTCAACCCTTGAGAATTTGGGTGCTTGTTTTCCAATTATCTAATCCCTTTTTAATGAATTTCATTCAATGAATTAAACTAATACATCTTACATCACCAAATCTCCATGCTAAGATTTATGTTACGTCTTTGTATATGTTGGCATCTTATGTTATGGATTTTTAATTCCTATAAATTTATGTTTTGGTTTATGATAACCTGAGTTGAGAGTCTCATCATCCATGCAAAAAAAATATCTTAAACCCCAAATTGTTGACATCCACCCAAGCACCATTTACTTTTTAGTGTTCTCATATGATCAAACTCATGTAAGAGGTGGGCCATTGGAATTACAAATTTACAACTATAAATCATAATTGATTTAGTGGGCCATATTTACTGTTTACAAAAGCCAAGCGCAGTAGACAAAATTGTTGTTCCTTATAGACAAAGGCATACTCAATTCCTTGTCAATCTTAGTCTAACCTTAGTTTATTCTATTCATTTTAAAAAAAAATAGTTTACTCCGAAAAAGGCTAAAACAATGTTTTGTATTAGGAAGTAATCTGACAAATCATGCAATGCCAAGTTGTAACAAGCAGAATTTAATATGAACAGGTGCAAGGCTGTCACATAATTTAAAAATTATTACAAGTACTAATTTTATGATGAAGCCAAGCCCACATTTTTTTAATCACACTTAATAGATATAGATGAAGGAAAATGCTTTCTGGAAATGAGTATGATGCTCCAACTTTACTGTGTCACAATGAGATGGAATCAATGGAAAAGATTCACTAGTATTTGGGCAAATTATAACTTACCCATACGTGGTTTTGCCGAAATTTAAGTTACATGTCTGTGGTTTGAAATTTGACAATTTACCTACTTAAGGTTAGTATAGTTAGATTTCTTTAACTCACCTCTGTTAAAAACATAACTAAATATGTGATTTTGCTTTACTTTTATGTTTTTTTCCTCTAAAAACACAAAAAACATAAAAATACAAGATCATATAAGATAAAAAAGAATTCAACAGAACACTTACATCATGGGATTTCAAACCATAGGTAGGTAACTTAAATTTTTCGATCAAACCTTAGGCGGGCAAAATGTCAAATTTTAAACCACAGGTAAGCAACTTAAGTTTCAACCAAACCACAGGTAGATAAGTTGTAATTTGAACTTATTATTATTACATACATAGAATGCCTTCTATAGGGGGCAAAACTAGTGGCCTAACCCAATTCGAATAAGACTAGGCTAGGATGGAGGCCTTGCACAACTAATTTATAGAGGTGGTTGGTCAAGGTCAACTCTTTAAGCTCTTGTAGCCACGATTTGGTAATTAGAGAAGAAAAATTAGTAAGGATGATAATTTTAGTGAAAGATTATAACAGGGAAAGATAAATTCTTATTCAAGTTCTTCCTTAGGCTGGCTGAGGAACAAAGCTCTTCAGAAATACATTTCTCAATTTTACAATGGTCACTCTCTCTCTATCTCCCTATTTCTTTCTTTGGAGTTTTTTTTTTTTTTTTTTTTTTTTTTTTTTTTTTTTTTTTAATCCTAATTCAAGGAGGACCTTGCTTCCTATAAATAGCTCATTAGAGTGTATCCTAGCCTTTCACTTGGAGGGCTATTGACCTCCCCTTAGATACTTGTTCCATCACTGCCTTGCTAATGATGGTAGTGTAAACACAAATTTTTCCAATTGTAGAAAATTAAACAATTGAAAAGAAATATGGTTTGCAAATAATAATTTGTATTGATGAATAACGAGTACAATCTCTATTTCAATTCTTTTACAAAAGAATACCTTCTGATTCTATCTTCATTGAACTTGACTCGAACAAGGAATCTTCTTGACTTTAGTTAGAAGATGGATTGAACAGTCTCCACAACAAATCTCTAGCTTTGAGCTTATTAGAGATTTATTGTTCTTCAAGTTTTTGAATATGAAGGCTTTTAGGTTGAAGTTCTTCGGGGTTATAGAGGTTTGATCCGTTAAGCTTCAAGGATTTGAGGTTTGTTGAAGTTTATGGAGGCTTTTTCAACTTAATTTCAATAGAACTTCAAAGAACTTATTTGAATGTTCTTCGTGTGTTCTTGAGGCAGAATTTCTCCAGAGTTTTGACGTATTAGAAAAATTCCTGTAAATGAGAGGAGGTATGCCCTCTATTTATAGTGGTTTCAAAGGATAAGTCCCACTTGGGATTGACTTCCTTGTAGATAATTACCTCTATTTTTATTTATTTATTTTAATAGAGATAATGACTAACTATTATCATTCCAATTTAATTGAGATATTTATCTCTGTTTAATTAGAATAATTATCATCAAGATATTTATCCCTATTTAATTAGGATAAATATCATCTTAAATGACACATGTTAACACTTGATTTATCTAATTTAATGACATATTAATTTAAATTTTGTCACTAAATTTTGATGTGGCATTTTATGATTGGCTTAAAATTTTGCCTTCTATAGGTAGAGTAGGCTGCAAGCTACAGGGGCACAGTACAGGGATCATTCTACCATTAATGCAGTAGACTGAGTTGGTATAATGCATTGAATGTGGAGGTGATTGGTGCTTTATGTGGAAGTCTCCTCCTACTCTCACTTGTGCGTCACTATGATCCTCCTTGGCCATCCATCTTGTGGCCCTTGCAACTTGCCTCCAATCTCCCGAGAAGTATCTCCTCCTCAGGCGGGCTGCCCTCACTGGTCTCCTTGACCAAGTTATCTTGACTGCTCTTCAAATTCCTCAGACGGATCGTCCTCCTAGGTTCTCTTGACCTAATGGCCCTAACCAAGCTAGGCCTTGTTTGACGAATAATAAGGCTCAGTTGCACCTCGGGTGGATCTCTCTTGACGTTTCCTTATCTTTGGACTTCATCCTCCCATTCCTTCACTTACTCAAAAAAGATGATTGGCTCTCAATTAATAAACTTAATTTAAAATGCTGCCACTATTTTGAAAAATTGTATGCATGTATATTTTAGTTTTTCTATATTTATTAGTGGTCTTTTCACTTACAATTTGGTTTGAAGACAAACAAAGAACCACGATTTGTTAGCATACTCTCAACTTGCCTATAGATTTCCTACTCCAAGTGAAAGCAGAATCAAATAAAGTCTCTTTTAAACCTAGTACAAAGTATAGACATTAAAATATGTTCATGTGGTACCTCTGATGGTATATATCTTTGTTTGTCTTGCACAAAATATTATACGCCTAAAAAAAACTATACATAAATGCTCTAATATACCTCTCTATCAGTCTATCTATTTATGATGATTTTATTTCTATTTATAGTTAAACTATAAACACCCAGATAGACAAACACTGAAAATTTTATATTATTCAATGGGCTGTCTGTTTTGTTGCCAATACTATATTTTCTCATATCTGCCTTAAATTTTTTTTCTAAAAAAAAAAAAAAAAATGTAGCCACACTTTCATTTGGATTGTTGCCTTGCCAATATTTTTTCTTTCATAAATTATTTTTATACTGCTAAGTGATATAATTGATAACTTAAAAGATTAATCTTCTGTCACACTTTCAGACTTCATGTGATTTGTTGCCCACTGTGTTCTTCAACTGCTAACTTAAAAATTGATTTCGATTTGTTGCTACTATGTTTCTTTTTTCTGACCAGAACAGGAAACATCCAAGTTCTAATGTGTTTCTTATTGCTCTAGCATAATAATTTATAAAATCAGAAGATATAAAAAGCTATTATACTATAGCATGGCCTATTGGGTCCCAAACCATGATACCTTCTTTCGTCTCACCAACAACCTTCTTCTTTACGCTCCAAGGCACGTGTATAGTACTAATCTGGCAAAAGAGATTCATAAATAAAATAGTTTATATAGTGAGAGATCAGAAGAATAGTGCACCTTCATGGAAAAGCTTGGTCATCATCCTTCACAGTGAGCCCAACTTCGCAAACTTTTTTCTTAAATAAGAGTAAGTTTAGTATCACAAAAATTTTCACAGATTGTTTATGTGGTGAGCTGTGAACAGTGGAGTTGTGGACTCATATGTACCCAGAATATTTTTTCCAACTTTCACCCTTCATCACGTTAGCGAATTGTGGCAAAAGTTATAAAAATGGTTGTGGCAGTAAACTTTTTGAGAAGTCTATTACTCCATTAAAAAAAAAGAGAGTGGGAGATTGTGACCTTTTTTCTCAAGTTGGGGCTGTCAAATCTGTGATGACAAGAGACTAAAGAAGCGACCACTATAATTAGGTTCTAAAGTCATTTTAGACATTAGATTGGGAACCTTTTAATCCTTTTCCCCCCACTTCGGGTTACAACTGTATATGTTCCTGCTTCTTTTATGTTTTCATTGGCTATTTTCATCTATGATTCCTCAACTTTATAATGTGAATGGCCTTGGTGAGCCAATGTGGCTTTGTTTGGGCAAAGGTTGAGGGAGGCTCATGACTTGTAAGTCTGTGATGCAGAAGTGTCTGTGTCAGAGTACTGCTAGAATGAATGAGCCATTGACTTAAAGAAGCTCGAACGAATGGCTATTAGCCTATTAAATCCATGATTCCTCAAATCATGTAAGCTTAATTTTTTAAATTTAGGCCAAAAGTTTCATAGTTTAATTGGTATTTTATGGAGTTTTTAAAATCTAAAGAAGATGTCGAGTGCTTTTATTTATTTATTTTAATAAGATGTCAAGTGTTTAAATTTTTGTATCTCTAAGTTTCTAACTATAAAAATTATACTAAAAAAAGAAAAAAAAAATTGATATTCAATATGCATTTAGATAGACTTATTTCATTTGTTTGCAATGAAGGGAAAAAAAAAAAAAAACCATTATACCTTGAATAAATATATACTTTATTACTAGGACTCAATCTTTTAGAAAACAAAACCGAACTTGGTAAGACAAGTGTATTAATTGTTAAAAGTGTCAGTCAGGCAACTCCTCTAACCCTTGTTTTGGTGAACAAAATTTGTGATGCTGATTACAATTGTTTTGTAACAGAAGGAGAAAGAAAAGTTTCTTGAATTTTCATGAATGTTCGAAGAATTTAATAAAGTTTGGAAGGCTTGATGGAAACATGAAATATAACGAAAACTGTTTTTGGCATAAAAATATTTGATAATTTAAAGATTTTTACTTGCATTTTCCTCGAAACTGATTTGGTATATCTCAGTGTAATGACTCAACATTGCACATTTGAAGGTATATAAGCCAAAAATTAGTATTTCTACTATTAGGTAAAGCTTCTATTTAGTGTATTGGAATATTGGATGGGACACGATATTGACATATGATCATTTTTTATACATGTTATCTCTTTGTCACTTTATTGTTCTAAAGCATTAGATAGAAGCCAAACCCTTGATTGGGATTTGAAAGCATGATTTACAATTTTATTTTTTTAATTTTGTTTAATTCAAGAAAAAAAAAGTTCATATTTTTAATCTAAAAAGTATTTTTCAAACTTATTTTAGTATAGTTTTGGGGAACCATTTCAATTTGACATATAATGATTATAAAATTTTCCATCTATTGTATAAATAAAAAGTGCAAGCTGGGTCTTTCATGCAAGTCATTGATCAAATAGAATTGAAATAAAGTACCTTTATTTTTGCTGAGAAAGTTGGCAAAATGGGTTCATACTTCATATTTCATAAGCTAGCATAGGCATAGCCATCCGTTTTTTATTTTTCAGTCCTCAAGGCAAGGCTTCCTAGTTCCTACACATGAACTATGGATCGGTTTGCGATTGGTTAATAGGCCTAGGAAGGCCTAAGACATGGCTGTGATTGTGAACTTTCGCTGCAACAAAGAGCCCAGCACGCCACCCAATCATTCGATATGTGCACCCAAACTCCAAGTGGTCCCCTTGTCTGAAGCCCAAATACATTAGAAGCTCAGAACATATTCAACTTATAATAATGGTAGTTCTCATCCTCATCATTTTGAGGTTGACTTGAATATCACTTTTTTTAGGATGGTTTGGCATTAAGCTTATAAACTTTTATCCTTTTCTCATTCCTACTTACTTGATAAAAAAAAAAAGTGAAAAAAAAAAAAAAAAATCATTGCTCTCAACTTTCTTCTTCTCAAACCCTCATACTTTATTTTAAATTGCACAACCTTTGAGATTTGATTCAGAAACTTTACTATAGCCCTTTATATTTTGAGATGAGTCATACTTAATGAAAAAATATAGCCCTTTATATTTTGGGATAAGTCATACTTAATGAAAAACAAATTCATATCAATTCACTAAATTATTTGAATTTTGATGTAACAGGGCATATAAAGCAGCCACAAGTCCATAACTCCGAAGCAAATTTTGGTAATGTGATTTTTGAAGAAGACTCTAGAAGCTATATTAAGACATTAAGGGATGGTAGTGTTGCAGTTCCTTGAGAATTAAGAACTTTGTTGCTGATGTGAGATTGCTATTGGAGAGTTTTGCGAATGCCAGTTTTAGTTGGGTTAACTACGAAGCAAATAGAGCAACTCACTCCTTAGCTGGATGGTCTATGCTTAATTTTGTTTTTGGATCTTTTAATTTAGGAAATAACCATGCTGCTAAATGTAATTTTAAAGAAGGCGTGTCATTAAGTTATTGGCACTCGGTAGCCCCTCTACTATTTCTGTTATAAATAATAATAATAATAATAACTCCCAATAAAAAAAAAAAAAAAAAAAGAACTTCCCATAATGTACAAATCACAAAATAAACTTTGTAACTAAGAACAAACCTTACTCCTTCCTCTTCCAACACCACGGATATAAGTAGATAAAATGGGAGATAATTCAAATTCCTACAAAAGGAAGGGTTTATTGATAGAGCTTAGTGAGGAGATAAGACTAGTTATCATGTCAGATAGACACCTGGGCCCTAAGCTGATCCCTTAAAAACCCATTTAAAAGTAATCATGATTAAAAAGTTGCTACTTAGTTCATTGCAAAGATCAAATCATATAATATAGATCTAAAGTCATAAAGTATAACTTTATCTATAAAGCTACCCGAAGGCAAAGTCTACTTTTTAAAGGTAGAAATTAAAATTTATGCTTATGTATCTTTACTCTACTTCCTCTCCAGCTCTCATTCTCACTTAAAATATATATATATATATATATATTTTGATCTTTAAACTTTACTAAAATCTTGTTTTTGATTTCTAAATTTTGAAAGATTCTTTTTTCATCTTTAAAATTTGTAAAAATTTCTTTTAAATAGTTTAGAGATAAAAAGAGGGATGAAAAAAAAACTTTTTAAAATAGATTAAGAATGAAAAAAGAATTGTTTTTTAAAAGTTTAAGGACATAAGTGAAATATTTTCAATAGTTTAAGGATGAAAAATGAACTTTTTAAAAATTTAGGGACAAAAAAGAAATTTCCAAAGTTAAAGAATGAAAAAGAGAACTTTTTGGTAAAATTTAGAAACCAAAATGATATTTTACCAAAAAAAAGAAAACCTCAGGCCTGACTTGAATATTCATTGAAATACTCATTCCATTTGAAATGGGCTCAGAGGGCTAGATGTAGAATGTACTGCCCAAAAAGCCCATAATGTTCACGAAGCAGGTGGTCCGGTCCAAAATAAAAAAAGAAGATTTTTTTTTTTTAGAAAAATTAAAAATAAAATAAAATATTAATTTCTTCCTTTTCAGACAAAGGAAAAAAAAAAAAAAAGGGAATGTAAATGTAAATGTATATAAGTTTGAAAAACCGACGGCACTTTCTTTCTTCTTCTGCTAATTAGGAGTATAATTCAAAAGGCTCCGATTGTTGAAGCTCAAATCGCTATGGCAATCGATATCTCAACCTTAGAAGAAAGGTTTTCTTTCTCTTTTACCTCCATGTTTGTTTTTTTAATTATTGTTTTTTCCTTAAATTTTTGTCTGAATATTTAATGGAGCTTTGTAATTCAGCATTTCAATCTAGTTGTAATCCTTGTATTCTTTTATGTTTTATGTTTTCGTTCTTGTTGTAGTTCATTGAAATCGTTTTTGGAAAATTTGAATTTCTGGTTGTAGGCAAAGTGTGTATAGTAGTAGTAGTAGTAGTAAATTTCACTCTTTGGCTTTGATTCAAGGGAAATATTTTCATTTTCATTTGAATTTAGAAAATCCTGGGGTTAGAAAATGAAATTTGAAAGATAGGGAATGGACATGTTTGGGAGAATTTCGGGTTTTAACAGGTTTGGTTTGATATATTAAACATGGTGGCAGGGACCAGAAGAAAGATAGGGAATGGACATGTTTGGGAGAAACAAATCCTTCCAAGGTGGAATGATTCTATAGCTCTTTTAGAAATTAATTGATTAAAAAGCACTGAAGGGGTGTTAACCCATGTACACGGGATGTATACAAGAGATATACCATTAACTAACAATGGAAATTACAAATGTTTAGCATCTCATGTAAATTGAAAAAGGAAAACTGCCCTGAAGCATTCATCCACTCAAATAAAACTTAGAGGATTGAGAGTTTCAAATCCGAGATAGTTTCTGAAGTCACTTATATTGTAGTGAGAGACTAAAGTCTCCTTTGATAGTTGCTTGACTTGCTAATTGATGTTTACTTTTCTTTTGATGTGATCACTTTTACCATATACTTGATTTACTCTATTTTTAATTATTTACTCTTTCTATTGGTTCTAGGTACATTAATTCTTGTGGGAAACATGGTGTTCTACCTAATACTACAATTCTGTCTAGCCTATTCGAGGTTTGTGTTGATTGTTGTCTGACCCTAAGTAGTTCAAATGTACAATTTCTTAAAACGATTATATTTTCATTGGCTCATTGCTTTTCTTGTTGTTATGAAGAATTTTTATCATCATCATCATCATAAATTTATGTGTCCTGAATAACATATAGAAATGAGCCTTGTAGCTCAATTAGCACTCCTGGAGTCCTGGTGTTTCCAACGGTTGTCCAGGGTTCCAATTTACTCATTGTAACTATTAAATTATAAAAAAGAAAAAAAAAAAAAAAACATATGGGAATGAGAACAAATGAGCAATTTGTAATAAGTTGCTTTAGAGTTTGAGAAGATGCTCTGCCTGAAATTTTTTATCTAAAAAAATTAAAAGCAACAGTTCTCAAATTTATCATCTGAGACAGATATCTTTAATTTTGTGTTTTCCCAATATCTTAAGTTGTCATGGACTTGTAGAGGGAGTAGATATCTCTTACATTTTCCTGAGCATGTTCCATGACTTGCAATTTATATCCTGGGTACAAATTTTGTATTTGGTATTATTGTATGCTGGATTGTGGTTCTACAGGAATGACACTTTTCTTTGTTTCTGATCTCAATATGCATTTGCCTTTAGAAGAATCTGAAGTTGGATTGATCACTGCTGTTTATTTATTTATTTATATTTTATTTGAAATTCAGGCTCAAGTGAAAAAAGCCCGCCAGGAGCTATGTAGCCTGGAGATTCTCTTGGACGATATTAAAGATATTGATTTTCCTCCACTTCTTGATTTATTTATGGAACTTGATTCTTCAGAGATCCAAGCAATAGATGTACATAATGAATCGTTATGCGTGTTGAATGGAGAATATGCTTTGTCATTGATGCGTGTCATCAATCAAAAGCTTCGACGAGTTGACCTCCAGGATTTGTCATTTGGAAAGAATTTCTTGCGGTATATATTCATGCTTAGTTTGCATAGTATTTTAGTATTTCATTGTAAATATCTGTGTTTTCTTTTTGCTACATATCTTAGAAATAATAAGACAGTGAGGCTCTATGATTTTAGCCTTTTGATATTTCAATCTATTTAAAACTTGATAATTTAGAAGAAGTATCTTTTGATTGGCGAAGAGCTCAGTTTGGATGTGACAGGGATAATTGGTGTCGGCACTTCAATAACATTTAAAAGTGAATTGGAAATCTTGACTTTCACATGGTACTAAAAAATGAATCCATTCTATGGTTCATAATATTTGTATCAAGTCTTTTTGTAATATGACTGGCACTAATGTAAATTTTACCAATCTACCTCTGAAGATAAAATTCTGGAACTTAAAATGGGATCTTGATAATGGAATTGAGGTACGTGGTAAATGTAAAAAGATCTTAAAATGCCATTCTTCTCATAAGAAAAAAAAAATTAGTGGTTTTAAATTGACTAAGAGAGGCAGTAATGAGGAAAATTCCCTTTTTATTATGTTCAAGTGGTCCACTTTGTAACTCACTTTATTGATATGGAACCCTTCACTATTATATTCAGCAAACTGCTCCCACAACCTATGTTTGCCGATTAGCAACTGACTTGTCAAGCTATCGACCATCTGAACTTTCTTGCGGTGACTGCTTTTAATCACTTCTGCCAACAATTTCTTCTTGGTGAATGTTGAAGTGACTAGAAGGTTACTTAAGAAAAAATAAATCTTTTTTGGTAGTCAGAAAGATTACAAGCATTCAAAGTCTATGTATCTCTGTAATGCCATATTTATCAGAAATGTTGAAGGATCGTGGGATCTAAAATCATATTATTTCATATGCTAAGTGTCTTCTGTTTTTCTCTTGGATATTTTTATATTTTTCTTAGGTGACCTTAGTTTTTTATCTTTCCTCCATTGCTTAAGTTTGCATCTAGTGAGTACGTATATCCCATTAAAGTTTCCAATAGTAGTACCTTTTGCATTATATGTCCTCTTGAAGTTCCCGTTCAGAGTGATTTCTGCTTGCAATGATGCACACAGAGTTGGTTTTTTTTTTCATTGCTTAGAGAAACATTGTATTGATTGACAAAGTTTGTGAAGCTATAGGTCTTGCAAAGATAAATGACTTTCCACTGTTAATTTAATTTTACTCTCAGGGATCTCTCTAAGAGAGGTTTGCCATGCCAAGTTTTATCCTTGAGGTCTTCGCACTTCCGGAAGCTGAACATGATGGGGGAGTTCATGCAGATACACACCCTAAACCTTGACTTCAGTACTTCACTTACTAGTTTCAAGGAGGATTGTTTTATTTGCATGCCCAATTTAACGCACCTCTCATTGTGTGAAACCAGAATTACAAATCTTTGGACAACCGTTGCAGCACTTTCTAAACTTCCTCGTTTGGTTGAACTTCGGTTTCAGAATTGGCTGTGTTGCAATGATGCTGGGCCTTCAGCTGCTTCATCTGATGGAAAGTCAAATAACAAAACTGATTTCAGTCAGCCAAAAAGCTCTTCTTACATTAGAGCATCATCTATCGATATTGGTGTACTCACTGATTACGACTCTAGCACAGAAGAGGCTCTCAGAAATTTATTTTCGTTTGAAGATGTTGCCATAAATCAAGAAGTTCAAAGTATGATTGAGGATTCATCAGATGATAGTGATGTGGATTTCTCGGGTCATCAGCAAGAATATGGTTCCCGGGAGCTATTATTTAATGATTTTCCTGGGTTGAATGGACAGTTTGATCAGCGGAATGAGGTAAACCACATGGTCCTTTTTCATTAGATAATTGTTTCGATTGATCATAATTGCCATTTGCTAGTGAGCACTAGTGCAAATGGTACTTCCTCCTTCCATAGTAATAAGATGGAGCGTGAGGCTGTGGCAAGATCTATTGGGTATGTGTGACACTTACCAACGGAAAAAGAAATGCAAGATAGGCAGTGAAAATATTCCATTATTTAGAAATTGTACCGATTGTAATTAATTCTAGGTAATTATTGCATATTTGTTTGTTACTTCGTGTTTTTGCCTTGTCCCATTTTATGGTCTATGTTAGATTTATGCCTCTGAAATGCTGTGGATTCTAAGATTCTTTTTGTTGTCTTTTAATTTTCTTTTTCTTTTAAATGGCTTCATCAGACATGAATTTTCTGTGGATATTGTTATTTCCTTATGACCTCCAGCCCGACCAGCTTCAATTTAAACCCATGATAAAAAAAGTTCTACCATAAATTGGATTGATCTTAATGTTATACACATGTAGGTAATGTACATACACAAGTTTTCTGTTGTCTATATACATGCATCATACTTTTAAACACACCCACGCACACGAATCTCCGTTGTCTGATTCACCCCACCTTTTGAGTCCTTTACATATAAATTCCTAACTTGTTTTGCAGGTTTCTTTTGATACATTAGACAACCAAAATGGAGAAGAGTCTTTAGCTGGTGCCTTTACAAGGCAAATTGAAGATGTCACTTTGAAGTTCATTTCTTGTCATGCTTCACCAATATGCTTTGAGAAATACTACAGAGAATATATGATAACTTCATTGCCCCATTTGAAAGTCTTGGATAACCTGCCCATTGGAGAGGATGACAGGGAAAGGGCTACAATCACCTTTTCACAGTACTTTGAGTATCTACCCTACAGAAGAAAGCATAAAGAAAGCGTTGTTAGTATCTTACAAAAGCGTGAAATAAGAGCAAGCCAAAGTCTTATGCGGACTCCAAAGCAAAAGTCGTCATATATTTCTGGAAAGTCAAAATATTTTTATACCAGGTCTCTTTGTGCTGCCAAAGTTGGGTCTTCCACTTGGCCTTTCTTGCACCCTCTTTCTATTTCAAGCAGTGGTTTGGGAGATGAAGGTATGGGCTTTCGTCCAAGGCAGTTCGAGTATCATCCATCTGATTCGAGCCTAATGGTCTTTGGAACTTTGGATGGCGAAGTAGTTGTAGTCAACCATGAGAAAGAGAAAATTGTTAGTCATATACCATCGCTTGGTGCAATGAACAGTGTGTTGGGACTCTGTTGGCTCAAGAACTATCCCTCCAAGGTATATTATTCCTGCAGAGAATGTGGTAAAGAGAGTAAATTCTTGTGCTTTATTATTCTATTAGTACATACACTCTGCAGTTAGAAGTTCTTTTCTGGGCAATTATTGTTGCAGTTATATTTGCAGACTGCTACATCGTCAGACTTCAGAATGTTTTGTTTTTTTTTCCTGTCATGCTTATTTGGAGCCATGCAGGGGATAGATTGATTCAAAAACCAGAAATGTTATGTTCTGTGGCTAGTGACTGCAAGAACTGCTTACAGCAGGATGTTAGATACAAGTTAGCATGATTAGAAATGGTTGTAATCATACTTTCTAATAGTTCATGACACAAGTATCTACCTGCCTTAGAGGATTTTGTTAATTCCAGAAACTTTTCCATTTCTCGGGGATATAATTCTGTTAGATAAATCTGCATCTGAAATTTTGGGCATTTTCTTGGATTATTCAAGTCATTTTTGTATTTTCTCATTTGACATTCACTATTGGTGCATTTTTAGAGCATTTGCTTCTTGTTGATTTTATCCCTGATGAATATGGAATTTCTAATTCTTTCTTGTTTTTTCCCCTTGGTGAATGCCAGCTCATAGCTGGTTCAGATAATGGTTCACTGAAATTGTATGATATCCAGAAAATGCCAACAACAAATATGGGCATATATAATACTGCTGGTTTTGTCACCTTTGATGATTTCGACCAGTTGACATCTGTTCATGTTAACTGTACGGATGAACTTTTTCTAGCAAGTGGGTACTCAAGAAATGTTGCATTGTATGACATAAACAGTGGAAGACGCTTACAGGTGTTCACTGATATGCATCGAGAGCATATTAATGTTGTGAAGTTTGCCAACTATTCTCCCTCACTTTTTGCTACTTCTTCCTTTGATCAAGATGTCAAGATGTGGGACTTGAGACAGAAACCAATACGGCCTTGCTATACTGCTTCAAGCTCTAGGGGAAATGTGATGGTTTGCTTTTCTCCAGATGATCATTATCTTCTTGTGTCAGCTGTGGACAACGAGGTAGGATTAAACTAATTCACAGTATGTTGGGCGCGTCATTTTTCTTCTTTCTAAGTTCTCAGATATCCAACTTATACTTAGGTCCCATCCCAGGAATTCTGCCCCCAAGTCTTGGACTTCAAATGATTATTGGGATTGGTCCAGGCACATATATCAATTTTCTAATTTAAAAAGAAATTTGGTTAGAACCTGTCTTGAACCTAATCATTGAAATAAAAATTTTCATTAACAGCATTCAGCATTCTTTTTCCTGTAAAATTCTTCTTTGTAAGGTTTTTCCCTTTCTTTTGTATGTATAATTTTTAATTACTAACTTTAGTTGTTTGCTCTATTCTTCTATCGTATGAAGCCCTCATTGAGGATTGGTAGTTTTTGGCCATAGACCACCCAATATTATGGGGTCCTGATATTCGTTAGGCTAGGTTTTTGGTCCTGAACCAATGCCATGAAAGCGCTTATGTCAATATGGCTACCACAAAGTTTCAATGCACTCTAATAGGCAAGTGTTAGATAAATGGACACATACTAGTGCCTTGGTATCTATGGAGCGTCTTCTGTGGAAGATTATTTGTTGCATGGTGGTCTATTTGGAATGAAAGAAATGAGGGATATTTTCTGGTGGTGGATGCAGGTGCAGACAGGGTTCTTGGGAGGATATGTAGTCTGTTGCCTTTTGGCGTAAATCCATACCTTAGTGTATACTTAGGGGGACTCCATTATTAATTGTTGTGGATTTCATTATGTGTTAGGCAATTAATCATAGTATTAGTCTATTAGATTATGCATATAGGCCTTTTTGAGATGAATATTCCTTCTTTTTAATTTTTTATTTTATTTTTTATGGTTTAATGAAATTATTCTTCTTCTTCTTATCATCTCTTAAGAATTTAACACTTGAGACTAACATGTGGACATTGTCAGGTTAGACAACATCTGGCTGTTGATGGGAGGCTTCACTTGAAGTTTGAAATAGCTTCTACAGGAAGCTCTCAGAATTACACTCGTTCGTATTACATGAATGGAAGGGATTACATTATCAGCGGGAGTTGTGATGAACATGTAGTCCGCATTTGCTGTGCTCAAACTGGAAGGCGTCTTAGGGATATATCTTTGGAGGTACCTCAGTCCTTATAATTACTTGGTTTGCGTTACACTTTGAGGTATCATAATGTATGAACCACTTACGGATACGGATGCATATACCTATACTCCTCTAAAGAGAGTAGCATTTGGTGGTTTCTTCATCTTTTAATTTATCAAAAAGTTCTCACTAATTAGTTAAAATTAAAATGACAAAATTTAGAGTACAGAATATGATGTGGCTAAAATTTTGAAAGTAAAAGGATATTTAAATAATAAAAAATTATGAGTGTGCATTAGTGCTAGGGGCAAAATAGGATCTCACTGTAATTACCCACAGATATAAATAATATTTATGTGTGTTAGGATAATTATTTTTAACCCTAGCAATTGAACACAAACAAGGTTAGATGGGAACAAAATTAAAAATTAAATGTAAGAGTACAAGGGTTTTGCTGAAAGTTTGTCTGGAGTAAGCTTAACCTGCAGTATTAACTGGTTTGATCTTCTCACCTTGTAAAAGCATGGTTGAGGTGAGGTCATGAGTTTAAGATCCACTAAATATATATGTAATTACCAAGCAAAACTAAAAGGTCTGAGCTTCTCTTTCCTCCGTTTTTATCATATATGAACACAGTGAAGGAGATACTGTAGATAGGTAAAGTTGGACTGGCAATTGCAAAGGTAAAGTGAAACTCTATCAAGACAAGGAAAGGCAAACCAAAAAAAGAAATGAAATACAAATATGAACTCTGTACCAGGAAATGCTTCACCTCCCTAATGAACTCCCAGTCCCTTTGAAAAAACTTTTTTTTTTTTTGATAAGTAGTCCCTTTGAAAAATCATATACTGAAGAAATTATGTCCATTTGTTACATTGTGCTGTTCAAGTTCAATTACTATTTTGAGGACAGCTTTGAGATTAGTGCTTTTGTTCTGCAGGGAAGTGGGTCAGGGTCTATGTTTGTGCAATCTTTGAGGGGTGATCCTTTCAGAGTGAGTTCTGCATTTTACTACTGATATGCATATACTGAAACCTCTTTTAGTAAATGTGTAGTATATTTATGAAATTATTTCAGATTTTTCCATTTTATTTGGACATGTTGATGGATGATTATTTTCCTTTTCTTTGCTTATTTTTATTGAGAAGTTGCTTTCTGAGATATTGGTTTGCCAATTCTCTTACTTCCCTGGATAGTGCTCCATCATGATATAATAGAGTAGTGTTCTTTCCCTAAAACAATTACCCTCAGAATTAACATTTACTGGTCATCATGGTTGATGCAACATTGAAATTGCCAATGCATGGTGTCAATAAAATATGTATCACTCCCTTCCAGTTAGTGGCGGAGCTAGGATTTTAGTTTAGGGGGGGCAAAATTAAAAGATAAGATTGAGAGTAAAATTAATCTAAATATTATCAATCGATGTTAATAACAAAATAGATAAAGAATTATACACTATTAATGCAATCGTCGTTCAAAATCTAATATAATATAAACTCTAATTTAATTTTTCATACATAGTTTAATTTGTTAATTGGAAGATTAGTAAAATACACCTCAATATGAGTTTGTTTAGAATTTGAATCTAAATCATTATTATAATTTGGCTTCTCCATAATATCAATTGATTATAAGTATATATTTCATATTATTAAAATAAAAAA
Organism: Quercus tomentella; assembly: GCA_028535165.1. Taxonomy (NCBI): domain Eukaryota; kingdom Viridiplantae; phylum Streptophyta; class Magnoliopsida; order Fagales; family Fagaceae; genus Quercus; species Quercus tomentella. The sequence continues at coordinate 22,546,149 of JAPQVY010000111.1, read as the reverse complement.
AAAATAAAAATCATAGTTAATAACAATCAAATTAAGTGATTATTCTAAATATATAGAATTTAAACATGTAATTTGATTCCTTAAAATAAATTGAGAAAATAAATCAATATAAAAGAATTATAAAGTTGTATTTTCATGGCCATGAATGCTCTTAAAAAGTTATGCAAAATTCAATATTTTTTACTCTATTATTTAAGTAGTAAGTAGTTAAAATTTTGTTCTATAGTAAAAATAAAGTGTTTCAAAATTGAAATTATGAAAAAGTTAAAGTAGAAGAGAAAAAGATTAGGGAATGCTAAGATTTTAGTTTGATATACAAGGACCTAAATATATATTTTTATTATGATTATGTGGGAATATCACTTTTGAAGAACAAATTGCCCTAAGGAAAGCACTCCGGGGAAAAAAATTTCCAGTGCTTGAGAACACGTGGCAAGGAAAAAAAGTATGGGTGTTAAGTAGGACCCACAAAACTTTGTTTTGTTTAGAAAAAGACAAAATAATGTTATGAAGATTTGCATCTAGGTGTGGAATGTTTGTGTCAAGGGCAAAATGCTTGATAATGTAATATTTGGGTTGCTATTCTGGATTTTTTTGGGAGGTCAGGGGGGGCACTTGGGCCCCCCCCCCCTTGCCTCTGCCCCTGCTTCCAGTTAACAATCTTAAGATAACACAACTTCTATGCTTGATTCATCAAATGTGTTCCCTACAATTGTGGGGTGTAATTATATATATTTTTCCTCTTCCTGTTTAGCTCTTAAAAATTGTCTTGACTTCTTTTGATGCTCGTTTTGAGGATATTCTTAATATGAGATTTTGATTTATCCCTTCACAAAATATGATATTCTTATGTTCCTTACATGAGTGGGAATAGGTGCTACATCAACTCAACTTCTAGGGCGGATTATTTAGAATTTTTAGATCAGCTGAACTTTAGGTTTCTCCTTTTTTTTTGGAGGGGGGGGGGGGGGGGGGATTTATTTGTTTCATCCTTTGTGTACTTCTTGTGCACTAGGCTTGAGCCCTCTTTTTGTGCCTTATCTATATATTTATTACTTATCTTAAAATAAAAATATCTTTATTGTTTAAAGCAACTTGTTTCTAAATCTTCTTGTTAGATTTGGTTTAAGTACTAACTAAAAATGAAGTAGTATATTATTTTGTTATTAAATGATATGAGTCTATTAAATTCAGGCATGTTATATACATATTCTTACATATCTATCATGTAAATCATTTCTCGGGTCAGCATGTCAAGTGACACTTGTCAAGTTCTCTGCTAATGTGACCTATTTTATCTTTTATCTTTTATCTGTTAGTTTAGTTATCTCTGAAATTCCTTTACTATTGCGTGTCATTTGAAAGACCAATCTATTACCATTAATGGGACAATTCAAGAATGGCAGTCATCAAATACAAAATTTGAAATAAGCTTTTAAGAATTCGTTTTATCTTTAAAAAAATTTGGTTTAGTTTCAAATTTTTTCAAGGTGTAAGTATACTTTAGTACATTTACAGCAAAAAGTTTTCAGCAAAAAGCTAGATAAGCTGTTCCAAATGAACACCAAGTGTCCATTTGGTATAATTTATTTTTTTGCTTTTTGAAAATGACATTATTTAAATCAGTTCTACCTAGAAATGAGTGAATCTTAAAAAAGCTGTGCTTTGAAAAAGTGCAATTGGACATTGCCACCTTTATGTTGCATTTGGACGTTGGAGAACTACATTCTTTGTTTTAATTTCAATTGTTTACTTGTCAAAAAAAAAAAAAAAAAAAATTGCAATTTGAAACCACATTACCACATGGGCACTAAGGCTCTCTTACACAAAACACTTAGGTTCCGTATTAGTAAAATTCAGCCATTAAAGCTTACAATAATCAACAGTCACACAAGGAAACTAAACAACAGTTTGTATGAATATACACATGAATAGCACAAAAACAATTTATTTCTTTCCCACGAAGTACAAAGCACACTAAGGCTCCCTTTCCTAAAAAACTCATTCAGGTTTTGCCTTTGTAAAATTCAGCCACTAAGGCCTGCAATACACACACAATTACAGAGATTACAGTGTTTTCCCCCATTAACACCCTTTGTTTTTTCCTCTGCATAGCACACCAAGAATTTATAGGAGTGAACTCCTAAATTTTATTACTTTGCCTCAAAGTACAAAGGACACAGGCTCTTTTATGCACAACACTCACTCAGGTTCTGTCTAAGTAAAAACCAGCCAGGGCTTACACTACTCACACGGTTACAGAGATTACACCGTTTTCCCAAATAACACTCCCTGTTTATCCTCTCTCCCTCATGTTGACACCCCCAATAACTTTAAGGGTTATTTAGGAAATAACTGTCAATGGTAGTTACCGAGTAATAATCCCCTGGGCTTGTAGCACAAATCTGTCTTGGACATAATTGCTTGGAGACAGAGTGCACTATCAGCAGATTAACAAGGTTGTCTCTGACATGTATTTGCTCTATTATGTTTCTGCCACCTGTTGAACACGTGCACAGGTTGTGCACATGTTCCAACACACTACAAGCCATCCACACCAACCTCGTAGCCCAAGCACATACCCAAAACTCAACCTTGATCCATGCACACCAAGTGGAAGGATTGGCCAGTGCCAGTGCCGCCACCAAGTTGGTCACACAGCTGACAGCCCAACGTCATCACCAACAATATGCAGCCCAGAGATACACTGTCAAGCCAGCCACAGTCGAGCCCTGATTTTCCAACATTAATCCAACATGCTACACACTCTGACAGCTCAACTTGCCTTGCACTCAAGTAGCACACCTACTACACTTCAGCTTGCTCATGGCCAAGCCCACGAAAAGCTACCATGGCACATTACCGTGCATGCTTCCCATAGCAGACACTAGCCTGCAACCTGACGGTCATGACCATAGTTCTTGCACAAGCACGAGGCCACCATCAAGCCACAACTTAGCCAAATTTTGTAAGCATGCATCACGATAGGGGCAGCATGCCCGCTGCTGTTCAAACATCACAAAGCCACCTTGCTCAGCCCATAGCATGCCTCCCTCATGCACATAAGTATGTGTGGCTGGCATGGGTACAAGATGCAACTGCATGCAGTCACCTATCTTGAGACTCAAGGGTCTAACATTTTATAAGATGATGAATTTGTCATTAAATTCCTTATGAAATATGAATAGAGCCATCAAATTTCATTGAACAATCAAAAAGGCCATTAAATAATTTGTTGACCTAGACAATCTGAGAGGGCAATTATTGGGTCAGGTTTTGCCCCCTTAATGAACACTCCAACAGTATGCAGGAATATCAGTTAGCTTAGCTGTGAAAATTCAACCCAATTTCCTAGCTGCCTCTGGACCTTTCTCTTTATTATTATTATTATTATTTAATAGCAAACTTGTCGTACCAATCACGGTGTTTCCACTATTGGGAAGAACTTTTATTTTATCTTCTCATTCAATGTCCTTGCACCCAGGATTTCAACATGAGTATCTTAGCAGCATATCTACGTCCAGGCTCGAAGTCTGAGATCGTCAAGGTATAAGTCCGGACTTGTTTACTTATGTTGTTAAATGTCTGCCGTTCTATGAAATCTAAGATATCTAAGGTACAAACTTGCAGGTCAATTTGCTAGCATCAAGGGACTATGCAAAGGAACACTCCTACGGCCGGCATTCCTGCCCATCCAATAGTATGGGAGGTTGACGTTTATACTTTTTTTTGTACAGAGTAAATACAGGTTCTCTAACTTCCCATTTGTATGCTAACCGAGACAGATCATCCAGGTTAGTATAGGTTTACATGTAGCAATTTGTTTTCTGAGCACTAGCAAATGTGCAACTGTTGGACACTCATCACCGACTTTGATCTCCAGGGGATATGTGCTTGGCTGGGCATTGTGTGTAATGTGTGGCAGCCTGTGATAGGTGAGTGTACAGTGTATGCCCTCACTCTCTCTCTCTCTCTCTCTCTCTCTCTCTCTCTCTATATATATATATATATATATATGTTTTTAATGTATTGAACAATTCATGTACCTAGTGTAAGTTATATAACTTTCAAGAAGACAAGTCATTGGGAAAGGAGGGGTTCCTGTATTCCAGTTTGTTTATGGATGCCTTTAAGTAATTGCAGTGTCAATATGTGCTGTGTTCTAAAGTTCTAGACAATCTTCTTATTGTACAGAATACAAGTCGTGGCTTTCTCCTTTTTTCAAAGGGAAGATTAAAAGGAATTGATTTCGTCAAAATCAAATAGTGGATGGCAATGGAAACTTATTGGAAAAATTTATTTACGTCTGCAGGAAAGATGCTAGTCTCAGTTTTTTGGAACCATTAGTTGGATCTAGTTTTCTTCTATAATCAGTTGTAGCATGGCTTTAGACAGGCTGCGCCCTGGAGTGAAACATATATGTTGTAGGTACATTATCTTTTCACAGTGCCAATTTGTGCAACTGATTCTGACCATGCATAATTGGAATGGTCCACATTTGTGACTTCCTTTCTATGTCCTGTTCATTTTCCAATGTCCTGAAGTGAGATGCAGTTTTCATCATTATACTCTCTGGAAAAAGACACTGGGTCACTGCATGTGGAATGTGAAGCATGTTGGAAATGGAAAAGTTGCAGATCCTGCTTAATTTTCTTCTAAACGTCTATGTGTCTTCTCAAGTAGTTAATACATGACCAATATTAGGCCAAATTTTAACAACCCCTCCCTCCTCCTAGTTCTTGGTCATGTGCTGAATGGTAGCAAATGAATAGATGTTGTGGGATCAAATCTCATTGATTTCCTTTCCTTCCTCTTCCTCAACCCTGCAAACAGCTACTGGTGCTTGAAATACTTTAACATCATCTTCAAGGATGTCAATGTCACTTTTTAAGTTTTGGTGAAGAATTGAGAAAACTATTTCAGTGCTCTGGTTGTTTTCCAGTTAGTTGCGCGCCTGACTGGGTCTCATATGAATCTTAGAAAGATGGAATCTTAAACAATAAGAATTCTGGTTAATTCACAAACAGATGGTCACTATCATTAGGTGGGCAAATTTTCTAGAGAATCTAATTAGAGAAAGTCATGTACAGTAACTAGAGAGACAATGCTACAATTGATAATGAATGGTTCACAATTATTTTTTCTGTTCTTTTTATAGTTGTGTTTTATTTTATTTTATTTTATTTATTGTTAAGTGAACTCGAATGTCAGGTAGATTTCGCTCTGTTATAATTCTTACACAATCAAGTTCAGTAACTTTCATGAATGCTTGTTCTTTAGCCATATATTCAGGCAAGTTAGAGAATCTCCAATGCTTTTATAGGGTAACTTGAATGGACAAAACAAATATTTTGAAACGTTTGAAGGAAAGAAAGAAGTAATAGAGCATGGAACTATTATCACGGATGACATGCTTTCTGTGATCTGTAGATTCTGAAGCAGGTGAATAACAATTATAATTATTTATATTTTTCAGTATATAAGCTGTGATTTCAAATCTAGAGGTTAAAGGTACTATGGCAATTTTAAGTGAGGCAGAGCTTGGTTATTTGAAAGTTCATTTTTCTTTTTCTGAAATAATAAGACAGGTTATAAATCAAGGACGGATGAATCAGTAAAGTTTCTCATTTTAAATAAAGAGAATTGCACTAGACTAAAGCAGCGTTTGGATAGTGCTGATGCATGTCCAGTGTCTGCGTTTTTCCTTCTTCTTTTTATTCTATTTGTTTTATTTTATTTTATTTTAAAGAAGGGCATTTTTGTCAGGTTCATGGGTTTCGTGTACTGTTCACAGGACCCATAAACCTCTTTTTTCACGAAAACTTTTATTAAAAGTAGGTTCTACAGCATTATTCACACATTTAAAAATTATTTTACTACAGTGTTTTTAGTTTTTAGTAAAATAAGCGGTATCTAAACGGATCTTAAATCTACTTTGAAACACTATATGCACATTCTAATTATTAAAAAAAGAGTTATGATCGCACCATTTTTCACAACTATCTTATTTGTCTTGTGAGCATTAACAATGTTGGTATTGTGCCAAGTAAGTTGGACCTGCTAAAGGACGTTCATGTGGGCAACTCTAATAAGAGAGAAAACAAGCAAGCAAATGATCTTTGTGATTTCCATTTATTGAAAAGCTTTAGAGGTTCGTCAGTTCATGAAGCTCATTGGACGAGCTTCTTGATTTAAACCTCTTTCGTTACGTGGCTAGTTTCTCGTTGTTTGCGAGAAAAAGTTAGTGTATTAACTAATTAGAAAATTTTATTAAGCACTCGTTATTACACATTTTATACACACTTTTTTGAAATAGTGTCACATGATTTCATAATTTTAACTGAAATCATGTTTTAAAATTGCCCAGTGTATACTATAAGTGTGTAATAAAGAGCGTGCGACTATCATTACTTTAAACTAATGCCCTTATTTCTAGGTTTTATTTTATTATTATTATTTTTTTATGAGAATCTTTAGGTTGTTCATTGTTTAGTAAATTTATGTACACAAGTTATAAGTGATAGATAGAATAATAATGGCAGTGGTGGGTCTATGTTATTAATTACCAGTTACAATTTGTTACATTAAGAAGTTAGGAAAAGATTATGAAATATATTATTCCGTAGGATTACTCGTCTCTTGCTAGTTGCTACCTTAACCCCTTGTGAAAAGATTAACAAATATATTTTGCTTTACATCTTAAGGAGGTGACAAATTGTGCATGGATCATAACCATAAATTTACCACCGGCAGGGAGTGGCTTGGTCCTAGGATCTTTCTTATCGCTTCACATGATACTTGATCTTGTTCAGTTGGAGTAGTGATTCTTTAACGAATATGTTGTGTTCACAATAATAGTCTTATCAAGGTTTCCGTTATACATGTTGTATTATTTATTACCGTCACATGATATGAGGTTGATGAGTCACCCCAAAAACTCATTATCATAACCATAATTTTTAGCCTAGCACTAACGTCGATCCCCATCACCATCTATCCATTAACTTCATTTTTATGGAAAGATGAAAATGGGAAAAGGAATAGCATTTCTTTCATGGCTGGTGGCACATACAGACAAGACCACGAGGCACAAGCAACCTTCAAGCTGCAGAAAACGTGGGCAGAGAGTCTGAGATTCAGAGAACCCTAACTACAGCTCATCTTTTCCACTCTCTGCTACCGAGGTCCCTACTATTATTAAAGACCTTCCAAATGCTCCAGCTGTTCCCTCACATTTATGAGTTATTTATTCATATTTACTCACTCTTCTAGACTCATCTTCCACATCCTGAGTTGTCTGCTTTCTTTCTCTCCCTCACTATAAATGTCCACTTAAAGCTCTCACCCTCCTCACTGCCTCTACAAACTCCTGAACTCACACTCAATCATTCTCATAGTTTCTTTAACATAAATTGCTACATCTTTTTGCAGCTCTGATCACCCAAGGATGAAGCTCTTCTTTGCCACCCTGCTGCTTTGTACTCTTCTCCTAAGCTCCTCTTTCTTGGAGCCTGCCATGGCAAAGTCAGGTAATTAATGAGTGTTATTCTTTTATAAATGGCCATGTTAATTTCTCTTGTAGGTTCCAAAAACACCTAGAAAATACTAAAACTTCATTTGGGGCGCCGTATCTGCACTTCATAGAAATACACCACTTTCTTTTGTTTTTCATTTTTTTGATTTTATCTTTATTTATTGACAAAGTGCATTAGTTAATGTTAAAGTTAATCGATTAACTTTTTTTTAAAGGAGTCACACAAAATTTAGTTAAATGAGCATTTGCTGATTTGTTTTAGCTATACTCACTCGATCGATTCTTCCTTAACCAATGCATTCAAGCACCCGTTAACAAAATGTACCTTTGAATCATTTGGAATATTAGACATTTCCTAGTTAGCTCTAGTCTTTTGCTTTTCATTTACTAACAGCTATTCTTATGGGTAATGTGAAGGATTCTGCACCAAGAAATGCGCAAACAGGTGCTCAAAAGCAGCGGTACAGGATCGATGCAAGAAGTATTGTGGGATATGCTGTGAGGAGTGCAAATGTGTTCCTTCAGGGACTTATGGGAACAAGCATGAGTGCCCTTGCTACAGAGACAAGAAGAATAACAAGGGCAAGCCTAAGTGCCCTTGAAATCAATTGATGGATGTCTTAAGAAATGAAATGTGTGTGTGTGAGAGAGAGAGAGGAGAGATAGGAGAGTAGTAACTACTAACTAGTACATGTAGAGTGTCGTGTGAGGTTGGTTAGGTATGCATAATAAATTCTTGGGTACAAGTTTGAGCGATATTAGTGGATCTTACTCATGTGATCATAGTGTTATAATCCAATGGACGTTGGATATCACGTGTGATATGTTTGTAGTATTCTATTTAATGTTGTTGTTGGATATTAATTATCATATTAAATTATTGTATTTTCTCTTCTTTTTTAAAGTTTGTGGAAAACTAGATGAGGATGGCTTTATTCAAAGTTTGCTTATTCTATAACGCTTGTTTCGTTGGAAAACTTTCTGTAAATATAGTTTTTCACATTTTCCGGTGTTTGGTAGTACAAAAAAAATTGGTCAACGGAAAACTATCTTTAGTCAATGGAAAATCTTAATAAAAATAAGACTTGTTTTCTATAGGTTGTTTTCCAAAAAAAAATTTTGAAAAACAATCTCTCTCTCATGGTACACTCTCTCACTCTTTCTCTCTTCCCTTTTCTTTTTCTTTCCTCACACCCTCATTGTCACTAACTCTGGTCTCCTCTCTCTCTCTCTCTCTCCATGTTTCTCTTCCCCTTTATAACACAGTTCTCTGATTAGATTTTTCTTTTTCCCCTCATTACTCAATAATTATTTCATTCATCTCTACCAACTTGCAAAGGAGAACATATTTGCAGCGGTAATTATTTCATTCTTCTCTACCAAAATCCCAATTCTTTACTTTGAATTTCAAACTTGATTTTATTTTTTTCTAAGAAATTTTTGGTTTGATAGATTGCAAGTAGTTCTTTTTTGCACATAAAAGTGCTAAAAAAATATAAAAATAAAAAATAAAAAAGAAGAAGAAAGAATGAATGAAGTAAAAGACAAAAATTTTAAACATAGTGCCTATACGGCTCTAAATTGCTTTTATATAGGATAATCTTTATAGTAAATTAATAATATTGTTATATAATAAATGATAATTGTTCAGGGGAATTGTATTTATTGGTAGATACATTATGCAGATACTATGCAATGATAATATATTACGTAGATATATTATATAAATACATAATTTCGAGTAATATTAAAGACGTGGTTGACCATAGTAGACAATTAGTGTACCAGCAAAAAGAATAGACAATTAAAAGTTATTATTATTGTACTTATTAAAGATGTATTCCTATGTCAATTTTATGTATATAGACAAATGGTTGATATATATATGTATGTATGTATGTATGTATGGACGTTACTGTCCATATATATGAGCAAGATGAGTGGTAGAGATCATGAAAATTTGACAATTAATTTTAATTGTATCTATTGTCAAAATTTTAGTATGAAAACCAAATTCTTTTATATATATATATATTGATTACATTAGTTGGTTTACATAATACACATGTTTTAAATTACACAAGAAATATAAAAAATAAAAATAAAAATTTGCATACCAAACACCAGAAAACAATCTTAAGCTTATTTTCAAGGTCGTTACCAAACACTGGAAAATGATACAGTTTTCTAGAAAATGCTCTTTGGAAAATGAACCATTTTCCAGAAAACGTTTATGCTGAAACAAACAGAGCGAATTTGTTACTCACGTGGATTAAAGGCATGTTTGGTAGACTATTATAAGCGCTGTAATGTAATAATTATTCTTATGGTTTAGTTATTCTTTAGTTTGATTATATTTTTATTACAAGGAATAATCATTCCTTATGAAAATTTATTTTTCAAAATGAGGAATAACTATTCATCTTTAAAAAGTTGTATTATCTATTCCTTAGTAAGTGCAATAATTTCAAAACTTAATATATTTCCAAATAAATAAACTTTCCATATACATCTAATAATTATAAAAATAAAAAATCATAAAAAATAACACATATCTCTCTTAAATTTAAAAATAACAATTTTTAAGGAGATATAATTGTATGATTAAGAAATTTCCTAAAATAAATGTTAAGTTTCATTCTAATGTTATAACTCACAACCAAACTAATGAATATGTTTAGTTATTATATTACAACACACTTTATTCCTAGTAATAAAGTTACAATTCCTGTCGTAATCCCCATTCAGTGTACCAAACGTACCCTAAGGTTTCAATATAACCGTCAACAAAGAATGATGTTATAAAGTGTACTAAAGTTAAACCTGAAATGGTTGTCCAACTTTCCTTTGCTTAGTAGAATTGTGGTTGTCCCTTCATTCTAAAGGTGCGTTTTGTGTGTTCCTTGGAGTAACAAAGGTACTCCTAGGCTAGTGGTTTCTTTTTTCGAGGGTTTTGGGAAACATAAAATAGTTTTGGTTAGATTCCGTTCTTTGGGGACTATGGAAGATCTAGCTTAGAATTGGAGTCGTCTCACCTTGTCTGATAGGGAGGGTCCTGGATGCAATCTAACCAATAAAGATTGCTTCTTGGATTTTTCCATTATCGCAAAGATTCTTACAAAGAGAGTTCTAAACATTGACGTTATTGCAAAAACTTTCAACCCTTTACGGAGGTCACGCAATGGTTTCAAGATTCAAAACTATACTTTTCACTTTCGACAATAAGGCTGATGTTGACAGATTTCTCTCAAGCGAACCATGAAGTTTCAATAAGCATTTGGTTGTCATGCAGCAATACGAAAAAGAAGTTCTAGTTGGTGAAGTAGTCAAATTTGACAGGGCAAGTTTTTGGGTCCAACTCCATGGCATTTCCCCACGATACATGACATTGGAAGCAGCTTTGAAAATAAGTAATGTGGTAGGAGAAGTGTCCCAACCCAAGGAATTCAAGGAAGTTGATGGTGGAAACTTTTTGCGACTCAAGGTGAAGCTAGATTTATCTCTCCCTTTATGTTGCGGTCGCCTCATCTCGTTAGAGAATGGCAAGCAAATTTAGGTAAGTTTCAAGTACGAACGATTACCGAACCTATGTTATTAGTGTGGCTGGTTAACTCATGATGACAAGGACTGCGAGATTTGGATTGATAATGAGGGCACGCTAAAGCCAGAGGATAGAAAATTTGACTCAGGTTTAAGAGCTCTGGCCTTTGTCATGACTATAAAGATTAGATTAATGACAGTCCTGGGTTTCTACTTAACAAAGAAGAAATCTGTAGCTGCTCCGTCCTACTCTTCCATGGATTTCGATAAAATAGGTCAAGCTTTGTCCAATCCTGGTGAAGCGGAGCAAGTCAGTGGCCGGAGCAGGGAGGAAGGAAACGGCTCAGGTAGCATGATCGGTCACAATCAAGAGGGTAATGCACATCCTGAAATTAATCATGTGATAAAGACTCAAACAGAATTAATGCAGAGTACAAATTGTGGCAATAAGTCAGCAATTATTCCCCAAGCCATTTTTGATAACCATCATGAAGTAGTTGATTTGCATTCAACCACAATTACAGCCTTAGTTACTACACAAGCCGTTGTTGCCCCTGATGATAAGGACTTCAATACATGGTTAAATGAAATTGATGCAGAGCTGGCAAAATTTGACAGCATTGAGGAGTCCAATTTCAACTCAAACAATATCAACCCACATGCCACAATAATTGACCAAAACCACGGCAACTTAAAAGACTCACGTGACCACCAAAAGTCGGCTAGGGATTCAAATTCAGTTGCAAAGCTTTGAGTTTTACTCATGTGGTCTCACAAAACACGTGATTTTGAACCCTCTCAAAAAAATCAAGGACTTGAGCTTTTCTCTAGTAGAAAACGTCAATACACATCCTTATCAGAATCCCTTCCAAACGCCAACAAACAATCCAGGTTGAGCATGATGACTACTCTGAAGTGGTGGAGGCTATTAATCAACTCCGCCAAATCCAATGAATTGCTTAAGTTGAAACTGCCGTGGACTGGGACAACCACGTGCAATTCTAGAGCTCACCGAGTTGGTGAAAAAATATTCTCCCTCTATACTTTCACTTATGGAGACAAGATCAAAGGACAGCCACTTAAAGAAACTTTGTTCAAAGTTACAAATAAAGAATGTTTTCATTGAGCCAAGGGTTAATATAGGTGGTGGCTTGGCATTCTATTGGAAGAATGGAATTAATCTCAAAGTATTGGATTCAACACCAACATTCATTGATGCAGCAGTTAACCTAGGAATGGATTATGCCTAGCGGTTAACGGGTTTTTATGGAAACCCAGTAACAGCCAACCGGGAACATTCTTGGGCACTATAAGACACCTCTGCCTGAAGTTGGATTTGCCATGGTTGTGTATGGGGGATTTCAATGAAATCACCAAAGTCGAAGAGAAGAAGGGGGGTGCTTTATGACAGGAACAACATATTAGAGAATTCAGGGACGCTTTGGATTTTTGTGGATTTGAGGATTTGGGTTTTGTTGGAAAACCTTTCACGTGGTTTAATAATCACTTTGATGGAGAGATGATATGGATTCAGCTGGATAGAGGGGTAGCAACTCCATCATGGACTGAATTGTTTCCAACGGTTCGACTTCACCACATTGAAGGTACATTATCTAACCATTGTCCATTGTGGTTATGTTCTGACGATGAAAATGTTAGATTTTACAAGAAATCCAGGCCTTTTCGTTTTGAGACGGTATGGTTGAAAGATGAAAGACGTGAGGGGATTGTCAAATCTGCATGGAGGGGAACCGATGGACAGGTTAATTTGCAAGGTTGATGCTTGCCGTTCGAGTTTGCAAAAATGAAGTAGGCTTTCTTTTGGCAATATTTGTCGATTGTTAGCTCAAAAAATAAAAAAATTAGCGCAAGCAGAACTCATGTCAATGGCGAGGACTAATCATGAACAAGTTTGGTCTCTAAGATGTGAGGTGTATGACCTTATGGTGAAGGAAGATTGTTTGTGGCATCAAAGATCAAGGGTTGATTGGTTGAAGAGTGGGGATATGAACACAAGCTATTTTCATAGCCGAGCAACCCAACACAATAAAAGAAATTTTATTTCCAAATTAATTTTGGATGATGGGTCAGTGGTGGTTGGTGACAAGCAGATTGGAGAGGTGTTGGTTGTTTATTTCAAGCAAATTTTCACTTCCACTTCTCCCTTAAGCTTTGAGCAAATTCTTCAAGGCATTGACACAAAGGTTACCCCATTGATGAATGCTGAATTGACTCAAGAGTACACTGCAGATGAGGTGGAACGTGCCTTAAAACAGATGAAGCCATTAACAGAACCAGGACTAGATGGTATGTTTCCAATTTTTTTCAAGTCTTGTTGGAATTTTATTGACAAGGATGTGATTGATGCTTCCCTAACAATTTTTAATTTGGGGTCCATGCCTAATAGCCTAAATCATACATTAACATCACTGATTTCAAAAACTAAATCACCTGAAAAAGCCAAGGACTTTTGCCCAATAAGCCTTTGCAATGTCCTATATAAAATTGTGTCCAAAACCATAGCCAATCGTCTAAAAAACTAATCCCCAATTTAGTTTCGGAATCACAAAGCGCTTTCATGTCAAACGGATTGATCTTAGATAACATCCTTGTAGCATTTGAAATCCTCCATCACCTCAAATCTAAGAAAAAAGGGAAAACGGGGTTAATGGACCTAAAGCATGACATGAGTAAAGCTTACGATAGAGTGGAATGGATTTTCCTAGAAAAATTGAGTTTTGATAGTAGGTGTATCTCACTTATCAGCTCTTATATTAGATCTGTTTCTTTCTCTGTTTTGGTAAATGGTGAGCCACATGGTAACTTCACCCCTAACAGAGGCCTTCATCAAGGGGACCCGTTATCACCCTATCTATTTCTATTGTGTGCAAAAGGGTTACATTCTCTCATACAACAAGCTGAAAATTCAAGTTCAATCAAAGGCATGTCTCTTTGTAGTACAGGTCCAAAGGTTTTCTGTTTGTTCTTTGCGGATGATAGCTTGCTCTTTTGTTGAGCAAATACTCAAGAGTGTGCCACTATTTTGGAGGTTTTGCAACAATATGAAGAAGCTTCAAGTTAGCAAATCAACCGAGACAAAACACAACTCTTTTTCAACCCCAATATAGATCCACACATGCAGGAAAATATCAAAAACCTCCTAGGGTTTGCGGTCACATCCAATTATGACAAATACCTCAGTCTGCCATCGTTTGTGGGTAGAGCAAAAAAACAAAACTTCAGTTACATTTGGGAACGGATTTGGCATAAAATGCAAGATTGGAAGGAAAGACTATTGTCGCAAGGTGGTAAAGAAGTGTTGATAAAAGCGGTCCTTCAAGCAATGCCCACTTTCACCATGGGATGTTTCAAAATCCCAAAGAGTTTATGCAAAGATATTGAATCTTTAATTCAGAAATTTTGGTGGAGCTACAAGGGAGATAAAAGGAAAACACACTGGGTGGGGTGGAAGAAATTGTGCAAACTGAAAGGCCAGGGGGGTTTGAGCTTCAAGGATATTGAAAATTTCAACCTTGCTATGTTAGGCAAATAGGTATGGCCATTGCTTCACAATAAAGATTCCCTTTTCTATAAGGTCTTTAAATCCAAATATTTCCCAAATTGCACTATTCTAGAGGAAGGGGTGAAATTGAATAGGTCATTTGCTTGGCAAAGTATCCTAAAAGCAAGGAGGGTAGTTCGGTTGGGTTCAAAGTGGAGGATAGGAGATGGAGAATATGTGAGGATCCGTAGGGATAAATGGCTTCCTGATTTACAAGCAAGCTATGTGATTTCGCCTCAGAAAAACTTCCCCAATAACACAAGGGTCTGTGCCCTCATTAACGAGGAAACTGGCAGGTGGTTAGAAGACCAAGTGAGAGAGGAATTTCTTCCCTACGAAGCAAAGGAAATTATCAGCATACCTCTAAGCACCACCGGCACCGAGGACAAGCTCATCTGGTCTGCCACAAGCAATGGTTGTTACTCTACCAAATCAGCTTATCATCTTCTCTCAAAGGAGGCGAAATTTTCAGAACCTGGTCCATCAAACCCGACGACACACAAACAGTTCTGGAGGCAGTTGTGGTCGCTGAATGTGCCAAATAAAATTCGGCATTTCTTATGGCGTGCTTCCAATGATTCTCTACCTATGAAGAAAAATTTGCAGAAACAGAATATCATGCCGCAATCGACTTGGGAGCATTGTGGTGATGATACTGAGGATACGATCCATGCAATCTGGGGTTGTCCGATGGTAAAAGATTCTTGGTGGGAGTTGCAACAATGTTGACCTTTCTTATGGGAAAAATTCAGGTGCTTCCGTGACTTCCTTCAAGGAATCTTTGCACAACACAATCCGAGAATGGCAGAGCTATTCGCTTATATCGGATGGAGTATTTGGTACTATTGAATAAATATATACTTTACTAGAGGTCATGTAGACACATACCTTTGGTGGAACAGATCACCAAATTGCCGGATCTTTCTCTTTGCTTGCTTTACGAACTCCTCACGATCTCCTTTGTGGAACACCTCCAAGTCGCAAGAAAGGCTACTAGAGTCTCTCCTATTTTCCACGCTCCAAATTCTAGGGAACAGTAGATGATGTCCCAGAGAGATGGCTTATTTTGAGAGAGCACTCAAAACTATACGTATGTTCACTCACTGTGTCTAACCACTATCTAACTGATGTAGGAGTATTTAAATACTAGTAGAGATTCACTTACTATCAGATATATGTGATCCCTAAAAGATCTCATCTTTTAAGTTTCAAATTGCTCCACCACTGATATTGATAACCCATATCAATATCTATTAAGTTTAAATTACCCCACTACTGATATTGATAACTCATACCAATATCAGTTAGTTTAAATTTAAACTTATTTATCAGATAATCCATGTGGACGATCCATGGGCCATGGTTTATGGGTTGGATCAAAACCAGCCCAATTTCTAACATCTCCCACTCGTCCACACTGGGTACTACAATCAAAATTGGCTCCTCTCAATCTCTTGTCCAATCCTCTCTTTATACAGAAAAATGGAGTGTGCGACCTAATGAGAAGGTGTAGGGTAGGAGTACTATATTAAGTCACCATCTAAACTAACATAGTACATCACTTATAGTATCTCGTCTATACCCCAGATTATTTGATCACACCTAATCAAGTTTCTTTAATCCCTCATGAATTCAAAACTCAAAAGCAAAACTTGATCCAATACCATATAATATGCTCATGATTATATTGAAAAACAAATTCCTCATAATCGCCCGGGCTATGAGCCATAAAATAAATGGTGTGTTCCAAATAATCTTCCCAGACACTCATGTCAATTCATTTACACTTGACCGCTTTCCTAGACATGCTCCGCGAGACTGTATATATCATGGCCCTGAGATGACATGCTAAAGTAGCGACATCAAACATTCACTTCATGACATAGTTCTAGGTCAAAAAAGGGCACATAATGGACCATATAATGGTCGACTAGGGCTCACATAGTGACGGAGTAGGGATCTTTCCAATCACTCCCTTAATTGGTTGGCTATAGCACATACAGTATAATTTGTATGCTACGGTGGAGCTCCCACTTAACTGGGCTTGTCACACTCAAACATCGTACAAATCTTAGTCCAATTGCCACAAAAGCAACCAACCTAAGTTTCTCAGCACAGTTACACATCAAGTTCCTGTCCAAGATCTCACATTTGGCTTTATTCAGGCTTCATGAAGTTGTGGATACACTTCAAGTGCGACTCCCATAAGTCTCATCTTAGCCTAGCTAAGGCGACATTCATTATATTATCTTGCACGCCTCCCTAAGCGTCAAGATGATCACTTACTTGATTTACAGAAAAAACAAAGTGATCACTATGTCTCATCCTGCTCGCTACTCAAGCACTAGGGTGATCGTCTATGTGAGTAGACCGATCTAAGCCTGGTGACATATTCTTAAATAACGTGTGCTCAGTATGCAATATCAATTACATCACAAGATGAATCAAAATGAATAACATCATTATTGCATAAAGTATGAATAAACATAAATGTCCATAAGGTATCCAAAAAACATATCAAATCCTACAAAGTCCCAAACTCCTAACATGAGCCTAAAAGGCATCTCTAGCAATGGCTTTAGTAAGTGGATCAGCCACCATCCTGCTAGTGGAGATATGTTGGAGGATCACCTCTCCTTGTGTAATAGCAAGACGAATGTAGTTATAACGAGTCTGTATGTGTTTGCTTTTGCTATGATACTTAGGATCTTTAGCATGAGACAAGGCTGCCATATTATCACAATACATCTTTACAGCTTCATCTACAAGAGATGTCACCCTTAGGCTTTGGAAAAATCTCTTTAACCAAACAGCTTCTTGTGCTGCTGCTGAACAAGCAACATACTCAGACTCCATTGTGGATAAAGCAATGCAAGACTGTTTCTTACTGCACCAAGAGATAGCTGCACCACTAAGTAGAAATGCATAACCTGTAGTGGACTTGCGCTCATCTCTATCACTGGCTCAGTCAGCATCAGAATATCCTCTCAATCTCAAATCTCCACCCTGATAGCAAAGAATGAGATCCGATGTCCCACGAAGGTATCGAAAAATCCTCTTAACTGCTTGCCAATGAATAGGTCCTGGATTACTTTGATAACGACTAACCATACCAACTGCAAAACAGATATCTGGTCGAGTACACAACATAGCATACATCAGACTTCCAACTGCACTTGCATAGGGAACTCTTGCCATTTCTCTCTTTTCCTTTTCTGATTTAGGGCAATCTTCAAGGCTTAATGTATGTCCCTTCTCAATTGGAGTGTCTATGGGTTTGGAATTATGCATACGGAATTGCTCTAAGATCATCTTTATGTAAGTTTCTTGAGACAAACCAAGAAGCTTCTTTGAGCGATCCCTGAAGATCTTAACTCCAAGCACATAATTAGCCTCTCCCATGTCCTTCATTTCAAAAATAGAGGACAACCACCTTTTGGTGGTGACAATCATCTCCATGTCATTTCCAGCCAACAAAATGTCGTCCACATACAAAGACAGGATAAGTAAACGCTTTCCTGATCGTTTGACATACACACAATGGTCTTCTTCCATCATTTCGAAACCAATCGAAATAATAGCCTTATGAAATTTGAAATACCATTGTCTAGATGCTTGCTTTAGGCCATAAATGGAACGTTTAAGGCGGCACACTTTGCGCCCTTGTTCCTTGACCTCAAAGCCAATAGGTTGATCCATATCGATCTCCTCGTCTAGTTCTCCATTGAGAAATGCAGTCTTTACATCCATTTGGAAGAGTTCCAAATCTAAATGTGCAACAATAGCCAGAATAAGGTGAATAGAGACAAATCTCACTACTGGGGAGAAAGTCTCTTCATAGTCTATCCCTTCTCTTTGGGTATAGCCTTTCGCCACGAGACGAGCCTTATATTTGTCAATCGATCCATCTGCCTTGCGCTTTATTTTTAAGACCCACTTGTTTCCAATGGTCTTGCGCCCAGGCGGAAGGTCAACCAACTCCCAAACTTGATTCTTTGCCATAGAATCCATCTTATCCCTCATGGCAACTATCCATTCATGTGAAGCAGGTGAAGCTAATGCTTCCTCATAGGAAGTAGGCTCATCAAGATCCAGTGAATCACATATAAAAGATTCCCCCTCAATCTCAAAATGACGACGGGGAATAGTTCCACGTTCACTTCTACGTACCTTGGATCCTTGTGTGTCACTATCTAGTGGTTTGCTCCCACTAGGAGCAAAATCACTCCCACTATCTTTGGCGATTTCAGGATGAAGTTGTGATTCTCCACCCTCGCCCAAAGATGGTATGACACCTTCAAGTTCTTGCAGCTCATAAAGCTGAAGATCTTGTTTTGCTTCACTGATGCTTGGAAAATCATCTTCAATGAAGTTGACATCACGAGACTCTATCTCAGTCATTCCACCATCAGAATGTTCACCATACATTACATACCCCTTTGAGCTTTTTGAATATCTTATAAAGATTTTCTTACTTGCTCTAGGGCCCAATTGCCTATACTTATGGGAAGTACTGTGAACAAAACCTGCACAACCCCAAGGCCGCAAGTTCTCCAAATTGGGTTTTACACCAGTCCATAACTCATATGGTGTTATGGGAACTGACTTAGAAGGCACACGGTTAAGGATGTAGGCAGCAGTCATCAATGCATCCCCCCAAAATGAAATTGGAAGGTTGGCTTGCACCATCATCGATCTAACCA
Organism: Quercus tomentella; assembly: GCA_028535165.1. Classification (NCBI taxonomy): domain Eukaryota; kingdom Viridiplantae; phylum Streptophyta; class Magnoliopsida; order Fagales; family Fagaceae; genus Quercus; species Quercus tomentella. Next base: position 22,526,810 of record JAPQVY010000111.1, on the reverse strand, counting down.
TCTCTAATAGAGTATGATTCCTTCTCTCTACAACACCATTTTGTTGTGGAGTACCAGGAATCGTCAATTGCCTACGTATCCCTTTTTCCTCACACAGTTCCTGAAACTGTTTAGACAAATATTCACGACCCCTATCAGTTCGAAAAACCTTTAGGTTCCTTTCTTTCTGATTCTCAACCTCTGCCACAAAGCGCTTAAAGCAATCTAATGCTTCAAAGCGATGAGAAATCAGATAGACATAACTGAAACGTGAATAGTCATCTATAAATGTGAGAAAATAAGAGGCGCCATGGCGTGCCTTAACATTCATAGGTCCACATATGTCTGAATGGACTAATTCCAAAGGATGAGTTGCCCTTGGAGCCTTACCAAAAGGCTTCCTACAGGCCTTTCCAGCTAGACAAGGTTCACACATAGGTAGGCTTACATTAGTGATAGACCCCAATAGGCATTCTCTAGCTAGTCTAGCCAATCTATCTTTTCCTATGTGTCCAAGTCTAGCATGCCACATTACAGAATCAGAAATATCATCATTATGAGCAATGAAAGAAAAAGAGGAATGATCTAAATCCAACATAAAGAAATTATTAGATAAATAACCATGTCCATACAAGGTTTTATTTAAATAAAAATCCAACTGAGGACCATCAAAACGGAAACTAAATCCAAGTCTAAGCATAGTAAGTACTGAAAATAGATTACATTGGATACCAGGTGCATGAAGCACATCATGAAGAAGTAACGTATGTCCCAGACGCAATTTGAGTTGGTAGGTTCCAACTCCTATGACTTCTTCTTGAGCTCCGTTACCCAAAATAACGTACTGTGTGCCTGTTGGTATCTTTTTGTAATCCACACACCCAACTCTATCTCTGGCTATATGTTTGGTTGCTCCTGAATCTACAATCCACCCAGGAATAGTATGAGCAACGAAAACATGTGTACAAACATAAGTAATAGCAGAGTTGTTAAGAATGGATACCTTCTTCGGCTCAGTGCACTCACGAGCGAAGTGACCCTTCTTACCACAGTTGTAGCACTTGATCTTTGCCTTGTCCTTCTTAGCACGCTTGCCCTTTTGGCGCTTTGCTATCTTGCCTTCTTTAGGCCTAAGGTTACCAGCTCCTTTGGCATTCCTCCCTTGTCTTTTGCGTTTAGGCCTGAATGCCTTCCGCTGCCCAGATTGGGCGACAAGGAAGGTGTTTTGGTGCGCCCCCATGTGCTCTGCCTCAAGCTCGAGATGATGAGAAATATCAGCAAAAGTCTTGATATTCTCACTATGTGTCAAAACAAGTTTCATTTGCCCCCAAGTAGGTTCAGGCAGTGAACGTATCACCGCTGTGACCTGTTGTTCATCAGAGAGATTATTACCAGCAGACTTTAGGTCACGGATCAATGCTGACATTGTCCTTAGATGTTCAGCTATGCTATGTTTTGAATCCATAACATATTGCTCAAACTTCAAAGTAAGAGCTCGCAACCTAGTTGCTGAAGTCCCTCCAAAGGCAATCTTAAGCTGGTTCCACATCTCTTGGGCATTTGGGTAGTTCTCAAACTCCCCAATAAGATCATTGTGCATGCTACTCAGCATAGTGAAGCGTGCACAATGATCTTTCTTAACCCAAGACTCATAGGCCTCTAAGTCACGGCGATGTTGGGCAGTATTCCCATTTTCAGGTTGCATCATCACATTGGTTAGGGTTTCGAGGACCTCTTGTTCATTAAGCAGGTATTGAATTTTTCTATGCCACATATCATAGTTGGTTCCATCTAGTTTCTCACCCTTAGTTAGATCAGCAACTACATTCTTAGTGGCCATGTTCACTACATTCATTACACAAGTTGACATTAGCACATACATTTTTAGATTTTATTTCCAAAAAATCCAACTAGACCATGATATTCCTTTCTACATAGTAAGATCGAAAATTTTGCTAAGCTCATAACCATGTGGATGATCCATGGGCCATGGTTTATGGGTTGGATCAAAACCAGCCCAATTTCTAACAGGTACAACCGGAATGCGAGGAAGTTTGGGACGGAGACATTGCCTCTGGGAAAAATTTATATCGACACTGTTCAGCGCCTTCAGGAATTTCACATGGCTCAGGATCTACCTCAGATGCATGAAGCAGCACCTCACGTAACCTACTGGCTACCACCCCCTCCATCTTTTTATAAAATCAATTGTGATGGTGCAACCAGGGGCGGAGCTACTTGTATGAGTGGGGGGCCCACCCCCCCAAAATTTTAAAAATACTTTAATACTATATATAACTATTTAACATTTTAATTATTAGCCTACAAAAATGGGACTTGGCCCTCCCAAATGTTTGAGCTAGTTCAATGATGTTCTTAAAAAAGTTTTCCAATTGATCTAGTAGTTATAGAGAATATATTTTTTTTTTCCTCACATTTATTTTTTATTGTAAAATGTGTTTTTGTGTCTATTAAAGTCTTGGATCTTTCATATCTTTGAATACTTCATTAGTTCAATTGAAATTTTTTTACTCACTTTGGTAAACAATTTGGTAACTTATATTAAAAATGAAAATTTTAAGGATTCACTATGAAAGATACTAAATTATATGTGTGTATGGATGTATGTGTTTATGCGTGTTTATGAAAGTTTGTATAAACTAATAAATTAGTATCATAAGTTGGCCCCCCCAAACAAAAATTTCTGGCTACGCCCCTGGGTGCAACGTTCCATGATTTTGTCTCGGCGGGGCTAGGTGTGATGGTACGAGATTCAAACGACAGGGTCATCGCTCTCCCTCCAACAGTAGAAGCCTTGGAAGCCTTGGCCTGCAGGAAGGTTGTCTCTTTTGCCATTGATTTAGACCTCCAGGACATTGCGTTTGAAGGCGACTCAGAGGTTATCTTCAAACATCTCAGCTCTGATCAACCAAGCATGGCTGCCTTTGGTCACATAGTTGAAGATGCATGCTCTCTAGCAGCGACGTTGAGGAGTTTTTCTTTTTCACACATCAAGCGCAAGGGTAACATGGTGGCAGATAAACTCGCTAAACTAGCAAAGTTCTTGTATGAACCCAAAATATGGCTAGAGGACATTCATAGTGATGCAGCTATTTTTGTAATTTCTGACAGAAATTTTCTGTCCTAGTAATGAATTTCCACAATTGGTTTCTCAAAAGTTAAACCTAGTGAGATTCTCATTAAAAAAAATAAAATAAAAAAGTGAAATTTTACATCCTGCATGACATTTTCAAACTTCATATCATTATGTTATATATTCATTCAAGCACAAACTATACGTGATTTAGAGCATGTCTTTTTAAATAAATGAATAACTCAAGGAAAATTGGCATATCAATTAAGTTAAATTTTGGTTTGTTTAAATTTAACATAGGGTGTTTGCTACTTAGCAATAGAGACCACGATAATGAATTTGAAATTTGAAATTTGAAATATTATTATTAAACTTTGAAAAATTTTCAATTAAACTTTGAGATGCATGCTTGTTATCCAAGGGCAGTTTGATACATTTAGGGACTTAAGGTGAAAAATGAAATTGAGGCCTTTTATATATTTAAATATGCATGACTTAAAAAAAATTATATATTATTTAAATTCTATTATCTTATTTTAAATGCAAAATTATTACTAATTAACATGAACCATGTAGAAATTTTTTATAGAAAGTCTATAGACACAAAAAATTTGACAAAACTTTTCACACATATTGATGTGATAAAATGATAGATTAGTGGTAGAGTGATGTTAGTGGTGGACCTAGGTGAGAACTAGTAAAAATTTGTCAACTCAACTATTGTGAAAAATGTTGTGATTTTTTTTTATTTGTGTATTGCTATTTTTTTTTAGAAGTGCTACATCCATAATATAACTTGTGGGAGCATTTTTTGCTTCAAGGAAACTCATGTACTCCTAGGCAAATTTTGCTTGTCCCACATTGGAAAGATATCTTTCCTCCTTCTACCTTATAAGGAAATTTTGCCATCAATAACAACCTTTAACAACTTGTTACTTAATATTTGTTGTAAAAGTGTTGTGAAAATTTTTGTGAAAGTAGCATTTTTATCTCTTTTTTTTTTTTTTTTTTTTTTTTTTTTTTTCATTTGATAAAAAATATTATTTTGTTTATTAACTAATATTTGGGCTTAATTAAATTAAAATTTAAAACCTTTTTTTATAATTGGGGCTTTAAGCAATTGCATCCATTATATTTAGTGTTAAGCCGGCACTGTTGATATCTAGAATATAAGGGTATAACTATATAAGAGAAAAGAGGAGGAATAAAGGTTACAAGAGTTTGTATGGAGAAATATAGCGGTGCTTTCTTCTATAGGGAAATGTACTTTTTATTTATCGATGAAAACAAAAGAATTCATCCAAAAAATGGTTCAAAGACTAATAACCACATGAAAGAGTAAAATAAAATACAAAGAATGTGTATATTTACTATCATCCAAGTCCAAAAGTGATTAAAAAACTAATAATGTCTTTCATGACCAAAAGAAAATTAAAAACAAAATGATAACAACAAATAATTAACAAGATAATTGTCGGGGACGTTTTTGCGACAAGGGCCAAAAATGTGATATTAGTCCAAATCTCCCATTGGGTTCTTTAGAAGTGTTTATTGTGGAGAATCAAGCCCAAAATTCCAAATGTATAATTAAAAAAAGGCTAATGGTGCTTTGACAAGAGAGAATCAAAATGCTAACAATAAAAGTGCAGAAAAAGCATAAAAATATAACAGGTCTGAAACTTCGACTCACAGTCACCGAGAGAAGGAAATTGAGAGAGGTTGTGAGGAAGAGAGGGAAGGTTCCCTTGTACCCATATTTCCACCTCTTAGGTTCAGAATTGTGAGAATGTTTTTTGGCTCAGTGGGCATTTGCTCTCAAGTTTCAGCTCTATAGGGAAAACGTGGTTTAACAGGTTTAAAACTTCGGCCCACAGTCACCAAGAAGAGGAAATTGAGAGAGGTTGTGAGGAAGAGAGGGAAGATTCCCCTGTACCCATATTTCCACCCCTAAACTTCGGAATGTGAGATTGTTGACTGGCTAAATGGGATTTTGCTTTAAAGTTTTAGATATGTGGGTAGATCGTGGTTCAACAGGTCTAAAACTTCGATCCATAGTCACTGAGAAGAGGAAATTGAGAGAGGTTGTGAGGAAGAGATAAATGATTCTCCTGTACTCATATTTCCACCCCCAAACTTCGGAATTGTGAGATTGTTGACTGGCTGAATGAGCTTTTACTCTGAATTTTCAGGTATGTGGTTAGAACGTGGTTAGTTGATTTTGAATCTGATTGGAGCTTTTTGTATTGAACTCGGAGTGAACTAAGTGACTGTTTTTGGTTAATAGAAGAGGCTTTGAACCCTAAGGTATGAATCAAAGAAGTTATGGTCAAATTTGATTTAATTGGATAAAAGGGATGCCTTGCTTTTTGCATAATTTGGGAAATAAAGTAGCCTAAATTCATGGGCTGATGTTTCCTAGACATGGCAGGTCCTTGGAGATCGCATTTGGTTGTTGCAGCAGACCAGGCCAGCCACTTAGGGTCAGCCATGTGTTTTATGCAAAAAGGGGTATAGTAGAAAAGTTAGGCCACAGTCACCCAGAGCATAAAAACTGTTTTGGGGTGGAAATTTCGGGTACAAGATCTCCTCTATAAGCCTAAGGTGCTACTAGTGTCCCTTGCCCACTCGGTAGCACGTATGTGTTGGGCTTATGCAAAAGGTCAGAAAGGAATTGACTCATACCCTTCAAACCACACTTCCTCAATTTCCCCTAATAAGTCACATGGGCTTGCGCCATGCTTAATAAAATAAAATATAATACATGAATTGAGCCCATAAGGAAGTCGGGCTTGTAAAAAAATGTGTCGCGAAATTGGGTATCAACAATAATCAATGACAAGGTGCTAAGGAGAAAATTCCTAAAGTATACCCTTCTATAAGAAGTGCATTTATCCATTGTGGGGGCCAATTAATCAGGAAATACTATCAAGGCCATACCAGCTGAGCCTAAAGCCCAATCCGAGGACGTTAGTCCATCCGAGGAGGCCCAAATAAGACTGTGAAACGAGCAAGGCTAAGAGAGGAATAAAGACAACATGAGATGAGTCCAATAAGTGTCCGAGGATAAAAGTGTTCTCGGCAGCTTGTAACCGAGGTGAATTTGAGTGTCATACCATCACCGACTTACTTCAGAGTTACACTACAGCAAAGGAAGGGATATTGGACCAGGGGAAAGATGGGGGAGGCAAACAAATATCTGTAAAGCTGCTACCTCCACATTAAATGCCTTCCAACCAACTCTCTGGCCGCATTAATGTGGAGGTGATGCCTGAACAGTGATAAAGCAGTCTTACAGCTACTGATTGAGGTTTCCAGGAAGTGTTGGATGGGATAGGAAGGGATCCCCCAAATTCAGTCTACACGTGTGTGGCGAAGATGAGACCAAGATGGCAATATATAACATGGAAGAATGCATTGAGAGAAAAGGAGGGGAACTTGTAAACAAGTAGGACTAAGAGGAAAACCTTGTAAAACGAAGAACTGAAAACTTATTTTTAAGGAGAAATTGATCATTATATTAGGGGGATCCATTTGTAAATGTCGAATTGGATCGTTTTTCTTTTGGGATTAGTCTAGTTCTTTGACATCCACGCTCTACAAATTTATTGTTTGGGCCTTTAACGTCCTAATCTAATCACAGATCTAGGACCGCTACAAATCAAGTCCTTACAATTGGCGCCGTCTGTGGGGAGAGCTTGATCTAGGCCAAAGGAAATTCGGTTGCAACGTTTACAATGGAGGAAGCAGGTCCACACCAGATAGCAGCTGGGCTGCACCAGATAGATGCTAACCCGCGCTAAGCAGAGTCAAGGGGCTCCCAGCATGGCAATCCATGCCGGAGCCTCGAAAGGAGAGAGGGTCGTGAGGGAAGTGCACGCACGACTCATACCAGCAAGAGTCAGTCTCGAGGGAAGAGTCATGTCTCCCATGAAAAGAACGATAGAGACATGCAACATGAAATTGACGAATTGAGAAGAGAGTTGCGTCATGCTCGACAAAGATGTTCGCCGCCCAGCTCCGGGTCTTCCTCCGAGGAGACGGATGGTGCTAGTTATAGACAAAGATCCAGAACCCCGCCCAGTGAGACTTTTACCTATGAAGAGGAGTACCACTGGCAACGTAAGCACAAAAGTCCGCCGAGTAGGGGCTTGGGGAATAATGCCATGAATAAAGCTCTAAACCAAGTTTCCAAGTCACCCTTCACTAGGAATATTGAGGATGCGAATCTTCCTCGACGATTTCATCAGCTTACATTTACCCCATATAATGACCGGACAGACCCGGTAGAACACGTTAGCCATTTCAGCCAAAAGATGACTATCTATTCCAGAGACGAAGCTTTGATGTGTAAGGTCTTTCCATCAAGTTTGGGCCCGGTGGCGATGAGGTGGTTTAACGGTTTAAGGGCTAATTCTATTGATTCCTTCAAGAAACTTACCCGGACTTTTGGCGCTCGCTTTATTACCTGCAGCAGGGTTCCCAGGCCTTTGGGTCTTTGCTGTCTATGTCCATGCGAGAGGGTGAGACTCTTAAAGCTTATTCGGACAGATACTGGGAGATGTTTAATGAGATAGAGGGAGAGCATGACGATGTGGCTATAAGTACATTCAAGGTTGGTCTTCCAGCCGAGCACGATTTGAGGAAATCTTTAACTGGTAAACCTGTCACCAGTGTGCATCAACTGATGGATAGGATTGACAAGTACAAAAGAGTTGAAAAAGACCAATTGCAGGGAAAAGGAAAGGCCAAGGTAATCCCTCAAGAGAGGAGGGATTTCAGATTGGACCAGTACAACAATAACCGGCCTCGGAAGAATTTTGTTGGGCAGTCAGATTCTGCCAACATCCAGGAGGTTCATGCTGTGTTTCGAGAACCTGCGCAGCAGGTATTGGAGAAGATCAGGAATGAACCATTTTTTAAGTAGCCCAATAAGATGGCAGGAGATCCTGCGAGACGTAACTTGAATCTCTATTGCCACTACCACCAAGACCACGGACACACAACGGAGGACTGTAAGAATTTATGGGACCATCTGAAGCAATTAGTCTAAGAAGGAAAGTTGAAGCATCTACTGCACAACTCCGGTGGCCGAGCTGGCCGGCAGGTTCGGAGATGCGGGGCGATGCTTCCTCGAGACTCCCCCTTGGAACGATCAATGTTATTTTTGCTGCCCCGGGGAGGACTGGGTCATGCCCTTCCAGGGTACTATCAGTATCACGATCTCCAGCCGAGGAGTGTGGCTCAGCGTCTAAAAGAGCCAAAACGGACGCTCCATTGGTGTTGGGCTTTTCAGACGAGGACAAAGTGGGAACCATCCAGCCACATGACGATGCTCTGGTAGTTACGCTGAGAATAGGCGGGTACGATGTGAGAAGGGTAATGGTTGACCAGGGCAGTGCTGTTGATGTAATGTACCCAGACTTATACAACGGGCTAGGTTTGAAACCTGAACACTTGACGACTTACAGTTCACCTCTGATGAGCTTTGAGGGAAGAATGGTCGTCCTAAAGCGTCAGATAAGGCTACCTGTGCAGGCCGGTACGGATGTGGTGGAGGTGGACTTCATCGTTGTAGACGTCTTCTCGCCGTACACGGCTATTTTGGGCCGACCTTGGCTCCATACCCTGGATGCGATCTCCTCTACCCTGCACCAGAAGGTAAAGTACCCATCCGGGGGTCGAGTTTTGGAGATAGTGGGAAGCCAGGTTGTAGCTCGGCAGTGCCTAGTAGCGGCTATCCAGCATCGGCCGGAGGTAGAGACCTCGGCTACTGCCGATAATGGTTTATAGCAGTTAAAAGCCCCAGCATTACCCTCAAATGGACTGGTCGACGAGGTAAAGTGTGAAGATTTGGAGAGGGTAATTGTTTCTAATGATCCGGATCAATTTTTCCAGCTTGGGGCTAAATTGCCTTCACAAGAAAAGGAGCAGCTGGTCAAGTTCCTCAGAGAGAACATCGACGTGTTCGCCTGGAGTCCATATGAAGCACCGGGTATAGATCCGAGCTTCATCTGTCATTAACTCAATGTGAATCCTTCCATTGTTTCGAAGAGACAGCCTCTTCGGCGACCATCAAAGGAGCACGCCGAAGCTGTTAGAGGTGAGGTGGCCAAGCAAAGCAGGCCGGTGCTATAAAAGAAGTTTTTTACCCTCAATGACTAGCTAATACAATGGTGGTGAAAAAGAAGACTCGGAAATGGCGAGTGTGCGTGGACTACACGGACCTAAATAAGGCTTGTCCTAAGGATCCTTTTCCTATGCCAAAGATAGACCAGTTGGTAGATGAGACAGTCGGTCATCCTCGGATGAGTTTTTTGGACGCATTCCAAGGATATCATCAGATACCGTTAGTAGTGGATGACCAAAAAAAGACAGCTTTCGTCACACCCATCGGAAACTATCATTATAAAGTGATGCCCTTTGGGTTGAAAAATGCGGGGTCTACTTACCAACGTATGATGACTAAAATGTTCGAACCACAGCTAGGCAGGAACATTGAAGTCTATATTGATGATATGGTGGTAAAGAGTAAGGTGGTGTCCAAGCATGTGGAAGATCTTACAAATATTTTTGAAATCCTAAGAAAGCATAAGCTACGCCTGAATGCCTCAAAGTGTTCCTTTGGTGTGAGTTCTGGAAAATTCTTGGGGTATATGGTGACTCATAGGGGAATTGAGGTGAACCCAGACCAAATGAAGGCCATTCACGGTTTACAAGCACCTCGGAATCCGAAGGAAGTGCAGAAACTGACAAGAATGACTGCCGCATTAAACAGATTTATCTCCAGGTCAGCTGATAGGTGCAGACCTTTCTTTCACCTATTGCACAAATGGAAAGGATTTGAGTGGATCGAGGAATGCGTTGTAGCATTTCAGCAGTTAAAAGAGTATCTATCTCGGCCGCCTATTATGTCCAGCCCTAAGGTGGACGAAGTCCTGTTTGCCTACTTGGCGGTGGCCCCTCATGCTGTGAGTTTTGTTTTGATACGAGAGGACAGTGGCGTTCAAAGGCCAGTTTACTATGTAAGCAAGTCACTTCATGAGGCCGAGGTGAGATACCACTCGTTAGAAAAGGCCATCTTGGCAATAGTGCATGCAACTCGCAAGCTCCCACATTACTTTCAGGCGCACATCGTAGTGGTCCTAACTCAGCTACCCCTCAAATCCATACTCAGAAGTGCAGACTATACGGGGAGGATTGCTAAGTGGGGCACGATCCTAGGAGCTTTCGACATCAAGTATATGCCCCGCACTTCCGTGAAAGGCCAGGTCCTCGCCGATTTAGTAGCGGAGTTCGCCGAGCTCCTAAAAGAAGTTGAGATGAAGCAATATGACATGGATGAAAAATCGGTTGGCCTAATTTCCACACAGGGCGATCCGTCTTGGAAAGTATATGTAGATGGTGTAGCAAATCAACAGGGAGCAGGAGTAGGGCTAGTCCTGGTATCCCCTGAAAAGATCATCATTGAGAAATCCTTAAGACTGGGATTCTCAGCCACAAACAATGAAGCAGAATATGAAACTTTGTTGATGGGGATGAGTATGGTCCAGAAAATGGGAGGAAAAGTAGTGGAAGTGTTCTCGGATTCAAGACTGATAGTCGGCCAGGTGAGAGGAGAATTGGAAGCCCGAGATGTAAGAATGCAAGAATATTTGAGCCAAGTTAGGCGTGTACAAGCAAAATTTCAATCTTTTGATTTGTCGCATATTCCCAGGGGTGAAAATACTCACGCCGATTCCTTGGCGACCCTTGCCACCTCTTCGGCACGGAATTTTCCCAGGGTGATAATCGTTGAGGATTTGTGCACTCCCACGCTAGCAGGGAGTGATATGCTTCAAATCCATCAAGTTAACCTAGCGTCGAGCTGGATGGACCCCATAATGAAATTCCTCGAGAGTGATACCTTGCCTGAAGAGAAAGTAGAAGCAGAGAAAATACGAATGAAAGCTCCTTAGTTTTGGTTATCCGAGGACAAAAAGTTGTATAAGCGTTCCTTTTCTGGGCCGTATCTGCTTTGTATACACCCCGAGATGTCAGAGTCACTATTAGAGGAGTTGCATGAAGGAATTTGTGGTAGCCACACGGGGGGAAAGTCCCTATCTCACAAGGCCTTAACTCAGGGATACTGGTGGCCGAATATGTAGAAGGAGGCGCAGAAGTATGTCAGAAAGTGTGACCAATGTCAAAGATTCGCTCCTAGCATCCACCAGCCGGGAGGAATTCTTAATCCCCTCTCTAGCCCTTGGCCATTCGCTTAGTGGGGCTTAGATATCGTAGGTCCTTTTCCTAAGGCGTCAGGAAACAAAAGGTATCTGCTGGTCGGCACAGAATTTATTTCACTAAATGGGTCGAGACTGAGCCTTTGGCTAACATCAAAGACGTTGATGTTAAGAGGTTTATCTGGAAGAACATCGTGACGCGGTTTGGAACTCCACATACTCTTATCTCGGATAATAGCCTGCAATTTGATAGTAAAGCCTTCAGGAAATACTGTTCAGACTTGGGTATTAAGAATAGATATTCCACTCCGGTCTATCCTCAAGGGAACGGGCAAACTGAAGCCGTTAACAAAGTTATCGTAAATGGACTTAAAAAGAGGTTAGATGATGCGAAAGGAAAATGGGTGGAGGAATTGCCTCACGTCCTTTGGACGTATCGAACAACGCCCCGAAAGTCAACAGGAGAGACTCCTTTTTCAATGACATATGGAGCTGAGGCCGTCATCCCTCTGGAAACCGGTTTCCCAACGTTTAGGACTAGTACATTTACCTCAGATGGTAATGACGGGCTGTTAGAAAAAAGTTTAGATTTGATCGAAGAGCGAAGGGAGAATGCAATGGTTCAATTGACTTATTACCAGCATAAACTTAAGCAAGGTTATGATACTAATGTAAAGTTAAGACTGTTAGCTATAGGAGACCTGGTGTTGAGGAAAGTTCTGGGAAACACTAAGAATCCAGCTTAGGGAAAATTGGAGCCTAATTGGGAAGGACCTTATCGAATTACTTCAGTAGCCGAGATAGGGGCCTATTACCTGGAAGACCTAGATGAAAGAGCTGTACTCCATCCTTGGAATGTAAACAATCTCAGGTGGTATTATTATTAATAAAAGTAATCTAGTTTGAATTCTCTTTAATTTATGCCAGCCATATACCATGTGTTTTCACCTCTATGAAGTATTAAACAGAAACTAAGTTATGTCAGGTCCTCGGACCACAAACTTAGTGGAAATTAATACCCTATGACATCTATGAAGTATTAAACAGAAACTAAGTTATGTCAGGTCCTCGGACCGCAAATTTAGTGGAAATTAATATCCTATGACATTTATGAAGTATTAAACAGAAACTAAGTTATGTCAGGTCCTCGGATCACAAACTTAGTGGAAATTAATACCGTATGACATCTATGAAGTATTAAACAGAAACTAAGTTATGTCAGGTCCTCGGACCACAAACTTAGTGGAAATTAATACCCTATGATATTCACTGAAGTATTAAGCAAAAGCCTTTGAACACCATCTAATGTGCATTTGAAGTACTGTGGATCCAACTTTATCCAACTCTTGAACATTCTCTAAGGTTCTAATTGATTACAAAGAATACGTATATATCCAAAATGACTCCCTGAGACCTTATAGTATTAATGTTTATCACCCATTTTTAATCGCCAATTGTTAATATTTATAAGTTATTTTCTCTCTTACAAACAAAAGATAGTCAAAATGAGCCCATTCAAATTAAGATAACATAGTGAGCAAGTACAAAAATAAGATAAAACGGCAACAACAATAAGCAAGTAAACATAAATAGTCTCACAAAAGTCCTAACCAAATTACAAAGTAAGTCCTATTTTTTCAACTTAATTTGGAGTTTTGGAGCTTGTTTGGCTGATTTGTCTTCCTCCGTGGTGGAGACTCCCTCTTTATCCTTAGTAACTCCACCAGCAGGCATGACTGTGGAAGCCAAATCTTGTTGAAAGCCCGAAGAGGCCGTCTCTGCCTCAGAAGCAGCTGTAGTCTTGTCCAAGGAGGCTTCTGGAGGGTCATTACTCTCTTTAGCTGTTTCTGGTTGGCTAGGAGGGGGAAGATGTGGAGGCAAAACATCCTCCATAGGATTGATAGTTGAGGGAGTATCTTCAGCTTGACTGGATGGAGGAGCTGAGGCACGGATTGCTTCAGGGTAAAACACGTTCTCTGGCCTCCTTAACTCGGATGAAGCCTCAATCCCAGCTCGGTTAAGGGCTTCATCCCAGGTTCGGACATAGTAGATGCGACACACCATTGGCACCTCTGCCCTTAGTGTCTCCTCCGTCTCAGCCACACTGAGGTCATAGCCTTTCTGCTCGGCTTCATTCATTGCCTGTTCGGCCTCGGCTTTCGCTCTCTCAGCTTCCTCCCTGGACTTTTCAGCTTGCTCCCTCAGCTTTTGGGTTTCCACCAAGTGCTTCTTAAAGACTGCGACTTGCTCCCGGGCAGCTTTCAGTTCTGCATTTGTTTCGCATAAGCGCTTTCCCTGATCCTCGGCTTGCTTTTGATAGCCTTCCAAGGCCAAGTCAGCGCTCTTGCGAGCTTGCTCCTCAGCAAGTAGTTTCTTCTTCGCAGCCGCCAATTCTTGCTCGGAAGTTTTCAAAGTTTGTACAGCCGACGCCCGTTTCTTCTTTTCATTGTCTAGCTGACTGTAGCAGATATTGAGCATCTCATCCAGCTTAAACGTATTTTAAGTAACCTAAAAAGGAAGAGAATAACACTATAGTCAGTAAAAAAGTATATACCAGTGAGGAATGATCACAAAAAGAAAAAGAAAGAAGTTTGCACTATACCATGGCCAAATATATTTTATTATTGAGGATGAGCTCATTCTTCCTCGCGTTCTTTATTTCGGCCATATCTTTTGGGAGCAACAAAGCCTCCTCTATAGCCGAGGCTATGTGACACCCAACGCCACCGTTGAAATCCCTAATAGATGCATCATCTCGTAGGGGCTCCCCACCGTGCATAGGTTCTGGCAACCATGCTTGTGGCTCAGGAAGTTGAATGTCAGACCTCTCCTGGTCTCGCTGAGTCAGGTGGCTAGTTTTTTGCTGCTTTGCAGCTCGCTGGGCATCCTCTTCGCGGGTCGGATGGGACTTGCCTGCATCCACCACATCCTTCCCCTTCTGCTCCTTGCGCCTTTTTAACTCGGCAGCATCGGCTTTGACTGGCGGGGGAGGTTGGTGAGGAGCAGGAGGAGGAGACTTGGTGGGAATAGAAGGAATCTAGGATTGTGTTGATTTTGCTGGCACATTCTTCCCAGGCTGATTCTCAATCAACTCCTGCAAACTTCTTTGGGGCTTCTTCTGTACTCCCATCTCGTCAGGTTCTTCCTCGGAGTGTATAGGTTGATCAAAAATCCCAAAATCTTCCGAGGAGTCTGAGAGTTCTACAACTTCTTCCTCTTCTTCCTCTTCTTCTTCGTCTCCCTCTTTCTCTTCTACTTCCTCTCCTCTGAAGGCAGGCTGGGATGAAAAGGCTCCTGTTGAGATTGCGGCCACAAAAAGGGGCTCGGTGCGGGGTGTATCCTGGGGAAGTGGAATACCTTTTGGGATGATGAATCCCTTGTAGCCAACGCTAATACATTGAAGCCGACGATCTCGGGCTCTGATCACGCACTTCGGCGCTTGGAAAGCAGACGAGAGGGGGTGTAGCCGAGGATTAAATGGGCTGCCCGGAGTTGGCCGTTAGCTTCGTTCACGTATATCTCGGCCTTCAGTACCCTATCCAAGCTCGCTTGGTTTACTAATTTGAGGTTGGGCTTGGTGAAACGTCTATCTGCAAAACCATTGAATTGAAATGAAGCGTCATTAGGGATAAGAATACTAAGACTCAAAAAAAAAAAAAAAAAAAACACGTATGAACTGAACATTATAGATCTAAGACTGCATTCCCACCTGGTGTTCCTTCCTCCATGGGGCATGGCAGACCGTCATGCCATTCCCCGGAGAAGATAAGGAAATCCTCCTTTAGGTTCTTGTTTGAGGTGGGTAGGCACTGAATCAACCTCACCTCGGGATATCTCGACTTGAGATAATACCCCTGCCCCTTCAAATTGTGGAGGTTGTACACCCAGTTCACATCGTGATGGGTCAGGTTTAGGTCCATTCTCTCGTTCAAAGCCTCTATGCTTCCCAGGACCCTAAACATGTTTGGGGCACACTGAGTTGGGGATAACCTAAAGAACCTAAGGTAGTTCCTAGTAATCTTACCCATGGGGATGGTCATCCCGGCTTCTATGAAGGCAATCATGGGAATAACCACTTCCCCAGTTTTTCTAGCATCAAACCATTCCCCTTGGGCTGCATACCTCATACCCACTGTTGAGGGAATCTTATACTTAGAGCGGAAATTTCTCATACCTTCCTCGGACTCAACTAGACTATGAAACTTACCCTCATTTTTCCCCATTTTCCTAAAGGATTTTAATAGAGAAATTAGCGAGTTTAAAATGAAAGTGGTAAAGGTTTTGAGAAAACTTACAGGTTTGGAAGAGGGTCCTCGGACAAATTTCTAGTATTTGTAGATGCACGGAGAGAGGAAAGATAAAGAGTCAGGTTCGATGTACGAGCTCTAGGATTATGAGATTGCGAAAAGTAAGCAAGAGAGAGATGATTTGAAAAGCTATTTATAGTGACCCATAAATTGCAGGCGGGAAAACTCCCGCTCATGAAACGAGGAAAACCCTCCACCATTGGATTCACATTGTACCATTGAACGTGGGGGACAAGGGCGTTACCAAAATTTAATATTGGCACGTTCAAGGCGCCTAAGTGTCAGGAACGTGCCTTGGGCAGGTGAAGAGACATATGAAAAGTCAGAAATACAGGATAGGGTCCCAAGCAAAATCAGCCGAGAATATCAAAATCATCCTTCCTCCCGAGGAGTCGAAAGGTAAGATTTTGAGGGGCTATTGTGGGGGCCAATTAATCAGGAAATACTATCAAAGCCATGCCAACTGAGCCTAAAGCCCAATCCGAGGACGTTAGTCCATCCGAGGAGGCCCAAATAAGACTGTGAAACAAGCAAGGCTAAGAGAGGAATAAAGACAACATGAGATGAGTCCAATAAGTGTCCGAGGATAAAAATGTTCTCGACAGCTTGTAGCCGAAGTGAATTTGAGTGTCATACCATCACCGACTTACTTCAGAATTGCACCACAACAAAGGAAGGGATATTGGACCAGGGGAAAGACGGGGGAGGCAAACAAATATCTGTAAAGCTGCTACCTCCACATTAAATGCCTTCCAACCAACTCTCTGGCCGCATTAATGTGGAGGTGATGTCTGAACAGTGATAAAGCAGTCTTACAGCTACTGATTGAGATTTCCAGGAAGTGTTGGATGGGATAGGAAGGGATCCCCCAAATTCAGCCTACACGTGTGTGGCGAAGATGAGACCAAGATGGCAGTATATAACATGGAAGAATGCATTGAGAGAAAATGAGGGGAACTTGTAAACAAGTAGGACTAAGAGGAAAACCTTGTAAAACGAAGAACTGAAAACTTATTTTTAAGGAGAAATTGATCATTATATTAGGGGGATCCATCTGTAAATGTCGAATTGGATCATTTTTCTTTTGGGATTAGTCTAGTTCTTTGACATCCACGCTCTACAAATTTATTGTTTGGGCCTTTAACGTCCTAATCTAATCACGGATCTAGGACCGCTACAAATCAAGTCCTTACATCCATAAAAGAAGGCATCACCATATTTTTCCATACTATCCCTTGTAGCAATTCTCCTCTCTCTCTCTCTCTCTCTCTCTCTCTCTCTCTCTCAGTAACCTTCAATTCTAAATAACTCCACACTTGAATCTCAAATTTTTATTGTATTTGTTAATTTGTAATTTTTAACTATGCTCATTTTTGTTAATTATTAATTGTGTTGGTCAATTGGTGATTTTGATGCGGTGGAAGGCTTGACCGATTGTTTTTTGGTTGTTAGTTTTTAAATTTTCTTTGAAGAAGTAAAAAAAAAAAACATGTGCTTAACATTTCATCATTTTTTTTTTTTTTTTTGGTGGGAGACACTAAAAAAACCAATTTTGATTACAAATTCTCAAAACACTCTAAGAAAAATAATTTGTAAACACAAAACCTAAAATAACAAACCAATCATATCAATGTTTCTAATTTTCATTGGGTTTGATATACTTGCTTATTTTATAATATTAAAAAAAAAAAAAAAAAAGATATACTAGCTTAATTATTTGAAAAATAAATTAGACAAAATTGCAGCTAAAAAAGAATTGTTATGTTCACAACAAATTCTTAGTGGTAGGTTGTTACTAATTGTTATTAGTAGGCAAAAAAGTAATTTCAGTAGTGAGTTCAAATTAGAATTAGGAACAGCTTACATCTAAGATTTATTGTGAAAGTGTTGTAAAAATGTTGTGGATGTTTTATATATGAAAGTATAAAAAAACTGCATAAAAAATAGTACAAAATAAAGAAAAAAAATGAAAAACCCAGCTAAACCAACAATTGGTAACCGAAATTTTTTTTTAAAAAAAAATGTTTTGATTAAAAAACGATTAGAGGGAAATAATATTCAAAATATTTCAAAACTACCATCAAGAAGAAAATGAAACGAAACAAAACAAAACAAAATGACGTCGTAGTTGTATATTACTGGCTGCCTTACCCTTTGCCCTTCTCCAAAATCACTGTTTCCCTTTGAAAGCATTTTCAATATTCCAATAGTATAGAGAGAGAGAGAGAGAGAGAGAGAGAGAGAGAGAGAGAGAGAGAGAGAGAGAGAGAGAGAGAGAGAGAGAGAGAGAGAGAGAGAGAGAGGGTTTTGCCCAATTTCCAACAATGGAGCACCCTAAAGTTCAAGAGGTATCTCTCTCTTTTCTCTTTCTCTCAATCTCTATATCTATGTTTATGTGTAGGCATAGGATTGATGGTGTTGGTGTCGGTGATGGGTTGGGTTGGGTTGGATTTTTTTTAACCCACCATGGTGGGTTGGGTAGAAAAAACTTCTTAACTTGACCCATGCACACCCCTAAATACAAGCATAGACATAGTAGCAATATCAAATACAAGCATGGACATAGCAATGGTGCTAGTGCTGTAGTAATGGTCCCACTCTCTAGATTATCAAAAAAAAGTCCCTTTCTTTCCCACTATTGTGAAAATATTCCCACTAACGTAAGATTAAAGAAGAGAGAAGAAAATAATAGACACAAGGTTTTATGTGGTTTAGCAATTGCCTACATTTTACAGGCGGTTACAGAGAAAGTTCCACTATAAAATAAGGAGATTACAATAGTAGCACACTAGTACTCTCACAAGACTCAGCAAGCCCCAAATACACACTTGGCTCTCACACACCAAGAATAGAGCACCCTATTGTATTTGCACTAGTCTTGTAGAACTACACTTTCTCACACACAATACAAATTCAACAATTGCTTGAAAATAGTATACTTGTATACTAGCTAGCAAGGGTTGGTTGTGTCATGGTATACAAGTTCAATTCCAAGTAGGACATAAGGTACGTTTGGTACATTGAATGTAAATTACATTAAGAATAATAATCTTTATAACTGGGAATAGAAGACATTGTAAAGGAATAACTATTATTATCTATAAGTTTGGTTGTTACATATAGAAAACTTATAAAAGATGATGTATAAGGAAACTTTATATTTTTGAATTAAAAGCTATCATATGCACTAAGGAATAACTATTACATCCATTTTAAAGAAGAATGACTATTCTTCAATTTAAAAAATAGTTATTCCAATGTAATAATTAATCCATGTAATAAAGATATAACCAAATGATCAAATTGCTATTATACACGAATAACTATTCCATTATAAGAGTTATTATAGTACTAAACGTATCTTTAATGTATTGTTGCTCACTGCTAACACAATCCTAGTTTAAATAGGATTCGGTCTTGGATTTTTTTTTTTTTTTTCAAAATAACATCAATTTTAAAACAATTTTGTTAGTTAGTATTGTTTTCAAACTATTTAGGAAACTAACATCTCGAGTCTTTTAGACCCAAGTTCATTGTAGCAAATCGAGTATGGAGGAATCGATTTCCAGTGGAACTCGAGTCTGTGGGAAGTGATTTCCAATGGAACTCGAGTATTAGATACTCGAGTTCCTGGTTTGCAAAAATAAAAAAGAGAAAAACAGAGGAAAATGACCTTTGCCTGAGGAATCACACGTTCATGGGTTTAGTCCAAGCTTGGGTTCGTGGGTTTCGCCATTTGGGTTTGTGGGTTCATTGCCAAGTTCGTGGGTTTTGGGTTTTGTTGCTTGGGTTCGCTACCTGGGTTTGCCGGTTCGTGGGTTCACTGCTGGGTTCATCGATTGGGTTTGTGGTTTCTGTTTTCAGTGTTTTGATCTCTTTTTTTAAGTGTTTTGCTGACTATGGTTGTCGTGGATTTTTTTTTTTTTTAGAGGGAGAAGAGGAAGAAGAAGAGACTGAGGTGTTTCGTCGACTGTGGTTGTTGTGGATTTCAGAGGGAGAAGAGGAAGAAGAAGAGACTAAGGTTTCTTGGGGTTTATTTTGTGGAAATAGAGTGTTTAATACTTGAGTTCCTTGTGAATTTTAATATAAATCAAGTCTGTGATACTCGATTTGCTACAATAAACTCAAATCTTTCAACCTTGAGATATTAGTTTGCTAAATAGTTTAGAAACGATACTAACTAACAAAATTGTTTGAAAATTGGTATTATTTTGAAAAAAATCCCTCTGGTCTCTGTTGTTTAATTAAAAAAAAAAAAGGGTCAAATACATCTTGACCAAGAAGCCACCGACTCATCGCCCACTAATCCTCCTTGACACTTTGTCCCTCAACCAAAAGATCTTTCCCCTTTCTTTGTGGCTGCAGCTTATACACATCCACAACCATAAGTGTGTCCACTTCACCCAGCTTCATAAAAGTAAAACCAATCTCTCTCTCTCTCTCTGTGTCTATCTCCAATGGCAGAAAATGTAGCTCTACCTCTTCTACTCCCAAACCCACCACACTCAAGACCCATATTCCCCAACAACCACCACACCCAGCACCACCCTCCATTACCTTCACCACCACCACCACCCATATCCCCTATTATCCAAGACCTCCTTCTTCTCCAAAACCCCAAGACTTCCTCACGCTCAGAGACCAACGCTCGGTCCCCAGTCCCCAGAACCCGCAACCGCATCGGCAAGTCTCGTGACCCCAACCGTGGCAAGCCCTGGTCCCACCGCCGCCTCTCCCTCAAAGGTCAGAAAATTCTTCAAACTCTCATGGACCCACTTTTTGATTCTGCTAAACTAAATGAAGTTCTGCTTCAATTGTTTGAGCCATCATCTCAAGAGAGAGTTTTTTCTAGTGTGGAGTCCTTGTCTTTTGATGTGTCGGGTATAATAAAGGGTTTAAGGTTTAACAAGAAACATGACTTGGCTTTGAGTGTGTTTGAGTGGGTTCGGAATCATAAAGATTGT
Organism: Quercus tomentella; assembly: GCA_028535165.1. Lineage (NCBI taxonomy): Eukaryota > Viridiplantae > Streptophyta > Magnoliopsida > Fagales > Fagaceae > Quercus > Quercus tomentella. The sequence continues at coordinate 22,506,247 of JAPQVY010000111.1, read as the reverse complement.
AAATTGATTTTGAATGGCTCTATTGTTGCTGTGGTTATTGGTATTCTTGGCAAACAAGGTAGGGTTTCGGCTGCCAAGTCTTTGCTTCACAATTTACAAAAAGATGGGCTTGATATTGATGTTTATGTTTATACTTCTTTGATAAGTGCTTGTTCTAGTAATGAGAGGTATAAAGAGGCCGTGATGCTTTTTAAGAAAATGGAGGAAGAGGGATGTAAACCTACTTTGATAACTTATAATGTGATTTTGAATGTGTATGGGAAAATGAGTACGCCCTGGAATAAGATTATGGATGTTGTTGATGGCATGAAGAATGCTGGGATTGCCCCTGATTTGTATACTTATAATACGCTTATAAGTTGTTGTTGCCGTGGCTCTTTGTATGAAGAAGCAGCTGCGCTTTTTGAGGAGATGAAATCAAGAGGGTTTACACCGGATAAGGTTACTTATAATGCGTTTTTGGATGTTTATGGAAAGTCTAGGCGGCCAAAGGAAGCCATGGAGGTGTTGAGAGAGATGGAGTTGAATGGGTTTGCTCCTAGCATTGTGACTTACAATTCATTGATATCGGCATATGCTAGAGATGGTCTGTTGGACGAAGCAATGGATCTTAAAAATCAAATGGTGGAGAGAGGGATTAAGCCTGATGTAATCACATACACCACCCTTTTGTCTGGATTTGAGAAATCTGGGAAGGATGAGTCTGCGATGAAGGTTTTTAAGGAGATGGAAAGTGCTGGGTGCAAACCAAATATCTGCACCTTTAATGCCCTTATTAAGATGTATGGTAACCGTGGAATGTTTGAAGAAATGATGAAGGTCTTTGAAGAGATTGGTCATTGTAGTTGTACCCCTGATATTGTTACTTGGAATACTCTTCTGGCAGTGTTTGGGCAAAACGGAATGGACTCAGAAGTATCAGGAGTGTTTAAGGAAATGAAGAGGGCGGGGTTTGTGCCTGAAAGGGACACCTTCAACACCTTAATCAGTGCATACAGCAGGTGTGGTTCTTTTGACCAAGCCATGGCTGTTTATAAGAGAATGCTGGAAGCAGGGGTTGCTCCAGACCTTTCCACCTACAATGCTGTTTTGGCTGCACTTGCCCGGGGAGGACTTTGGGAACAGTCCGAGAAAGTACTTGCTGAAATGAAGGATGCTCAGTGTAAACCCAATGAGCTGACACATAGTTCTTTGCTTCATGCTTATGCCAACGGCAAGGAGACTGGACGTATGTGTGCTTTGGCAGAAGAGATATATTCTGGTGCAATTGAACCCCATCCTGTGCTTTTGAAGACCCTTGTTTTAGTAAATAGTAAAAGTGACCTTCTAACAGAGACAGAGCGTGCTTTCTTGGAGTTGAGTAAAAGAGGGTTTTCACCTGACATAACTGCTCTAAATGCCATGGTTTCTATATATGGCAGGAGGCAGATGGTTACCAAAACAAATGAGATTTTGACTTTCATGAATGAGAGTGGGTTCACTCTGAGCTTGACAACTTACAATAGTTTGATGTATATGTACAGCCGCTCCGAAAACTTTGAGCGAGCAGAAGAAACTTTGAGGGAACTTTTGGAAAAAGGAATAAAGCCTGACATAATTTCATATAATACTGTTATTTATGCCTACTGTAGAAATGGTCGGATGAGGGAGGCTTCACGGATATTCTCGGAAATGAAGGATTCTGGCATTGTTCCAGACGTGGTCACTTATAATACCTTTGTTGCTAGCTATGCTGCTGATTCCATGTTCCCGGATGCCATTGATGTGGTTCGATTCATGATAAAGCACGGATGTAAACCAAACCAGAACACATACAATTCCATTGTAGATTCTTACTGTAAGCACAATCGTCACGATGAGGCAAGCATGTTTGTTAACAACCTTCATAAGCTTGATCCACATGTTTCCAAGGCAGAAGAATTTAGGTTATCAGAACGTATAAGAAATAAATGGTCTTAGAAAATTCTCCTTTTTGAATGGATGACAGTTTGTGCCTTGTTTTTTAGCTTCTTACACTCTAATCGATCCAGTCCTTTGTTCTCTCTTTTCATGCCCGTGTTATATATAGTTTGGGCAGGGAGATGAGCAGAAATCGAATGGTGTTGTACATGATTATGTTCTTTCTCTGGGAGCTTAAAAGAAAGATTTGATTCTCGACATTTAAGGCTGGCCATGTACATTGTATAAATCAGATGACAGAAGAAAAGGAGGGGAGTTGAGTAAATTTTAAGTTATGTATGATTTCCGACATAGCATTGAATTGAAAAACAATATGTACAGTTAACCTCTGGTTGCAAGAAGAAATTCTTTGTTTTATTCTAATAGTTCTGACAAAGTTTTGGGCTGTAATTTATCATGTTTAAGGATGATTGTTTATGTGAATTTAATGTTAATGAGAAATAGATTAAAAAAAATGATGTAGTATTGACAATTGGGCTTAGATTAAAATTATCAACTGATATTTAATCATGTGAAAGATAGAATTAATCTTGGTATTCTTCTTGTTCTGGTTTAATATATATATATATATATATATATATATATATATATATATATTTTAATTTTTAATTTTTAATATATGAGTAATAGAAATTCATTTAACAAATGCATAAATAAAGCGCTATCCTAGTACACGGGATGTATATAAATATTGCAGAGAAAAGCAACAAGGAACAGAGAGAAAAACTTAACAACTGAAAAGAAGTCATCTAAAAAGTCCATGAAGGTAGTCATGGAGAAATGATAGGAATTGGAAGTCTACTTGTATAACTGTATAAGGCCTTGAGAAAGAGAAACTTAAAATGTGGCAAAGGTAACTCCTTTCCCTCAAAAGAGCAACAATTCTTCTCAATGATTCCGCTCTTCCTTAATACATCACATGAGGTATGAAGGAGCTATCATCCTGCAGAGAATGTGGTAAGAGAGTAAATTCTTTTGCTTTATTATTCTGTTAGTACATACACTCTGCAGTTAGAAGTTCTTTTCTGGGCAATTATTGTTGCTGTTATATTTGCAGACTGCTACATCATCAGACTTCTGAATGTTTTGTTTTTTCCTGTCATGCTTATTTGGATTTTGGAGCCATGCAGGGGATAAATTGATTCAAAAGCCAGAAATGTTGTGTTCTGTGGCTAGTGACTGCAAGAAATGCTTACAGCAGGATGTTAGATACGAGTTAGCATGATTAGAAATGGTTGTAATCATACTTTCTAAGAGTTCATGACACAAGTATCTGCCTGCCTTAGAGGATTTTGTTAATTCCAGAAAATTTTCCATTTCACGGGGATATAATTCTGTTAGATAAATCTGTATCTGAAATGTTGGGCATTTTCTTGGATTATTCAAGTCATTTTTGTATTTTATCATTTGACATTCACTATTGGTGCATTTTTAGAGCATTTGCTTCTTGTTGATTTTATCCCTGATGAATATGGAATTTCTAATTCTTTCTTGTTCAGATAATGGTTCACTGATATCCAGAAAATGCCAACAACAAATATGGGCATATATAATACTGCTGGTTTTGTCACCTTTGATGATTTCGACCAGTTGACGTCTGTTCATGTTAACTCTAGGGATGAACTTTTTCTAGCAAGTGGGTACTCAAGAAATGTTGCATTGTTTTTGTATGACATAAACAGTGGAAGACGCTTACAGGTGTTCACTGATATGCATCGAGAGCATATTAATGTTGTGAAGTTTGCCAACTATTCTCCCTCACTTTTTGCTATACTGCTTGCTTCAAGCTCTAGGGGAAATGTATGTGACGGTTTGCTTTTTCTCCAGATGATCATTATCTTCTTGTGTCAGCTGTGGACAAAAGAATTCATCCAAAAAATGGCTCAAACACTAATAACGACATGAAAGAGTAAAATAAAATACAAAGAATGTGTATATTTACTATCATCCAAGTCCAAAAGTGATTCAAAAAAACTAATAATGTCTTTCATGACCAAAAGAAAATTAAAAACAAAATGATAACAACAAATAATTAACAAGATACTCAATGACAAGGTGCTAAGGAGAAAATTCCTAAAGTATACACTTCTATAAGATTAAGGAGTGCATTTATCCATAGAAGAAGGCATTTCCATATTTTTCCATACTATTTCCTGTGGCAATTCTTTTTTTGTTTACTGAATTCTTTTTCTTTTTTTCTCTTAGACTCTCTTAGTAAACTTCAATTCTAAATAACTCCACACCTGACTCTCAAATTTTTATTGTATTTGTTAATTTGTAATTTTTAATTATGCTCATCTTTGTTAATTATTAATTGTGTTGGGCAGTTGGTAATTTCATTGCGGTGGAAGGCTTGACTGATTGTTTTTTTTTTTTGGTTGGTTTTTAAATTTTCTTTGCAGAGAAGAAGGATCGAGTAAAAAAAAAAAAACATGTGCTTAACATTTCATCAAAATTTTTTTTTTTGGTGGGAGACACTAAAAAAACCAATTTTGATTACAAATTCTCAAAACACTCTAAAAAATAATAATTTGTAAACACAACCTAAAATAACATACCAATTGTATCAACGTTTCTAATTTTCATTGGGTTTGATATACTTACTTATTTTCTAATAAAAAAAAATATGCTAGCTTAATTATTTGAAAAATAAATTAGACAAAATTGCAACTAAAAGAGAATTGTTATATTTACAAAAAATCCTTAGTGGTAGGTTGTAACTAGCTATTATTAGAAGGTAAAAAAATAATTTCAATAATGAATTTAAATTAGAACTAGAAATAACTTACATTTAAGATTTATTGTGGGTATCAAAAAGATTTACTTTGAAAATGTTATAAAATTGTTATAAACGTTTTATATATATGAAAGTATAAAAAAACTGCATAAACAAATAGTACAAAATAAAGAAAAAAACAGAAAAAGAAAAACCCAGCTAAACCAACAATTGGTAACAGGAAAGACAAAAAGAAAAGAAAAGAAGAAGTTTTGATTAAAAAACGATTTAGAGGGAAATAATATTCAAAATGTTTTAAAAGTTAAAACCACCAGCACCACCAAAAAGAAAACGAAAGGAAACAAAACAAAACGACGTCGTAGTTGTATATTAGCCTTCGCCCTTTGCCCTTCTCCCAAAATCACCATTTCCCTCTCACTCTCACTCTCACTCTCCTTCTCCTTCTACATACATACATCTGAAAGCATTTTCAATATTCCAATAGTATCGAGAGAGAGATAGAGAGAGATCTTGCCCAATTTCCAACAATGGAGCACCCTAAAGTTCAAGAGGTATCTCTCTCTCTCGATCTCGATCTCTATATCTATGTTTATGTGGTTGATTTGATTGTGTTGGTGTTGGTGTTGGTGTTGCGCAGATTATAGAGAAGCAAGTGCTGACGGTGGCGAAGGCCATGGAGGACAAGCTAGACGAGGAGATCTCAGCACTGGATCGCCTTGACCTCGACGATCTGGAGGTGCTCAGAGAAAGGAGGCTTCAGCAGATGAAGAAGATGGCCGAGAAGCGGAGCCGTTGGATCTCCCTCGGCCACGGCGAGTACACCGAGATCTTCTCCGAGAAGGACTTCTTCTCCACCGTCAAGGCCAGCGATCGCGTCGTCTGCCACTTCTACCGCGAAAACTGGCCCTGCAAGGTCCTTTTCCTCATATATTTTTTTATTCATTCTTTTTTCACTTCAATTCTACATTACATTGTCCTTTAAACTTTAATATTTGATTATAACAAAAAAAAAAAAGAAATCTTAATTATGCGATAATTAATGAGACGAGCATGTGAACTTAAAAGTAGAGTCTAACAAAAATTGAAGAAACTTTGTTAATTGCTGAATTTGAAATTTAAGAGACATTGCAACTGATCTCAGACTTTATGATGGGAAAATGTGCGATTTACCAATGACTAAATAAATTTTATTGAAAGAGATGATTACTTCATGTTCAAAATGAATTATTACAACATATCAAACCAAAAAACACAAAGTGAGTGTTGGAACAATAAAATAAGGTTACAATGTGGGTTCTGGTTAGTTAAATCAGTAAATTTTCTTATTGCCAAATAAGAGATTTGGGGTTTTGAATCTTGCCTTTACCAAAAACTGATTGGTGTTTTGGTATGATGGTAGCGAATGTAATTATTATGGAGCGGATGCGGTAAGTTGAAATTCTATTGTGTAAATCAAAAAAAGAAAGAAAGTGTAAAACGCCTTGCGGGAGGCCAATTTAAACAATGTGTGGATTAATAGTGTGACTGTTATATTCTCTCCATACTAGCCACATCAAACATAGCAAAGTAATATTTTAAACCTCTGAAGAGTTTCCTGAACCAATATCTTTACTCAAACAATAGGATAGCTACTATTGAGGGCACCACCCATTGAACCCCAAACACCCTAAAAACTTCATTTCACAAAGCATAAGCAGTCTCACAATGAAGCAACAAGTGGTTTATAGACAGAGACCCTCTTGGTGAGGTTATCATAGGTAATAATCTGATGTAAGACATCTTACCCCAAGCTGCAGTTTGGACAAAGGACATCCTCTTTGGGGCCTTAACACACCATATACTCTTCATATGGAATGAAGAGGCATTAGTACCTCTAAGAGCCTAGTAAGAATGAACATCAGACTTTGCCACTGCCTTTGCAATCTATCACCTTCCTCCTCCCTAGGCACCTGTGAATAAAAAAGACCTAAAAAGGAATTTGCCTACTTTAATTCCCAATGCAATTTACATTATTTATTTAATTTTTTTAAAGGAAGGATAATAATAGCAATGTGGTTAATTAGAATATGGTATATTTGACATGTTGTCTAGTTCACATTTTATTGTTGAAACTTGAAAGAATTGAAATTTGATGACTAGTGAGCTCGTATATGAAGGGACCTTACTGGAAGGTAGGTTTCGATCTAAGAAAAGCACAATTTGTTGTTATATTTATAAAATGGCAGTGAATATGGATTACGTAAATGTATGTGTATATATGAATTTGAAGAGAGTGGAATCTATGATACTGTATAGAGTTTGGAAAGATTTAAACCTTTAAAAGTGCAGCTAGTGAACTATGTCTTACTCTCAGTCTTGTTTTAAGATGCCATGCTTTTAAATGGATACAAGCAAAAAGACTATGTTAACAAGCTCATATATGATAATGGCTCTAAAAATTTAAAGGATGTTGACCTTGTTAATAGACTGACTGAGCAAAATACTTGGTTATTTGTTTAGAGTCTGTTTGTTTTAGCTTAAAACGTTAGCTTATTTTCGTTGCTAACTTATGTACTGCTTTTAAAAACCTTTCTTTTATACAGTTTTTTTTTAAAACCAAAATAATCTTATCCAAACACACTCTTACGTAGAATTTTTTTTGATACTTTTAAACCTTACATTAAAATGATTGCATTGTGGGGAATATTTTCCTTTCAATTCATTCCATGTTCACCCTTTTGGAAAGTATTGCTTTGTACTGGGTCCTCTTAACTCTTTGATACTTTGGTTCTGTAATTCATATAATAATGCACAGTCACATTAGATAATGTTGTAATGCTGTTTAAACATCTTCATATTCTTTCTTATTATTTATAAAAAAAGAATTGTGGTATGTTTTGGAATGGAGTGCAGTCTCTATATCTTGCATCCTCAACCAAAATTTCCTTAGGAATGAGCATATTATACATGGCCTTGAGCCTTGGCTGCTAAAGGTTGGGGTGGGTATTTGGTAGGCCTTTGACATGGGATAGAATTGGGACTTATCTATGTGTGCTTGTGGTTGGTCCGGGCTTTGGAGAATTTGAGAATCTAGGGTTAAGGTTCATGAACAACTTGGGGGTTGGTGGGGAAATAGGTAATATTATATCTAGGATTGCACAAAAGGTGAGAAGTCAAGAAACTAAGATCGCATCTACCCACAAGCTGTGAACAGGAATGTGAATAGTGATAGAATCCTAGGAGAAGAGAAAATGTTGGGGGGGGGGGGGGGAATGCCAAGGTCTAACAAGATTCAATATTTGAAAATTTTTTCCATTAATCAACTCAATCTATTCTTTGAATACATTGGGCCCAAATATATTGGAACTCTTTCTTGTACTAGTAGCATTAGGATTAGGAAAAGCCCATTTGGAGCCAAACTTTGTCCTTGGGATTACTAATTTGAAATGGTAAAGCAAAACAAATAAGGTATTAAAAGACTAACTTATTCTCAAATCTTACCAATCAAGAAGAGTACATGTCATTATGCTTTGGTATTGATGATGATGCATTCTAATTGGTACATGTGACAAACGTGTAATTAGTCAATGAGTGCTAGCTCAAATGACAATTCTTTTCTTAATAATGGGACGAAGGGTAAGGTTGTAGATATGAGACTAATGGGGTGCATGCATAACTTACCAATAAAAAACATATAGTTAAGATTGAAATCTTGGTATGTTGATGCATTGCCTGTTCATGTCAATATTTCCAATGTAGTTAAAGTCTCCTTGTCTGTTGTGTTTCTTAATGTTAGATATGGACAACATGAAAGTAGGATGGCCATTGGCCGATGGCATTTATCCGACCAACATGACCTGATCCAACCCACATCAACACGACCCCCACACTATTAATAGTTAAAATATATATGTACTTAAAATTTGTTAGTTTGATTTTTATTTTTTGTTATTGTTAGACTTAGTTTTGATAAAATTGGAATTTAGGCTTAATTGTGTAGATTCTAATAATTTATTGAATAATGAGTTTAAATAGTTGAATTAAAACCTTTTTTTTTTTGTTGGGTCTGACAAAATGGCTTCAACCTGACAACCCAACTTGATCCTTGGGTTGGATTAGGGATTTCTCAACTTGAGTAGTTTGGGATGGGTTGAAAAATACCTCAAACCCAACCCAAATCCTACCCGTGTACACCCTATCTAAAACATCCAGGTGTCCACTTTGGTTTCCATTAAAATTTTGATGGATTTGAGGAGAGTTTTTTATTCCTTTCAAGTGCAAGTATACTGTTTATTCTTATCTCCGTAAAGAGGTTTAGATGGGTTACCTTTTGTTTTTTTGAGGCGATGGAATCTTGGAAAGAGAACTGTGCCAACCTTGCCCCTTTCTATTCATTGAAGTACTGAATAAGTTTCCTGTGGCATTGATATCTTGAGATACATTTGAGATATAGGGGGAGCCATTTATGTTTACAGTTCATTTGCAGGTTATGGACAAGCACCTGAGTATTCTGGCAAAGCAGCATTTAGAGACACGTTTTGTGAAAATCCATGCTGAAAAAAGTCCATTCTTGGCCGAGAAGCTCAAGATCATTGTTCTTCCAACCCTTGCCCTCATAAAGAATGCCAAAGTTGACGACTATGTGGTATGATGGTGGAAAATGCACATACTTTTTACCGAACCCTCATTTATATTCTTATATGATTATTCTGGTCTTGGGGGCTTTCACGACGTTAGCATTACAATGTCCAATATGATGTGTATCAGGTGGGATTTGATCAGCTTGGTGGGACGGATGAGTTCAGCACAGAGGAACTGGAGGAAAGGTTGGCTAAATCCCAAGTTATCTCTTTTGAGGGTGAATCATCACTAAATGCATCTAGATCTGGTTCACAAGCCAGGAGTGTCAGGCAAAGCACAAAGGCAGACTCATCAGATTCAGAGTAAGCCTGTGTTGCTGCAGATTGTGATCTAATTTTAGTCATTTGGATCACCACCCTTATTTTATGTTAATAGAGATGAATATTTGATGGCTACCATAAGGAGTGGCCTGGTGTTTTGGAGTTGTGTAATCAAAATTTTAGATGTAACCCTACTATATGTAAAATTCATGCTATCTTCGTTGAAATTATCCTTTGGTATTGGAGTGGTATCAGTCCTTGTACTAATGCAATTTCGTAATCTTTTGAAAAAGATGTCTTCCTTATTAGTGAAGTTTTGAAGTTATCTTGTAGTTTCCAATTCGTACACTTTACTGTTATGATTTTCTAAATCTAATAGTATATAGATTACTATGTTATTTAATATTAAATAACATGACAATCTATACCTCCTAAGATTTGTAAAAATTAATCTAAACAATGAAATTGATTGATTTCAGAGGATCTCTTTTGTCAGTTTGGTACTCCTCTCATTAAAGACCTAGTTGCAAGGCACATAGTTTGGACCTGTCAATCTCATCAAAGCCACAAGCCAACATTCAATATCTTTTTTTATTTTATTTTTATGATAAATAACATTGCATAAACTTGCTGATCCATACGGACCATACCTTCAATACTTGTAATTCTTCATAAGTGTAACATTTATTATGAAAAAAACGTAGTTTTCTACCGTGGGATTTCTTTCTATTCAGCCTTCCTCGTAAAATTAGTCCCACATTAATTATTAAAGAGAAAAATGTAAACCATATATTTATTATAAAATTTACCATTCTTTCCAATTATCTTTCATTGTTGAGCTGTCAAGTCATTCGTAGTTTACATGACAATGTAGGATTAATAATCTCCCACTTCGGTTAAAAAAGTCAAGAAATTATTATTTATTTATTTTTTTTTTGAGAAGGAAGAAATTACTTAAAATAATTGGGTTATTTATTTATTTATTTTTTTCTTGTGGTAAATCCAGGTAACATTAAGGAGTAGAATCAACAACAACAGAATTTAGATGACTACGCCTCTCATAATACAGACCTATATTGTTATAAAATAAAAGCAAACATAAGTTCACAGGGAGGACTATCAAAATACATAATATCCTGATCTAGAGTTGAACCTTTTTGGCCAAAGCATCAGCACACTTATTTGCTTCATGGAAGTAATGACTCATCTTCACTTGAGGAATTTGGCTAATGAGGGTCTTGCAATCCAAGGTATGAGAAGCATGATGTAAACTACTACTATATTCCTCAATTATCCAACCAAACACAGTTTTAGCATCTATTTCAATTTCCACTGCACCAAGATTCAATTTTTACACATTATTAACCCTTCCCTTAGAACCTATAGCTCTGTATCAACACTGGTAAAGACCCCAATAGAATGAGTGAAGCCTTTTATTCAACTTAACCTAGCCAATTTCAGGTTTATCTCACTTGACCTTTAAAATTATGACCAATTTCAGGTTTATCTCACTTGACCTTTAAAATTATGACGTGCTTCCTTTTAACCAGTTTAGTTCGAGAGGCACAGTACATAAACTCACTAGCCACAGCCCAAAACCTCCCTGTATAATGATAATGCTAATACAATTGAAATGAGAATGGGGTTGTTAATTTATAATGATACTTGCTTCTTCTTTTGTTTTTTTTTGTTTTTGTTGTTTTGGTAATTAAGTAGTGATATTTGTTTCTTATTGTGTAAGAACAGAGATAAGAAATGAAAAATACCTTATTCCAGTACCCGCAAGAAGTTTCTACCTAGAACAACTACTCAACTACATTTTACAACACGTGCAAACAAAAATCAGCTACACAAAAATACATTCACTTATCTAAAGCCAAATAATGATGATGATGATGATGATGATGATGATGATGATGATGATGATGATGATGATGATGATGATAATAATAATAATAATAATAATAATAATAATAATAATAATAATAATAATAATAAATAGTGAGAGTGTAAGAGTAAATTGATAAAATAATTAAGGATTTTACTAACATGTGTTCTTAGGACATATATTAGTAAATCATTTTAGGAAATTTTTTATGAAAAAATGAAAAAGTGATTAACTGTCTTGACAGTTTTTTCAATTTCCCATGAAAACTTTTTAAAAATAGATGGTTAATGTATACCCTTAGGGCATACATTAATCGAACCTAGGTATTAAAATGAGGTCAATCAAAAGTCAAAATTGTTCCATTATATATATATATATATATATATATATATATATATATATATATATAAAGTGATTTTCTATCCATAAAGAATGAAGGCAAGCTAAATACAGTAATAAGAAAGTAATAATCAACAAAGAAGTCCACAAATCACATAAATTTAAGTTAAAAATAATAATAACCAAAAATTCAGAAGTGATTATTATTCATTGAAATTTAAATTCTTTCTTCTAGAGTTATTATAAAACACATATCTGTACTATCAAATTATCTATCTCACATCATTAAACACAATCCGAAGTTCCCAATACTAATCCAATAACTATTAAATAGAGTTATGTTAGGACTGTGTTTATTGTAAATCTACTTGTATTTTCTAGTTTCTTTACCAATAAAATAAAATTTTATAAGAAGTCTTGGAACTTTGGGAGAATGGAAATCCTATCAATAAGATACGTAGCATAGAGACGTAAAAAAATAGATGTGTTTTACCTTTGCAGATAATTACCTTGAGTCCTTCACTTTCTATAAACTATTAAACTCTACTCACTCTCATTCCTCACTTTCACTCTCTTCGGATTCACTCACCACACAAAGATGCCGAGTCCACGCATTCTCGTTCTCTCATTTATGGCTCTGCTCCTCTTCTCCTCACTCTCTCGAACCCTCTCCAAACCCAGCGAAGTTGATGAAGACCTGTCATCCCTCGAAAAACTGGAGAGCAAAAGCGAACACACCCTCACTTCTGCTCCGGATCATATCAAAGACGAGCTTTATGAGGAGGAGGAGGAGGAGGATGACGATGAGTTCATGGAACATCCCCGTGCCGATCCCGATGAATGGGACTACCAGGATCCGTACAGGCATGGTCCTCCTTGGTGAAGTTTATGTAGTAGTAGTGTAGTCAAAGTTAAATTATATCCCTTTTTTTGCTAAACAGTTAAATTATATCCCTTGGACGATATTGGAGTGGTATTAATAATACAGTATGTAATTTATTAGTAGAGTTTCGAAGTTATATTGTGGGTACAGCGATTTTGTGTTTGCTATTTATTCTTTATTTTTTTTTTTTTTTTGAGTGAAGTTTGCTATTTATTCAATGTTGGGACGTTTGATGTTATTGATGTTGGGATGTTTGATGTTATTTTAGTTCTTATTGCAACGCATATAGTAGTTTGGACCTCTCAATCTCATTATAAAGCCATATAAAAGCTGATCCATACATTCAATACTTAGTTATTAATTCATCTATTCTTATATAATTCAATGGTTGGGATAATTTCGACCCTAAACAACTATTGAAACATAATTGAATTACAAGATTTTTGGCCATACTTTTAATACTTTGCATATTTATTTGGGAATAGTATTCTAATGTTGACTTTCTATTAAGTCTTTCAATACCTTCTCCTCCCCCCCCCCCCCCCCCCAAAAAGTGTCTTTCAATAGAAATTCAATACCTTCTCAAAAAAAAAAAAGGTCTTTCAATAGAAAGTCTTTCTCTTAAAACTGAATCCATAGTCCATATATGCTAATCACATTTTTCTTTCATCTTTGAGATGTTTTGACTTTTGAGATGTAATGTCATTGTTAGTTTACATGAGTCAGACGATTGAGGAGTGATCACTTCCTTGAGTCACATGACAATTGAGGAGTAATCACTTCCTTAAGTTAATTGGGCTTAGAAACTAGTAATTAATTGAGTAGCATATATTTTTCTAAATATATTTATTGTTTATTATGTCATGGTTTAACTAATATCTTAGGAAATATGTTTGTCAAAATAAAATGCAAATTTTTTTTTTATTGAGTTTAAAATAATTTTATAAGTTTAAATGTTACTATTTTCTCTAAAGAGCTTTTTCTCGTACATGATTATCCATCTTCTTTGCCCTCCTAATTCTGCATTTTCTATTTTTTTTTTTTTTCAATTACAAAGATTGTGGAGGAACAAATTTTGCTCTTTTTTGCCTTTTTTTTTTTTTTTTTTTTCCAATCACAAGATTGTGGAAGAACAAAAGTAATTTCAACTATTAGTTTTTCGGAAAGTGTGAGAGAGAGATTGATGATAGATTATGCCAATGGTTTACTGTTGGACAAAGTTTAGCTACAAAATTGGTTGTAGCCTAATAGATTATGCCAATAGTTTACTGTTGGACAAAATTTAGCTACAAAATTGGTTGTAACCTTAAACTACAACTTTACTCAATATCTTTTTATTGGAGGTGATTTTTGACAAATTCATCATTGGATTACATCTTCTTCTTATATCCTCCATGCTTGCAAAATTTCTAGAAAATTAAAGATCAATAGCTATGTCATCAATAAATTGTTTAAGTTGCAAGTTTTTATAGTTTAAAATTATGCATAAAATATAAACTTATAGATCATATAGTTAATAATATCCGATTGACATAAAATTTGACATGTGTATTAAGAGCGTAAAGAATATGCAATTCAATTGTTAGATTTTCAAAATATGTAGTAATGTTTATTTTATTGAGTAAGATTGTAACCCTAGACTACAAACTATTTTGTAGCTAAACTTTGTCCTTTACTGTTTTACATTTCGGGGTCTATTATTCACCAACTAGTTTGGTGTTTATCTTATATAAACATAGTTTAAATTCAAAACAATTATACATGAGCCCCTAAAAAATTTGTCCCCTCTCAAAACCATCTTGCTATTCCGGCACATGCAGAGCCTAGGCAGTCATACGTGGAGGCCACCCTTGGGGTCTGTTTACAAATTAAATTTTGACGCCACTGTATTTATACAAATAGGTGCATCAAGTTGTGGTGCAGTGGTTCGAAATGAGATGGGGTTAGTGATTGCTGCTCTATCGGCTAAGGGACCTCCAGTAATGGATAGCAAGGAGGCAGAGGCGATGGCATGTCGGAAAGCAATGGAGTTTGTGATGGATGTAGGTTTCTTAAAGATTATTCTTGTGGGAGACAATGTAAATGTTATGAAAGCAATTTCATCCCCATCTATCAATCTGTCTTGGTTGGATCTGATATATGAAGATATTCGATGTTTAGCTGCAGGCCTTAGGAGCTTCTGCTAGTTGTGTTCCTTGTGGTGCAAACTATGTAATCCATTTTTTTGCTAGCTATGCTTGCCAAATAGATGATGATATATGGCTGGAAGAATGATCACCACCACCTGCCTTAGAGGCATTGTATTTGGATTCTAGTTTTTTAAATATTGAATGAATGATGTTTGTTTTTGGCTTTAAAAAAAATTTGTCCCGACTGGATTTTATTTATTTTTTGAATATTAAATAGAGAAACCTAAAATTTTTAAATTTTAAATTCAAAAAAAGAAGTTATTAACTGTGTTTATTATAAATCTACATGCATTTTTAATAGATTAAAAAAATTGTATCAATAGATAATTACATGATATAAAGAAGTAATTCATAAAAATTTATTTAAAAATTTGAAATCTTATCCATTTGTCAATGGTCAGTGGTGACAGATCAAATTTCCTACTACTTGGCCAATTATAAAGTAAAGGATAAGAGATCGAGAAGACGTGTAACTAACAGTGCAAACAAACCCTAATTCTCATTCATCACTTTCATTCTCTTCGGACTCACGCAAACTTCCACACAATACAAAGATGCCGAGTAGACGCGTTCTCTTTCTTGTTCTCTCACTCACCGCTCTGCTCCTCTTCCTCTCCTCGCTCTCTCTAACCTTCTCCAATCCTATCGAAAATGAAGACCCCTTCTCCCTCCAAGAAATGAGGAACGAAATCAAACCCGATATCATCAATGACTGGCCGATCGATGAAGAAGAAGAAGATGATGATGATAACGACGACCAATTCGATTACTATAACAATCGTTATGCCGTGCCTGACGAATGGAAGTAGCATGATCTGATCAGCGCAAAGACAGACTCACTCACTGGTAAAGTCTGTTTATGTAATCAAAAGTTTATGCTTAATTTGAATGGTTTTGAAGTGATATTATAATATGAGTTTCTTATAATATATTAATATTGTCATACTTAACAGCAATTTTGATTTTGATTTTGGAATCTCTGAGGTTATTAAATTTAAGGTTTTAATATCATTAAACATCTTGTTGCAATGCACATAGTTTGGGATCTGTCAATATCATTGAAGGTTTTAATATCTTCATTAAATGTAATTCTTATTGAGGAATAGTATTCTGATGTGGGATTTCTGTTAAGGATTTTTTTTTTTTTTTTTCCTGAGAATCCTGTTATGTCTTCCTTATAAAACTAGACCCACATTATAAAAGAGAAAGATGTTAATCACATTTTTCTTATAAAGTTTACCATATTCTTCCCATTTATCTTTCATCTTTGAGATTGTCATGTTTAGTTTACAAGACAATTGAGGAGTAACGTCTCCCTTAAGTTAAAACTTCAAGAAGTAATTGTGCTTACAAACTAATAAATTGATAAACTGAGTAACATATTTTATTATTTATGATATATGGTTCAACCATCAAACCTTAATTCAACTATAAAAATCGCGAATAACTTTCCTTTTAGGTTCTTTGTTTAATAAAGTTTTTATATATTGGAAATCCATGCAAGTTGAAAGTATAATGCTCTTATTTGCAGATTTGGAAGTGCAATACTCTTGCTTGCTGTGGGTGGATATATACTACCAAAGAAACCATTGGGTGAGCCTTGAAGGAGTCAAAATATGTTTCAATTTTTATTTTTATTTTTGTAAATAAATTAGCATAACTTTTTATAATGGGGAGTCCCTTTTGTAGGATTGAATGAGACTTGTAATTAGGTGTCCTACTAAAAATCTATTAATTCCCAATAATTAGGTGTTCTACTAAAAATCTATTAATCCCCAATAAATGGTTTCATTTCTTCTTTATATAGGCCATATTAAATTCTTTTTTGCCATGTCTTTATTCTTTTTTGTCAGGTGTATTTGGATTTGAACTACGAGTTTTAGTTGACCAGACTTTATGGCTTATCAATTATAGACATATCAAAGTGGATCATGCCAATGGTGATTGAACAACATAATTTCTAGACAAGATTAAAAAAAAAAAAATTTGGTCTAGATATAAGATCTTAATAATTCCAGTCTAATATTAATTCTTTTCCACGTTCTTTCAATTTGTGCTGCCAAATTTGTTTGAGTTAGAACTTAGAAGCCTTCAAACATGCCTGCTAAACTTGTTCATGAAGAGACTTTTAAAGTTTCTTTTAAGGAAATAAAAAGAAAAGGTTTTTTTTTTTTTTTTTTTTTTTTATATTTATTTTTTTAAAACAAATACAAGTTGATAGTTGCATTAAACTGATTAAAATAAATAAATAAATAAATAAAGGTCTGATGGATATACTTCTTTTTGAAGGAAGAGGGTTAAGTTGGATACTTGGTACTAGACCTTTTTGTTTTGTTTTCTTTTTTTCAAAATTATTCTTATACATGTTTTTTTAGTCATATACTTTTTTATACGATTTTGACAGAAATGTTGAAGGTTAAAGACTTAATATATAATTCAATAAAAAAAAAAAAAATTAGAACACCAGATTACCTTGATTATCTTAATATAAATCACAATACTAAAAGAAAAATTCTTACATCCTTGATATAAATCACAATACTAAAATAAAAATTCTTGCAGTTTTAAAGAAAAATTCATTCATATTGATATGACTAAAATGGTCAAACCAAAAACATCACAGTATGTGTGATCCTAACTTTTTCAGCTAGATGCATTTTCTGCTATTTCAATAAAAATAGAATCCCTAACTTTTCTAGGCTAACTTCACTTTTGTTATAAATTTCCTTCAATATCTCAATAATTTTCCTTATAAAAAATTTGTAATTTTCTATTTTATAGATAAAATAGAAAGAAAATAAGAGTTGTATAGAGATTGATATAGTTATGTATGTTTCATATTAATTGTATGACATTGTAATTGATATAGATATGTATGTTTCATACCTACTTAAGAATGTAAATATTGTTTTGATAAAATAAAAATGCACATATTCTTATCATGAGTCTCATTTTCATTGTACTTTTTTGTTTTTTATTTCTTTCATATAGTTTAAACTTCTTAGAATTTTTTTTGATAGAATAAAAGACAAATTTTCTTTTACTAATTCAAAAGTTCTAATAATTTTAAAATAAAATACCTATGAAATCATAATTACCAAAATTTTTAATATGTTACTCTTTTCATTTTGAAGAGTGTGTGAGAGACTAAAAAAATTAACTATAGATTTTTCCAACTATGATTTGGTATTTTGGTTCATCCATATTCTAACAGGATAATACTATCATCCATATTCTAATAGGATAATACTATGTACCAAAATCTCAAAAAATAAAAAACTAAAAACTAAACTAAACTAAAAGGGAAAAGGTATATTTAATTTGAATAATCATACCCCAGGTAAATTAAAATAACAATACAATGAAAGATTAACTTACCATTTACCAACTGATGAAAGAACCATGCATCAAAGTGAACCGGAAAAATTACACTGATTTCCCCCTCGTTGTTTTTTGTTATTACACTTAAATTTCTCAAAATGTAAACTATTTACACTGACTTCCTCTAAATAACTAAAAAAAGGTTTATTAAAAACTCTGGAAAAAAAGCTTTAAAAAAATCTTGATTTTCCTTTTAAAAAGGGCATGGATGACATTTTAAGTAGAGGGTAAAATAGGAAATTTAAGATTTGTTTAAACCATTTTTCAGTCATCTAGTGAAGGTTCATATAAATAGTTTGAATTTTATGGGAGGTTTTTTTTTTTTTTTTTTTTGAGAATTATTTATTTATTTATTTTTTTTTATGGGAGGTGAATGTCTTATTTCAAACTAGAGGAGAGGTAAGTGTAATAACAGAAAATCTCGAGGAATATTAATGCAGTTTTCCCAAGTGAACCTTGCAACCATAATTGTCAAGTCTTTTGCTGTCTTATAAGAGCTTGAATTGTCACAGCATTTTAAAACTGTAATTGACCGAATGACTAAATTGACTATGTAAATTGTTAAAACTTATTTTTATTATAGATATGATAAAATTTTAACCTATAGCGTTCGCTCCATGATGATTGCTCTTTATTATTAGGCCAAATGTCAAGATACTAATTGGTTTTTGGTATAAGTAGAGTTTGAACTCCCAATTTCTTATTCGACAGAAATAGAATTTACCAATTAAGTTAACCGAGGCCTGCTTAATTGTTAAAATTAATGACCTAAAATGACAAAATTTAATTTCAGTGAACTAAAATGACAATTCACCAAACTTGCAATGTGAATAGTATTTTTGTATCAAAAGAATGATTAATAGCTTTGGCCCAAGCGTCCAACCACTAGGCAAGTTAGTCAATCATCTAAAGCCTCCAAGTGAATGATGGTCCCCAAATTTTGACCAATAGAGCCCAAGATATTAGTCAATAGATAAAAAATAAAAGTTTTATCAAAGATTAAAAAAATGCTAAAACTTTTACAAATTTTACTACATAAATCATAAGGGCTATCTCTTAGATGCTTAAGGAGTTTAAATATTTATCTGGATTGAAGATTAATCCTTCCAAGAGTGATATTTTTTTACTCTGTTGTTTCTACATCAGTGAAGCAGCAAATTTTGGATATATTATCATTCAAGGAAGGTACTCTCCCTGTCAAGTATCTTAGTCTACCCCTTATTCCTGAAAAATTGTCCTCGAAAGATTGTAAGCTGTTATTGGAGAAGTTGGCTTCTATAGAATCAAATTCTTGGGCTGCTAAAAAGCTCTGTTTTGTAGGTAGAGTCCAACTTATCATATCTGTGTAGTTAGGGATTCAAATATATTGGACAAGTTCCTTTATCCTCCCCGCTAAGGTAGTTAAAGACATTGAGAAGCTCTTTAATTTATATCTGTGGAGTGGATCTAATTAGACTATTCATAGGCCAAGATTGCATGGAAGCAAGTTTATTTGCCTAAATCTGAATGTATTTTGGGGCTAAAAAGGATTAGGGACTGGAATGAAGTTGCAATCACACGAAGCATATTTGTAATTTGCTGACTCAAGCAGGCTCTTTATGGGTGGCATGCGTGCACAAATACCTCCGAAAAGGGAAAAACATTTGGGAAGTTAAAATACCCCTGAACTGCTCATGGGGTTGGAGGCAGATTTTGAAGATCAGAGGGGCTATTAGAGGCTTTTTTCAAATAGAGGGTTGGTGATGGTAGCAAAATACACATCTGGTATGACAATTGGCTCCCTCAAGAAGTCCTTAGTTAAAAATTTGATGCTCGGGCAATTTTTGCAGCAGGTAGTTACCCATCTGCTAAGGTGTCTAGTGCTCTTGCAAATGAGCAATGGCAATGGAGATTAACTTGTACCGGAAATTGGGCAATGGCAATGGAGATTAATGAGGTTAACTTGTACCGAAAATTCCAAAGTGGAATATCAAATGTATTGTATTGGGATATCCATGCAGTTTATTTCTCAACAGACATGCAAAACAAACGCAAAAAGATGGATAATATCCAAGCATTTAATTTAAACCACTCTTAGCA
The DNA here is from genome assembly GCA_028535165.1 of Quercus tomentella. NCBI lineage: Eukaryota > Viridiplantae > Streptophyta > Magnoliopsida > Fagales > Fagaceae > Quercus > Quercus tomentella. Next base: position 22,485,912 of record JAPQVY010000111.1, on the reverse strand, counting down.
ATAAGCCCAAGGGAAATGGGCAGTGGGCTAAGAAGACAAAGTTTTATGGATGAGGAGCTCAAAGGTAAACCCTCAGATCCATATGACAAAATGGGTTAAAACCCTCACAAAAACCATAAAACAAGCCCAAAAGAGGTTTGTTTATTTTTTTGGGTTTCACTCATAAAATGTATAGATTTATGACGTAATGCATGCATGTGGGTTTCGAAACTTTGCTTGTTTAGGCTGCCAACAAGACCCGAAAGCGTAGGTCCTTGGGTCCATGCAAATATTGAATTTGGTGTTAAGGAAAGACAAAATTGAGGTATAATACTTTAGGTGCTATTCTTTAGGTTTCTCTTTTAAAGATTTAGTCATATGGTTACTTAACTAAAAAATACACTTTCATTTTATGAGAAAAAATTCACATGGCAGAATCTTAAAAAGAGAACCTAAAGAATAATATTTAAGTACTGTATCTAAGTCTTGCTCTAAGGAAAAAAAAAAAAAAAAATTATTGGTTTACTTATCGGTTATTCTACACATTTACAAATTGTGTATAATATTGTACATGTTTGCTTAGTTTACAATATAAAATCTTACATGAATAGTAAAATGTGAAATAAAAAATTTTCAAATAAAAATTTTAGAACCCGTAATGCAATGGCATTAAAATTTAGGAATATTATTACAATTTACCCCATTTTAAATAATTTCCATGTTTTTGACTTGAAAATGGTTGAACACCAAATCCACTCTTTTGAAAAAGTTGTTTTTTTACCCTAGCCTCCACATACAAAGGCTTCACACGGTATACTACAATGCTGTAACAAATGAAATGAGAATAGAGATTGTTAATTTAAAATGATATTTGCTGCTTACCAAGTAAGAACAAAGATAAGAAATGAAATATACCTCATTCTAGTTATTGAAATTTGGTAATCGAAGCAAATAATCCTTTCCAGTACCCGCGGCCGCAAGAAGATTGTACCTAGAACAACTCAACTTCATTTTACAACTTGAGCAAACAAGATATATTCAGCATTACAAAAAACGCTTTGACTCATCTAAAACCAAAAATTAAATAAAAAATAGTGATGAGGTCATGTCAAAAGTAAAACTTGTTCAGTTTTATGTATATGTTATAGAAAAAAAAATATTATAGACAAATATTTTAAGTGATATTCCATTATATGAATAATTAATTGAAAATGAAAGTAGATTAAATAATAATAAAATAATGATCAACAAAAGGAATCTTGTAGAAAAACTCGTCCTTTAAAATAAATCATACAAAACTTTGTTTAAAAAAGATGAATCACTCAGCTAAAAAAGAATAATTGAATTGAAAAGAAGAGTTGAAAAGAATATGGATAAAAGTGAGTGAATTATTTATAGTTCATAATTAGCTGATATTAATATAAAAAACCATATTAATATTTTATACAATTCAATTATCTATTCAAGATTAAATAAAGTCTCAAATTACTCTAATAAGTATTAAGTAGGGTTATCTTAAGATTGTGTTTGTTATAAATATACTTACATATATGTTTTAATTAAAAAAAAATTGTGAAAATAAATAATAGAATGATATAAAGATAAGGCTTAGCAAAAAATTCTTTACAGAATTGAAATCCTATCCATTTGCTGTTACTAGTGGTTACACACTAATCTGTAAAGAGTTTATTTGGAATCCACTTATTTTGCTGAAATTAAAAACTTTTTACTGAAAGTACTGTAAATAAAAGTAAAAGTTAATTGAAATAGTATGGTGGGACCCATAAATAATATCAAAAAGTGCAATGAGACCCATGAATAATAGCAAAAATAAGCTAAATAGTAAAATAAGTTGGCAAAATTAGTTATGCCAAACAGACACTAAGGGTTTGCTTAAGATTTGCTTATTTTACTATTTAGCTTATTTTTGTTACTATTCATGGGTCTCACTGCATTTTTTGGTATTATTTATAGGCCCTGCTATACTATTTCAACTAACTTTTATGTTTATCTACAGTACTTTCAACAATAAGTTTTCAGTTTCAACAAAATAAGCGGTATCCAAGCAGACCCTAAGTGATTACATATTGAAATTTTTTTATTGTTTCACCAATAATAATTTATATAGGCACAAGAGAGAGACGTGTTTTACAGTGCATACATATAGTATGATATAACACACTTTTACATGCTTTAAAGCCCTAACCCTACTCTTTACTCTGTAATCTTCACTATCTTCTGACTCAATCACCACACAAAAATGCCGAGTCGACTCGTTCTCATTCTCGGTTTCACAGTCACTGCTCTGCTTCTCTTCTCCTCACTTTCTCTAACCCTCTCCAAACCCATCGAAGACGGCAAAGATAACATCGACCACATAGGCCTGTCGTCCCTCAAAGAACAGGAGCGCAAAAATGAACCTGCTGTCAGCTCAGCTCATGACAATGTTGATCATGGACCCGTTAATGAAGACGACTTCTTTGATGATGATGACGACTATGAGGAATGGTTGAGTAAGGTTCCAAATACAAAGCCTATTAATTAGCTATGCTGATAAGAATTAATTGAGGTTTTTATGTAATCAAAACTTTATCCTTTAGATGTTATTAATTGGAGTGGTATTATATATGAATCACTTCTTTATCAAGTTTTGAAATTATATTGTCGTAATTATTAACAGCAATTTTTTTTTTGTTTGTTTGTTTGTTCTGTAATTGACGTTGGGATCTTTTATGCCATTAATTTTAGTTCTTATCTCACTAAAGAAGTGCAATATTTTTTAATGACAATATATTCTAATGTTCGATTTCTGGTAAATAAATCTTCTTCATATATAAACTAGTCCCGCAAAGATTTTTTTTTTTAGAGAGTTTCAACCTATGACGTCCGCTCCTGATGATAGCTCTTTATCATCAGACCAAGACACCAATCAGTTTTTGGTGTAGGCGGGGATTGAACCCCAAATCTCTTATTCAACTATCAGAGACTTTACCAGTTGAGCTAGCTGGAACCCACGTCCCGCAAAGATATTAATTAATCACATTTTTATTATAATTTTTTTTGATGAGATTTTTATTATAAAATTTAACCATTTTTCTCACTTATATATCTTTCATTTTTTAGGTGTAAATTCTTTTTTGGGTAAATTGTAAATTACATCTCTACAGTTTGAGGGTGATTGGATTTTATACTTTGAAATTTCAGAATTTAGATTTTACCCTCTGAAATTTAGGGTGTTTGGATTTTACACTCTGATATTTTAGAACTTGGATTTATTTTTACCACCTAAAGTTTAGGGTTGTTTAGATTTACACCCCCAAATTCAGAATTTGGATTTTACTCTCTAAAGTTTAGGGTGTTTGGATTTTATACCTTGATGTTTCAGAATTTGGATTTTATCACCTAAAGTGTAGGGTTGTTTGGATTTACACTCCCAAATTCTGAAACTTTAGGATGTAAAATCCAAACACCTCAAAATTTTAGGGAGTAAAATCCAAACACTCCTAAAATATAGAGGGTAAAATTCAAATTATGAAACGTCAATGTGTAAAATCCAAACATCACCAAACTTCAAGGGGTAAAATCCAAATTTTGAAAGTTTAGGGTGTAAAATCAAATCACCCCAAAACTTTAAGGGTATAATTTGCAATTTATACTTCTTTTTTCTAGTGTCTTCAAATTTGGTAATCAAAGCAAATTATACTCAATGTTTTTCACCCCTAAAAGGGAAAAGCTCGGAATCCCATATGGATTCAAATTGCATCAACAAACACACGATAAATTTTTTTTTCAAGTACCCGCAAGAAGTTTGTAACTAGAACTACTCAACTACATTTTATAACTTTTGCAAACGAAATTCAGCATTACGAAAAATGAGTTCACTCATATAAAAAATAATAATAATAGTGATGAGATTTAAAATTACAAGACCTCAAAAGCTTAGGTTGACAAAATATTATAAAGTCAATAAAAAATAAAACTTGTTCAATTATATTATATATATATCTATATATATAATTATAAATATAGATATTTTAAGTGATCTTCATCATATGAATATTCCATAGAAAATGAAAGCAAAAAGAATCTTGTAGAAGAAACCATCCTTGACAAATAAATCATACAAAACTTCGGTTAAAAAAAAAAAGAATCACTCAACTAAAAAAAGAAAAAAAAGAAAAACCAAATTAAAAACTTATTTATAAAAGAGCTGAAATGAATGGGATAATAGTTATTGATAATGAAGTGGTTGTTATTTCTTAGAATATAAATTCTATCAGGATTAGTTATTATAAAATACTATATTTATAAAATTATATTATCTATTCACGTTAGATTAAATAATTAAAGTCCCAAATTCTTCTCCAAAATAATAATAATAATAATAAGTCCCAAATTAATCCAGTAAGTATTAATTAGAGTTATGTTAGGAGTTAGGATTGTGTTTGTTATAAATCTACTTACATTTTTTAATTAATTAAAAAAATTGTGAAGATAAATAATTGAATGATATAAAGATAAGGCTTAGCAAAAATTCAGAGTTGAAATCCTATTACTAATGGGTCACACACACTAATATGGCGTTTGGTACGGAGTAATGTTTTAGGATTCCTAGAAATGTTTAAAAATTCTCATGTTTGGTTGCAAATTATACTAGGGAATTAGATGCTAGGGGAATATGGATTCCCCCTCAACCACCTTTCTATAGGAATGTCGATTTCCTTTAAAAAAGGTAGGTATCCAGATTCCCAGGTTAAAGGAAATTGTATTTTTTATAAATTGACAATTTTAACAATTTTTCCTTATCATTTAAGCAATTAAAGTAAAATATAAAACAAATCATCAATATCTTTTCTCTTGTCTTTACCTCTTCCCGCCAAAACAACATAAACATGATAGATAACTTTATTGATATATTCATTAACAAAGTTCTATTTAGGTTTCATGTGTTAAAAAAAAAAAAAAAAAAAAAAGGTTTGAAGGAGATCTTCTATTGTTGTTAGGTATTCACTTTTACTGTTATGTGTAAATTCTTTGTTTGCTTTATTGATACTTTGTTCTTTAACTGTTATGATTTATTTTATCTTATTCGGCCTTTAATTTTGCGGCAACTTTGTCTCTTATTATTGCAGTTTGCGGAGGCTGTTATTGGGTTACAAGCGGGTTCCAGGTATATCATAGCTTATTCACACTCTTGAGAATGCTTTGTAATATTATATTATTTCCTTAATGAGTTGCATGAATTTAATTGGGGGATGCTTCATAATGGTAGTGATTTTGTGAGTATATAATGTTCAACTTTTGCAAAGACATGGAAAATACATCTAGTGAATATGTCAATGAAGGAAATAAAGGAACTAAATTTCAATGGACACTTGAAGAAGATGATAAGTTGGTTGAGTGTTTATTGGAATTGGCCGGTGATGTTAAATGGAAAGTAGACAATGGTTTTAAGCCCGGTTTTACAGCTAAATTAGAGGAATTGAAATGTTAGACTATAGTTTTAATGAATTTGTCACAATTTATAGTTTATATTTTGTTTTTCATTATTTATTTAGAGGAAGATATTAAATAAATAAATAAATAAATAAATAAATAAAAGACTTGATATTAGATTTCTAAGAATAAACCAAATATTATAATCTCACATTCTTAGAAACCTTATTAGATTCCCAATTAAACTAAACATAGGAATAGTTATATTCCTAGACGTCCAGATTGCAAGACATCACATTCCTAGTAATCTAAATGCCAAGAGTAATGTGATGTGGATTTCCCCATACCAAACGCCATCTAATTGTTTGGCCAATAAAAGAGAAAGACGTTAAACCTCTTCCCATTTATCTTTCTTTTCTGAAGTGTAAAATAATTGGTATTTTACATGAAAATTGAGGAGTAATCTGTAAAATCAAGAAGTATCTCTAAGAATAATTGGGTCACAAACTAATAAATTTAGCAGCCTATAATTTATTTAAATATTTATTATGTATAATGTCATAGTTCAACCTCGATCAAAACTTGATCCAACTTCAAAATTGAGAATCACTCCACTTTTAGGTTCTTTGTTTGATCTGGTCTTTAAATAATTGGTACATATATCTCTCTCCCACTAAAACACACACACTCTGCTAATTGTTTGCAAACTTGGAAGTGCTGGAAAAAGCGAATGGAAATTAGATGAAAATGGGAATGGACTGTTTTATCAGGTATAATTTACCAGAAAAGCATTTAGTGATTGTGACATCTTTTATTTATTTATTTTTATTAATGAGATAAAATCGCTTATGGTACGCGCATTATTTAAAAAAAATCATTGATTATCTAGTTAGTTTAGGATGGAGATGTTACCTCTTACTAGTATTTATCTTTCTTTCTTCTTTTTGAAGACAGTTTTTTTTTTTTTTTTTTTTTTTTTTTTGTTATTATATTTATCTTGTTGAATCCTCTCTTTGCAAGCAAAATTATCTCTTAGTTATAAGTTATTTAGGACCTAATTGATAAGAGGATTTTTGTTTTTGTTTTTAAAACAGTATAAAAACAATTTTCAAAAAATTGAACTTAAAAATAGTTTTCAGATAATAATTTTATATTATATGTGTTTAGCTCCATTTTTAAGAACAATTTTCAAAATACTAAAAACAAAAAATAATTGTTTGGGAGACCCTATCTATTTTTGAGATTAAAAAAAAATTACAAAAATTAATGTGTAGAATTTGTAGATTACTTTTGTGTGTGTGTGTGTGTGTGTTTGTGTGTGTGTGTGTGGATAATGATAAGGAAATAGTGCTCATCATGTATTTTTTTTAATGATAGTTTTCAAATTTGAAGTGTGGGAATTCATTTTGTGATAAAGATAAGCTCTTTAATTTAAAAGATAAAAGAGTTTGGACAAATATGTGAGGTCTACTGTTTTCAATTTATTTATAACTATGTTATTAAAAACATTTTCTTCAAAATCTTGTTCTAAACTAGAAAAATAGGATATAGTTTTTTGAAAATTGTATTAAGAAAATATTAACTAAACAATAAATTCAAGTGTGGGACCCACCATTTTATGGATTGCATAACAAAAAATTATATTTAAATACTCTTACCAAACAGGCCCTTACCGTCCCTTTTAAAAGAAACCTAAAACTTGCATGCAGTGCATGTCCATTCAAACTTTCCTCTTAGAGCATTTAGTGGGCATTTAACTTACTTTTCATATTTGAAATGACTTGATTATTTATTTATTTTTTATTTTTTGAGGTGAAAGAAATGAAAAATGACTTAATCTGCGCATTAATAATTTCATTGTTCATACCAGTAGGTATAAGGGCATTGGCATATATATATATATATATATATATATATATATATATATATATATATATATATATATATGCTCAAAAAATTAGTTTGAGGTAAGTTTTCAAAGTCATGTGGCAGTTTGGAGGGGAAAAAAGAAGTAGTAAAAGAGTACTTTTTAACCATCGCACACCCTTGACTTGATGGTCATTCTAAAAGTATAAATACTTGTGGGATGTGGGACAAGGACCGAGTTCAAGTCTTCAGGAGGGAGTTTCACACACATATACACTTAGATTAAGTATTTCTATTTTGTATTTTAAAAAAAAAATACAAAAAAAGGCTCATGAATTTAATGGAAAACTTATGTGCCACTCAATTATAATAAAAAACTTACCCCAAAAATAATAAAATGAACACATCATTAGCATTTTCAAATATAAAATGTAAAAGTCACATTAGAAAATCAACTGTGGAAAATGGCACAAAAAAATCAAACAAAGAAAATTCTACTTAACACCAAGCTCCCACCCACAGCCCCAAGCCCCAACACACACACATACACATAGACCCAAAATCAAATCTTGATCAAAGCTCCCCTCTCTCTTCTTTGACCCTTTACTTCAAACCCCAAAACCATTTCTTTCATAGCAAGTCTTCTAACATGTCCATATTTTGCTAGTTGATTTTTTTTTTTTTTGGTGATTAAGTGTCATAGAAGCAATCCGTTAGACATGTTAACATTTTCTTAAGCCAAAACACAATCTCTTATTGTTTAATAAGAAATCTAGGGGTTTGAACCTTGCCTACAAAAAAAAAAAAAAAAAAAAAAAAACTGATTAGTATTTTGACTTGATGATAAAAGACAATTATTATGATGCGGACGTCATATATTGAAATTATATTGTATTTATAAAAAAAATTAATGATAATAATAACATTGAAACGTTTTCAAACAATCAAAGATGAAATTGATAAAATTGATTTTTTTTTTTTTTTTAAAGACCAAAATGAATTTGATTGTGAAAGTTAAGGACAAAGAGTGTTTTTCTAGCGTAAAAGAATATGTAAAAAAAATTCTTTGATCCAATAAATTTTTTTATTTTTTTTAAAAAATAAAGCATTTATTTACTAGATATGGTGGGAAAACAGAGATGCTATAAGGCCCTTGTATGACATACCAAATAATGCGTTAAACCACAGCTGAACAAGCAAAATAATATCAAACGACATAACATAACAAAATACATAAACAAGTCTCTAACAGTCAAAACATACCCATTTATTGATAGAAGCCCCAAAAATTAAGTTTCTAAAATACAATTCAACAAACCTATAAAAACAAAGTAAAACAATCCGCAACATATTATATAACAATCGGTAATTAGCATACAATATATTGTGCGTGGCACAGGACAACTAAAGTTGTAATACAAATATTATACCTAATTTCGCATGGAGCACCTCCTATTTTATTATTGTGGGTACATTGTGCACCGCACACCGCGAGGCGTTTGTCCGCTTTGGGGAGCCAGGCCCGCACGGTTTTTGTTCTGGCCCCGAGTGTAGGAAGACCTGAGTGCAGTCCCACATCGGGTAGAACACCCTCCCACTCATGGTTTATAAGCTTCTGGAGCGACCATGAGTGTACCATGTCTAACACTCAGAGTGCTAGACATGGTACACTCATGGTCGCTCCAGAAGCTTATAAACCATGAGTGGGAGGGTGTTCTACCCGATGTGGGACTGCACTCAGGTCTTCCTACACTCGGGGCCAGAACAAAAATCGTGCGGGCCTGGCTCCCCAAAGCGGACAAACGCCTCGCGGTGTGCGGTGCACAATGTACCCACAATTATGATTATTGTTCTGCTTGTTATAATTGTTGTTGTGCCTGTTTTTGTAGGATCTGCTTATCCATGCCCCATGAAGATGGCTTTTTAAATACTGGGAGTCATTACCCACAAGTTTTTCATGGATGGCTCCCTGCATTCATTGAAGAAGAAACATAATTTAAAAAAAAAAATTATAATAACAGATTCACATTTATTTCAGTTTTATAAAAATATTTGATCTATTTCAATTTTTTGTAAATTTCAAAATAATAGCTTTAAATAAAGGTAATCATATATAGTTAAAAGATGATGCTTTAAAGAAAGGTATCATATATAGGATGATGCATATTTATGTTCTAATAATTAAGTGGAGTGATGCATATGTTCTAATAAGTAAGAATAATGCTAGAGATACAAACTATTTTATAAAAAATTTTACAAATTGCTAATGTGGTGAGTGATTAATGGTAATTGAAAAAATAATATTAATTGTGTGAGCTTAAATAAAAACCAATAAGAAGTTGGTCACATCAACATTTTGTAAAAATATTGTAAAATAGTTTGTGCTTGTAGCATTACTCAATAAGTAGATCAACTAACCTTAGATACTGCTAATGTTGACTGAATAATAAAATTTCCAAAATTATCCTGAGCAACGTTTTCAGAAAAATATTTGGTAAGTTCCATAATAATTCTATTAGAGCATTCTTCTCCAAGCTCTTAGAAGCATTTTTGCACTGCATGATTGCCAAATAGTGCTAATACCATTCCTGTAACACTCCGTTTCCTCAATCCAAAAAGTAAGTACGGCACCCCATAGTTCCTGAAAAAAAGAAACAGAACTTTTATAATCCAAAAGGTAAGTACTGCAGAGAAAAAAAAAAAAAAAAAAAAAAAACTTTTATAATAGCGGAAGTGAGTTCCAAAAAATATGTATTTTTTGTTTGTCAAACTGCATACAAATTGATGACTAAAACTGATTAAAAGATTCAGGAATATCCTTTGAAATCTAAACTATTATAAATATGCGAATTCAAGATGGTCAAACGATTCAAACCCAAAAGCATCTTCTGAAAGGAGAAATGAATTTGTTACAATTTCAGCCACAATATGCTCCGTAGCTTTTTCACCGTCATAAGTAATACATTGTTGAAAAAGACAATTCCCACTCTTGTCTCTCGCTATATCAACACATCTCTCTGCTATTTCATTTTCACTCAGAATATGCTGCAAGTGAAAATGGTTTAGAATAAGAGATTTATGAATCAGAATATGCTGCAAAGAGAAGTGAAAAAGGTTTAGAATCAAAGATTTATGGATGGATGCGTGAGATAAATAAATTGCTTTGCCCACGACTAAAAGAACACCCACCTAGATTTTATGAATAAATTGCTTTGCCCACAACACCCAGATTTTATGAGTTCATACACACAAAAGAATCAAAGGCTTCAATTATGCTCGTTTATTTACCATGTGTTAATAGTAGCCAAAAAAACACAATCTTTATCATAAGATCCGTATCTTTCCAGTTCTTTAAGTAAATTTAAAATTTAAAATTTAGAGTAATTGTGATGGAAGTAGAAAAAAAAAGAGTAACAATACAAATCTATTTTGACTTAAATTTTGAGTTCCATCAAACAAAAATATGATATGAAAATTTACATATTTAGTGTTCCCAAATAACAACCACATATGCCATTCACAAATGGCTATCAACCAAAAGTAACTTTTTGGACAGTAATTTAAATAATGCCCCTGAATTTTTACTATCTAATGCATTTATATGGTTGATTAGAGCATCCACAACAGATGTTGCAAAAAAAAAATGCTATTTTGACACATCAAAAGCTTACTTTATTATTTTACCACATCATTTTATAGCATCCCATTTATCAGATGTTTTATAATTCAATTCTATACATTAAAATACTATTTACTACACATTAAAATAATATATTATCTCCTCTCCATTATCATCAACAACAGCAACAACATCAACACCGATCAACAACAGCAACAACATCAATAGCAACAACACTAACAAATTCCAAATCTAAAAACCTCAACAAAAGAAGAAAAAAAAAAAAAAAAAAAAACCAAACCATCACAACACAGTAGCAACGGCCACTTCCATCATTGCCCCACCATCCACAACCACAAACTACAGCAGTAGGAAGAAGAAGAAAAAAAAACACAATCCAGGCCCTAACAACCTTCCTCTTCCGCCACTTCTCTACTGGCAACCACCAACCACAGCACCAAAAAAAAAAAAAAAAAAAACCCCACAATCTAGTCACCACCAACCTTCCCCTTCCACCTCTCAACCACAACCACAAACACAACACATTCAACGTGACTCACCTCTCACCGAAATCAAGCCATCGAAGCTCAACCCAGAACCTCAATCCAAATCAAAACCCAATCTCAGACGCGATCCATGATCCGGACGCAACCCACAACCTTAATCCAAATCACCTGAATCAACCCATCGAAGCCACAACCCACAACTTCAACCCAACCCATCAAAGTCACCTGACTCACCACCCACAGCCTCAACCCAAATCAAAACCCAATCACAAACCCAAAACCCACCAAATCAACCAAAACCGGAGCATGAGGCGGCGAGATCGACGGTGAGTTGTGGAGAATGAGGCAGCGAGATCAGTGACGAGGACTGGCGAGATCGGTGACGAGGACTGGAAAGTGAGGCGGCGAGATCAGTGGCAACTTTCTTGAGAGTGATCTTGAGCAGGGAGGAGAGGGAAGAGATAGAGAGTGATAGAGAGAGAAGAAATAAGATAGAGACGATGGAGAGAGAGATATCTGTGGAAGAGGAGAGAGAAAAATGCAATAAAATAATAATATCCCATTTTGCCATTATTGTCCGTACTGTTTCATATTTGAGACGGTACTGTAGCAATGTGGCATAATTTTTTAGATTTGCAACATCTGATAAAGCTCCGTTTTTGTGTTTGGTGTGTCAAATGTACCAAATATTTGGCATTTGACACATTTGAGAGAGCTGCTACGGATGCTCTTAATGTATTTTTTGTTTTCTCTAATTACTATTATGTCATACATAACTAATTAAATTAAAGTGTATTTAATGTATACTATAAATAATATAATTATGTTTTATTCTTATTAGATTGACTTGTCAAAACTTACTTTTTTTTTCTTTTTTCTTTTTTTTTTTTGCACAAAGATGTAAAGACAGACTTGATGTAAATATTTTTACATAAATAAAAATTACAAACATTCTTCATGAGTAAACAATAAATAAATATAATATATGTGTAATATTATTATTATTTTATATATATAAGTTGGCCCCTGAAATTTTTTTTTGCCTCTAGTGCTGAATACAAAGCTGTTTTGATTGAAATTAAGTTCGAAGTTCCATCAAATATAAAAGGATATGAATGAATGAAGCACTAATAATGTATATATTTAGTGTTCCCAGATAACAATAATCATAGATATATATATGAAGCCCATAAATAACGATTCAATGGTTAGGGTGAAAACATTTTTTAGGACCCAAAATTAAAACGCCATTAAGAAAAAGTGAGAAAAAAAATACCACTTTAATGCATGTACTTACCGTCAAAATGGCAGGTAATGCCTACATAAAATGTAGGCTTTAGAATATTTTTTTTCTTGATGTTTATGTTTTACATACATCCCTGAGATTTAGAGATAAACTAACATGACAAGGAATATGATTAATGGATTTTGAATAACATAATAAATGAATATTTAAATTATTTTTTTGTGAATAGTGAGACATTAATTTGTAAAAATTATAGGCGAAAACACTATTTTGGTCCTTACATTTTAGGGTCACGGTTAATTTGGTCCCTACATTTTAGTAGCAGTCAATTTGGTCTCTGTTATTTTCAATTTGCAATCAATTTGGTCTCTACCGTTAACTCACTAACGGAAAATGCCTACGTGACAAATGATGTGCACAATTGACACAATTAAAGCTTACGTGGCTTATAAAATAATAAAAAATTTTAATTGAAATTAAAAAAAAAAAATGCCCCTATAAAAAAAATGCCAGGTCAGCGTAAAAAAAAAAAAAATTCTCAAATTTTAAAGGAAAAAAAACTTAATTTTTCTTTTCTTTTCTTTTCTTTGTCGTTCTCGACAAACAAACACAGCAAAACTGATTTTTTTTTTTTTTTAATTTTTTTATTTCCCTCTCACCAAAATCACACCCCAAAAAATTCCATCAACCAAAAGTAACCAAAAGTAATATCAACAAACTAAAATCATCACAGAGAAGTTTCAATTATTTTCTGAATACAATTTCATTTCTTAGCAACCAAACTGAAAAAGAATATATAATAAATATCATAGAGACATTTCAACAAACACAAGAGCTTTAGTGCAGTAAAACCTAGGCAAAACGAAAATAAGAACAAAATGAAATGAAACTATAATACAAAGCCCGTAAGAAGTAGCAGATCGATTTGTTTTTCCCAAATCGACCATTATCTCCCTCCTCCATCTGCCGATAAAACCATCAAGGGTTATACCAGTTTGGCCAAACATGATCACTAATTCAAGGGTTGCAGAAAGCCATTGCCATGTCGTTGCCATCCACCAGACATGGTTATTTGTGAGCCATTGCCATGTCGTCACCATCCATTGAGGACTCTCTCCCCCTCTTCAAGTACAACCCAAATTTGGGTTTTGTGTTGGTGACATAATAGATTGATTATGCATAGATCCATTCCAAGGACCCCGAAAGAAAAACCCAGCCACCAACTGCATCCAATCTCCACCAAACCTCTCTCATTTGATTTCCTGCCCACGGTTTGAAATGTACTTTATCTTGAATCTTCCGTGTGATTTTTTTCTTAAGTTTTTAGTTTTTACATGTTTGGTTGCCTAGAAAAGATTTTTGGATGTTTTAATTTTTTTAAAAAATACTTTTTTGCTGATTTGGATTTTTTTAATAATTAAAATGCTGATTTGTCATTTTTTAATATTATTTTTATAAGCCACGTCAGCTTTAATTGTTCCAACTGTGCACATCATTTGCCACGTAGACATTTTTCGTTAGTGAGTTAACGGTAGGGATCAAATTGATTGCAAGTTGAAAATAACAAGGACCAAATTGACTGTTACTAAAATGTAGGGACCATATTGACCGTGACCCCAAAATGTTGTTTTTGCCAAAATTATATGTTGAACTTTTGTATTTGTGTTCAACTTGATCTATTGACTAAAGTAATTGGTGTCGAAATATAAGTTTGAAAATCAAGGTATCTTTGACATAAATATCATTAACTTGTTATTAATTTCCTCCAATATCTCAATAATTTTCTTTGTAAAAAATTTGCAATTTTCAGTGTTCGATTAAAATAAACAATAAGAATGATATAGTGATTTGATCATACTACATGCGTTTGCAACTTTGAAAATTGTATGACATTGTGAACGATATAGATAAACATGTTTCATACCTACTCAATAATGTAAATATAATTTAAAAATTGCATGATATGGTGCCTGATATAGTCATATAGATGGGCATGTTTCATGTCTACTCAAGAATGAAAATAATGTTTTGATAAAATAAAAATGCAAATTTCCAAAAAGGTAATTGACTTCCAATTATATGGTTTGCTTCTTTAGAGTCACCTAAATACGTACAACTCTTTTTTTTTTTTTTTTGGTATATTTTAATCGACTGGACTTTATAGGTGATTAATCATAAGATTATCAAAGTAGATCATCTTCTTTTTTGTTTTTCTTTTTTTCAATTTGATAGTTACAATAATTGTTGGAGGAGGCTTAAACCTCTTGGCAAAATCTTGAATAACATAATTCCAAGAATAATCCTAAACAACATTCAGTGAAAAAAAAAAAAATCCTTAGTAGAATATTCTTCCCCAAGCGTTTTCAAAACATTTTTCCGAACTTCTTCGTGGAGAGAGCTAGAAAGTTGCCTTCAAATTGTGCTAGTATTATTTTTTGTAAAAGAATGATCATGGACCGGGTTTGAGTCGGGTATACCTAATCCAAGTATGTAATGCACTGCATAGTTTATGAAAAGAAAAGGGCAAAAGTTTTGTTGCAAGCACATGGGGCTGCTGCCTGCAGGCTTTCCCCAGGAGCCCATGCACATTGCCTAGTGAGTAGTGATCTAGTTAACCCCACCCAAATAGAATTTCTCATGTCCTGGGTACTGAGATTTCTCTTCCTATAGTGTACTCGACACCAACACGAATATAGTACATAGAAAATTTAAAACATGCGTGGTACTTAAATTTCAATACATTAATAAATATAAATTAAAAACACATGAAATTAACTACGTTAATGAGGTTAACTTGTACCGGAATTCCAAGGGTGGGGATCATACGCATTGTATTCTTTGAGTATTCATTCTCGACAAACATGCAAAACGAACACAAAAAGATGGATAATATCCAAGCATTTTATTTAAACCATTATCAGCTAATAAGCCCAATGGAAATGGGCAATTGGCTAAGAAAAGGTTTCATGGATGAGGAGCCCAAATTTGAACCCTCAGGTCCATATGATCAAATGGGTTAGAACCCTCACCAAAAAAAAAAAAAAACTTAAAATAGGCCCAAAAAAAAGGTTTGTTTATTTTCTTGGGTTTTCACACATAAAATTTAGAGATTTATGGCATTTGCATGTACATGGGTTCATGCATACACTGAATTGGTGTAAAAGCCCACATGAAAACCCTATCCATAGGCAAAAACAGGGGAGAAACAAAAAGGATGTGTGTGCGCATCTTTGCAATGAATTAGCGTAAGCCCAAATGAGATCCACCTGCATTATTCGTTAGTACACGGAAGGGGGCCTATTTGGTAACAACGCAAAGTTTATGTATCAAATTAACCAATAAAAATTCTAGAGGCCGTAATGCAACGTCATTAAAATTTAGGACTAGTATTACGATTTAGTACTGCACGAAGTGTGACTTGATGGTAGAAGTTCTTGTCCCAGTACCCAGAGATGAGCGGTTTGAACGATAGGTCCAACAAGGGTTTGTATGGTACACGTGATATTATTTATTGCCGTCATGTAGTGTGGGCTCGATGAGCACACACTAGAGACCCATTTTTATTTAAAAAAAAAAAAAAAAAAACGATTTAGTGATCTACTCGATTTTAATTTCCATGTGATTAACTTGAAATTGGTACTAATGGTTGGACACCATTAAGAATGAAATATACCTCATTGTAGTTCTTGAAATTTGGTAATGGAAGCAAATTATACTCAATGTTCACCCTAGAAGGGAAAAGCTCGTAATCCCATATAGCCAAATTATATCAATAAACACACGATAAAAATTTTTCTGGTACCCGCAAGAAGTTTGTAACTATAACAACTCAACTACATTTTACAATCCCTAAAAAAAAAAAAAAAAAAAAAAAAAAAAAAAAACTACATTTTACAACTTTTGCAAACAAAATTCAGCATTACAAAAAATGCGTTCATTCATATTAAAAAAAATTAATAATAGTTGAAGAGGAGAAAAATCACTTTCG
The DNA here is from genome assembly GCA_028535165.1 of Quercus tomentella. Taxonomy (NCBI): domain Eukaryota; kingdom Viridiplantae; phylum Streptophyta; class Magnoliopsida; order Fagales; family Fagaceae; genus Quercus; species Quercus tomentella. The sequence continues at coordinate 22,469,272 of JAPQVY010000111.1, read as the reverse complement.
TCCATCATATAGCAAAAGAAGAGAAAAATAGTATTGTCCATCAAGCCAGCAATGTTCATCAGGCAAAAGCGTAAGCAACGGACCAATGGGCAAATAACCATTGAAGTCTATAATGCCTCTATATTCATTACTGATGAGTGTTAAGATCGTCCATCTCTCGACGGACGAATTAAATGCTATTCAATGCAAGACGTAACATACGGACATCAATAACGGACGAAACCATAAAAATTATTCAATGCCCAAGATAGCTAAGGAGTAACGTATGGGTATTAACGAACGAGTAGCCGTTGGTAGACAATAAAAGCCAGCTATTAATACCAACAATTCCATATCTCATAAATGCAGATGTTCATTTAGACAATGAAGACAAGGACTATAAAACCCACACAAACCAAAGGGAGAGAGGTAAATAATTTTGATCCCAAAAACTATTCCCAAGTTAAATTATTTTGCGATATACTTCAATTGAATTCCATTTTAACTTAATCACTGGAGGCCCTTTGGCACACACCAAACCGGTGTATTTTTTTTTTTTTTCTTTCTCTATTTCATATCTTGTTGCAAGTTCGTCTCTTGACGAATCCAACACCTTCTTCCATCTATATTGACAAGGAGTTCAACTGACGATTTTTTGCATCATCAATAGTGATGAGATATAAAATTACAAGACCTTAAAACTTAGGTTGACAAAATATTATAACGTAATCAAAAATAAAACTTGTTCAGATACACATAGACAAAGAAAATTCTTCTTAACGCCAACCTCCCACCCACAGCCCCAAGAACCCAACACAAACACACATAGACCCAAAATCAGATCTTGATCAGAGCTGCTCTCTCTCTTCTTTGACCCTCTTTTTCAAACCCCAAAACCATTTCTTTAATGGCAAGTCTTTTAACATGTCCATTTTTTACTAATTGATTTTTTTTTTTTTTTTTAATTTCTATATAGTGATTAATTGTCACAGAAGCAATCCTTTAGCTATGTTAACATTTTCTTAAATCGTAACAGTCTCTTATTGTTAAATAAGAAATTTAAGGTTTGAACTCTCGCCTACATTAAAAATTGATTAGTGTCTTATCTTGATGATAAAAAGCTGTAGGCACCAAGGACGGGCTTGCTGGGCCAAACCGCTATTTGGGCTCACAATTTATTTATCTGGTGGGTCTGGGTATCCTCCCTTGGGTTGTTCTAGGCTTAGGGACCCAATGAGATCACTTTTCTCTCTTTCTCAAGGTTTTCTTCTTCTTAGATCCTCTCTTTCTCTCCCTCTTTTCTCTCCCCAAAATTGCATCCCCTTTTCTATATCTGTTTCTTCTATTTATAGCCCTTGTTATTGGGGTGATCATCATTATCTCCTCCCTTAGTGCAAAGAGAGGTCCAATGTCGATAAACTTAAGTGGATTTTTAGATTTGAGTGGCTTTGGAAACGGTTCCCACTACAGAAAATGTGTTCGGCAGATTCCTAAGACTCTGCCGAGCACTTAAATAGCGGTGTGACTGGGCACGTGTATAGAGCTCGGAAATGGTTTCCAGGGCAGCATGTGAGCGAGGTGTCCGGTGTCCGCTTTCCAAGTACCCGGGCAACTCCCAGTTTAGACTAGTAGTTATTGTGGGCCTGGGCCGAGGCTTTTGTTAGTGAGAAGGTTGGACCCCCGGCCCATATCATTAATTCATGGCCCAAGGCCCAAATGAACCTGGACGCTAGGTGTCATACAATAGCCCCCCCTTGATTCGTCCTCGGCTCCTGGGGACGAATCAAGGAGTCAGAGAGGCAGTGATTTTCCCCAGAAATCCAATGGATGCATTTTGGGGTGGTTACAGCGGTCCATAAATGAGCTCCTCAAAAGGTGCGTTGCCTCAGACCCTTTGGTTCTGCCGTCATTATTACCTGGCGGTTCGCAAACCGAGGCGTGCGTGTTGATTGCTCTGAGTATTTCTAAGGTCACTCCCTTTTACTTCATCATTGCTAATTAATGTTAATTATTGCTCATTAACCGATGCTTTTCTTTAGCTCTTATAAATAGTTCCCCTTAATCCATTTTCTCACTTTTCATTCTCTGTTCTTCCGAAATTTCTCTCTGCCGAGCATTCACCTGCGTCCCAGTCCACTTACCCAAAATCCTCATCTCCCTTATAGCTAGAAGTAAGTCTTCTTCCCCTTTCTTTTGCTTTTATTTCCCTCCCTAGAGTTCTTTCTAATTTCTAGGCCAAGGATGGGTTTTGCTTATCTTTTAAATGTCGGAGCCCCCTTAGCCGCTTTTAGGCGAAGCTTTAGCGTCCCTGATGATGTGGAGATGGCGTACTGCCATGAAAGTGAGATCGCCCTCCATAGAGGGGCGGGCACGACCTTTTTCCCATTGATGTCAGTCCTAGAGGGCGAGGTAAGGTTTCCCATAGACCCGATTTTACTTAACACCCTTAGATATTACGGATTGAGCCCCGACCAACTTCCCCCCAACTTTTACCGAGTAGTGAGTTGTGTGGGTAGACTAAACCAGACGTTTGGTTTGCAACTAGACCATCACGACATAAACCACATGTACAACCTTTGTGGAAAGAAGAAATCAAATTACTACTTAAAGACTAGAGATAACATGGTACGGCTGATTTCATGTCTGCCGGACTCTAATAGGAATTCCGTTGGGGAATTTATCCAGGTGCGCGGCAATTGGTTTACCGGTGACATCCCTCCCCCTTTGTCACGGCGCGAAGTTGGTTCGTTCTAACCTTTGATTTTTCATATCCCTTCCATTTGTAACTATTTTATTTACTCTAACTCTGATTCGTCCTCTTTTGCTGCAGATGGTTCAGTGTTCACCTAGGACGCCAGAACGGTTCATGTTCGAGACCTGAATTTGGTGTCCGAATTTTTTATGCATCGAGATGGGCAACTCCGTGCGTCTTACCTTATTCTCGGCATTGATTTGGTGTACTCCACTTGGCAAACTTTCAACCAAGCCCTCATTGTTGATAGTCCGTTCCTTTCTTACATAGACGTTCGGCACGCGAACTTCCTCCCTCCTAACTTTACTGTAGGCGAAGCCTGAGACCTCGGTCCGCGGTACACTTGCTCGGAAGAACTTGTGCCTATAAGGGATGAATCAACCGAAGTAGCATCCAGACATCTCTGGGAACACGCTCACGAGGCCGTTCAGCGTGAAGTTGTACTAGCCGAACCCGAGAATCCAGTTCACGGAGCCGTACAAGAAGCTGTAGAATCTAGTGACTCTTCCTGGACACACTTTGTTCCTGAAGACATAGTGACCAGAAGGACCCTGATTGTCAGTTGTTTCATTCTTGGGGTAGGCCAAGCCACTCAGCAGTAGCAACCACCTCCAGGGCGCGTCCCGGCTCCTCTCGCTCATCCTCCACCTCTTCCTCCTTCCGAGCGGCAATGTAAGCGACAAAGGGTTGTTGATCTATCCTCTACCGGCCCGGGAGAGGGTCAAGTTCAAATTTCCCACCATCCTTCTCGGGACATCACTATTCGGGAATCCCCAGCCCAAGTTGGAATGAATGTGGCCTCATCCTCCAGATTGGCACAGTTGTGGCAACCAATGTTCGAGATAGATGGCATGCCCCTCCCGGCTAGTGTAAGCATCCGGGCTTGGGAGAAAGGTGAAGGTGGCCGTGTTGCCCAAAGCTTGGTCCACGGTCTCCTTTTACCCGAGGATGTGAGTGCGTTTGCTGATGGGACCGATAAGTCCATGGGGAGAAGGCTCCAATGGCATACAATTGCGGTAAGTTCTCTTCCTTATTCTTTCTTTTGCGCACGTTCTTATTTTTTTCGTGTTCGTTGTTCCTTCAAGTTACCGTGCATGAATAATGTTGTCTTTAATAGGCCGCTTAGCTAGCCCATATCCTGAACGAGAGGGTGAAGGATCTTACCGAGGAGGTTGTTCGGGAGAAAGCTGGCAGGGAAGAGGCCGTAAAAACGGCTAAGGATAAAACAAAAACTGCTGAATCAGCCGAGAAAAGGGCAGCTGCAGTGGAGAAATCCCGGGCCTCGGCAGAGAAGAGATTGACGAAGCTGGTGACGCGACAGAATGAGACGGAAGTGAAGTTGGCCGAAGCAGTAAGCCTGAACTCTACCCTGTCAGAAGAAGTTGTTGACTTGCGGGCAGCCCTTGAAGCTTGTGAGAGTAAATGGTACAATGAGGGGTTTGCTGACGCAGAGAAAGGCGTGGAGTCGGTAGTATTGCAAGCTCGGCAACTATCTTTCTAGGAGGGCTGGATGGCTGCTATACAGGCCTTAGGGGTGCCCGAGGACTCTCCTCTTAGGGACCCTGGCCAGATTCCCATTCTAGATTTTGCCCCTACCGTTGCCGTTCAGATCCCAGCCGGTCCAAACGATGAGGAGGATACGGATAGCTTGAAGGAGCTGGTGGAGCAGATTGATGCCCACGTGGAGATGATTGGGACAGAAGCAACCAGGAACCCTCCTACTGACGGCCCTCACGGTGAAGACGTTCATCCCCAGCCTCCTATACCCAAGCACCACTTCGCCGAGATGACCTCCGAGACGCAACCTGTGGATCTTTCCTCTTGACTGCCGAACCGGTTCTACTTTACCTTTATCTTTGCTTTTATTTAACAGCTTTTTACTTTAAGTTGGTTTGCCCATGTCGCCGGGCTGTGGCGACTGAACGGTTATTTTCTAGTTTTCTACTAAATAGCTTACTTAATTTCTGGATTTGAACTTAATGTCACCGGGTTTTGGTGATGAAATAATTGATATATCATGCTTTGTTTTGATTTGTGTTTATTTGCCGATCAGTTGTGATTACGCATGTATATTTTAGCCTTCTTGTGTATGCTCCAAAGTTTTCGTGCATGCATGTATGGTTTTCCCTCGTTCGATGATAGGGATCGAACCGAGAAGTCGGATTATGCTCTTTGGAAATTCTGAGTATGTTTTCTACCTGCTCGGTGATAGAGATTGAACCGAGAAGCAGGCTTCTGTCCTTAGAAAAGTTTTAGTAAGGTTTCCACCTGCTTGGTGATAAGGATCGAACCGAGAAGTAGGCTTCTGTCCTTAGAAAAGTTTTAAGTAAGGTTTCTACCTGCTCGGTGATAGAGATCAAACCAAGAAGTAGGCTTCTGTCCTTAGAAAAAGTTTTAGTAAGGTTTCCACCTGCTCGGTGATAAGGATCGAACCGAGAAGCAGGCTTCTGTCCTTAGAAAAATTTTAAGTAAGGTTTCCACCTGCTCGGTGATAAGGATCGAACCGAGAAGCAGGCTTCTGTCCTTAGAAAAATTTTTAGCTGCTTGAATTTCCTTAGCTTCCCCCACATCTATCAACCGGAAATAGTGAATAAAAAGAATTGACTGGGTAGGTACGAACTAGTTGCATCGTTATCATATGAGTTAGTACAACATACATTTTTCCGTGCGTGGACGGTCAATGATAAAACTTCTTAAGATTATAAGCATTCCAAGGTCGGGGCAATGGTATTTCGTTCACGTCTTCCAGATAATACGCCCCCACGCCTGCAATGGCTGTAACTTTGTACGGTCCTTCCCAAGTTTGGGCTAGCTTCCCGGCATTTGTATCTCGCATGCTTCCTACTGCCCTTCTCAATACCAGGTCTCCAGCGTTGAATTCTATCACCCTTACATCTCGGTTGTAACGCCGGGCAAGCTTTTGTTGATACTCCGCTAGTCTTATAGCCGTTGCTTCTCGATATTCTTCAAGTAAATCTAGGCGCTCCATCAGCTGACCATCGTTTTCGGTCATATCGAATCCTGAAATTCGTGCGCTACATAAGTTGACCTCGGCTGGTATCATGGCTTCCGCCCCTACATGAGAGAGAATGGGGTTTCACCTGTGGACCTCCGAGGAGTTGTCCGGTATGCCCACAAAACATTGGGTAGTTCCTCGACCCAGTTGCCCTTCGCTTCTTCCAGCCTTCGCTTCAAGCCGTTTACGATTACCTTGTTTATGGCCTCAGCCTGACCGTTGCCCTGGGGATACGCTGGAGTAGAATACATGTTCTTGATACCAAGATTGCTGTAAAATTCACGGAAAGCTCGGCTATCAAACTATAGCCCGTTATCTGATATAAGGGAGTCCGGGACCCCAAACCTGGTGATTATATTCTTCCATACGAACTTTTTCACATCTACATCTTGGATATTGGCCAGAGCCTTTGCCTCTGCCCATTTGGTGAAGTAATCAACGGCTACCAACACGAATCTTCAATTGCCCGTTGCTCGGGGAAAAGGCCCGAGTATGTCCAGCCCTCATTGTGCGAAGGGTCAAGGACTGCTAATCGGGTTCAAATGCTCGGCAGGCTGGTGTATCAGAGGGGTGTGCTTCTGACACTGCTCACACTTCCGAACGTATTCCGTGGCGTCCTTCTGCATCTAGGGCCACCAGAATCCCTGAGTCATTGCCCGGTGTGCCAATGATCGTCCCCTTACATGGCTGCCGCATACCCTTTCATGCAACTCAGCCAGGAGTTGGCCTACTTTCTCTGGGTGTAAGCACAAAAGATATGGTCCTCCGAATGACTTATGATAGAGTTTTCGGTCTCTAGACAACCAATACTGAGCAGCCACCCTACTGACCTTGTTGGCCTCCTTCTCATCATCCGGAATTCGGTCATCGGCTAAGAAATCTATGATGGGATCCATCCAGCTTGGTCTAAGTGTTGCGACTGCCGTGACTTCGACTCTCGCAGCCCCCTCATTTCCTGCCACCTTAATGCTGGGTTCGGGGACGAGTTCCACTCTGATAAGTCGGGGAATATCCTTGGCAATTGATGATGCCAGAGTGGCGAGAGAGTCGACATGTCTGTTCTGTGCCCAGGCCACTTGAATCAGCTTCACCGTACAAAAGCCGTCTATGACCTGCTTCACCAGGTCTAAGTATGCTTTCATCCGAGGATCTCGAGCCTCAAAACTCCCCTGCACCTGATTGACTATGAGCCTTGAATCCGAATAAACTTCTACATCTTGGGCTTCTAACCTGGAAACTGCCCTCAATCCAGCAAGCAAAGCTTCATACTCTACCTCGTTGTTGGAGGCGTTAAATCCCAACCTGAACGAATGTTCCAAGAGAATTCCCTCCGGGGTAATTATGACTATCCTAGCTCCGGCCCCTTTGGCGCTGGAAGCCCCATCCACATGTACCTTCCAAGGGCGGTGTCCCACCTGACAGACCATCTCCCCTTTAGGAGAGAATTCTGCTACAAAATCAGCCAATACCTGCCCCTTTACTGCACTTCTCGGCTTATACCTCACATCGAATGCCCTGAGCCGTGTCCCCCATTTAGCTATTCGCCCCGTGAGATCAGATCTCTTCAATAATGACTGTAGGGGATGTTCGATCAGCACATACACGGTATAAGCCTGAAAGTACCGAGGCAATTTCCTAGTGGCGTGCACTAGGGCCAGCACCAATTTCTCCAAGGGCAAATACCTGGTCTTGGCGTCGACTAGAGTCTTGCTAATATAATACACGGGTTGTTGTACTCCCCGGTCCCTTAATAGCACAGCACTTACAGTATGGTCGGATATCGAGAGGTACATGAACAATTCCTCTCCGGGCTCTGGTGCACTCAACATCGGCGCTCGCACTAAGTACTCCTTGAGGTTCTGGAAAGCCTTTTCACATTTATCATCCCATCGAAATCCCTTCCACTTCTTCAAAAGCTGATAAAATGGACGGTAGCGATCTGAAAATTTTGAGATGAATCGGTTGAGAGCGGCCAGCATCCTGGTCAACACCTGTACTTCTTTCGGGTTGCTCGGCGACCGGAGACGCTTCACGGCCTCTATCTGGTCAGGATTGACCTCTATCCCCTGGTTGGTGATCAAGTACCCCAAAAATTTGCCAGCCCCCACTCTAAAGGCACATTTTTCTGTATTAAGACGCAATCTATGCTTCTATAACACCTTGAACACCCCCCGGAGATCCTCTACATGCTGGGCCTCTTGCTTGCTTTTTACCACCATGTCATCGATATACATTTCAACCGTATGCCCAATCTTATCCTGAAACATCCTCCTCATCATCTGCAGGTATGTCACCCCAGCATTCTTTAGCCAAAAAGGCATCACAGTGTAATGATAATTAGCATCAGGGGATATGAACGCCGTTTTCTCCTAGTCTTCACCAGCCAAGGCAATCTGATGGTACCCTTGAAAAGCATCCAGGAAACTCATCCTCGGGTGCCCGTAAGTGGTGTCCACCAACTGATCAATCTTTGGCATGGGAAACGGGTCCTTTGGGCATGCTCGGTTCAAATCCGTGAAATCCACACAAACCCTTCATTTGCCGTTCTTCTTCCAGACAACCACAATATTTGCCAGCCATTCCGGGAAAAAGGTCTCCTTTATTGCTCCTGCCTCCTTCAGCTTCTCTACCTTCTGTCTTACTACCTCAACATGGTCTTTGGCCGACCTTCTCGGCTTCTGCTTCTTCGGGGATATGAGGGGTCTACGTTAAGCTTGTGGATGATAAACCCGGGATCAACCCTGGGAACTTCATAAGGGTTCCAAGCGAAAACATCTATGTTTTGAATCAGAAACAGCAACACTTGGACTCTTTCCTCACTACTCATGCTTGCTCCAACCTAAAAATATTTATTAGTGTCCGGCAGTATTTTTACCTTTACTAACTCCTCAGTGCAACCAGCCCCCATTCCTTCTCGGGGATCTTTTGATTGCTATAAAGGGTCTTTCCGGGATGTATCTTCCCGTTCAACATGCTCCTGTTCGGACCGCCAAGTCCCCTCGGCTCTTACCAGTTGTTCGGTGATTTCTCCCTGACTGACTTGATTCCCCCGCTTCCAATTCACTATGGCGGTAAGACACTGTTTGGCCGCTTGCTGGTCTCCTCTTATCACGATGACACCTTACTCAGTTGGGAACTTAATCTTTACATGTAGTGTTGGTGGGACAGCCCTCATTGAATGGATCCACGGTCTTCCTAGGATGGCAGTATATGGGGAAAATGAACTTACTATTGTGAATGTCACAACCACCTCTTTCCCTCCCATAATCATGGGAAGAGAGATTTGCCCCTCAGGAATCACTACTTTGCCATCAAACCCAACCAAAGGTGAAGTGTGCTTCATCAGGTCCTCCTTCCTTAGCCCAAGTCCCTTGAACAGATTAGGTTACATCACGTCGGCCCCGCTTCCCTGGTCTATCATCACCCTTTTTACTAAGAAGTCGCTTATCCGGGCCGTGACCACTAATGCGCAATCATGTGGTTGGATCGTCCCCTCCAAATTGTCATCGTCAAATGAGATGGGTTCCCGCGCAAACTTCATCTTCTTACTTGGAGACTGTAGATCCGGGTTACCCTCTACTAGTACTACTGTCAACACCCCTTTCCTCCTTCCTTCAATGAGCTTCTCCGGGGCAACATGGATTACTTCAATAACCCCTACGGGAGGTGGGAGTGGGTTCCCCTTTTGCAGGGTATCTTGCCCTACGACTCCGTCCCCCGAGTCTAGCACGAAATCCTTCAAGTGCCCGGCCTTGACTAATCGCCCGAGGTGGTTCTTTAATACCCAGAATTGTTCAGTAGTATAACCCTTGTCTCGGTGATAAGTGCAGTACAGATTCTGATTCCTCCTGGATGGGTCCCCTCCCATCTTATTCAGCCATCGAAAATACGGCTCATGTTTGATCCGGTCAAGAATCCTGTGTACCGGTTCCTTAAACGTTATGTTTACTTCTCCCATTTGTGCGGCCAGCTCTTAAATTGCCAAACCCCCACGAGGCTTGAACGGGAAACCTGTCTGCCGGGGACGATTCATCATTGGCGCTTTACCTTTGCTCTGCAGCCGGTCATCCTCTAATCATTTGTATTCCTCGATGCGTCTCATAAGCTGCCGCATGCCTTCGGGAGGCTTCTTGGTTAACGACTTTCGTAGCCTGGAATCCTCGGGCAACCCCATCCTAAAAGTGCTTGTTGCGACCCTTTCATTGTCCCCGCCTATCTCATTGTATAACTCCCAGTACCGGCTGGCGTAACTACGGAGGGTCTCTCCCGCCCTCATTTTCATTGAGAGGAGCGCGTCTACTGGCTGAGGTACTCGACTGCACGTCATAAACCGAATGCCGAACTCCTGAATTAGCTCGGAGAAACTACGTATGGACCCTTTCCATAACCCATTAAACCACCTCAAAGTAGTTGGTCCCAAACTCGAAGGAAATACCTTGCACATGAGCGCATCGTTATGAGTATGTAAAGACATCATCTGAATATAATGGCTGACATGTTCTATCGGATTGGTCTTCCCGTCATAGCAGTTGAATGGTGGACGGGTAAACCGGTCTGGCATTTCGGCTCGCTCGATTTCGTTCGAAAACGGGGATCGAGCTACTTTTTGCAGAGCGCAACTCATGGCATCCATGGCAGCATTCCGAGGTCGCCTTTCTTCCGGGGGGAGCGAGTCTCTAACTTGATTTTCCTGAGACCCTCTCGATTGCGAACGGTCTCGGTACCGATGGGATTCTCAGGAATGTGAACGACTTCGCCGTAGTTGAGGTCCAGACTGATTAGATCCTTCTCCGTATTATTTCCCCTAATTTCGACCTCCTGTTGTCGGTCATTTCTGTCTCCTCTCCGGTGCCTATCTCTCACCTCCAGCTCCAAACCCCTGACTAGTCTACGCAGCTATTTGAGCTCTTCATCCCGTTCCTCTCTCTGTCTACGTCCCGTAGCACTAGAAACCATCCATTGGGTTTGGTACGACCCTTCTCCTGTGTCGGACATTTCTTCTCGTTGGTTGTACCCCCTATCTTCTCGTTCTTTCTGTCTGCGCTCTTGCCAACTTGACCCCCGAGAAAACCCTATGGATCCGGTTTCCGCACGGTCCCTCGAATGCCTTTCAGACATTTTCCCAGAGCTTGAGTCCCTTTAGAACCACAGCGTCGTAGGAGAGCCCCACGGTGGGCGCTAATTGTAGGCACCAAGGATGGGCTTGCTGGGCCAAATCGCTATTTGGGCTCACAATTTATTTATCTGGTGGGTCTGGGTATCCTACCTTAGGTTGTTCTAGGCTTAGGGACCCAATGAGATCACTTTTCTCTCTTTCTCAAGGTTTTCTTCTTCTCAGATCCTCTCTTTCTCTCCCTCTTTTCTCTCCCCAAAATTGCATCCCCTTTTCTATATCTGTTTCTCATATTTATAGCCCTTGTTATTGGGGTGATCATCATTATCTCCTCCCTTAGTGCAAATAGAGGTCCAGTGTCGATAAACTTAAGTGGATTTTTAGGTTTGAGTGGCTTTGGAAATGGTTCCCACTACAGAAAATGTGTTTGGCAGCGGAGATTCCTAAGACTCTGCCGAGCACTTAAATAGCGATGTGACCGGGCACGTGTATAGAGCTCGGAAATGGTTTCCCGGGCGGCATGTGAGCGGGGCGTCCGGTGTCCGCTTTCCAAGTACTCGGGCAACTCCCAGTTTAGACTAGTAGTTATTGTGGGCCTGGGCCGGGGCTTTTGTTGGTGAGAAGGTTGGACCCCCGGCCCATATCATTAATTCATGGCCCAAGGCCCAAATGAACTTGGACGCTAGGTGCCGTACAAAAGCAATTATCATAAAACTGACTTTATTGATTGAAATTCTATTGTATTATTTATCAAAAACAAAAATGATAACAATAACATTGAAATGTATTCAAACAATTAAAGATGAAATTGAAACAATTGATTTTTTTTAGACCAAAATGAATTTGATTGTGAAAGTTAAAGACAAAAATTGTCTTTTTTTTTTTTTTTTTTGAAAACGTAAAAGAATATGTTAAAAATTTATTTGATCCAATAAAAAAAAATGTTGAATAAAGCATTTATTTACTAGATATGGTGGAAAAAAAACAGGCAGCCTTGGAGCACTTGGAGCATAGAGATGCTATAAGGTCAGGACATTGTATGACATACCAAATAATGTGTTAAACCACAATGCCAAAAAAAGAAAAAGAAAAAAAGAAAAAAATTCATAGCTGAACAATGGGTAACACTCAGAATAATCTAGCAAAATAATATCAAACAACATAACACAAAATACATAAACAATTGGTAGAAACCCAAGAATTATGTTTTTAAAATACAATTCAACAAACCCAAGAATTATGATTTTAAAATACAATTCAACAAACCTATAAAACAAAGTAAAACAATCCGCAACATATTATATAACAATCGGTAACATCCTATATATTGTGCTTAGCACAGGACAACTAAATTTGTAATATATGAATGCCCTCTCAAATATTTCACATATTATACCTAATTTCGCATGGAGCACCTCCTATAATTGTTGTTCTGCCTGTTTTTGTAGAATCTGGTTATCCATGCCCCATGAAGATGGCTTTTTAAAAGCTGGGAGTGATTATTAATGAGACTCACAAGTCTTTCATGGATGGCTCCCTGCATTTATTGAAGAAGAAACAGAAATTAAAAAAAAAAAAAATTATAATAACAGAGTCACATTTATTTTAGTTTTATGAAAAACTTTGATCTATTTCAATTTTTTGTAAATTTCAAAACAACAGCTTTAAATAAATAAAGGTAATCATATATAGTTAAAAGATGATGCTTTAAAGATAGGTAATCATATATAGGATGATGCATATGATAATTGGAGACTTGGAGTGATGCATATGTATGTTCTAATAAGTGGAGTGATGCATTTATAGATTAACTAACCTTAGATATAGCCAATGCTGCCTGAATAATAAAATTTCCAAAATTATCCTGAGCAACATTCAGAAAAACATTTGGACTACAAGTAAGTTCCATAATGATTCTATTAGAGAATTCTTCACCAAGTTCTTGCAAGCATTTCTGCACTACATGACTGCCAAATTTGTTCAAGGATAGAGCTACAAATTTCCCTTCAAACTGTGCTAATATCTTTCTTGTAATACTTTGTTTTCTCAATCCAAAAAGTAAGTACTGCACCACGTAGTTCCTAAAAAAAAAAAAAAAACTTTTATGATCCAGAAAGTAAAAAAAGAAATAAAACTTTTATAATCCAAAAAGTAAGTACTGCAAAAGAAAGAGAGAAAGAAAGTGAGTACCAAAAAATATGTATTTTTTGTTTGTCAAACTGCATACAAATTGATGACTAAAATTGATTAAAAGAGTCAGGAATATTATTCAAAATCTAAACTATTATAAATATATGGATTGAAGACGGTCAAATGATTCAAACCCAAAAGCATCTTCTGAAAGGAGAAACGCATTTGCTACGATTTCAGCCACAATACGCTCCGTAGCTTTTCCAACGTCATAAGTAATACATTGTTGAAAAAGACAACACCCACTCTTGTCTCTCGCTATATCAACACATCTCTCTGCTATTTCATTCAGAATATGCTGCGAGTGAAAAAGGTTTAACATAAGAGATGGATCAGAATATGTTACAAAAGAAAAGTGAAAAAGGTTTAGAATCAGAGATTTATGGATGGAAGTGTGAGATAAATAAATTGCTTTGCCCACGGCTAAAAGAACACCCACCTAGATTTTATGAGTTCGTACATACAAAAGAACCAAAGGCTTCAATTATACCCATTCATTTGCCATATAGTAGCAAAAAAAAAAAAAGACACATAATCTTTATCATAAGATCTGTATTTTAACAGTTCATTAAGTAAATTTCAATTTTAAAATTTAGAATAATTGTGATGAATGTAGAAAAAAAAAGTTAAGTAACAATACAAAGCTGTTTTGACTTAAATTTTGAATTCCATCAAACATAAATATGATATGGAAATGTACATATTTAGTGTTCCCAAATAACAACCACGTACATTCGCAAATGGCTATCAAACAAAAATGTATATGATAGTCAGATAAAAGAAGAAAGATTTTTATGTTTCATAATAAATTTGTTCATATGCGAACAATAAAGTTCCAAACTCTAAAAAAATTGATGTTTGATGTTCCAGAAGAGGTTAGAGGAAAAATCAAGTGTGTGTATACACACACACATATATATATATATATATATATATATATATATATATATATATATATATATATAGATTTTTGATGAACTGGTTAGGGTGGAAACACCTTTTCAGACCAAAGCCAACACCAGCAAAGATAGTGAAAAACAAAGTCCTCCGTACTGAAATCTTTATTTACAAAAAAGAATATATTGAGAAAATATCTTTGTCATAAATAATATAATTAACGGATTTCAATAACATAATATATGAATTTTTTATTTTTTATTTTTTCAAATAGTGACACATCAGTTATTATATTGTAAAATTTATAATATTCCATTTCAACAACATAATAAATAAATAAATAAATAATTTTTTATGAATAATAAGTAAAATTTATAGTATCGTTTCACTCATTTTCTAACTCAAGATAAAAAAGAGAACACTACTACGAGAAATACAATTAGATAGGAGAAACAAAAGTAACTTTTTCTGTTTTTATGTGCTAAAAAGTAAAAAGATACTTTTATCATTTGGATACAAATTCTTGTTACTACCATTAAGAGTTCACAAAGGGACAGATAATTTCAAGGCAAATTCTCAAAAGTCAAATAAAGGTCGCCAACTCCAAACAATTCACTCTACATTTTCTTATGGAAGATGACCTATCATTCTTTAAGTTCCATGGGGTAATGAGTTAAAAGATATACATAAATACGTCACTAGCTACTCACTAATTTTTTACTATCTTTGTTTTTGTAAGCATTTTATTGTTCTATCTTAATATATATGAAAGCCATCATAGCCCTTTCATAAGAAGAAAACAAGAATAGAAATTATATAACATCTCCATAGAACATGAAAATAGGTAGCATGTCATAATGAATGGGTAATTAAATCTTGGAAATCCGACTACCTAAATAATTCATTTAGTTTACTTTTAAAATTTTCTTCTCCCCTTCATAAAGAAAGGGATCTAATTAGTAGAGCCCTCTCATACTGCTGAATTACATGAAATTCAATGGCCTAAATAATTGGTTTTCTTTATTTTAAATCGGTAATTTTTTTTTTAAAAATTACTGCTGACTTCAGAAATTGCACAAATTTAGGTGAAGAAAATATTTTTTTTCTTATATTACCTTTATATCTTCGACGTAAGAGAAAATTTGCAAGCAATGTTTAATTACATGACAGCCATCCTTTTCTTTGGTTAAGCGAAATGTGATCTTCCTTAGAGCCGATATAATTAAGGATTTCTGCTCTGGGGTTCTGAGAAGACTCAGAAATTTCTGCATAGACCTGCTTCTGCAATTAAAAAAAAAAAAAAAAAACATTTTAGAGACTACAGAAATCCCAGATCAATTCCTTTAATTGTGCTAAACAGCAATGCTATTCCGTCACAATTTATTTATTTATTTTTTTAAAAAATAACCAGTCATACCCTTGGTGATGAGTGCATATGTTAAAAAGCATTTGTTCATCACAGTTCATGGCATGAAGATATCTAGTAATTTCTCTGTTGTTTTGTTGGAAAAGCTTCTGAACATAATTCTCGCCATACGGGTGAACCATCAACTTATGCAAAGAGCAGATCAACGGGCGCTTCAATTCCTCTGGTCGAATCCCATTTCGATTCGAAGAAGGCCTAATTGTAGAACGAAACATTTTTTGCTCATAGGACCCCCACTGTAAATCATTGCCAATAATGGGGTTTGAAGAGGCATACTGGTAATTCATTTCTGCACCAAAACTTTTGCCCAAACTTGTAGAAGAGCTTGAACTTGAACTTGAACTTTGCCGCGCAAGATCACGGTAATTGGTTTGCCATGATGGTAGGTAATGAAACCAATTACCAGTATGTCCCCTCACTGCAGACTGAATTCTCATAGTGTGTAAATGCTGCTGTTCTTCTGTATAATACGGAGGAGGAAGCCCATTTTCTCTCTCAAACTCATTGGAACTACGCCATGGAATTGAGTCAATTGACGATGTATTATCATTGGCAGAGAAGTGAGACCCACAACAAGGATCTGATAAACTGAGAGCAGTAAATGAAGTTTCAAGTAGGCCTTGTTCATGAGATCTGGTTTCGTTGAAACCATTGTATGGATTATCAATCCCATCCCATGTTGGCAAACAGTACTTGGAATGGTCAAAGTCAGCAGCCAATAAGGTTTGAAGAGAAGGGTTTTGACTGCGGGTAGGCTTTTGGTTTGGGGAAGATGCAGCCATGTTTTGGCTGCGGATGATGATGATGATGACAGTGCGTGTGAAATGTGAAGTGTTGTTGCGTTGCTAGGGTTATTAAATAGTACTCCTTAATATCAGGATGAGAAATATTAGGGAGAGAGAGAGATAGAGTTTCCATGAATTAAGGATAGGTTTTCATTGAATGCAGAGCTAGAATTTTTATAAGAGGGTGAGTTCAAGTTCAGCTGCTTGTCTATCTCTCTTTCCTCAAACTTCGTGCATGAATAAAAAAAATGAAAATTAAATTCTCACTCTCCACGTTTAGTCCTATTTAATTAATTTTTTAGTATTTTTTTTAATTAACAACATTTTTAAGTTTTACCAACATTTAAATTGTGGTTTTTAAAATTTCATTTTCAAATCACTATTTTTAAAAATGCATTTTTGCAAACAATTATCCCAAGTAGACATTAAAATTACTACAAATTTTACTACAAAGTATTTAATATCCTTAATTTCCAATGAAAATAATTCTAACATTGCTTTGTTTTTTAAGGATAAGATTTTCCTCCAATTTAGTTTGGAGAAATCTTTTTCAGCACACTACGAGAATATTTATGCACATTATTTAAATAAGTCACATAAATCATTTAAAAAGTCTTGTAATTAAATGTACACCTAAATAATCTTTAAATTGGAGGAAGTCTCATCTAAATCCGTTTGAAATTTTTTATTTTTTTTTATTTTTTTGAGTAAGTTGGTTTAAAAGTAACTTTTCCCTTCGTTTTTAGTAAGTCTAGAACTACAAATTTTTTCACAATTGCTTAAATATCTAGCCGTTATAAATGGTAGACAATAAAGTAATGTTAATAGTGAACTCATATAATAATAATAATAATAATAATAATAATAATTTATTTATTGTCTACCATTTATATCGAAAACTTTTAACTAATTAATAGTGGATAATTAACATTTATTGTAATTTATTTACTCTTGTTCTTTCTTCTTCTTTTTTTTTTTTCCTTTTTTTTTTTCGCATTATCATAAAATCTCTTTGCTTTTCATGATTCAGCCCCACTTCTATATACCACCAGTCCATAGCTACCTGGCTAACTTCCTTGGGACTTTGCTCAAGCGACAATTTTGCATTCTTTGATAGAGAATATTAGGTCCTTTAGGAGGATGATTAGGTCGATTAGGTCCTTAGGTCCTTGAAGAGGATAGTTGAAGTGATTCTCCTGGTCCTTCCAATCAATAAAATGTCATTACTTATGCAAATATGACTTTACCTATTGAATATTTTTTACTTTTTTTTTTGGATTTTATAATGAGGAAGTTGACTCACAAACCTACATATGTTTTCTTTGTTTAGGAGTCCTGCTTGTAGTCATTCTAGTGAACCTAATAATTTATTGTTATAGAGATATATACCAAATTTTAGTTCATATCCTCTCCCTCTTTCCAAAATTATATTTCGTTCGGTAGCAAAATTTATTTTTAAAATTTTTATTAGTTAACAAATATTTTATTATTATTATTGACATTATTGACATGATCTGTTGTGATATATATACATACTAGTATTATGCCTATGCGATGCATGGCTTAATTAAGAATTGCGTGTAAACTAAAGAAAATAAGAAAATATTTCTTAATTTCATTGAAATTAAATAATAAAATAGATGATAAAAATTAGTTATTCTTTTACTTTTTTTTTTGGAAGTAAAGTAATCTTTTAGTTTAAGTTATATAACGAATGCATGTTGTGCGAGATTAAGTTTTTCTTTTTTTTAAAAAAAAAAAACATATTTGTAGCTCCAAATTTATATACATTAAAAAATAATTAAAATTGAAAACATAAAGCACCACAATATACACACAGATATAAATGAAAATGCCTAAGATTGAATATATAAATGCAATCCATAAAATAATATAAAACATGGTTTAGCAAAAGCTTCAATTAAAAAAATTAAGATAAAATGTTTATCTATAAATCTAAAATCAAAAAATCTTATTTCATTTAAATATTTTATAAGGTTCCAAAGAGAAAAAACATTAGTTGTCACTCTAACATAATTAATTTCATTAAATTAGAGAATTAAAATGTTTCTTCTTACATCAATTAGTATTTTTTAGTAATATTTAAACTTAAGAAATAGTAAATAAATAGATTTATTTACTTAATTAAATCATTATATATAATTAGATATAGTCTAAGGGAATTATATAAGTTTATATATTTTAAGATCATTATTACTATAGGGGCAGGCTTTGGTGCTTTGGTCCAAAAGATGAATGGATTAAGGCCCAAAGAGCCCAATACAATAAATTTGTAGGGAGTGCGCAAAGAAGCTAGGCTTCAATGAAGTGACGACGCCCTTAATGGGCCAAAGATGGTAAGAGAGCAAGGAAAAATAATAAATAGACAAATGTGATGCACAAAAATTCTTCCTTGGCAATGTCCGAGGAGAGTAGTTCTTGAATATATTTTTCTTGGATTTGATTACAGTTCCTTTTCTTAATACTACAGTGTTTTCTTTACAGATTTCCCTCCCCCCCCCCCTTGGAAGGTCTCTCACATTATATAGCTCCCTTCAGGCAATCTTAACCCTCCATTTGTTGATTGCCCAGTCCACCATTTGAGTGCTTGTCCCATCAGACACCTTTTCAAACATCTTGTGAGTTGCAACGGCTAAGACAATACTGTTTAGAGGTATTCTCCACATAAAAGCAGTCAGGGGATTTGGTGGGATGCATTGAATGTGGAGGTAGCCACCATCCCTCCAGTCATGTCAGGGCTAACCCCCTTTTCTAAACCTTTTCTCAACAATGGGACCTCCTTTGGTAATGTGCCATTAACGTGGCCTTACTGTTTAAGTGTGTGGCCTCCTCAGCACAATAATGGGCTCCCAGCCATGGACACGACACATGGCACAGATACCTTACCTAAATTCTTGTGCCCCATAATAGCATCTCAAAAATCTAATTTTTCTCTTATCTAAGGAGAAAATGGGGTTTTGACTTTGGCCTACTAATCTCACACGTTCCTTTGACTTCCACACGTGAAAGCGCTACTTCGTGTGTCCCGTAACCGTTCTGGCGCTTCGGAGTCCACAATGTCTCATTAAATGCTCTAGGTGATGCTTTGTTCCTCGCATCCTATTGTGAGATGGAGATTCTACGGCTGGCGTTTCTCCTCAAATTTTGGGCAGGATAACTCCTACCCAGTTCCGCCCTCTATATAAGGCGCCTGGGGGAGTCATTTTCCCCACTTTGCAAATCTTCGAGCTCTCCAGACCTCCAAACTCTCAAACCTTCAAGGCTTTCCAAACTTCCAAGTCCTCCAAATCTAAAAAAAAGTTTCTAAATCTTTTAAGAAGTTCAAGAAGCCACCCTTGTGCTTATTCTTGTAAGTTCTTTATCTTTCAGGTTTTCTCCTTGGCTAGTCTCCTCGGCCTTCTAATCTTTATTTCCTTTCCTTAAAAACTTCTTTCACTTCAATTTAGCTTGCTTAAATGGGTAGATTTGTTCACTTGGTAGATTCTCCTGCTGGTATGGAGGGATTTAGGGCCAAGTACCACATTCCCCAGGGAGTAGCCCTATGATACTGTGCTCCGGATCTGGTCCTTACCCATAGGAATGAAGGGGAGGTGGTCATTCCCATGATCGCCTTCATAGAAGGGAGGATGACACTTCCCATGGGTAGGATAACCTGAGATTATTTAATCGCCCATAGGCTATGCCCCCACCAGTGTTCACCCAACCTCTTTGGGATTTTGGGTAGTGTAGATGCTCTTAATGAGCAAATGGGGCTAAATCTCACTTGGCACGACGTCGTTTGGATGTACCTGCTTGGAGACATAGTGTATTTTCTGAAGTCTAGATCCTCAGTTGTCAGGCTCGTCTCATGCTTCCCTAAATCTAATAAGGGTATGAAAGATGAATTCCTGACAGCCTTGGGGGCATAGCACAATGGTCTTCACTGCCCAATCTGGGAGGGAGAGCCAGGTGGGGCACCTTAGGCTTAGGTTTCCTCCTTTATTTATTTATTTATAACATAGGCATTAGTTTTGCGATTTCACCGCTATCTTCTTTCATTTGGTATTCTGTATACTTTTGATGGATGGCTTTTTTATCCTAATCGTGTTTTTGCTTCTCGGATTTTTTTACATAAATAAAAGACATGTAGCTCCTAACCGTAACCTCGTCAACTTCACGGGCCTTAACAAGGTGTTGAAGTCTGAAGTGTTTGTGATTGAAAATAGGCAATTGAGAGCTGTCCACCTCATCCCTGACTTCGAGCTCCTGTCGGATAAGTTGCAGTACATAGGCCAGGCGATAAGAGCAGGCGATCCTCGGTTAGCCTAGATTGATGTATCAGTGCTCGATTTTCTGGCTTGAGAAGATCTCTTGCCAGTTAAGCGGCCCTTCTACCGTTCTCCCAGTGAGGTAGCAGCTTTGAGGGAAGAAATAGCCTCCCCACGTTGATCACTTGAGGCTGAAATAGACCAATTTAGCCTCAAGGAAGAAGGAGAGGTGCAAAAAGAGCCTGTGGAGATCTTGGACTCTGAGGGTGAGCTTGACAAGTCCTTCATAGTTCGCTCCCCTAGACTTATAGTTGCCGGGTGGATAGCAGTTCCGAGGAGGAAAAAAAGATGGCCCTGAACCCGAGGAAAGGCCTGAAGGAGCTCCTTGCAGGGAGGAATAAGGGGTCATCATCTAAGGATGCCCCAAGGTCTCAACCCCTCAGCTCTTCCTCTTCCTCCTCCTTCTCCTATAGTCAGCCTGCTCTCTATCCCCAACTTGAAGAAGAAAAGGAAGGAGAAGAAGATTGCTGAGGAAGGGGAAGTGGTCCCCCCCAAAAGGATCCCAAGTAGTAGAAAACAGCTAAAGACAGAGGGCGGGCCTTCTCGGTGGAGAGTAGGGAGGCCGAGCACTCAGCCAATGTGCGCTATCCAACTTGGAATCCTCAGTTGGAGTTGGATGGCATGGCGGTACCCTAGAGCTCTACTATTAGGGAGTTCTAGAGAGGCCATGCCTACCACGTGGTCGAGGCTCTGGAGCGTCCTCTCCTTTTGCCTAAGGACATGGATGCCTTAAAGCACATGAGGCAGCCAAAGCTTTTCCTGTCCCTGAAGAGGGACCTAGCCCTGGTAAGCTCCTTGACATACTTTACCAAGAGTGGTTTCCTTTTTTTTTTTTTTTTAACATACTCCTCTGTTGTTTATGTGCAGGCTATCCAAGATGTTTTTGTGGCCGATGAGTGGGTTAAGGATGCCCGAAATGAAGTTAGAGTTGAGGCCAACCTCCGCGCCGAGGCTAACAGGGCCTTGGGAGCCACCGAGTAGAAGAACCAAGAGCTCAACACCAAGCTATCTATGGAGGAGAGGGCGCAGAAGAGTGTTGAGGCTAGCTTTCAAAATACCTAGGACCAGGCTAAGGATCAACGCATAAAGCTCTATCATACTGAGATAATGCTGGCTACACAAAAACAGCTGGTCTGGAGCTAAAGGTAGAACTGCAGAGGGCCAAGGAAACAACTCGGATGGCTAAGGAAACCGCTAAGGCTTTGGAGCAGGCATCCTATGATCGTGGGGTGCAAGAAATTGAGATCCAGCTGGCAGAGGAGTTGGCGGAGGTGCAGGGACTACTGTAAGGAGGTGTAGGTAGAGGCTTTCAATTGGGTAGGAGTCCCTACTGCCTCTGAGTAGAGGAACGCTGAGAACATCTTCTACCCAGAGGACATTCGAGAAGTTCTTGTGGTGCTTCCTCCTCCCACTGCTCTTACCCTTCCCCCCTCTAAGTAGCCCTCCACCACCAAGACTTTCTTCCTCCTCTTGCAGTCTCCAAAGGGCCTAGCAAGGCTGGTGACCAAGGCTAGGAGGCTGAGGTGGCCAAGGACAAGGAGGCTAGCTAGGATGGTCCTCGGCCCGAGGACAAGGCAAGGGCAAGGAGGTCAAGCCCCTACCAGAGACCAAGGGTACTGAGGCTGCTCTCATGATTAAGGATGCTGAGCCTAAGTCTAAGGCAGCTGATCCCAAGTTCAAGGTAGCTGATCCCAAAGATGACCCTTCCCGAGCCAAGGCATAGTTTTAGGATCTTTTTCCTTTACTTTTCTCTTTTTTTTTTTTTCTTTTTTTTTTTTTTCTTGTACTTTTCTCTTTTTCTTTGTTGTGGTAGTTTGCCACTATTTATAATGTACCCCTTTTCTTTTTCTTTTTTTTTAAGATATCAATTTTTGCTTCATGAATCTTTATTTTCTTTGCAATATTTATCTATGGTTGGTGTAGTTATTGCTTTGCCCTCTAATGAGACTTGAGGTTAATGATACCTTTAAGGGTGAATACCCAGATTTTAACAAAAGCTAACAGTAATGAATTGTTGCTAATTCAAATGAATTAAATGCGTATAAACAGTGAGAAGAATGGCTATGTGCTAGTATTGAAAACTGTGCAATCAACAGAGAGGGTTTAAGTTTTTAAAGAGAAACATAACACTTAGATAAATAATGAGAAGTATCACTTTACCTAAGGCATGTGGTCCAAGGAGCCAACCATTAATACTTAGAGAAATAAAGTGAAGTATTAATTTGCCCAAGGCATGTGGTCTGATAAGCCAAGCACAACCATGGTTCTTGTTGAATACTTAGAGAAACACTAGAAAAGGTTAATTTACCCAAGACATGTGGTATGAGGAGCCAGACATGGCCAATATTCTGTTTAACACTTAGAAAAATACTGGAGAGTGTTAATTTACCCAAGGTATGTGGTCTGAGGAGCCAAGCACAACCATGGTTCTTGTTTAATACTTAGAGAAACACTGGAGAGTGTTAATTTACCTAAGACATATGGTCTGAGGAGCCAGGCATGGCCAAGGTTCTATTTAACACTTAGAAAAATACTGGATAGTGTTAATTTACCTAAGACATGTGGTTTGAGGAGCCAAGCATGGCCAAGGTTCTATTTAACACTTAGAAATAATGTGAAGTATTAATTTACCTAAGGCATGTGGTCCGAGGAGCCAAGTATGACCAAGGTTCTGTTTAATACTTAGAGAAATAATCGAGAATATTAATTTACCCTGTGGTCCGAGGAGCCAGACGTAATTGAGGTTCTGTTTAATATTCAGAGAAATACTAAAGAGTGTTAATTTACCCAAGGCATGTGGTCTGAGGAGCCAGGCATGGCCAATGTTTTGTTTAACACTTAGAAATAATGTGAAGTATTAATTTACCAAAGGCATGTAGTCCGAGAAGCCAGACATGGTCAAGGTTCTGTTTAGTACTTAGAGAAATAACCAAGAATATTAATTTACCTAAGGTATGTGGTCCGAGGAGCCAAGCATAACCGAGGTTCTGTTTAATATTCAGAGAAATACTAGAGAGTGTTAATTTATCAAAGGCATGTGGTCTGAGGAGCTAGGCATGGCTAAGATTCTGTTTAAAACTTAGAAAAATAATCAAGAATATTAATTTACCCAAGGTATATGGTTTGAGGAGCCAGGCATAACCAAGGTTCTGTTTAATATTCAAACAAGAAATAGATGCAACATATAATATCATAAATGAAAACATTGCAAAGCTGCCTTTCATTAATAATAGTACATTCGCAGGTTATTTAAATTCCAAGTTCGCGGCATAACTTTTTCGTCTAGATCTTCTAAGACGTATGCTCATACGCCTGCTATTGAGGTGATACGATACAACCTTTCCTAATTGGGCCCTAACTTCCCCCATGTTGGGTTTTTTGATGTGCCTGCCACCTTCCTCAAAACTAGGTCCCCTGGGTTCAATGGTCTTAACTTCAAACCGGAGTCATACCCTTACTTGAGTTTTTGCTGGTAATATGCTAATTGCACCATGGCGTTTTCTCTCCATTCCTTAACTAGGTCCAGGCTCTTTTCTAGTAGGTTGTCATTGCTGTCTGGAGTGAATAAGCTAGTCCTCAGTATTGGGAATCTAGCCTCTAGAGGAATCACAGTCTCGGCCCCATAGGTCATCGAAAAGGGGGTCTCCCTTGTTAATCTGCGAAGAGTGGTCTGATATGTCCAGAGGACATGTGGAAGCTCGTCCACCCATTTGCCCTTTGCATCATCCAACCTCTTCTTGAATCCACTCACTATAACCTTATTAATAGTCATGTCTTGCCCGTTCCCCTGAGGGTAAGCTAGAGTGGACCACCTATTCGTGATACCCAATTAACCACAATACCTTCTGAAGGCCTTGCTATCAAACTGAAGTCCGTTATCTAAGATGAGGGTATGTGGAATCCAAAACCGAGTGACAATGTTCTTCCACACAAATGTCTTGGCATCCACATCCCTAATGTTTGCTAATGGCTCAGTTTCAACCCACTTGGTGAAGTAATCAGTGCCGACTAGAAGCTATCTCCTGTTTCCTGATGCCTGGCTAATGAATGTTAGGAGCGAATCTCTAACATTGGTTGCACTTTTTCATGTATTCTTGCGCTTTTCTTTGCATATTGGGCCACCAATATCCTTGTGTAAGGGCCTTGTAAGACAAGGATTTGCCTTCTGTATAGCTTTCACAAATTCCCTTGTGTAACTATTCTAGGAGTGGTTCTACTACTTCAGGATGGATGCATAGTAGATACGGCCTAACAAAAGATCATTTGTACAACTTTTGTTCCTCGGACAGGCAAAATCGCGGAGTCTTCCTTCGCACCTTATCAGCCTCGCCCTTCTTCTTAGGTAAGATGTCATCTTTAAGGAATAGGACAATAGTATTCATCCAACTAGGTCCCACCCTCAGTTGATGAACTTGGACCTTCTTCCTCTCCATCTTGATAAGGTTGCATAGATCCTCAACCAGAATGACCCGAGGTAGACTCTGGGCCGAGGAGGTTGCAAAAGTGGTAAGGGAATCAGCATGCGTATTTTTTCTTCTAGGGATTTGGTGCAAGGAAAACGAGTCAAATCCTAATTCCAAGTGTCTAGCCTGGTTCATGTATTCTTGCATTCTCACATTCTTGGCCTTTGGTTCCCCCTTTATTTGGCCTACAACCAACATCAAGTCTGAAAACATTTCCACTGCTTTTCCTCCCATTTTCTGAACCATAGCCATCCCTTCCAGCAAAGCCTTATACTCGGCTTCATTGTTCGTGGCCAAGAAGCCCAGTTTTAGGGTTTTCTTAATGATGATCCTTTCAGGAGATTCCACAACTAGCCCCATTCTTGATCCCCTCTGATTTGCCACGCCATTAACACACACCTTCCAAGGTAGAGGTTCCTGTAAGGAGATTATCCCAACTGACTTTCCATCCATGCTCCACCTTTCATCGCCTTCTTCAAACGAAGGCTTACTGAACTCATCTACTAAGTCAGCGAGAACTTGCCCCTTTATGGAGGTGCGAGGCATAAATTTGATATTGAAGGCTCTTGGGATCGTTGCCTATTTCGCAACCCTCCTTATGTAATCAGCTTTTCGAAGCAGTGATCGGAGAGGGAGTTGGGTTAGAACCACAACAGTATGAGCCTAGAAGTAATGAGGGAGCTTCTGCGTAGCGTGCACTATTGCCAAGATAGCCTTCTCCAGTGGTAAGTAGCGAACCTCTACTTCATGTAATGACTTGCTTATATAATAAATCGGTCTCTTCACTCTATTCTCATCCTGCACCAGTACCAGGCTCACTGCATGTGAGGCTACAACAATGTAAGTGAACAAAAACTCGTCCTCCTTAGGCTTAGACATAATAAGTGGCTAAGAAAAATATTCCTTTAATTGTTGGAAGGTCGAGGAACACTCCTCTATCCATTTGAATCCTTTCCACTTATGTAACAACTAGAAGAAAGGCCTACATCTATCTGCTGATCGAGAAATGAATCGATTCAAAGCAACAGTCATCCCTGTCAACTTCTAGACCTCTTTGGGATTTTGAGGAGGTTGTAGGTCGTGGATTGCTCTAATTTGATCTGGGTCGACTTCAATTCCATGGTGGGTAACCATACAACCCAAAAACTTGCCAGAGACCACTCCAAAAGAACACTTAGCGGCATTGAGGTGCAGTTTGTATCTCCTCAGTATCTTGAAAGTATTTTCGAGATCATTTATGTGCTTGGACTCCGCCTTACTCTTTACCACCATATCATCTATGTAGATCTCAATGTTCTTGCCTAGTTGTGGTTCGAACATCTTGGTTATCATTCTTTGATAAGTAAACCTTGCATTCTTCAGCCCAAAGGGCATCACTTAGTAATGATAATTCCCTGTAGGTGTAACGAAAGAAGTCTTCTCTTGATCACCCTGAGCCAAGGGTATCTAGTGGTATTATCCCTAGAAAGCATCCAAGAAGCTCATCTGAGGATGGCCTGTGGTTGCATCCACCAGCTTATCTATCTGAGGCAGGGGGAAAGGATCCTTTAGGCAAGCCTTATTTAAGTCTGTGAAGTCTACACACACCCGCCATTTCCCACTTTTCTTCTTCACCACCATCGTGTTGGCCAACCACTAAAGGTAAAATACTTCCTTTATGGCCCTAGCCCGCTTAAGTTTAAGCACTTCTTCCTTGACAACATTAGAATGTTCTTTGGACGAGCGTCGAGGTGGTTGCTTTTTGGGGAGGACAAATGGATTGACGTTTAGATGGTGACAAATAAAGTTCGAATCCACCCCGAGGGCCTTGTAAGCGCTCCATGTAAATACATCAATGTTTTTTTGAGAAAATTTATCAGCTCTTCCTTCTCCCGAGGAGGCAGCTGAACTCCAACCTGGAAGAATTTCTCCTCGTCGTTTCAACTCTTCCTTCTCTCGAGGAGGTAGCTGAACTCCGACCCAGAAGAATTTCTCCTTGTGGTCGCCAATAACAATTTTTTCCAGTTGCTCACACTTAGCCCCTTCTGCCACTGCCCCCGGAGACAACTTCGTCACCCTTGATTGTTATAAGTCCTTCACCGCGGAGGCTGAGTATTCGCCCCCGGTCTGATGTTTGATTGTGGCTACCATGCATTGCCTGGCCATGGATTGGCTCCCCACTAGTTCCTCAACTCGTCTTTTAGACGGATATTTCACTTTCAAGTGCAGGGTGAAAGATACAACCTCCATGGCGTGAAGTCAAGGCCTTGACACAATGGCAATGTAGGGGGAATAGGCATTTACCATGATGATGTTCACTTCCACGATCTCTGTCCCTATTTGAACGGGTAGTCGGTTTGGCTTTTTGGAAAGACAACATTGTTGTCGAACCCTATTAGAGGGGAACCACAGGTTAAGTCCTTAGACCTCAGCTTCAACCCCTTAAACAGGTCAGGGTACATGATCTCTACACCGCTGCCCTGATCTACCGACACCCTCTTCACATCATACACACATATCCTGAGAGTAACTACTAGGGCATCATCGTGTGGCTGTAAGGTTCCCACTTTGTCTTTGTCGAAAAAGCTTAAAGCTGGTCAGACCTCCACTTTACTCCTCTTCAGATCAGGGGATGAGCCATTTGAAGGTGGTCGAGCCACAGACATCACTCGAGACGACTGAGAACCAGTTCTTCCCAGGGTAGCCAGGATGATGCTAATTGTACCCAAAAGTGGCCTCGCGGAAGTGCCTCTCTGTGCCTTTAACCCTGCCTGACCGCCTGGTCCGTTGGGCTAATGCAAGAATTGCTTCAACTTTCTCACCTTAACTAATTGCTCCAAGTGGCTCCATAAAGTCCTGCAATCCTCGGTAGTATGCCCTCATTCCTGGTGGTACTGGTAATGAAGACTTTGGTTGCGCTTTGTGGAGTCTCCCCCCATCTTGTTTGGCCACTAAAAGTACGGTTCATTCTTGATTTTTTCCAGGATTTAGTGCATCAACTTTCGAAACACAATACTAACTACCTGAGTTAGTAGTTGATCCAGAGTGCCCCACAAAATCTCTTTGAGGTCGACTGTTATTGTATTCGTCTGACCTGAGATCCCTTTTGTCCTAAGGGACTATCTTAGCCTTCCCCTTTCCCTATTGCTAGTCCTCCTCTAACTGCTTATATTCATCAATGCGATCCATGACTCTACGCACATTCCTGATCGGTTTCCTGGTCAAAGACTTTCTCAGATCATGCTCAGTTGGTAGGCCGACCTTGAAGGTTCTAATGGCCACGTCATCAAAATCCCCATCTATCTCGTTGAACATTTCCCAGTACCTGTCAGAGTACATTTTCAAGGTCTCCCCCTCTCGCATTGCCATGGATAGTAAAGAGTCCAAGGGTTGAGGAACCTTGCTGCAAGTCACAAAATGGGCCCTAAACGCCCGAGTAAGCTCTTTAAAGGAGTTGATAGAGCCCTCCTTCAAGTTATCAAACAACCTTATTGCCACAGGCTCCAAGCTGGATGGGAACACCTTGCACATCAGGACCTCACTCTTAGAGTACACAACCATTCTTTGGTTAAAGTGGCTCACATGCTCCACGAAATCTGTTCTTTCATTGTACATGGTGAAAGTTGGCTGAGTAAAATGCCGAGGAAGCTTTCCTCCTTCGATTCTATGCATAAACGGTGATTTGGAGATCTGGTTAAGCACCCTGCTCATAGCATCATTGCCCAGGCCTTTGTGTGGCGGACTCTTGCTCCTCCGCTCATAATGACGGTCTTCATCATATGAAAGGGACTCGCTGGGAAGAGTCCTGGACCTGGGCCTATAGCAACCATCTTCCTCATCCTCAGAAGAAGGGTTAGAGTCTGAGGGAGTCCTTCTTTGTCGCTCGTGGCGTAGCCTCCTACGAAGACGGTCAATCTCCAACTGTAAGCTCCTGGTGTTCACCTCATGGGAAATGTGACTTCCTCCTTGAGATTGGCTCCTGCTAGTATGTGTGGTGTGTACACTAACCTTACGGTCCCTCCTTCGTTCAAGGTTGAGGAACTGATCTTGATGCTGGGAACCAATAGACTTCTCCCGGTCCTGCACTAATCCCGCCATGGTGGGACGTCGAACTTATTAAAGCTTAAGCCTTTCCCACAGATGACGCCAATTGTAGGGGTGGGCTTTGGTTCTGTGGTCCAAAAGATGAATGGATTAAGGCCCAAAAATCCCAATACAATAAATTTGTAGAGAGTGGGCTGAAAAGCTAGGCTTTAATGAAGTGACAACGCCCTTAATGGGCCAAAGATTGTAAGAGAGCAAGGAAAAATAATGATTAGAAAAATGTGATGCACAGAAATTCTTCCTCGGCAATGTCCGAGAAGAGTAGCTCTTGAATATATTTCTCTTGGATTTGATTACAATTCCTTTTCTTAATACTACAGTGTTTTCTCTATAAATTTCCCTTCCTCCCCCCCCCCTTTAGAGGGTCTCTCACATTATATAACTCCCTTCAGGTGATCTTAGCCCTCCATTTGTTGATTACCCAGTCCACCACTTGAGTGCTTGTCCCATCATACACCTTCCCAAACCTCTTGTGAGTTGTAGCGGCCAAGGCAGCATTGATCAAGGGTTTTCTCCACATAAATGTAGCCAGAGGGTTTGGTGGGATGCATTGAATATGGAGGCAGCCACCAGCCTTCCAGTCATGTCAGGGCTAATCCACTCTTTGAAGCCTTTCTCAACAATAAGACCTCCTTTGGCAATGTGCTATTGACGTGACCTTACTGTTAGAGCATGTGGCCTCCTCGGCACGATAATGGGCTCCTCAGCCATGGACACGACACATGGCACAGGTACCTTACCTAAATTCTTGTGCCCCACAATTACATTAATCCCATATCTAAAAATGAGTATGAGTTAAAAAGGTTTAAAGTATATGCAAGAGTTAGGCCTTTATAGATATACATTACTATTAATTTTTTTACAACTTTCTTTCCTCTCCCTATGTGTGTGTTAAAATGCTTAGCATTCTAAAAAAAAAAAAAAAAAAGGAGATCATTATTAAATTTATATTTGAAAAAAATTGTCAGTGATTAATACCTTGATGCTACCGTTTAAGGGTCCTCTTCCTTGTCTTGTTCTTCCTCCTAATCATTGGATCAAGCTTGTGGTGATTGTGTTGCATTGTTTATATTGGGAACTACTTGGGTTCATAATAATAATAAAATAAAAAATAAAAAAAAAATCAAACTCGGCTTATTTGCACTTTTTCAAATTCAAATATTCTTTTTTTTTTCTTTACCTCATCCTCACACCAAAAATAATAATAAATAAAACAAAACAAGGAAGAGTGGGTATAATTGACTCATATGGTAAATTCTATATCCTTATTACCTTTGAAAATTGGTTCAGAGAATCAAAGATTCAAATGTTTCAGTGCTCATAATCCCACCACCACTATTCTTTGTCAACTTATTCTTATTCTTTGAGTTGATTACTATTTTAAGCCATTGCATAGCATTTTCTAGATTTTTTTGTGATGGGCGAAATTAATTAGCTTTTTTTGTGGGGGTGAGCTCATATTATGACATGAGTACTAAATAGCTTGGTGTATAGGAATATTAGTACATCTAGGATTTGAGGATAAATAAAGAAGATAAGATCTGGGATTGTTAGTCCAGAGGATTTTCTTTCCTTATGACGCTGATACTATCTGTGGGATTGCTTTGATCTCAAATCTACCAGAAAATAAACATATTTGGGCCCCCTCGAAAAATGGGATGTTCAGTGTTCGTAGTGCTTATAAGATTGCTATGGATATGACTTCAGTGGGAGAGGTAGCGACTGCATCGAATGACAGTGGCCTCTGGAAATTTTGGAAATATCTTTAGTGAGTTAATGTTCCTCACAAGGTATGAAATTTTGCTTGGTGAGCCTGTAAAGATATTCTGCCCACAAAGGAAAACTTAAAGAAAAGAAGGGTTCTGGTTGACAGTTAATGCTTGCCAAGTGGACTTGGAATCCTCGAGCCATCTGTTCTAGAATTGCAGTAGAGTGCGTGAAATCTGGTCTATCTCTAATCTCTTCCCTGTGAATCATGGTTTATTTTTCCTCTCTTTTATGGATCTTCTGTGGTATGGGGTCATGGAGGCTGAATAGGATCATGAAAGGATAGAGAAGCCAATTATGGCGACTTGGCCCATATGGACAAATAGAAATGAGGTTAGAAATGGGGGTGTGAAGAAGGGCTGTCATCATTGGCGGAACCAAGATTTTAGGTTAGGGGGGCAAGATCAAAAGAGAGTAAAATTAATTTGAAAAAGTATTAAGTGATATTAATAATAAAATAAATTCTTATAAAAAAAATAAAATAAAATAAATTAACAACTATATGCAAATGTAATTGTCATATACAATTAAAATTTGGGTTTGTAAAAAAAAATACTTGGGTTTGAGACTGAAAAATGTTGGTGTGGAAAGAAAAAATTGCTATACGTAATAGAGGTGCTATGAGTAGTTCTAGACCATAAATTATTTCACAATGTTTTTGTCAAAACTTTGACATGACAGACTATGAGTGATAAACAAATACTAACATATAAACTCACAATTTTTTTTTGAACAATCACACTCTGCCATGCAAGTTGTAAAAAAATTTTGTGAAAAATTTTGTGGTCCTTAATTTTTTTGAGGTGCTATAATGACTAGTGAGTGAAAGTAGGTTTTTATTTTATTTTATTTTTTTTTCATAATTCTATTCAACAAAATAGTGGTGGAGAAGTAGGCTGTACAAGTAGTTTTATTTTATTATAATATTATTATAAGGTAGGACCCATTACTTTTTTTAAAAGAGTTGTAGTGGCCCCAATGTGAAATTGTTTTCGTACAATGAACTAATACATAGTACAAGTACAATATGTATGTTAAAACGCTGATTGTCTTTGTGTATGCAAATAAGACAGTGCACTATATATTACTTGAGAATTTTTGGAGCATCAGGATATGCCCCCCCTCGGCCCCACCCCCCCTGGCTGTCATGCTCTATATCATAGGGCAATTGATTATCTGGGTGAGTACCAAGCCAGTTCTGTGAAGCTGGCTACGTCAACTCCAGTTTTGGCTTCGCATTGGACTCTACCTCCCTGTATGCGATACAAAATGAATGTTGATGGTGCGGTGTTTGGACCACAGAAAGCTGCTAATGTGGGTGTACTAATTAGAGATCCTGAAGGCAAAGTTGTGGGGGCTTGCCATTAGAAAATCGAGGCCCCGCTTGGTGCTGTGGAGATTGAAGCTAAAGCTTTTGAGGCTGGGCTCTAGTTTGCGAAAGATATGCTTATTCAAGATTTTATTCTCGAAGGTGACTCGCTAGTATTGGTTAATGCTCTAAAAGAAGTGACTCCCCTCCATCTTCAGTTGCTGCTATTGTGTACAGCTCCCTATCTTCTCTTCATGATTTTCGCCAGGTTGAGTTATCCATTGTCTGCCTGCAAAGCAATAGGCTTGCCTATTTATTAGCAAAACATGCTATAGGCATTTCTAATTTCTCCGTTTGGATAGAGGAGAACTCTTGTTTTATTGAACAAGTTCTTCTACATGATGTAATTCTCACCTCTTAGTTTCAATAAAAGTTTTATAAGTCTTCCCATCTAAAAAAAGAAGATAAGATCCATGTATTAGAATAAGAGTGTCTAACTTCAACGTGAATTAATTGTAACAACAATTAAGCTTTTGTGTTTAAGATTTTTATGAACTGAAAAATTATAGGAGAAGAAGATAAGAAAAAATAATTTATATATATATATATATTTAAAAATTATATGTTATGCTTGTGCGATATGCTCAATTAATTAAGAATCATATGTAACTTAAACAAAAGATAACAACAACTAAGTTTTTGTATTTATTCAAAAAATTGATAGAGATGTAGAGAAAAAAAAAAATCAATAAGAACAATTATAATTTTGTGTCTATCCATGAGGTGTTTTTAAAAAATAAAAAATAAAAAATAAAATTAAAGGTTGATATAATTAGTAGTTGTATACATGTACTATGATTGTTCCTTTTTTTTTTTTTTTTTTTTTTTTTTTAAATTAACGTTGATACGAACAATTAGTGTGAAACCAAAATTCTAATCCCCTAGAATGGTAGAACTCATAAATCCTAAATGAAGTAGATAAGCCCAACTTTTATTATATAGTGGTGAATTTGAGTGGTGAATTTAGGTGAAATTAATATATTGTTTTTTCAATCTATGTTAGTAATTGAAAAAAAAAAAAAAAAAAAATCTAACATTCCTGTAATATCAATGGTGAACCATAGGAGAATCAATAGAAACATGACAACTCAGCAATTGTTAAAGTTATGGTGAAAGATGTTGTGTATCTAGCATTGCTTCTTTTTTTTTCTTTTTTTCTTTTTTTTTTTAATTTTTATTTTTATTGATAGTCCTAGTTTAGCCGTAATAGATGGTTTAGTGTCGCTGAGATTTAACTTCCTCCCAGCAGTTGAACGCTTATTCATAATTCACAACAAGATAAACACAGAAATCCTCTTGAAAGTATGGAAAATGCTAAAGGAGTACAATATACAAAGTGGCGTCCTATATGGAGAATATCACACCAGCAACTTAACAAGTAAGTACATTTCTGGTTTCTACATCGAAAATATAAATTCAATATTCAATAAAAATTCAAAGTAAAACTAAAATTTTGATGAAATTAAAAATCATTACGTCTCCCCCTTCTATCTCATCTTCATCAACTCTTGGTAATACCCAAAATGAACTCGTTCAAGCACAACAGTGGAGTTGGAGATGAACCAGTTGGATTAGATGGCCCAAAGCCTTAATCTTCCCATGGCCTTTCTCTCCCAGAGTTTAATAATTCGGTTTTTTCTAGTGTAGAATAAGTTGATCATATCAAAATATGCCTAAAAATTAGTTTTTAAGAGGCTAACATCTGTGATTTGCACAACATCCATAAGTCAAGATATGCAAAAATTGAAACATTCATTGATTAATTGGAGGATTGGTGTTTATGTGCCCAGCAATTTTTCTACAGTTGACAAGGTTGCATGTGATAGATTAGGAGTAAAAGTATCATCTAGTTAGTTGCTGATTGGTACTTTGTATATCTCAAGTTTTATTATTGTAGCCGGTCTACTAATGGTCGAGTGAGAGGTGCTTTCATTGTCTGCTCTGTTTCATGTAGGCTGATTGGGTTGCAACATGATGTTGTTGTTGGGTTGAATTGTTTTTGGAGCATTGTAACTGTATTGTACTGCTGACAGTTTGGGTTTGCAGCTTGTTTTTCTGCAGGAGTTAGTGTCTTGGTATTAATTTGTTGTATAACTTTGTTCTTTGCTCGATATTAGATTCTTGTTTATAAATATTAAATAAAAACACACACATATATAAACATATTTGGGAAAGGACGAGGTGAGATAGGTTGGAGTGAGCAAAACCTTTCCCCACCCTGTCACCTTTTCTCATGTCTTTTGAAGACATGAAAACCTACAGGGAACAAAGCAAGCAGGACAGGTCATGCGGGACAGGCAAGAAAATATCCCCCACCTCAAACAGCTCCAACAACAACATAATGGATTTTACATTAACACATGGTTTTGAAACCCGGACCGGACCGTACGGTCCGACCGGAAAAACCGCGAACCTCTCACAATAATGGTTCTTTTATGCTCAAGAACCGTTCTATGCCAAAAAAACAGGTAACCGTTCAAACTGCGGTTCAACCGCACGGTTCTGAGAACCGTGATCAGACTGTTTCTCACGGTTCCCTTTGAATCTGAACCTTTAAAAAAAAAAGAAAAATAAAAGAAAAGAAAGAGAGAAACTGAGAAAGAAAGAAAGAAAGAAGAAGAAAAAGAAACACAACTCCCTCCTCAGAGAAACACAGAAACACAACTCCCTCTCAAAAGAAAAAAAAAAGTACATCATGTCTGCCACTGCCATCTCCAAAGAAACACAACATGTCTTTACTCTTTATGTTTCTTCTTCTTCTCTCTTCAGAGCACATCACGCAGCTCCCTCTCTTCAGAAACTCTTCTCTTGGGCGAAGCAAGCTTTAAATTCTAGCTTTGTTCTCTGCCGGTAATGTGTGTGTGACAGTGAAAGTATGAGAGAAAGAGAATGAGAAACAGAGAGATAGAGATAAAGAAAGAAAAATAAAAGCAAAGGACACTCTGTGTGGAGAAGGAAGAGTCTAGAAAAATAAAAAGAAAGATGAGAGGAGTGGGGATGGGAAACGTGTGTGGAGGAGATAAATCAAGAGAAAGAAAAAAGAAAAGAAAAAAGAAACGTACGGATGAAAGGAAAGAGGGAATAATAATAATAAAAAATAGAAAATTATAATTAAATGTTACTACAATATTTTCACAATATTTCACAATAAATTTTAAGTATAGATTGTTATTAGTTAATATTGGTGAGTAAAAAAATAATTTCAATAGTGAGTTTAAATTAGAACTAATAACAATTTTTTATATAAATTTTGTTGTGAAATTATTGCTAAAAATGTTGTAGATTTCTTCACGCTTCTGGAGACTTCTTTGCTGTGCGTGTCAACTCCTCACATAAATGCTTGCTAGCTGTCAAGCACTTCTTGGGTTTTGTTTTTTTTTTGGGACAGTAAAACGATTTTTTTGGGTTTTGTTATTTGTTTATACTTTAACCATTTTTAAATATATGGACATCATCAATCTTCAGAACCAGCTTTTGATTTTTTTTTTTTTTAATTCATAATAAATGGTGAAAAGTGACTACTCAAATGGGCTTGGGAAAAAAAAATGATCCAGTCAAATGGGCTTGGCCAGGAGCAAGTAAATTAGTTTGTTGCTTAACTATTTTATTGGGTTTCATAAAATAAAAATTATTTGGTACTAAAGTGTGCTTTGTTATGACTTAAAAATAATTTAGAAACTCAATAGTTATTTATCTTTTTTTAGAATTTAATAATTTATATTTGTATTATGAAAGTTATGTTATAAAAAATACTATCTATATTTGTTTTGGACTATTTTAGTTAATTTTTCTATTTTTTTATTAATTTAATGTTTTTATATATATTTAAAATAATTATTAAATTAATTATGACATCATCACGGTTCGACCCCGGTTCGACCTCGGTTCAACCTCAAAAACCTTGAACCTCTTCCTTTTACGGTTCAATGAACGGTCCGGGTCTGAAAACCTTGCATTAACATTCTTCTGAAAATTTTAACAACACTAAATAAATCCAAAAGATGACCACAAAGCAGTGGGTCAAAATGGAAAATTTTAAGAACAAAAACAGTAGGCCATAACTAACCAAAATGCATCTAATGCTGCAAAAGGTAGATTAAGTTCACGGTGGCGATTTTGGGGGAAGTTTGAGGTGGCAGGTTGCATTGGTGGTGGCTGATTTAGGATATTGAATTCGACCATGGGGGCTTTTGGTAAAGAGGTACGATGGTTTTATGTGGTGGAGTGAAATTTTGGGTTGTGACTTGCGTATCAATTCTTGACTCACTGAATTAACTCTTTCGTATCTGCATATTGAGAAGGTTTACTAATAAAACATGTTATGAAGCAAGATAAAACAAAGGGGGTAGATAGTAGCTAAGAAGCTACATCTACACCCTTAAAACCTCAAATCTAAGGTCCTAAGATCAAGGAGAGGAAAAAGAGTGCAAGAACACTACCTTTAGATTGTTGAGAAGAGAGAGAAATAAAAGGTTTTTTAATGTGTTTGAGAGAGAATTTAGAGAGGAAAAGAGAGAGAATTTGCCCAAAATTTTTTTCCAAATGCCCAAAATAGTTCTTTATTATTATTATTATTATTTTTATCTGAGGGGGGTCTAGGGTTCTTTATAGCAAAAAGGTGACAAGTAGGCTTTTGATGGCCACTTAATGCCCGCCAAATTTGGTGGCCTTTTTGAAGGTCTTCCTTGTCTTAGATTGAGCTGATCTTGGTGT
This sequence comes from Quercus tomentella, assembly GCA_028535165.1. Classification (NCBI taxonomy): domain Eukaryota; kingdom Viridiplantae; phylum Streptophyta; class Magnoliopsida; order Fagales; family Fagaceae; genus Quercus; species Quercus tomentella. The sequence goes on along the minus strand of JAPQVY010000111.1, from coordinate 22,432,391 downwards.
CCTTAGGAAGGTATGGATATCTAGTTTCCAAAACACTAAAGAAATTGAAATTCCAGCAAACAGGTCAAAAGTTATGACCTTAGGAACCGAGTTGATGCACTTTGCACGGTTTTTAGGATATCTCAACTGTTTTATCTCCAGTTTTGACCCATGAATCGTCTTTGGAAAAGGAATTCAATAATCTTTGCAACAATGCTATCCTCAACCTGTTCTGATGGTCGAATCAAAATTAAGTTTTTTGGTGCCCCCAAGAGTCAACCTTAGGTCAAACTTGGTCAAAGTTGACGAAAATCACAAAGTAGCTCAAGTTTGATGTAGAAACATGAAATTTTTTGTTTTGGGATGATTCTGACTGATTTTGACTTTTGGTAAACCCAGGGTTGACTAGGGGCATTTTGGTCAATTTGAACTGAAATGACACTTCGAGTGCTCCGATGCCCAAATGGATTGCACCATGTCAATCTAGATGTTTTCATGGCCCTATGAAAAAAAGTTAAAATTTTTAGAATTTTCTGGGTCCAGCATGCAAATTAAGGGTGGACAAAATATGGTATCTATAGTGATAAATGATTTAATGCATGAAATGCAAACATAATTTTTGGGTACTTAGAATGATTATTTTGGTCACCTTCTAAGGTTAAATTATGGGTGCAAAATTGAGTATCTACACAGGTTTCTTAGCTAGCTTGAGTTTGTGTCAGTAAGAACTGCTTTTGAGTTTTCCTTCTTGTTTTGGTTGTTTCAGTTGTAAGGTTTAATGGCGTTTCATAGGAACATATTGCATTGGTTTATATAATCAAAAGTACACATGTTTTACATGAATGTTTACTTTTAAAAGAGTTTCATAATGACCGGGCATTTAATTAGCACAAGTTTAAAAGCTCTTGTCAAATAAAGTTATCCTCAAAATTTGGTGACATTGTCTGATGATGACAAAAATGGTCGTCAGTCGTTGACCTCATCAAAGCTTATGACAAGGTAAAAGTTCCCTGTAATGATGAGAGAGAAAGACACTGGAGTGGCATTAGCCAACAATTTGTTGACGATTAAGTCAGTAGGGTTCTCAATTTCTCTTAGAGAATAAGAATGTTAGTAGAGAATAAGAACGTCTACCTGAGCTTAAATGGAGGTTTGAATAGCTTATGATTGGCCTTTTTGACCGTTGGAGCTCATGGGTTACAAAACTATTAATGGCCGTGTCATTAATGCCATATGGTTGTCTTCTCATATGACATCCTTATGGACTGTATGATCGTCACCAGTAGGGACAAGCTTGTGGAATAAAGGTTCGCTAGCTGTATGACAAACTCGTAATTTTAGTACTTGTCAATTGCCCCCTTATTCCTTCATCGTATTTTTGGATGATGGTAGGAAATGATAGTTTGCATTTCATATGACGAGGATTCTTTAGTGCCATTCACGTCGCATTAAATGCATTTCATGTCACACATTTGGTTGTCACTATATGTCGTTCACTCACTGGTTGGACATGCGAATATAGGGTCTCAATTTTCCCGTGCTGATTTCACATTTTTCCTTAAAACTTTTCATCTTCCATGTATTTCCTTTATCTTTTTCAAGCTTCTGAGTTTGCTTCTTTCATTTGTGTTTCTCTGGTGAGTTTTCTCTCTCACACACTTTTGATTCATGTTGATCACACTGCTATTAGGCTAGGATCTCCTTCTGTCTCATTTTTCTTTACTAGCTCGGCGTCTTTCTTGATTACTTTGACAGTCGCCATCCCCAAGTGGGTTTATTTGTGTCTCGAGAGTGTGCCTTTAGGCCAGTTTTTCTTGAGCTTTATCCCCTATTTTTTAATTCTCTAATATGATACCACTTGGCGAGCGGGATGGTCGAGGAGAGGTTTGTGGGCTCTGAGGTTTGGTTGAGTGAGCTAGGTAAGATGTTGTCGTCTAGCGACAACTTTGTGGGTATAGGGGAGGATGTAATGACGTCCAAACCATCTACTTCTTCTTCGTCTAAACCTTTCCAAGCTTTGATCAAGGAGTGTGTCTTGGAGGGGAAACACCTAAAAAATCTCAGAAAGTGTTTCCAATTCCTTGTTGAGACAAACGTATACCTCCCTCATCCAGGTGAAAAGGCTTATGCCTTTGCCCATGGCCATATGTGTTTCTACAAGGCCGATTTTCTTTGTGATTATGTTTTCCCATCCACCCATTTATTCATGAGCTACTAAACTATTTTAAGATTGCCCTTGGTTAGCTCATCCTAAATTCATGGCAAATGGTTGTGAGCATCATGTTGATCTGGATGTCCATCCACAAGGGTAGCATGGTCAGTCTAAATGAGTTCCTATACCTTTATTACTTAGAGCCTTCAACCACTATGGATATTTTGAGTTTCATCATTGGGATAGGTAGTCTATGGTCATTTGTGGTCTCCCCTCTTCCTTTTGCAACTAGAAGTCTAGGTACTACTTTGTTTGTGGGAAGGGATGGGAAACTGCTTTTAATAGGGTTTGGAGTGAGGTGCCACCATTGCCGCGTACATGGGAGGTTTCCACGCTTGGTGCGTTTTCCCTTCTTTTGATTTTCTTCGTTATTTGAATATTCGCTAGTCCTAACCCTCTTCTTTTTACAAAAAAAGCTCATTCTAATTTGAAGAGGCGATATCAAGAAAGGGTCCAAGTTGCTTTGGATTTTTCTCTTGGTATCAAGGATTTCAATGAGTTTATGGATCCTCGATCATTGTACAATCACTACCTAGGACCTGAACCCTTAGACTATGCCTAGAGGTAGCTTCTTAGGGTGGAGAGGAGTAAGTTTCTGGCTGTATGATCTTACCTTATCGTTCTCTTTTCCTTCGTCATTTCCTTATAGATAACTTTTGTTGTTTTGCAGGCATGGCCACTTGCTTTAGTCAGGATAGGTACACTCATGCTAAGAAGAATCAACCTTTATCGGAGTAGAGTTAGGATCGTCCTCTCCACCCCCATTTATACTCCTTCAGTCCCTTCTCCGGTTATGTTGATTGAAGAGTTGTCTTCCCCACCTCGAACTTGCAAAGGAAAAGAGAAGAAGGGTGAGAATGTGTGGACAAATCCGACTACCACACTTGGATGAGCTCATAATGTCATTTCTGATGACAAGCTTAAGGCTTTAACTGACAATGGAGGTTGTGAGATTCAACCCTTGGATCTCTCTCCCACTAGAATTTTTAAAAGAAAGGTTTTTATTTAGAAAACATGTGTAATCTCATCACACACAGCCTTGCACTTCATTAATGTTTTAAAAACTTAGTGAAATTTTCAAAATTCAGTACCTTTGATCGGTTGAACCTATTAACTCAATTGATCGAAAAATTTCAGAATTTCATCTCAAAGCCTCTGCCTAATTTGATCGATTCTCAATTCCTGTTTGATCGATCGAAAAGAGCATTTGATTGATCGAAAGGAATTCTCGATCGATCGAGACTCATGAAATTGAATTTTTCAAAAATTTTATGGTAACTGTTTTTGCCGTTTCACATAAACAAAACACAATCTCTTGATTATAATAGAATGGGATCAAGATCAAAATTGAATTTCATTGATGCTATAGTCATAAAGTTCAATTGGGCATATTTAACATTAATCTAAAACGACATTACAACATCAATTTCAGTTTTATCAAACAATAATTCTAAAACTAAACTATGTAGAAAATTATTGTAATTTTCAAATACCATGAAAATAATTTTCTTTGATTCTAAAACTTACTCAACATGTTTGTTGAGGACCAAAATTTCACAAGAAAGCCCATTCCATGAAAAGTAAAGAAAGACCATGGGTCTTAACAAAAGAAGGCCTAATTTATGAAGTTAAGAAGGACCATGAAGGCCCAAAGTCCCAAAAAGAAGGAAAAAAGAAAGAAATAATAATAATAATAATAATAATAATAATAATAATAATAATAATAATAATAATAATAATAAAAAAGAAAAAAGAAGAGGATCTCGGTCAAGCCAGAGAACATGCAACAAGGATCTCGGTCAGAGGATATGCAGTAAGAAGAGCATCAAGGTCCTAGTTCTTTTGAAGCCTTGAGAAGAGGACCTTGGCTAACACATGGGAAAACCAAGATGTATGCAAAAAGCCATTAAAAATCCAAAAACTAGGTATTATCTTTGTAACCCATGGGATCCCGAGTGGATAGTAAGAGAGAAATGGTTTGGTTGATAGAGGAGTGATTTTTGGTGAAAGGATGATCCTGAAGGTTTCCCTTTGTTCATATATTTGCTTGGAATGCACGAACTAATGGAAAACTCAGTTCCTCCATGTGCATGACACCTTCTCACAATTTCCTCTCAATTGTCATTTTCAACTAAAGCTGTCATCCAGTACACTAAGTAGCCCACCCATTCCTTTGACTCTCCAAGAAGGAATCTTTTATTTATAGCTAAAGCAAAATGCCCATTTTGAGTTATAATTGCCTAAATAAGCTAAACCTCTGCCCAATGCACCTTTTTAGGTTCCAGAGGACATGATTTTACCAAGTAGACTAGGGACATCCTTACCCAATGTACCAGACCATGTCCACTATAAAAGGAACACTAAGGCATAGCAGCAGGGGAGGAGAAAAATGGGGATTCACAGGGAGTTTTTAGAGGTTCAAAAGATATATTCTTAGAGCTTTAAGAGCCCAGCAAGGGAGGGGAAAGAAAAGAGGGACAAAACAAAAGAGAGTCAAGGAGTGGGAATTTGTCCCATATTCTTAAGATCATTCAAAATACCATTTAGCCTCCAAAGAAACATATGCCAAAACATGCACACATCAGATATCACTCTCTCCCATAAAAATCCTCCCCCCTTAACTATCTTGGAAGGCAATGCCCAAGCAAAGCCACTTGGACTTGAGTTCCAAATCCCACAAGTCTTATGCAAAAGTACTAAGTCTGTGAGAATTGGGGTCAGGATCCTCGTAGCTGACTCATTCTCATGAAATTCATTTACATATATGTATATGCATTAAAATGTATATACTAATCTAAGAAACTAACAATTATTTGAAGATATTTGTATTGTATAGTGTGTTCTTATGCAAGATCTATAGAGGTAAAGGGAAAGAACAAAACTCCATTGCATAATAAGCATGGAGAAAGATCGTATAGTTCAGAGAATCAGCATTTTGGGATTACAAGCCTAGTATGTCCGGGGTATCAAGTGAAAGAACTTTTTTAAATGTTTACACAATAAAAGATAAGCCTTAAATACTCTATTTCAATATCTTTCTCATTGTGAATATTATGAATAATTATTTTACTTGTCTCACTTATAATGGTATTTTATTGCTTAGGAGGAATTGCATTTTTGCCTTGAGGAGCTTTATGTGACTTGCGCACAACTTGGTTTGTAGTTAGCCCCATTTAGCTGTGGTGAACCAAGCCCAGTCCACCAAACAATAAATAAAGGGCCCAGGATCTTTGTTTCTACTCGGGCCTGAGTACTGTCCAAAAAAAGGACCCACACAATGTTATGCAAACATGAGATTGAAGACTGCTTTGATACCAATTGTTGGAAAACACATTTTTGCATCTCATACAAAAACACACAACGGAAATAAACGGATCTACTTCATTCATGTGAGATAACATGGAACATCTGTATTTTAGAAACAAAGAATAGGAAGGTGTACCTTAATGTAGTATAAATAATAATATAAAAAATAAAAACTGAAGATTGAACTTGGGAAGACTTTCAATCTTCACTCCAATTCCACATATGCCCAAGATGTGTAGTTTCTCAGTCAGTTCTATATGTATTTGTTCAAGAAAATAATAGAGTGTTATGAGAAATCTGTATTTTTCTCTTAGCAATTACTTTATTTAATAACTCTTATAAAATAAATAACTGATTATCTAATTGAGTTTTAGTGTGTGGCTTGGAGTGGGACCAAAAAGGACAAATAAAGCTCTAGCTCCAATGGGCTTCGAGCTTATTTGTCAACTCTTGACAAGCCCAAAATTACCATTAATTATATTTAATACCACTATATAAATATAATTGCACTCTAGACCTTATTAATAAATTATATCCCAAGACTTATATTAAATATTTAACCCCTTCATGAAAATATTCGTAATAATACAAAGTCATAATATATAATTGTCACTTTGGAGATTATTACGTCTTGATCCTTGAACACCCGGTTTAATCCTTTAAGTTATTCATATATATTTATGAAATCCAATTTTATAAAATAAGAACTTTAGTAGCTTTTTACTAAAGTGGTTAGGCCTAACACTCTAAATAACCTAACCCATTAAACTTATCTTAAGGGAATATTTTATATATCTATAAGAGATTATGAATTTTATCTTGAGAATATGTGTTCCTTCAAAACTATGTGTGGTTGCCCAACATACCGAGGTTTTGACCATTAAATTAGATCTCACTCCTGATATATGAAAGTAACTTACATTTCATAATTGGGTTCACTATTCTCTCAAGATTGCGAGTTTATGTAAATAAAAGTCATGAGATTTATTATTCATTTGATAGTCATTAATAGAATAATAAATCTCACAGCGGTCCAATTCAATATGTCTGATACACTTAAAACATATTAACATATCAACTAAAAGTTTCCACTTCCATGATCAAGACAAATCATCTTAGTTGACATGTTATAGTCTTTGCAGATGAAATGTCCAATTTCATCACCGACTACGAACTAAGATTCTAATTTTACAAAGAATTTGTGATTTACATCTTCTGTGATTAAATCACATAAATCACATACTATGCATCTCAGAGACTATAATAATGTCCAAATATTCGTGTTACCATTATTTTAGATAGTAAAACAATTTTATTACTTATAACATAATGTCATACATAACATTATACAATAGGATTTTAGGTTACTAATCCTAACAATAATGAATGCCCAAATTTTGTTTATGTAAAATATGTGTGTCATATTTTGCAGCTAGGCACTCCTTGCGAGTGCCCAAAGAGGGGAGGGGGAGGGGGAGGGAGGCCTGACTTGGTGGTTTGAGTAGTGACAAAAAATGGGCATAGGATAGGATTTTATAGTGTCCTGTATAACTGTATTTGTGAAGGAAGTTAAATTGATAAAGTATTGAATGCCAATTGTCCTAGTTACTCTACACGTGGTCCATAAGATCTTGGTCCATCTCAAAGGGCCCATAATTAAATTTCTTAATGGGCTGCATGGAAGCCAAGAATACTTTGTAGCGCCAAACACTTTCTCATATAATTTGCCTCAATTGTTTTATGTGGCAAACTGTGATTGGGGTTTCTATCACTATCACATAAATCCACCATCTTTTCTTTATCATTTACCGTTTGTCATATAGGACGATTGTGACAAAATATGTGTGAAAGTATGTGGTATTAGAATTATTTAGAAACAAATTACCATGTTTTCCTTGCTTTGTATGTGCATGGCAAAACGGGTCAAGACCCAACAATCTAACCCGAAGGAAAATATCCGACCTTGCATGAATTTTTTTGACCTAAAGTAAAAAAAGTTGACCCTTTTTTGTGGGTCAACTCAGCCAAACCTTTTTTTAAGTAAAAATAATAATAAAATTAAGATATGGTTGGTTTACTTGTTGTTTTGGGCTTTACAGTGTATAACTCAAAATCAATTAACAAATATACACTACAAAAGAAGTTGCCTATAGCAAAATTTTTTTTAGTGGTGTTCGCAAAAAACACCACTATAGATACCCTATAGTGACATTTTCTTAAAAAAAAAAAATTAAAAAGGACCTATAGCAGCGTTCCATAAACGATACTATAGGTTTTGGTCTTACAAGGGCCAATGGTGGCATTTGTAAAACGCTACTATAGCCAAAAGAAAAAAAAAAAACCACCTATTTACCTATCCCACCTATCCCCACTTTCTTCTTTTCGTTCTTTTCTCTTTCTTTTTTATTTATTATTTATTATTTATTTCTTCCTTTCTTCTTCAAGTCACACGCCTCCTTTGGCTCTTCTTCCTCTTTTTTTTTTTTTTTTTTCTTCACTCCTGCACAATTCTTTTCTTTTTTCTTTTGCTTCTTCTTCTTTTCTTCATCTCAAGCACACTGATTTGAAGCCATGCTGCTGACCCAGCCACGCCAGTTAGCCCTTTCCCTTCCTCTTTTTCCTCCCCTTATCTCTCTCTCTCTCTTTGTTTGTTTGTTTGTTTGTTTGTTTTTTTTTTTTTTTTTTTTTTTTTTTTTTTTTTTTTTTTAATGTTTGGTTAGTAAGAAAATGGAGGAAATGATGAAAATTTTGAATGAAGTGGATATTCTAGAAATATTTGTGTCTATGTCTTGATTTGGATTTGGGTTTTGATTTTGAATTTTTTGGATATGTGCTTGAATATGTGCTATTGTGTTGCTGATATTGTGCATATGTTTAAATCTGGGTTTGTGTTCTTGAGCTTGTACTTTTGTGTTCTTGAGCTTGTGCTTTTGTGTTCCTTGAATGGATTTGGTGTTGGATTTGGGTTGGTTTTGTTGAATGAGAGGAGATTCATGGGTTTGTGTTCTTGTATTTTGGAGCATGTTGTGTTTGATTTTGAATTTTCTGGGTTTGTGTTTATTTTTGAATTTTTTGGGTTTGTGTTTGTATTTTGTTTTATTATTATTATTATTATTATATTTTGTTTTAATTTTGTTTTGAATTTCTTAATTTAATTAAAATTTTAATTTTTAAAATTTGAAAGCATTAATATTAATGCTTTCAAATTTTAAAAAGTTTAAATTTCAATTTAAAAAAAAAAAAAACTTTTGATTATGAAAAATTAATTTTTGTAATCAAAATCTTTATTTTGTCAATGGGTTTTGGCTATAGTGGCGTCTTGAAATTCTGCTATAGCAATTTTTTTTTTTTTTTTTTTAAACATAAAGGTTTATAGCAACATTTTAAAAATGCTACCACTATAGGGTATGGACCTATGGTGGCATTTTTGTAAAACGCCACTATAGGTCTATAGTAACGGTACAATAGTGATGTTTGTTATCGTCACTATAGAAAATGCCAAATGCCACTATAGCCCCCAAATGGACCTACAGTGATGTTTTTAGGACCTATAGTGGCGTTTGTGCACAAATGCCACTATAGGTCCAATTTTTTGTAGTGATAATGTGCTACAAGATTATTATCATTATTATTATTTTTAAATATATCAATTTCTTTAATGTTTTTAGATAATGTCACTCATATATATATATATATATATAATGTCATTCAAATACAATGGCCTAAAGAAAATAATTAAGATTCTTATGACTTGAAAAACATGATAAATTCAAATTTTTGGATATCAACTGATAAAATATATGTCAAGATAATCTTATTGCAGTAGAGTTAAAGTCATATATTTGAAATTATAGACATATATGAAAGCATTCGTAAGTGTGAAAAGAGTGAAGATGAAGTATATCAATGAAATTTGACATAAATTATGGATGCTTAGACCTGTTTTTTAAAATTTCATAACCAAAATAAACGGCTTTTAAAAAAAAAGTTATGTTTCCTAGTGTGTGTGTGTGTTACTTAACAATAACATGATATTCATAAAGAAAACCATGTATAAATAAATAAACATTCAAACTTTGATGTGTATTCTCAAATTGAAACAAAATGTCAATCACTGTACACCTAAAATTAAACACAACTATTAGATTATTTTTTAAGATATTAGATTGTGAAATTAGTTTTGAAGTTTGTAGATTTCTTATATATTTTTATTCTTTATCAAAGCTATCCAATAGGCAATTTGTAATTCTTTTTCTTTGTTTTGGAACGTTAATAATGTGTGGAAGTAAAACTTGTGTGTTTGTTTTAATTAGATTTTCAATGGGTAAACTAGAATTCTTTGCATTTGTGCAATTTTGTTTTGGTTAGCAATATCAGAATTTGTATAATTATATACAAGAATCAATTTGTTGAGCTAAACTCTTTTGTGATATGGATAGTGAATTTAAAGTAATATATTTTATATCAAATAATTTGTTGCATGATTTACTGAATGGAAAATACATATTTCTTTTTAATAAAAAAAAAAATCATATGAAAAATATAGATCAATTTGACCAAATTCATTTATAACCCGCTTAAAATAATAATATGTTTTTTACTTGAACCGTACGTTTTTTTAACCTGAACTTGACTCAATCTGCCCATTTTTCCACGTCTCTACCTGGCTAGCAATTTTTTTTATATATAGAATCTCGTAGCTAGCTAGTTGTTAAACAAGAGTCTTGTCTTTGACAACAAATGTTAAGTAAGGAAAGAATAGAATATATATTGTATCGTCAATGCAAGAGGAGATCATCTACAGCACACGTCAAGAATGATTGGTTGTAGAGACAAGGAATCTCCAAAACCGTAGAAAACCAAAAAAGAGATTCTATTTCAATATGTAAAAGAAACATCTTAGGTCGTCAAATTAATACTATAAATATAAACAGCATTACGGGGATACCTTCTTTCAATCAAGTAGTTCTTCATACATCCTCCAGACCAAAGTGAAAAAAGAACTGAAGCCTCCATTAATGGAAATCAAATATTGTGCTTGTTCTCACACCAACTATTGTGCTTGTGCGCGCGTATATGAGGATTTTGAGCCCTACTGCAAATGGCATAAAGGGGAGGAACGTGACACTCTTGAAGTCCATCTCCAGGGTACAGTATATTTTTCATTTTACCTGGTCCTCGTTTGTAGAGATTTTTTTGTTTTTGAAAAATAATATTATTTTATTATTAATTGTTAAAAATAGCGGTAAAATTATTTGGAAGAGTAACGTGATTTTATTTTATGTATTGAAATTTCAAATTTGCATTGATATTATGTTTACAAAATATGATTTCAATTATATTACATTTTACATTGAAATAGTGTTTTTAAATTGAAATTATGTTTTGTAAACCTAATTTCAACACAAAATTTGAAATTTCAATACTAAAAATTGTATATTTTTTTTTTTAATGCTCACAAAAGGAGACGATTCTTCAAAATGATATCCCGATACTGTTATTTTTAATCATTATAAATAATATAATATACTATTATTTTTTCAAAAAATCCCTACTTTGTGAGTTTGCACTTACATTTATTTGTTTGTTTGTTTGAGAGAGAGAGAGAGAGAGAGAGAGAGAAAGGGGGGGGGGGGGGGAGATTCTTCAATAAATTAACCAATTAACACAAAACAATATATTTCTAAGGTAAAACGACTGTTAGAATTAAAATCTTTGAAACTTCATTTAATGTAGTATATATCAGGTCAAATGTGGTTTAAGATTTTTATATTCATTCAGTCCTAAATTCAACAGATAGAAAAGTTCAAATATTAATTCGAACTATGCCTTAAAAATTATAAAATGAATTGATTAAATGAGTAGATTTGTATCCAAAATTCATATTGTTATGCATGCATGGTAACGAGACAGAGTTTAGGGGGACTATTGCATTTCCAGGTAGATGTGGTAAGGGAGATAGAAGAGAGGAGAGAGTTGATAAGAAGGTAGTTGGAATTAATATGTTAGTTTTAATACATTTCCATCAATCTTTCAGTCTTTCCACTTACACGCTAGATCCTCCCATTTCATTGTGAGAAAGAGAGGGAATCATGTCATTTTAAAATTTCATGTTTAAAATTTTATTTCTTGAATTTAATAGTATATAAAGCATCATGTCATTTCAAAATTTTAAATGATGTTGCACTAAATACATATTTAGATTTATAAGATTTAATTTAGCAATAAAATGGATTTATTTCAAATGAAAATGATCCTAATACATCTTCCTCTCTGCCATTGATTGATTTTTATTGTTTGTCTGGGCTTGCCTCTAAGTTCTTCGGCCAAGACATAATATTCTAGAGATAATAACCTTTGAGTGATCAAGCAACAGAATTTAAACTCAAATAAATTTTGTCGAAAAAATTGTGATACCCTTTGGGGTCTAAAGTTTATATTCAAAGAAGGTGCGTATTATAAACACGATAAGGCTGTATAGAATAACCTCAAGTTCCTTCGTTACCCTCAATCAATGTTCAAATAGGAACTTTTGAAATAAAGAACCAATTTCTTATTCGATGGTTTTGAGCAAAGAAGTAAAGAGCCATATTGTGTTATTCACATAACTATTTTTGGCTCAAACTTTGTCAAAAAATAACTTTTGAAAAACTGTTATTTTCTAACACTCAACCCACATGGCCAAGTCCATTATTAAAAGAAAGAAATTACCTAGATTTAACCGTAATTTAGGAAGGACCAAGACTTACTTGGATTGAGTTTTGCTATATTTAATCAACCATATAGGTTGCTTTTTATATAATTTAAGAATATATTTAGATTTTTTAAAATTAATTTGTTTCACGATTGAAGTAGTTTTGTGCAGAACTTTTTATCAATTGTTATATATTTGAATTAAATTTGGATGAATTAATACATCAATGACTATTGTTGATTATTAATTACACAAAATCAACTAAATATCACATGATATAACATTATAACTAGAGTCAAAATCACATTCGTCATTTTAGTGGATTTAAATGGGAGTACATCTTCTGCCAAAAACAATAGTTAATATATATATATATATATCCAATTAATTATTATTATTATTTAGCTCTTACAATTTTGCTTGCCTTGAAATTAAATCGGCTCTACCACACTGGTGGTAATGATTAATTTCTCTTCTATCTTAATTATATTGTGCAGATTTCAACAAGGAGCAAGTAAAGGCTCAAATAAACAACCATGGGGTCCTAAAAATCTTTGGAGAACGTCCTTTAAAGGAAACTAGATGGAGCCGTTTCAACAAAGAAATCAACGTAGATAAGAAATGTAAAACATGTGCAATTCAGGCAAAGTTTGGTAACGGCGTTCTTTCTGTAATCATGCCTAAAACTGGGCTCAGACCCACAGAAAAAGCTATAATATTGGATGGAATCTGCTGTAACGAACTTGTGATTGAGAGATCAATTTTAAAGCTAACTATGGGGATGGCTGTGAAAGTCTTGGCGGTTGCTGTGGTGGTGGCTTTTGGAGCTTACGCAACTTACAAGTGTACTCAGCCTTGTCTGGTTGAAAACTAAATGTTGTTATATACTTTCAGCTTGTACAAAATAAACACATCTTTCTTAATTCCTTAATTTCAAATTGTAAATCTTGGTGCAAAATGGAGTGTTCAATTTGAATAAGAATCAATTCAGCCAAAAAAAAAAAAAAAAAAATGAATGAGAATCAGATTCATCTACCATTATATGCTATGTTTTTGCCCTCCTGGTCTACCTATCAAGCTTTCTTATTTTATTTTTTATTTTTTATAATTTGTCTTCAAACATATGACATTTTATAGTTGACAAACTTGATGAACTTGATCTCGATGATTCTTTATATTGATTGATACTTTAAGTGTTGGGAGGTGCATGACACTTAATAGAAGTCCAGCCCAAGATAATGAGCTTGCCATGCAAGCATTGATGGAATTCTATTTCAATTAGAAATATGTGACCGTGGTTGACAAGTCCTAGAATCCTACTCCAAATAGAAGGAGTTGTGTTTAATAATTAATACTTGTAAGAATCCTAACTCAAGTCATGTTAGGAATTCATATTATGCTAGAAAAAGAAGTCTAAGGTGGCTGAAGCTTTTTTGTGTATAAAAAGCATGTGGATATGCTGCATATTGAAGAGGAAGCAAAGAAAGAGGAAGCCGTACAAGGAAAAAAAGAGAAAGCAGCCAAGAGAGAGCAGCTTAGAGAAAAAAAGATAGCCAAGAGAGAGCTATGCATGGAGAAGAAATTAAAAAGGAAAGAGCAAAGAGTTGCCGCCTTTGAGAGAGATAATTAATGTGTGTGAGAGCAAAGAAAAACAAGAGAGATTTTTCTTTAACCGTGAGACATACACAAGAATTATTGTAATTGATTTAATAAATTTTGGAGTTTGTCCCATGGTTTTTCCCTTCATAGAGAAAAATTTTTCCGTGTAAATTTTGTGTTCTTATATGTGACTGTTAATTTGGATTACTAAAATTGTTGATAATATTATTTGGGACCTAATAAGTGGTATCAGAGCATAGGTTTGAGTGAAAGCAATGGCTAGAGAAGAAGGCAAGGTTTCAAGAATTGAAAAGTTTGATGGAACAAAATTTGGATATTGGAGGATGCAGATTGAAGATTATCTTTTTGGTAAGAAATTGCATCTGCCTCTTTTGGGGATGAAACCTAATACTATGAAAGATGTAGAATGAAATCTTCTTGATAGACAGGTATTGGGAGTTATTCGAATAACTCTGCCAGGATCAGTTACACATAATGTTGTGAAGGAGAAGACCACAGTGGATCTGATGAAGGCTTTGTTTGGCATGTATGAAAAGCCGTCGGCTAATAACAAGGTGCATCTGATGAAGAAGTTGTTCAATCTGAAGAAGATAGAAGGCACTCCTGTAGCTCAGCATCTAAATGAGTTCAATATGATCACAAATCGATTATCCTTGATGGAAATTGAATTTGATGATAAGCTTTGTGCATTGATTCTTTGGGCTTCTTTACCAAATAGTTGGGAAGTCATGAGAATGGTGGTGAGTAATTCAGCAAGGAAAATCAAACTTAAATATGATGATATTTGAGATTTAGTTTTAAGTGAAGAGGTTCACAAGAGAGATGTGAATATAGACAATGCACAAGATCAATCTTTTGTCACAGAGAACAAAAGAAGAGGTAGAAGCAAAAGACCTAATGATAAAAAATTCAATGGTAAGTCACAATCAAGAGATAGATCTCAGTTTAAGGGAACTAAAGAATGCTTCTATTGTGGGAAAAAAAGGGGCCATATAAGAAGAGATTGTTGGCATTGGAATAAAAACCAAACTAAGGTAAAGATGAAAAGAATGATAATGAGAAAAATACTATAGCTGCTGTGATTGCTGAGGATATTTTGGTGCTTTCTATTGAAGAGCAAAAGTGTGAATATGTTGCTAAAAATGATGTTGAGTGGGTTGTTGATTCTGCAGTCTCCCACCATGTTATCCCTAGGAAAAGGTTGTTTACCACGTACAAAGGAAGGAACTTTGGTACCATGAAGATGGGTAATTCTAGTTATTCGAAAATTGTGGGAATTATTGATGTGTGCATTGAAACCAATTTTGGTAGCACTATGATATTGAAAGATGTGCAACATGTTCTAGATTTAAGGATGAATATGCTTTCTACATTGGCTACGGACCGAGCATTTTATTGTAACTACCTTGGTAATGGAAGATGGAAACTTACTAAGGGATCATTAGTTGTTGCAAGAGGGCATGCTTGTTGCAATATGTATAGGACTCATGTGAAGATCTGTAAGAAAAAGTTCAATGAGACTAAAGATTTTATGAAGACTCCAAAGATGAAAGTTGGGATTAATGATGTTGATACCAAGAGGGTGAAATTCTCATTGATTGATAGTGCTTCAGATGAGGAAGTAATAGGTGATGAAGAATATGAACATGATAAGGCTACATAGGATGATGATGAAGTGAAAGATCATAGAGGTCTTGAGCAGGGGGAGCAATATCCTCCACTATAGATTGTTGAACCTCGTGAGAAGAGGACTACTAGAGAACATCATACTGTTAGCTTCAAGAATAATCAGGCTTCTGATGAGGGGGAGCCAAGGCATTGGATTAAAGAAATCCAAAATGAGATTAATTCTTTGAGAATGAAAGGTATTGACGTTGATGAGGTGTTCTCAGTACCGGTGAAGATGATGAAGAAGGTTAAACTTGGAGTTGGCTTGACTAATATGAATTATAACTAAAGAGTTGGAATTGAAGATGTCCTTCCTCGATGGGCTGAGAGGGAGATTGTTGGAAGGTGCACGACACCTAATAGAAGTCCAGCCCATGTAAGATTTGTGCCCAAGATAATGAGCTTGCCATGCAAGCATTGATAGAATTCTATTTCAATTAGAAATAGGTGAACGTGGTTGACAAGTCCTAGAATCCTACTCCAAATGTAAGTAGGAGTTGTGTTTAATAATTAATACTTCTAAGAATCCTAACTCAAGTCATGTTAGGAATTCCTATTATGCTAGGAAAAGAAGTCTAAGGTGGTTGAAGCTTTTTTTGTGCATAAAAAGAATGTGGGTGTGCCGCATATTGAAGAGAAAGCAAAGAAAAAGGAAGCCGCACAAGAAAAAAGAGAGAGCCACTTAGAGAAAGGAAGACAGCCAAGAGAGCTATGCGTGGAGAAGAAAATAGAAAGGAGAGAGCAAAGTGTTGCCGCCTTTGAGAGAGATAATTAATGTGTGTGAGAATAAAGAAAAATAAGAGAGATTTTTCTTTAGCTATGAGACTTACACAAGAATTATTGTAATTGATTTGATAAATAGTGAATTGATTCGGAGTTTGTCCCGTGGTTTTTCCCTTCAAAGAGAAAAGGGTTTTCTAGTTAAATTTTGTGTTCTTGTGTGATTGTTATTTTGGATTGCTAATATTATTGTTAATATTATTTGGGACCCAACATTAACTTTTGGTGCCTGTTTTCATTCTTATCAAATTTAAGGGGATACTTTTTAGTTTGTCATCAAAATTAACCCATTTTCAAATCAAATTTACCCTAAGAATATTCAAATTTTCTAATTATTAATTAATTATCATTTATGAAAAATAAATAATTCCTTAAACAATCAAAATACATAATTAATCATTTGGATTATTTCTTGAATTAAAGTTCATCATTTCTTTGGATTTAAAACAATGGAATTTTGACATGTTATCAATTATGATTAATCATTTTAAGAATCTGATAGGCCAAGAATGTATTGACCCCTTTGGTAACTTAATCAACTAATTTAGCCAAGTGAAATTAATTAGATTCAATTAAGCACAAACAAATCACCAACTATGTTAAATGCAACGGAAAATAAATTTGACACATGTGATTTGTTTACGAATGGGGAAAACCACCAAGGCAAAACCCCACCCGGTGAATTTAAGGTCACCACTCCTGAGAATCCATTATTATCAAAACAAGCGGTTACAAGTAAAAGAAATCCCAGTACCTAATACCAACCTACAATTGAACCCTTACCCCAATACCCAATTGGACTTGTGATGTAGCGGCAATCTCTCCGTTCAATGCATGACTCCTAATACGTGACAAACCAATGATGCACGGATCCCAGTACGCGACTAACTCCACAACAACCCTTTGATTGTTGTAGTTGATTTGCAGCAGCTTCACATAAAAACACCAATAAGATCTTTAATGTTGGTGCAAACGACTTTGCTTGTTTACAGAACCCAAAGGCGTACAAGAAACACAGCAAGAACTCTTTCTTTTGTAGAAGGAGACTAGGGTTTCAAAAAGAAAACCTTATGAAGCTCTCTAGGGTTAGGTTTTTCTTTTTCCACCTCCTTTAAATAAGAGCTTAATAGGCTCTTCTATTCCAAATAGGTTTACATAAACCTTGGGCTTTCCTAGTCCAATAAGGATTATTCAAACCCACAAACCTTGGGTTTTTCTAGTCCTATAAGGATTATACAAACCCATAATCAAATAGCCTTTTAGAATAAAAAGGTTGTTGGCTACAATTTGAATTTCGTATGCTCGATAGATCGAGACATGTGTCGAGCTTTAATGAATCTCGACAAATCGAGCTTCTGTCGAGGAGGTATAAAGACCTGTAGATTGCACTTTTCTTAAGCAGTTCTTAAGTAATCTTCATGTCTTCAATTTAACCATTTGTAATGATCATCTTGAACCTGCTTAGATTTACCCAAATACAAGTAAAGTGCTTTTTGTCAAAGGATATGTCAATTACATAAAAATATGTCCTAAAAAATCTCCCCCCTTTGGCAATCCATGACAAAACCACAAGAGTACATTGAATGTCCTAGAATACATTCTACTCAAAATTACGAAATAAATAAGCCTAGTCTAAAAGATCTAAACCTTGGAGGTTGCTGCAAGAAGAAGGTTCGAAATCTTGACTTGACTTTAACTTGTCTTTCCTGAAAGGCACTAAACAAAACACATCAAGGTACCATGCAGAAAATAATGACAAGTTAAATAAACAAGAAACATATGTATAAATAGAGAAAAGAAACAACACGTGTGAGATAAAGAGTGAAACACATACATCATCATCAAATATAGAAACAATACATGATGTATGTAAATAGTTACAAAACCAAAAGATACACAACACAAAAAATATATCAATATCAAAGTGTATCAAACTAACTCTCCCCCTAAGTTAGTTACATCAAAAACTTTCTTCCCTTTAAAATGAAGTTCTCTCCCTAAGTCTATTACTCCCCTTGAGGAATGACATTCAATTCTCAAAATTCTCCCCCTTTTTGACATGATTGTCAAATGGCATAAAAAGTCAAAATACTTGACCGAAGATAGACAAAAAGTAGACACAAAGGGAACGAGGAGAGCAAGGAACCATAGACCTACAAGAAAAAGAAACAGAATCACAGTGGGAAGAGGTACAGGAAAGAAAGAAAAGATAGAACAATGCATGGCAATGTTATAATGACCACAGAATGCAATGCATGAGCATATAAGATCAATTAAACAGCACCCATCCCAAAAATTTTAGCAAGACACAAAAAAAAAAAAAAAAAAAAAAAAAATCCCCTAAAAAGAATGAAACCTATGTCTAAATGCATGAGAGAAGAAGAGATAGGAATCGACAACAAAAGGATCTTGATAAATTGAAGTATCTGTCAAGGATGTGTCAAGAAGAAGCCTAGAAACCTCGATGGATCGAGAATCTGTTGAGGATGTGTTGAGCAGACAGAGAGCACGAGAATCTTTCTCGATGGATCGAGGATCTGTTAAGGTTTCTATCAAGGATGATAGAAAAGAATCTGTTGAGGATCTATCGAGAAGCTCTCAAGCTTGAAGAAAATAGGTTTTCCAAGAAGGGAAAAACACATAAAGATGAATGCAACAAGCAAGCTACTCAAACAAAAATCCAATCAACATATTAAGCTCCTAAAACATCTCTCAACAAAAAAAAAAATGCAAAGCATTCATGATCCAAAACACACACAAAAACAAGTCAAGACAGTTTAGTAAGTATTCATTAACACATGTATTCCTTGTGATGGCCAAATCACATTGTACCTGCACATGTATCAAAAGTAGCAAAGAATTTTACGTGTTGTGTGTGAAAAACATCGCAAGATTGCATAAGTGTCTACATGTTATGACGATTTGAGATATGAGAAAATCAATATAATTCACACACAATCATAACTGCTTGATGGGCATTATCACCTTCGAGATGCATCCTATAATTCCCACATCTCCTAGAAACATGCTTGCAACCATATTTAAAAGCATTTTGTTTATTTTGCTTTCGATTTTTCTTTGCATATTTTTTCTTTTGAGCATATCATGCATGGGCATATAAGAGAGAAAAGAAATACCCAATTATGTTAAGCCAAAAACATCATAATTTTGCTATGCCGAAGCATACAGATGTTATTCATGATTGACGAGCTTTAGTGGTGAGATAGTTATTTATGCCTTTCTCTTGGGATTTTTTAGTCCTTCCCGTCAAAAAGAGTGATATGAGTATTAATTATAAGAGATTACTTAATCTTACTCATCATAAACACAAGCCACAAAGCTCACTTGCTTAGTTGTGCATAGAGATGCTCATCTAAGCTACAAAAGATACAAAGTTTGGAAAACTTTGTTTCAATGGCCATCAAAGGTACACAAGTACCAATGTACACAAAACACACATTGTTTTTGTATTTTTCTGATTTTTCAATTTATGCAAAACAAAATAAAGCAAAACTAAAAACAAACAAACAAAAACATGTTGAACAAAGTAAATCATAAAACTAGATGCATATACATGAAAGCATGATTTCAAAAAAGATAAGAAATCAAGCAAGAGTTTTAATGTACGAGTCTTTCACCGTGAAGATGAAAATGCACGTGTCCTAGTATGACTACTAAAGGACATAGAGGAATTAGAATTCAACTAAAATTGAGTCAAAAAGCTCAAAGCTTTTAATAACTCACCAAGAATAGGTACAGAGCCTTTAGACAAAGGATGAGACCTATTTGACACTCGCTTATGAGGAAACAACTTGAAACAATTAGGATGAGTGTGACCAGAAACAACACAATGGTGATGAACATGAGTAGTTTTCAAACTAATATGCTTCCTAGAAGAAGGTATAACCTTAGAGGTTGACAAAGACCTTAATTTAGGACAATTTGGCCTAATATGAACAACAATACGACAATGATGACAAGTGGGGACAAATTCAGAATTTTTATTCTTCCTAGAAGGAGTTTTAGACATAGGTTTAGAAACTTTAGCATTAACATCACAATTTTTACCTTTGTCTATCCTAGCAATATTAGCCTTCAACTCTTCATTATTCCTTTTAAATGGAGGAATATAAAAATCTTTCTCTTTTGAGTTAGGCTCAACAACAAGTTTGGCACTAGTTAATTTTTCAACTTCAGTTTTAAATTCAACTAGTTGCTCTTCCAAACTCTTAATTTTTTCAACTTGAGATGAAATTTGATTTTTAAAATTCTCATTCAAATTATTTGCTTCATCCAATTTTGCAATCAAATCATCTTTTTCAAGCTTGACCTTTATAAATTTAGTTTTTAATTTTGTAGAACTTCTAAGAGATCTCATATAAAAATTATAAAGCTTACAATAGGCATCTTGAATATCATCATCATCATTCAACACAAGATTATGTAAATCAAAAAAATCAAGAGTTTCCATGACAACAAGGATCAATGGATCACACAGCAAAGATTAAAACCTAATCAGAGTGTGCCTGCTCTAATACCACTTGATAAGCCAAAAATGTATTGACCCTTTTGGTAACTTAATCAATTAATTTAGCCAAGTGAAATTAATTAGATTCTACTACATGCAATAAACGTGGTAGCATAAACAAATCACCAACTAAGTTAAATGCAACGGAAAATAAATTTAACTGGTGATTTGTTTACGAATGGGGAAAAACACCAAGGCAAAACCCTATCGGGTGAATTTAAGATCACCACTCCTAAGAATCCACTATTATAAAAACAAGTAGTTACAAGTATAAGGAATCCCAATACCTAATACCAACCTATAGTTAAACCCTTATCCCAATACCCAATTGGACTTATGATGTAGCGGCAATCTCTCCATTCAATGCACGACTTCTAGTACGTGACTAACCAATGATGCACGGATACCAGTACGTGACTAACTCCACAGCAACCCTTTGATTGTGTAGTTGATTTGCAGCAGCTTCACATAGAAACACCAATAAGATCTTCAATGTTGGTGCAAGAGACTTTGCTTAGTTATAGAACCCAAAGGCATACAAGAAACGCAGCAAAAACTCTTTCTTTTGTAGGAGGAGGCTAGGGTTTCAAAAAGAAAACCCTATGAAGCTCTCTAGGGTTAGGTTTTTCTTTTTCCACCTCCTTTAAATGGGAGCTTAATGGGCGCTTTTATTCCAAATAGGTTTACATAAACCTTGGGCTTTCCTTATCTAATAAGGATTATACAAACCAAAAACCTTGGGTTTTCCTAGTCTTATAAGAGTATACAAACTCATAAACAAATAGCTTTTTAGAATAAAAAGGTTGCTGGCTATAGTTTGAATTCTGTAAGCTCGATAGATCAAGACATGTGTCAAGCTTTAGTGAATCTCATCAGATGGAGCTTCTGTCGAAAAGGTATCAAGACCTGCAAATTGCACTTTTCTTGGGCAATTCTTAAGTGATCTTCATATCTTCAATTTAACCACTTGTAATGATCATCTTGAACCTGCTTAGATTTACCCAAATACAAGTAAAATTCGTTTTGTCAAAGGATATGCCAATTACATAAAAATATGTCTTTAATAGAATCAATTGTAATTAATTTCTCATTATTGAATACATTAAATTTTATTTCAAAGGGTACCTTTCAGCCATTGATATTTGATTTCGCACAATTTTTTAATTTGCTACTTTGATATTTGTGCAAGAAGTGACTTTTTGATTATTAAAAAACTAGTGTGTAATCCCGTGCATATACACGGGTACATTTAAAACCAATTATAATTACACACACACACACATATATATATGATTTAGAATCTAATTAGATCTAGACTCTTCAGTTTTTGCACCCAATAATCCACTTGCAACATAAATTAAAAAAATTAAATGGGACACATGACAAAAAATTGAACTTCAATTAAAATTCAATTTAGAATTTAATTGAATTTAGACTCTTTGATTTTTGCTCCTTTTTTTTTTTTTTTGAGGAATCCTTCAATTAAACTTTTATTGCAATATTGAAAAATCAGAACTTAAAACATAATGTAACTCTGGAGGGATAGTTCCATCCAAACTTGAAGGGGAAAGAAAGTCTAGCTCTCCTAGCTAAGGCATGTGCTACAACATTACCTTGCCTACCAATATGAGAGAATGACCAACTCCAAAGGAAGTTTACAAAAGACAAGGTGTCTTGAATTAAAAAACCTATAGACGAGTTCAACTGTTGATCGTTTTGAAGTGCTATTATGACTTTTTCATAATCGCCTTTTAAAATGGAATCAGCAAAACCAAGCTCCTGTACTAGTAAGATCGCCTGTCTAGCTGAAAGAAGTTCAATAGTTTCCACTGAGAATGGCTTCTAGATTTTTTCTAATAGGGATGCCTTGACTTCACCTTTATAGTTTCGGATAACCACACTAATTCTTGCTTCACTTGATTCTTCAAACATTGCACCGTTAAAATTGGTCTTGTACAATCCTGACAAAGGTGGTTTCCATTTGATATTCCTCCTCTCTGCAAGTCAGGTTGGTATTGGCTGTCCACAATGAAATGTGGTTAGGTATTGGTAAGCCTCACCTGTAACCCTATTCAACGGCACCACTGGTTCATTGACCCTCATATAAGAAAGCACAGAGAATCTAAAGGAAGAAATAGAGAGCTCGAGAGAGAATTGGAGTTGAAGAACTTGTATTCAACTAACTGAATGAATCTGTACAAGTAATTGAGTCTATATACAAAATAAAGCATACACAAATATCCCAACTTATACGGGATCAGTTATAGCACATGTGTAGGTTAGTTATTGGACATGTGAAAGCATTCTACTTAAATACACTACTAAGCTACTTGTAGCTTAGTCTACAGTACTTCAACACCTGACTATAGCATTGTCGTTTAACTTAGACTTCATCTCTTTGCTTCTTTGTTCTTTTGATTCGTTTCTTTTCTTCCTTTCTGATCTAGTTCTTTAGTTGTACAACTTTGATACTCCACCTCAAGATGAGAACTAGAATTGTGGATGTTCACAATGCTCATCTTTGTAAGTAGTGCTTTCAATTGTTGACCACTAAGAGCTTTATGAGGAGAACTGCTAACTGTGAATGTGTGGGAGTGAAGAACAACCTAATGACTTTATCTTGCACCTTGTCATTGACCAAATGGCAATCTACTTCTATATAGGATAAGAAGCAGTAGGTAAAGGATCAATGTAAGGGTCTAGGGAAGGAAAAAAATAAGACAAAGTGATGGTGGAGTGAGGTGAAGAAGAATAAGTGGATGAAATGAAGGGAAACATAGTTTCATGAAAGATAGCATCCCTAGAAACAAATATTTTCTTAGTAGCCAAATTAAGTACTTTAAAACCTTTAACACTAAAAGGCTAACCAAGAAAAACACATGGAATAAATCTAGGATCAAATGTTGACCTATTATGAGTCAAAGTAGAAGCAAAACAAAGACAACCAAAGACTTTTAGATGATCATAGGAAGGAAGTTTGTTATAAAGCTTCTCAAAGGGTGTTTTATTGCCTAGGGTGGAAGAAGGCAATCTATTGATGATATACACAAAAGTTAAGACACATTCACCCCAAAAAGAAAGAGGCACATTAGACTAAAACCTTAAGGCTCTTGCAATGCTCAAAATATGTTGGTGTTTCCTTTCCACAACTGAATTCTATTGTGGAGTGGCAACACATGAATGTTGATGCGAAATTCCATGGTTAGCATAGAAATCTTTTAGGAAAAACTCTTGAGCATTGTCAGTCCTAATAGCCTTGATATTAGTGTGAAATTGTGTGGATATCATCTTGTAAAAGGAAATCAATAAGGGCCTGGTTTCTAATTTGGTTTTCATAAGATACACCCATGTGGTTCTAGTGGCATCATCCACAATGGTAAGAAAATACCTAAAACTATCATGAGTAATCTTGGCAAAAGGTCCCCAAACATCACAATGGATAAGATCAAAAGCACATTTAGACAGATGATTAAAGAAAGGAAAGGGCAATCATTTCTATTTAACAATGGGACAAAGTGCACAATCTTTATTACTATGTACATTGTTTACATTAGGAATACAATCATGTAAAGCATGAAGTTTGGCATTTGAAGTATGTCCTAGTCTAAGATGCCAAAGGTATGGCTTGGTAATGACAAGAACATCTGAAACATTATTAACAAAAGAACTAAAAACAGACTCTAGAATAGAAGACACTGCGGAATCAGATTTGCAAGAAGTTGAAGATTGCAGCAAGTAAAGGTTGTTATGTAGTTTACCCACTCCAATTGTTTTCCAACAAGAAAGGTCTTGTATAAAACACATATTGGACAAGAAAACAAAACAACATGACAGACATTTTGTTAATTGACTGACTATGATCAAATTAAAGGTGAAAGAAGGAACACATAACACATTCTCAAGAACTAAACTAGCTGTTACTTGAATAGTGCCAATGTGTGTGACAACAACCCTTTAACCACTAGGCAATTGAACAAAAGATGAAACTAAACTAGTGATTTTAGTGAATAATTTAACTAAATGGACAATATGATCTATTGCCCAGTGTCAAGAACCCAAGTTTCCTTACCATAAGCTATTTTATTGACAGGATTGTTAGTAAATATTGAATGTTGCATATTCAAGAAAATAGAATCTTAGAAAAAGGCACAAAGATTACCTGAAAGAGTAGAATTGGTTGTGTGAATGGCATCATTGGAATTACCAAAAGTGGATGCATGAGAGTTCAGCATAGAGGTCAATTGTTGATGCTGTTTTGAAGTAAAAGGGAAAGGACTATTATGATATACAACTTCAGATTGGCCTTGATCACCATCAACCATGACCTAATTAGCTTTGGCAACTCTTCCTTTCTGCTTGTAACCTAGAGGAAATCCAACAAGCTTGTAACATTTCTCCATGATGTGACCAAGCTTTCCACAGTTGTTGCACACAAGTCTTCCTTTTCCAACATTTCCTTTGAAATTCTTGCAATTATTGTTGTTTGAAGAAGAACCTTGATTGAAGGCTTGGTTCTTAACAACAAGTGCAACCGAATCAACTGAAGGCGTGCCATTAAAAGCTGATGATCTTTACCTTTCCTCCTAGATTACCAACGAGAAGGTCTTGTCTATTGATGGAACATGTTCCATCATAAGGGTCTAAGTCTTGACTTGTGAATAGCAATCATTCAGTCCATTAAGGAACAGCATGATTGAGTCTTAATGATAAAGATGTGGTATGTTAGGACATTGTTAGGAACTTATGTCACTATTTTATGTAATTGTCTAATCCTTTGACAAAACGCACTTTACTTGTAATTTGGTAGATCTAGCTGTTTTTAATACTTCAAGAAACTGTATTTCAAGATCAAGTGTTGAAGCCATGCAAGTCTGTCCAATATTCAAGCTGAAAAGTGCCTGTCATTAAAGCTCGACAGCTAGCTATCTATCGAGCTTAAAGAGCTGTTCAGCCCTGAGGCTCGACAGCAACTAGACAGATAGGGTATCTGTTGAGGTTTATGAAAAACAGAGTTTCAATTCTGTTTTGACTCCAATTCGTGTTTATGTGTTTGGGTTTTCTTTTCTCACAACCCTAGATATATAAAAGGATCATTTTAAGGGCCGTCAAAGTGTTCACAAGTTGCACAAGCTTTGAGAATAGTTTGTTCAAGCAGATTGTGACCGGAGACAAAGTTTTACCCTAGTTCATCTCTTCTGAAGAAGTTGCTGTGTATGTGCACCATAGGGTTTTGTGACCAAGCATCTTCTTGATCTTCATCGTGTGGATGAATTGAAAAACTTTGCAACCAACAACCTTTTCTAGTTGGTGATTGAAGTTGCATACTGGGATCCGCGCAATTAGTTAGTCACATACTTGGGAGCTGTGCATCAAAAGGAGAAATTGTCACTACAGAATAAGTCCAATTGGGTATTGGGGTAAGGGTTCAACTGTAAGTTGGTATAAGGTATTGGAATTCCTTTACTTGTAACCGCTTGTTGTGATAATAGTGGAATTTCAGGAGTGGTGACCTTAAAATCACCAGAGGGGATTTTTGCCATGTAGGTTTTCCCCATTCGTAAACAAATTACCATGTCAAATTTATTTTCCATTGCATACTTAGTTTATTGGTGATTTGTTTGTGCTACCATGTGTTTGCATGTTAATTAACTTAATTAATTAACTTGGCTAAATTAATTGGTTAATTTATCACAAGGCGTCAATTCGTTTTTGGCCTGTCATGCTATCTTATCATTCACACCATAAGTGCATTTACCACATGAACAACATGGTAAAGGCTTGAGATTCAGCAATTCATCCCAAGAGGCTTGAAAATCAGTGAAGAAGTTTGTCACTGTAGAATCCCCTTGTATTACAATGGAGATTTACTTCTGAAGTTGAGAAATTCTTGGTCCATTGGCTTGTAAAAACCGATTCTTGAGTGCATTCCACACTGCAAAGGCTGTGTCTCTGTAAATGACACTAACAGTGATGTGAGGTGAAACTGAATTCAAGATCCATGATGAGATCATTGAATTGCACTTTAACCAAGCTTGATTCTCGAGTGGTGTGACTGCCATTGATGTAGTGATGGAACCATCAAAAAAACCGAGTTTACTCTTGGCATCCAAAGCCATTCTCATTGCTCTAGCCCAAGTAGGGTAATTGTCCTCAGTCAGAGGTTGAGCAACAAGGATTGCATTAGGGGATTCACCACGGTATAAAAAGAATGGACTGCGTGGATCTTCCATTGAAGAAAGCTTGCGCTGAAAGGAAGAAGATGAAGTAGTTTCAGTGTTTGACACCATTGACAAAGGCTCAACCTCTGATACCATATAAGAAAGCACAGAGAATCTAAAGGAAGAAATAGAGAGCTCGAGAGAGAATTGGAGTTGAAGAAACCTGTATTCAACAAACTGAATGAATTTGTACAAGTAATTGAGTCTATATACAAAATAAAGCATAAACAAATATCCCAACGTATACAGGATCAGTTACAACACATGTGTAGGTTAGTTATTGCACCTGTGAAAGCATTCTACTAAAATACACTACTAAGCTACTTGTAGTTTAGTCTATAGTACTTCAGCAACTGACTATAGCATTGTCTTTTAGCTCAAACTTCATCTCTTTGCTTCTTTCTTCTTTTGATTCATTTCTTTTCTTCCTTTCTAATCTGATTCTTCGGTTTTAAAACTTTTATACCTCAAATTATTTCTTCGACACTAGATATACCATGTTGTAGTAGCAAATAACTCCATTGCTTCCAATTTTTGTTGGATAAAATGGATTAGTTCTTCAAATAAGAGACTAGTAGTGTGTGCTCTGTTTACCCAGCTGAAATGCAGAGTCCAAACAGCCTGTATTGATTCACACTCCCACAACGCATGAGTAATGGATTCTGGACACCTATCACAATTCTAGCATGTATTAACTTCCAGGATTTTTTGTCTCACCATATTCACTTTTGTGGGGAGGGCATTACGGCATGCTTTCCACATAAAATGTTTGATCTTCCCTAGAACTTGCAATCTCCAAATTCCCTTCCAAAACTGCCGAGTTGCATCTGGGATTAGGATTGAAGCTTTATCTCCTTTACACAACATTTGATACCTGGACTTAATGGAGTAGCAACCATGATTTTTCAACGGCCAATACATATGGTCTTTTTGAGGGAGAGAGAACAACGGGATTGCTTTGATTGCCTGAGCATCACTTGGGAGAAAAATTGAATCAATGAGGCTAAAATCCCATGCCTTTGTAGTTGGATCAATGAGATGAGAAACTGTTCTAGAGGTAGGTAGGGATAGGTTTTGTGGAATCACACGATCTCCACTATTTCCAGGCAGCCACCAATCTTCGAAAGTTTTATTTCACATCCATCACCCACACGCCACTTTGCACCTTGCACTATAACTTTCCAAGCTTTCAGAATACTTTTCCCGGCATATGACCCCGACTTTGCTTTTGCTTCAAAAACCGAGTAATTTGGAAAGTATTTTGCTTAAAAAAATTTGTAGAATAGAGAATCTGTATTAGGAATTAATCTTCACACCTGCTTTGCTAACATAGCCTCGTTAAATTTATAAAGGTCTTTAAATCCAAAGCCACCTTCATCTTTGGCTTGATATGAATTTTCCACTTCTTCCAATGAATTTTACTTCGATCCCCAAGTTGGCCCCACCAAAATTTCCTAATCATCATCTCAATATCCTGGCAAAGACTAATAGGTAAAAGAAAGCAGCTCATAGCAAAAGTGGGAATGACTTGCACCACCACTTTGAGAAGAACTTCTTACCGACTTGAAATAGGATTTTTTTCCTTCCATCCTTGGATCTTCCCCCACACCCGCTCTTTGATAAGATTTAAGCTAGCTTTTTTTTGTTTTTCCACTTCTTCCAATGAATTTTACTTCGATCCCCAAGTTGGCCCAACCAAAATTTCCTAATCATCATCTCAATATCTTGGCAAAGACCAACAGGTAAAAGAAAGCAGCTCATAGCAAAAGTGGGAATGGCTTGCACCACCACTTTGAGAAGAACTTCTTACCGACTTGAAATAGCAATTTTTTTCTTCCATCCTTGGATCTTCCCCCACACCCGCTCTTTGATAAAATTTAAGCTAGCTTTTTTTGTTTCTCCCCACCACTGTTGGCAAACCAAGATACTTTTCATATTCTTTTATTTCTGGGACTCCTAATAGCACTTTGATTGTTTCCTTAGTTGCTGGAGAAATAGATCTACTAAAGAAAAGTGTGGTCTTGTCTTTGTTAATCTGTTGCCCTGAAGCTCTTTCATACACCTCAAGAATATTTTTGATACAATTTATATCCCCCAATTGAGCTCAACAAAATGGTAGAGTATCATTAGCAAAAAAATTGTTGTGAAATCTTGGGCCTATTCTTACAAAGAGAAAATCCTCGAATTTTATTTTTAGAAACTGCTTTTTTGATTAGACCTGTTAGTCCTTCAAAACATAACAGAAAGAGATAAGGTGAGAGAGGGTCACCTTGTCTAATATCTCTGGTTGGGATTATATTGCCCCTTGGTTCCCCATTGACTAGAATAGAATATGTTATTGAACTGATGCATGCTGAGATAAGCCCAATCCACCTTCTATGGAAACCCATCTTCCCCATCAAATGAAGAAGAAAATCTCATTCCACCCTATCATATGCTTTACTCATATCCAGCTTCATGGTCATAAACCCAGATTTTCCGAAGTTCTTAGTCTTCATATGGTGGAGTGTCTCAAACGCCACCAAGATATTGTCAGATATTGCCTTGTCATACTAAAAAGCACTTTGGGACTTCAAAATAATTTGGGGTACAATTCTCTTCAACCGGTCTGCTAGGACTTTGAAATCATCTTATAAAGAATATTGCACAAAGCGATGGGCCGAAATTATGTGACATGCTCTGGGCTCTTGACCTTTGGAATTAAGGTGATGTAGGTGTGAATAGTCCCAAGTGAGATGCAGCCCGTATTACGGCATGAAAGGAAAGCTTTAGACACATCATCTCCAATACTTTACCAATAGTGTTGGAAAAAAATGGGAGGCAAACCATCAAGGCTTGGGGCTTTGAGAGGTGTCATATGCTTTAGAGCTATTTTCACCTCCTTTCTAGTGAAATCATGGGTAAGCAAAGCATTCATCTCATTTGTGACAACCTATGGAACAAACTAAAGCACAACATCAATATCAGATGGGTAAGTAGTAGTACACTAGGATTTGTAATAATCCACTAGTAAAGCAACAACATTATCATCACCGCAACAAAGTTCTCCCGCTTGATTCTGAAGACAGTGAATACAATTCCAACGGAACCTTTGGGATGTCCTGCTGAAGAAAGTAGTATTTCTATCACCCGAAGAAATCCAATGGGATTTAGACCATTGCTGCCATAGTTGTTCTTCCTTCATCAATAAACCTTAGATCTCCCTCTTCAAATTCAAGATGTTCTCATAGCTACCCCCCCCCCCCCTTCTACACCAAAATTTATGCAAGTTTCAAAAACTTTCTTTTTTCTACTAGCTCATGTGTAATGTTGCCAAAACATTGCTTACTCCACTTTTGTAATTTTATTTGATAGCTTCCAATCTTGACTTCTACCTAGGCAATAGGAAGACTTGGTGATTTGATGTTTCGTGCTGAGTTCACCATGTTGTGGCAGCCGTCCTCTTCCAACCAAACCTGTTCGAATTGCTATGGTTTTTGTCTTCGCTGTGGAATAACAAGGGGGTAAATAATGATAGGCTTGTGGTTGGAGGATCCACATTCCACATGCACCACCTTGGAGGCTGGAAAAGAAGTTAGCCATTCATCATTGCACACTGCTCTACCCAACCACTCCCAAATAGTACTTCCATCGGGACAATTTTTACACCATGTAAACTTATTCCCCATAAATCCCAGATCAATGAAACCAAATTCGTCTAGGATATCACAAAAATCCTACATCTGATTGTAAGGTTCATTTTCGCCTCCATACTTCTCATGAGCCCAACCAATTTCGTTAAAATCACCTACACACAACCAAGGGATTGAAAGTTTTTACACCATGTAAACATATTCCCCACAAATCCCAGATCAATGAAACCACATTTGTCTAGGATATCACAAAAATCCTGCATCTGCTTGTAAGGTTTGTTTATGCCTCTATACTTCTCATGAGCCCAACCAATTTCGTTAAAATCACCTAAACACAACCAAAGGATTGAAAATTTATGATTTAGGCAATACAAAATATTCCAGGAAATATGATGATTATGCATCTCCAGGGCTTCGTAAAAACTAGAGAGACGCTAAGAATTTTCTTTGCCACTGTTGAAAATAGTATCAATAAAGTTAGGGGATGAATCATCAACCCTTATATCAATATCTTGCTTCCACAATAAAGCTAAGCCTCCACCTCGATTTACTCTGGCTACCCCATACTTATGCCCCATTCATAACTTTTCACAAATACCATCTAGCCTTGCTGTATCCAACCATGTTTCAACTAAAAGCACGATCATGTGCCTGTATTAAATCAACGAGCTCTTAAACTATCTGCTGGTTCCTAAGCCCTTGATAGTTCCAACATAGTAGAATCATTAGTTCTGGCAGGGTTAGGAGACAACCTCTGCCAATATTTCGAGATTGAGTTCATTACCATAAGAAACCAGCTGTCGCTTAGTAGGTA
The DNA here is from genome assembly GCA_028535165.1 of Quercus tomentella. Lineage (NCBI taxonomy): Eukaryota > Viridiplantae > Streptophyta > Magnoliopsida > Fagales > Fagaceae > Quercus > Quercus tomentella. Next base: position 22,400,940 of record JAPQVY010000111.1, on the reverse strand, counting down.
ACTTGGATTGAACATAGGTTGGAGGTATAGGGCATTTAGCATTAAGAGATTCACCCAAGGGAGAAGCAATGGAAGATTTTGATTGTGTAATACATTTTTGGTTTGGAGTCATTGGGGTGGGCTTATTGTAGAGCCGTGACAAACTGTCATGCCCCGAACCCAACTATAAAGATAGGCACATGACAACTGCCGCATGCTTATAAAGTAAGCACCCTACAAGTGTGCAAGGCCTTCTTAGCAACTAAAATTTATCCTCAAAAATTAAATCAAATAAAACCAAAATACCTTAACAATTTCTTTATGAATAGATCTCCAATAATTTAATAGGAACAAAATCCAAACCTCATCTAATACTATATATAAAAGCAGAAGCCTTTCTAACAATTATGGAGGTGCTGCCATGTAGGAAAAGTGACTATCTAAAATTCAGCCATGTCTAAGTTAAAAAGCGATAAATTACAGTGTTTGTAATGCTACAACACTGTTTAAAATCCTCTCATTATAAATAACAAAAAATTACCGATTAAAATTAAAGAGTACACATAAGTAGAAATAGAGAGGCGATCAAATCGAGAGAGAGGCTATGAAGACACGGAGAAAGAAACAAGAAGAGAGAGAGGCGACGAAGACACGGTGAAAGAAATAGAAAAAGAGAGAGGCGATCCTGCCTCTGCCAGTCCCCTCACCATACTCTGACCACTAGAATTGCAGGCACACAATCTCTTCTGTTTCGATTCTCCTTTTCCTTTGACAAATTCAGTCATTCTCTCTGTCTTTATTAAAATCAAAAACCCTAACCATTGAGTTCTCTTTCCATCAGCCTAGCCTCCACCCATATACCGCCGGGAAAAACTCCACTTAAAACATCAAGCGGTTGGAAGTAAAGCCTCAATCCCAAACTACCCGAAAAAATAAAAATCAAAAATCAAAAACTTCCATTGCCCATATATCCATAGTTTGCAATCAGAGAACGTCTTTCAATTTCTCTACCGGTTAGTTTTCTCTTTACTTTTCAACCTGTGCATTAATTATGATCAGTTTTTTATAATTTGGCTGGGTTCTATTTTTATTAACTTTCTAGGTTCTATTTTTTATTAAGCTATTTGAGTTAGATTTGGTTTTGTTTTGGGTATTTGGTTAAATTTATGTGTGGGTATCTATTTATGGTGTTCGTTTAAAAATAGAGCAATAGATTATTTTACAAAAAAAAATATTAGCCACACGAATAGGGTAGGAATAACAAATGGAAATTGGGCTTTTTCCTTATCTGGGTATTTTAGAAGCATTAACGTGGATCTCTTTGAGGGATGCTATTATGATCTACGTTTTTCGATTAGGAGTAGTTTTGTTTAATTAGTATAAACAGATGGGTTAGATTTGGGTTTGAGGGATTTTGGTTAGAAGTTGTTTTGTTTAGGGTATCTGACTTGGCTTAAATTGGTTTTAAGTATCTAGAATCGATTTTGCCCATTTGGGTCACTTTTATTTTGAATTTGCTTTCCCATTTAGATTAAGATGAAGATTTGTTTTGTCACTCAAAAAACAATTCTTTAATAATCAAAACCACACCAAAGTTTTATTTTTAAATTTTATTTTTTTGGGTCTGTTGTTTTTGAATGGCACTTTATAAAAGCCAGTGTGAATCTGCGAAGAAATTTTATATTGGGTGCCTCCTCTGCTCGATCACTTTAGAAGTGTAAGATGTTTAATTGTCTCTATCCAACTTCACTGCTGACTCTTTTGTTTTTAATTTTTTTTAATTTATATAGTAGTTATCTTTAAATTTGACACTTGGTATCTTTTCTTTTCATTCATGATTCCTTAATGTGATATCTTATAATTACAACTGTTTTTGGCCTTAACACAGGAGAAATTTTTAAGATTCAAATAACAGAAAAATTGTCAAATCATTTTTCTCAAACTTTGTATATTATGTTTAGAATACTTCAATTTCATATTAATTTGATAAGATTTTTTAATGTTCCTACTGCCTATGTCTTAGCTTATGTACTATGTCTTTATATTAACTAATGAAATGTTTCAAAAATTCATGTTATGGATCATGTTATAGTCACTTGGATATACCTGCAAAATACACACACACACACATATATGTGTGTGTGTGTGTGTATATATATATATATATAGGTGTATGTTTTATTAGTGCTCTCAATCATGTTATGATATTAGAATCGTAATTAGATTGGTCCATGAAAGAATCATCCTTCAATTGAAGGTGTTCTTTGTGGACATCATTATAAAAAAAACATGTATCATTTGTGTATGGTATGTTAATGCTCTCAATTATGTTATGAAACTAGAATCATAACAAATTGCAATACAGAAAACCAGAAAACCAAAATTTCACTTAAAAAACATTGTAAATTGTTATACACTAAACTTTCAGATTTTACAAATTAATGTTGCAGAGAAGAGATGTGTCAGAGCAGCAGAGTAGCAGATCCTATAGATAACCAAAAGTCCAAAAGGCCCATTAAACATCCCCTGGATTTGAATTTAATGGCAGAATGAATTATGTCCATGGAAATAATAGTGATTTTAATGATTCGATGTGTGTGTGTGTGTATAAGTATAAAATTTATCCATACCGTGTTTGTTTAATCCATATAATCATTGTTAAAATTAGAGATGTGCACGTCTTGATTACCATCTTAATTTGTAGCTGATATTTTTGCTATAATTGTTAAAATAATGCTTTAAACTTGATTTTGAAATAAGCTTTATTCTAAATTAATATATTATGGTTATATAGAAACAGGCATATAAGAATATTTGGGTTCAGGCTTACTGCTTATGCCCTTATATAACAGTATCATGAAATAATGTTTGTAGATACTGATTTAAAGGTGATTGCTTTTGCTTTCTCTTGAAAAAATTTACAGTGCATTGGGAGATATCTTGAACCTACTTATTCATTTCTTATTTAGTTTCTTAACTTTTTTTCTCAACGGATTTTCTTGCCTCAATTTTTTTTTTTTTTTTTTTTTTTTAACTTCATCAATTGATGTATTACATGATTATACCATTTAGTTGAGTTATGATGCTAGCAATTTGCTGCTATAGAGCTCATTTGACTAAAGCAAATAAAATTTGAGCTAACAACAATTTTTTCTTTTCATGTTTCCCTTTTTGGTGTATCTCTTGAACCTATTTGGCTGCATATTAATTGGAAATGTTCATAGTTCGTATAATATTGCATTCATAAATCCAACATATCGGATGAGGCTTTAGAAAAATTGGAGTCATCACTGTAATGGATGGGCAAATTCATGAAATATGCCCACTTTAATTTTTTTGATGTAAGTTTTATTTTTTTTTATTTTTTATTTTATGTAAGTTGTGTAAGCTTTTTGTTGTAAAATTGGTAATACCTTTAGCATTTTCCATATATTCTTATGTTTTGATGGTTTCATTGGGGAGTTTTGTTTTGTGTGCTAATATTTTTCATGGGAAATCATAGGTGAGACATCATCAATATTTTGAAGCATAGTAAAAATGATTATACATGGGGGAATATTACTATAAAACTAGTAGAAGCATATGGTAGATTAATGTTATGCTTTTATCTTGAAGCAAATAGAAAGATGTGCTTAATGGGTTGGGTTTAAGGATAACAATTTTTTTTTTTCCAAATTTTGCTGGAAGGGTAAAGATTGTTGAGAATTTGTGCCGTTTTAAAAATAAATGGCAAATATGGTAGGCAAGATCACCATTGAGCAATTGTAGGCAACAAGAGTTTTAGTAGGGATTGCATTAATAGAATAAGATCCTTGGTCCCTTCGTAAGTGTTTGTTTCCTATTAATTTGTTTCCTCTCTTCTACTTATTTCATACTTCAATAGCTATATTCTCTCGAACCCATAACCTTTAAAAAAACTTTGAACCAATTAGTTAGAACTTATGAGATTTCGATTAACATTTTCTCTAGATCATGTGTTAATGCTAGGTTATGTTTGTCTATTAGAAGAACACCTACGCATTAACAACATTATCTAAACAACTAACCATCTACCCCCTTCCCTATTTTACCATCACATTCAGTATAATATATTAAGTTGATTGTTTTCTAATTCATAAAATGATCCCGCGCATTGTGCGGGTTAAACACTAGTGTACATAATTCCAATTCGCCAATAAATATAAAACTATTAGAAGACCATCCCAAAATCACTAAGCTTCTTTTCCTGCTCACAACATAACATCAAAACTCCCAAAAATTACTATTCCTCACAATCTGAAACAGAAGGGGAAAAAGGGGGTGAGATGACAACTCAATAAGTAACCAAAATCCTAATAAGTTCTATCAAGCAATAGATCTGTAAAGTAATAAGATGTAATATGAGACTTCAAAAGTTATAATATACTATGAGTTTTCAAAAATAACTAAAGAAGTTTCAGTCTTAAAATAATAAGTTGCAAATAGATCACATACTTTAATCTTACAAATATATCATAGATGGTTTAGAAAGTAGTTAGTTTTCCATCTATCAAAAGCTATAACTTACAATAGGTTCCAAAAATACATAAGTAGTTTTAATGACTCAAAATAGTTCAAATACTCAAACATTTCCAAAATCACATATGTAGCTTTAAGGACTCAAAATAGTTCAAATATTCATACGTAATTCATATTCTTAACAATCTTATAATTATGGTCACGCTATATCCTCGTGACTGGGCATCAAAGTACCAATGAATAACCCTCATTGGCTAGGTATTAGAGAACAATCAATAACCCCCATTGTTTTGGGTATCAGAGTACCAATGAATAACTCCCATTAGCTGGGTATCAAAATCAATTCACAGTCAGATTATCCATAATCATATATATGAAATCATAGTTTCTAACAAAAATATATCTTATTCAAGCATGAATATAAAAATCATATACTTGGTATTAAAATATATTTGTAATAATCCTTTACTTGAAATCAATAATACAATAGAAATAAAAATTCTAACAATTATAAACAATTTTCAGTGGTTAAAAATACATTAATATAAGCAAAATAAAATCCAATTAGGATACGGTTACTTACCTCTAAAAGCCATATCAAAAGGAACTTCTCCCTGACACTTCCTCTAAAATCCTTAGATATCACCTAAACAATTTTTCAAATATCATTTACTCAATAATCTAATATTTTTAAATAAAACTTATATGAATACCCGACAAAAGAGAGACTGTTAAAAATATCAAATAATTTTCCACTATTATCTCATAGTTAAAAATCCACGTATTCATAATATATATATATATATATATATATATATATATATATTTCCTCCACTTTCTACCAATAATAGTACCTAGGGATAAAGCCTATAGATGCACCATACGTATAGCCATATACAGTCAAAAGTACACAACCTAATTTTCTATACGTGTGCTCATATATATATATATATATATATATATATATATATATTAATCTCCATTCACCCCTAGTTCTCTTTGAGATGAGGATAAAACTAGGAAAAAGGTACTATATTCTATATCATACAAAACACACAGCGGAAGCAACAATCACGGATCTACTTCATTCATGAGAGATAACATGTAACCTTGAATTCTAGAACAAAGAATAGAAAGTGTACCTTGATGCAGTGAAATTCAAAACCAAGGCTTGAGAATACCTTTAATCTTCATCTCAATTCCACATGGTGCCCAAGAAGTGTGGTCTCTCAATTAGTCTTTTTGTACATTGATTCTCAAAGAAAAATCATTCTTCTTCTTCTTACAGAGAAAAACTATTTTCTTTTCTTTTCATCATACGTACATCCTAACTACCTTGGTAGTTACTTTATTTAATAACTCTTATTAAATAAAAACTGATTATCTAATTGGGTTAGCCTTTTGGGCCTACCCAATTGGGCTTTAGTTTGTGACTTGAGATGAGACCAAAGGGAACAAATAAGACTGTAGCTCCAATGGGCCTTGGGCTTTTCTGTTAACTTTTAACAAGTCCAAAGTTACCATTAATTATATTCAATACCACTATAAAAATATAATTGCACTCTAGGCCTTATTAATAAATTATATCCCAAAACTTTATTATACATGCAACCCCTTCATTAAAATATTCGTAATAATACAAAATCATGAATGTTGACTGCCACTTTGAAGATTACTACATCTTAATCCTTGAGTACCCGGTTTAATCATTTATGTTATTCATCATATATTTATAAAATCCAATTTCATAAATATATACTTTAGTAACTCCTTACTAAAGTGGTTGGGCCCAACACTCTGAATAACCAAACTCATTAAACTTATCTCAAGGGAATATTTTATATCTCCATTAAAAGATTATGAATTCCATCTTGAGAATATATGTTCCATCAACACTAAATGCGGCTGCCCAACATACTAAGGTTTTGATCGTGTCTTATAGATCTCACTCTTGATATATCAAAGCAACCTACACCTCATGATCAAGTCCATTATTCTTTCAGGATTTAGAGTTGATGTAAATAGAAGTCGTGAGATTTATTATTCATTTGACAGTCATTAGGAGAATAATAAATCTCACAGCAATCTAGTTCAATATGTCTTAACTCTTAAAACATATCAACATATCAACTAGAAGTCTTCACTTCCATGATCAAGACAAATCATCTTAGTTGATATGTTATAATCTTCACAGATGAAATGCCCAATTTCATTACCGACTACGAACTAAAATTTTGAGTTTACAAAAAACTTGTGATTTATATCTTTTGTGACTTTCCACATAAATAACATACTATGCATCTCATGGACTAAGATAATGTCCCATTAGTTCATTAATAAATAGTCTCATATAATTAAACAATTTAATTATTTATGACATGCCAATAAATTAGATTTTAGGGCATAAACCCCAACAATATTTACATCATTAAACTCATTGGATATATAAACAGCCTCACTATTGGCCAAAATAATCACATAAAAAAAAATTTTAATTCCATATAAAGCATAAATTTGACAAAAAACGAGATTCCTTAGGCTTTAACCTCAAGTGTGCCATTAATCTTTTTTTTTTTTCCTTTTTTCTTTTTTTTTTTTTCTTTTCCGGGTATTACACAAACTTTTGTGAAATCGTGGATGGTAAGGTGATGGCTATGGGTGTTTCTTATGTCATGTGAAGATGGATTAATGATCACGTGACCACTTAGGGTTTCAGATGAGACCTGATTCGTGTACGATTCTATAACTGTTGAAGTTGTGCCATGAGAGTTTGAAGCCAATGCCTTAAATCTTTAAAGTTCTCTATCAATCTCATTAATCTTCTCCTGCAATAAATTCCCCACAATAATAGGAATCAGATTAATAGGGATGGATTGGGAATTGATGTCCAGATACGTTTTAGAAAACATATTCGTATCAAGAATTAAAGAATCCCCAGGATTAACTTCACCATTTCCTATAACGGTTTCCCTGTCCACCACCAATTTCGTAGGTTGCTTCTTCGGTTCAACTTCGTCAACCACCTCCTCTGGTGCAACTACGGAGTTTGTTCAGGCTTCGTTGTAAAAACCTGGAACCACCACAACATGATGCCTTGAAGAGAAGAACGGACAAGCACGAAGACTCGGGCCAAATTTCTTTGAATCATCAGATAGTGTGCCTTTACTACTAATCCAAATAGAGAAATCTATGTTGTTGTGGTTTAGATAGCCACACTAATAACATAAGTTTGGTAAACGTTCATATTTTGAAAGCCGCCCAAAACATTTGTCCACCCTCCATGGTGATCACCCTTCCCCTACATAGAGGTGAAGTAACATCCAAAGTGACTCTGACATGCATAAAACCATCACCATCACACTTGGCATCATCTGTGGAATTGTAGACTTTCCTAATAATTCCACAAATTTCCTTAGTCACCTCACAATTCATAAATTTGAAAAGTTATGGACTTGCACACAAAAATCAGCCCTCTAGAATTTCAATTCTCTGATAGACACATCCTTTTCATAGTATTGGACCACTACCAGATGCTTATTGAAACTCCAAGGTTCATTCTGTAAGATCTTGTCAACCTCTAGCTTATTATCAAAAATAAATAAAATAATGTGATCTCCCACACTCTTCACCTTGAAGCCATTCCTTGACCTCCAATGTAACTTGAAAGTTCATATTACTACCTTAACACTCGAACGTTTCGTCAAGAACTTTGCCGCAATAATGAAATCTTGAGTTCAAAGATTATTGTTCAACACAAATCCAGGACCTTCTTTTTTCATGGACTTAATGAAAAATGGGATTTCTTTTTAGGCACCACTGCACCACCAAGGTCAATAAAACATGTCCACACTCCAATTTGGATTCGAGAAAATCATGGAAGGTGTTTGGTCGAGATTGAGGACACGCATCAAGAAGAAGTGTTCCAAGTAGAGGAATCAACTCAAGTAATAGTGGCCACTCCAATTAGCGATGAGGTCACACAAAACATATTTAAGGCAATGGAAGAACAAAGCAACGTTCTCAAAAAGATGGGGAGTCGCCTCACCGAGCTAGAAGAAGCCAAGTTGGAAAAGACCCCACATGTAGAGGTTCTCAATGATGAAGAAGTGGAAGATTGGGATGAAAGGAAGAAAGCTGATTATGAAAAGAACAAGCAATTTGAAACACTCACGGTAGAAACCATAGCCATGAGGGAGAAGATGGAGAAAATACAACTAGCCTTTTGTACCCAAGGGATGGATGATTGTCTCTATAACATAGGGGGCATAAGCTCCAAAACTCCCATTGCACTACCTCCAAAGTTCAAAATTTCTTATGTGGAAAATTTTGATGGAATTGGAGACTCCAAGCAAAATGGTAGGAGGTACCTAAGCATTGTTGAAATGAAGGAGTTGGATGAGAAGCAAACTTTGCATGCATTTCCTCTCTCACTCATAGGAGGCGCATCACGATGGTACTATTGTTTGGATCCTAGCAAGACTAAGGTGTGGAATGAGCTAGTGGAGTTGTTTATGGATCAATTTATCTTCAATACCATGATTGATGTGACTTTAAGAGATTTGGAGATCACTGAGCAAGTAGTAAGGGAAATGTTTTCTAAATACATCATACTAAGACATACCTCTTAAAAAGGTACTAAAATAAGATTAATTAACTTGTAATGATAAGAATAAATAAGTAAATTGAAATTTTCATGAATATATTAGATTGAAAATAGTTGCATCACTACAAAATGTGTACCTCCCAACTAGGTTGGCACCCACACACTTGTCTATCATTTGCAATTCCCAATCTATTTGTGTTGAAACATTTAAAATTTTATCTAAGAAAAAAATTGAAAAACTTGTTACATAAATTTTATAACTATTTGCCAGGCATTATCTTGAAGTGGTGGATTGTTGGTCATGTGGTGGACTTCTTGGCATCCACTCAAGCCTTTCTAACTTCAATCACTCAAATGCCTCTGTTAATTCTGCTTCTTGTTCTGCTTCTTGTCGTCTTGTGTCTGCTAAGTTCCAATCCTTTAAGCACACAAGTGCCTCAACAGTCTCAGGACTAAGACCACATCTCTTGTCGGATACAACTCTACCACCTGCAAAAAAAGATGCTTCCGATTCTACCGTGGAAACAGGAACTGATAATATTTCACGAGTCATAATGGAAAGTATGGGATACTTACTTTGATTTGTTTTCCACCAGCCCAATAAATCAAATGATCCTTCTTCATCAATTTCAAGCAAAGGTTGATTTAAATAGCGTTGAAATTCCAATAACCCACCTGATGTTACTGAAGATGCTTGTTCTCTTCTTCTCTTAACCATGTGATAAGCATTTTGTTCTTCTTGATCACCTAGAAAACTAGTAGAGGACAAAGAGCTTCTTGTGTTTTGTGTTTGGGCACCAATTTCAGAATTTTTATAAGCATTTCCATAACAATCAAATAATTGTGTCATTGAATTTTGAAATGATTGTATGGTCTTTTGAATTTTTTCAACTTCATCATTATAAATTATTTCTAAAAAAACATTCAACTCTTCAATCTTAAATCTAGGATCAAGAATAATAGCCATTCCAAAAATCAAAGGAATATCTCCCCAATATTTGTCAAATTTTTGTCTCATTAAAGCTAACGTTTCATCAAATATTCCAAAAGTTTGCCCATAAAATTTTGAAAATTTTGCACAAATGTTAGTCAATTGAATTATAACTCTACAAGATGTTGGATAATATACACCACAAAAAATTTTTGTTGAATCATCAAAAACCTTTAAAAAGTCTCTTACAAGTTCTGCTAACATCCAATCATGTTCTTCAATTTTTTCTAGAGGACAATGTGAATTTTGAGAAAGATGAGAATAATATAAATTTAAAACATCTTTATATTTTATTGCTGAATCTAAAAGAAGATAAGTAGCATTCCACCTATGAGGCACATCAATATTTTTTTTTTTTTTGTTGTTTCTTTTCAATTCCATACAACATTTTATATACAATTCATATCTTGCTTGAGAACTATTAATATTACAAATAATATCTTTTATTTTTTCAACAGATGAGGATAAATTTGATAAACCATCTTGAACAATTATATTTAAAATATGTGCACAACAACGTATTTGAAATAATTTACCATGTAAAGGTAAGCTTAATTTTTCTTTTAAAAACATCTCCACTGTATCATTATTTGTTGCATTATCAAGTGTTATTGAAAATATTTTATCAGTAATCCCCCAATATTGAAGTTCCTCACTAATAAGATTTGCAATGTTATATCCCGTGTGTGGAGATTCCAACATTTTAAATGATATTATTCATTTATTTAAATTCCAATTAGGTCAGAAGTTAAACAAAATCTACCACTATGCGCATGCAAAATACTTTTTAATTTTTCTTTATAAAATTTAAAACTCTTCATAATATCTCTTTTTGTGGTGGATGCAGAAAATCCTTTATATTGTGGAGTAAAACCATGTTGCACCATTCCTGTAAAATCATGTTTTTCAACAAATGTAAATGGGTGTTCAGCTCTAACAAGATATTCTACCACTTCATTCCGTGCATTTGCATCAGTGTAAATAAATGTAGTTAAATTTCCCTCCTTATCTTTTCCTAATTGTTGAAAATCTCTAATATCCATTTGATTTTTTCGCCTACAACTATTTAACATATAACGTTTTAAATGGTTAGTCCCCGCACTTGGGCCACCAGCTAGCTCATCACCACATTTGCTACATATAGCTTTAATTTCTTTTGTTCCATCTTGTTTTATCCTCTCTACCCTATCAAAAATTTTCCAAACTTCACTTTTTTTTTTTATTAGTAAAACTTGGATTTGAGCTGAGTGTAGTATTATTATTAGTTGGTACGTTAGATGTAGGGGAAACTGGGGATGTGGGCGAACCAATTGACTCAAAATGTTGCCCTTGCTCATCTAAATCATCTAATATGATGTGATCATTTCTATGATTCATTTTAAAATTTTGAAAACTAACAAAAATAATGCATACAAATAATGAGACAGCAAGTATATAATGAAAGTTATGAAAAGATGTTACCCAATCAATCAAATTTTGAGACAAATAGCTTCCACAGTTCCACTCCAATTTAGAGAAGTTGATTTTCAAATGCAATTGGATGCTCAAGCCTCCAAGTTCCAAGCCTCCAACTTGAAGAATTTGATTATTTGATACTTGTAATTGTATAAATATAACTATTAAAAATATAATACTATTAGTCTATAGAGTATATAACTATAAGAGGGCAAAAATAATAAGAGATGAAAAATTGAGAATAGTCTAGGGAGAGTTTGAATTTGAGAGATTTTTTGTGAGTAAAATGAGAGAAATGGCATAGGTATTTATAGATTGGATACTTGAACACACACATCAAAAAAAAAAAAAAAAAAAAGAGAATTGACTTTTGTATTGTTCAAACGGTAAGCATTTTTAAAGGAAATTTCCTTTAAGAAGGACAAAATGAGCCCTTTTCACCCAAATTATATAGCCGTATACCCCCCTTCCCAAACTAATTAGGGAAATGCCCATCTTTTGTAACTCGATTTTCTCAAAATCGAGTTAAAAAAAAAAAAAAAAAAAAATTCTTGAGCCCTATAGTGACGTTTTTAAGGACCTATAGTGACGTTTTAAGGACCTATGGTGACGTTTTGTAACTCGATTTCCTGGAGCTCGAGTTACAAAACGCCACTATATGTCCTTAAAAATGTCACTATAGGGCTTAACTCAATTTTGAGAAAGTCAAATTTCAAAAGAGGGGCGTTTCCCAAATTAGTTTGGAAAGGTGGGCATAAGGCTATATAATTTGGGTGAAAAGGGCATAAGGCAATTTTGTCCCCCTTTAAGAATGCTTACCATTTGAACAATACTTGATTCTTCAAATATTTAAATATTTGAAGAATCAAATATCAATTCTTAAAGGAAATATATGAAGAATCAAATATCAACTCATTAAGGAAAGAATTTCTTCCGACCAACGGTAAGCTTTTTTTTTTTTAAAGGAATTTCTTCTATAATTGTAACTTGTAAGGAAAGAATTGAAATTTATCAAAGGAAAGAATGACTTTCTTTCCAGAGGCACAGAGGTAGGGCAACAATCATCTTAGTAACTTTGTTTTAAAAATCAAAGCTACTAGACTAATACAAAAAAATATATATTTATTATGCATATTGTATCACAATCATTCCAACTATTTAGTGGTTAGGTGTGTTGTCTTAAAGTTTTTATAATGTCTAAAGTTCAATCCCTCACCCACCCAACCCCCAAATTATTTTGTTATAAATTTTGGGCAACGGGTCCAGCTAATCAACATGATTATCAAGAACTTGCTTCTGGCATATAATAGCAAGCTCTTGTCATCACCTATTAGTTCTTTTGGAGAGTTGTGTGATTGTGGAACTTGGATAGAGGATGCCATCAACAATGGATAATTGGAGAAGGGTGAGAGCAAACTTCTAATCAAGAAGACATATGGAGGAGGAGAAACTACCTCTAAAGCACCCAATCTTATGAATGTAAATGCAAGTGTACCTCAACAAATCATAGCCTACCTAAGCTTCACAAAGAAGGCCTACTAAGAATTTTTTGACCTAGGAATGACCCTTGCCCAAGCTTATGAAAAATTGACTTCCAAAGGATTCATCAAACCTCTAGATCCCACACCTATGCCTAATCCCGTGCCTTCTACTTGGAACCTCAGTGAATATTGTCACTACCATCAAAAATCTTGCCATAATACCGACAATTGCTTCTGCCTCAAACATAAAATACAAGATCTGATAGACAATGGAACCCTCCCAAATCCGAATATCATCACCAAGCCTAGCATTGGAAGGACCTTTTGCCTGATTATCATAGAGCTCCTCCTCCATATCAAAATTGGTGCAAATAGATGAGATCGAATGAGATTGTTCAAAGTTAATAGAAACCATGGAGGTTAACGCTGTGGAAGTCCAAGGAATATGGGATGAGGAAGATGAGATTCCAAAGAATGCGATGGCTATATGGGGGATACTTCCCAAAGAAATGACCAAATTGAAGAAAAGAGTCATGGAGGAAAATGTGGCCAACATTACTAGAAGTGGGAAACACTACAGACCATCCTTTTTAGAGAAGGATGATCCTGGTAAGGCCATAGGAGAAGGGTCCAAGCCTACGAAACCTAAAGGGAAAGAAGAGAAAGAGGAAGAAGATCGATTTTTGACTCAATTGAAGAAAACTCAGGCTCATGTATTGGTATGGGGCTTGTTTATGGCTTCACACAAACATCGTAATGCTCTCTTGGATGCTTTGAATGGGAAGGAGGTGCCCATAGAAACTACACTACAAGAAGTACTATCTTTCATGGGAGTTGAGGCCCCATCTCATCCTCTTCTTGCTTTTTCGACAAGGAGCTTCCTCCCAAACGGGCCATTCACACTAGACATTTGCAAATTACCATTGAATGCATTGGTGCCAAGGTTCCTATGGTGTTGATTAACAATAGATCTGCATTGAATGTATGCCCTTTTAGGATTGCTCTTACCATTGGCCTAAATGTGGAAACAATCATACCCTCTCCTTTGACTGTTAGGCCATATAATTGTACTTCAAGGAAGGTTATGGGTACTTTCAAAGCTCCTTGCAAGATTGGCCCAATAAAGACAATTGTGGAATTCCATGTCATGGATATCACTCCTAACTACAACCTTCTTTTAGGAAGGGTGTGGCTTCATCCTATTGGGACTATTCCCTCTTCTCTACACCAAAAGTTGAAGATCCCATGGAAGGGAGGGATTGTTGTAGTGCTCGATGATGGTGAGATCCTAGCACCGATTTGTGGACTTGAGGAAGGAGGAAGTGAGCTCTAAATGAATGGATTTGAGTTTGTGAACATGGCTGATTATGGATTGAGGGATGAAAATTATACTACGGATTTGGTCTCATATGGTAGCCATAAGGTGATTGCAATGATAAAGAACATAGGGTATATGCCTAGTATAGGTCTTAGGAAAGAAGGAAAAGAGGTGGCTGGATTCCCTAATTTCAAGACTCAACTGACCAAGGAAGGTTTGGGATTCTTTGAAGGCTGCGACGGAATCAAAAGGAACCTTGGTACCCTTAATGGAAACTTTGTGAAAAAAGGGGGAGACTTACTTTTTTTGGCTTTCCCAAACTTTGGGTAGGTAAGGATGGAAAAGTGTATCCTGGTTGGGAGATATTTTTCAATGAGAAGCTCACTTTCATGGAGAAGCTTATTGTAATGATCAAAGAGTTTCAAGAGGAATTCAATTGGATGGACTACATGGATGTTGAAGCAATGGAGACTATGCTAAAGATGGAGGGAGATTTGTTTGCCATCACCAACAAGGAACCAAGTGATCCTTCTGCCTTCATCGTGCCCGCTGTGAGGCAACTCAATAATTGGACTTGGGTTGGGTTTTCTGAAAATGTGGGAAAGAAAGCTTGTAATGCAAGTCCCAATGTACTTTTCAACATTTTTAATAAGATGAATTCTGATTTGGCTTATTTTGATATGTCCCATAATATTGAAATTCTACATTTAAATGACTTTTGAAACCCTTAATTTGGGCAATGATGAGAATCCATGCTTAATTCAACTATAAATGAAAAAGAAAAAAAAAATATCTCAAAGAGTTACTTACATAATTTCAAGAAGTGTTTGCATGGTCCTATGAAGATATGCCTAGTATTGATCCCGAGATAGCCCAACACTACATAGATACTCATGCTCACATGGTACCTGTTAAGTAAAAGTTGAGGTGTTTGAGAACCAAATGGCTTCTGAAGATCAAAGAAGAGGTCACCAAGCAATTGAAAGTAGGATTCATCAAACCCATTCACCAAGTTGAATGGATAGCCAATGTTGTGCCTATACCAAAGAAAGATGGGAAGGTAAGAATGTGCATGGATTTTAGGGATTTGAACAAAGCTTGCCCTAAGGATGATTTTCCTCTTCCACACATAGATGTTTTAGTGGATAACACAGTTGGTAGTGCTCTATGTCTTTCATGGATGGTTTCTTGGGACATAACCAAATCAAGATGGCTCATAGGGATATGACCAAAACTACCTTCACCATAGAATGAGGAATTTATTGTTACACCATGATGCCATTTGGGCTCAAGAATGTGGGTGCAACTTATCAAAGAATGACCACAGCCTTGTTACATGATATGATGCACAATGAGGTAGAAGTGTATGTTGATGACACGATCGTGAAATCCAAGGAGAGAGAAGGACACATTGTTAACTTGATGAGGTTCTTAGAAAGGATCAAAGAGTACAGACTAAGATTGAACTTTACAAAAATGCACATTTGGGGTAACCACGGGGAAGTTGTTAGGCTTCTTGGTAAGTGATAGAGGGATAGAAGTTAACCCATCGAAGATCAAAGCTATATTAGAAATGCCTCCACCGAAAAGTGTGGAAGAGATAAGAGGATTTTTGGGCCGATTACAGTACATTAGCCGATTCATTGCCAAACTCATTTCCACTTGTAAGCCCATGTTCAAGCTCCTAAGGAAGAATGAACCTCATCACTGGAATGATGAATGTCAGAAAGATTTTGAGCTCATTAAGGAATATCTCCTCCACCCACATA
Source organism: Quercus tomentella (assembly GCA_028535165.1). Lineage (NCBI taxonomy): Eukaryota > Viridiplantae > Streptophyta > Magnoliopsida > Fagales > Fagaceae > Quercus > Quercus tomentella. Next base: position 22,384,847 of record JAPQVY010000111.1, on the reverse strand, counting down.
TCTTGGTACCCTCAATGCATGGAAAACCATTACTCCTCTATCTCTCTATCATAGAAGATGCGGTTGGAAGTATGCTTGCACAAGAAGATGATGATAAGAATGAAAGAGCCGTATACTATTTGAGCAAAAGTTTCCATGATTATGAGACCAGATACACAGCTACAGAAAAGTCATGCTTTGTTCTCATATAGGCCATACAGAAGTTAAGGCACATTATCTTACCCTTCCAGATATGGGTAGTAGCCAAATTGGATCCATTGAAGTACATCTTTAAGATGCCCGCCTTGAGTGGAAGACTATTGAGATGGTTGATCCTACTAATGGAATTCAATTTGAAGTATGTGGCAAGGAAGACTATCAAAGGGAGTATTGTATCAGATTTTTGTGCCAAGAACCCCTTGGAAGGAGAGGATGGTAGGGAAGATTTTCCAGATGAGGATATTTTGGACATTGAGCTAGAGGCATGGAAGATGTATTTCGATGGAGCCGTGAACCAATATGGAAATGGGATAGGAGTACAATTGATCACTCCTGAAGGATCTCACATACCCTTGGCAATTAAGTTGAACTTTAAGACAACCAATAACATGGCAGAATATGGGGCTTGTATCGCCGGAATGGAAGCTCTCCGAGAATTTGGAGTAAAAGAGGTCGAGGTCTTTGGAGATTCGACTTTGGTTATAGCTCAAGCATAATGGTTGTGGAAAGTGAAGGAAGAGCACTTAAAGCCCTATCAGCAATATTTAAAGGATTCGACCAAAACCTTCGACAAGATTGAATATACAGTCATCCCTAGAGCTCAAAATCAGTTTGTAGATGTCTTGGCTACTTTAGCTTCCATGGTTGAAATACCTAAAGGAGTATGGACACAACCCTTAGAAATTGAAAAAAGTTATGGGATGGTACATAAAGAGAGGGCCGAAGCTTCAGTCTTGATTATAGAAGAGGAAAGGGTTCCTTGGTACTATGACATCATGAAATTCATGGAATCGAGGGTATATCCAAACAATACCGACAAGAGAAAGTGTCATTCGATTAGGATGATGGCAATGCAATACATCTTATATGGAGCTCAACTCTACAAGAGATCCTATGATGGTATATATCTTCGTTGTTTAAAGAAAGAAGAAGCCGAGAAGGTCATAGAAGAAATACATCAAGGGATTTATGGTCCTCACATGAATGGGAGAATGTTAGCCAAGAAGATCTTAAGGATAGGGTACTATTGGAACACGATGGAGATCAATTGTTTAGACTTTGTGAAGAGTTGCCACGATTGCCAAACACATACGAATTTGAATCATGTGCCACCTAGTGAGCTATACAGCGTGATCTCTCCATGGCCTTTCTTAGTCTAGGGAATAGATGTGATTAGAAGAATAGCCTCTAAGGCCTCGAATGGACACGAATACATCCTAGTGGCAATTGATTACTTCGCCAAATGGGTGGAAGCAACCTCCTACTCTATGTTAAAAGCCAAGCATGTGGCTCGATTCATAAAGAATAACATCATTTGTCAATATGGAGTACCCCAAGAGATTATCTCTGATAATGGTTCCCGCTTTGAGGGAGAGGTTAGAATAATCGTGGAACTATAGAACATTGAGAATCACAAGTCTTCACTATATAAACCACAGACCAATGGGGCCATAGAAGCAGCCAATAAGAACTTTAAGAACATCCTAGCCAAGATGGTAGTGACATACAAAGATTGGGCTGAAAAGCTCCCATTTGCCTTATAGGGTTACAAAACTTCTATCCATGCATCAACTGGGGCAACCCTTTACTTTTTGGTCTACAGTAGTGAAGCAATACTTCCCATTGAGGTGGAGATACAATCTTTGAGAGTACTAGTAGAAACCAAGGTCTTAGAAGAAGATTGGGTGAAACATAGATATGAGCAATTGGCTTGGATAGATGAAAAGAAAGCTAGAGCACAATACCATGCACAAGGATACCAGAAGAGGATTGTGTGAGCATTTAATAAAAAGGTGAGACCTAGAAACCTTAAAGAAGGGGACTTGGTCCTAAAAGTGCTTAGAGATGAAACTTTTGATCCAAGAGGAAAGATGAAGCCAAGATGGTCTGGGCCTTTTATTATCAAGAAGATCATGTTAGAAGGTGCTATAAGAATTACAGATTTGGATAGGGAAGAGATGCTTCGCCCAATCAACATAGATAGGCTCCGAAGATACAACATTAGAAAAGAAAGAGACAAAAGCCTGCTAAGTTGAAAACCCGAAAGGGCAACCTAGGCAAAAATTAAGGCAAAAGGACCCCGCTAGGTTGAAAACCCAAAAAGGCGATCAAAGCGAAAGGTAGGGGCAAAGACCATGGGCATGGCGAAAATTCTTTAAAGGACATCATGGGCAAAAATTACGTGCCTTGGAAAAAAGAAAAAGAAAAATGATGACAATAAGAAAAGATAATAAATGGGTGGTTCTCTCATTGCTTAAATTAAAAGATGATAAAATCTTCTATAGGGGATTTAGGACATTCCAATCTGTTAATAATTCATAAGAAAAGACACAAGAATCACAAGTGTAGAAAAGTAAAATTTGAGGCATATCAAGGTGGTTGATCAGACTTTCTTTCTTTTGATTGGACTTTGTAAGGTTGAATTTTATCAACCATCTTGTTGGCTTTATTCCGTGCCAAATTTGCTTGTATTTTAGCAATTAGTAACCCTGTATTTAGGTGGGAATCATGTAAAGGTAGTGAGTGAGAGAGTATGAAGAAATGCTCAAGATTGTGCAAAGATGCAGAGACTCGAGGCTAGACTCGCAGGTGACTCGCGGCTGGACTCGCAGGTGACTCGCGATTGGCAAGTCGCCAAAGTTGGCACACGTGTGAAGCATGTAGAGGAGCTGAAGAGTCATGCCAGCTGTTGCACTACAGGAAAAAAGTCCCAGGCTGGCCAAGCCGTTAGCTCGCTGCTTGAACTCGCGACTAAGCCCAGTCGTGAGGCGAAGTCGCCAGACCACCCTATTTGGGAAAAACTGTCTTTTCGCATTCCTTCTCACCCTACTATATATAGACCCTTATACCCACGAAATTTAGAGAGCTTTCAGAGAGAATTTGAGAGAGAAACCCTAGAGAAAACCAAGATTGATTCATCCACAATCTTCACATAGAGACTCTTCAAATTCCTCTACTCTCTTCCTCTCCATTGTCAAATCCTTGAGAGGTACATTACCAAAAAATTTTCTCACCATACCCATATCTGTGAGAAGGTTATTTGGTGTTTGGAAAGCAGTTAAGAAGGGACCAATTTCATATTGGTTGATGCTATGGTCAAGTAGCAAAATCTGGTAAGCTAAAGAAGAAATAGATTCGGCATAACCTCGTAGGAGTAGGAGCTTGGAGGGCTTAGGTACATTGGGTAGATTAGGGTTGGAAGGTCTTCTGCTGTTCATATATCCCAACTACATTCTTTAGTGGATTGTTTACCGCTTGGAGGGTGACGGAGAGGTTTTATACTGAGGGCTTCAGTTTCCTCTTCGATAACACATCATGTGTTATCCTTGTGTTTGCATCTCTCTTCCCTTAATCTTTTCCATTTAATTTCTGCTGTGGATGTGATTTTATTTGGTTTAGATTGTTTATCAATTCTGTTTTAAGCTTATGTTCATATTCTGCACATTAATTGTTTAACATTAAACTTAAATTGGTAATTTGTAAATTGGGGGTCTAAATGTTCATAGTGTTTTATACACTAATTGAACTTTCAATTGGTATCAGAGTGGGTACACTTGTTGGGGTTTAATTACCTAAGTGCGATCCTAGACCCCGTTGCTATGGATGCAGCTATGGAAAAGGCCATGCTAAATTGTGGTTTAAATGTTTGTGATAATGACTCTATGAGTGTGTTTGAAGGTGTCCTATCAATGAACTCTTAGAGTTATTAAAAACAAAGAAACATGCGAGGATGTTTGTTCACATGCTGAAATATTTTGAGAATAAGAATCACATCTTACACAATAGCCTATTTGAATCTAACTCTTTGATTAAGAATTACAAAGAAAAAATAGAATATTGTGTGAGAAGGTTGATAATCTGAAAAAGAAAATTCAGTCTAACAGAAGCATGAAAATTGAAGATAAATCTCTGTTTGAAGGTCAAGAATGTTTGTCTCATGCTTGTCTATTTGTGCACATCTCATTGAAGGTATTTAATTCATGCTAATGGTATCTTGATAGTGGCTGTTCTCATCATATGACAGGAGATAAATCACTGTTTAAGACACTCAAAGAGAAGGTTGGTGACTATGTAACATTTGGTGATGGGAGTCATGCTCAAGTTCTCGGCAAAGGGACTATTGAGATACCGGGATTATCTTTATTGAATGATGTCTTATACATCAAAGGGGTGAAGGTGAATCTCTTAAGCATCACTCAAATATGTGATGAGGATTTCCCTGTCCAATTCTCAAAGAAGGGATGCATAATCATTAATGAAGAAGGGATTCAAGTCTTGGAGGGAAATAGGACTACTGATAATTGCTATGGAGTAGTTCCTACGACACCCATTTCATGTAGAAGTGCTCGTGTTGACATGTTAGAACTTTGGCATCATAGATTTAGGCATGCAAATTTCAAACAAGTAGCTAAAGTATCTAAAACTTGAAGCTATTGAGGGACTTCCAAAGTTTGCAAAGGTGAAGAAAACTATTTGTGGTGCATGCCAAATGGGAAAGCAAACAAAGACAAGCCATCACAAGGTGAATGTGATTGCTACTTCACGATGTTTAGAGCTTCTTCACATTGATCTAATGGGGCCTACAAGAACTGAAAGTGTAGGAGGAAAGAGGTGCATTATGGTCATTGTTGATGATTTCTCAAGACACATTTAGGTTGAATTTCTTAGAGAAAAATCAGAAGCATGTGAGAAATTGGAAACTCTTTGCAAGAGACTACAAAATGAGAAAGGGGTTCCTATTGTCAAGATAAGAAGTGATCATGGCAAGGAATTTGAGAATGCAAGATTTGAGTCGTTTTGTGAAAAGAATGGAATCAAAAGGGAATTTTCATCCCCCAAAACTCCTCAGCAAAATGGAGTGGTAGAGAGGAAGAATCAGGTGATTCAAGAGATGGCAAGAGCTATGTTACTAAACAAGCAAATTCCTCAAAAGTTTTGGGGAGAAGCCATGAACACCTCATGTTACATTGGTAATAGAATATTCTTTCAAGCGGGAACAAAGAAGACCACTTATGAGATTTGGAATGGAAAGAAGCCAAGAGTAAAGTACTTTCGAGTGATTGGAAGCAAGTGCTACATTCTAAATGATCGAGAGTACCTTGGGAAATTTGATGCAAAAAGTGATGAAGGCATTTTTCTTGGGTATTCTACTACTAGTCGGGCATATAGGGTTTTCAACAAGAGAACTAAGACAGTAATGGAGTCCATCAATGTAAAAATTGATGATGACATAGCAAAGGTAGAGATAGTTAATGATGGAGAAAGACCGAGCACCAAAGAACCCACTGTTGAGGTTGAAGCTCTTGACATAGAAGTTGAAGGACTACATTGGAAGAAGAATCAACTCCCATGAACCTAAGAATGGAAACAAGATCAATATCTAGAACATCAAGTCCTCTCACTCCTCTAGAAGTTCATCCTCCCATCTCTCGGAATGATGAAGTCTCCACATCAAAGAAGCCATCATCAAGAGTGAGTAAGAACCATCCGGATAGCAACATTATAAGGTCTTTAGATGAAGGTCTTCACCTCAGAAAAGGAAACATACTTTTGGCCAATCATGTAACACTACCTTGCTCAATTTGAACCTAAGAGGGTAAAAGAAGCTCTCCAAGATGAAAATTGGGTTGAGTCAATGCATGAAGAGCTTAATCAATTTGTGAGAAATGATGTGTGGGAACTTGCTCCAAGGCCTAAAAATGTTCATGTCATCGGCACAAAATGGATATTCAAAAACAGGACCGATAAAGATGGGGAGATAATCCGAAATAAATCTCGTTGTGGCCAGACTTGAGTCTATTCAAATTCTTATGTCCATTGTATGCACTATGAACTTCAAACTCTACCAAATGGATGTAAAATGTGCTTTTATAAATGGATACCTGAATGAAGAAGTGTTTGTTGAACAACCCAAAGGCTTTGAGGATCCTCACTTCCCTGATCATGTGTTGAGATTGAAGAAAGCCCTTTATGGCTTAAAACAAGCTCCTAGAGCTTGGTATGATCGGCTTACTCATTACCTCCTGGAAAGAGGGTTCAAAAAGGGGTATGCCGACCGGACTTTGTTTGTCAAGAATGATGAAAATTACCTTCTCGTGGCTCAAGTATATGTAGATGACATAGTATTTGGAGCTACCATTGATGATCGGGCTATAGAATTTTCTGAGGAGATGAAGAAAGAATTTTACATGAGTATAGTGGGGGAACTTACATTTTTCTTGGGCCTTCAAGTCAAACAAAAGAACGAAGGCATATTCGTGTCACAAGAAAAGTATGCTAGAAACATTGTCAAGAAGTTTGGACTAGACTCCAAAAAGAATGCCTCCACTCCCATGAGTTCGTCCACAAAACTGAATGTTGACTCTTCCAGAGTGGAAATGAGTCCAACCTTGTATAGGAGTATCATTGGGAGTGTATTTTATCTTACAGCTAGTAGACCGAATATTGCATTCAGCATTGGTGTTTGTTCTAGATATCAAGCTGCTCCAAAGGAATCACACCTAACTGCGGTGAAGCGAATTATACGATATATTAATGGAACACCGGACTATGGGTTGTGGTATTTAAAGGACTCAAATGCATGCCTTGCCGGTTATTCAGATGCAGAATGGGCTGGTAGTGTGGATGATCGAAAGAGTACTTCAGGAGGATGCTTCTATCTAGGTAACAATCTTGTCTCTTGGATGAGCAAGAAACAAAATTCTGTGTCTCTCTCTACAACTGAAGCAGAGTACATAGCTGCTGGTAGTTGCTGCACACAACTCCTTTGGATGAAGAAGCTACTTCATGACTATGGAATTCCTCAAGATACAATGTGTGTTTTCTATGATAACACCAGTGCCATTAATCTCTCTAAGAACCCAGTTCAGCATTCAAAGTCTAAATACATTGAGATATGTTACCATTTCATTTGGGATCTGGTGGAAGAAAAGGTTGTGTGTCTTGAATTCATACACACAGACAATCAAAAGGTGGACATCTTCACCAAGCCTTTCGATGGTCCATGGTTTGAATCCCTCCGTAAGACCATTGGTGTTGGTACAATTCCTTGAATCTCTTGTGTGCTGTGTGTTTCACCTTTTTATACTGAGTTAATTTGTTTGACAGGCACACACTTCTTTGTTGGCTATCTGTATAGCATGATCTTTTATTGTTTATTGCTTTATCTGCTTTTGTTGTCTTTCCTTAATTGTTTTTTATCAATCTTTTCCTTCTTGTGTGTCAAAAATCCAAAAACCACATAAAATTAAAAAATCCAAAAAAGATTGATCAACATTGTTGAGTTTTGTCACAAAATATGTTTTTCCTTGTACCTTTGTGCAAATTGCTTGTGCATCTTCGAGCATAGCTTGTTCTCTATGCACTTATATCATTGTGGGGGAAATCTTGAAATCTATGTGACTGTTGTAAATAGATTTTCAACCTTGTCATGAATGATTAGTGAATGGTTTTGTTGATCTTGAGACATGCATAGACTTGTGTCTATATATCTTCCCACTCTTTATTTTATTGGTTTTGCTAAAAAGAGCTCACCAAATGTAAATCTCCAAATGAAAAAAGATATTGAGCTGTAAAAGCCTGTCGCACATACTAGTATTTAACTAGGAAAAAGGGCAAACGACCAAAAATTAAAATTGTATGATGCCCAAAAAGCCAAAGGCTAACTCATCAAAGTGAAATATCAAAAATTTCAGGCATCAATCTCACAATAAGATGTATTGTTTCAAAAAGATCAAATGGTATGTTAAACATGGAGCCAAATGAAAAGTTTCAAAGATATTGTACTCAAGTTTTTGTGGGAGGTTGTATATGCATATTTCTATAATTGAGATGGGTCACATCATCTAGTGCTAGTTGTGTATGACTTGATTGAATTGATCATTGAAGCTTCACATTAGATTAAGGATTATCTCATTTTTGATATTCACACACAACACACATGTCTATGTTCAATGAATGTCATATTCATTCGTGTGATTGTACTTGATTAAATGTGTTTTCACATGCTCAATCTTTGTTGATTAATCACAAAAACATTTTTAAGTGTTTTAGTTGTTTTTGGAAAGTTCTTTGCTTTTACAAAAATTGTCAAAAATTTCAAAAATTGTGTTGCCCGGTTCTGGCAACTCAATCGCGGGTAGAACTAGTCACATGCCCCAGTCGTGAGTCCATAACAAAGATTTTTTGCGACTCACTGGCGACTCATTGGCGGGTAAATGCTTCAGTCATGAAAAATACTTAGAATATTTTTCAAAATTTTGGAATTTCATGCTTTTCGCGGCTCAAGTTGGCGACTTGTTCGTGAGTGGAAGGTCCAGTCGCGAAAGGTACACAGATATTTTCTCGGCTCAATTCGTGACTCTCTTACAAGTGGAACTTCCAATCGCAAAAAAAACTTAGAAAATTTTTTCAAAAGTTTTCTTCCAAGTGTTCTGGCGGTTGGCCCTGGCGATTGGCATGTGACTTGATTCAGTCGCGAAAAACGCATGTGTTGCACAGGAAGATTCTTTTTCTATACTGGTTTCAAAAAGGGTTTTCATTTCTTTCCCTTGCATCCAATGACTATTCTTCTTCAACACCATCATGCTCACACACTTCAGTTTCAACTACTTTATCACCACTTTCTCATTCTTCAAGGAAAGGTTTGGGTTTTTGTCTCTTACTCTTTATCTTTCTCATCTACTGCATATTCCTCTTGGATTGTGTTTTTCTACTGATATTTGTATATCTCTTGATTGTACATGGGTATCTGATATTCTAGTGAAATCATTGTGTGATTTTTGGTGGTTATTTACTGATCTACTCTATTTTGAGCTAATATTAGGTCATTAGTGACACACACACACACTCATTGTCTTGTTTAAGAACTTTATCTCAAGTTTTTAGGGTTTTCATCATTATCCTTGTTTTTGAACTAACCCATTGCTAATAATGTTTGTGGTATTGTGGGGTTTCTTTTGTTCTTTTTGATGAAATATGATGTAGAGTGAAAATGTCTCCATTTAAGAGAGCAGCTGTGAAAGGAGGTAGTAGCAAAGGGAAGGAACCTGTCATTGATGTTGATGACCTATCACCTAGAACAAAAAGAACTCGTTCATCATCAGGAGTGTTAGATCCCAACAAGTTCAGATCCTATGCTGCCTTTCAGACTTATGAAAATTACTTCAGAGTTGCTACACCATTACTTGAGAGGGTTGGTAATCAATCGTCACTCTTTGACATCGACATCCCAAAATGGTTTGCCCACAAGGATTGGAATTACCTTCTCTCCGACATTGATGATGCTTATGAGAATTTGGTAAAAGAATTTTATGCCAATGCAATTGTGGAAGGCGGAGAACTCAAGTGCTGGGTTAGAAGAAAAAGTTTCTCTGTCTCTCCTACATATTTGGCAGAGATTCTTCACATAAACAGGACAATGCTCAAGAACTCACCGATTTATGATGATCTATGTCCAGATAAGGAACTTCTTCGAGATGGTCTTAGACAAGACTTGGAATTCTCATCAAATGGAAACTCCATCAGCTTTTCCTCTCTTCATCCAAAATTGAGAATGCTGACAATAGTCATGTTTCACAACCTGTACCCCTTATCCAGCATAGGGTATGTGAACCTTGGATGTGCCTTGTTTCTTCATGACCTAATCTCTAATGTAGAGATTGACATCTGTACTCATATCTTTCACATTCTGTGCAAAATGGTTCTACGAATTGAGTCAAGGATATGCGTTCCTATTTGTTGTCCCATTTCTAGGATTTTGAAGCTCAAAGGGATTTGTCCAATAGATGATGACTCTCCCTGCATAAAATCGAGTCCAATCACCATGCATACATTCAACGCTAGTGTTGGTCATAGTCGGAAGAAAGTCAAATCAGAAACTTGCGCATCTCCCAGTGGTTCACACTCCAGCTCATTCTCCTTTGACGACAAACTCGACAACATTGTGACATCTGTCCACGAGTTAAGCACCAAGATGTCCGGACTCACATCTATCTTACATCATCACAGCATTCGGTGGGATATGCAATTCACCTCCCTACAAGCTCAATTGGATCAGATTCAGAGGAAGCTAGAAGAGGATATGGCCTAGCTATTCCATGACAAAAAGGGGGGAGATGATGTTCATAGGGGGAATACAATGAAAGGGGGAGAAATAGCTTGATCAAAGGGGGAGATTTCAGCAAGCAAGCCTATGTTCAATATTTCTGTTTAACATTTTGCTTCTTATTAGCTTATGCTATTTCAATATTTTATGGAACTTGTTTATGGTAGTTTGTACCCATGTTGCTTTTGTAAGCTTTTAGGATTTGTTTCCATGTGTTTGTAGGCTTTTATGGTTTGTACCATGCTATGCAACCTTTATGTTTTGTTGCCTAATACTTCTAGCTAAATGTTATACATTTTCTTTAAGTATTCTCACTCTTGTGCCCTTGTAGGATTTTGTTCTTAGATGCATATATTTTATGTATTGTGCATTGGTTGAGTGTTGGGCATGCAAGTGATTTGCATTGAGCTTATTGGCTTGTATGTCCGGATGTTCATTCCAAGTGTGAATGAGCATTGTGGTCACTATTTTATAGTGATTACCTGTTTGGTCAAGCCATGGTTTGTTTCTCATTCCATTTTGCTTGATCGCATTGTGCTTGTCACATATGCAATTACTAGTTTTTCTGCATACAATGATGATACTGTGTTGTTATGTTTCAGGAGATTCTTGTTCATATGATTCAAGAGCTTATCAGATTCTAGAGTTAGGTGTGAGTGAGTTTTGTTCAACTGTTCCCAACTCACATGTTAAGTCTAGAGTTATTTTTAGGGTTTTGTCACGGAATAGCCAAAGGGGGAGATTGTAAGGTTGAATTTTATCAACCATCTTGTTGGCTTTATTCCATGTCAAATTTTCTTGTATTTTAGCAATTAGTAACCCTGTATTTAGGTGGGAATCATGTAAGGGTAGTGAGTGAGAGAATGTGAAGAAATGCTCAAGATTGTGCAAGGATGCAGAGACTCGCGGGTGACTCGCGACTGACAAGCCGCCAAAGTTGGCACATGTGTGAAGAATGCAGAGGAGTTGAAGAGTCATGCCAGCTGTTGCACTACATGACAAAAGTCCAAGGCTGGCCAGGCCGTTAGCTCGCGACTTAAACTCGCGATTAAGCCCAATCACAAGGCCAAGTCGCCAGACCACCCTGTTTAGGAAAAACTGTCTTTTCACATTCCTTCTCACCCTACTATATATAGACCCCTATACCCATGAAATTTGGAGAGCTTCCAAAGAGAATTTTGAGAGAGAAAACCAAGATTGATTCATCCACAATCTTCACATAGAGACTCTTCAAATTCCTCTATTCTCTTCCTCTCCATTGTCAAATCCTTGAGAGGTACATTACCAAAACCTTTTCTCACCATACTTATATCTGTGAGAAGGTCATTTGGTGTTTGGGAAGCAGTTAAGAAGAGACCAATTTCATATTAGTTGATGCTATGGTCAAGTAGTGGAATCCGGGAAGCTAAAGAAGAAATAGGTTCGGCGTAACCTCGTTGGAGTAGGAGCTTAGAGGGCTTAGGTACATTGAGTAGATTAAGCTTGGAGGGTCTTCTACTGTTCATGTATCCCAACTACATTCTTTAGTAGATTGTTTACCGCTTGGAGGGCGATAGAGAGGTTTTACGCTGAGAGCTTCAGTTTCCTCTTCGATAACACATCGTATGTTGTCCTTGTATTTGCACCTCTCTTCCCTTAATCTTTTCCATTTAATTTCTGCTGTGGATGTAATTTTATTTGGTTTAGATTGTTTATCAATTTTGTTTTAAGCTTATGTTCATATTCCGCACATTAATTGTATGACATTAAGCTTGAATTGGTAATTTGTAAATTGGGGGTCTAAACGTTCATAGTGTTTTATACAGTAATTGAACTTTCAGACTTTTGTAAGCTTTCTCAACTATGTGAACCCACTTCATGATAGCCTCTACGTCATTTCTTATATCCTAAAGTTGGATGAAACATTTGGAGCCTCCCATATGGCCATATTTGGAAGAGGTAAAAGAGAAGGAGAGAAAGCGTGAGTGGAAGGAAAAGAAAGAGAGTGTAAAATAAAAAATAAAAATAAAAAAGTTCAAAGAAGATATAAGGAGCCTTGATGGGTTAAAAACCAAAAGACAATCCACGCAAAAGTTAGAGGAATCCCGCTAGGTCGAGGACCTAGGCAAAAATTAGGGATTGAGAGAAAGGATTCACTCATTTTGACTTGATGGTATAAGAACAATGCAAGAGAGAGACCAAATGGAGTGAGAGCCTCTTTGGAACTAGGAAAGATGAAGGAAGGCAGGCGGAACCAAGTTTTCCCCTATTTTGAGTATGTTTTCTCCCAAAAGCTTCTCCTATAAGTTTTACAGCCAAAAAGACTACTTAAGGCACAATTCAAGCACAAAATTTCCAAGAATAACAGAATAGCATAAAGTTTCAACAAGTTTGTAATTTAAGTACATATCCTAAATAAACGCATAAATGTGAAGGATGTTCTTAAAATACAACCTAATGTCTCAAACCAAATCTAAAGTGCAAGCATGTATGCTAAAAAGAGAAAGATAATAAAAGAAACAAAAGAGGAAAGTATGCTATGCTTGGTTGTGTATGTGTCTATGTCTGTCTGTTTGCAGGGTCACCAAAAGTGCCTCTTCCTTAGCTGATAGCTTGGAGTTGACTCTGAACCTCCACCTCCATCATCACCACCACCACCATCATCATCATCGTCACCAGCATCCTCACCACCGTATAGCTGCCAGGAGTACTCTATCACCTCCAGCTTCAGGATCCTCGCATGCCAAACAAGGTCCTCGTGCTCCTGAACAGTGGGCTGAATTTTGAAGAAAAGGTTGTTAGGACAAAGGTTGAAAGGTGCAAGAAAGGAAAGAGAACCAGAATGAAAGAGAACTTACCGCCCGTGTGCCATCAAGAAAAGGGTAGCCCGTGACATTTGTATTATGACCAATAGGACGCTCTCAAGCAAAGTCATCAGGTCCATAGGCATAGACTGACCAAGGCAAACAAGGAGGGTCAATGAGAGCACCAGCAACAAGGCCAGCCTAACACAAGTGTTTCATTTGAATGTTACTAATGTACAAGAATGCAGATGATAACTTATTAAAGAGAAATGAGAAAAGCAACAACACACCACAGCAATGAGGGAGGGCATAAGGCAAGTCCCACTAAACTCGTTATAGTCTAGCTCATCCATGACCTGATCAGTGAAGAGGATGCCCGGCTCCCACAAGTCGTACTTTGCGGTCGTCATAGAGCAAGGAGCAAGCATGAACACTAAAGGATCCATGAGAACCTAAGGCGCATCCTTACCTGCCAACCGACAGCACACCCTCTCCGCCAAATAGATCACCCTTAATCCATTACCCTCAAGGGGCTGGGAAAGCCTAGAAGTAACGATATCAGCTGCCTCCAAGTTCGAATTCGCTACAAAGTCAACACTGGCCCAAGACTCCACACAATCTGTGACAACACATTGGGTTAGAAAGAGAATCCCAAAAAGCATGCAAATAATGGAAAGCAATATATTCCTAACTTACATCATCGATAGAAAGCCTATCAAGGTGGGCTTGAATCAAGGTCACACTCTTCAAGTCCACTGAAGTCCCTCGAGCAATGAGACCGTACTCCACAGCCCAACGCTGAAAAGATATAACAGTTGGCAAGATAATTGTTTGCAAGATTCAAACATAACAGTTTGCAAGAGAATATGCTATAATTTGCAAGATGGCAGTTTGCAAGATGTTATGGTATAGTTTGCAAGGAAGAGACATGGTAGTTTATCAAATGACAGTTTGCAAGATATAAGGATGAATGTAGTTAGCAAGAATATGGTACATAAGTCTTAACCTAAAACAGTGACAATGCATGAGCTACAAGAAAAAGGGAAAGAAACTAACATCGAAGAGCTTCCAAGGTCGCACTAACTAGTGCAAAGTCCCCTGGCTAAGCGTGTCCAAGGAAAAGTAAAAGTAGGCCAAGCATGCCTACCCATAGTTGGCAGTCCAAACCCCCTCAAAGTCTCAAAAAAGGGTCAGCCATCTTAAGGAAACCGTCTGCCCACCATTGGTAAACAAGTACACCCCCAACAAGTACAGCAGAAAGACCATAGCCATCCGAGTACATTCCTCAGCCATCCCCTGTGGATGATGCATGAAATCCACCTCAAGATTGGTGTAGTGGATCGTCTCCATAGCATACCTCCTCCCGAGCAATTCTGCACCCAACCAAGTGCCCGACTAGTCCTCCAAACTTATTGGGACTCCATCAAACTACAAGCCAATCATGCAGTGGAAGTCATGGGGAGTGATAGTCATTTCCCAGTCAGTAATGTGGAAGGTATGGGTAAGAGCACTCATATCAGTGGGTGCAAAATTGTGCAAAATAGATAAAGAAGCAAAATTTACACAATATGTCCTAAATTTGCTCTGCATCAGTCTGGCTATTGTTGTGTAAATATACATATTTGCTATAGTAACCTTGCATATTTGCACGGTTACTATAGATGTGTATAGTACTATTTTATTAATTTTTTCTCTCACCTCTTCTCTCATCAGTCTCTCTTCCCCCATATATTCTCAACACCGCCTAACCACCACTCAATCACCACCACCACAACCCATGATATTCCAATCAACCAAAAACAAAGAAAAATTAAACCAAAAATCAATTCAAACCCAAAATCAAACCTTCAATGGAAAACTCAACAACTTAGAACCCAAAATCAAACTTTCAAAAAAAAAAAAACCCATCAACCCAAACCCAAACTCAAGTCGAAGCCATCGTCACCACTGCCATGGAGAGCTTGCTGCTTTCTTTGCTCGTGGAGAGCTTGGTACTACCATTAGAGAAGAGAGAAATAAGTGCTTGAGAGCTACGACAAAGGAAGAGATCAAAAAATAAAAAGTGAAGAGAAAAGGCCATGGAAGTAGAAAGAAGATTTGATTTTGTGAGATAAAAAAAGGAAAAAAGATAATAAAAAAAGAAAAAAAGATGGTCAAATGTTTTAGTGGTGGGGGTTAAAAGTGAGGGGAAAGGAGGCTTCCTTACTTGTAAATATCTCTACAATATAATTTAGTTATAAAATAATTATAATTGAGTTTTTTTTTTTTTTTTTTTCAAACAAAGCATGATTTTATTTGGAATTTTATTAAAGTCTATATTAAAATTTTTATTTCAAATTAGTGCCTTTTTAAAAAACTAAAATCATACTAATAGTAATATATATATATATATATATATATATATCTCCAATGTGTAAACCTGAAACGACACCCAAAATATTTCATTGATGGCAGAATGATGGTTGAAGACACCGATTTGTTAGCTGTCACCGAAGCTACTATTTTGGTGGTCTGGCCACCAGTGCTAGTGGCACGGTGGGCGGAGACACCGATCTAGCGATGGTCACTGGAAACACTATTTCGACGGTTTGACCATCGAACCTCCACCACAAGCAGCTCCATTGGCCGAGCCAGATGTTGGTAGTTTACTTAAAATATAAGTTTAAATTAAAAAAGTATGACCATTAAAGAAAATAATAAAAATTTGATGAAGAATGAATATTTTATTGAAATATCTTGTAAAATAGATAAACTGATATATATGTTTTGTAAAAGTGATGGTGTAAAATAGAAAAAATAGGTTTTTTGTGTAAAATAGATGGAATCTTTTAGAAGAGCTGATGTGGTTGCTCTAATGTCCCACCACCTCTCGGCTAAGGTCTACGCCAAGATAGCATTAGCAAAGCTCTCAGGCATAAGGCAAAGGATGAGCTCAAAACCCACAACACAAATGTGACCCCGAGTCTCCTCAGTAAGGATGTTGTACAACACCAATACCCGACTGGTACTTCCCCTACCAAAATATGGGGCTAGAACCTACAAAAAGAGAATGGGATTAAATTTATGATTAGCAGAAAAGAATGGTAGGAAGGAGATATTGGATTCACAATAGGATGAGATATGACATGGGACATACAATCGAATGCAAAAATGGTGAAGGAGTTCAAATGCCCAAACTAGGGTTTTTGCCTAACACTATGCATGCGCAGGAAGGATCTTGTGTACACAGAATTCTGACTCTCGTACGCAGGTTGGAACGTACATGTGCATAAACTGAAGAACAAATACACACATGTAAGAACAAGCCCGCGTATACATGAATATAGGCTGCACGCACAAGAACACGTCTATGCATGCAGGCCCGAGCCTGGGCACATAGGAACGAACACAGAAGGGTGTTCTTTGACATTTACAAAGTTTTCTCAACCAAAACTCAACCTAAACATGTTCCTACCCCTCTTAAAGTATTAGGTTTTCATCTAAACCCATCCCACAGCAAAACCCAAGCATTTACAAGCCTAAAAACAAATCAAAACAGAAAATCAAAAGAAAAACTTGAAAAAGAAAAAAAAAAAAAAAAAAAAATCACCAATCCGACCTTGCGCCCTCAAAAAGATATTGTGGTCTGTAGGTCAAGGGAGGAGCCGCAACCAACCTTACCGCTTCATTCCAGCGGGTAAGATAGAAGGCATCAATGGAGAGGATGTAGGAACTCTTCTTGGACTTGGGTGCCATTGAAGAAGATGAGAGAGTTTGAGAGAGAAGTTGAGATTAAAGAAGAAGATGAAGGTTAGATTGTGAGGGAACGAGAGAGAGGAAGAAGGCTTTTGCAGAGAGAGTTAGAAAGAATATGAAGAGGTGAGGGAGATGAAGAGAATGAAAAATAAGAAATGGTTGGTAACCGTAGGAGAAAAAGATGAAGAGGCAAGAACACACCTAATGGCTAAACTATGTGTAGTTTAGGCCTCCCCGCTAAACTACATGTAGTTTAGCAAAAAAAAATATATCCCTATGAAGTTCCCAGGAGGCTAGAAGTACAAAGGAAAATTCAAAAATGCATTAAAAAATTACAGAAATGCCCTTAAAGGCAAGGAACATAAAACTCTAAAAAGCATCCCTAGTGGATCAAAAGCATCAAAAGCATCCCTAGTGGATCAAAATCCTCAAAAGCATTCCATTGGATAGAAAGCAACAGAAGCATCCCTAGTGGATCGAAACCCTCAAAAATATTTCCAATGGATCGAAAGCATCAAAAACATCCCTTAGTGGATCAGAAATCATCATGAACATTCCTTTATGAGTCAAGATCATCAATGAAGTCCCCAAGTGAGTTTCAGTGTCACACAAGGACTCCCCTGTGGGTCCAAGACATAGAAGCAACCCCTTCGAGAGTTGCAAAATGAAATTTCCCCAACGGACTTGATAAAACCCCCTTGAGGGTAGAGTTAACATCAATCCCCAGTGAGCCACTAGAAGGAATAAGATAATTATTCCCCAATGGAGGAAAGCTCCCAAGTGAAAAGCACACCATCAAGAAATCCCCAGTAAGCTACCCACTTCCTAGTGGGCTGTACACCATCAAGACATCATAGTAGGTCAAAATCATCACCAAAACACTTCTCAGCAGATCACACTCCCTAGTGAGTTCTTTGGCATCCCTAGTGGATCTTTCATCCAAGAGATAGTCAAGCAAGCCAGAATACAGAATTCGTGCACATACCATGAGGTAATTGAACATGTAGGCACGAAACCCCACACGAATCAGAAAAGAACAACACAGAACTTGTGCACATATCCCAAGGGAATTGAATATGCTAGTACATAATATAGAAATTGTGAACATATCCCGAGAGAATTGAATATACAGGAATAGTGGAGGAGGTAGAGGTAGAGATAGAAATAGGGACCAAGATCACCCCCGAGGCAAGAGCCTCACCAGAACAGGTAGAGATAGAGATGGAGAAGACAAGTATTACCCAGAGGCTCAAGCCACCCAGAGAAGTTTGAGGAAAGAGCCCCGAATGTACACCATAAATATATATACTTTTAAGCTCATAAGAGCACCCTTGTTTGTTTGGTTGATGGTTGTGGTCGTTGGCCTTGTTCGTTTTTCTTTTTTAATGACTCTAGGATAGTGAATCACTCGCCTTTTGCTTGCAATTAGCAAAATAGGTTCTGAGCTAGTGAACCTATCATTGCTTATTTCCTAAGTAACAAATGTGGGAATTCGAACATATGAATCCCACGCAACTCTTTGGAGTTGAACCCTACCCCATGTATGCATGATGTGTGTCCTCTACGTGGGTTGGGCCCGAGCCGTATGTCGAAACAAAACATTTTGTCTCTTATTCTTTTGATTCCGTTAGTGAAGCTCACAAATAAAAAGAGGGGCATCTGTAGACACCATATTTTGTACCCCTTTCGACTCGAGCCCCCGTTCCCAATGATGCTGAAATTCTGAGACGCAAGGTTGGTTTAGGGCCCAATCAGATGTCAAATGGACTTGAGAAATATTAAAATGGAAAATATAACTTTTAATGAGCAAATAAATCTATTTTTGGAAAAGTAAACTAAGGAAACCCTCAACATGCACATGCAGGAATCAGCCTATGCACACAACCATGCTGCATGCGCATGTAGCTCGTTCCTGCATACGCATGAAAGGTTCCAAAAACATAAAAAATTAAGGTTTTCTGCATTAAAGACTGAGGTTTGGAACGAATCCCACATCCTTTGGGAGTCATTCCAAATCCCTATTTTCACAATACAAATAGCTATACATGGTACCTTTTCAAAACACATGGAAATCCCACAGGAAAACACTAAGATTCACTAGAAATAGAGAATCAAAGAGGTAATTTTTCACAAAACATCCTCAAGTCAATTTTCTTTTGATTAGGGCCTTTTTTGGCCTTGATCTTCGAGTTTAAGATTACTAATCACTATTATTTTTAATTATGAATAAATTTGACTAAAGGGAATGGTCAAAAATCAAGCTTGAAAAGCTTTTTGTTTTAGGTATTAGTATAGACTTTCTTTTTCTTTTCTTTTCTTTTTGTACTTTAATCTTCCTATTTATTTTAGTTTCTTTGTTATTATATGCTTTAAAACATTTAAATAGCTTAGGTTTATATTATTTTCATATTTTAAAGCATGTTAGGATGTTAGATTTAGTATTTTTGAAGTTTTGCTCTATTTGCTGTGTTGTTAGGGTTTCTGGGCTAAAACCCAAGTGCACTCTTGGCTGCTTGTGCAGGCTTGATTATGCGCATGTAGGCTTGTTCATACGTTCGCATGATCCTGCCCAAAAACCTTAGCCCTAATTTTTCTGATTCTGTTTCTTATTTCATGTGTAGTACTTCTGTTTTGGATCTTTCTTTATGATTTTAAGCTTCTGTTTCACATGTTTGATTGCTTGTTTGTTTTTCATATGTTAGAATTATGGTTTATCTTGTATTTTCTTTGTTGTAATGCCATGACCATGAATACGCATTCACTTGTTCATGCATGAATGCTAGATGTGCTGAGTTGCTACAAAGTAAGTGAGGTAATTCATGCATTCACATGAACATGCATCTTTGAATAGGATTTTGTTTAATAATAGACTTGAACATGCTTCCTTGGATGAGTTATGCTTAATCACATGTTTGCTTAGGTCCTTTTTTTTTTGCTTCTGCCTTGAATGTGATATAATGACATGATGATAGTAACATGCTAAGGTTTGTGTTATGCCATACTAGATGAATGTTAGGAGATGCCATGTATGCTAGATGTATGTTAGGGTTTATGGTGCGATGATATGCATGATTAGATGTATGCTAGGGTTTATGATGTGATGAAAAGCATGATAGATGTATGGTTAAGGATGTTTGATGTCATGTTGATTGTTAAATGAATGCTAGTGTGTGTGTGAGTTTAGAATAACAATATTGAGTGTGGCTTTAATAGGGTTAAGACATAAGACACAATGGGAGGAAGCCAACCCTAGGGTTGGGCAGTTTTGGGTGCGTAACACCTTCCCAAAACCGTACCTTAACTCCGAACCCATATCTCTAGTAGTAAGATCAATATGTCATTTTTCGAGAGGATGCTATATATATATATGGTTACTAGGCCATTGCAAAAACTAGGTGGCGACTTCATATTCCATTGTGCCCACAACATGCATTTAGGTTTACCTTGATAATAAGTATAAACATGCTTGGTTGGATGTTTAGATACCTATCACATGCTTGTTTCATACCGTGCCTATGTTCCTATCTTGATGATATATGCTCGTTTGTTTGTTGCCTTGGATATGGTTTGAAATGAGATGCATGATAGATTTATGCTAGGTTTGAGATGTGATTTCCATGATAGATGTATGTTAAGGTTTGGGATGAAAACGCCATGTTGATTGCTAGATGTATGCTAGTATGTGTGTGAGTCTAGAATGATAATATTGAATGTGGCCTTTAATGAGATTAAGACGTAAGACACAATGAGTGGAAGCCAACCCACAAGTCGGGTAAGGTTGGGTGCCTAACATCTTCCTTCCCCATACCTAAATTCCGGACACATGCTCTAGTAGTAGATTAGTCCTTCCATGAAGGGCGCTATATATATGGTTCCTAAACTTAATCTAGGTGGCGATTCCATTTCTTTTCTCCGTCCTAGTCCACTTAGCCGAGGGGTACTCCCCTCCCATTGCGCCTATAGTGGCGACTCCACTAGGGATAGAGAGTTTGATTCCAATGTGTCTTATTTCTTAATCTTGATAAAGGCTTATTCAATATTTGTATGCACACACTTCACTTGGTTCTTTTGTCCCTTTCCCTCCGATTGGTGATGAGTGGGAAGATGAGTACACTCCATTCGGGCCAAAGTCTTCCAAAGTTTATCCCACCAACTCACAATCTATGTCATTGCCTATGATAGGCTTTGAGTATGTTAACAGTTTGTCACCAATCCACTACAGTCCATTTAGGCCCAAGGTTGGAATCATGGCCCACTTAGTTGTGAGTGACCTACTAATTTGTCCCTTTAGCTCTAAGGAGCCTACCCACACTTGGAGAGATCCTATATCCTATCAATAAAAGGGAACCCTTTTATATCTCTTGTTTATTCAATCATATATCTTGTGTTCACCTAATTCTAAAGGAAAAATAAAAGATGTAAAAAATTTGAGGATGACCCAAAGTTATGGCATACCCTAAGATGTTGGGATAGAAAAAGAAGTCCTCACATGTAAGAGGTTTGTCCCAAAATCCAAAGGTATATCTTAACTTGAAAGGTTCATAAGACCATAGCCTAGTTGCTATTATAAGCCTAAATCAAAAGGCCTCTTGAAAAGGAGAACCTTGGGCCTAAGATAACAAATATGCTATGGACTTAGCATCCAACATTCTACAAAACCAACATGAAATTTCCTAATCTTGGGCCTCCTTGTTGCATGCCTAGGCCCAAAATGATGAGAAATTCATGAACTTTGAAAGGAAGGCTACAATATATTCTAGCTAAAGGGCTACTTCAGAAAATGAAAATGATGATAATGAATAGAAAAAGGAAGAGCCCAAAGGTGATGGATACATGATAAGCCCATATTTGAGACAAAGGTTTGAAAATCTCTAAGCACATTCTAATGAAAGCCCACGAGAGTAAGATAAGAGCTTTTTTATTCTAAATGGACTAAAGCCTAATGAAACAGGGGCAAGGTTCATGAGAGGAAAGGGAGTGATTTTGTAATTAGGCCTTCATTAAAATGGACATAAAGATTTTCTAAGAACATCTAAGTTAATGAAAAGAACCTTTTAATTCGGACATGGGCTTGACAAAATGGGACTTCTTTTCAGGCACCATTGCACCACCAAGATCAAGAAAGCACATCCTCATTCCAATTTGGGTCCGAGAAAAGAACAGGAGGTGTTTGGTCAAAATTGAGGAAACATATCAAGAAGAGGTATTTCACGATGAGACATTTCAAGAGGACGTATCTCAAGAAGGAATGGCTGCTCCAATTGATGACATGATAGCACAAAAGATATTCAAAGCAATAGAAGAGCAAAGCAACGCCCTCAAGAAGATAGGAGGCCATCTCTCCAAGCTAGAGGAGAGCAAGCTCAAGAAGGCCATACATGTGGAAATACATTATGAAGATGAAAGGGAAGATTGGGATGAAAAAGATAAGGGCGAATATGAAAGGAACAAGCAATTTGAGAAACTCGCCACAGATAACGTGGCCATGAAGGAAAAAATGGACAAGATGCAACTAGCCTTTTGCAAGGGTCGAGGGATGGATGATTGTCTCTACAACATGGGTGGAGTAGGTTCTAAGACTCCCACTGCATTGCCTCCCAAGTTCAAAATCTCAGATGTGGAAAAATATGATGGGACAGGAGATCCTAAGCAACATATTAGGAGATATCTAAGCATTATTGTCAATGCCACACGGTAGTTGACCACCTATCGCGGCGACGCTTACGCACCCTTGAAGTGCATACATAGGGTGTGTATGTGGACTCGAAGCTCAGGTGCTATGAAAAAGGGTAAACCTCTAGTGTGTGGCTAGAAATGAGTTAATTTTAATCAAGTTACCAAAGGTAAGTGAAGTCACCACCAATCATCAGGTTTTTTCTAAGGTGTGATTGGTCCCCTAACTCTATTTGATTTTAATACCAATCCTAGATTAAGAAAAAAAAATGTTTTTTTCCTAATCTAATACGGATGGATAAAAAAAATCTTGATTCTTGAGTTCAGAAGTTTGGTTACATGTGGGGAAGGTGTTAGGCACCCTACAATGCCTGTTTGTAAACAATCCTTTATTTTGGTAATATCTTAATTTAAGGACATTAGCAATTAAAAATCAATCTATTGGCATTAGCTTTCAAGGCTTTAAACGAATTGGGTTTTGAGGTTTGGTTTAGAAAAAGGTGTGGTCTTGATCGATGCTTCCCTAGTGTGTTTAGAATCGTTGCCAAATTTCCACGACTAAATCCAGCAGCATTTCACCTTTTCGTGGTGGAAATCCGACAGCACATCGCCTCAGGTGCATCATAGCACACAAAACACTATTTTCACCAAACTTTCACTGTAAGAATACAGCAATGGAGGTGCCCCATTTTCATAGCAAAAATCTTGAAAAGTTTCACGTTTGGTGCGCTATAGCGCACTAGCAAGGTTTCATGCCTGTGTATACAGCGCATGCCAACATGCTCGTGTTGAGACGAGCTAAAGCCCTTCAAAGCATCAAACATATTGATGTGTGTCACATACACGGGGAAACCAATGTCACTTAGGTAACATGGATCGAGACAATCGCACTGCAATGATCACACACACAATGTAGCATGATTATGCACCTACAACAATTGCCTTGAGCGCATACCCACACTAAAAGGTCAAGAGCACTCATGACTAGAGAGGGTCGCTCTCATAGCCATGAGAGTCCATCATACAAAGTGCACAGTCACCCACATACAAGCATATATAGATATACATACATCATGCACAATGCTATCACACAAAGCAGGAAAGTAAAGCAAACATTGCCAATGTTCCAAGGGAATGGCCCAGCAAGGTATAGGAAATGTAAATTAAACATTGCCATACCCAAGGAATGTGGCCCAAGTAAAGTGCAAGAAAGATAAATGATACATGCCTACATCGAAAGGGTATGGCATAACAAGGTACTGGAAATATAAAACAGACATATTTCATACCCTAGGAAAGTGACCTAAAGCTAGATATAAGGATGAGAACCCTAAAACAAGGCTCTAAGGAAAGGCTAAGAGAGAGAGAGATAACCACACGGGGAGGCTAAACCTCCTAATCTATTGAACATTGCCCTTTTTGGGCTTGCGTCCTCTTGCTTGCATCCTTGCCCTTTTTCTCATGCCTAAGAATTAGCACTCTTACTCCAGGTGGCCTTGATTCAAGCGTGTACATGCAATGACAAAGGAAACAAAATAGCAAACAAGCAAAGAAAAAACTAGAAAGAAAGCATGCAAAGGAATGAACAATCAAAGAGAGTCGAACGGGAGCAAACAAGCATATTATCAAACAAAAGGGGGTGTCCTAGGAGGACAAATGTAGGTTTGGATCAGGGCCCTTATTTCCATGAGATTGGAGTATGGATGACATATGTGCCATTGTAGACACCACATTTTGTACCCCTTACAACTCAGGCCCTCGTTCTCCAATAATGCCAAAATTCTAAGACCCAAGGTTGGTTTAGGGCTCAATTAGATTACAAATTGACTTGAGAGGTGTTAAAATGGAAAATATAATTTTTTTTTAAAGCAAATAAATCTATTTTTGGAAAATAAAAGGCTAAGGAAACCCTCGGCCTAGGTATTCAAGTCTGATGCATGCGTACGCAAGCACAGACCTGCGCATGCAGTTAGGGTTTTAGAAACCTATGAAAGACAAGTTTTCTACATTAATATTGAGGTTTGGAATGAATCCCATATTATCTGGGAGCCGTTCCAAACCCCCATTTTCTCAATATAAAAAGCCATACATGGCACATTTTCAAAACATACAGAAAATCCTAAGGGAAAACCTAAGATCCACTAGAAATAGTGACTCAAAGAATGAGTTTTTCATAAAACATCCCCAAGTTAATTTTATTTCAATTGAGACCTTTTCTGATCTTGATCCTCAAGTTTTGAAGTTTACTAATCATTTTGTTTGGTTATGAATAGATTAATTGGGGGGAACGATCAAAATCAAGCTTAAAAAGCTTCTTGTTTGAGGTATTGAGTTCTAAAACTTTTCGTTCCATTTCTTCATTTTGATAGTGTTTTGATTTTTTTTATTGCTTTGTTTATATGTTAATATGTTTTTCTAGTTTAGGTTTATATAGTTTTTGTGTTTTAAAGCATGCTAGGTTATTAGAATTTTCGTTTGAAGTTTTGCTTTGTTTCTATGTTCTTGTTTTTTGGGTTAGGGTTCTTCAAGGCATGTCTGCGTACGTGTGTAGCTAGTTTAGGTTTATATAGTTTTCATGTTTTAAGGCATGCTAGGTTATTAGAATTTTCATTTTAAGTTCTACTTTGTTTCTGTGTTCTTGTTTTCTGGGTTAGGGTTCTTCAAGGCGTGTCTGCGTGCACGTGCTGGCTCGAAGTATGCATACGCATACAATTGGTTGTGTCAACAGGCCTATGTATGTGCATGCATACTTGTTCCTAGAAACCCTAATTTGATTTTTTTTTTCTTCTATTTCTTTGTTTCTTTCATATCATATGTTTGTTTTGACCATTTTTTATGTTTTAAGTCTATTTCTCTGTTTGATTGTTTGTTTGCCTTTAACATGCTAGATTAGGGTTTTCTTTGTATTTCTTACTTTGATGCCATGAACATGCATTCACATGTCCATTCATTGATGCATAGGTGCTGAGATGTAATAAGGTAAGTCATGCATTCACATGAACATGCATTTGTTTGTTATATGGGCTTTATTTTCCTTAGATGAACATGTATATGCAAGTCTATATGCCATGCTTTGGATGATAACACGATTTGCTTGCTACCCTTGTTTCTGCTTTGAAATGTACATGTTTTTGCCTTGGATGGAATAATATGATATATATTAGATGTATGTTAGGGTTTGCAATGATGAGATGCTTTTGATAGGAACATGTTATGGTTGATCTGTGCTAGGTTTGATATTTTTGCCATGATAGATGTATACTAGGGTTTGGGATGAAATGTCATATTGTGTAGTTAGATCCATGCTAGTATGTGTGTGTGTGTGTTTAATATGCAATATTGAATGTGTCTTTAATAGGATTAAGACGTAGGACAATAAGTGGAAGCCAACCCATGGGTCAGGCAATTTTGGGTGCCTAACACCTTCTCAAAATCGTACCTAAACTCCGAACCCATACTCTGGTAGTAAGATCAGTCTTTTCACGTAAGAGCACTATATTCATGGTTCCTAAACCATAAAACTAAGTGGCAACTCCTTGTTTCTCCACCCTGACCCAATCGGCCAAGGTGTACTCCCCAAACCACACGTTATGCCCACAGCCATCAAGCAAAATTCCTAAAGGGACTCGAGGTTTCGTGTGTCAAGAACAAGTGTGAACCCACATGAGATTTGTAGGAATTAGGCTTGATGACATAAGCACACACAAGGACGCATGCATGAACATGTAGGCAAACATGCAAAGATGCAAAGAAGTGAAGAAAGCCAAATGGGGGCACAAAGCAAGCAAGGCAAGCATATCATCACACAGAGCGGAGAGAGTTATGCCTTAAGCAAAGCAACATCATAGAGATATATCTCACAAGCAGTTACATCACAATAAGCCACAAGAGGGACAAATGCAATCATACAAGCAAATGGCCCCAAAGACCAACAAGCACAAGCCCACGAAGGGTACAAAGCATGGCAAGAACTTAAATCTAGCCAAACAAACATAGATATAAAGCATAGAAGCAAACAAGCATACACATGCATAAAAGAAATGATCCAAACCCTTTGATGTAGGCCTAGGTGTATGGATTTGGGCCTGGACCACAAGATCTAGATCTACACCCACCTAAAGGTCAAAACACAAGAAAAATGCATAGCAAGAGACAAAAAGGCTAGAAAAGCACAAGGCATAGCATCCAACATGTAGATCTAAACACAAACGTGGCAAGGAGCACATGAGCATATAGATCTAGGCATAAACATGCTAAAGAGCACATAGAAAAGGCAAAAAGCACATAGACATGAAGATCTAAGCACAGACATGGTAAAAAGCACCTAAACATGTAGATCTAAGTACAAACAAAGTATTTAGGCATATCCTAATCCAAGAAGGCTAGGCCAACATCATTAAAGTAATAAAACATGTTAGAAAGCAAGGAGGCATGCTAGAAAAATTATAAAAAATGATAGTAAACAAGATAAATCAAGAGATATACTAAGAAAAGCAATAAAGCATGTTATAAGGCAAGATGAAGCAAAGGGTGAAGATTGTAGCAAAAAGCTACATCTACACCCTTAAAACCTCAAATTCAAGGTCCTAAGACCAAGAAAAGGAAAAAGAGTGCAAGAACACTACCTCTTGACTGTTGAGAAAAGAGAGAAGTCTAAGGTTTTGGGATGTGTTTGGGAGAGAATTTAGAGAGGAAAAGAGAGAGAATCTATCTAGCAAAGTGCTCCAAAATGCCCAAAATCCTTCTTCTTCTTTTTTCTTTTTTCTTTTTTCTTTTTGTTTTTGTTTGAGGGGGTTTAGGGGTTAAATAGCTGAAAAAATGACCTTTCGATCGTCGGGTTTGATGCTGACATTAGCAATCTCGGATTTTTCCCTAGTTCAACTTCAAATGCATATTTGAAGGTTTCTCGAACTCCAATTGAGCTGATCCTAGTGTCTCTTGAAAGATCTAGGTTTCTAGTTTCTAGAACACTAAAGAAGTTGAAATTCCAATGATCAGATCAAAAGTTATGGCCTCAAGAAGCATGCTGATGTGCTCCATTCCATTTCAACTCCAATTTCGGCCCATGAATAATTGTTGGAAATTGAATTCCATAATCTTTGCAATGATGCTAGCCCCAACCCATTTTGAAGGACGGATCAAAATTGGGGTTTTTAGTGACTCCAAGAGTCAACCTCAAGTCAAACTTAATCAAAATTGACAAAAATCTCTGAGTAGCTCGGATTTGATATAGAAACGTAAAAAATGTTATTTTGTGATGATTTTGACCAACTTTAACTTTCCGTCAACTGAGGGTTGACCAAGGGCATTTTGGTCAATTTGACTTGAAACGGCACTTCGAGTACTCCGTTGTGCAAACAAGTTGTGCCACGTCAATCTAGGTGTTTCCCCAGGAGAAAAGTTAATATTTTTGGAATTTTCGAGGTCCAACACACAAATCGAGAGAAGACAAAATACAATATCTACAGCTGCCCCTTCTTTATCTGACATCTTGATTACAATGAGAGATGTTGCATAAAGAACATAATTTCACATTTTGTTGCCCCAAAATTATATGCGATAATTGCACCATTCCTGGGCCAAAACCGGTCTTACCATGATAAGGCTAAGCTACTGTGGCTGATCTGAGAAAGATTTCTTCTAGATTGGCTCCTTGGCACTGAGCAAAAACTCCTTTTTTTTTCTTTTTTTTTTTGGGTCAACCAGTCAACACTGACTAGCGGCCCTTCTTTGTGCGCCGGGCAACTGTAATGACAGCTAAAACATTACAATTCAAGAACCAGACTACATCATGATGTGTGCAACAACTAAGAAACATAAAAGATTTATCAGATATGCATAAGACAGCAATTGCCTCAAAGGCACCCTAATAGCCACTTTGTAACAACTGCAATATCCTGTCACTATATAGGCTCAAGCTGCCAGAAGCTAGCACCACGTACTGGTTAGCTGTCCCCTGAATGAATAGAGCGTGTATAAGCTAGAATCTGCAAGAACATATAAACAAAACGCTTACAAGACACAGACAAGCAAGGAAAAGAGGCTAAACAAAAAAAGGCAACTAATTGGCCAACATAAATACATTGATCTAACCCATGTTAATAACTTGTCGGGAGGAAAAGAATCTACTCTAGCTTAGTTGAAAAGGCTGAGTCCAAAATCGAAATAGTAATACTCCCACGAACAGAATTGCGAGGAGAACCTGCAAAAGGTATTCAACACAACCAATAATAGTTGACAAAATTAGACCAATTTCCCAACCCCCACCCCCCGGGTGTAAAAAAAAAAAAAAAAAGCGAAATCATTGTGAAGCATATAAAAGAAATTTTGATTACATTAAATTACACTAGGTATATATGCCAAAAAGAAATCCTAAGCTTAGCCATATAATGGACAGATTAGACATTAAGGTAAATCAACTGCAAAATAAGGAATGCTTTTCATCATGCCTAAGCTACTTATCGTGTCTAAAGGTTTAAGGCCCATCTAAGCATGGCAATAGTCACAAATAAATTACAAATTTGTAATAAGACCTAATGGCCTTCTGATGCCACATACAACCTTTCTATTTAAATTGCAGAATCAAGAAGTGGACATGACAACAAAGAAAAGCTTAACTATGCATCAAAACAAGTTCAGAATGAATACCTATGGTTATTCATCGAATTACCAGCGTGCTATATAAATTAAAATTTATAATCAAAGAAATGACATGACTTGTCACCATAAAGACCTTGTGTAGTTAGAAAAATATCTAATCATTTTAAAAGCATTACATTTTAGTTTCATTGCCCTCTCCGAATTCAGATTGAAAAAAATATAATTATTAAATGAGGACTCAAGCTCAATGGGATGCAAATTTGCAAATACTCTCTTTTGCCCTTTTTTTTTTTTTTTTTGGGGGGGGGGGGGGGGGGGGGGTACCTGAAACTTCTTAGGAGTTCATTATATGCTAACACAATAATATCCCAGCTACCCCATAAACAAGAATATGCTTATAGAAAATTGAACACCCAAAAACAAGATCTTTATTTTTACTTGAGTCATTATACTACATACAAAGCTACACTAATGCCTTTCTTCACAATTCAATATTAAGCCTAATATCTCCAACTTTTTTCTTCATTTATTCATGTCTTTAGCAGAAGTATTGCACATGTTCCTTACACCAACTCTTTAACCCAGGCCTCTTTCTGGTAACGTAAGAGCATTAGCTTACACCAACATTCAGAATCTTCAGATTCTTCAAAGCTGACTAATAAGCAAAATTTAAGTCAAAATAAAACCAATTGGCACAGCACAACTATAAAGAACTATATTAACAGAAGGATTTCAGTGAAAGATGAGAACATGAGTGGATTTACATTAAAACTTTAAAAACAAACTATGAAGCAGAAAGAAGTATAATCCTATCAGAATCAACATTCATAAGCAGGATAAGGAAGGAAAAAGGGGGAGGGGGCAGAACATTCAAATTGAAACCAATGAAGATTAACAAGCCCCCCTCTCCTCTCCAAAAAAAAAAAAAAAAAAAACAGAAAAGAAAAGAAAGGATGGTAATTTAAAGGGATGATATAACGAATGGATAAAAAAGAAGGGTGGAGAAATTTGAGCCAGAGAGAGGACCTAAGCTGTCAAGTGTTAACATATGATTACTGGTGGATTAAACAATACATCACAGTGAGATTATTGGTGAGTCCTTCTACAACAATGAAGACAGCAAAGAAATGGAGACAGCAACAGCAGCAAGGGGTTGGCAACAACAATGATTAAAGATGCAGGAGAGGAGAAAGGTGATCACAAGAGAGAAGAGGGAACTATTTGGTTTAGAAATAATGAAAAAAAAAAATGGTAACTGTCTTAACTGAGGTAAGGTAATTAGTTCTCTTCATGTACCATAATTTTAAAGTTAAAAATGAATGGTTAAGATTATTCAGGCATCATACGAAAATATTAGAGGTCCAAGAAAAGGACCATATCAAATCAACCATTATTAAACTGTTATTTTGCTGTTATGATAACCATCATGTTCCAAGTTCCAAATCATATAGGTTTATTTATAAGATATATAAGCTGATAAATTCCAAAAGCTTTTCTCTTTTTATTTCAGTGACCTATAAACATTATTACATATAAAGATAGTTATTTTAATAGGAAAAACTATTTATTCAACTATCCTAAGGAAACATACAAGAATAAGTTTGAAATTGAATATTTGTAATTATTTATGTGACAATCAATGCATAATAAATAACTATGTTATTGGTATCAATCATATGCAAAGAAAAGTAATGCATGCATTAATTTTTCTGTTGATACAGAGCAAAATCCATTACTTTCCCCCCCACCCCGTCCCCGTCAATGCCTGAGGGGGAAAATTCATTCTGTTAACATCTTTAGCTGACATTTTATTTATAAAAGAAACTATTTACCAAAAATATAACCTTTCCTTAAAAAAAATTAAATTTACATATACCTTAAGTAAAAAAGAATGATACCATGATAGAAGTAGCTGAACAAAGGGATAGCTTTAAAGCAAAGACTGCTTTATCTATGGTGTTAAATGGGCCCCTAATTCCTTAATTAGGATCCGTAGCACTTCAATCTTTGTCCCCAAGGGGGGGGGGGGGGGGGGGGGGGGGGGGGGGGTGGTGGAGAATCAAACCACACCAAATGCAATTCCCAAGTAATAGCAGCAACTCTAGCGAGTACTGGAAAACTCCCTATGGACTGGCTTCCTTCATTTGCTTCACCAATCCATTCAATGTATATTCTATGCTTTTAATTTGAGGATATGATGAGCCCACAAGAAATTCATGAACAACACCATTGATGCTAATCCAACTACATCCTGGCTGCTTCTTGACCCCCTTTTCCCTCATAAGCCACCTCAGAGCTGAGACACCACCCCAGCAATGATCAACCGCAAATGCATTAGCCAACATCACATAGCCCACAGAATTATCTGGGTCCAATTCAACAAGCCTTCTAGAAACATATCGGGCCAACTCAACTCTAGAGTGGAGAAGGCAACCCCCAAGCAAAGCACTCCACACAAACTTATTAGGCTTAACAGGCATGGAAAAAACAACCTCAAGTGCTTCTTCAACAAGGCCTACTCGTGCAAGGAGATCAATATAGCAAGCATAGTGTTCTAATTCAGGTGAAACAGAAAATCTTGAGGTCATGTCTACAAATATTTCTCGTCCTTTCTCTGCTAAACCTGAGTGACAGCATGCACATAATAGACCAAGGAAAGTTCCAGCATTGGGTTGTAAACCAAACTCTTGCATTTTGGAGAAAAGCCTCAATGCCTCCTCTCCCTCACCATTAACTGCAAGACCCATAATCATAGCATTGAAGGAGACAACATCTTTGGAGACCATCTGATCAAAAACCTCTTTTGCCCTCTCCAAGCTCCCACATTTGGAATACATGTCAATAAATGCTGTAGCTAGTATTTTGTTTAATCCAATAATACCTTTGGATCCTTTAGATTTCATATATTCATGCACCCACCTACCAAGATCTAAATCACCAATTTGAGCACAAGCTGAAAGCACACTGACCATCGTAACATGGTTGGGTTTATGATTGGAATCTTCAACCATTAGGCGGAAAATACTTAAAGCTTCCATAGGGCAACCATTTTGTACATATGCACCAATCATGGCATTCCAAGGAAGAACACTTCTTTTAGCATTATGAAAAATTTCATCAAATATTTCCCTACTTTTCTCAATCCTTCCCCATTTCCCATACAAATAGATAAGAACAGTATTGACTGCATCACAACCAGAATTGTTAGAATCAAAATTTTTGCCAATTTCTGCTAGAACTGTAACCCATTTCTCAATTTTTACATTCTCAAGGTTTGAACATGCAGATAATACACTGACCAAGGTATCATTTTCCGGCTGCAAATTCAGCTGAACCATCATAAGAAAAAACTGTAAAACATCCTCAGTCTGACCTGACTGAGCATAACCAGAAATCAACGAAGTCCAACAACAAACCACACCCTTATCAGGCATTTCATCAAACAGCTTACGAGCAGACACCAAATCTTTAAGACTCTTACCATATGCAGCCAGAAAACCATTACACACAAATGGATCCCCAAGAAACCCCATTTTCACACCATGGGTATGAATTTGGTTGACATAATAAGCATTATTGGACCTAAAACACGCCTTTAGGAGAAAACAAAAGGAAAAGTCATTAGGTGAAAGGGACATCTGTTTCAAGGTTTTGAAGATGAAAAAGGCATGGGAATAGAGACCCTTTTCAGCTAAGACTCTGATAATGGCATTGAAGGGGAAGATGTTTGGATTTTGCAGTTGATGAAAGACTTTAAGAGCGACATGCAATGGGTAGTGGCCAATGAGACGAGTGGCAATGAGATTGTCTTGATGGGCACCAAGTTGAAATATTTGGGCATGGATTTGTAGGAGACGAGAGTGGGAAACTTGGCCTTGTAGGATGGCAGAGAGATCAGTGAAGTTAGCGGAGGTTGGAGGATTGGAAGAAAGAGAGCGTACAAGGTGAACAGCTAATTGAGCTGAGTCGCAGTTTTTGAACTTTAGAAAGTGTGGGAATAATGAAAACATAGTTGGAGGCTGAGATGTTCGTTTTGAAGGAACGAGGGAAACTCATAGTTGAAGACTTGAAGGTTCTAACACTCTTTGGGAAAATTACAAATTATTCTGCACAAATGTTTTGAAGATTACATTTTGACTCTATTTTTTTTTTTTTTTAGAGTTACATTTTGACCTTTATAATTGGAAAGAAATTAACATTTTTATATATAAACTCTTTTATTTTATTTTTTTTTATAAAAATTAATAATTTATATTTATTATAATTTAGAAACATATTTTTTATTTTAAAAAAAATAAAAATAATAAAAAAATTCTAAATTTAAAAAAAAAAATTTAATTTAAATAAAATTTATTATTTAATATTTATAATTATATTTCTAAATCAAGTAATGAGAGTATTTTTAAACCACATAAAAATCTAGTAAAAAAAAAATGAAAATCCTCTTCTATCTTATATATAATACCAATATAACTGCATCTTTAACTTAGTTTTGTCAGATTATTTAAATAAAAAAACAAAAATTCTAATTTTATATAAATTAAATTAAAAAACAAAACAAAACAAAAATTCTGATCCACAATATTAAAAAAAAAAAAAAAATCGACTAAAAAAACACAAAACAAAATTCAACTCCTTTGAGTTCTTTTCTGCTTCCTTTCGTCCCTATCTCCCTCTGTATCACAAGCTATATACAAACCAAAGCCAAAATAATCTCATCTCCTTCTTCAAATACAATACATCCATATATCATAAACACAAGCCAAATTCCCAAATCACAACCACTACCATTACAACACCCTCCTTCGCCGTGAGGTAATGAAGGTGTGAGAGAGAGAGATGAGGTAAGAAGTCAATTTTTTTACTAATTTCTCAGTTCGAAATTTTCGCTAATCTCATTGTCTTCTCTCTTGGTGCTCCGCCCCCTGTACAAGACTCTCTCTTCTCCTCCCAAATTTTCACCTCAGCCTAAAACCTTGCTAGATTGGTGAGAAAATCATGCCATTGATGTAATTTTTGTGGTGGCGGGTGTGATGTAAATTTTGCCATGAGAGAATGAAGATGAGAAGTGAGAGAGATTAGTTACTTTGGGGTGAAAGTATGAGAGAGAGAAGAGCTAAAGAGAGAGAGAGAGAGAGATTGTCAATTGAAAAAGAATTAAAAAATTATAAAAATTATAATTAAAATTTAAAAAAAAATAAAAATAAAAAAATAAAAAAAATAAAAAAACCTTTGTGACAACTCAATCATAATTGTGTGTTTGTTATGCAAAAATTCAATCCAAAATTGAGGAAAATTTTAAAATATAGGATAAAAACTTAAATTGAAACTTAGCTTATAATTCATTCTTCTCCATTCTTCTGCGTTTTCTTTCTTCTTCCTTCTTTCTTCTTTCTTCTTTTAGGCATTTTCTTTCTTCTTCTGTCATTGGTGCCCAAAACCAAAAGTCCAAGTTTTTTTCTTTTCCAATAAAGTTGTCTACCACCAAACTAGGGCAGACACTACCCCTTCCCCATGAAAAAATTGGAAATGTAGCCACGTTGCCACCATTCATTTGCTTTAAAAAATTTTCTAACTTTTTTTTCCATTTAATTGCATTTTTACCTGCATTATTCATTGGATTTGACCGGACTTTGATTCCTAATGGCTAATACTACAAACTCACGTATTGGTATATTAAATTCATATACTGTTACAGTAAATTTAAGATTTATATCATAAATTAAACAAATGCATATAATATGTATAATATTTTATATATTTATTAAAATATATATAATATTATACACATTTGCATAAAAATATATAATGTTGTAGACATTTTTTTAATTTATTATATAAATCATATCTAGATAGTATAATGTAAGATAATCATTTTTCTTTTTATTGTTATTGTTATTGTTTTTTTAACAGTTAATAATATTTTGTTGAATTTTGAAACATTATAATGAAAGTTGTGATATAAAAAATACATTTTAAAGATGGTATTTATATTTATTTGAATTATTTTAGTCAATTTTTTTATTTATAATAATTTAATATATTTATTTATATCTTAAATAATTATTAAGTTAATTACGATATCATCACTATTCAACCTGGGTTTGGACCTTGGTCTAACCTTAAAAATATTGAACATTTTCCTTCTCTGGTTCTTTGAATAGTCCAGATTTCAAAACCATAATATACTCTTAATATGTGTCATTGAATGGAAATAGCATTGTTATTTGTTCAATTTATTCTATGATATTAGGAGGTTCTCATGAATTTAATAATTTTCTATTTACTTAATTTGATTAAAAAATTTATATTCCTATTTTGTAGAATTTATATTGAAGTTAGATCAAGAGCTCTATATTGAACATATTAAAGTCCAGGTGCATTATCAGTTACAATTCATTAATTTATAATGATATTTTTATGCTCTATAAGTTTATTTAATGCATTGTAAAGTATTAAAAATGTCCTTTATTAAATAATATTTCTATTTAAAATAATATTAATTGATTATTGTAAATGACTATACAATAATCTTTTTGTTTAGAAATATTACTTTTTATAGGTTCTTAAAGAGCTCAACCTACCTGTACAGGTGGAAAATTTGAATGGAAAAACATTTATTTTCCAATCAGAACTAAATGACTATAAACTTTATTATAGAATCTGACAAATCAATTTAAGCTTGATAAAATGACAAAAGTATGTATTTATTTAATATAGCAAAATTACTAATTTGGTATTTTACTTCTACATGTTATATTTTATTACATTTACAGGCTTATATTAGCGGTACTACAAATGATTGTGAGAGCAACTTATTAAGTGAACAGAACAATGATTCTACAAAGTAACAAAAAATTGATGTTGAAGGCAATGTCCAACTCACACCAACATCTGCACTCAAGGAGAACAAAATGAGTTATTCAATGACTACTACAAAGCAACAAAAGAAAAAGATACAAAAAGTTATTTAAAATTACAAAAAAAAAAAAAATACTTAAAATTATGAAAAACATTTTTTGTCTTTCAATTGATTACAAATTGTTATTTTAACATTGCAAAATTTATTGGATAATTGAGGATATTAGGTGTTTGGAATCCTAATTTTTATTTAAATTTTTTTAATTTAGCTCTGTCAACAATATTGCATATATGATAACTTAAATTCTTCTTTTATTGTTGGATTTTTTTTCATGGTCAATAGCTTTCTCATGCATCGCACGAGTTAGCGGCTAGTATTTATATAATGAGAAACTTGTAAAAAAAGTTAAAATATAATTAAATATATATAATAAATAAAAATGAAAATAATCATAATGATATTTGTGGGGTCGGCTAACTAGTGAATTATTAAAATCGTGTAAATTGGGCCTACGGCCCATCTGAGGACATAAAACTGTCCGAGGAGGCCCAAACCAGTTTGCAAGGGTAATTAAACGAGAGGTAGAGCAGATATCGCGTAAAGTGAGTTCAGTATTCGTCCGAGGACGAAATCCTTCTCGGCAATTTGAGTTCGAGGATGACCTGAACGCCACCTTCCTATAAACATACTTCGGAGCTACGTTACCATTAAAAGTAGAATATGGGACCGAATGTAGGAAAGAAATGGGAAACAAATATCTATGACAACAGTTACCTCCGCATTAATTGCCTCTCAACCAACTCTCTGGCCGCATCAATGTGGAGGTGATACCTGAACAGTGATGAAACAGCCTTACAGTTGCTGGTTGGAGGTTCCAGAAGGTGTTAGATGGGACAGAAAGAAATCCCCCGAACCCAACCTACACGTGTGGTGAAGATGATATCAGGAGGGTAGTATATAACAGGAAAGAGAGTATTGAGGGAGGGGATTGGAAGAAAAACGAAAGACAAAAAAAAACACTAAGAAGAAAACCTAAAAAAGAGCTGAACTTGTTTGAAGAAGAGAAAAATCGATATATTCGTGCTAATCTATCAAAGTGAGGCTTAATCGTTTTTCTTTTAGAGTTAACCTAGTTCTTGGACATCCACGCTCTACAAATTTTATTGTTTGGGCCTATAACGTACAAACCCAATACCAGTTTGGGGATCGATACAAATTGACTCCTTACAATATTGAAATATGTAATATAACAATTTTTTATTATACAAAAAGACTATGTTATTTTTCAAATGTATATATAGTTTACTAGATTTGACAAACAATACTTGTTACACTTGACACAAAGTTTTTCAAAATTAAAATATAAACTCTACTTAAAATTAATTATGTCACAAACAAATTAAATGGATTAATCTCATTATCAAATAAAATGTAGATATTAGTGTAAACACCACATTTTGTACCCCTTACGACTCGGGCCCCCGTTCCCCAATGATGATAGTACTCTAAAGCCCAAGGTTGGTTTATGGCACAATCAAATAATAATTGACTTGAGAAAAGTACTTATGGAAAATATAATTTATTTTTGAAAGAATAAAACTATTTTTGAAAAAGAAAGACTGCTGGAAACCCTAAAGTGTGCACACGCATACACGCATATGTGTATGCACACTCAAGCCATGTGTACTCCTTCTTATGGCATGTGCACGCATACACGAGCATGCGTACGCAGCTAAAGTTACAGAAACTATGTAAGGAAAGTTTTTTGCACTTAATTCTAGTTTGGAACAAACCCCACATCATTTGGGAGCCACCCGCACACCCCTATTTTACTACTATATAAAGCCATAAAAGGCACTTTTTCAAAGGAGAATGAAAACGGTGGCAAAACACACAAGATTCACTAGAAAATAGTGAATAAAGAGATACTTTTTCACAAAACATCCTCAAGTTAAATTTTACTTGATCGGGACATTTTCTGGTCTTGATCTTTGAGTTCCAAAGTTTGCTAACCTATTTTGATTTGGTTGTGAATAAAATGACCGAGGGGAATAGTCAAAATCAAGCTCTAAAAAGTTCTAGTGTTGAGGTAAATGTTCTAACTTTGACTCTTCAATTTTCTTTGTTTATGTGTTTGAATATATATGTTTTAATGTTTTAACCTATCTGTTTAGCTTAGGTTACTTAGTGTTATGTTAGAAGCATGTTAGGGTGTTAGATTTCTTGTTTTCTTTGTTTTTCTGTTCTGAGTTTTTGGGTTAGGATTTTGGGCATTTATGCATGCACATGCTTCATGCATGCGTACGCATACTCAAAGTGTGCGTATGCATACAGTTGTGATGTGCACGCACACTCGTGCCCAGAAACCCTAATTCACTTATGTTAGTTCTTTCCTTGTTTTCTTTTACATGTTTAGCCTTTGTTTAACCTAGTTTTCATATCTCTAAGTATCTGTCTTTCTATTTTGTTTTGTTTTATATCTTTGACGCTTATTAGGGTTTTAGATTGTTTGAATACCATGAACATGCATATGAATATGGAGATGCATTGATGTATAAGTGTTGTGTTGCAGTGAGGTAAGTCAGGCATAGATCACATGAGCATGCATTCTAGCTTTGAATATATAAGTTGCTTAATATGCTTGGTTGAATACCATGGCTTTTAAGGCTTGGATGCTTAGATGTGTTTGTTTATATTTGCCTTGTGATGTTTCTACCCTTGGTAATGTATGCTTAATGTCATGATAGATGAATTCTAGGCTTAGGGATGATTTATGCCATGTTGTATGCTTTTAGATGCATGTTAGAGTATGTGTGAGTTAGAATAACATGTTAAATATGCCTTTAACGAGATTAAGACATGGAACACAATGAGTGGAGGCCGACCCACGGATCAAGTAGGGTTGGGTGTCTAACACCTTCCCATCCCCATACCTAAATTCCGAACACATGCTCTGGTAAATATTAGTCCTTCCACAAGGGCGCTATATTTATGGTTACTAGAACTAAACTAGGTGGCAACTCTATTTACACCCTCCACCATAGTCCACCCAAAGCCAAGGTGTACTCACCCACGACAGTCACAAGTGCTTGCACCCATAGTTAGCCAAACATTATTGCAAAAAACTTATTTAATAATTTTACATCTCAAAAAGGAAGAAAAAATTGTCAAGGCCTACTGTATTCTTGATAAAGCCTTACCTCCACCTGTACAGTCAAAATGCAATTTCAATAGCTTAGAGTACTAGCATTGGAGGGTGTAAACCCCCCCCCCCCCCCCCCCCCCAGTTGCTATTTTAGCAACCTAGACCTAGAAATAGAGCTTCATCCAAGTATTGGTATGCAAAAAATTTTATCATCCGCCAAGGATAAGGTTATGTATATACAACCTTACTATTCATCAGATGTAAACCAAAATAATATGTTTTATACTTTCTTTTTCTCTCTCTCCTCTCAATTCTCTACTTTTTTTTTCTCCCTTGTCTCTTATCTCTTCTCCCTCAACCCTTCTCACTCTCTGCAGCCCCAGATTCCTTCTTTCTTTGATTCCTTCTTTATTTGTTTTCTTTTTCCCATGTAAATTATAGTTTGTTGTTGTGGTTGTCATTTGGTGGGTTTGGGTTGAAGTTTGGTCGGTGTTTGGATCAGATTTGGGTGGTGTTTGGGTCGGCATTTGGGGTGGCAATTGGATGGTGTTTGGGTCGGCGTTTGGGTGGAGATTGTATCGGAATTTGGGTGGTGTTTGGGTCGGCATTTGGGTGGAGATTGGGTATGAGTTTAGGTGGTGTTTGGGTGTTTGGATTTAGGTCCAGTGGTTGTGATTTGGTCCGACGGGTTTGTGGTGGATGGGTCATGATGAAAACCAATTGCTTAGTGGAGAGGAACGGAGGTCGGTAAATCGGACTAATGGTGAGGACTAGGTTTTTCAATGGTGGTTTTTTCTTCGGTGGTGAGTATTGCTTCGGTTGTGGGTGTTGGGTACTTAGGTAGGGCTATGAGTGTTGGTTCAGTGGTGGGTTTATGGTTTAGTGGTGGTAATGGGTGGTTCGATTGTGGCTGATGTTTTTGGTGGCAATTTTTTTTGGTAATTTTAGTGGTGAAGAATCAGTGTTTGTGGCTAAGTTTTGATGGAAGGTGGTTGTGTGGGTTTACTAGAGAATAGGGGTGTGCAACAAACCCACCAACCTGCTAAAACCAACCCGACTCAACCCAACCCATCGGGTTGGGTCGGTTTTTAAAGGTTGATTTGTTGGGTTGGGTCATGAAATTTTTATATAGTGGGTTGTGTTGGGTTTGGGTCATCAGATTTACAAGTCCGCCTAACCCGACCCAACCCATTTATATTAAATTTGTTTTTAAATTTCAAAAATATATTAAAAAATATATTATGTAATTTTTTTATTTTCTTTTTTGTCCCTCTTCCTAAATAAAATCCAAAAATCTAAGTTCTTCTCATATAGTTTGTGTTTGTTTTATGCTCATGATGATTTGGTTGTAAATTTGCTCTTATTTGTGGTTGTGTTGCTCTAATGCTAATTTATTAATAATAATAATAATAATAATAATAATAATAATAATAATAATAATAGAAATTACCCCAAAAAAAAAAAATGTCCAACCCAGCCCAACCCGATCCACATGGGTTGGGTTGGGTTGAACCCCTATATGGGTTGGGTTAGGTTGAAAAAACTCCTCAACCCAATCCAACCCAACCCGACCTATGTACACCTTTATTGGAGAGAGAAAAAGGAAGAGGGGAAAGAGAATTGAATTGTTTATATTATTTAATGTTGTAATTTATATTACTTTAATAAGTTGTATGTAAAAATAGAAATTGAGATGTTGGACGAATTGTAAAATGAGATGGTAAAATAGATAAATTAAGTTTTGAGGATGTAAAATGTCCTCAAATGCTAGTGCTCTTAATGGACATAAGTCAAGTAAAAGACAAACGAACAAGCATGAATTTAGGGAAACAAAAATCACAACATGGCCAATAACTTTATTTTAACAATTGTATAATCCCTTCACACAAAATCCCAAAATATGATTTTCATCTCTTTGTGAGTGCATCTTGCACAAATTATCTAGAAACTCTTTAACCGACTTTTGTTGGAAATATAATGCCTAAACAATTTTATTTGGGGTAAATTACAAAGTACACTCCTAAAATTTGGGGTTGTTTGGATTTTACACTCTGAAGTTTAAGAAAATGTTTTACACGCTAAAGTTTGGTTCAGTTAGCAAAACACATCCTTCATTAGTTTTGACTGTTAACAAATCAGCCTCCCAAAACGATGATGTTTTGGAAGGCTAACAATGCTCTTTGTTTCAAGTAAAACAACCACATTTTGGGAGGCTAATTTGGAAAAGAAAAAAAAAAAAAAAACACACACACACACTATAGCACACCAATGTGTCACTTAACAGCCAAAATTGATGAACGATATGGTTTTTGCTAATGGAACCAAATTTTATGGTGTAAAATTCAATTTCTCAAATTTTAGGATGTTAAATTCAAACAACCCAAAACTTTATGGGTGCACTTTGCAATTTATCTCTCCTTTTTTTTTTTTTAATCTCTAACCGAAATATTAAACTTTAGATTGTCCCCCGATTAAAATCTAAGAAATACTAAAACTTAGATTGTAACTTATCATAGATAAATAATGTGTAGCCCCGTATATATGCATGGTTACAATTAAAAACAACCATAACTATACGGTTCAAATTATACATTTTTTTAAAAGATGTTTGAATTATACATGTTATTAGTTTACACTTTTTTAAAACCATACATTTCTAAAACTAGTATGTAACCCGTTAATTGTAGTAATGATGTTGGTCAATTTTTTTTTTTTTTTTTTTTTTTTTTTGGGCTTATCACATGGAGGATAGAATTAGATAAAACAATGAAAAACAATATTGCATTTTATTATTTAAGTGATGCTATTGGTCTTTTTTTTTTCTTTTTTGGTTTATCATATGGAGGATAGCATTAGATAAAACAGTGAATAAAAAAAAGAGAATATTGCATTTTATTATTTAAGTGATGCTACTGTGAAAAAAAAATATTGCATTTTATTATTAAAAATATATAAAGGGACATTAATTTTTATTTTTTTTGTCAAACTTAAATAAACCTATTCACCAACTTAAACATTTCAAGGTAGATCGTTCATCTCTTGCACGTAACCACAAATAATTCTTCATAACTATAAGGATAAGGTTCATCATGGTTCCAATGTCCCATTTTAGTTTTTTGGCAAGCCTGAAAGTTTGGACTTTGATACATGGCGGTTCCTACAACAAGTAGTCAAAGTATTCTTTGGAATTTTAGAAGCCTATGCTTTCCATGTTCAAAATTCAGAACTCTCAAAAGGTTACCTATGCCTTTAGGATTTGATTCACAAAGTAGCATGACTCCATGAATGTATGTTGCAATAAAATCACCACATGCAATAGCTTCTTCAATCAATATTTTTCCTTCAATGACTTCTTCATTCAAGAAGTATTTGTTTGTTTCCATTATGAGTAGTGCATGGGGATTCTTTGCTTCATAACATGAAAAAAAATCAATTTTTTTGCTTTGTCATCTAGTAGGGCTGGGTAACTGAAATATGGAGTGAGTCGAACTCTTTGGAGTACTAATCTATTTTCTGTTAATTCGTTGAAGCTTTTGCAACTGATTAAGAAAAAGGAAAGAATTGAATTAATAGAATTCATAACTCATATAGAGAGAAATAAATTAGTATATATACACTGAAAAAGTTGTTTTGTTATACCTTAACTTGATATTTCCCAATTATAGTGTTGCTGAATCATTCCACCTTTGAAAATATTTCCCCCAATATGTCATTTGGAAGATTTTGTTAAGTATTCATATATATTTTTTGGTTTGAAATAGTGTTCTAATATTTCATTCGCTATTTATAATAAAATGATATTTAAAGATTCATAGGATCATATTAAATTACAATAAATGATAATAATGTGTTTTTAGACTTTTTAAATGAATATACATGAGTTTTGATAGTCAAATGGTTAAACTTATCTAGATTCTTGTATTGAAAATGTTTCTTAATGAATTTGGACGTGTGAAGTGTTCAGTTAGATCAAATCATGGAATTGAATTGTAGTAATGCTATTGATGTTAAGCTTGGGTTATTTAATATTTTTCATGATATTATTACACATGGAAATATTCAATTGCTCCTATTCATGTTAAGAATGGTTTATTAAACATATAGCATATTAGTTTTTGTCCTATGGGTAATTATGTTTTATAATAAAATATGAGAATGTACTTCAAAAGATTAAAAAATATTTTTACATTACATATGTACACAATGAAAGTAATTTCACTATCTTGTTTCTTTAATAATTCTTCTCAATCCTTCAAAAGATTAAATCCGTACATAAAGTTTAATTATTATTATTTTACCTTTTTTTAGTTATTAATCGGTTGACATCCTAAACATTCTCTATAATTTCATAATCTATTGACTAAGAACATTTTCATCCAATAATATGTAGACAACTAAATTACGTAAATATCAAGGTTGAAGGGATAGGGTAAAAAAAAAAAAAACCCTCTTAAAAAAAAATAAGCAGTTATTAGTTGGTTCAACTAATTGAGATCCAACTGAATTTCAATCAATTTTTGTATGCAATGAAAAATATTTTGAACATGTGTCATGCAATTTAAGCAAGTAAAAAAAATATAC
The DNA here is from genome assembly GCA_028535165.1 of Quercus tomentella. Taxonomy (NCBI): domain Eukaryota; kingdom Viridiplantae; phylum Streptophyta; class Magnoliopsida; order Fagales; family Fagaceae; genus Quercus; species Quercus tomentella. Next base: position 22,341,165 of record JAPQVY010000111.1, on the reverse strand, counting down.
AAAAGGTTAGGAAAATGAAATGATCAAAATTAGTTGACTATATCTAAGCCCTCTGGTGAGCAAAATTAAGCTTTAATAATCACCCATAAAAAAAATTCAATAATCATTAATTTTTTTCAAGCATATAATAGTGAACCTTTGTTGTGCTGCATAACCTAAGTCTTTTTGTTTCAACCAAAGTTTAGTATACCAAAACCAGCAATAAAGGATGCACACTCTATCAAATATTACACAAGCTTATTAGTGAACTTACTAAAACCTTGCTCATAGGTCATGTGACAAATCCATTAAACTAATATGAATATATTGATTTTTCAGATAACCTTTTCAATATTTAGAAATCATAAAATACATAAAATAGTTCTTAACAATGTAATAAACCACATAAAATAGTTATAGACAATGTCCTAAACCAAATAATTTAAACTAAAAATTCCCAATAATATTTTATTTTTTCTTGAATGCCATGAGCTTTCTCTTTGTCCCATCCTTAGCGACTTTTAGGCATTTGGGATATCTTCTAGATCTACAATGCAACAATTCATGTTAAATTATATTACTGATAAAAAATTGGCTATCCCAATTGTAATTATCAATACAATAATAGAAGGTTAAATTGTCAAAAGTAAGGTGGAGTACAATTGAAAAGTTTATTACTGGCCTCCTAGTGCAATTAGACCTTCCTAGTGTACTGCCTAAACAGTCTATTGCGATTTTTTTTTTTACTTATTCTCATAATTTAATTTCCTAGGCTTATCATTAGAATTTTTTATTCTTAAGTTGATACTTAAAGAACATAAAGATGTTTTATGGTCAGTGTTATCTGGTTTGTTAGTTTTGTGAGTCTAGATGGTATTTGGATTGTTTGTTAGTTTTCATAACAAACAACTCAAGCCTTTCAATTGCCTTCACCCAAGCTCCATAATTGAGCAAAGCATTTTCTATCTCATACATGGCTCATGTAATAGTTATAAAAGTTTAGATCAAAAGGAAGAATATGTAAATGAAGTCTTGACATACCTAATTGCAGATCTGTGTAGAAATTTAGACCAAAAAGAGTTCTAGGAGCACCTAGAGTAGAGGAAAAAAAAGGAGCAATAATTACTTCACTGCAAGGACATTGAAGAAAATGAGAAATAAGTATAACATCCAAACTAGGGTGAATAGTTCTTAATAGAAAGCTAAATTTGAAAGTGAAGATTTGATATTCTAATAAATGCAAAATCATTATCTTTTGCCAATTGAGAAGATGAGGGAACCAAGGAAGACAAAGGCAGACTCAAGTAATCTTTCAATTCACTATTATAGAGGAAATGACAAATGATAAAAATGATAATATTAGATATTACACAGCCAAAGGCATTACCTGGTGGCCATGTCATCAAATTGTGCCTAGGTTGTTTCACACTATAGTGCAACAGCAACAACCTATTAAGGATTATTCAAAAAAAAATCAGGAATTAAATGCTCAAACAACAAAAATTAGACAATGGAATAAGAGGAAATTGTGATTTTCATAACTGTTCTATCTAATTAGTTAAGTGGATGCAAAGAGAAAATGATTGTTCCCAAGATCCAAGTTGTTTTCTCGCTTGTGTGCATAACACACTCTGCCATCCAACACCTGAAGGGGTTGAACATAAGTTTAGTTATTCACATTATTTTTATTTAAGATTAGGCGCTTAACAGAGCTATTTGTAAGGAAAAAAAAGTACATACATACATAATATATAATGTCATGCCGAAGTAAAGTGAACTGCACAAACCCATACGCTTTTGATCTCCCACTAATGTGGTCACATATAATTTAATTGCCAAATATGATAACATAATACCCTCAAGTAAATCTAAGGTCATCTAAACCTAAAAATATAAGTTACAAAACCTAAATAATCTACTACATTACCTTCAATTAGCTCACCACATCATCCAAAAGCATCCTTCAGAATAACTTCATCAGTATCAGAAGAAAGCCCTATAATCCAAAACACAACATATAAACCGAGTCTATCTTTATGACAGCAAGGTCGGAAATGTTTTTCTAGGATGTCCATGCTGGGTCCTTTCAGTCACTATTATCACAAAAATGTTAACATAAGGGAAACCACTATCAGCATATATAACATTAGAGAACTTGATAAATAATTGAGACTAAAGCCTCATATTTCATATGATATGACTTAAGTGAACTATGCCCATAACATGACCAAGTAAGAAAGTTAATTTGGAAAAACAATTGGGGGACACTATAGCAATACATCTTTAGCAAGACCCAATGACCAAGCATTTAGTCAAATATGTAGAGGACACTTTAATTCACCCAAATAAATAAGTGAAGCATGATCCAATATTCCATGAGATGTATCCAACTGGTGTAATTGAATTAACAATATGTGGTTTAGATTTTTTTTTTTTTTTTTTTTGGGGGGGGGGGGGGGGGGGGGAGAGGAATGTGGTTTAGGAATAAAATGCATAAGTAAAATACAAAAACTAAGCTAAATAGTTAAATAACCGTATATAATAACACTTCATATAGAGTCCTATTCATAATTTTTTAAGAAAACAATGAACAAAATCCAAAGCAGCCAACTTGTTTCGTTGTTTCACATCAGTGTTGCTACTCTCTATATTTTAATAATATGGATGCCTTAAGTTGGCAATTGGCTGCCAAACACAAAATCTGCATGTACAAAAGAGGGTAAAAATAGACCTTTGCAAGAGTTCTGCTATATGTATGGAGTGCCTCGTTCTTGTCCCCTATAGACAAATAGAAAAATAAAAGAATACAATTTTACATTCCAAACAACAATCATAATTATAATAAGAAAAGGGTAATACAAATCAAATAGTTGTTTGCAATACTCAACCCAGTTTGGAGTATTCATTAAATTAGAAAGTTAACATTGACACCCAGACTAGTAGATATGAAAATTTGAAGGAAAAAAAATGACACCAAAATCAAAAGGAATTAAAAAACAAATGATAAAAATAAATAAATAAAATTCAGAGAATGAATTGAAATAAGAAGAAGAAGAAGAAGAAAAGAACATCACGTAGCATGACAACCAAACTGCATTTAAGCAAAGAAAATTCCTTGTTTCTCGGCAACTCCTTCAATGACTGTCAACCCTAAGCCAAATGGGTTTCAAATGTCTTTGATCGTGCCCTTTCTTTCTTCATCATTCAAGCTTAATCAAAACTAATAACCCAAATATCTAAATTAATAAAAATCAAGCCAAAATAACAAAACCTAAATCATATTTGATACCAATTTTTATTGTTTAAAAATACTTGTATCAATAATGGTTCAGGCAGTATATATTGGTGGCAAGAGGCTAAGTTGAAGGTGGGAGATGGTCTGACATGGTGGTGGTCCTTAACCTCTGCTTCACAGTGCCTTACAACTCTCTCTCTCCCCCTATCTCTTGTGAAATCAGTGATTTCATCAGGTATAAAAATAGCCTCTTTGGTTTTCACATTTGACTGCAAAATCAAGAAAAAACTTAATTAGCACAGTAACTCACTTAACCCGATACATAGAAGTGGTTTTAATGAGAATGGGCTCATATACATTTAGCCACATGGAGCAAAATTCAACTTCAATTTTAGATTCTATTTGAACAATTGGAAGGATAATTATGATATAATCCCCACATAGATGTAGACACATGGCACAAAATTAGAACTCTAATTTGGAATTCTAATTTGAGATTCTCTCAATTTCACCTATTATATATATATATATATATATATATATATATATATATATATATGTAATGATTTAGAGTTTAATTGGCTTTAGACATTTTAATTTTTGCACCAAATAATTCACTTGCCACAAAAATTAAAAACCTAGATGGACACTTGGCGGAAAATTAGACTACAAATGAAATCCAATTATATTATATTATATTATATTATATTATAAAAATTGGGCTTAGACGCCGTGGTTGTGCCATGTGGCTTCACCAAATTGCAGAAATTTTATTAAAATTTTAGATTTTTAAAGAACTAAAAAAGAATAGTATACTGTCAGGACTCTAATTTATTCTTATCATTTATTTGTTAGGATATATTTCTTAAATTAGGGGATAATATTTAACATACAAAAATTTGATTTAGATAATATTTATCATCTAAATTTTCAAAATTTTAATATTATTTTATCAGAATATCAAGCTACAAAGCTTGATTATTAAGGGATTTCACAATCCAAATTCTTCAAGAGGTGATTAATATAAATCTATCCCAAGAAATAGTATATATCACCAATAATTTGATAATCTCTATCTATCCCAAAAAACAGTATATATCTTCATTAATTTGATAATTTCTACATTGATGACATTTAAAATTCGGAATTCTATTTGTTTTTCTTCACACACGTCTCTCCCTCTTGGTAGAAATCTTATTTGTTTGTCTATAAAAAGAAAATCCACACACACATCTCTCCCACAAAATTCTCTCTTAGTGGGTTTAGACTTTAGACTGCTAATCTCTTCCTAAGGAAGTCATCTCTATAATTTTCATAGTTTGCGCTATCGCTACCAAGAAAATCATAATTTTCAATATGCGCTATTGCCACCAAGAAAATCATAACAATGTGAGTAATCCTTCATTCTTCCTCTTCTTCTATTTTTTTTAAATTTTTTTATTGAAGAATATTATAAATTATGCCATGTGAGTAATCCTTCATTCTTCCTCTTCTTCTATTTTTTTTTTTTTTTTTTTTTGATGAAGAATATTATAAATTATTCCATGTGATATATAGACTAATAATTATTTATATATCAAAATTCCTTATAGCTATCAACCATGTTCTCTTTCTCTCTTTTTTTTAAAAATTTTAATTTTTTATATGTTACGTTATGTTGAATCAACTCTTTTTTTTTTTTTTTCCATTTTATTCATATGACCTTTTTCTAATTCCAATTTTTATGGGATAAAAAACAAACACATTGATTAGATATATTTAATTTCAATAAGATTTAAATGAATTACATTTCAAATGGAACTCTACCAATATATATAACCCTATATATCCTTTTTGGAGTGAAGCTTATTTCAATATGTGAATGCCTAAATCCCATGACAATGCAAGTATGCATTCTTTCTTATTTTATTATTATTATTTTCATTTTGTTTATTTTCTTCAGTGTTATTATTGGTTTTTTGTCTTCCTGTGATTTTAATTAATGAATTCAAAAACATTGTCAAGTTTCTAAAAGCTCCTTCTTTGTTTTTGTATTTTATTTTTATTAAATTGATTAGGTTTTGTGTATTGATTGCCTTTTGTTTAAACTAATTTTCTTAGGTTTGATCTAATTTATATGCTTAGGGTTAGGGTCTTAGAATTAATGATTAAATATGGTTAGAATTAATAGATTAATTTTAACAATTTTCTTATTTGATTTTTATGTTATATCAAATTATCAAGATGTTCTACACGTGTATTCTTGAATTATCAACTTTAATTTTAATTTATAATATTACCAAGACTATATTAATTTTAGATTTATCAATTGTTTAGTACGTTTTTTTTTAAATAATTATCAATTTAAAATTCAATTTGAAATTATCAATTTAATTTAGTTTTAGAAAGAAATCTTACCCCTTATTTTAGTGGGATAATTATTTACACTTGATAATTTTTTCTTTTATTTTTATTAAATCTATTAAAATATGTAATTATTTATACATTTATTTTATAAGATTTTTCATAAAACCGTGCAACACACAGGCCTCTAACTAGTTTAGAATATAATTGAGTTTGGACTCTTTGATTTTTATAATCAATAATTCACTTGGTACAAAATTAAAAATGAAATAAAACACGTGGCGCAAAATTGAGAATCCAATTAAAACCTATTGGGATATTCTTTGAGTTTTGCCTATCAATATATACTAGCATGTAACCCATGTAAATACATGGATGCATTTAAAATTAAACACAATTTTTATTATAAAAATATAAATAACTAGTCAAATTATTAAAAAAAAATAGCATGTAAAACATGCATACATATAAATATATTTAAAATTAAACACAATTTTTACCATAAAAATATAAATAATTAGTCAAATTATTTTTAAAAAAAAGTAAACGTAATTAGTCACATATTCAAATTCTTACATAAATTTAATACTACTTATAATCTTTTTTTTTCTAATTTTTAATAAGATAGAACGCGTGGTGATCTTTGTTGTGTGATGATATTTATTGAGTATATGTGATTGGTTTTTTTTTTTTAATAAATTTTATAGTTCATTAACATTATATTCTTAGTATTTTGCACTCATTAATTCATTTGGTACAAAAATTAAAAAACTTAAGTGAACACATTGCACAAACTTAAGTGGATAATTATGATATGGTCCCCACATAAATTTAGACATATGGCACAAAATTGGATTCTAACTTCAAACACTAATTGTCTGAGCTTTACCTATATAATAAAAGTTGGATTTAGAACCTGTAGTTGCGCCACGTGACTTCACCAAATTGTAGAAATTTTATTAGATTTTTAAATATATATATATATATATATAATTTTTTTTTCTTATCTTCTTCTCCTATAATTTCTAAGTTGATAAAAATTTCAATTTGAATACAATCCAAATTCTTCATCTAATGATTTTATTATTAATTTATCTAGGTGAAATAATTTTTCATCACACCCCTAGGTTTTTTTTATTATTGGAAAATGTATTAACTTTTTCCCAAAAAAATAAAAGAGCCTCATGCGCGTGCTCAAAGATACTTATATTTTGGCCATTGCTATACTTCAAGTCCAAAGTCCAAACAGTTCAGTTGGAGTTGGAGTTGGAATTGGAGGACAGAGCACACAAAAATCTTGAAGATCAACACCTCCGTGCATGTTCCTTGAAGTTTAGATACGAAAATATAAACACCCAGTGCACGTTCCTTGAAAAAATATGTGAAAGAAATTAAAAGTGAGGTTGAAATATTTATTTGTTTCTAGAATATAAGAAGTTGTTCATGAATTAGAAAACCAAAATAGAAAAGACCAATATACATTCACATACACATATCGTTGAGCAGGAGCAAATTTGAGCAAAGCAAACAGAAAAAATAATGATAATGGTGAAAAGAATATTAATATAGAATTGAGAGAATTGGAGAACTTAAGAAGAAGCAGTTTGAGTTTGAAAACCAACATGAGTGTTCTGGGAATGTGGTCATATTTTGTAGATAGCATTTTATGTGGAAGTTAAAGAAGCAGTTTTTCCAAATTTTGCCCCTACTTAAACGTAAGATACCCCTTAAATAGTAGTATAGAAAAAGAAATGAGAAGAAAGTCCAGTTTTTTTTAAAAAAAAAAAATGTATTAGAGAAGAAAGTGCAGTTATTTTGCGATATAGCTGCATAATAACTGATCAATAGTGGCTAGTGGAGAAAGTGCGAACTACGAACAAACCGAGAAAAATGTATTTTACAATGAATTTGGTTTACAATTTGTTGTAAAAGGGGAAAAAATTGAGTTTAGTAATTGTATAAGTGGAAAACATGGTTGGCAAATTAAAAGCATTTTTTTAGGAGTGAAACATGGTAAATCTAATCGGTTAAAAAAGAGGAAAAAATGATTTTGTTAATTAAAAAAGTTGAAAACGTTCAATAAAAAATAAAATAATAAAAAAATAGGTGGAAAGTTATTATAAAAAAATGGAAAACTAACGTGAGAGATAAATGTGGAGATGGGAGAAAAAACTGTTTTTTTTTTTTTTTTAATTTAGCTAAAAATTAGGAGTTTTTAAATTACTAATTTTACATGTCTAATCCTATGATTTAAACCTTAGAAATAGATGAGTTTGAAGATATTTTGGGTATCTAAATTGAGAAATCTAAACAAGGGAAGCCTCTTAAATAGTAGTATAGATACTTCTTTAAAATCATGACAAATCAGCAAATAGGCTTTTTTTAATTTTTTTTTTTTTTAAAAAACCAGCAATTAAGCCCAAAAAAAAAAAAAAAAATTATCTTCATTCTCACCCTCACACACGTTCACCAAAAATTTACTTTTAACTTTTAAATACCCACACCGGTTTAGTATGTAACCACTCTATTTGCCTTCTGAGAGCATTACCATCAACTCTTCTATAAAAAATGTCATTTTGACACACCAAAGGTCTACTTTATTATTTTACCATATCATTTTACAATATCTCATTCATCACATGTTTTATTCTTCAATTCTATACATTAAAATAATATTTACAACACATTAAAATAATATATTAACTCCCCCCCCCCCCCCTCATCATCAACAACAACAACAACAACAATGGCACAACCACCACTGCCGCAACAACACCAACAACCCATTAATCAAACAAACCCACAACCCACCTGCCACCACCAAAAATCAACCCAAAATAAAGAAATTTTTGTTTAATCAATGCGAAAATGAATTTGCTTAAGGTGCTTGGCTGAAAAATGAAGAGAGGGAGAGCTCAAAATAGAAAAAAAAAATGGAGGATTTACATACCCAACCACTGCAATCCACCGCCACAACAGCTAGCATCACCACGATTTGCCACCAGGGACGGAGCTATTGTTGGACCTAGGGGGGCAGTGGCCCCCCCCAGATTTTTTTTAAAATTTTTTACTATATATATAATCTATTATTTTTAGCAATTTGTTTCAATAAAATTGCTCTTTGCCCCCCTCAACAATATTATTGATATTTATTAAAGCTATAAATATTATCCCAACAACAAAAATTAAGCCTAAACAACAGCCCAAAACAAATAAACACAAGCAAAAAAAAAAAACCTCAAAGTAGATTCTAACTAGAAGGGGATTTCTAAGCCAACTTAAGGCAAGACACACATATAATAAAAAGGAAAAACAGGGGATTTCTAAGGCACTATCCAAAAAAAAAAAAAAAAAAAAAAAAAGAAAACCTAAAACCTAACTTATGGCAGAAGAGTGAAGACCTCAAAACTGAGGGCTTGGGCAGCAGCACTACAGCAGAACAGCAATGTAGCAGAAGCAAAGGCAGAACAATGCACCATGCCTGACACCACCGGCCACCACTAGTCCACCGCAGCAATCAACACCGCCCAAAGGCCCCAAACCTGGTAACATTTTATCCTTCTCTCATATCTGAATCTCTAATACCTGGTTAGTTGGTTTATTAACTTAGATTTAATCATATGTGTTGATAGTGTTGTGAAGAAAATTGAAAGAAAAGCAGAGCTGAGAGACTCCACCACATCCGAAAATAGAAGAAGAGACTAGAAAAAAAAAGAGTCAGAGAGAGAGAGAGAGAGCTAGACTCTGACTTGATTCCATCTTTGATCTTTCTATTTCAATCTTTAATAAGGCCAAAGTTATATAGATATTTTTATATATATATATATATATATATATATATATATATATATATATATTATAATAAATGGTGGTCAAGAGTTGTCTTGTCTCTAGTCTAGTGATTAACAACTGTGAACTATGTAAAACACAATGCCCGTGTGATGTTCGGACAGTTCTGCGCACTTTAGTGTAGATTTGTAGTTTTGTTTGGTAGTGTTGTTGTCTATTAGTGTCTTTTAAAAAATTTGAAAGAAATTTTTTTTTTCAGGTAAATAATTAAAGAGATTATTTACCACTTTAAAATTTGTTGGTTATTTATTGATTACTTGTGTGCATGGTATGTGTTTATTATGTGAAATGATTATAGATTATTGACCATATAATAACATGATAATTTTAAATTATATTTTATTTGTAAATTATGAAAAAGTCCACTACCTTATTTGATTTTTTCAAAAAAAAAAAAAAACTTCAAATGGTTTAGAAGCTAATTATAGTTGTAACGACCCAAAGAAAAACGCTAGCCACATCTGCGCTATACCTTAAATGGACTAGTCACAATTGAGGTTCCTTGTAGTTGTTAATAAAGCTCAGTTCAACCCAGTAAATACCCGATGTGGGACTCATCACACACCCACACACATCACACAATCAATCAAATTGGGGTATCACAATCTCCCCCACTTAAATCTCTAACGTCCTCGTTACGGCCCACTTTGTGGGATAGTGTCTTTGAGCCCACACAGGATTACTGGGCCGGCTCTGATACCATATGTAACGACCTAAGGAAAAACGCTAACCACATCTGCGCTATACCTCAAAAGGACTAGTCACAATTGAGACTCCTTGTAGTTGTTAATAAAGCCCAGTTCAACCTAGTAAATACCCGATGTGGGACTCATCACACACCCACACACATCACACACCCACACACATCACACAATCAATCAAATTGGGGTATCACAATAGTGGTGCAACATTACCAACTACTAATGTTGAGGAAAATTTAATGTCTTATTTTCATAAATAATTGCATTGTAATATCTTTAAAAAAAAACAAAAATTGTGTATTTTTCTTTGTAGATGATTTATAAAATGAATATTTATATAGAGTTTCAATTTTTTTTTTTTGTTTATACTTTTGCCCCCCCTAACTTCAAGTCCTGGCTCCGTCCCTATCTGCCACCACGATCTGAATCCTCAGGAATCACAACCGCCACCATCAAAGATAGAGGGACAAAAAAAAATGGAGAGATGTCTAAGAGAGGGAGGAGAGTGATGAGAGGTGTCTGAGAAGAGAGAATTGTGCAAAGAGAAAAGAGGAAAAAACAAAAAAGAAAAGGGAGAAGGGTGAAGGACAGCAAACGTATGAGAGAGCAAAGGAGAAAAGAGAATAAAATAATATTAAATATTATAGCATATTTAGCCGTACCATTCTAAAGATAGAACATTACTATAGCATGTTTCAAATTTTTTTGATATATAGAACATCTGATGAAGGTAGTTTTTTGATGCTTGGTGATCTAAATGCTAAAAATTTAGCATATAGCACATCTGATAAGAATGCTCTTATATATTGTTTCTTCTCTTCAATTTTTCCCTTTTTCTGTTATGCTTTGTTTCCTCTACAAGAAGAAACCCAGCGATGCTTGAAGAGAAAGTACAGAGGCCTACCTTCACTAGCCTGCCACCACCGGTCAACCAGAGAAACCACTACCAGTAAAACTGATTTCTTCCGTTTTTCCCTTTTAGTTGTAGTGCTTTGGATTTTATTTCTTAATATTCTTCTCCTTCTAAGCAAAAATTTGTTTGTGTAATTTGGGTTGCTCAATTTCTTTTTCCTTCCCCCATCGATGTCCACACAGTCACGCTATCAAATTAGTGGAAGGAAATAAAAACCCAATATTGCAACATTTGCTGTGTTTTTATTTCCTTCCACTAATTTGATAGAGATATAATTTTACCATTGTATGTTTTGATTTAGACAATTTTCCAGATTACACCATGTTTGCTTTGGTAATATAAAAACTTTCCCTTGCTTTTAAGAGGTGCCGAAACAAACAAATGTTAGACATGTTGCGCTGCAAGAACTGTTCAATGTGCCAATAAGTTGTGTATTTCTATTTTAATTCTTTTGATGTATAATAACAATTGATAATATCTTAGACATTGAATTTTTTTGCATACCATGCGTTTGACAAAATGTCTTACTTACTCTTGCATTAGTTTATATCCACTCCATGGTTTGTGCCTCTTGGTTTTAGTTGCCATTGGTCATATCATTTTTTTCCTAATGTGAATTTAGGCATTCTATGTCATCAACATAAGTGGCAATTTAGTACACTATGCACTAGAACTTTCCATCATCAAAACCCAAGTTCCACAGTTGGATTTCGAATTTCCCTATACTAGAACAATTTGAAACAACAACTCCAAGTGTTTATTAGTTTTCGATGGTTTGTTTTTCACTTAAAGCTATTTTTATACTTTTATTTCTTTCATTTCAATTATACAAACTGCATATATATATTTCTTAATAATGCATAAGTTTTAATTATACCTGTTTGAACTTTTCATTATAATATCTCTTTCATGTCATAGTAACAGTACTATGTAGTTGTTGTGGGGTAGAAATCAAAACAAATCTACCTAAAAGGTCTCTTGTTTGCTAGATTTCCAATTCCAAAAGAAAACGCCATTGCTCTTACTTCCCATGTGCCACACCACCTGAGGCAATTTACAATATTCTGCTCATCAATTTGTCTCTTTATATATGCCTTTTAAATGAAGCAAGTTCAACAATTGTTAGTTTTTTCTGTAAATATAAGTTCTATTTCAAGTTTGAAAAAAAAAAAAATTGGTAGGACATTGAGAAATATAAGTTCTTTATGAATGTTCAATCAAATTTCTCATCATTATATAATTCTTTTCAGGAGGCAAGATTTAGGAGCAAAATTTGTATTATCTGTTTAAAATCCAACAAGAATTGGTTTTTGAGATTAATTTATGATTAGTTTTAGTGTTATTTTACAAAAGAAACACAATTGACTGTAATCTGCATATCCAATTAATGAAATATATTTAAAAAAAAAAAAAAATTGTAGTTACATTCAAAACTATAGATGTTGAACAATTATTAAATTCTGATGTAAGGGGGTGTATTCTATTGCATTTAGAGCCAGTGATTCAGTATTATTCTGTTTTAGTTCTACTTGAATTATTTCAACAATTACCTCCAAAAAAAAAAATCTTACATTGTAGACTTGGAGTTGATAATGGAAGGAAACTCATTTCTAACTCTCTCTCTCTCTCTCTCTCTCTCTCTCTCTCTCTCTCTCTCTTTCTCTCTCTCTCTCTCTCTCTCCCCTTAATATTCAGCATCTAGACTCAGTATTTAGTTTGGCCTTTCTTTCCTCCTCCTTCTTCTTCTTCTTCGTTACTCCTTTGTCCCTTTTATTTATGAATCTCTAAGTCTACGATAATATTTAGATTAGATTACATTTTACTTAAGGAGAATGAGGAGGGGGAAGCTTCTGCTGCAATTTTTTGCAACATTTGGCCAGGATCCTCTTTGCCTAGTAAAGTTGATCTTATCAAAATTTATGGTAAGTTTGGCGAGCTAAATAAAGGGAAAACAGAGATGTTCAATGACAGTTTATGTGCTCAAATTGGCGTTAGAAGTCTTGGTGATGCCTTAGAAGCCTTCAAGGAGTCACCATGAAAGAAAACTTTTACAAATACCAGTTTCTATAAAAAAGAATGAATCCCCCATGTCACTTTCCGCCTTCTTTATCTCGCACCTAAGCATGTGAATCTATTTCCAACTACTAAAGCTTAGAATGACCTGTTTTCGATGCTATCTTTTAAATCTCGCACATTTGTTTCTGCCTCCTAAAGTTCTGTACCTCTATAATGCACCTGAGCATGTGAATCAGTTTCCAACTATTAAAGATTGCAATGCCAGTACCTCTTTTCTCTAAGAAACTAAACATTTTGGTACTACGTATACACATAGACAGACATACATTGATCCATGTCTAGGTTTAGAAATATATATTATGTTACTTTCTTTTTTGCGTGCTTGGTGATGCAGAGGATGTAGGAGTTAATTCTCTTGCTGTTGTTTTTGTGAGTAGGTATTAACTTGATTTATGTGGTCATTTACTGCACTATTATTGATCTACGTTATTCTCTTTACAAATTATTTTAAATAAAAAAAAACTAAAAAAATACTTATTTTGCAGGTTCTACTTTCATTTTTTGATAAAGAGCTGCATACTTAACTACATCGACTCAAGGTTTGTTAACAATTTCAGTAAAATTATTTTTAAAAAAAGTTCCTAGTGCATAAAAGTTATATATAAATAGTCAATATAAAACCATTAATCAGATCATTTACTCTTTACTACTAATACATGTATTGGACTATTTGTCTGATGTAGATCATTTTGTTTATGGAATCTATATTCGTTCGTTATTCTGTTTACTTGCTAAATAAAAGATAAAAGAGATGTGTTTCAAGTTTTTGGGAAGTGATGTGTTTTCACTTCTCACCAAAAGTGCGAGTCTTTGGTCAGTATTCAAACTGTGGGATTTTTTTTTTTTTTTCTCTAAATATTCAGTTTTTACATAAAAAAATATTACTAAAAAATGTTTGTCCAAAGATATTTAATTATGTAGCCTCTTTTGAAACTCAATCCTACTAAAATCTAATTCTGAATAGAAATCGAGTTTAGTGAACTCAAATCTATATATATATATATATATATATAAGCGCAAATCTCATGCGAGAGAGTATGAGATTCTGCCATGTGGCACTCTTTTTGAAAAGATAATTGAAATAATCTTTAAAGCTACAAGATAAGAACAAAAAAAATATAGAAACTTTTGGTTTCTTTGGTTCAATGCTTCAAGACTTTCTATTAAAGAATAAGGATCTTTTGTAAGACTCTTTGATTTCTTTTGTTCAATGTTTCAAGCTAAAAACCTCTTGAAATTCTACTTCTTTATATATACATGCCCACAACCCTTCATGCCATCTCATCTCAAATACATCCCAACCAAGAATGATGTTATATATTGTCCACTTTTCAATGACATCTACCTAGCTCCAACTTCGTCGTCTCATCTAATCTTAACCCATATGAGTTGGCTATAACCAAGGAAGAGGGCTAACTTTTTTAATTGACAACTTCTTATTGTTTTGATGTTGAAGTAAGATGTTATAGGTTTTATAAGGATGTGATTGGCTTTGGGTCTTTTGGTGTTTGGTGTGTGAAGAGGGTAAATACCTCTGGAGCAGTGGGCTGATGATGGACAGATCCAGAGTGCATGGATACAAGATGGATGGGTCTAGAGGGCCACGTGGCATCCACCTGGTTTAAGTAGTCTCTAAGGAATCCTAAATGAAAACAACTTGCGTCTCACTGCTAACCCTAGCTCATAAAGTCCTAATATGAATGAAATTCTAACATGAGAAGGATTTTGGAATATATGCTCATTAATAATGATCTTCCCTATAAGGAAACGGCTTCTGACGCAAGAAACGGAAGTCGGTTCTGTACTACTATAAAAACCCCAAAGCCCTCAAAAAATAAGGTACGCATAATTCATCCCAACTCTGGCACACTAGAATTGTAGAAAGGTTTTCTGACTTGACCTTCAGAGGGTCTTTGGCTAGTACCACTTCGGTACTCTCCTAAGATTTTCTTTGTTGTTGTTTTACAGGCATCGTTTCGAGCACGTGAGTATCATGTAGCTTACTGACAATTTCCGGCATCATTAGTTGGCACCGTCTGTGGGAACCTTGCAATTAGGAGATAAGTTATATTCACCGCTTCCCGAACTAAGAGTTGCATGGTACTCACTCGTTCGATGGCAACAACTACCAACGATTAAAGTGACAAACCGCAACCTACTGCCCTAGAGAGACAAGTCTAAACCCTAACAGCAGCAGTGGAACGTCTCACCAAGCAAAATCAAGACCTGGAGGAACAGCTGCACCAGAAGAATGTAGCAATGGATACCCAAGAGGAAGACCAAGAAGGCACCAGCGTGGAGAGAAGGAACCAAAAAGGACCGGAAGGTAACAACGCCCCGAGCAGGCCATAGCAACAGGATATGAGT
Source organism: Quercus tomentella (assembly GCA_028535165.1). Taxonomy (NCBI): domain Eukaryota; kingdom Viridiplantae; phylum Streptophyta; class Magnoliopsida; order Fagales; family Fagaceae; genus Quercus; species Quercus tomentella. Next base: position 22,325,702 of record JAPQVY010000111.1, on the reverse strand, counting down.
CGCCCATCCATCACAAATACGATTCCACCTCATATAGTGGCCGAGATGCAGATGATGAAGGAACGAATGGACTTTATGATGAATGCCCTTAGAGGATGGGTGTCTAGTGACCTCAATGACTTGGTCCATCAAACTGATTCACCATTCACAGCGTCCGTCACTTCGTTCCCCCTTCCTTAGAAGTTTTACATGCCGCAGGTGGAAAATTACGATGGATCCAAAGACCCCCTAGATCACTTGGAGTCTTTCACCCTCATGCACCTCCAAGGGGAGACAGACAAGATAATGTGCAGAGCCTTCCCAACCACACTAAAGGGATCCGCAAGGATCTGGTTCAGTAGGCTAACGCCCAACTCCATTGGTACCTTCAAGGAGTTAAGTGCCCAATTCGCCTCACACTTTATCGGGGGGCACAAGTATAAGAAGTCCACCACATGCCTGATCAACATTAAGCAGCGGGAGGATGAGACGCTGAGGTCCTACATCAAGCGCTTTAACAAGGAAGCTCTTTCGATTAATGAAGCAGACGACAAGATACTTGTGGCCGCCTTCACAAATAGACTATGAAAGGGTAAGTTCCTATTTTCCCTATACAAGAACGACCCAAAAACTATGTCAGATATGTTGTACAGGGCAACCAAGTACATGAATATAGAGAACGCGTTGCTGGCCCTAGAAGATAAACCTAGGAAGAGGGAAAGACAAGAAGACGTACGGTAGGATAGGGGGCGGAAGATGGCTAGGACCGGAGAACGGCGGGAGGACAGGTGTTCCAAGCCCCCCGCGGGGAAATTCAAGAGTTTCACCTCGCTGACTGCACCGATCGACCAAATCTTGATGCAAATCAAAGACGAAGGAGCTCTAACATTTCCCGAAAAGCTGAAGGGAGATCCCAATAAGAGGTCTAGCTGCTGCTTCCACCATGACCATGGTCATGACACCGTCGACTGCTACGATTTAAAGCAACAAATTGAAGCTCTTATCAGGCAAGGAAAACTGCAAAGGTTCATCAGCAAGAAGAGAGCGGATCTACCTCAGGAGCAAACGCCCCGTCAGGAGAACGAGCGTCCTAGGCCGCCTATAGGAGATATAAGAATGATTGTAGGGGGCACAACGATTACCGAGTCATCCAAAAAATCTCGTAAGACTTACCTCAGAATGGTTCAGAAGGTCCAACTGACAGGTTCAGTACCAAAGATGGCACGGATCGACAACCCCATTATCAAGTTCTCCGAAGATGATGCTCGACGTCTTCACCACCTGCATAACGATGCCCTCGTCGTTAGCATGCAGGTAGAGGACTACAATACACACCGGGTCCTAGTTGACAATGGTAGCTCGGCTGACATCCTATACTATCCGGTGTTTCAGCAGATGAGGATTGACAGAAAGCGATTGGTTCTGACGAACGCTCCACTCGTTGGTTTTGGAGGAACAAGGGTGTTCCCCCTAGGCGCAATCACATTGTCTGTAATGGTTGGCGACTACCCCCAGCAGATCACTAAGGATGTAACATTCCTAGTGGTCGACTGCTCGTCCACTTACAATGCCATTCTCGGACAACCCACCCTCAATTCGTGGAAGGTTATAACCTCAACCTACCACTTAATGATCAAGTTCCCTACAGATTATGGAGTAGGGGAATTGCACGAAAATCAAATGGCCGCACACGAATGCTACATAGCTATGATGGAGATGGATGACCACCTTCAGATAATGAACATAGAAAAACACCGGACAGTGACAGAGCCCATTGAAAAGCTCGAAGGGATACCTCTTGACGACTCTGAGCCCAATCGAACTACCAGGATTGGTACCCTCGCTAGCCCAACGGTCCGCCAAGCGCTAACAACTTTTCTCAAGGATAACAAGGATGTGTTTGCCTGGAGCCATAAGGACATGTTGGGAATAGACCTTTCGGTCATGGTGCACAGACTGAACGTATCGCCCTCCTTCCCACCCATCCGTCAGAAGAAGCGGGTATTTGCCCCAGAATGAGACCAAGCCATAGCAAAAGAAGTTCACAAATTACAAAAGGCAAACTTCATTAGGGAGGTTTACTACCCCGACTGGCTGGCGAACGTGGTTATGGACAAGAAAGCCAGTGGGAAGTAGAGGATGTATGTAGATTTTACTGACCTGAACAAGGCATACCCAAAGATAGCTACCCCCTCTCGTAAGTCGATGTCCTGGTTGACTCTATGGCTCAACACCAGTTATTAAGTTTCATGGATACTTTTTCAAACTACAACCAGATCAGAATGGACGAAGTAGATCAGGAGAAGACTTCGTTCGTCACTAGCCAAGGCCTTTTTTGCTATAAAGTAATGCCATTCGGCTTCAAAAATGCAGGCGCGACGTATCAAAGGCTCATGAACAAGATGTTTGCACAACAGATTCGGAGAAATGTCCAGGTCTATGTGGATGACATGCTAGTGAAAAGCCAAATGGAGGAAGATCACTTGGAGGATCTAAAAGAAACATTCGACACCCTTCGCTCCTACAACATGAAGCTTAATCCGGGAATTTGTGCACTTGGGGTGACGGCAGGAAAATTCCTAAGATTCATGGTGTCTCAGAGGGGAATCGAGGCCAACCTCGACAAGATCAGGGCCATAATAGAGATGGCTCCCCCGAGGAATGTAAAAGAAGTACAAAGCCTCAACGACAAAGTAGCAGTGCTGAACAGGTTCATATCAAGGGCAATAGATAAGTGTTTACCTTTCTTCCGCATGCTAAAGAAGTCTTTTGAATGGACAACCGCACGTCAGTAGGCATTCAAGGATCTGAAGACCTACCTCTCGTCCCCTCCATTGCTAAGTCCTTCCCAGCCTGGGAAGAGTTATTCCTCTACTTAGCAGCATCCCCGGTGGCCGTCAGTGCGACCTTAGTAAAAGAAGAAGACAGGATACAGAAGCCTGTATACTACACGAGTCGAGCACTCTGAGGCGTAGAGGAAAGATACCCCCAATAGAGAAGCTCTCCTTTGCTTTAGTTACAGCAGCCCGTAAGCTTAAGCCATACTTCCAAGCTTAAACGGTGATTGTCCTGACTGACAAGCCCCTGCAACAAAAAATGAGTAATCCCGAAACTGCCAAATGAATGGCATTATGGACAATAGAATTGAGTGAATTCGACAAAAAATACCACCTGTGCACAGCCATTTAGGGACAAGTGGTCGTCGATTTCATTGCGAAATTCACTAATGTAAGAGGCCAGAGGGTAGAAGAGGTTCCGTAATGGAGCATCCACATAGACGAATCCTCCAATAAGCAAGCAGGCGGAGCTGATGTGATACTTTATAGCTCGGAAGGAGATAAGATTGAATGCATGGTCCATCTAAATTTCCTTACTACCAATAACAAAGCAGAGTACGAAGCCTTAATAGCAGTGCTGGATCTTGCCAGGGCCACAAGAGCTAAAAATCTGGTCGTACACTGCGATTCCCTAGTAGTAACTAGTCAGGTTAACAAAGACTACAAATGTAAGAATGAACAGATGAAGAAGTACCTTGAGCACTTGAAGGATCGGGTTAACAACCTCCAAGTAGAGTTTGTTCAAATTTCGAGGGAGGAGAACGAGCACGCCAACTGACTTGCTAAGGCTGCTTCAGCAGAGCACATGGTCATCCCTGGTTAGGTATTATCCTTCGTCCAAATGTCATTATTAATAAACAATACAAGTGTGCAGGAGATAGGCTCCGAAAACAATTGGACAACACCAATAGCATCCTACCTAAAGGACGGCGTGCTACCAGGAGACAAGGAGGCTGTAAGGAAGTTGATGGTTTAAGCAGCACGCTTCATTCTGATTAAAGACGTTCTCTATAAGAGGGGCTTCTCCCGACCATACCTAAGGTGCCTCAGCCTCGAAAAGGCAGATTATGTCATGAGAGAAGTTCATGAAGGAGTTTGCGGAAACCACTCTGGATCACGGTCATTGGTACATAAACTAATCCGGGCTGGGTATTACTGGCTAACCATGCAAAGGGATGACCATGCATATGTCAAAGCATGCAACAAGTGTCAGAGATTCGGCAACCTCATAAGGCAACCAATCGAGGAGCTCACTCTAATGACAGCCCCATAGCCGTTCACTCAGTGGGGGTTGGATATCATAGGCCCGTTCCCAATAGCGGTCAGGCAGTTGAAGTTCCTAGTTGTAGGTATAGACTACTTCACCAAGTGGGTAGAAGCAGAAGCCTTGGCCACAATCACGGAGAAAAATGTGCGAAGTTTTGTATGAAAAAACATCATTTGCAAATACGGCATACCAAGGGTATTGGTCTTGGACAATAGGAAGTAGTTCGACAACGATGCATTTAGAGACTTTTGCTCACAACTAAGAATCAAGAACCACTACTCCTCGCTCGCCGGCCCACCCGCAGGCCAACGGACAAGTTGAGGTCACGAATCAATCCTTGCTCAAAATTATCAAGACTCAGCTTCAAGGGGCAAAGGGTATATGGCTGGACGAACTACCAAGTATTTTGTGGGCATACAGGACAACGACAAGGACACCTACTGGAGAAACCGCATTTTAACTAGCATACAGAAGTGAAGCAGTCATCCTAGCTGAAGTGCGACTTACAAGCTATAGGGTAGACAACCATAATGAAGGCAAGAACGATGAAGCTATGTGCCTACAACTTGATTTAGTGGATGAAGTAAGAGCAACAGCTGAACAGAGATTAGCCTGAAATCAAAATCTCATGGCCAAGCACTACAATTCCAAGGTTAGACTCAGGAACTTCCAGGTCGGAGACCTCGTCCTAAGGAAGGTGATGGGCTCTACAAAAGACACCAGCCAGGGAAAGCTAGGACCTAACTGGGAAGGACCATACAGAGTTGCATCATGGCACAAGAAGGGAACCTACCACTTGGAGACACTAGACAAACAGAAGTTGCATCACCCGTGGAATACAGAACACCTAAAAAAGTACTATCAGTAGACTATTAGTAGTAGACGAGCAACGACACTCCTCATTTCCAGTTTATGTCTTTCTAGTTTATTTTTGCCCCAATACTTTTTAAGCCCAAAGGGCAGGTCTTTTTTTTTTTAAAGAACAATTTTTCTACATGCGTTTATCATAATAAGAGGAGTTTATTCAGATATGACTAGTGTATTTATCTATTTCTACATGTTTATTCTATGAGCTTATAAAGTCCATAAGTGGAGGGGTTTAGAATCCACAAGTAAACGGATTCAAGATTAAGTCCATAAGTGGACGAGTTCATCTCATAAGGATGAAAGTTAATATCATTACCACAATCAAGTGGACAAATTCATTATAAAGTCCACAAGTGGATGGGTTTAGAATCCACAAGTAACCGATTTCAAGATTATAAGTTCATCCAATAAGGATGCTTTGAAATTGTCAAGTCCACAGGTGGACGAATCCATCCTACAAGGACACTTTGAATGAAAAGTCCACAAGTATACACTAGTGGACGGGTTCATCACATAATAAAGAATATTGTAAGTCCACAAGTGGACAAATACATAATAAAATCAATGAAATGAACGGAGAATTATTGTCTAATATGTGGACAAATATAGGTCCATAAATGGACGGGTTAATCCCAGAGAATGAACAAAAAATTATAGTCCATAACATAGACGGTCTCATTAAAAGACGTGTTGGATTATAAGTCCATAAGTGGACGGTCTCATCAAGTTAACCAAAAGATTATTTAGTCCATAGAATGGACGGGTTCAACAAGCATATTGAACTGAAATCACAAGCCCATGATGAGGACAGTTTCAACAAAAAGGAACAAAAAGATTTCAAGTCCACATAGTGGACGGGTTCAACCATTATGACAACCATTATGAAGTCCATAAGGAGGACTGTCTCCAATACACGTTGAATTAAAATTACAAGTCCGTTGAAGAACGGACTCATAATCCATAAAAGTGAACGGATGTAACCAATAAGTAAAAAAATCTACAAAGATAAGAGTAGACGGATACAATAAACATAAATTGTTTATATTAAATAACCATAGGAGAGAAGTCTGAACACAAAAAGCAATGGATGAATTAAATATAAATTGTTCTCCTAAGAATTTACATTTTTCACTGAAGAAGAGAAAAAAAAAAAAAAAAAAAAACCTACTGTTGAACTACGGGAGTGTTTTTGTCTGCAATTAATTATGCTTCATCAGGGTGGCCGGTGCCATCTATGACGGGGGCAATATCTCCGTCCCCACGAGGGTCATCACTAGGGGCATCATTAGTAAATAACTCGTCCGTGCTCTCCGAGTGGACGGGCTGAACAGAAGTCTGGAATTAGGCATCAATAGTCACATGAGACAGGTCTAGGTCTGGATAAGAAGTTTTGACTTGACGAAGGCAGTCATCGAAGCCTTCAGCAAATGATCCTCCAAGCTCTACCAGAAGGGCGTCGAAGTCACGGTACTCTCGTATCGCCTCGTCCTACGCTTGACAGAGCCTGTCCTTGGCATCATTAATTTCTTTTTCCTTGTCCTCAAGGACCTACCTCAATAGCTCCATCTGCTTTTCCAGCTCCCCCCAAGCCTCCTCTGACAGAGCAAGCTTCTTTTCCTGGACCGTCTTCTAGACCTTCAACTGGTTCAACTCATCCTCTGTCGAGCTAACCTTCGCCCGTAGACGGTCTAGTGACGTCTCATATTTCAAGCAATGGCCCATCAGCCCTTCATCATTAACATTGCCTGAAAACAGAAGGGTTGGTAATAAGACAAGTTGAAGGAAGAAAAAAAATTAGAAAGTGGACGGACGTACTTACCTGGGCAATGCAAAAGTGACCCATCTCCCCCATGGCCTCCATTGCGTGGTTGCTCAAGTCCTCATAATCATCAGCCGTGATGATGGACGAGAGCTGCTCCAGCGCATACTTAGAGTCCTCACAGAAGAGAACGGGTGCTTTCTCAGTGACGGGGACCGAGCCCGTCATAAGTCCCTTGCCTACTCCTAGGCCAAGCTTCTTTTTTACTTCAGCCTTTAACCCCACGATGGGTTCAAGGACAGTTTTGGGTTTCTTTGGAGGATAGTCAGTCTTCTCCTACATCTTCCTCTTACTGGACGGGATAGACCAACCCGTCCCCTTTGAGGGCTAACCCTTCGTTTGTTTTTTCAAAGCAGCTTGCTGCTTGATGTAAGCCCTCCTCTTGGTAGCGTCCATCTCTGTACAAAGGTGGATGGATGTTAGAGGTTTGATAACATAGAAATAATGAAAGACTATAAGGTAACGGACTTACGTTGGCAAACTTGAGCGTCGTAGCGACGGGCAACTGGAGTTGGCTCAGGTCCATCACAATACCAATGGAGTGTGTCTAGGGTGACCAAATTTTCCCACGTCCTCTCCTCTAGCTTGGATTTGCTAAAAACTCTACTGCTCAAGAGAGACTTGTGGACGGTCCTGAACTGTAAAAGAAGACGGTTAGTGACATGTTAAATAAAAATTGAACTGAATATAGATGGATACATACCAGGTGGTGGCACTATGCCCCATGTTGCATCGGCGGGCATGTGTTCAGTGTCACCAGGACGACACATCCATTCGTCACCTTCCATGAAGAAATACCGACTCTTCCAGTTCTTGTTGGAGTCAGGGGTCTCACACACGAGCCTCAACAAAGGGCTCCTAGGTACGAAGGTATACATGCCCTTTGACTGGGCAATCTCATCAAGATGGTAACAATGGAAGAATTCCTCCACCGTCAATCTCCTGGCACCATTGGACATTGCCCTGTACAAGACCTCCTCACCTAGGAGGACCCTCCAAGCGTTTAGGGAAATTTGGGTGATGACCAAGCCTAGGTATTGGAGGAGTTAACGGTGGAGTGAACTTAGAGGGAATATGAGCCCTGCCTTCAACATCTGCTCATAAACTCCGACACCTTCGACGCCTCTATAATAGCATTTCTCTGAATTGTAGGGTAGACGAAGAGGTCTGTTGTCGAGTATTTGGTACATAAAACTATGTGTTTTGAAGTGAGATTCCTTGATTGTGGACCTAAAATCATTAACCGTCCATAAGGGTAGCATGATGAACTCCCTGAGTCCATCAGAACCTATGACGGATTGGATTGGGGGCTCAGCATCGTCTATACCGTCACTAGAAACACCTTCTAGCCTATCCATCTTTAAACCCTCATCTCTTGAGGAAGGAGAAGTGGCAGACGGACTCCTTTCTTCACTTGAAATGTCAGGGTCTTTTTGACCTGACGGGAACACTTCATCGTAGCCCGCCCGTTGCGGACAAACAATTGATTACTTGACGCACTAGACATTGTCACTTACATGTGACGGTAAACCCTAAGGCACTGACGGATCTAAAATAGATGACGAAAGTATGAAGTCTAAAAGATAAGAAATTTGAACGGAAGGAGAAAGGTACTTACCAGTTGAAGATTAGCAGTAAAAAGGTGTAGATAACGGATGCACTAGGTGAACAATATGTTTGTCTGGCAAGGGTGACATAGCGCTCTAATCATAAAATTTCTAAGGAAAGTGGAAACTGAGTGAGGAGGAGGCAGGTTTATATAGAGGGAATGGCACGGAAGACGAAGGGACGCTTCGTTCCAAGGGATTGACCACTAAGTGGATGCCATGTACCCCTACGACATTAATGACCCTAAGCTAGCCTGTCAGACTAGGTATGTTTCTCAGGAGACATATTGAACCTCACTCCACGGGTCCGTCCGCTCAGAGATCATGGACCCATAGAGTGAGGGGGCAACTAAAGAGGGTAAAAATATGGATGATGAATCCATTTTAATAAGCTTGATACCTCTAGAGCAATAGGCTGATGATGGACGGATCCAAAGTGCATGGACACGAGATGGACGGGTCTAGAGGGCCACATGGCATCCACCTAGTTTAAGTAGTCTCCAAGGAATTCTTAATGGAAACAACCTGCGTCTCACGGCTAACCCTTGCTCATAGAGTCCCAATATGAATAGAATTCCAACATAAGGAGGCTTCCACAATATAAGCTCATTAATAATGATCTTCCCTATAAGGAAATGCCTTCTGACGCAAGAAACGGAAGTTTGTTCTACACTACTATAAAATCCCCAAAGCCCTCAAAAAATAAGGTACGCATAATTCACCCCAGCTCTAGCACTCTAGAGTTGTAGAAAGGTTTTCTGACTTGACCTTCAGAGGGTCTTTGGCCGGTACCACACCGGTACTCTCCTAGGGTTTTCTTTGTTGTTTTACAGGCATCGTTTCGAGCACGTGAGTATCATGTAGCTTACTGACGAATTCCGACATCATTAGTGTGGGAAAGTCATAATTGTATTTTGATTTAGAACTAAATAGAAATAGAAAGAAAGATTCTAATTTATTATTGATGAGATTAGTTTTTTTTTTTTTTTAATTATATTTTAGAACTCATAATTTTTATGTTTCTTAATCTGTAATTTTTTACTACTATTTAGTGCAATATCGATATGAGCTATGACGATAAAAGTGAAAGTCAATAATGATTTTATCGATTTTTTTTTCATGTTGTTTTTTTTATTTTTTTATTTTATTTTATGTGGAAGCCTAGCTAAAGGCAATTAAATCTTTATAAATGGAAATGTTTTTAATCATTTTTTCTTTATTTTATCACATTCTCAATATGCTAGTACTAACAAATGATTTTCTTTCATTGAGATAATAAAATGTGTGTTTGAGATTTGTGGATTGGTATTTGGTTGTGAAAATGGAGAAGTTGAGGAAGTGTTTTGAGAAGTTGCTTGAATTTTTGTAATTTTAGGATATGAAAGTATTTTATGTTTTGAAATTAAATTTGTAAATTTCAAATTTCAAAATCATTCAATCAATTTGAAAAATAAAGTCTACATATAATGTAATATGTTAGTCTCCTAAAAATGTCCAAAAATCTTGACTATTCTAACCTCAGAAATTTAGATTAGTAGAGCAATTTCACTCAATATTCGGAAATTGATTATATGACAATTGTTTTATATATATATATATATATGTGTGTGTGTGTGTGTGTGTGTGTGTGTGTGATTTAATAAAATTGAGTTTCAAAACATTCAACAATATTGTAGAAAAATATAAATATTATATAACAAAATGAGTATTATAAATAGGTCTTAAAAAACATAAAAATCAATATATATATATATATATATATATATATATATATATATATATATATATATATATAAGTAGAGACCTCACATGGAAAAGCATAAGGTTCTACTAAGTGGCACATTCTATACAAAGAAAATTAAAATATTTTCAAGTGCCACATCAGAGATAAGAAGAAATTAAATATTCACTTTTTGTTTCATTTGGTTCAATATTTCAAGACTTTTCTAATTAAAAAATAAATATTTTGTGTATCTTTTAATTCAATGTTTCAAGACTTTTTATCACTCACACATACACCCAAAATCTTTACATTTTGATTCACCGTTTTCACCTCTTGCACTTCTACCACTTTATATATACTCTACTAATAGTTCTTCATGCTATCCCATGTCAAATACACACAAATAAAAAACGACATCATTTACTTTCAATCTTTTGACGACACTTACCTATCTCTAACATTGTTGTTTCATCTAATCTTAATCCGTATGAGTTGGCTACAACCAAGAAATGAGGGCTTGCATTTTATATTGAGTGGCAACAACAATTGCAATTTTGATGTTAAGGTTGAACACTATGGATTTGTGGGTTTTGTAAATGATGTGATTGACTGTGGGTATTTGGGATATGTATTTTGTTTTAGATAAGAAGAAAGAGAAAAGAACATTTTATATTAACTTTTATTCTATAATATTTCTCCAAAGATTTTTTTTTTTTCCTCATTATTTCAATTGAATAATTATAATGGATATGTGTTTATAATTTATAATTGTTGCTTTTTATGATAAACTTATTACTAATAAAGTTCTATAACAATTATATTATAATACATATACAACATTCTCTAAATCTATCTTATATAAAATATTACATCATTATCTGTACATCACACAGATAACTTACTAGTTATTTTCAAATAAATTTACAAAGTAATGGCGAGAAATTATCCAGTTTTAAGGAAATGGGCACTCATGTAGATGTGGCATTTTAAAATAAAATATCACATGTGAAACTCAAATTTATCAAACACTTCAAAATGGGAGAGGCGAGGCGAAGGTGTATTATTTTTTATGGTCCACATGGGAAATTTTTATTTAAAATGTCACGTTAGACGGTCCACATCAGTGCCAATTTGCCTGAACCTTGTGAACCGAATTTCAAAAGAGGAATAATGTTCGGATAGAGACTTTTCAACAATATTTTTTTCTCTTGCAAAAACTACATATTTGAAAAAAAAAAATCAAAGCTATGCGTTTTTAAATGTTTAATCCACTAACTCGAAAAATAGCGTAAAATTCAAATCATTTCCCTCTCCTTGTGTCATTCCTTCCCATTTTCTCTCTCTCTACACCACTGGATCAAGAGGATGTTGTTCTCACCAAAACCGTGTGTTTTGGTTTTTCTGACCGTTCATATATATATACATATATAGGTAGTAGATAAGTGTCAAAATCTTCAATTTAATTTGGGTCCGGAACCGACAAGTTAAGCCTCCAAACTAGACCAGCAGACGATTCTCATAATGACGAACTTTCCTTCAAATCATTTCCCTCTCCTTGTCCTCCCTTCCCTTTCTCTCTCTCTACGCCACTGGATCAGGAGAATATTTTTCTCACCAAAACCGTGAGTTTTGGTTTTTTCTGACTGTTTATATGGGTAGTAGATAAGTGTCAAAATCTTCAATTCAATTTGGGTCTTGAAATTAGACTAGCAGACCATCATCATAATAACGAACTTTCCTTCAACATCAGAGTGAACAATAAGTCTAAATTTATTTGGATTTTAACAAGTGCAATTTTAGTGGTCAAGCTCTGAGATTCCATGTTTCTGATACCTTCTAATTCTTGTATGTCATCACCTCCCTCTAAGTCCACAATTACTTGGCCATTATTCATTGCCATAAACATATACTGTTGAAGTCTCGTGTGATAGCCCTCTGATACTCCAAACTCCAAAGAGCCTTCTATGTCTTCCTTCACACTCATGATGCTAATCAAAAGGCGATCCATTCTCTTGCTCTTGGCTTTTCTGTTAGTGCAGCCATGCATACTTCACTTGTCCCACTCTTCCAACAACTTTACAGATCAATCAGCTCTCATTGCCTTCAAATCCGAAATCAGTTTTCTTCCAAATGATACAGTCTTCTCTGCTGGTAACTGGTCCACAACAACAAACTTCTGTGACTGGTTTGGGGTCTCTTGCAGCCGACGCAGACAAAGAGTCACAGCCTTGAACCTTTCCTATGTGGGTCTACAAGGCACCATTTCCCCTCATATTGGCAACCTCTCCTTCCTAGTCTCACTTGATCTTGGAAACAACAGCTTCTCTGGTTTTCTGCCACATGAGATTGGTAATCTACACCGCTTGAGGGAACTTTGGCTGCCAAACAACCTATTGGAAGGTAGTATTCCTCCAACTCTACATAATTGCCAGAAGCTTGAACTTTTATATCTTTATGGAAACAACTTAAATGGTAGCATACCTAAAGATTTAGGCATGTTACCAAGGCTTCGCAATATAGATCTTAGTTTAAACTATCTTATGGGTACAATTCCATCGTCTCTCAGCAATTCGTCATCATCAGAGTCCTTGGATTTGAGCTTCAATAGCCTCACTGGTGCATTCCCTCTTGTCATCTTTAACTTGTCTTCTCTGGAGGTTATTGCTATTACAGGAAATAACTTCTCAGGAACCCTTCCAATGGATCTTTGTAGCCATTGTCCTAATATTCAAGGTATATATATTTCCTTCAATGAATTCAGTGGGAAGCTCCCCTCACAGTTTAACTGCAGAGACATTTTAGAATTATCTCTATCATACAATATGTTTGATGGAAGTATTTCAAAAGGTTTTGGGAGTTTAAAAAAGCTGGAAAGCCTCTATCTTGGAGGTAATAACTTAATTGGAAATATTCCTCCTATCATAAGCAATTTATCGATGTTACAAGTGTTTAGTACTGAAACAAACTACATTAAAGGAAGCATTCCAAGTGATTTATGGCGTCTCCAAAATCTGAATTATTTGGATATTCGAAATAATGATCTCACTGGGACAATACCCCAAAATATTTTCAACATTACCTCTTTACAAGTACTCAACTTCAAGGGTAATTCCTTGTCTGGACATCTTTCATTAGATACTAAGATTTCTTGCCCTAATCTTGAAAGGTTGCTTCTTGATTTCAACAATATTAGCGGTCGTATCCCATCGTATCTTTCAAATTGTTCCAACTTGATCCTATTAGATTTATCTAACAATCTACTCTCCGGGCCTATACCCAGAAGTCTTGGAAACTTAAAATATCTGAAAAAACTCTTTATGGAAAAGAATCAACTAACAGAGGAGCCTGGGCATCAAGAGAATAGTTTCCTTACATCTTTAACCAGTTGCACATCTTTAGAGCAGCTAACTATATACCGCAATCCCCTGAATATTACAATTTCGGAAACCATTGGAAATTTTGCGGTTTCGCTTGAAGTCATTGATGCAAGTGAAAGCCAAATAAAGGGTCGAATTCCAATGGGAATTGGTTCCTTGAAAAATTTGACCATGCTTGATTTGAGCTATAACAATTTGTCTGGAAATTTACCGTCAACATTAGGGGGATTAGTGGAATTGCAAAGATTGTATCTTGGAGACAATAATATTGGTGGAAACATTCCAAAGGAGCTCTGTCAGCTAATCAAGCTGGGAGAATTATTTCTCTCAAATAACAAAATTTCTGGATCCATCCCAAATTGCATTGGAAACCTCAGTCTTTTGCAGAGATTAAACTTGAGTTATAACAAACTGACATCATCAATCCCATTGAATGTGTGGAATCTTGAAAATCTGTTGTTCTTGGATTTATCATCAAATTCCCTCGGCGGATTTTTGTCTCCAAACATGAGAAAACTCGATGTTATTGAGTACGTGAATTTATCTCATAACCAAATTACTGGAAGTGTTCCAAGTATCATTGGTGCTTTTGAAAGCCTGGGTAATCTTGATTTGTCAAAGAACTCATTTCAAGGAAACATTCCAGATTCTTTTGGGCAATTGAAAGGATTGGATCAACTGAACCTCTGTAACAATAATCTATCCGGTGCAATTCCTAAGTCTCTTGAGACACTTCAGTTCCTCAAATATTTGAATTTGTCGTTCAACGAGTTATCAGGAGAGATTCCTTCTGGTGGACCTTTTGCAAACTTCAAGGCTGAATCATTTTTAGGTAATGAAGCACTTTGTGGGAATTCAATTTTTGGAGTTCCACCTTGCACAAGTCCTAGTTCTAAAGAAGCAAGGGTGAAACAACTTTTGCTCAAATATATTGTTCCCAGCATTGCATCAATTATAATCTTTGCAACACTGGTCATTATGCTAAGAAGACATCCACAATATAACATGCAAATTCCAAGTTCACTTTTCACATTACCTAAAGTGGATCAAAGAATGATATCATATCTTGAACTTTGTCGTGGGACAAATAACTTTTGTGAAAGCAACTTGCTTGGAATTGGAGGGTTTGGTGCTGTGTACAAAGGGATACTGTCTAATGGGACTACTGTTGCAGTCAAAGTTCTAATCTGCATTTGGAGAGTACTTTTAAAAGTTTTGATGCTGAATGCAAGGTGTTAAGGGCATTCCGACATAGGAATCTTGTTAAAGTCATTAGTGTATGCTCCAATCCCAAGTTTAAAGCTTTAGTGTTGCAGTACATGTCAAATTATAGCCTTGAAAAGTGGTTATACTCTCACAACTACTGCTTGAATCTTGTTCAAAGAGTAGGCATTATGGTTGATGTTGCATCGGCATTAGATTATCTCCACAATGGTCAATTAGAATGTGTGGTGCATTGTGATTTGAAGCCTAGCAATATTCTTTTGGATGAGGACATGGTTGCACATGTTGGGGACTTTGGCATTGCAAAGATTTTAGCTGAAAACAAGGACGCAACCCAAACGAAAACCATTGGTATAATTGGCTACATCGCACCAGGTATACATGAAGTCACCTCTATTCATTTAATTACTTGGCTAATTTCGTGAATAACTTTAGTAGTGGCTAATTTTAGGAATAACAATGTGCATGGTAGTTCAAATCAGCTCGTAATCTAGTTGCATTAGATTAATAGTTTGATTTATCTAGTCAAATACAATTTAATTCAATAGTATTTCAACACTAGACTCGTAAATGCAACCATGGTATTGATATGGCTTGTTGCATCAGTCTATGTAAAATAGAAAAAAGCTTCACATTTTACCTAATCAATCCCAAAAACCTCATACATCAACCAATGTAAAATTGTGCAAAAATCTATTTTTGCTATAGCAATTGTGTAAATATACAAGGCTATGTAGCTTTGCAAATGCATATTTTTACAATTATTTACTTCACCCCATTAGGAAGAGAGAGATATGATTTGAAATAATAATAATAATAAAATTGGTAAGGAAATAGTATTTTTAATGAAAAGTAGTGTGAAATAGATAATTTAATCTGGTGTGTTTTGAAAAGTGAATATGTAAAATGGAAAAAAAAAAAAAAAAGGTTCTTATTCTAAAATAGATAAATAAAATTGCACGAGTTAATACGAATGCTCTCCCACTTTATAGCTATCAACAATATACAAAAGTAGTAATCTGGTAAATCAGTTTTCCTAAATTGACTATAAAAGTTTAGTTATGGTGATCAACGTCCAAGGCTAATACAAATCATTTCGAAGTCTAACTCAAGTGAATATGTAGTGATACAAAGGAGTGTTCATGTTTGGCTTGGAAGTTGGAAGCTAAAAATAATTACAAAAGTATATAACCAATATTAGGGACATAAATTTCTTCACAAATTGTCAACAAAAACTTTATATAGACCTATCACTAATACCACTTTTATCATTTACAAATCACAATATACCACATTAATGATTGTGAAAAAAAGTACATTACATTATGCGTTAAACCAGACAACTATTCATAACAAAGGTGAACCATAAGAACATAATAGAAAATAGACACATAAAGAATTGGTCATGACACAATTGAACCAAAAATAAATAAATAGAAGAATCTAGTATACATATCAAGTGATGCATGATGAATGGATACAGTAAAAACCTTTTTTTTTTTTTTTTTTTTTAATCCTTGTATGAATGGGGTGTGGCCCATGTGGGTGTGTGTACCCACTGAAAGTTTTTATTGGCAGAGTTTTTACTTTTTTTGGGCAAGCATGTAGATCATTAACTTAAAAGACTTTTTGACATATATGAGTATGGCAGAGTATGGTTTTGAACGGAGAGTATCCACCAAAGGTGACATTTATAGCTATGGGATAATATTGTTGGAGATGATCACGAGAAAGAAACCAACCGATGAAATGTTTGTTGGAGAACTAAGTATGAGGCAATGGATTGCATCAATTCCTGACAAAATGGAAGTCATGGACGATGGTTTGCTTAGTATAGAAGATGGAAGAGATGCAACTGTCATGCAAACTATCCTTTCATCTATCTTGGAATTAGGCTTGAGGTGTTCTGAAGAATTACCAAATGAAAGACTTGACATCAAGGATGTGGTGGCCAAGGTTAACAAAATCAAATTGGCATTACTTGGAAATAGAAATAAGGGTGTTTGATATTTGCGTTATTGCTCAAGTTTCTTATGGGTGCACAAGCAAAGACCTTGTTAAAGCTTGCTTTCCTTTCCTTTCCTTTCCCTTTCTTTTTTTTCAAGGTGTAATTTTGTGACCCTAGTTTAATATGTCCTTTAATTTTATAAGCTTTATAAGTAGTATGTCACTACTCACTTGGGACCAAAATTATCCAAGTTATTAATATTTGAAGTTAATATACCAAGCTTTTAATTTATTGTATAAAGATACTGAGTTTGACAATTAAAATCTTTTATGAACAAATGTAAATAAGATCTTTTGAATAAGAAAATCTACACTCTTAGTACCAATAGGCAAAGAATGACAAACGAAAATTTTCATACTCCATCACCCCCACAGTGCCTGTGATTGTATTTATTTTAAGCAACTATATGAAGGGCATAAATACCAATAGCCTCTAAGCACGTGCTCACACGCGTGCTCAGAGGCTCTTCTATTTTTTGGGTAAAATTTAATAATTTGAATTCATTATAATTTGGGAATACTACATTTTCCAATCACAAAATACCTAGGAGTGTGATGAGTGTTATGCGTTTGTAGATGAAATATTTTTTTAAAACACTCCTAGGTATTTTGTGATTGGAAAATGTAGTAATCCCAAATTATAATGGATTCAAATTATTAAATTTTACCTAAAAGATAGAAAAGCTAAACTTTTTACAATCATATCCCCATACATTTTGAAATGAATAGATCAATATTTAAACAATTTTTTTTTTTAACTATAACCATTTTGATATTTATTTAAATTATTGATAATACAACAAAATCCACCATTTTGAATAGAGTTAGAACTCTATCATCGATGGAGTTATCCTAAGAAGAAGTGTGAGAATCCTACTCCAAAACATTCTTTCATACATCTCTCTATAAATGAATACATAGCCAAACATACTCCATTTGCTATTGAAGTGGTGTCCCATTATCGATACTTTGGGTAGTTACTTGATCCGTTACATAATCAGCCAAACTCAAAGTCACAACCTCAAAAAGAGCAATGATCATTACAAAAAATTTCTGAAACAAACCTAACTGAAAAATAGGAAAAAAGTTGTTCTTAAAAAAATGAGATAAAAAGAAAGCACCAAATATGTACAACTTGAATTTTTATATAGTCAATATTATACAAATAGGTTAAAAAAAAATAAAAAACTTCACAAAAAAAATTATAATAATACATCACATGGGATTTTTTTTTTTTTTTTTTTTTTGAATGATAAATTTACTCTATTGGATATGTGCAAATTTGGAATGATATAAGTGTTGATTTCTATTCCTGAGACTGAGAGTATCAAAACAATGAATTGTGGAAATAAACTGGAAAAGAGACTTGAGAAAGAAATAAAGAAGAAGAGATAAAAAAAGGGGGGTAAGATTAGTTTAAAAAAAAAATTACGAAAACAAAAATACACAAACTAATAAATTAATAATTTTAACATGGTCAAAGGAAACAAACCTTTCTAAAATTGGAGATGATAATTAAGTGAGCAAAAAATTGATGAAATCCTGAAATCTATGAAAAAACCTGAAAAAAGACGTGAAATATATATAAATAGAAATAGTGTGTGCTTATATAATGAGAATATGATAAAGAAGAAGAGATATTTTTTTTATTAAAAAAAAGTGAGATTTGGAAGTGGTGAACATGGGAACTATTTGTACTAAAACTGTTTAGTTTGAATTGTAGGGGTGGGAGATAAGTTAATCTAAAATCAAGGATTTTGAAACTAAAAACTTGAGTCCTAATTTAAAGGTGAGAGAAAAGGGGATAAGGATAATTGTTAATGTTTTTATATATTATTATTTTTTAATAAAAAGAATTTTATTAAAATTTCAATAGCAAAATACGGTGCTTGAGGAAATTGAAATTGATTGGGAGGGTGGTTTTGGTTTTGGACGTGGAGTGAGAGTTTTTTTTTTTTTTTTTGGGGGGGGGGGGGGGGGGGGGGGGGGGTGGGGGGGGGAATAAGGATAAGGAAAAAAAAGTAAGGTTTTAAAAAAAAATAAAAATAACCAATTTAATGTGAAGGAGAGGGAAAAAAAATCTTGCAAAAAAAAAAAATTTTTTTTTTTTTTTAACAATGGAATAAGGATAATAAAAAAAAAAAAAAGTGCTAAGTCTACAACATTTTCACAACAAATTATAAATGGTTAGTTATTATTGGTTCAAATTTGAATTTAGCACTAAGATTACTTTTTTAACCCAACAATAACAACCTGCCACTTAAGATTTGTTGTAAAAATATTGTACAATTGTTGTAGACATATCATTTCTCAAAAAAAAAAAAAAAAAAAAAAAAAAAAAAGAGGGATAAGAATAAGAGTTTTTTTCCTATAAAAAAAAGTAAAGGTTTTTTAAAAAACCAACTTAACGTGAAGGAGAGGGAGGGGGAAGGAGATCTTGCAAAAGAGTTTTTTTTTTTTTTTTAAGAAGGAAAAAAGAAGAAGAAGAGGAGAGTTGGTTGCCGTATTTTAATAGGAGTGATTGTAGCTAATTTGAATTTTAGTAGTGGTTTAGTGGATGTGAAGTTATTCTGTAGTAGGTTGTTTAAAAGTTAATATAATTTTACTTGATTGTCCTCCAATTTTGTCCAGGTGTAGGGGTATTTTGGAACAAAAAAAAATATGGTCTAAATAGAAAAAACCCCTTAAATAGTAGTATAGATTATACGAAGGACTGACAAATATAATTACACAATTGTTCTTGATACAAATATGTATAAAATTTGCCAACAATAAGTTGTGCACGTTTTTTCTTTTCTTTTTTTCTTTTTTTTGGCTTAATAACCTAAGCAAGATTTTTAAAGAAGGTTTAGCTTGAATTTGATCTAGAATTTAGCAGGAGGTAGCTCCTTATTGAAAAAACGGGCTTACTAGTCTTTCGTGGGGTACATAATATACATAATGCCACCATAAAACCCTTTCGTTAACAAAATAAAAATCAATCTTAATGTGCTTCATCCTAGCTCGAAACACAAAATTTTATACATTTTTTCCTTTTTGTTTAAAAAAAGGGGGAAAAAAAAAAGAGGACTAAACCAATCATTAACAGAAGCAAACCATGACAAAAGATTTTTCACCTAAAAAGTTAAAATATGCCATAACAGAGCATTTATATAGCATAACAACCATTCCAATTAGCATTTGAATAAACTTGCACTGGGGCCTTGTAAAATTTATAATTGCTGAGATTTTTTTATCACATTATCAGTCTTTATCCATATTCTTCCAGGCCAATAGATAACAGTAATCTCTTAGGTGGATCAATAATAAATCTCTGATTATATCCATTACACGGTTGTATAAAATCACATATTCATATCCTTCTTCAGTAAATGGGACAGCAAATAACAACCATCAAGATTTAATCACCAGGCCAAAAGAAAATAAAACAAAAACTACAAGACCTGATCCAATGAAATGTTCAACCTCTTTCTCTCTCCAAGCAATTAGGTGTCCCTGGTTATATAAAAAGTAAGATCACCAAATTCTACCTTTCACATATTTATCCGTAAGATTTATTTGCTTATTATCATTATCACATAAATTCAATACAGACAATAAATACGTCATTATCTTCCAGTTATGTGTTAGTGACAACAAAGACAAAACTATCGAAACCCGCAATATACTTACAACAAACATACCAAGAAGTAAACTTCCATGCATAAATGAACTCTCCGTTTGCAAAAGCTCAAGTGGCCTACAGTTGTATCTCACTTCCAGCCTCTTCATGTCGCAAAACAAGGTCTGTGTACACGTCTATATACAGATGGAAGCAGTTCAAAAGAGAAACTTTCAAGCAACTTGCTCACCACTAGAAGCATCATTTTCAGCATTACTTGGCAGGGATAAGAGTTCCATCAGCTCCATCCGATACTCCAGGCCTCGGAGATAGTGCCCCAACAGCATGCACCTAATGGGAGAAAAAAGATAGATCAGAAAGAACCAACAATTGCAAGTAAATTATATTCAAGATTAGAACAGGTTACCTGAATACAATTGAGAATACATAGTAAGGGTGGAAAACTTTAAAAAGAAGAAAAGAAAAGGCTAAACACCAGAAAGAATAACTGAATTATCCAAAAATGAGTCATTGAGTTCACCTTCAGACTACTCATACCCGAAAAGTGCAAGGAAATTCACAAAATGACAGTGATTCAGAACAAGTTCAGTTTTTGGATTGTTCAAATTTTCAATCCCAAACAACCAAGTGGAATATGAAAACCCAGATAGAAAGAGGCTAACTTAAAACAATGGGAAAAAAACTGAAATCAAATGAATGTGAAAGCAGAGAAAGAAAGAGCGGGACTAACCAGAAGAGGAGACGTGCCAAGTAGTCCCGAGTTAGTGAAATGAGGGGCTGAAATTGCAGTGAGGTGTTTTCAACAAGCTCAGCACAATCTTCACTCCCCACATTTACTATTCCAGTTGGGGAATTCTCTGACAGAGGAGGAGCCTTAGAATGCATCTTGGGAGATAGGGTGGCAAGGAGACCATGAACGATGGAGTGGATTATTTCTTTCAATTCGGGAGATGTAGGTTCTGATAATTCAGCTACCTGTGCATAGAACTATTTGTATCAGCCACAAGATGGACACATGAAAAAAAATAAAGATAGAAAGCTGAATTCAAAGTTAGTTGCATGATGAGGGTAAATCCAATACCTGGAGTTCATTGCTCATGAGAAGGTTGCATGCAAGATGAGAAAGTATCAAAAGAGCAAACTGGTGTGTAAATAACACATCCAGACCCCAAATATGATATGGAGGAAAATTTTTAGTAATAACTATAATTAAGTTAATATCTTATAAGAGCAGGTTTAAACTATTAAAACATTAGCGTAGAAGCAATGTTGAAAAACCTGATATCTTGCACTATGCAGTCCAAAAGTTAACCAAAGGCCACACTTCATCCCTATATATCCAAGGCCATGAATTAGATGGAAACTTAGCAATATGAGCATGCAAATTTTTTTTTCTTGGTAAGTTACACATGCACCCAGGAGATCTTGAACCTACAACCTCACCCTCCACCCCAATATTATGGGAGGAGGAAGTACCACTTGAGCTATTGCTCACCGAACCTTATGTAATGGAGGAACTAACAGGTTCCTATACTCAGAAAATGTCAAGTTATACCAAATCAGGAGCTGAATGTGTGATTGAGTTTAGTAGTATAATTTTATCACAGACTTTCTCTATTACAAAACTGTGAGGATAGCAATGAGCTCACATAACCTAGAAACAACTACAGCAGTTAACACACTCACTGACACTACCTGAAAAGTAAACAAACAATATGAAACTTCTTTCAAATTTGCACATCCCATTCTATTAGTGGAGAAAAGAACAGAACAGGGATTATTCTGTCATAAAAGAAACAGTCTTATTGCAAGTAAAACCCTCAGGAACTCAGAAAGAAATATTCATAGAAACAAAACATAGCATTACTCAGTTTAGAGAGAGTTGAGCTTTTCACAGTTGCTCTAGCATATTTCCTGTGTACTAGAGTAATTTTCTAATATCAATAAATTGATCTTTCACTAATCAAAAATAAATAAATAAAATAAAATGAGAGTTAAGTACCTTTTCTGGTTGTAGAGATCTCAAGTAGTCCAGCAAATCATTTTTTTCCTCCCCAACAAACTGTTGCATTTGAAGCGCAGCACTTTTCCTCTTGACTTCATGAAGTTCCTATGATGAAGTAAAATTGAATTATGAGTACACAACTACACATTCTGACCACAATGACAGTCATGATGCAGATAAGAAAAGAATCAAATTGCAAAAATCACCAAGGGAATGTCCAAACTTGGAAGAGGGAAAAGATTCTTTCAAATTAAAAATAAAACAAGGAATTTGAAAGTTGTCAAGTTAAGACATTATGTTATCAATCAACAAGATACAGAACTCCAATCAACAAACTAGAGGTCTTCGATCAAAAGACACTTGGATTCATATGATTAAATGACCGGTCTACAGAACAACTCTATTGCGCTACTGAAATACCATTTCCTGCATATCGCCAGACGAACCAGCTCAGGTATGCAAAATGAAAAGAAATTTCTAGAACTCGGATACTATCATAACCAACAATCCATCAAATATATACTATGGATGTTATGAGGATGATATCCAGACTTTTGAGATATAACTGTTTGGTCAGTTTATAGTTTAAGATTAAAAAAATAAATGCTCGGTCAATTGGTAAAGAGATTCACATAAGATGAGTTGCTTTTTCAAAGTAATCTGCAACCTGATTACAAATCCCATAATTAAACAAATAACTCCCAATTATTGCAGAAAAGAATCTGCGTAATGTAAGTCACCCAATGTGCCTTCTTATGTTTGTGATAGGGGAAAAATTGTACTATTGAGCTATTAGTGTAATTACCCTCATATAAATAATATTCACGTGTTAGGGTAAATTAATTAACCCTAAACACACTTCCTGAGAACATGGTATTAGAGCAATTAAAAACCTATATCCGCTGCAAACGCTAGCATTCTGGCATTCCACCATCAACTCCGGTGGGAATATTCTCCGGAAACCACATCAACTTGACTAAACAATACCCTGTGACTACAACCACCTAGCCTCAACCCTTAAACCTGAGCCTTAGCTCTTTATGTTTTTTCCCTCTTAGAATATTTCTTTATGCCAAGGGTTTCTTTTTTATTTATTAATCATCCCCCCAAAAAAAGGAAAAAAACTACAGCCTTAGCCCTCAACCTGCACTGGTAACAAACCCAGTCAACATCCACAACAGCCAATCATGTTGTCAGACCAAGGCAACATTGTTCTCAGCTCAACTCTGCAATCAAGTCTGCGTCAAGTCTTCCCCTGTGACTACTACTACACCAAGAAACATCCTTGAGCCCATCATGACCTCCGCCAACTGAGTGAAATCCATTGAGGCCTCAAGAATATTGCCAACTCCCAATTACCAACGTTAACATGCTCTTCAACTGGCCTAATTAAACCCCTACAATCAACCATCTCTCTGGTTAGAATCGATACACACCTTCCCGACTGCTGTTGGCTCAATCCATGCCGATAAGTGTCAACTTATCTTTCTGTGTGAAACCCACTATAATAACATGTTGATCCATGCAATTATTGTGTTGAAGTGCCAATATGTGCAACTGTGTGTGCGACTGTCTAGTTATCTGGTAGTACATTGGGTCAGATTCTTTACTTGTGATGACTTTTGTGAGCATAAAACAACTTGGGTTAATTTTATAATTTCTTGGCGATTATCGTGGTAAAGGAGTTGAGATCATTCGTTTGCCTTCTGAGCTTATTGTCGATCTATAGGCTAACGGTTGTGTGATCTATAGACTTGTGCAGGAACAGGCCCAAAGGTTGTATTATGGTGTCAATGATCTCATACACATTTATAACCTCCATCTAGCTTATTTCTCCCTTGCTCTTAATGACCTCTCTCCAGAAGATTGTTATGCTAAGTTTACAGGTATATATGAGGAGCTTAATCTTTACCAATGACTTTCTACTGATACCACAGTCATGCAAAAGCAAAGAGTGCGCATGCATGCAGCCTAGTTTCTATCTGAGTTGCCTCCAATATTTGAGCTAGTAAAGACACAAACTTTAGGAAGGAATTGCCCTTTCTTGGTGAGGTTTTTAGTCGACTTTGGTAGCCTGTCTATTTGTTTCTGGTCCAGTTACATAATCCTCTAATGAGAAATCCGCTTTTGGCACTGCTATGGGGACTAGTACATTGAGACTGTGAGTAAGGGGAAGGGGTGGCAGAGGATGCGGTCCCCGCAAATGCAATTACTGTCCTGGTGAGAATCATACGCTAGATTTTTGTTGGGATCTCATGGGAAACTCAACTCTTTAGGTTAGTCTTCAGGAGAGTGAAAATACTCCACAGTAACTTACAACAACTTCCACAACTGGTAGCATCCCTTCACCAACTTTCACAACCGTAGTAGTATCCACTCCTAAGAAAAGTGTTATCTAGTGTCTCAACAATCTAACTTGATTGCATGACTTCTTCCACTGCTATTCTAGGTAAGACATACTCAAATTGTTTCTCGCCACTCAAGAATCCTAGGTCATTGACTCAGGTCATTTACTCAGGAGCCACTGATTATTATATGACTGGTACTTCAGGTTTGCTTTCCAACCTTGGGCATCTTCAGATCTTCCTAGTGTGTTGGCAAATGGCTCAACCACTATTATTTCTAGTTTGGGCTCTGCTAACCTTAGATTGTGTCTGTCAACTATGTTAACAGGTACATAAGCATGGTCAATAATGTAAAAAATTATATCCACTTCTCCAAAATTACTGTAGATGACTATTGTCCAAAAAACTCTTACATAAAACTTCCAAAACTTGGGATAGGATATATTAAGATACTGTGAACAAGCATCCACCTTTTAGTGTTCATATGCTCTTTCCAATCATGCCATGACTTACGACTCATAATAATCCATGAACCATGCAAAACTTGGGATTGAAAAGGATGACAATGGTGGCATCGAATCAGCATTAGCCCAATAAATGATATCCCTCCATAAAATTCCATGAAAACAAAGCTCTAAATCCCAAGTACTGACTAGTTGGGGAAGCTAAATTCCATTTTCTCCAATGAACTCTATCAAGGACTGTCTACTTCATTAATCAGGGATGTGCCTTCTATCAGACCTTTGTAGTTCATCTACTGCCAACCATACTATTTCCAAGATCAAAGGATAAAATATCAATTGAAATGTCAAGATAAAATATCAACAATGTCCAACTTTTGATACCATTACCTTAGTCATTCAATGAATCATGAAATTCAACTAATTCAAAAACATAGACTCTGATCTATAAATCTACCAAGAAAAATTATTTAGTGCTAGAACATACCTTCCTTATTGAAGATAAACGAGACTGCAAATGAAGAATATAATGTTGAGCTTCAGAGGACATTTCACCAAGGTCTTGAATATCAAAATTCTCCGACAAGTCTTCAGTGAATTTTTCAAATTTGGATGATAATTCATGTTCTCCAGATAAATTAATTATACTTGCATTGTCAAGCAACAACCCTTGTAAATCAAGTCTACTATTTTCTGGTATTTGTTTTTCAGGATTTCCTTCCTGCATATCAAGGTTTCTTTCAAGGCAAAGCCTAAATTCAGCATTCCGCAATGTATACCTGCAATAGAAGATAAATACCATTTATAAATCTTTGAAAATTTTGATAGACATAAGTCAGTGAATGAAAAAGAGGGAGATCCTATATATAGGCTTTAAGAGAACATAATTTGAAGACAATGAAAACAAGGTTTCCTACAAACACCAAAACTGTACAAATAAGCATACAAATTCAGGTTATCTTCTCGTCTCTATCTCCTCAGCAATCACATAGAAGTACAGATTAAGTAATGCACATAATAATGAAAATGAACATACCCAGTCATCATTGAAGAAACCAATAACTTTGAGAGAGGTTCCCACAACGCCTCAATGAGAACCTGAAATTGATCAGATGGAAGTAAGCCCAACATGCCAGATATAGTCCGTTTCATGGCATCCACCGTCATTGGTGGCACATCTTTCTGAATGTGGCCCACGTCTAATGGCTCTATCTCTTGTATCAAATTTGAGAGAACCGATTTCTGAAAAATTAAACACTTTAACATCAGATACAAGATCAAAACACAACCATTATTAAGTACATACATTGATTATAGCAAGCATACATCAAATACAAAGAAGTTAAAAATCCCAACAAAAAAAAAAAGAACTTGCTAAGTTATCTACAAACACAAACTCGCCAAGAGCCTTGTAGCTCAATTGGCACCTAGGATGCACGGACACTTCATTTAGGGTGCCATACCAGTGTCATTCCGGTATCGTACCAGCCGTTTTATGTTATAATTTTTCAGAAATTGCTCACATCGCTATGTCATCCTTGTACCCCTGTCCATGCTTCCTAGACAGGCACTTCCTAGTGTTTTCAATGGAGACATATAGGATTCAAATCCCTCCTCCAACTATTGAATTATCAAAAAAAAGTTATCTACAAATTCATTGCTACTTATATACCCCTGCAACTACTAATAAGATACATTGAAGATAAAAATATGCTAGTTTCCGATGAAGCAGCATTTAAACCCACTTCTTTAAACACCCCATTAAGAATGCCGGTTAACTATGTTTAATATCATTTGTCATCTATAAATAAAAATCTCAACATATAATTTTTTGGTCATTTTATGTGCTAAGTTTTTCAATCTGAAAAGCTTTTGAAATTTTAAACAGAGATTACATCTACCATAAAGTTCATTTCAAACTAGGAGATTAATCAATTAATTATACTTTGAATTAAAACCCAAATCAGTTCATTCATTACCTACTTATTAGACTAAGCTGAAACTAAAGCACACAAATTCATACCAGTCTTTACTTAGTTGAGCAAAAAAGGCTAAGTTCTCACTGTTCTCAAATAATCAACAAACGAAATTGATCGAATTGAATTGAAAGAAAGCAAAACAAAGAGCAAATAGTAGATAGAAGCTGACCTTGGAGTTGGAGCTGAGGTCGTCAAAAGAGGCGGCGGAGGAAGAGGCGAGGACTAGGGTTTGGAATTTTCCAGGGTTTGCGGAAGAGCGAAGAGGGAAAGAGAGGGAGAAGGAAGGGAAGCGAGGGCATGGAGAAGGAAAGAGTCGCGGAGGAAGAGGGAGAGAATTGGAGAGGAACCAGGAGGTAGAGGTTGCCATTAACAACAACAACAACAACCACAACCACCGCTACTCTCTCTCTCCCCCTCTGTCTATGTGTATTTTTCTATGACTCTTGTGTAATTGCAGCCACAAATTAAGGACAGTCACGGCCAACAAAAAGTCCCATCTACAAAACAAAAATTCACAAATTACACAAATTATTAGTGATAGGTAAAACCGTAAAATGCGATGATTAAAACAAAAAACAAAAAACAAAAAAAAAAAAAAGGGTAAAATGTGATTACATAGTGGGTGTAGACAAACATTAAAAATTTGTCAACTCGATTGCTTTAAAGAAAAATGTTGTGAAATTCTATTGTTAAACAGTTGATTTGAAGAGGTAAACCCTAAAACCGTAAAATGTGATGATTAAAAAAAAAAAAAAAAAAAAGGGTAAAATGTGATGACATAGTGGGTTCAGACAAACATTAAAAATTTGTCAACTCGATTGCTTTAAAGAAAAATGTTGTGAAATTCTATTGTTAAACAGTTGATTTGAAGAGGTTTTTTCAACCCGATCCAATATTGGTAGATTAGAAATTCTAAACTAATCACATACCAACTTAGAAACAAGCCTAACTTAACATTCATGTTTTACACCTCATAAAAATTTGGACTTTTATAAACTATTTAACCTTTTTACATTAAATTATTATAATTCACATAATATGCATAAACTATATTACAAATTTAAATAAAACTAAAAAATTAGAATAAGAATGATAAGATAAATTAATATATATGGTCATATGGATTGGATAAACTATTCATTTGAACTCAATCCAACTCAAATCTTAAAATAAAATTACAACTCAACCCAATCCAACAACCAAAGACGTCAAGTCGAGTCAATTTCATCAAGTTTGTAGGTTCGATACAAACCCAAGATCCTAGCACTAAATATTTCATACTCTCATAAATGAATGAAATGTGTTAGAAGATATTTTAACACATGAGAGGGCACACATGCATCCAACATACCCATTGATATACCGAGAAGAGCTGCAATATCCAATATGTATAAATTTTGTTGACGGAAAAAAAAAAAAAAAGTAGGGAGTGTGAGTAGGAAAAAAAAAAAAAAAAACCATTCAAAACATTCTTGATATAAACAGAATTCATTTCGATGTTTGGAATACAATCCTTGGGGAACATAATTCCACAACCAAAATGATCATAGCCTTCGTATCAATATAAATGTAAATCACATGTAAAACAATGCATTACACAGATGATAGAACTGTCTGATCACCTCCAATTTATTCGATAAACTTTTAGCTTTTTTATACTGTTTTTTTAAATATCTTTTTTTCTTACTTTTTCAAAGTACAAATATACACATTTTTAGCCAAAAAAAAAAAAAAAAACTAAAAAGACTGATACCAAACACCAATTCCTTATGCAGTTATACTACTCCAAAATCCAAATACCACTTTTTTTCAAGCCTTCTTCCCTTTGTTATATTCACACCCCCACTCAAATATCTGTAACGCTCTGGTTGTTTCAGCATTAACGTTTTCTGGAAAATAGTTCGTTTTCCAAAAAGCATTTTCTAGAAAACTATCTCATTTTCCGGTATTTGGTAACGACCTTGAAAATAAGCTTGAGAATGTTTTTTAGTGTTTGGTATACAATTTTTTAATATATTTATTATATAATTTAAAACATGTGTATTATGTAAACCAACTAATATAATCAATATAAATAAATAAAAAACCAAGAATGAATTTGGTTTTCATACTAAAATTTTGACAATAGATACAATCAAAATTAGTTGTCAAATTTTCATGATCTCTACCACTCATCTTGCTCATATATATGGACAATAACATACGTACATACATACATACATACGTACACACACACACACACACATATATATATATATATATCAACCATTTGTCTATATATATATATATATATATATAATTGATAGGGAAATACATCTTTAATAAGTACATATAACAATAACTTTTAATTGTCTACTCTTTTTGCTAGTACACTAATTGTCTACTATGGTCAACCACAAGTCTTCAATATTACTCTAAATTATGTATTTACATAATGTATCTACATAATATATCATCACTACATAGTATCTGCATAATGTATTTGCTAACAAATGCAATTTTCCTAAACAATTATCATTCATTATATAAAAATATTATTAATTTACAGTAAAGATCGTCCTATGTAAAAGCAATTTAGAGCCATATAGGCACCATGTTTAAAATTTTCGTATTTTACTTCATTCATTCTTTCTTCTTCTTCTTTTTTTTTTTTTATTATTATTATTTTTCTTTTGCACTTTTATGTGCGAAAAAGAAGTAACTTCTGCCTGGAATCCATCAAACCAAAAATTTCTTAGAGAAAAAAGAAAATCAAGCTTGAAATTCAAATCAAAGAATTGGGATTTTGGTAGAGAGGAATGAAATAATTACCACTGCAAATTTGTTCTCCTTTGCAAGTCGGAGCTATTGACAAATCAGTGAGTGGAAAAAAAAATAATCAGAGAACTGTGTTATAAAGGGGAAGAGAGAGAGAGAGAGAGAGAGATCTATGGAAGAGGAGAGACAAAAATTAATGATAGGGAAGATGTGAGGAGAGAAAAAGTGAGAGGGCTTACCGTGAGAGAGAGCTTGTTTTCCAAAAAAAAAAAATTTGGAAAACAACCTATAGAAAATAAGTCTTATTTTTATTAAGATTTTCCGTTGACTAAAAATAGTTTTCCGTTGACCAATTTTTGTGTGCTACCGAACACTGGAAAATGTGGAAAACTATCTTTATAGAAGGTTTTCTAACGAAACAAACAAAGCGTAAGTTCGTTTCACGTGGAGAACATTTAATCATGATATACCCTTTTGAAAGTGGTATATAGACCTATGGTGTAGAATTGTAGATATATGGGCACAAAATTATTGTTCTTTTGACAAATACTCTTTCTTAGAAAAATACTTCTGACTTGACTTGATAAAAGGGTCAGCTCAGAATGATGCGAAAGAGGGGAAATACTAATACCACAGGATGTTACATAATTCATATCTTTTTTCTTTTCTTTTTTTGGTTAAAAGGATATATATTAGAAACTAAGAGTTAGCCACATAGGCAAAGGTGTTACATAGTTTGTTACAAAAAAGACCAGAGAGGTTGTGCATCAAAAGGTAAGCCAACTCCATAGGCAGAGAGTCTAGGATACAAAATTCTTATTGAAGGAAACAGCTTTCCTGGCCAGAGCATCAGCACAGGCATTCACCTCCCTGTAGTAGTGTTGGATTTTCCAGAAGGGTAGCTGGTTCAACAAGTTCCTACAGTCATCAATAATAGGTCTATGAAGCACGGGTGCGTTTCCGGATTTAGGCGTGGGTGCGAGACTCGGCAATTTTTGAAAAAGTAGGGTGCGGATGCGACGGGATGCGGCGATTAAAAAATTATTAAAAATATGTTTATTTATATTTTCTATATATTTTTACTATTAAAATATTCTTAAAAAACACATTACTATGGCCTTGATTCACAAAATAAAGAAAGAAGAAGGCAAGAAACACAAAACCAAAAAGAAAACACAAAAGAAGCAACAAATATTCAGAATAAAATTGAGGAAGGACAAATTTAGGATGTTTGGGCCTCATTCAAAGCCGATTTCAGCTTGTTTCAACCCGTTTCGGCTGTTTTGTTCGCCGGCCGATATGACCCGATTCGGCCGATACGGCTCGATTCTGGCCGAATCGAAACTGAGTTGGCGCGAATCCAAGAAAAAAAAAAGCTCAGACATGGCACCGACGCGTAGGCAGCCGCATCGAACGTCGCACCCCGCGTCAGACTCCAGTGCGGCACCCTCCCAGCCACGTCGGTGCTTTAGAGTAATAGGTGCATAGTTAGCCATGGATACCTCATTGTTTGACAGAAGGTGGATTACAGATTTAGCATTAAGCTCAATTTCAATGGCTTGGACTTGTAATTGCAAGCATACGATTAGGCCATCCCTTACTACTCATAACTCAACTTCAATGATGTTAGCCCAACCTATAAATCTAATGTAACCCTTCACCCATCTCCCTTGATGATCTCTTATCAGACCACCACATCCAGCATGCCCAGGACATCCAAGAGCAGATCCATCAGAATTTAGTTTGAACCAGTTTTGTGTGGGGAATTCCCATCTCACTGGAATATCAGTTTTTGGGCTTGCTATCCCTTGGTTAGACACCAAGCAAGAACATAATCTATATCTAATCTCATGTAATGAAGGATGATATACAGGTACCCAAACATAAAGGAAAGAAAGAAACTAGTATCATTGTCACTTACATCGATCACACACTATTTCTTAGCATTCAATGTTCTTTTCAAATTCTCTTCTCTTTTCGAGTTTATAATGCAAAATGCCAAAATGTATTAATTATCAAGAATTTTATGGTTCAACTTCTCAAATTATTCTCCTCTTATATTGTAATTATTGAATTATATAACCAAAAAAAAAAAAAACAAAGTGCTTATTGTTCACGTCTGAGGATGTTCTAAGGGGATTTGGGAATGTGTTTCACTCCCACCAAGAAAAATAAATGGTGGATAAACTTGATAGAGTTACCATCAGATAGAAAAATTTTCAAATTGTAATCAACAAAGAAATTTTAAACAATTTAAGAATTTTAAGAGAATGATAATTTTTTATAACAGTGGAGAGATAATGTTGATTAGATAAAGTTGATTAGAACTTATGTGTTTTTAATTTTTTTTTTAAGTGTATTAAAAAACAAAAACAAAAATGTCATGCTTCACAGTTATGTAGCTTGGACTTGTGATTTCGTAGAATGAAAGGAATCTTGAGTCTAATACTAAGTTTAGTACTCATTTATTTCATCAAAAGAAGAAGAAGAAGAAGAAGAAGAAGTAGTGAATAAAAACAAATGCCACTCTTCACCGTGAAAAAAATTGAAGAAAAGAATAAAAATTTATAACAAATTAACAACCATTAAACATATGTTTCTTTAAATAAATAAATAATTGATAAAGTAGTATAGGAAAAGTTGATAAATACAGTTAAGTTAATGTGGCTATAAAAAAATTTTGATAAGGCAACATACATGGCAATTAAATATAATATTTGAGGGAGTTTCAAATTTCAACATATGGTATCCACTCCTGATGATTGTTTTTTATCATCAGACCAAGATATTAAAAGAAAAGAAAAAAAATATATATCCACTTAGTGTAATGACATGGTAATTAAATAGGATATCCACACCAAGGATTATAGGATTTAACTTATATTTTATAGTATAATATATGATATGATGAGTTGAAGTATTGGGGTCTATTTGTGGAAAGGCTAAATAAATACAAATTGACTCGATTCACCTTCGGGTTCAATAAATGTAGCTCCTCTTGTTACACAAGATCATATGTAATTTTTCCTTTTTCCATTGAATAAAACTTGGCCACTAGGTCTGGATTCTCAAAAAAAAAAAAAAAAAAACTTTGGGTTCAATAAATATAAAAAATAAGGAAAATATTAATAATACTTTAAATTTGAATCATTTTGTACATGCACAAAGATGAAGAATTTTAAAGATGTGGAAAGGGAGACAAAAAAGGCACTATTTGTGCTACCATATGTGCAAAACACTTTAATTTTCTGCTACTCTTATGTGACTCAAAAACTTTTACTAGGTGATGATGCGAAAAAACACCAAGTTGAGGACCTCGTCTCACTGGATGGACGATCTCATGGATGGTCGTGTCTCCGGTGCTAACCTGCAAGAAAGCTTGGAAAAGAAGTGTAATACACCGATGTGGTGTTTGCCAAAACACTTCGATGCTTAGAAAGGAAGAAATTGATCCCGAGAGAAAAATGACTTGGAGTGGTTTTTGGGTGAGTATTTGTGTCTACCTTTGGATTATGTTGTCCCTCCTTTTATAGTTGTTTCCTATTGTAATGGGTAATGAATCTCAGCATTCATGGGCAACGGCTAGTGTGTCATCAATGGGAGCTCTGAAATACATAGCTCACATGTTACCGTTGCTCCGTCCGTTACTTTTCATCATCAATGCACGCAATAAATGTGTAACGCTCATTCTGGTCATCATTGACATGGAATGACGATCCCACGTTATTTTTGACTCATCAGCCGCCCCCTATTCATATTCTTGTTTTTGAGACGAGATAAGAACATATCCATCTGTTGTTTCGTGTCCCATGTTCGGCATATTTAGTGCGAATTAATGTCTTGCATACTGCGTGCCACATGTACGGTCAAGATATCTTTTTTGTGTCAGCAATTCTCGGCATTCCCGTGCACGTTCTTCCATTTATTTTGCCTTTTTCCCTCCTTTTCTTTTCTTTCCGTTTTTTGCTTCATTTTTTCCTTCTTTGTGACGTTTCAATTGCCCTAGAGCCTCTTTTTCCATCGAGCCTCCCTCGTTCCCTTCTCATTTTCTGGTAAGTCTTTCCCTCTCTTTTCTCTATTTTCGTTTTTTAATGGTAGACTATTCTGTGGTTAGGTCGAATTGTCCCTCAATTTCTTTTTTCTTTGCTCACTTCAATAGTTTGCTTGAGGTTGTGGGTAGGCAATGCTCTAAGGTTGGGCTTTTCGTGGGCACAGATTATTCTTTTAAGTTTGTCTTGCGTTTCCTTTTTTCCTTTGGTTCATCGTTTTGTGTGGTTTGCTTAACCTTTGATAATGTTTGGAGAGGGTGAGGTTAGGTCTAGTGAACTTGAGACAGGCTTGTCCTCGTCCAAGGATTGTAAGGCTCTTAAGGTCACTTCTCCATCAACTCCCTATAAAGCTTGGGATGTTTGCTGTGTTTTGAAAAGGAAAGATGAGGGTAGAATTAGGAGAAGGTTTCAATTTCCTTCGTCGGTCAGGGTTAGGATCCCTAATGACGATGAAAAGGCTTGTCGTTCTTATGTTGACGAGGTGTGTTTCTATGAGGCTAACTTCGTCAGTGGTCTTCGTTTTCCCATCCATCCCTTTCTTAGGAAACTTTTTAGCCGTTTGTCATTTGCTCCTGCTCAACTAGTCCCCAACTCGTGGAGGATAGTTATTTGCTATATGGTGGTGTGGATGTCAACTAATGACGAAGACACCATTAGGATGGATGAATTTTTGCACTTGTACCACCTGAGGTGCTCTAGGGATCTCAGTTATTGGGAATTCAAACCCTAGGATAGGAACTCAAGGCTGATTATTGATTCCCCATCTTCTCTTTAAAACTGGAAAACGAGCTTTTTCTTCGTCTCTGGTGAGGGCTGGGAGATGGAACCTAGTGAGGATTCAAGTGAAGCTCCCAGGCTGCTTAGTAGTTGGGGGGTTCCTGTGTCCGGTGCATCCTTTATTTGTACTCGTGTTTGCGTGTCTCTATGCTTGTGTATTTGTTGCTTTCTGAATCTATTGTATGCTTTTTTTTGGTGTAGATAAAGTTTGTCCTAAGCTGAAAAGGCGATATCACGCTTGTCTAAAGAAGATTAAGAAGTATTTGGAGACCGTCGAGGATTTTGACAAGCTGATCTCCCCTTAATCTTTATTTTTCCATTTTCTTGGTCCAAAACCCTCCAACAAAGTTTGAAAGAACATCGAGACCGTAAAAAAGAGTAAGCACACTAGTGATATCTCTTTTTCTTCTCTCTCTCTTCTTTTTTTTTTTTTTTTTTGTGTGTTTCTAGGAATCGTCCCTTCCTTCCTTTTTCAGGAATGACGACCTAGTTTAGCAAGGCAAAACTCGCCAAAGCCCAGGAGAAGAAAGCCAAGGATGGTCTGTCAAGTGGCTTTTTGTTGAGGAAATGTCAGAGGGAGAATGAACCGTCTAAGGACGATGTTGTGATGACCTCTTCGGTGGCCAAGTTTCAAGGCCGCCGTACGGCTTCGCCTACTTCTTCCTTGGAGTTGATCGTCTCTCCTAGGGGTGGCTCTAAGGCTAAAGCCACGAGCAAGGTCTCGATTGCCTCCTTTTGGGAAGACGTAGGGATTGCGACGCAGAAGGCCCATGACGCAATCTCCGAGGAGGATTTAGAGCCTTTGATGGGAAAACCTCCTTCTGAGTTGATGTCGTCACACGTTCATAAGCTCATACAGGTATGCGTTCTTGTCTCTTATGCATACATTTTTTTTTGGTCACTTATTTGTTGTTGCAGGTGCTGGGAGAGTCCTTGTACATCTCCAGAAAGTACTTGGACTATGATAAGAAGTTGGTTGAGGCTCAATCTGGGATTGCTTCCCTTTTTGCCGAGAATGAGTCAGTGACAATCCAATTTCCACTTTTGCTGACGAGGCTAAGAAAGACAAAGATCGTCTAAAAAATTTGGAGAAAATATCGACATTGAGAAGGCGTTTTCGAAATTGAAGGATAAGCAGATTGATAAGGCCCTCATAAAGGTCGAGAAGGCGGGTTTTCAGG
The DNA here is from genome assembly GCA_028535165.1 of Quercus tomentella. Classification (NCBI taxonomy): domain Eukaryota; kingdom Viridiplantae; phylum Streptophyta; class Magnoliopsida; order Fagales; family Fagaceae; genus Quercus; species Quercus tomentella. Next base: position 22,289,819 of record JAPQVY010000111.1, on the reverse strand, counting down.
CGGTGGAGAAGTTTAAAGCTTCCGATGGGTTTTTAGACAAACTCTGCAAGTACTACGTGGACGGTTTTGAACTCTTTCGTAAGTACCTGGCCAAGCATCATCCTGAGATGGACTTCTCCCAACTTGACATGGAAGAAGTGGAGAAGGAAATGTTGGAGGATCGTCCTTCTGAAGCTGCGGTGGTGGACGAGGGTATGCCAGGTTTAGTTGGGAGCATCCCTACTGACGAGATTGTGCTAGGTGTAATCGAGAGCATCCCTATTGATCTTTCTCCTTCCAATCTTCCTTGAAAAAATTTTATTACCTTTTATTTTGTAAGAGCAACCACATTAGCATGTGTAAAGCCTTGCAAAATAGAAAATGTTACTCATTTTACACATTTTGACCCAAAAAAACACTCACGTCAGTGGATGTAAAATTGTGCATTTATGCACAATTGCTACAGTAACCTTGCATATATGCACAGTTACTGTAGCTCGTTCATCTATTATTTTAATATTATCTTCATATACTATAAAAATAAAAATAAAAATAAAAAAAATAAAAAAAAAACGTTTTCACTCTTTTTTTTCTCTCTACTCTCACTTGAGCAACACCAACGCCTCTCAATAGTCTCTCCCTGTTTCATTCCTGAGCTCTTCCTCTCATCTTCTCTCTTCGTCTGCTTTTCGACAGCTCTTGCTCATTCTCATCACCACGGGAAATAATGTGATCAGTTTGGGGGTTTTGCAACCTCGTGAGGAGGGTGGATCAACTTGGAGGTATCTCTATTGAGAAACTTTGGGGCAAATTTCTCTAAAAATGTATGGGTTTTTCTAATTGAGATTTTAGGGTTTTTTTTTTTTTTTTTTGGTTTCAAGCAAGATTCTTGGGAGTTTCTCTAAACTAATTTTTTTTAGGGTTTCTTAGGAGTTTCTTGTTTCAATTTTTTTTTGGTTTGGGAGTTTTTTTTAGGGATTCTTCAGAACACACCCGAAGTTATTTTTGGAATTTATTAGTATTTCAGATTTTGTGTGTTTTTATATTTAATTATTTTAGAGTTCAGGTAAGGATTAAATTTCATGTCTTTTAGATAGGGATTAGTTTCCCCGTGTGTAGGGAGTCTTTGAAGAACTTGGAGTTTTTTAAACTTGTATTAAATTTCAATTTCTCCCCTATTTTCGGACTGCTTGAACAAGATATATACATTGTATATGTTTTGGACTTATCAATAACACTTCTATCTTTTACCCCAAAAAAGATAGGGATTAGTTTCAAGCCAAATAAATCATATACACAGTTCACAAATGATCACAATCCTTATATTTAATATGACCGCCCAGTATTTGTATGGAAGAGATTCTTCCATTTCGGAATTCATGTCTACAAGGCAAATGCAAATTGCTTGTAATCCTATAGCTTTCCTTGTTCTCGTTACCTTTTTGTAAATACTTGTTTCTGAGATAAATTTGCCATCTTTATATATATATGTATATATATATATATATATACATACACACACACACACACACACACACACACACACATATATATATATATATATTCCTCCAATTCTATGATACAGTTTCTTAGGCACATTAGTGCGTTAAAAGATTATTTGCTGATTTGGTGGAGTCTCTTATTACTTAGTTGTAAACTACTTCAACCTGATGTTAAAGGTTTTACATTGATTTTGGATGTTTCTTTGGGATATACTTGAGAAACATATACTGTTTGTTGGCCATGAAAGAACTGCCTAGTATGTCTCTGCCTGTGGAGCAATGGTTCACACACTGATGAGTGTGTTTTGATTGGTTTAGAAGTACTAGTAACTTGCCTACCTCTGTCAATTCTTTTCCTCTGCATTATCTAGTAGATAAATTTCAACTTCAATTTTGTTGCTTATTAGTGCTGCTTCTGAATTACTTTGGTGTCTGTTAGGTGATGGACTCACAAAATCCCTTCTTCCTTGACATTTTACAAGACAAGGAACAAGGTTTTGAGTCTTTTGACAGTAGTATTTTAATGTCGACTCCGCATTTAGACGTAAATGTCCATCAATCTCCACTCCAAGTTGAAATGGGACAATCTACACCCCCCATTGCAAAAAAATAACTACTAAGAGAAGCCAATGAGGAAACAACTTCACCGTAGATGAAGACATTAAGCTAGTGTCGGCATGGCTCAATGTTAGCTTAGATGTCGTGACATCGATGGACCAAAAACACACAGCATTTTGGGATAGAATTTGGTCCGCCTTCCACAATGACAAGAAATTTAATCGCTCCAAGGATTCTTTATATAGTCGGTGGTCAACAATTCAAAGGGAGACCAACAAGTTTTGGGGATACTTGACCCAAATTGAGAACCAAAATGAAAGTGGTAAAACTGAGCATGACAAGGTATTTCGACTCAACATCTAATATGTATTGTACATCAATGCACTTTTAGTTTTATGATTCTCATTATTTTCAATTTTTTACTTTTGTAGATTAATGACACAAAAACTATGTATAAAAGTAATAGCAAAAATGCATTTCAATTGGAACATTGTTGGAGAATTTTGAGGAATGAAGCTAAGTGGTTGAATCTAAGAGATAAGGTGAAGGTCCGCACAAGACAGCCAACCACACAATCTTGTCATAATTTTGCAAGCTCAATAAATCTAGATGAAGATAATGATGAGATGAACTCCGGCGAAACCTTGGAGAGACCCATAGGCAAGAAGGCCGAAAAGGAGAAATTAAAGAAAAGAAAGAATTGTGATGACGTGGTCCCAATACTTTCCTCCCAATTGGATGAAATCAAGGAAGAAAAAAGGAGAATGCATGAGGAGAAAAAGGAAAGTAAGCATTGCATTAGAAGAACGAAGAGAGTTAATTCGCATTGCATCTGAAGAACGAAGAGAGTTGATTCGCATTAAGGAAGAGAAGAATGAAGTAGAAAAAAGAAAAGTGGAAGATGAAATTATGATGAAAGATACAAGAACTAAGGATCATGAGCAAAAAGAATATATTCGTCTACGTAGTTTGGAAATCTTGGAGAGGTTAAGGTCTAAATTTCCATCATAATTTGAAGATTATTATTGACAATATCTAATCAAGTAATTTTTTGTATAATGCAAAGATACTAGCACATGGTTGACATAGATGATTTGATGTTAGACATCTCTTTTGTAGCATTTACTTGTGTAGGGAACATGATTATTCAATCTCTAATCATGTTAGATATATTTTTGTAGTCTTCACTTGTGCAAGGAAAATAGCAATGTTGTAAATTTTGTATTGTGCACAGACAATAGCACTTGATTATTCAATTTAATTTGTGATTCTATTCTTGTCATTCTGTTTTGGATGAAGTAATGTCTCTATTTTGGGAGTGTAAGCAAAGAGCTGTCTGAAAAGCTCCTTTCCAAGTTGCCATCTCAAAAATATAAACTAGTGTCATTAAAGGGAAAAGGAAAATCTATAGACAAGGATGAAGAGTCAAAGTTATATAAGCTTTAGTTTTCTATCACATAGTGTTGTGCATATAACTAGAAAATGTGCACACTCCACCATTTCCAAATTATTCCACACACTTCCTTTTTTTTCCCTTCAAAATTGATGATATTTTGTAATAAAGCTTTTGAAGTGTCCATGTTTAGGTGCCCAATATGTAAAATGGAGTACAAAAATAGGGATTACGCTGGTGACATGTACATGTTTAGGTGCCCAATACACTGATGTTTCAACAAAATAATCATGGAAAAGCCTGTCATAACCTTGCAAAGGATTATGCCAGATAAACCTGCGAGGTTGAACAGAATGACGATGTGATGTTGATGCTCCTTCATTGTTTAATTCTTCTATGGCAATAGCTAGAGTAAGTTCCAACTCATCATCATCAGAGGATGTGTCAAATGGAGGCTCATTATTTGGAAAAATAAAATCAATGTCATAATGGAAATCCATTAAGAGAGAAAAAAAAACCGAATGGAAGAGATAATTTTGTAGAAATGGATGGAAATTAGAGAGAAAATGGTCATATTTATAGAGCAAGAATGTGACTTGAGTTTGAATTTCAAAAATTTGACCTTTAGGTTTGAATTTACCATTGGGTTTAAAGTTAAAAAATATGACCTTTAAGTTTGAATTTATCATTGGGTTTAAAGTTAAAAAAATATGACCTTTAGGTTTGAATTTACTGTCGGGTTTAAATTTCAAAAATTTGACCATTAGGTTTGAATTTACCATTGGGTTTAAAGTTAAAAAATATGACCTTTAGGTTTGAATTTCTCAATTATGATTGTGGATATAAATTTTAGAATTATAATCGTTGGATCAAAATTTTAAATAAATAAATAAAAAAAGACAATTAGGTTTGAATTTATCGTCGAAGCCACTATTCCGGCAGCTCGGTAACCAATTCTAGCAGCACGGTGGTCGGAGACATCGATTCGACAGCAGTTGTCGGAGCCACTATTACAACAGTTGGCCCACCGGTGATGGCGGTACGATGGTCAGAGACACCAATCTGCTGGCGGTCACCAAAGCCACTATTTTGGTAGTTTAGGCACCGACGACGTTTATCAAAGCCACTATTTTAACAATCCACCCACCGGTGGGTCACTATTCGGCGGTACGGTAGGCGGCGAGACCAATCCAGCAGCGTTCGTCAGAGCCACTATTTCGGTGGTTCGACCATCGGACCTCCACCACAAGCGACTCCATTGGCCGAGCCACCGGTGTTGGAAGTTTACTTAAAATATAAGTTTAAATTAAAAAGGTATGACCATTAGGGAAAATAATAAAAATTTTATGAAGAATGAATATTTTATTGAAATATCTTGTAAAATAGATAAACTGAAGTGGGTGTTTTGTAAAAGTGATGGTGTAAAATAGAAAAAGTAAGGCTGTGTTTGGTTGCTGTAAAACGTTTTCCGGAAAATACATATTTTCCGGAAATGTTAATTTCCGGAAAAGGAAAATGTTTCCATGTGTTTGGTTGCATTTCAAAAAATTTTCCGGAAAATATTTTCTGGTGTTTGGAAAAGAAGAAGGAAAACACAAATCCAGAAAAACACAAGCCACAACCCAGAAAAAAATCATCAACGACGACAAATCTAGTCCGACGACCGCGTCGTCGATCGCGATCGACGGCGCGATCTCGCGAAGCGTCGATCACAATCTCGGATCTTCCTCTCTCGCGCGCGTTCGTCGGTTCTTCCTCTCCCGCGCGCTGTCGTCGGACTGGATCGCGATCTCAGTCGCGGTCGTCGGTTTTTCCTCTCCCGCGCGTGGTCGTCGGACTAGATCGCAATCTCGGTCGCGGTCGTCGGTTCTTCCTCTCCCGCGCGCGGTCGTCGGACTGGATCGCGATCTCGGTCGCGGTCGTCGGTTCTTCCTTTCTCTCTCTCTCTCTCTCTCTCTCTCTCTCTCTCTCTCTCATCTCGCGCGCGCGCTCTCTCTCTCTCTCTCTCTCTCTCTCTCTCTCTCTCTCTCTCTCTCTCTTTTTCCGGAAATGCTTTGAAGTGAAAATGGAAGTGGAAAATGATTTCCGTGGTCAAAGGCATTTTTTTTCGGTCAACGGATTTCAATTTCAGGAAAATAGAATTTTCCGGACCAACCAAACAGCCTCATTTCCGAAAAAGCATTTCCGGAAGTGATTTTCACCCAAAACAAACACACCCTAAGTTTTTGTGTAAAATAGACGGACTATTTTAGACATGCTAATGTGGTTGCTCTAAGGAAAAACATTGTTACTTTTGGGGCTCGTTGTTTTGAGCACGTCTATTTATTTCCTTCGAACAATCTATTGAACAATTTTTTGGGCTCGTCTATTTTGAGCATGTAATTTACTTGGAACTGTTTCCTATGCCATTGCTATGAATTAATAGCTTCTCTTAAGTTATGTATGAATCACGACGTTGCTGGGAACAACTTTTCTTAAGTCATGTATGAATGACGACTTTGTTTTGTAGTGATAACTTTTGTTAAGTCATGTATGAATGACGATTTTGTTTTGTATTGATAATTTTTGTTAAGTCATGTATTAATGACAGTTTCATTATGTATTAATAACTTTTATTAAGTCATGTATGAATGACGATAATAACTTTTATTAAGTCATGTATGAATGACGATTTTGTTATGTATTAATAACTTTTATTAAGTCATGTATGAATGATGATTTTGTTATGTATTAATAACTTTTATTAAGTCATGTATGAATGACGATTTTATTATGTATTAATAACTTTTATTAAGTCACGTATGAGTGACGACTTAGTTATGTATTAATAACTTTCATTAAGTCATGTATGAATGACAATTTTGTTATGCATTAATAACTTTTATTAAGTCATGTATGAATGATGGTTTTGTTATGTATTAATATCTTTTATTAAGTCATGTATGAATGACGACTTAGTCAATAGTTCGTAATGGAAGAATCTTCTACGTACAATTCCTGAGTAGTACTTCTGCGTATGTTTTATTAATAAAGAGACAAAATATTCCTTCGTCTATGTAAGGAAAATAATAATGAAAAGAGGAAATATATCTAAATAAAAGTAAGCATTTTGGAATACTTGGGGATTATTCTTACTAGTAGTATCTCTTTAAGTGTTCTATGTCCCATGGATGAGATAGTTCTCGACCGTCCAAGGTATTCAGGTAGTATGATCCTTCTCTAGAGTAGCGAATGAATTGGTAGGGTCCTTCCCATGCTAGGCCTAGCTTCCCTTGGGATGAGTCCTTTGTTTCCTGCGAGACTTTCCTAAGGACGAGGTCACCTACATTGAATCTTTTCACCTTCACCTTCTTGTTGTAATATCTGGCCATTGCTCCCTTGTACTTTTCCATCCGCTTCGAAGCTTTACCTCTCACCTCGATGGTTAGATCCAAATTATTGTTGAGTTCTTGGTGGTTCCTCTGCTCTTCGTACGCTTTGACCTGGATGTTCGTCAGCCCTACTTCCACTAGTATAACAGCTTTAGTTCCAAATGTCAATCTAAATGGTGTTTCTCTCGTTGGCACTCTTATGGTCATCCTGTATACCCATAGAACGTTAGGCAGCTCTTCTGGCCATGCACCTTTTGCCCCCTCAAGCCGAGTTTTGATAATTTTAAGAAGGCTTCTGTTCGTCACTTCTGTTTGACCATTAGCTTGAGGGAGTCTTGAAGAAGAGTAGTGGTCTTTGATGCCTAGGTCTTGGCAAAATTTTTGAAACTTGGGGTTGTCAAACTACTTCCCATTGTCTGATATGATTACATTTGGAATCCCGAATCTACAAATTATGTTCTTCCATACAAAGCTGGTGATCTTGGCTTTCTAGATAGTCGTTGTTGGCTTAGCTTCTACTCATTTTGTGAAGTAATCGATTGCGATGATGAGGAACTTGTACTGCTTCCTTCCTATAGTGAATGGTCTCATTATGTCGATTCCCCATTGAGTGAAAGGCCATGGAGTGGTCATCAGCGTCATTGGCTTACCTAGTTGTGTTTAAACATTCGCAAAGCATTGGCACTGGTCGCATGCTTTGACGAGGTCATATGTATCCTTTTGTAATGTTGGTCAATAATAACCTGCTCTGAATGCTTTTCCCATAAGAGACCTTGCTCCCTCGTGGTTACCACAAATTCCTTCTTGTATCTCTCGAAGTACATAGTTGGCATCTTCCTTGTTAGCACAACGAAGATAAGGGAGGGAGTGTCCTCGTCTGTATAGGGTATCTTCAATAACGATGAAGCGAGCAGCTCTGTTTTGTACCTTCCGTGCTTCATTCCTGTCTTCTAGAAGTTATCCTTCTTTCAAGTAATGGATGATAGGAGTCATCCATTCGTCTTGTTCATGTATCTTCATCACTTGTTAGCCCTCTGTGCTAGGTTGTCCCCTTGTTTCCATGCATAACTCAGGAGATATGCCATGTTCGTCTGACGAGGCTAGCTGTGCTAAGAAATCAGCTTCAACATTCTTTGCACGAGGGATTTGCTAGAACTCAACACTGTCGAAATACTATAGGAGGTCTTTGACGATCTTCAAATACTTCTTCATTCTTTCTTCCTTAGCTTCATAATCTCCTCTTACCTGGCCAATTACAAGCTGAGAATTTGCTTGGATGATGAGGGTCTTGGCTTCAAGCACTCTTGCAAGACTCATTCCTGTTAGAAGTGTTTCATACTCGGCTTCATTGTTGGTTACTGGGAACTGCAATCTGACCGTGTACTTCAAGATTTCTCCTTCTGGTGATATGAGGACCATATTTGCTCCTCCGACTTTCTTGGTGGCGGACCCATCTGTCTGGACCGTCCATGTCTTCTTTTGGGGCTCTTCTTCTTCTTGAGGATAAGTAAATTCTGCAATGAAATCGGTGAGGACCTGGGTTTTGATTGCTACCTGAGGTCGATATTCCATGTTGAATTGGCCAAGCTCTATAGCCCATTGGATGAGGCACCTTGCTGCATCTATTTTGTTCATCGCCTTTCTTATCGGTTGGTCAGTCATGACAACGATGGAATGTGCCTGAAAGTACTGGCGCAGTTTTCTAGAGGCGACCACTAGAGCAAAGGCAATCTTCTCTAGCCTTAGGTAATTCACTTCAACTCCTTGAAATGCTTGGCTAGTGAAGTACACTGGCCTTTGCACCTCCTCTTCTTCTCTGATCAGTGCTGAGCTTATTGCTATATTTAATACTGCCAAATAGAGTTGCAGCTTCTCTCCTGTTATTGATAGGCTTAACAATGGTGGCTGTGTTAGGTATTCTTTTAGCTTCGTCAAGGCTTCTTCACATTCATCAATCCACTGAAAGTCCTTCTTCAGGACTTTGAAGAAGGGTAGGCATTTGTCTGTCACTCGAGAGACGAATCTGTTCAACGCTACTACTTTTCCTGTTAAGCTCTGTACTTCTTTCACTGTCTCCGAGGACTTTATCTCCATTATTTCCTTTATCTTGTCTAGATTAGCTTCTATGCCCTATTAAGATACTATGAATCCCAAGAATTTCCTTGATGAAACAGCAAAAACACACTTTGTTGGGTTCAATTTCATCTTATACTTACGAAGTGTGTCGAAGGTTTACCTCAGATCATCCAAGTGGTCTGTTTTGTCATTGCTCTTCACCAACATATCATCTACATATACTTTCACATTTCTTCCTATCTGGTGAGAGAACATGTGGTTCACCAACCTCTAGTATGTGGCCCTAGCATTCTTCAGTTTGAAAGGCATCACCTTATACCAATATAAACCTTGGCTAGTGATGAATGCGGTCTTCTTTTGATCTTCCTCGTCCATCATGATCTAATTGTAGCTGGAGAAAGCGTCCATGAAACTTAAGAGCTTATGTCTGGCAGTTGAATCCACCAGTTGGTCGATCCTAGGTAAGGGAAAGCTTTCCTTCGGGCATGCCTTGTTGAGATCTGTGAAGTCGACACACATCCTCCACTTGCCGTTATTCTTCTTTACCATCATTACGTTTGCTAGCCATCCAAGGTAGAATACTTCCCTTATAAAGCCTGCCTCTAGGAGTTTATCCACCTTTTCTGCTACTGACTTATTGCATTCAGGCACAAATATTCTTCGTCTCTGCTGCAATAGCTTGCACTCCGGATTAACATTGAAACGATGTTGGATGACTCCTCTGTCGATTCCTGGCATATCCTCGTGCTTCCAAGCAAAAACGTCCTGATTTTCTTTTAGAAAGTTTGTTATCTTCGTCTTCTCTGATGCTGAAAGTGCTAAACCAATCTTCAAGACTTTGGATGAATCTCCAGGGGTAACCTCAACCTCTTGTGGCACTTCTGACAGTTTGGGGACTGGTTCAGGTTCATCTATCATCCATGTGTGGTTCTCCCCTGATGCTAAGGTAGCTTGATAGCATTTTCTTGCGAGGCCTTGGTCTCCACTGATTTCTCCTATGCTATGGCCTGTAGGGAACTTCACCTTTAGATAATAGGTCGATGTTGCCGCTCTTAACTTGTTAAGTGTTGTTCGTCCAAGGATGATGTTGTACATCAATGGGCAATCTACCACAAGGAAATCAATCTCCTTAGAGACTTGTGCTGGATAAGTGCCTGCAATTATGGTTAGCTTAACAACGCCTTTGGGAACAACCCTATCCCCAGTGAATCTTACCAATGGGGAAGTGAATGGCCGAAGTCTTTCTTTATTCAGCCTCATTTGTTGAAAGGCTAGTAGATAGATGATGTCTGCTGAGCTTCATTGTCTACCAACACCCGATACATGTTGAATTCTTCCATCCTGAGTATTATAACTAGCGGATTGTCATAGGGCTATCTAACACCATGAGCGTCCTTCTCGGAAAAGACAATGTCCGGCTCGGAGTATCTAGGCGTTTTTGAAGGTGGGAACGACATGTGTACGCTGTTCACTTCTCTTGCATATGCCTTTTTCAGTGATTTAGAGGATCCTCCCGCTACTAATTCTCCTGAGATCATCCTTATTTCTCCTATAGGTGCTTTGTTGCCCCCCGTCTCTGTCTCCCTTTCCTTCTCTTCCCTTCGTTGTCTTCTATACGACTCTGTTCTTCATACAAACTTCTGTAATTTTCCCTGACGAATTAATGTTTCTACTTGGTCTTTCAGATGCCTACATTCATTAGTGCGATGCCCGTGGTCCTGGTGGAATCTGCCGTACTTGCTTTTGTCTCTTACTTCTGCTAGGGCTTGAATGGGTCTAGGCCATTGCAGAGAAGGTTTGTCCTTTATTTGCATTAACACTTGCTCGATAGGAATCACTAGAGGAGTGAAACTAGTAAACTTAGGTCTTCGATCTGGGAGGTTCTTATTTTTGTCCAATGCATGCCCAATACCCCATGTTTCCTTCTTCTTATCAAGGTTATGACTGGTTCCTTCATCTCTTTTCCTTTTAGCCATCACTCCTTTAGCTATTACTGCGTCCTCTACGTTCATATACTTATGGGCCTTGTGAAGTAATTCTGCTACTATTTTTGGCGGACTCTTGGTGATTGAAAAGAAGAAATCTCCTGGTAGCAATCCTGCTTGGAAGGTCATCAGGATCACTTGGTCTTTCACTTCGTCCACCTACGGCAACTCTTTGTTGAAACACGTCACATATTGTCTCAGTGATTCTCCCTCTGCCTAGCGTATGTTGAGAAGATGTCCAATTGGCTTCTTGTGTCATTGTCCACCAATGAAATGACGAACAAAACCTTTGCTAAGCTTATCGAAGTTCGCAATGGTGCCTGAAGGTAGTTTGCCAATGTACACCCTAGCTACGCCCTTCAGCATTGTTAGGAAGGCTTTACACATTACTTCATCTGGGGTCATCTGTAAAAGCATAAAAGTCTTGAACAACTTAATGTGATCCAAAGGATCTCGTGAGCCGTCAAATGACTCCAATTGGGGAAGACGAAACTTTGGTAGGAGTGGACAGTTCAACACTTCCGTGGTGAATGGTGAATCCGTCCTTTGGATCATTCCGTCCAAGTTCTCCACGGCTCTGTCTTTTATCGCATTCCTAAGTTCGTCCATCTCCTTCCTCATGTTGCAAAGCTCGCTCTCCATTCTGGACAAGTTTTCTTCTAGTGTTCTCGTCCTCCTGTTTGCCTGGCTATCCAATCCTTCCTCATTATGGTTTCCTTCGATCCTCCGACGCTCTTCTTCATTCTGGTTTTCCATGATCCGCTGTCATTCCTCATTCTAGGATTCAACGGCTCTTCTCAGCTCTTCATTCTGGCGAGTCACTTCTTCCAAGCTAGTTGTCAGGGCTTGAATTTGCTGTGCAACTTGTTCAACATCCATCCCATGCTATGAAGTTCTCATTTGTCACTTAGGGAAGATGGCTTTGAATGATCAGCGTTTTCCACAGACGGCGCCAAACTGATGATGCGAAGAATCACCAAGTTGAGGACCTCATCTCACTAGATGGATGATCTCATGGTTGGTCGTGTCTTCGGTGCTAACCTGCAAGAAAGCCTGGAAAAGAAGTGTAACACACCGGTTTGGTGTTTGCCAAAAACACTCCAATGCTTAAGTCAGAAAGGAAGAAATTGATCTTGAGAGAAAAATGACTTAATGGGTAATGAATCTCAGCATTCATGGGCAACGGCTAGTGTGTCATCAATGAGAGTTCTAAAGTACACAGCTCACTTGTTACCGTTTCTCCATCTGTTACTTTTCATCATAAATGCGTGCAATAAAGGTGTAATGCTCGTTTTGGTCGTCATTAACATGGAATGACAATCCCATGTTATTTTCAACTCATCACTAGGTAACTATAGTAGTTGAAGAAGAAGTCAATGTTCTTATGTTGGGCTTGATAACCAAGCCTTATAGGATGTTTAGAGTACTCCTAAGATTAGTTTCTGAGTAAGGGTCGAAGGTTTTGACTGTTGTATATCTAAAGAGATAGTAAGCAATCAGTTTTCTTTTTGTTTGGATCTTATGGTGAGCTGGTTTAGTTAGATTTGGGTAATTTGTTGACTAAGCTTGATTTTCTAAATTCTTTAGGCCAAATCAGCAGTGAGTGAACTTGCTAAATGTGTCAAATCTCATTAGAGATCTTTCCATAAAGTCCAGTATTTTTTTCTTCGCTTAAAAGTGTTAAGCCATATTATTAGTCCTATAGAGTAAAGCAACCAAAGTTTTATTTGCATGGAAGAAGCCGACATGTGATTTCTCTTATGAATTCTCAGATTTTACAAGTGGTCCCAGCCCACTTAGCAAGATCTATGCTTTGGATCCATGAGCCTAATCTTATCCTCCAAACCATACTTTTTTAAAAATCTCCATTTTTTTGAGATGAAAGATAGAAACTTGTATTACTCATCAAGGAAAAATCAGAGTTACAATGAAGAGAAACAGGAAACACGTTGGAAACAAAATTCCAGGGAAAACATATATACCCCAATTGCTAAAGCCCCCCGTAGGGCTCAAGCTCGGGCCAGAACATTAAAGAAAAAATAAAGCTAGACCAAAGCAAATGTTGGTCACATTGTAGACACATCAAGAGTTTTTTTGCGCTTCCATAAGCCTCTGTACTCTATCAACAAGGCTAGAGCCCCATCAGCAATGGCCTACGGCTGCAATTGAATTTTTTCAAAGTAGAACTTGTTGCAAGCATTCCAAAAAGCACACCTGTAACCGCCCAAACCTCAATATCTTTTTGATCAAGTCTATCCCGAAGCATCCTAAACAGCTAGAAAAAAATCTGAATTTTCATTTGGACATTTTTTCAATCTCCTAACTAAAGCCTAAGTATTCCGAGCAAACGGGCACTCCCAAAGAACATGGCACACTGTCTCAATATGTTGTTTACAGAATTCACACCTCGGATCCACCTTCACCTTCCTCCTCTGTAGATTATCTCTAGTCGGTAAAATGTTTGAGCATGCTCTCCACGTAAAGTTTCAAACTTTTGGGGGTACATTAATCAACCAGATTTTCTTCCATGTTTTTCCAATCTGTTGTGCACTTGAGTTCTCGTCCTTAGGCTGCTGTGTAAGCCTTAGGGTCACCTGGTAAGCCGACTTTACAGAGAATTCTTAAGCTTTATTTTCCTTCCAAAATAATTTGTCATCTACTTCGATGTTTGAGAGAGATATCGCCAAAATTTCTTGGCGAGTAGATGGGGCAAACAGATTAACCAATTTCCCACGGTCTCACTGCCTTGTGTGCTGGTTGATAAGGTCCCTCACACACATATCCGAAGGTATCATTCCAGTCAGGATCGGGGGATGATTAAGCCACTTATGCGTCAATAACTTTATATCTTTTCCATCCCCAATATGCTATCTAGATCCAGCCAAGATTACTTTCCTTGCCACCAGCAGGCTACGCTATACATGAGACGGATTGTGCCCAATCTCAGCTTCCAAAAATGATTTATCAGGAAAATATCTTGCCTTATAAATCCAATAGAACAGATATTCGGTATGATGGAGCATTCTTCATGCTTGTTTAGCGAGCATGGCTAAATTAAAAGCATGTAACGTGCCAGGATAGAGTTAATGTCATCGCATAAGTGCTTAGGGAGCCTGAAAATACTCATCGTATAGGTTGGTATCACCTGGGCAACAATTTTAATAAGTATTTCTCTCCCTACCTTGGATATAAACTTTTCCTTCCACCCTATTACTTGCTTTGCTATTTTCTCCCTAACCCCCTTGAAAGTGTTCACCTTCGATTTACCAATGACCATGGGTAGACCAAGGTACTGTTCACAATCATTGAAGACTTGTGCACCCAGCATGGCTTGAATATCTTGCTTGACGCCTGTCCTTGTATTTTTACTAAAGAACAAGGCCGTCTTTCCTCTATTAATGGCTTGACCCGACGCTGCTTCATAGCTGTCAAGAATATTCAACAATTCCCGACATTCCTCAACCTTTGCTTGGTAGAATAGTAAGCTATCGTCTGCAAACAGTAGATGAGAAATATTAACTTCCCCTCTACATGATAGAATGGCCTATATCCGTCTCTACTCCTCAGCTTTTCTTAGCATGGCCGACAATCCTTCGGCACACATGAGGAATAAATATGGTGATAGTGGGTCACCTTGTTTTATTCCCCTTGTAGGCTTAATGAATCCCTTTGGTTCACCATTGAGAAGAACCGAATATGAGGCTGTAATGACTGTCTCTATTGCAAGTGCAACCCATCTCTCATCTAATCTCAACTTAATCATCATATTCCTTAAGAACTCCCACTCTACTCGGTCATATGCTTTGCTAATATCCAATTTTACAGCCATTTGACCATCTTTCCCCCGTCTTCTATTCCACATCCTATGTAGCACTTCAAAAGCTACTATGGTATTATTAGTGATTAGTCTTTCTGAGACAAAAGCACTTTGAGCATCTGAAATAACTCTTGGCAAAATCAGCTTCAAACGGTTGGCTAGAACCTTTGAAAAGAGGGGAGATACCACATTCCCCAACCTAATTGGCCAAAACTCACTTATGTATTGAGGATCATTTTTCTTCAGCACCAAGACAATGTGAGTGTAGTTCATTTTTTGTAGTAAGTGACCCGAATTAAGGATTGAGGGAATAGCAGTAGTAACATCAAAACCAACAACATTCCAATATTTTTGAAAAAAGAAAGGAGACATAACATCCGGGCTCGGGGCTTTTGAGGGGTGCATATGGAATAGAGCTCGACATACCTCATCAGTTGTGTATGGTTGCAACAATGCTCTGTTCATCTCTGTTGTGACACGTTGATCAACTGATTCAAGGACCATGCCTATGCTAACATCACTAGGTTGGGCTGATGTGAACAAGCTTTGAAAATAACCTTCGGCTACCTCTGCAATCTGCCTTTCATCTGTACACCATACTCCCACCTCATTGAACAGCCCCAAAATCTGATTTTTGCATCTTCTTTGACTTGCTCTTTGATGGAAATACTTTGTGTTTTTATCACCCACAGGTAGCCATATAGCCCTAGATCTCTATCTCCATGTCAACTCCTCATGGTGCAACATTCTATTAATTTCAGCCTTCGTTTCACTGATACTGTCCAAAAGCGTTGGATCATTCTTTCAAGTCAGCTCCTCTAGCTAGTACTCGATGTTTTTTTCTTCAATTGGACTTTAGTCTTGCCAAAAGTCACCTTACCCCAATTCACCAAAGCCAGTTGAGTGCATTTTATTTTCTCAAATAAGCAAAACATCGGGCTACCTTGGACTATTGTGTGTCTTCATGCATCCTCAATTATAGACCCACACATCAGTTGGGATGCCCACTTCTCCTCAAATCTATGGGGAATTATTTTTCTTCTGCCCACTTCTCTAGCTATGTGGATAACTAGTAAGATTGGAATGTGATTCAAATAGGAGGCTGAGAGGTGTACAACCCAACTTCTAAGAAACAATTCTCTCCAAGCCCTATTTGCACAGGCCCTATCAATCCTTTCTTGAATAAAGGCATCACCAGGCCTCCCATTATTCCTTATGAAGATGTTCCCATAAAATCCCACATCAATCAGACCACAGTGAAGAAGAGTACTTCGAAAAGCTATGTTGTGAAATTTTAAAGTACTCGCAAGTGTACGAAATATATCGAAGTATAGTTTGACAAGAACGAGGTCGAACCCACAGGGACTTGAATGAACGTAGGAAAATTAATTAAACCTTAACCAAATTAATCATAATCTAGTTTAATAAAAATTGGTTGTTTGCAATTAAATATACTAAACAAATAATAAAATTAAGCAAATACTTAAACTAAGCAAAAGATATAAAGCAATAAAAAGATGTAAACAATCAAGAGAAAGGGATTAAAGTTTTGGAATCTGCCTTGTAAGTCATATCAGCATATATTTATGATCATTAATTTTTCCCAACCACTACATGATAATCTAGAAATCAATCTTGCTAGCATGGAAAATATCATCATTAAAACTTATGTTTAAAAATCTAAAGCATGTTCTTCTTCGCTTCTTAAGTATAAAACCAAATCATCAATTGTATCCGTAGCCAAACAAATCACAAGATATATCCAATTCTAAAAATAAAAAAAAATTAATAAACCAAGCATTCAATTAATTAAGACAAATCCTAAATCATGAGAAAAACATGATTGAACTCATATCTAGAATCTCATCTTAGTTAATTGATATGAAGCAAGAACAATTTAAATCATTAAAGAACAACTATTGTGGGAAAAATCAAATCACATAAATATTACTGATAATCCTTAATAAGGTTTCATCCTCAACCCTAATTATAAATTTAGCTACTCATAGTAATTGTAAGAAAACACAAAAATAAAATACTAAACATTAAACTAGACAAATAAAATAAAGAAAGAAATAGCATAAAAGAAACTGCCTGCGCTCCAGTCCTAGCCGCCCCCTTATTTTTCTGTTTTGCTCTCTATTTATATACTTACTTACACCGCTTGATACTATGCCTCATCCTAATACAAGTGGAACTAGAGCTTTTAATGCTTGGACCACACGCTACGCTTTAAGTTGTGCCCAGCGGAAACCAAAGACTAGCCCAAGAGTGTTTGTGTTTCAATAAGAAATAGAGAGGCCCACCAACAATTAACAATTGTTCATTTAAACCTCAAGCCCATGTATCTTTTCCACGTGAATAAGCTCCCTATCAATTAGTTCTTTTCTTTGCTCCTTCACGTATCTCCAAGTCCTTCTTTTCATGTTGGCTTTGAATCAATAGGCCTGGACCTCTTTTCTTTAATTTTATTTTTACTTGCTTAGCTCATCTTGCTTTTATTTTCTTTACTTCGTGCCCTCCAGGTCCTTCAGGTTGGGTTAGCAACTGACTTAGCCCCACTTAGCATTTAAAGCCCTTAACACCTATTAAACAAAGATATTATATAATCAGTCACAAGATAGCTTCAAAGTATGGAAAAAAAATGCAAATATGAGAGTATTTTATTATATATATTTCATGCACATCAAGCTATCATGGGAGCATATGCCTTCGAAATTCGCCTCTGTTTTTCTTCGGACGATAAAATTTCATTATAATTGCCTATACACATCCACGGAAGAAACAACCGTGAGTGAAGATGGCGCAGCAAGGTCCAGGATTCATGTTTACGACATTCTTCGGAATACCCATAAAAACCAGTGATCTGCCATGGTACACCCGGGTCAGTAAGGATAATTGCATCGATGTGGTGTGGCGAGTACGCTTGGATATGTAGGTTAATTTCTTCTTTCCAAAGCATCAATAAGCCACCCCAACTTCCATCACATGGTACAACAAGTCCTCCTTGAAAATTCAATTCATCCTTTATTTTCCGCATCTCATCAACCGTTTGTTTAGTCTCCATGAGGAACACAATCTTGGGAGATTTTTCTCTCACCAAATAAGAGAGGACACTCACTGCATGTTGGTTCCCAAGCCCCCGACAATTCCAACTTAATGCATTCATTGTATTCGACAGGACTAAGCTTCAACCTCCACCAGTGGAAAAATTGGTTTTGAGTTTGGGCCACCTTAATTCTTTTTTTGTTTTTTTTTGGAATCATGTGCCACCTTAGTTGAGGGATGAAATTGACTTAGTGCCCGTTTGTTTCAACTTTTTCAGTCTAAAAAGCACGTTTTGAAAAAAGCCGGCCCAAAAAGTCCGTTTGGTTAGTATAAAATGCAACTTTTTGGAAAAAGTTGCTTTTTATACTTGTGAAGAGAACGCGCAAGGAATGAAAGGAGCTCTTCAGGTCCATTTTGCCAAAAGTCCGTGCGCGTTTTGATATATCCGTTGGGGTGAGTTGGGCAATTACCAAATTACCCTTCATCAGTTCTCAGTTCTCACGCCTGTTCCTCATTCCTCTCATCTCTTCTCTCTGCTCTGCCCTCACCGTGCTGCTTCAAACACAGCACCACCCAACTATCACCGGTCTACCACCACAATCAACAAAATCAACAAAACCCATTTCAACATTTGATAATCCAAACACAAAATTAACAAAATCAACAAAATCAAACCAAAAATAACTCAAAATCAACACAAAACAACTTAAAATCAACTCAAACCCCATTGGAAAACCCATCCCAAACTCAACTCAAAATCAACCCAAAACAAAATCAACTCAAAATCAAACCCAAAATCCACAGAAAATTAACTCAAAATTAAACCATCAACTGAAAACCCATAACCCAAACCCAAAATCAAAATCAAATACAAACCCAGTGGTGACAAAGACTTAAGGGATCTTCTCTCTTCCTTGTAGCTTTCGAACTGTCAAAAAAAAAAAAAAAAAAAAAGAGAGAGAGCTTTGCGGCAACTGGAATTTTCTGGAGGAAGTGGTAGGGAAAAAGGGGAAATAAGGAAAAAAAAAAAAGTGGGAACGTTCTGGAGGTGGTAGGGAAAAAGGGGAAAGAAGGAAAAAAAAAAGAAAAAGAAAGGGGAACGTTCTGGAGGAAGAAGTGGTAAGGGAAAAAGGGAAAGAAGGAAAAAAGAAAGAAAAGAAAAGTGGAATGTTCTCGAGTGTCCGGATAGGGAAAAAGGGGAAAGAAAGGAAAAATAAAAAATAATTAGAAGGGTACGTGTGTGGAGGAGAAAAAAAGAGAGAAAAGAAAAAAAAGAAAAAAAAGAAGGAAATATGGATGAAAAAAAAAGTAAAGAAATAAGGGAAAAATAAAATAAAGAATGAGAAATTAAAATTGAGAAATGCAATCACAATATTTTCACAATAAATCTTAAGTGATAGGTTATTATTAGTTAATATTGGTGAGAAAAAAATAATTTTTTTAGAAACTTTGAAAGTTCTTTTTAAAAAAAAATTTTAGAAAGTTTTATAAAAAAAGAAAAAAAAAGTAGAAAGTATTTTCACAACACTTTACATATACATGGTCCTTTTTGGTAATTTACCACTCAAACCGCCACTTTTATAAGTGCTAGCCATACACTCAGTTTTTTCAAAAAACACTTTTTACCAGTTTTTACCAAATACTCAGCTTTTTGAAAAAACATTTTTTCATTATACACTTTTTGAAAACTCAACTTTTTCAAAAAGCCCAACTTCAAAAAGCTGAACCAAACTCACCCTTAATTTAAAAGTTGAGAGATTAAGGGTGTGTTTGGATACTGCTTATTTTGCTAAAAACTGAAAACTGAAAACAATTAAAAAATAATTTTCAGATTACTATTTACACCAAAAACACTGTTCATTTGCTTATTTGCACTATTCATGTCCCATGAACAGTGCAATAGGCACTGGTTAAAAAAAAAAAAAAAAAACAAAACAAAAGAGCTGAAAACGCAAAACGTGGGACGTGGACGTTGTACCCAAACGCTACCTAAATTGTCACAATTATTAGTTGAGGGACTAAATCGATACAATTAATAGTTGAGTAATTATATTGAACTTTGTCCCATAGTTGGAGGATCAAATTAGCAATTTAACCTTGGATGAATTCGGATTATGTTAATGTATGGAATGACAATTGTTTTTCATTGATGAAATCTACGAATGGATTGGGACTTTGATTGATTTATGGATTTGAACAAATCTTCAAAATTCTCATCTCATGTGTTGCTAAATGGTGTGGCAAGTACAGTCTTTCGTTCCAGACAATGAGTTGGTTCTTGAGCCCTTGACAGTATGGTCTGCTTGGCTTTTTAGTACAGGACTGCAAAATTTATAAATACAGCAAACTTACTTCATGATTTTTCAAAAGCAAAGTGCAACAGTTTTAATTAATTGGACAATTATTGAATCCTTTTATTGGTCTGTGATGGGGCTATATAATTGGAATAACGACCTGGTACAATTGAGTAGTGACAGCTTTTGTGTTTTCTTTGGTTGGACTATATCTGATGGAGTTATTTACTATAGTACTAATTATCAGACACATTAAAATTTTCATTCAATGTGTCTTTTTCGTCTGTGTGTACTGTGTATTTCATAATTTCATTCGCACAGATTCACCAACTAAAACAAGTAGAAGAAACTTTTAACTCTCTCCATGCACGTCACTAGGGAGACAATCTCGATAATTAATAATAATGTGTTCCTGTAAATTTTTATCAGGATTGTCGAAGAGGACTTTGGTTTGCATCGAAGAGTCTCCATCAACGTACTGTTGTGTTGTATGAATCACTAAGCAATTGGGTCACGCTATCAAATTAATTATATAGGATCCTAAGCTTTCAAGAAAAAAAGAAAAAAAGAGAAAGAAATCCTTGACTTCCACGACCAAAAAAAAAATCAAAATCGTTAACCTTAGGCAATAAATATGGTTTATATCTATTTGGTAATCACAATTACGTTGCCATAGTAGTAAGAGTACAACAACAAGAAGCCAAATTATAATGTGACGCTATGGTATTCTATTATTCATGATCTAGTCTTGAAAAGATTTCTTAATTTTTGGATATCCATCAAAACCATACAAGAGTTTTTTCTTTCTTAAGAAACTGTAAGAAGAAACAAACAAAAATACCTAATCAAACCAAAAAAATAAGAAAGAGAGAAAAAGAAAAGAAATCTTTGATCAACTGCTACATAAATGGATACGTGTGGAACTTCTTTTGAGAAATTGACACTTATGTTATGTATCGTGCTTATGACGGTAAAAGTTAGGCTAAAATACAAACTCACCTTCTATATTTCACTATAATTCATTTTAATCCTCTAATTTTGCTTTTATTCATTTCAGTCCTTCATATTTCTAATTTATTCAATTAAGCTTGTTTATCAACTTCGGTTAAATGTTGCAGTTAATTATCTAAATTTTTAATTTTTTTTCTTTAAATTTTAAAAATCCAATTAATGATTGAAAAATGTTCTTCAGATTTTATTATTTAAAAAAAAAAAAATTAACAGAAATTAACAAAAATGCCTTGATTGATTAAACTTGAAACTTAGAAAACTAATCAAAATGAATTTTAGTGAAACTTAGAATTGGAGACCATTAGAGGATCTCAAATATCTTGGACAGCATTGAAGACCACTCAATTTGTTTGTGTTTTGCACATGGTACCATAACAGTGTATGTAGAGACAAATTGTGATATTCACAGAAAATTCCAAACCAATGAAATATGATGCTATATTGTTGCTATGTCAAAATATCAACATCAAGAAATTGCATAAACCGTCGGTGAGCTGTTGATCACATGCTAGATACCAAATTATCTCAAAACTTTAAAAACACTGGCAAGAAAAAAAGAAAAGAAAAAGACATCAAAATCATTTCGCCTTGACTTTCATAAATGTTGTCATTATCTTAAGCTTTTGAGAACAAATGGCATTTCAATAAATTTTTGAGCCCATTATTATTCAACACTTTTTTTTTTGTCAATTACAGTTTATGATATTTATGTTTTAGTTTCATAATCAAAGGTAAATAGTAAAAAAGGTTATATGCACAGTTCACACAATTAATTTTGTGCAAGTAGGAAATATTTTAACTAAGTTTAAAAGAAAGATTAATCAAATTGAGCACAAATACTTTCTCAAAAAAAAAAAAAAAAAATTTGAGCACAAATACAAATCCAATGCAATTCACTGTTGGTAGGACTCATAGCATCCACCTTTAACTTAAACATTTGTGGTAAAAATAAATTGATTGATTTAATACAACCTTTGAGGAATACAATATTAGCTTCACGAGAAATTTTTTTCAAAGGTGAAATTACTTTTATTTATTTTCAGAAAATAAGTAAAAAATTAGCTTTTTTTTTTTTACCCCAATGAGAAGGAAATGGGTATCATATTTCTTTGAATCTTTTATATAAAATCAAATTATTTCTTTGCCTTGAACCAATAACCAAATTTAAGAGTTATGATGAGTTAAGTCGGCACCTTAAATTTTTTTTTGGATGTTTGTGTTGTAATACCTAATCTACAAGGGACATAAAGAAACTCCTTTCCATCAAAAATGCATGAAAGAAACAAGTCACTAGACAGAAAACTTTTCAAATGTAACATCCTTTCATCAAGTTAATTGAACCATAATACAAAAACTGACCCCTGAAACATCCTAATCCCACATTCACTTTTCCTTTCCAACTTTCCACAGAACCTACTCATTATGCAACAGACCCCCCAAAAAAAAAGAAAAAACTAAATAATTAACTATAAGAAATAACACAAGAGAATCTAATATGAGCATCCCATTGACTTGTATTCGGGTTGAGTCAGATTGGGTCGGTTTTAGCGTTTTCTTTCCGGGGTCCAATGTGGTAAGGCCGGACTAAAATGTGTTGAGACGACCCTAGAATCCAAAAGCTCCATTATCGGTGTAAAATTCACACACCTCGGCACCTTATATTGGTTGATAGAGGCCCCTCTTGAAATTGCATAATCCATTAACTCCTCAAACGTACCGTTTTTAACCACACGTATCTCAAGCGGTCCAATTGAGTTGTCAGCAACTCGGCCTTGTCTGTACACTGAGTTAAGCGATTCCTCCATCGCCAAACAGCACTGACTTAGTACTTCCTCACTTGGCGAGTTAGCCGAGTCTTTAACCAAAAGCTCCCAATATATCACGTAGTGACCAGGAATCGTCTTCGTATCAGCGTAGCTCGTGTACTCAACGACACTGGTGTTGAATTCCTTCAACAGCTGCAACGCATTCTCCACAGCTTTCTGTAACTCGGCCTCGTCAGTCTTGTCTGAGTCAATACTCAACAACACGTTCTTCCTCCTCACGAAGTGGAACTGTGGGGCCGAGTTGTGGAACCCGGTGACTCGGAGGATGTCACCAACTCGGTACCTGCAGAGTCCTGCGTAGGTACTGATCACAAGCTCATACTCTTTCCCAACTTCTACATCAACAAGGTCAACAAGTTTTGGAGGTGAGTCACGAGTTGTCCACCTGGCCGAGTTAGGATCGTGGGGCAGAAACTCGAAGTAGGCCATGTTTGGCATTATGGTATAAGACACTTCCGAAGGTTTACACATGGGGTTTAGGTTTAGACCAAAGTAACACTCCGAGGAGGCATACATAGTACAAGCGAGTGGCAATCCACCACTATAGTGATCCAACGTTGGAATATACTGTGCCATAGCTCCAGTAACAATCACATCCAAGTACTTTGTGTTAGGCCAAATTCTAGTTAAAATTCCCTCCCAATTTTCCTTTGAGCACTCCTTGGTAATAAAATTGGACATTTCTGGGTCGGGTTTCAGGATATGGATCATGGTTTCTTTTAGAGCCGGGTCGGTAATTTTCGGGTTGAGGGTCCCGGTTTTGAGGTCGTGGACAAGTTGGGTCCAATTGAGTTGGAGAAAGCGGATGGCACGGAGGAGACCCGAGGCGAAGACTGCGCCAAGGCGGAGGACTTGGTTGCGTTGGATAAGGCCACATAGCATTTGGGTGTACATGCTTTGGAATGAATCCGGGCATAGGATTGCCTCATTGGGGCTTGTGTAGACATTGTACGGGTCATAGGGTCGGGTCTTGAAGTGCTCACTCTTGTAGTAGCTGGTGAGAACGGGTCGGGCCAACAGCCCACCCGGAGTCTTGGTTTCGGACTTCACAAACAAGAAGTACAAGCCTTTTCCTTTGTCCAAACCTGGGACATAACTGTCACATTCCAAAAAAGAAAGAAGAACACCATTTTAATTAGTTAAAATAAATATACTAATTATTAATTAAATAATACCCCTAAATTAACTCTTATATTATTTAATTTAAATTTAATTTTTTACTTACAGGTTCATCACTGGCATGAGAAGGCTGTACAGTAGCTGGCGACGATCCAACTCTTCATGAATTGTTGGCATGAGTTTTCTTTCCCCAGCTGAAGTCCCAGAGCTGTAAAAATTTCCAAGCAAAAAACACATAAATTTGAGTCCAAGTTTTAATTTTTAATTTTTTTTTGCTTAGAGCTTAATCAAATACAATTATACAATGATGGGTTTTATTAATATATATATATTTTTACCTGGTGAGGAACTCAGAGATGGGGTGAGCAGAGAGAATAGGAGAGCGGTCTCCATTAGCAATACGTTGGATTTCAGGCTGAAGATCCTCGTAGGTAATCATGGGTAGCTTGGATTTGAAAGTGTCACGGTCTGTGGCACCGTTAAGGTTGAACCTTTTGAGGTACTCAGTGTTGGCATTTGTGGCCAAGATTTCAGCCAAGACTCTCTCTTGAACCAAATCGGCGTTTCTTGTGGTCTCTTCGATGAATTGGAGAGCCTTGGCGTCTTTGTCACAAGCTGCAGGGCCAAGAGGGGATGAAATAGCAGAACCAACAGCCATTTTTTGGTTTTAGGACTCTAGAAATTAAGATGAGAATATGAGAATTTTTTAGAGAAACTGTGTTTGAGATGATGGGTTTTTTTGTCTGTTTTGGACTCTAAAGACTGGGTGTGTGGTGAGATTTTTTTGATGTTGCTGAATCTGGGTGTGGTGAGATTGGAGTAATGGGGGGTGCACATATATATAGATGGGAGGACATGAAAGTGTATTTTGAAGAGAGTGACATGTCACATGCCATGTAATGGGTGGGGTCCAATGTGGTGAGAGACAAAAGGGAGGCTTTTAGAGTGAGAGGGGTCGTGGAAAGTGAAAAACGAGTAATATAATTTTGGGCCCGGTGAGTGTAGGGAAGAATGGGGACAAGGTAGGGGCCCACAACACGTAGAGATGACCAAAAATAAGGCGGGCATGTGGGGTTAGGTGACCGCCATGTCAGCGGAGCAAAAGGGTTGTATTTATTATTTTGCTGTGTTTTTTTGGAAGATAATAACGCGTCACCAAACAATAAGGCTGCTTTCTGGTAAAACTGTTGGTCATGGATAGCGATAGGGTGAGGGTGTAGGAAACAGCAACTATTGTACGACCATTTTCACGTGAGACAGATGCCTTAAATCAATTGAACTGTTGATTCCTATTGTATAAAACCTTTTATTTTTCTTGTTTTTCGTTTTTGTTTTTGCTTATAGACTTTATGGGAAGA
The DNA here is from genome assembly GCA_028535165.1 of Quercus tomentella. Lineage (NCBI taxonomy): Eukaryota > Viridiplantae > Streptophyta > Magnoliopsida > Fagales > Fagaceae > Quercus > Quercus tomentella. The sequence goes on along the minus strand of JAPQVY010000111.1, from coordinate 22,264,482 downwards.
CCATTTAATAATATTCTATGCTTGGAAAGATCGATGATAAACATGTAGTAAAAAGTAGGTGCTGAAGGGCCTTAAGCCAATCCTCAAAAAAATAAATAAATAAAAGTGCCTTAACCCAATTAAAGTGAGTGAAGTTTGGATAATAGTCATGATCAACCAAAAGAAAAGAAGAAAGAATAATATGTGTACAAAAGTAAAAGTTGTGTTTTGTTAACATTTATTCAATATAAGTAATTTGAAAAGAAGAAAGAATAATATGTGTACAAAAGTAAAAGTTGTGTTTTGTTGACATTTATTCAATATAAGTAATTTGAAGTCCTAACATACAGATTTTTTTTAGAGGGGGGGGGGGGGGGGGGGTGGTTAATTGATTAAAGAAGAAAAACACTATAGAGTTATAGCACTACTATGACCATGCCTACAATAAAGGTTTAGAAACAATGATCTTAGGCAATGTATTAAGAACATTAGTTAAGAAGTACTTCCTCCATTAGTGATCTCTATACCATTTCAAGATAAAATTATTTAGCGTATCCGATGGATTTATAACCTCCTTTCACATAAAGGTGGATTGTATCAATAGTTTTTCCACTTAGAGTCCATCCTTATGTGATACAAAGATGCAATATACTTATTCAATATTACTATCTTTTTAAACATTTTTTATTATTATTTGAAGGGTATGTGTTAATAGGTGCCTTTGGGCAACTATTAACAAATCATTTTAAGAAACTTCTAACATCATTTTTAAAGGAAATAAAAAAAAGCCGTCAAAATATTAATTATTTTTTTATTTTCCTATAAAAACTTGTCTAAAATGGTTCACTAACAAATGTTCTTAGGATATCTATTAACATTTCTCATTTTTGAAAGTCAATACTCTTGTTTATTAATTTCATTTAATTAAGTTTAAATTAAATAGGGTATCTTTGGATTTTTACACCTTTTGTTTATTAATTTCATTTAAATAAGTTTAAATTAAAAAGGGTATCTTTGGAGTTTTATACCTTTTGTTTATTAATTTCATTTAATTAAGTTTAAATTAAATATGGTAAAGTACTCTAGGAAATCTATTTGGTAGAGTACTCTAGGAAATCTAGAGGATCTGAATCCAACGTTTTAAAAAATACACTCCTTTTTTTTTTGCACGCCTTAATTACATTCAAATAAATATATACACTTTTTTGGTATCAAATATTAAATTATGAGTTTAATTATTAATGCACTTTGTTTATAAATAGATACACTTTTCATTATTTCATTGGAGGGTGCACATAAATTCAAAGTTGTTGCGTACACTTTCTTAATATTTGTGTATGATTTGATTTTGTTTTATAAAATTAAAATTATTTTAAAAAGTATTAAAATGCACCTTAACTTATACCTTAATATTAGACAATTATTAACTCAATTCTTTATAAAAATTAATTTGTTAAACAAACTAGTCTAAAAAGCCTTTGTTGAGATAGGCTATCCAATACTTATTTTTACTTCAATTTTTTTCCACTCAAAAATCATTTTTTGAAAAAAAAAATCTTGGAAAATTATTGGGTAAATAATCTCGATTTGAGCTTGTAGCCATGGAATTATTATATAGAAAAAAAAAAAAAAAAAAAAAAACAACAACTCTAACCTTGAATGCATATTCAAAGTATTCGTTTATATATATATATATATATATATTAGAAACAAATATATGCAAAGGAGAGAATATAGTTCTAATATCTATTCTTAACTTTGAGTATAAATATAATTAAGTCTTTATGTTTTTTTCTTTATCTATAATTCTATATCGATTAAGTTGAACTAACCAAATAAAATATTATTATTTATTATACGATCCATATATGTATATTTCGTGCCATTTAGTTTTCTAATTTGTACCTATGTTATCATACCTTTCAAGAGTATCACATTATGAATTTTATAGCAACAAATACGTTTTTTTTTCCCATGGCTAGAATTATAATTACATGATTAAATTTATTATGTATTAACAACTTAATATTTTATGACAACCAGTAATTTATCATAATATTAGAGTAAGTGGTCATGAGTTCAAATCTTATGTCCGATCAACCTCTTATTTTAAAAATATTAAAATTTTAACTCATTAAGTCTCACTTATAAAGGTGGAATTTGGATCCATATGTGAGAGAATGTTAGATTTATGATTAAGTAGAGTTTAAACTTTTTTAACAATCGGTAATTTATTACTAGTCTGGGTTATCAAAGGCCTTTAGTGATTATTATTTGAATTTCTAGAAGTTTGTGGCTTATAATTGTCAAGCTCAAGGGTCATTTTAAAAACGTAATGAACTCAACTTTTGCAGGTTCAGCTCAACTTGCAATCCTTAAAGTGCTTGTATTTATGAAATAATCCTTGTACTTAAATAATTTTATGTACCCTGTTTGGTGGGGTGCCTCTTCACAATTTTATAACCCAGGTCGGCCGGAATGTTAGCTTGTACAAATGATCCATAGGTTGTTTCATAAAGGCATTCTCTAAATAAATAATTATTTTAAGCATTAAAATAACGAGTATAAGTATTCTTAATTAATGAGCAAAACAACTGTAACTAAGACTAGAAGACTGTTATTAACCGTCACTATCATATATTAGTAAAATAATTAGAAGCTAAAACGTATAATATAAAAAATTCTGCAGCCAACCGACATAATATATATAATAAATAAAAAAAAGTTGATGCTCTTCAAGTCACCGTGCATTTTTTGAATTTCTTTCCTCACATTGCAATGCTTATATACTATAATTTATCCAATCACATTTCTACATATATTTTTTTAAAATTTTGGTTTAGTTGGATGACCTATTCTTGAAACTTGCATATATAAAAACAAAATGAATGACTCATTCATACAAACTGTAGCTGCATGAACAATGCTTCACGAAATTGTGGAAGAGTGCGTAACAAAAACTACAAAATAAAAATATTTAAAAATATGAACTCAAAGTCTCAAACTAAAAATATTTAAAATGGTTCTGTTAACAAATATTCTTAGGATATTTGTTAATTGAACATTTAATACTACTTTCATAAAAAATATAAAAAGCTGTCAAAAACTTCATTTGTTTTTTTTCTTTTTCCTTTAAAATTTTTTAAAAATATTTCATAAATCAATGTATTTAGAACACTCATTAACTTTTCCCAATATAAAAAATATGAACTCAAAGTCTCAAACTAAAAGTTGCTAGATGACTAGCTCCAAAATTATTCACACCTATATAACTAATTTTTGTAGACCTTAACCTCACTTTTGGCATACATAATTCTTATAAAAATTGTGATGGCGTGTACCAACAGCCACGGCATATAATTACTTGCTGGTATCAAAGAGTTGTAATTGTCAAAATTTGGAGTTCTTCGAAAATTTCCTAGCTTGAGTTGTCAATAGTCAAACTAAGATGGAAGAGTTTTGGGTGTAAGGGAAAGAGCAGTATACTTTCCCTCTTATTGATTTTCCTTCCATGGTTAGGTTTTTATGGAAAAATTTTGCTTCAGAGACATTGACTACTCAATTATTCTAAGCAAAAAAGCAAGGGACATGTAAAAAGCTTTTATCTCTCTTTGTTTGTTAAAAAATGGATTGAATGGGACCTCTCATCCTATATCTAAATGTATAGGTAATCCGATTAGGTTAAGCTTAGATCACCACTTTATATCATAGATAACTCTGACCAACTTCTTGTTTTAAATTGATCAAACATGAACAAATCAACAATGTAGTCTCTCTTTTCAGTTTCACCAAATTTAGATAATTAGACAAAAGTTTTGTTTTAAATAATTGGGGTCACTGTTAGGTGACAAATCGAGAGTGTACATTATTGCTAGAGACTTATGCAACTGGTGTTAATTAAGGACATTACAAATTTTAGTTGGATGTTGCTAACGAATGTCCTTAAGACATTAGTTAACAATCCATTTTAAGAAAGTATTGATAACACTTTTATGGGAAATGAAAAAAACTATCAAAACATTAATTGTTTTTTTTTTTTTCCCATAAAACATTTCTTTAAATTGATTGTTAACCAGTGTCCTAAGAGTATTCGTTAGCATTTCTCATTTTATTTTACCAAACTTATAAATTTGAAATGTCATCAATCACAAAAAAAATAATAATAATAATAATTGATGATACTCTGAACTTGATGGTAATATCATATTCATAACTCCATCCTTTGCTGACTAGATTCTCCACTATATGTACCTTGACCACAGATAATACATTGGTGTGCACTTGTTTATGTTGTAATTAATAATTACAAACTTTAAAAATTTGCAGGAGAATTCCTGCTGTATAAATTATGAGCTTCTAGTTCTAGGTAGTTCGAGACAGACAAACATAGTGCAAATTGAAACTCAATTGTGACCTTCGAAAGAACAATTATAATAAAAAATTAATTAATCCACGTAGTTTTGTGCCTTTGACCCACTTACTTGTAAGAGTTTGAACTGGTCAATATTAAAAAATAAAAAAAGTTCTTTGATGTGCTAGGAAGGTTGCAAATGCAAGTAATCTTTATTTTTTAGTTCAGCAACAAATGTCGTAGGCAAAGTGACAAGCTGAGAATCTTGTTTCTTTTACTGAAATATATAATAAACAATATCGGGAAGTGGATTACCAATGTACAACGTGATATGTATGGTGTAAAACGAGCTATGATAAAAGTAAATATCTTTTTTACATATTAATAAATTAATGAATAAAGTAAAAAAAAAGTTTAGTACCACGTGAAAAAATTAACTTACTTGATATCCATTATTCAATATGAATTTTGAAGTGACTTGATGTTATTTGTCTTGTTTTTATTTATATTGGATGAGATTTTGTTATGGTAGATTTAAATTTTCAATTTCAAAACCTTATGATTTAATGAGGAATTTGCTATTATAGATTCGAATGAGTTAGTCCTGAATTATTAGTAGATTGTTGTTTAAGTCAGTCTATATTAATTCATAATGTGGACAATGAATAAAAGTTAGTCATGATTTTTCCAATTACAAATTTTTAACCAACCTAATATAGATTTCTTTCAAAGAAAGGCTACTTATTCTCATAACTGATAAAAGAAAAATAGAAAGAGAATTGTCCTTAAAATCAATCCACCAATAAGGCACTAACAAATCAATCTATCAATCTATTATTGAAGTTGTTACCTTAAATCGTAATACTTCACCTATATTTATGTACTTTAGAAACAATCATTTCTATGCTTTTTTTTTTTTGGAATAGAAATCCTTCACACTTTTTCTCCAATAATTACGTTTCATAATCCATACACCATTCATTTTGGATAAGTTTCATTACTAGTCAAATTATCGGCACTTATCCTCAACACAAAAATCATCTATCTATTTATATAAATCTATTTAAATATCATTTTTAAAAAAAGTACAACCACCTATCTATAGCATGTTTCACTCTCGAATGTGAAGAAATTATGCCAAGATTGACTACTATTTTGTACTCCTCTATTTTATTTTATTTTTTTATTTTAAAATTCAAACCATTGAAACCATTGAAGGATGTTTTTCATTTATACTAAAATAATATTTTTGGTTAGATAGTAAAAATGATATTGTTAAAGAAGAGTGGGTTTCAGTTCGCTCAACTAATAAAATCTCTTATAGTTGAATGAAAGATTTGAAATCTAATTCGTACTTACGCCAAAAATTAATTGGTGTTTTGATTTTATGATAAAAGCTAAACTCAATTATATTAGCATAACAACCAAGAATCCGTCTAATTATTTGAGCAGTACGAAAGTCTCATGAGTTCAGTCAGTCTTCTCCAACTCATAGAAGAGACTTAAATTTTATCAAGCTGGCCGTATTATTCCGTACTACACGAGCTATGCAAACTAATCTCATTCTCTCAAGCAAAATATAAATTAGCCGACCATTAAAAAAAAAACGCTTTTTATTTTTTTATTTAATTTTAAAGAATATTTATGACTTCCTTGTTCTTAATATTCTATGATTTTCTATATATTCGTTTGAAAAAATATTAATTTCAGGAACCCAAGAGAATAATAATCAATACTCTAGCAAGTGAAAAATAAAAAATGAAAATTTAATATATAAGTCTCAAGTGGAGAAAACGTGGAACCAAGGAAGGGTGGTGGAAAGTAAAAGCCAACATGTTGTTGCCACACGTTTACGAAGTCAAAAGCCAGAGCTATTGAAAGCTTAAGCACGTGAAGGCTTTTTTTTTTTTTGAAGTTTCAGAAGATACAAAGCTTGGATGGTTCCTTTTTACTCTTTAGTCTTGGCCAAATTCACGTGGTATATTTAAGTGGGGTAGTTTTGGTTGTAAAATATGGGCACCATGGTTTTTTCTTCTCACTTTCTAGTCAACATTTATGGTGAATTTCTTTCTTTTGGTTTGGTCCAAAAGGTTCAATAGACTGGTAGGCCGTGTGAGTGAAGTTTATGTTTACCACTAAGATGTGTGAGATAGATTCTTGCTTTGCTTTTGGGTATTGCTGTGAAATTTCCCTTCATGTATTTGACTGTTTTTGGGTTATGCTGGAAAAAGAAGTAACCTCTGGTTTGTCTTGTTTTCAATAATCAAGACCTAGCTAGTGGAGTGGGCACCCCCAAAAATCAAATTCTTGCTAAAGTAATAAACAAATATTAGTTCCCTAACTAGGGAAAATGTCATTTTAGGGGGAGAGAATTTTGGGACTCTTACATACCGACGCTACCATCTATCTTAATTAAAATTGAACAAAATTTGACTCTAAATACATTAAGAGTTATCTTGCTCCAACTCATGATGTGGTCATTGAAGAGACTATTCTCATGTAGTTTTAGACTTTTAGTCATATGATATTTTTAATAAATTATGTGACTTATTTTAAAAATACAAATAGTTAGTCTTATAAATAATCATATAATGTGTTGTAAAAAATAACCCCAATCATTTCCCATTAGAATTTGAAAGTTTGAAATACCTAATTTTTTTTGGGTGGGGGGCATCTTGAATACTAAAAAAGGGTTGTTGGACAAAAGCATTAAAGGAAACATAAATAAATAAATAGGAGTAAAATTCGGATTATGAAATGTTTGAGTATATATTAATTTGGGATTGATTCAAGGTTTGGAAAAATTTCAAAGATCTAGGATGAAAATTTGGCCAATATATTAATTTCAACAAGTTGAATGAAACTTCAGACCATTCAAAGTCGACAAAAAGGTGGCAAATTAGACAAATTTTGTAAGTGGCCATTGAAGGTATTATTATGTTCATGAATCTCTCTCTCTCTCTCTCTCCTTTTGGAGGGGGTGGCCGTCAGGGGTGATAGATATGAAAAAAAATTCATATTAACATTTATTCGACTGTTTCTAAATTTTATTCCTTGCAACACATTTTTCAGATATTTCATTCATATGGTATAATTTCTTTGTGAAAGAATTTATATGACATAATAAAATTGACATGACATTATTTAATTAGAAAAGTAACACATGTATTAGGTGACACTTAACAGACACATCGTTACTACAAATTATGAACAAAAAAATCTTCTTTGAAAACATTACATTTCTATCTTGTATAAAAAAAAATAATAAATAAATAAAAATATAGTCTTCGTCAAGCTTATATTGTCTATATTCTTCTTTCTTATAAGAGCTTTGACCTTGACTAAATATTTGTATTTTTTTTTAGTAAAAGATAGAAGCCTTGACTGAAATTTTCAAACACAGTTGCTCATCATGCTTTTACCTCTCCACTTTCGTTGAAGATGCAAAATTGGAGAAAGAAATGCACACTCATATAATTACATGAGGTTGGGGTTGAAATTAACGGCAAGGTGGCAGGGTTTGCAGCTTTATCAAACGAAGCACATCATGGTTCCTCAATCATCATATTCACCATTATAGGAAAAATTGCTATGATGATTATAGAGAAATCCGGCCAGAAGAACATGATGGACATAGGCTAAGTCGATCTTGTTAACCACGACAATATTAGAAGATAGGTTCTTCTCAAAAAAATAAAAATAAATAAAAGATAGGTTAATTTTAGTAGCTAGATTTGTTTGCTAATCACATTGTTTTTTGTTTTGGAAATGAAGCAATCAATAGCAATATCTGTGCGAGGAGATAAACCACTCTATTTATTAGTACTATTTAGGACTACATATGTTAATGTCTGTTACCAAAATCATGGGAAAATTAGAAGAAAAAAAAATTTTAACCAAGATTAGGGTTGAAAATTGATATCACAGGGGATAAGCCAGTTTCCATTAGATTGTGAATGTATATATATGTTACATGTACCTATATATTATTGTTTGACCCAACTTATTCCGCTCTGTTTCACGTGGATTTTTCTCCTTCTAAAAAGGTGAAGAAGTAAGAAAGGTTTTGCTCGCTCCACCCACCCCAAATGTGTCTATTACAATAGTGTGTGAATTTACATTATATGTACATATATTTTAAGTTTTTGTACATATATATTAAAAAATAACTTATTAATTTTTTCCCAACAATTTTTGGGCTTCCAAAAGGGCAAAAGAAAGAATGTTGGGTTTGTCTTTTCTGACATTTTTCGGGCATCTAAACAGAACCTTTCCCAGCCTGGCAGCCTCCCAACAAACATAGCACAAACACTATCACTATGATGAAATTATTATTCAACTTTTTACAGACCAATTACATTATACATATATACAAATAAAGCAATCCACCAAAAATTTTCTCCAAAAGATTAGAACCCAAAAATAGGATTTGGAATCTCACATGTAAGAGTTAAACAAAGTGTCAATATTAAAAAAAAAAAAAAAAAATTCAACCCTATCAAAATCTTTACCAATCAATCTCCAAAGTCCAAACCCTTTTCTAACTTCTAAATTAATATCTACAAACAGGCATTGTAAAAATCCCTTATTAATGTGCCAAAAGGTGTTTTTTTCCCCATTTAAAGAAAAGTGGGATTTGGCCCATTTGGGTTTTTAGTCACTAAAAACATATGCATGCCCCATGTATCATGGATGCATACACACCATGCTTTCTCCAAAACCTGTTATTCTTGTTTTTTAGATTGAGTTCTCTTGGGTCATAGCGGTTTGGGCTTCACTAAAACTTATGTTTACATTCCGACAAGAAGATATTATTTCATTATTAGGGTTAGGAACCTTAGTCGGTGGTCCATGCAAAATGAGCTGGCTATATTCATAAAATTATAGTAAACTCATAGTTATCCTTACAATTATCTTCAATAACAAAGGAGAAACAAATAAGTGTCTTAGTCCTTAGTCCTTACACATTATGGATTGTAATTTAAATGAAGATGTTTAATTTTTTGGGTTTCAGTTGGTCTAATTGATAAAATCTTTTGGCTTTGAATAAAAAGTCTGGAGTTTAAATCCAGTCCACACCAAAAATCAATTGATATCTTTACTTCATGATAAAGAGAAATCATTATAGAGTACATGTTATAGATTGAATTTATATCATATCTATTGACCAAAAAAAAAAAACTTAAGTTTTTAGTTATTTATTTTTGTACTTTTCTAGTGCCTATATTGATTAAAGATAGCTTAAAGATATCAAATCTTCACATCAATATTGACAAAATTTGTCAAGTTTAATAAATATAAAAGATAGATTAAAGATATCAAATCTTTATATCAACATTTACATAATTTGTAACGGTGTTTAAACAACGAAAACTGTTATTACTTTTTCACCCACACGTATTTTCACAAAACTTAAACAACGTTATTAGAAATCTCTTACGAAACGAGCTTTTGTAGCACACATATTGATTATGAAGATGGAGATGGATTGAGGCTACATCAGCTCCTTACTTCCTTCCTTGTTTCATCTCAAAAATTTTGTTTTCTTTCTGGTAAACAAGTCTTTATTTGGTATTTTAAAATAAATAAAAAACTATAGTTCAACAATTTTTATTTTTATTTTTTTTTTGAGAAACTAGGCCAACACTTTAAGAATCTCCTTTGATTTGTGCTTGGCCCAATTTAGGCTTATATCAAGCTTAAGAGCACGAGTCTCGCATTGCATCACTGAATACTAATGAAACATGCATGGAACTGATTCGTCATGCATGATGATTATGACTTCCTAATGATTAATTTGTCCCTTTTTTTTTAATTTATTAATTTAACTTAACAAAAGAAACAGACTTGGTGAAAGAATTTTTTAAATATGGTGGAGAACTTTTGCATAATCATATAAAATGTACTAAGGTTGAAGTTCATTAAAAAAAATAAGGTGGAAGTTCAATAAAAATAAATAAAGTTTACGATTATAATATTATACTTTAATTTTGGGTCAGTTGTCATTCAAATAGAAATATAATTTGATGTCAAATGTCTATAGAACTTTACTTTAGTCCAATTTCATCATGTCAAGCGTCATTCAATTATACTCTAGTTTTGAATCAATTAGATTTACATGCAAATTCATTCCTTTAGACTTAAAAATATAGAAAGAATCAAATTTAATTATTATGTTTCTATGTAGTACTACAAATGTGTATAGTTTATATTTATTCGGTAGAAAGGTTACAAACACATATATAAAATTGTGGTAATTATTAATTATACTTATGCTTATGCATGGTTGTTATAAACTAGTATTAATTAAAGGGGATTAAGGGGTTGGCACTTGGCAATAAAGAGGAAAAAAATATCAACTGCATTTAAATATATATAACTACTAATAGTAGTGGCAAGAGGAGACTTAAGTTAAGGAGCTTTATATTTTACTTTTGAGATTTTCTAAGTATAAGTTTTATAGTCAAGTGTCTTGTAACTCAATAGCTTAACCTGATTTCTTTTATTAGAAAAATTATGGTTTGCATCCCTCCTCTTCTGTTGTTGTGATGTCTAAATTATTTAAAAAAAAGTACAAGTTATATATAATTAGGAGCGTGTATTCAACACACCAGCCCAATGAAACCAACCCAATTTGACACATAGGTAACTTGACTCAACCTACCGACTCAACCTAAGCTATTAGTAGTTTAATAAATATATGTATTTCAAAAAAAAAAATATATATATATATATATGTATTTCAAGTTAGTTAATTTGTATTAAATTGAATTTTCAGGTTTGGTTAAATTTTTTTTTTTTGTTTGATTTATTTTCATATTTTAAGATTTAGTTTGGATGAAAAATGAATCTTAGGCCCGATTGTGTAAATCATAATAATTAGTTTAAATAGTTGAATCAAAATCAACAAATTTTATTAGGCTTCACAAAATGACTTCAACTCGATGATCTAACCTAATCAACCTAATCCATACGAATTGGGCTTGGTTGGTTTTAAGAGCCACTCTAGGTTGGGTTGGGTTAGAGATTTCTCAACCGATGGAAGTTGGGTTGGATTGAAAAATACACCAAACCCAACCCATGTATACCAATTTATATGATTTTACTTAAAAAGCCTATATTTAAGATTTTCTTAAAATCTAAACTACATTTTTCTTTCTTTCTATTTATAATAAACTAGTCACTAACCCGTGCAATACACGGTATAGTTAGCATATTTTAAATATCTTCACTTTATTCAATGTTACAATAAGTTTTAAAAAAAAAATCAAAAGATTCTGAGTCTATAAATTAATGAAACAAAACAAAAAATATATAACTACACAATAGAAAAATATAAAAGAAAGATGGCATACCCTCAAAAGAATAATCTGCGGCTATAGTCTTTGAAATCTGCCAAATTGTTTCAAATATTAGCAAAAAATAACCCAAGAATTCAAAAGTTAAAACTTCTAAAAAGCAAAAAGAATTTAAAGGATTAGAAGATTCAATGCCTATAAATTATTGAAATATATATATATATATATATATATGACTACACAATAGAAAAATATAATAGAGAAAATATTCAATTAGCTAACAGAAACTTCAATTTGACATCCAACTTTAATGGGAAGAAAATTGTAATGGGATGGGAAAAAAATATGGACCAATAAATAAAAGTAAAATGCTAACCTCCATGACTACCATAGAAAGGGGTGGAACCGTCCAAATTTGGATAAGCTGCATGCTACAAAAGAAAACACTATAAATTTAGCATACAATAGCATAATCTATGGAAAATTATTGAGATTATGAGTCCACTAAATGGACCCATTGAAAAGCCGACCTAGAGAAGTAATCTAAAAATATAGAGCACTAAACAATTGATCACAATTATTTAGAAAAAATATCAGTATCTTTATAGAGAGAGACCAACTCATTAGCATGAATCTAAAAATCATTGATTAAAAAAAAATTATAGAGAGTATTTGACTATTCTCTCTCTCTCTCTCTCTCTCTCTCTCTCTCTCTCTCTCTCTCTCTCTCTCTCTCTCTCTCTCTCAGCATTTCTTTACTCCCTTGAGTTTAGCTTTAGATTTTAAGAGTGTTTATATATTACTACTTAGTAGTAGTTGTGTAGTAGTCGGTTTGTTTAGTTTCCTTTGGGCTTATGTAAAACTAGGGGTGTCCACGGGTCGGGCTAGGTCAGGTTTGTGCCCAACCCGGACTCGACTCGACTGGGGCAAGTGAATAAAAAATTGACCCAAAACTGACCCGGAGACTTGGTCGGATTTTTCAGTTCGGGTCTCGTCGGTTTCAAGTTGATTCGGGTTGGTATCGGGTTTATCACCGGGGACGAAATCTGGCCGGATCAGGCGAGATCTGGCAGAAATCTGGCCGGATCCATCAAGATCTAGCCTAGATTTCATCGGATAACAACGAGATCTCGCCGGATTTGGTTGGAAAATCGTAATACTTCGCCGAAAAGGATAAGGATTCGGTTCAGGTCGGGTGTCACGGGTTTGGAAACCAAAAACCGACAACCGACCCGCGTGGGGTCGGGTTAGCTTCGCCGGAACCCGCATTCGACCGCTGGAGTCGTCGGATCGGGTGGCGGCGGGTCGAACGCGGGCAGGTTGGCCGGGTTGAGCGGGTCGCCGGGTCTTCTGGACAATCCTATGTAAAACTAATATGGAAGAGTCCCCATAAAAAGTTAAAACTAATAAATTAATTAATTAATTAAAATAAATTATAATGAGGTGTAAATTTATGAGACTTGTAAAACTGATGTGTCAAAATTTAAAAATGACAACAAAAAGTCAAAAGTTTCAATTTTATTATATATAGATGATATACTTTGAGTTTGAGTATAAGTTGAACTTATTAGAGAGACAGAGTTTCACTCCTTGTTAAGTTTGGATTAAACAAAAATAATTTTGCTTTAAAAAAAATGATAATGATGAGTTTGAATTTAAGTTGGACTTGTTAGAGAGATAAAGTTTCACTTCTTGTTAAATTTGGACTAAACAAAAATAATTAATAAAATGATAATTTTATTTAAATATTGTGTTGACGTGGAAAATTGTGAGAGTTTCAGAGGTTTCGGTTTTATATATATATATATATATAGACAACTATTTATTTAAATGATTAAAATGTGTTTACAACTAAATTTTATTATTTGTACCTACATGTGCTACGCATAGATCAAAGTATTGGATTGGATCCTCCCTATTTATGCTCAATTTAAGAGAAGCAAGCTAAAGTTTCAATACAAATTTTTTTGGCACCCAAAAACACTAAAAATAGGTTCTTCATTTTGCTTTCCATCTTTTTTTTTTTTTAATTTATTTTAATTTATTTTTTATTATTGTAGTTGTTATTTATTTTTATTTTTATTTCCTTTCATCATATCCAAATTTATGTGAAGAGGGTAAAAGTATGGATGACGGATCCATTTTAATAAGCATGACGAATCTGGAACAGTGGGTTGATGGTAGACGGATCCAGAGTGTACAGACACAAGGTGGACGAGTCTAGAGGGCCACGTGGCATCCACCTGGTTTTACTAGCCTCCAAGGAATCCTAAATGGAAATAACTTGCATCTCACGGTTAACCCTAACTCATAGAATCTTAATATGGATGGAATTCTAATATGAGGAGGATTCCTTAATATACGCTTATTAATGATGATCTTCTCTGTAAGGAAACGTCCTCCTACGCAAGAAACGGAGTCGGTTCTACCCTACTATAAAAACCCAAAGACCCTCAGAAAACAAGGGACGCATAATTCAGCCCAACTCTGGCACTCTAGAGTTGTGAGAAGTTCTAACTTGATCTTCGAAGGGTTTTTGGCCGACAACACACTGGTGCTCTCTGTTAGGTCTTCTCTTTTGTGTTGTGCAGGTATTGTTTCGAGCACGTGAGGACCGTGTGACTTACTAGTGATTTTTCAACATCAACAGTTGGCACCATCTGTGGGAATCTTCGATTTGTAAGCCATATTATCGCCTCCCAAACAAAAAGTTGCATGGTACTTACTTGTTCGATGGTAACCACCACCAACAATCAGGGCGATGAACCGCGACCTACTGCCCTGGAGAGGCAAGTCCAAACCCTCATAGCAACAGTGGAACGTCTCACCAAACAAAATCATGACCTAGAGGAATAGCTGCGCCAAAAAAATGCAGCGATGGATACCCAAGAGGAGGACAAGAAGGCACCAGCACTGAAAGAAGGATCCAAGAAGGTCCGGAAGGAAGCAACGCCCCAAGCAAGCCAGAACGACAGGACACGAGCCGTCTGTCCATCACCGATACGGTTCCACCTCACATAGTCGCCGAGATGCAGATGATGAAGGAAATGGACTTTATGATGAACACCCTTAGAGGATAGGTGTCTAGCGACCTCAATAACTTGGTCCACCGAATTGACTCGCCATTCACAGCCTCCGTCACTTCATTCCCCCTTCCACTGAAGTTTCATATGCCACAGGTGAAAAATTACGATGGATCCAAGGACCCCTTAGATCACCTAGAGTCTTTCAAGACCCTGATACACCTACAGGGGGTACCAGATGAGATCATGTGCAGAGCCTTCCCCATTACACTGAAGGGATCCACAAGAATTTAGTTCAGTAGGCTGACGCCCAACTCCATCAGTACATTCAAGGAGTTAAGCGCCCAGTTCGCCTCACACTTCATTGTGGGACACAGGTACAAGAAGTCCACTACATGTCTGATGAACATTAAGCAGCGAGAGGACGAGACGCTGAGATCTTACATAACTCACTTTAACAAGGAGGCTCTTTTGATCGAAGAAGCAGATGACAAGATACTTGTGGCAGCATTCACCAATAGGCTACGGAAGGGTAAGTTCCTATTTTCTCTATATAAGAACGACCCAAAGACTATGTCAGATGTGCTTTATAAGGCAACCAAGTACATGAATGCGGAAGACGCACTATTGGCTTGAGAAGAGAAGCCCAAGAAAAGGGAAAGACAGGAAGACATACGACTAGATAGGGGGCGAAAGATGGCTAGAACCGGAGAACGGTAGGAGGATAGGCGCTCCAAACCCCCCACGGGAAAATTCACAAGTTTCACCCCGCTAACTGCCCTGATCGACCAAGTCTTGATGCAAATTAAGGACGAAAAAGCCCTGACCTTTCTCGGCAAGCTGAAGGGAGACCCTAATAAGAGGTCTAGAGACAAGTATTGCCGATTCCACCATGATCACGACCATGACACAGCTGACTGTTACGACTTGAAGCAACAAATTGAAGCCCTTATCCGACAAGGAAAGCTGCAGAGGTTCGTCAACAAGGAGAGGACGGACCCACCTCAAGAGCAGGCTCCCCAACGGGAGAATGAGCGTCCCAGGCCACACATAGGGGATATAAGGATGATTGTAAGGGGCACGACGGCTACTAGGTCGTCCAAAAAAGGCCAGGAAAACTTATCTTAAGATTGTTCAGAACGTCCAGCTAACGGGTTCCGTACCAAAGATGGCGCGGATGGACAACCCCGTTATCGGATTCTCGGAAAAAGATGCCCGACGTCTTCATCACGCGCATGACGATGCACACGTCTTCAGCATACGAGTAGGAGATTACAATACGCACTGAGTTCTGGTCAACAATGGCAGCTCGGCTGACATCCTTTACTACCTAGCATTCTAACAGATGAGGATTGATAGAGAGCAATTAATTCCGACGACTGCTCTGCTCGTTGGATTTTGAGGAACACGGGTATTCCCTCTTGGTGCGGTTACATTATCCGTGACGGTAGGTGACTACCCCCAACAGATCACTAAGGATGTAATCTTCCTTGTAGTCGACTACTCGTCCGCTTACAATGTCATCCTAGGACGACCCACCCTCAATGCATGGAAGGCTGTAACCTTAACCTACCACTTAATGACCAAGTTCCCTATAGATTACGGAGTAGGGGAGTTGTGCGAAAATCAGGTGGCTGCGCATGAATGCTACATAGCCATGATGGAGATGGACGACCACCTCCAGGCCATGAACATAGAAGAACACCGGACGGTGACAGAGCCCATTGAAAGGCTTGAAGACGTACTTCTTGATGACTTCAAGCCTGATCGAACGACAAGGATTGGTACCTTCGCCAACCCGATGGTCCGCCAAACACTTGTAACTTTTCTAAAAAACAACCGCGATGTATTCGCTTGGAGCCATGAAGATATGCCAGGAATAGACCCTTCGGTCATGGTACATAGACTAAACGTGTCACCCTCCTTAACACCCATTCATCAGAAGAAACAAGTATTTGCCCCAGAATGAGATCAAGCTATAGCAGAAGAAGTCCACAAGCTACAAGATGCGAATTTCATTAGGGAGGTTTACTACCCCGATTGACTGGCAAACGTGGTAATGGTCAAGAAAGCCAGCGGGAAATGGAGGATGTGCGTAGACTTCACCGACCTGAATAAGGCATGCCCCAAAGATAGTTACCCCCTTCCACGGGTTGACGTCCTGGTTGACTCTATGGCTCAACACCAACTATTAAGCTTCATGGATGCTTTTTCGGGCTACAACTAAATTAGGATGGACAAAGCAGATCAGGAAAAGCCTTCGTTCGTTACTAGCCAGGGCCTTTTCTGTTATAAAGTAATGTCATTTGGCCTCAAAAATGCGGGTGCGATGTTTCAGAGGCACATGAACAAGTTGTTTGCACAACAAATTTGGAGGAATGTCCAGGTCTATGTCGATGACATGCTAGTGAAAAGCTTAAAGGAGCAAGATCACTTAGAGGACCTCAGGGAAACATTCGACACCCTTCGCTCCTACAACATGAAACTCAACCCAGGCAAGTGTACCTTTGGAGTGACGACAGGAAAGTTCCTAGGGTTCATGGTGTCTCAGAGGGGTATCAAGGCCAAACTAGACAAGATTCGGGCCATAATAGAGATGGCACCTCCAAGGAACGTGAAAGAAGTACAAAGCCTCAACGGTAAGATAGCAACGCTGAACAGGTTCGTGTCAAGAGCGACGGATAAGTGTCTACCATTCTTCTGCACGCTGAAGAAGTCTTTTAAGTGGACAATCGAGTGTCAGCAAGCATTCGAGGACCTGAAAACCTACCTCTCGTCCCCTCTGTTGCTAAGTCCTTCCCAGCCGAGGGAAAAACTATTCCTCTACTTAGCAGTGTCCTCGGTGGCCATCAACGCAGCATTAGTCAAGGAAGAAGACAGGGTACAGAAGCCCGTGTACTACACGAGTCAAGCACTCCGAGGTGCAAAGGAAAGATACCCACCAATGGAGAAGCTCGCCTTCGCTTTAGTTATTGTTGCCCATAAGCTCAAGCCCTACTTCCAAGCTCACACAGTAATCGTCCTAACAGACAAACCCCTACGGCGAGCGATGAGTAATCTTGAAATTGCAGGACGAGTGGCATTATGGGCAATAGAATTAAGTAAGTTCGACATACAATACCGCCCCTGCACTGCCATTAAAGGACAAGTGGTTGTCGACTTCATTGTAGAGTTCACTAACGTAAAAGGCCAGAGGGCAGAAGAAGTCCCACAATGGAGCATCCACACAGACGGATCCTCCAATAAGCAAGCAGGCGGATCTGGTGTGATAATCCATAACCTAGAAGGAGATAAGATCGAATGCATGGTACGTCTGGATTTCCTTACGACCAATAATGAAGCGGAATATGAAACCCTAATAGCAGGATTAGACCTCGCCAAGGCCGTGGGAGCTGAAAATTTGGTTATCTACTACAATTCCCAAGTAGTAACAAGTCAGGTTAACGGGGAATACGACTGCAAGAATGAACGAATGAAGAAGTACCTGGAACAGGTGAAGGATCGGGTTAACAACCTCCGAGCGAAGTTCGTTCAAATCCCAAGGGAAGAGAACGAACACACTGACCGACTCACTAAGGCTGTGTCAGTAGAGTACATGGTTATCCCCAGTCAAGTACTATCCTTCGTTCAAAATTCACCACTAATAGAAAGCATCAGTGTGCAGGAGGTAGGATCCGAAAGTTATTGGACAACACCAATAACCTCCCACTTGAAGGATGGTGCACTGCCAGACGACAAGGAGGCTGCCAGAAAATTGAAGGTTCAAGCTGCCCGCTTTGTCCTGATTAAAGACGTCCTTTACAAAAGAGGCTTCTCCCGACCGTACCTGAGGTGTCTCATCCCCAAGGAGGCAGACTATGTCATGAGAGAAGTCCACGAGGGAGTCTGCGGAAACCACTCTAGGTCATGGTCGTTAGTACATAAATTAATCCGGCCAGGATACTACTGGCAGACCATGCAGAAGGATGCCCACGCATATATCAAAGCTTGAGACAAATGTCAAAGATTTGGCAACCTCATCAAGCAACCAACAGAGGAGCTCACCCTAATGATGGCCCCATGGCCATTCGCACAATGGGGATTGGATATAAGGGGTCCATTCCCAATGGCAGCTAGACAATTGAAGTACCAAATAGTCGGTATAGACTACTTCACAAAATGGGTAGAAGCAGAAGCCCTAGCAACCATCACTGAAAAGAATGTAGGAAGCTTTGTGTGGAAAAACATCATCTGCAAGTATGGTATACCTAAGGCGTTGGTCTCTGAAAATGGGAGGCAGTTCGACAACGACGCATTTCGAGACTTCTGCTCACAACTAGGAATCAAGAACCATTACTCATCACCCGCCCACCCGTAGGCCAATGGACAAGTTGAGGTCAAGAACCGATCCTTGCTCAAAATCATCAAGACTCGGCTCGAGGGGGCAAAGGGTATATGGTCGGAGGAGCTGCCAAGTGTTTTGTGGGCATACAGGATAACGGCAAGGACGCCTACAGGAGAAACCTCGTTTTGATTAGCATACGGAAGCGAGGCAGTCATTCCAGCAGAAGTAGGACTTACAAGCTACAAGGTTGGGAACCACGATGAAAGCAAGCACGATGAAGCTATGCGCTTGCAGCTCGACCTGGTGGACGAAGTAAGAGCGACAGCTGAGCAAAGATTGGCACGGTACCAGAATCTTATGGCCAAACACTACAATTGCAAGGTCAGACATAGGGACTTCCAGTAGGAGACCTTGTCCTAAGAAAAGTAATGGGCACAACAAGAGACGCATCCCAGGGAAAGTTAGGACCTAAATAAGAAGGACTGTACAGAGTTGCATCATGGCATAGGAAGGGAACCTACCACCTGGAGACGTTGGACAGACAGAAGTTGCATCATCTGTGGAACACAGAGCACCTAAAGAAGTACTATCAGTAGGCCATTAGTAGTAGACAAGCAATGATACTCCTCATTTCCAGTTTATTTCCTTCTAGTTTAAGTTTTTATTATCTACAGTTCCTTTTATGCCCAAGGGCAAGTTTTTTATTTTTCAAAGAACAATTTCTACGCATGAATTACCATTATAATAAGAGGAGTTATTCAGAATCGCCACATGTTATATTCCTACAGATAAAGTGGACGAATTCCAACAAAAAATTCCAGTCCACAAAGAGGACGGGTTCAACAATAAGTTGAATTAACATTACAAGTCCATAAGTGGACGGGCTCATCCTAAAGGATGATAATTATAAGATCCATATAGTGGACGAGCTCAACATAACGTTGAATTAACATTTCAAGTCCATAAGTGGATGGGCTTATCTTAAGGATGATAATTATAAGGTCCATATAGTGGATGTACTCAACATAACGTTGAATTAACATTTCAAGTCCATAAGTGCACGGGCTCATCCTAAGGATGATAATTGAAAGGTCCATATAATGGATGGGTTCGGCATAACGATGAATTTACATTACGTCCCTAAATGGACGGGTCCATCCTAGTAAATAATAACTATGAGGTCCATATAGTGGACAGGGTCAACATCACATTGAGTTAACATTACGCATCCAGAAGAGGATGGGTGAATCCAAAAATTGATTACATTCACACAACCACCAGCTACATATTCATCAAACAAAAATAGACGGATAATGCAAACTAGGTAAATATTGTTGAAACCCATAAAGGGAGAAAAGTTTAGATACAAAGGGCAACGGTTAAAATCATAAATTAACTGTTCTCCAAAATCTTTACATAAAATAAAATAAAATAAAATAAAATAAAAAAAGTCTACTGCTGAACTGTCGGGGCTTCGTCCTTCTCCACAACCTGTACATCTTCAGGGTGACGGGTACCTTCCTCAGCGGTTTTCTCTTGACCTTTAAGAGCAACACCCTCATCACCCTGAAGGCCGACGGTGGCATCATCCCCAACAACATCATCAGCGGATAGGTCCTCCGTACTTTCCGAAAGGACAGGCTGAGCTGTTGATTGATCCTGGGTCTCAATGGTGACGTGGGACACGTCCAGGTCGGGATAAGAATTCTTAACCTGACAGAGAGCATCATCAAAACCTTTAGCAAACGAGTCTCCAAGTTCTGCGAGGAGGGTATCAGAGTCACAATACTCATGTACCACTTCCTTCTTCTCTTGACGGAGCTGGTTCTTGGTGTCCGTAATCTCTTTTTCCTTGTCTTCCAGAACTTGCCTCAATAACTTTTTTTGCTTTTCAAGCTCCCCCCTGACTTGCTTCGAGTAGGCAAGTTTCTTCTCCATACCCGTCCTCCAGGCCTTTAGCATGTTCAGCTCGTCCTCTGTTGAGTTAACCTTCACCTTGATACGGTTCAAGGCCGTCTCATGGTTCAGGCAACGACCCATCAACCCCTTTATCATCAACATTGCTTAAAAGCGAAGCAGAGTTAGAAACATGTTAAGATAAAAAAATATATATAGAAAGTGGACGGACGCGGTTACCTGAGCAATGCTGAAAAGCCCTGTCTCCCCCATTGCTTCAGTAGCATGGTTGCTCAGGTCCTCATATTT
Source organism: Quercus tomentella (assembly GCA_028535165.1). Lineage (NCBI taxonomy): Eukaryota > Viridiplantae > Streptophyta > Magnoliopsida > Fagales > Fagaceae > Quercus > Quercus tomentella. The sequence goes on along the minus strand of JAPQVY010000111.1, from coordinate 22,243,302 downwards.
GTCGGATGTAATTATGGACGTGAGCTTTTCCAATGCGTACTTAGAATCCTCACGAAGGAGGACAGATGGCTTCTTAGTGACGGTGTCCGGACCCTTCATGAGACCCTTCCCCCGTCCTTGCTCGACGAGGGTAACCGTCTTCTTTACTTCAGCTTTCAAACCCACGACGGGCTCAGGGGTAGTCTTGGGCTTCTTCGAAAGACGGTCAGTCTTCTCTTGCTGCTTTCTCTTAGTGGATGGTTTGGATGAACTCGTCCCCTTGGAGGTACCCTCCACTTGATTTTTCAAAGCAGCTTGTTGCTTAATGTAAGCCCTTCTCCTGGCAGCATCCATCTTTGTTCAAAAGTGGACGGATATCAGAGGTTTGATTAAAAATGTATATATACATATATTGGGTGACGGACTTACATTGGCGGATTTGAAGGTCGTAGCGACGGGTGACTGTTGTGGGCTCTGGAAAGTCACAGTACCAAAAGAGGGTGTCAAGGGTGACCAATTTAGCCCACGTTCTCTCCTCTAGCTTTGTTTTACTGAAAATCCTCTCCAAAAAACTCCACTGCTCTAATGAGACTTATGGTTACTCCCAGACTGGAAAAGAGGACGGTTAAAGTTACATGGTCAAAAAAAAAAAATTACAAAACCTAAATATGGGCGGATACATACCAAACGGGGGCATTATGCCCTATGTTGTGTCAACGGGCATATACTCATTATCACTAGGAAGACATATCCACTCGTCACCCTCCATAAAAAAAATACCTACTCTTCCAGTTCCTGTTGGAGTCGGGGGTTTCACACACGAGCCTCAGCAATGGGCTCCTAGGCACAAAGCTATACATGCCTTTTGACTGGGCAATCTCAGCTGGACGGTAACAGTGAAAGAATTCTTCGATTATCAACCTCCTTGCTCCGTCTGACATGGCCCTGTACAAAACCTCAACACCGAGGAAGACCTTCCAAGCGTTGGGAGAGACCTGAGTGACGACCAAACCTAGGTATTAGAGAAGGCGATGGTGGAGTGCACTAAGGGGGAATCTGAGCCCAGCCTTCAGCATCTACTCATATACCCCAACACCTTCAACACCTTCATAATAACATTTCTCTGACTTGTAAGGTAGACGGAGGGGTATGTTGACGGGTATCTAGAACTTCTCCCTAAGTGTTTTGAAGTGTGTTTCTTTGATTGTGGAAGTGAAGTCATTGACCGTCCATATGGGAAACATTATAAATTCCCTATGTCCATCAGGACCTATGACGGACTGGATTGGGAGTTCAGCATCAACTAGGCCATCACTATGATCATCCTTTAACCCATCTATCTCCTCATCCCTTGAAGGAGAGGTGGCCGACGAGTCCCTATCTTCACTTGAAGTACTAGGGTCGTTTTGCCCTAACGGGTACACTTCATCGTAGTCCGCCCCTTCGTGGACACACGATTGATTACTTGACGCACTATACATCATTTACCTACACGTGATGGGCAAAACCTAAGACACAAACGGATCTATATAGACGACGGGTATGCAAATGTCTTTCAAAAGTAGCAAGGAAATTCAAATAGTAAGGAAAGAAGTACTTACCAATTGAAGACGAGCAAAAATGAGGTGTAGATGACGGGCGCGCTATGAGGACGGTGTGCTAGTTTGCCAAGGTAGACGGGTGCGCTCTGGTCACAAATTCGCTGAAGAAAGTAAAGAATGAAAAGGAAGGAAGCTGGTTTATATAGAGAGAATGACATAGAAGACGAAGGGACGCTTCATTTCGTGAGATCAGCCACTAAAAAAGCGACATGTGTCCTTGCAAGCATTAAATGACCCTAGGCCAGACTGTCAATCTATGCACGCTTCCCAGAAAATGAATCTAATACCATCACTCCACGGGGCCGTCCATGAGAGGTGACGGATCCATGGAGTGAGGGGGCAACTAAAGAGGGTAAAAGTATGGATGATGGATCCATTTTAATAAGCAAGACGGATCTGGAACAATGGGTTGATGGTAAACAAATCCAGAGTGTACAGATAGAAGGTGGACAGGTCTAGAAGGCCACGTGGCACCCACCTGGTTTCAGTAGTCTCCAAGGAATCCTAAATGGAAACAACTTGCATCTCATGGTTAACCCTAGCTCATTGAGTCTAATATGGATGGAATTCTAATATGAGAAGGATTCCATAATATGCGCTCATTAATGATGATCTTCTTTATAAGGAAACGCCTTCCTACGCAAGAAACGGAGTCGGTTCTACACTACTATAAAAACCCAGAGACCCTCAAAAAACAAGGGACGCATAATTCAGCCCAGCTCTGGTACTTTAGAGTTGTGAGAAGTTCTAACTTGACCTTCGGAGGGTTTTTGGCCGGCACCACACCGATGCTTTTTATTAGGTCTTCTCCTTTGTGTTATGCAAGTATTGTTTCGAGCACGTGAGGACCGTGTGACTTACTGGTGATTTTTCGGCATCATCAGCACCCAAAAACACTAAAAATAGGTTCTTCATTTTGCTTTCCATCTTTTTTATTTTTTTATTTTTTTTTATTGTAGTTGTTATTTATTTATTTTTTTTATTTCCTTTCATCATATCCAAATTTATGTGAATTGGAGTTTATATGGTTGTTATGAAGTTTAATAAAAATTAATTATAAATGATTCTAATACTAACCGCAGCATAGCTTTGCTAAGATAAGACAAATTTTTATAATATATATATACACATATATTATATTTATATTTTGTTTGAGGTATGTAAAGATTGAAGGTGTAACCCATTTTTACTATACATAAGAAATGAAAGAAAATGGAGAAGTGGAGACAAGAGTTTGAGAGTTGTAAGTTTCAATTAGCTTAACCGGTTTCTCAAAAAAAATAAAAGCTAAATTGGTAAAGTCTCTTCTCATTAAATAAAATATATAAGGTTCAATAGTTCAAACCTGTTTACGAAAAATATTAACTGAAGTCTTGGTCTGATGATTAAAAACAATCATCGTGAAGATTAAAATTCTATTGTATTTGTCAAAAAATAATTCAAGAGTTTTTTATTTCTCAATTGTGTGTATTTTATAATTATTATAAATTTTTTTTCCCGATTGCTATAATATATAAAATATAAAAGCATAAACAACATAAAATTATAATTAGAGCTTAAAAAAAAGTGAAATTCAAAAATTTATGCATAATCAAATAAAAAAAGAATTAAGTTAATGCCTAATATATATATATATATATATATATATACATACATTTTCATACTTTGAATCCATGATGTTTGTTTCGGGATAATTATTTTTTAACATTAAGTATATGTTTGGATAGCTGAAAACTTATTGTGTCTGCGTTTCACCTTGTTTTTTTTTTTTTTTTTGGAAGCGTATTCTAGCACTTTTGAGAGATTCTAGTGGGTCTCGTGCACTGTTCACGGGACCCACAAACACCTTTTTTCAACAAAACTTTCATTAAAAATGAGTCACACGGTACTATTCACACATTTAAAAATTATTTTGTTACAGTGTTTTTAGTTTTTAGTTTTCAGTTTTCAGCAAAATAAGCGGTATCCAAACGGAACCTAAGTGTACGTTTGGGTTAGGATGAAAAATGAAAATTATTTCACTATTCAGCTTATTTTTGCTACTATTTATAGGCCCTACTACACTTTTTGACACTATTCATAAGCCCCACTGTACTATTTTAACTAACTTTTACCTTCATTTACCATACTTTCAGCAATAATTTTTCAGTTTCAACAAAATAAGCGGTATCTAAACATACCCTAAGTCTAAATATGAATTGATTTCTAATATAAACGAAATCTAGTCCAGACTCTATTTATTTGAAGACAAAAAAATTTATCAGTTGGAGTTAGGTACTATTGTCTATTGGTACATACACTCTTTTTTTTTTGAGAAACTATTGGTACATATACTCAAAATTTAAATTAGAAGGAAACAGAACTTGGGCTAGGACCAGGAGGCCTAAATTTAGCCCCAAAAAAATATATATTGGAGGCCCAGAAATAAAAGGGCCAAGGCCCTCAGACGGTGGCTGAAAGCAGCCCTAGTACTAGTAGTAGCACGAGTCACGTCGACGCCGCCACCGCGGCCACGAACTTACTCGAAAAAAGCCCTATTCCATTTTCTGCTAAAATTTCAATTAGAACTATACGGTGGCCCAGATTTGGAGGACCTTTTTTTTTTTTATCAAACTACCACTTTCTCTCTCTTTTTGTCTCTCAGACTCAGAACTATCGGTAACGCACGCACAAACCATTCAAACAAAAGATCCAAACCTCTCTCTCTCTCTCTCTCTCTCTCTCTCTCTCACAGCGTCGGAGAATACTATGGAAGAACAGGCAAGTCTTTCAAATATGTATATATTTCTTTTTTTTTTTGCTTTGTTTTTTTCTAAAGCATTTGTTTGTTTCCCGAGAAACCGTGGAGGAAAGAGAATGAATCTTTTGCTTTTTATGTTTTTATGCTTTTCAGAAATCTTTTAACTTGAGTTATTTGAATCTCTAACGAACAAGGTTAGCTCAGCTGGGCCAATATAATAGTTTGCAGCTGTTTCTTTTTTCTGTTTATTTGCCTACATTTTTCTTAGCAACCAAAAGGAGGTTAAATGCTTGGATTTTGAGGATTTAATTGTGTTTGGATAAGCTTCTGTATTTGGGAAAAAAAAGGTGATGCTTTAATAATTTGTACATAAGAAGATTATGGTAAAAATAAGCTTGACATTTATGCTAAAACAAAATATTACTGTCTAAAAGAATTTGAGTCAATGCTCTAGCCTCTAGGTATGAGCATAAACTGCTTAGCTTGTTATGAATGCTCCTGGATTACCCAGCAACTGGTTTTGGCAGGTGGGGTCAGTTGCTCGTAGGTTTTACTGCTAGAGGTAAGTTTAAAGTTTAAACTTTAAAGGACTCTTCTTAGGTTCCCTATGTTCTAAAGAAGCATGGACACGGGTATGGCATGGATACGGGTATGACACGAGCAAGTTTTTTAAAAATTATAACATGATATGGGTACGGCACCCCAAATGAAGTGTCCGTGCTTCCTAGCCTATGTTACCAAAAAAGAAAAGAGAAGAAAAGAAAAGAAAAGAATTTGAATCAATAAACTATACTATGAAAGATGGATCTATGCTACCCATTGTTTAGGCCTGCTCAAACAACCCTTATGATTAATGATTTCAGCTCGACTACTGGGAGCTTGATATCATTGAATGTAATGTGTTTCTTTCTCTATGCTTTGGACTTGAGACCGACTGTGTACAAAATTTAGGACTTTTATGCATTTACACGCCCCAATCAAATTGCTGCAAGAACCGCACTCTAGTTATTTTCTCTATTAGGTGCCATGTATTATGACGAGCTATGTACCTTAAAGGATTATCCCACCTCTCCTTTTTCAAAAGATTAAAAAAAGAAGCTTTTGATGGCCTTCTTTGAGCTACATAATGCTTCCTTTTGTATAATATATTTAAAAATTGGCTTGCTTTCATTGCACATTGTTAATTTATAATTTGGTATTCCCTTTTAAATGTTAAAATTGAAAAGCTTTATATCTTAAGATCAGCATTTAGTCTTTACGGGTTAAATTTGATAATGAGATTGCTACTTAGTTGTTGGCCTGTTTACAATGAATGTACAATTTAGTTGAGATAGTTGTCATATTTTGATTTCTTCTGAAGCTTAATTTAACATAGCCATATAAGAAGATTGATTGGCCCTTAATTTTACTCCAACTTCTATAGCATAAATTGTTGACAACTTACATTCTCTGTTTTGTTAGGTTAAGTTTGCATTTGTCTAATCTTTTCATGTCTGCTGCAGGTTTGTGAAGTGCATATGATGCTACAACATCAGAACTAGTTATGATGTGTTTGATTCATTCTTCACCTTATCAATATTGAGCTGAAAACTGTTGAGGCATTTTTAATTTGTGAATTGTTTGTTTTGAGATTTTGGTTGTAAATACCACAAATAGCATATTGGAGTTTAATATCTTTCTGTCGCTAGCCACAATAGTCAACAGAATAAAAGTTTCACCCTTTTTTGTCAGCGTTGAGTTAATTTTTCAGATTTGTTGAGGCAATCAAAACAGATAGGACTGGTGATATTTATCATTATTATCATAACACAATGAATGTAGCTGAAGTTGGGCATATGGAAGTTTCTTCACCTGCAGTTAGTCAGACTGGAAAATCTGCCTGCCCTGAACAAAGCGAATCAGGACAGATACATGGTAGTGTATTTAGTGAAGCATCAGAACTAAGTCATCAACTTGGCTCTGAAACTATACGAAATGAACAAGGGGAAATCAGCTTTTCTGAAATTGTGACTGAAAGTTCTCTTACTGAACCACTAGGACCACCTCCTGAAGATGTTAGCAAAAGTGGTCAGGCTGGAGAAGATTCATCCCCTCAACAAATTACATCAGAAAATTTATATCATTATAATTCTGCAAGCCTTAGTGAACCATCATACCAAAAACATCAGCTTGGCTCTGAACTTGTACATAATAAACCTGTAGAAACCAGCTCTGCAGTATCCAGTTGCGCTGATAAGAAAAAATTGCAACCATCTTATGAAAATGCGACCAACAGTTCTCTTGCTGGACCATTGCAGCTCCATCCTCTAGATGTGAGCGAGAGTGTTGAGACTGGAAAAATTTTATCCACCCAACAAATTATTTTGGAGCAACATGATTCTGATTCTGGAGGTCTACTTGGTGAACCATCTGAAGGAAAAGATCAGCTAGCCTCTGGACTTGTACAGACTAGATCAGTAAAAACAAGCCCTACAGTGTCCAGCTGTTTTGCTGACAAACAATTGCAGTCAACTTTTGAGAATGTGCCTAAGAGTTCTCTTACTGAATACTTGGGACTACCTTCTGAAGATGTTTTCAAGAGTAGTCATGCTCAAACAAGTTTACTTCCTCAACAAACTACATCAGAACAGATGCATGAATTTGGTTCTGCAAATGATCTTGTAGAACAAAAACATCAGCTTGGTTCTGAACTTATGCAAAGTGAACCATTAGGAACCATTGTTGCAATGTCTAGCTGTGTTAATGAACAAATGCAATCATTTTCTGATAGTGTGGCCAAGAATTCTGTTACTGATCCTGTGGAACTGCTTTGTGAAAATGTGAGCAGGGATAGTCAGAAGGGAAAAAGTTCATGCTCTCAACCATCTATATCAGAACAGACATATGAATTTGGTTCTGGAACTGGTGAATCATCAGAACAACATCAGCTTGACTCTGGATTTGTACATAATTTACCAGTTGAAACCAACACCGTGGTACCCACTTGTGTTGTTATTGAACAATCCGAGCCACACCTTGATGCTACAAAGAAGAGTTCTCTCAGTGAACAAACTGGCCTACCTCCTGCAGATTCCAACAAGGATCTTGGCACTGAACCACTGCGACCACCTCCTGACGATGTGGCCAACAATTCTACTCTTGAACAGTTGGAAACACCACCTAAAAAGACAATCAAGAATCCTAGGCGGTTGGGTCGCAGGGATAAAAGAACACCAAATTCCTTAAAGAAAAAATATATGTTGAGGTCTTTGGTAGCGAGCGATAGAGTTCTTCGCTCACGGACACCAGGGAAGCCTAATGCTCCTGAATCAAGTAATAATTCAGCACATGTTAGCACTGTGGAGGAGAAAAAAAAGAAGATTAAGAAGAGAAGAGGGAAGAGGGTTGTAGCTGATGAATTTTCAAGAATCAAGTCACGTCTCAGATATTTACTGAATAGAATAAGCTACGAGCAAAGCCTGATTGAAGCATATTCTAGTGAAGGCTGGAGAGGAAGCAGGTGTGTATATTGTATATAAAGTTTGCTTTCTTACATAGTACTAATGTTCTGGGACACTGTTTTAGATTTTTTGTGTCATTTAAGATGTTTCTTAGAAAACTTTCAAGTCATTTTTTTCTTTTTCATTAAGTAGTTTCTTTGGCAGTTTTGGATCACCTGTGTTTTGCTTTTATCTTCTAATTTACTAATGCTTCATATGGTTGGCAAGAGGTGAACAGAAAAAATATAAATGGAGTTTTAAGAATATTCAGGACCGAATGGTAGTGCTTAGGCTCATTCTCACTTACACTATAATGTCACTCTTGACATTGCCTTTATTAGACTATCATTTCTTTCTTTCTTGAGGTCTTCTCAAGGTGTTACTCTATAATCTCATGCTCATTTCCTAGTGGTGGAACCAAAATTTGGTGATAATATTAGTCATTCTAACTTACACAATAATGTCCAAAAACACTTCCCTTGTCATGTCATCCTACCCCTTTTTTAATCATAAATTTGGTGATATTCTAAGTCATAAATAGAGCAAAAACCAAAATTCATGCATCACTGCACAATGGAGAAGCAAGTGATCCAACAATTAATGGCACCTCTACATGGTAGATCAACAGATCATTTTCTCATTTTCAATTCTCTGCTGTTAGAATCATCCCTTATAGTTCTGTACACCTGACTTTCACTTCAGGAATTTCAGTACAGCCCACACCCTTCCCAGGGAAAGCAAGGCTGCTTGAATTTAGATGAAACTAGGTCACTTCTACACCTACAATGGTTTTATTTTCATTTTTTTAATTTTCATTTGTAGTCAACCATTTCGGTGGCAGATGATTATTGTTGAGCATGTCCATATATGGTTTCTTTTTTCTCCAGAATGGTCCACTTAAAATTCTATAAAGTAGGACAGGATTGAGAAATTTAATCTTAGAGGTTGTCTGACAGGGGAGAGGTGGTTGGGTGGTTGTAGACACATTTTATTCAGTGATGAGGATTGTAGTATAGGGTTGGATTCACCATTGCGTATTGTGCAGCTCCGGGTAAATAGCTAGAAAATTTTAGCTGAAGACTTGTGGACTAGATTAAGAACACTAGGCAACTTTGCGTTGAGAGAGAGAGAGCACTGGGAAACAATGTCTAACCTCTGATAACCAGTAACCACTATTAAAGTCTTAAATTTATTTGAGTACAATGAAGCATACCCATATTATGAATCAAAATAAAAGAATGAAGCATATCTCTACCCTACCAGCTTTAAAACTTTTCCTTATCCAAAAAAAAAAGCTTTTTAACTTTTTCTTTCCTTGCTATGACTAGCACTTTTAATATGAAAACTATTTAATAAGCGCATATAAGACAAAACTAAATTCCAGAAAAAGAGATGTCTCTGTACTATAAAACATGAGGACTATAATGACATTCTCCTAAAATATTAACTATAAAATTTTGCAATTAATTAGTTTTAATTGATGGCTTTTGGAGTATCTAATGTATACATCCCATGAATATGGGTTGTGCCCCTTTTTTTTTTTTTAATGAATTTCTTATTTATCAAAAAATGGATAAAATAAAATAATAAAACAAAATAAAATTATGCAATTGACTTATACAAATTTACAGTTCTGCCACTGAGTATAAAAGCATCTATGCACTGAAATTTTGTTTGATAATTTGATAGTTGGGGGCGGGGGGAATTTGAACCATGGATGTCCCATTTGGAAATATAAGGAGGTGCCAACCATTTGAGCTACAAGACTCTTAGCAAATCTATGCACTGAAACTTGATTTAACCTTGCACTCGTAATGTCTTGACCTTCAAGTCTTTGTTCCATGACGCAACAGCCAGTCATAACCTCCATCTAGTGTTGCGTTTGGAGTTTGAACCCATGCTAAAATAGAAAATTAAACAATGGCTAAATTTTTTTTTCATGGCTGGACCATATTGTGTGTTCTATGGTGTATTTTACAAACACATATGAGGGTGTTGGTCAAATTGGCTCAAGTTTGATGAGCTAGGATTAAGTCTTTAATTGGTTGGTTGCTTATTTGAAAGAGGGTTTTTTCTTTAAATATGTTGGTCAAATGAGCTTGAACTTGTTTTAGTTTTTATCCCCAATTGTCTCTTTTTTGGGTGGATGGTTTATGACTGGCTGTTGCTTCTGATTATTTTTGTAACTTTGCAGCCTAGAAAAATTGAAGCCGGAGAAGGAGCTTCAACGGGCCACGTCTGAAATATTTCGACGCAAATTGAAAATAAGAGATCTATTTCAACATATTGATTTGCTATGTGCTGAAGGAATGCTTCCAGAATCTTTATTTGATTCTGATGGACAAATTGACAGTGAGGATGTAGGAGAATCCTTCAATTAGATACCATGTTCACTCTTTATTTAAAATCTTTCACACCTTATAATATGCCTAGTTCATGCTATTTTACTTATTGAAAATACGTAGCCAGTGTCTTCTCACTGTAAATACTAAGCCATGAGATCTTTCCAATGCAGATATTCTGTGCAAAATGTGGATCGAAAGACTTGTCTGCAAATAATGATATTATACTCTGTGATGGTGCTTGTGACCGTGGGTTCCACCAGCACTGTTTAGAACCGCCACTGTTAAGCGAAGACAGTAATGTCCATATCACCAATTTGATGGCAGCAATTCCAAGTTTTTCTTCTTTGGTTATTTGTCAAATGTGCTTTCCTGGTTCTGTTCTTATCTTACATTTTTTACTCTTTTTTAAACAGTTCCCCCTGATGATGAGGGTTGGCTATGCCCTGGATGTGATTGCAAAGATGACTGCATTGATACACTTAATGAGTTTCAAGGAACAAATCTTTCCATTACTGATAGCTGGGAGGTCTGATATATCCTCAAGTGTTTGTTAGTTGACTAGAAATACATTTAACTTTTCTATTCCTTATCATGCTCCTATCCCATGTGCAGAAGGTATATCCTGAGGCTGCTGCCGCTGCTGGACATAAACAGGATCACAACTTTGGACTTCCTTCAGATGATTCTGATGACAATGATTATAATCCCTGTGAACCAGATGATGAGAAAGTTGAGGGAGATGAATCAAGTTCTGACGAATCTGAATATGCTTCTGCAGCTGAGGATTTGGAGGCTCCAGCTGAGGAATTGGAGGCTCCACCTAATGAGGAGCGGTACCTGGGGCTTCCTTCTGATGACTCAGAGGATGATGAATATGATCCTGATGCTCCAGATGTTGATGAGAAGGTTACGAAGGAAAGTTCTAGTTCTGATTTTACGTCTGACTCTGAGGATTTTGCTGCTGTACTTGACGAGAACAGGCCTTTGGGAGGTTCTGGTGGAAAAAGATCAAAAACTGGTGGAAAGAAGCAGTCTTTAAATGATGAGCTGTTATCCACGATAGACACAGAACCTGGTCAAGATGGTTCTGCACCTGTTTCTGGAAGAAGACAAGTAGAAAGGCTGGACTACAAAAAGCTGCATGATGTGAGTACCCTTTCTTAGTATAATTTTTAAATCATGTTTCTACAGTCCTGCATGTGCTCCAGCTGCTTCCTCTTATTTAACAGTGCGGTTAACTCATTACGTAATATAATCACTATTCTAATGTCATTAATTTTAGTTTCTTTGTGTTTCTATTTAGAATCTCGCCTTTGAAAACATTCCATAGGTTCTTTATATTACCTCACTATGATTAATCAAAGTAATGCTATACTCTAGCCAAAATAAAAAATAAAAAGGAAAAAAGTAATGCTATACTATCTCATGCATCTCGTCACATATTTAAGTTGTTAATACTTATCTCTCACACACACACATTGATGCGGGAAATGCAAAGAAATGTTTAGTTTAATTTATTTTTATATAATTTGGAAGTCAATTTTATTATTATTGGTCAGTTATATTTTATTTCAGGTATTAGTTGTTAATTTGGTCTATTAGTATTTTTATTTAATTTCCTAGAGTCAAGGGTATTTTTGTGACTTCCCAAGTCATTAGAATTAGGTTTCCTTAGTAAATTAGAATTAGGGTTTAGTCCTATTAGTCCACATAAGCATATTATCGTTACTTATGGAGAAGATACAGTGTGATTGATAATAAAATGTTTTTTGGATTCTGCCTATGGTCTGGTGCTGACTCCAACCAACCCTACGTGCCGACTCCTAGACAAGGTTTTGAATTCCGTTCTGGATTGACTATTGGAACAGAATATTATGGTACCAGTGCACCGTTTCAGGATTACGAACCGGATATATATATATATATATAATTTATTTACAACTACATATTTCATTATATCTAATTAGCCAACGTAAACTTTTATATATGATATGGGAATAAAATGAGTCAAATGACAAGTTTGGGCTTCAATGTATAAAAAAAATCCAATGCAGTCCATAACAGCCAGAATTTATCCGGAACATACCGGAATTTAGACCGATACAGAAATATGGGGGGTTATGGGGGGCAATTGCACCAAATTAAACTCCAAAACGGAAAATTCCAGCCAGAATGAAACGGAATTTAAAACCTTGCTCCTAGATATTCATTTTCACTTGGTGCTGACACCTAGGTTATCTATCCTTTAGTTTTCTGTACTTCAATTTTGTTGTTGCATCCTGCATCAAATTTGTTATTATAGGAAAGTTCAATCGTGTTCTCCAGCATCTATATGGGTCACAACTAGAGCCGCAACAAGAAAAATAAAATCCCATATCATGTCAATCCATCCTTATCGGTACTTAAGATCACTGCCAACCAAGACTTGAACTGCCATGAGTGGACCTTGCTGCCAGCCAGACCTTGATGAGGCCCCAAATAAAAGGAGACACCCCATTGCAATGAGAACCACCATAACGACCTACAAATCTTGCCATCAGCTTCATCGATGCATTTCCACCAGCTATTGTAACTTCCCAACACCATTTGCAAGCTCGCACTCACCAAAAGTGTAAGAGTCTTAAGTTCCAGTGTCACTATCATCATCAAGCCTCTATCGGAAGCCACGGTCCCAAGCTTGCTGTCTCCAAACTTGTCCTGCTCAATTCAAAACCCATCTTGAAGGGTGTGCTTTGGAGGTGCTTCGGCCTTGTGTACGAGAGAATAGATGGGTTAAAGACATACGGGCTTGGATCCACAACCTTGACTCAGCCCATTAAACCAAAAAAAAAAAAAAAAAAACTCTCACCCAACCCGACCCACATTTTATGTAAAAAGTCAACTGTCCCGTAGCCCAGTTAAACTCCTAACTTCCTTCACTTCAAGAGTCGTACACTTGCCATATGTCCATGGCCCACACAATGATCAGTCTAGAGCACATAAGCTATTAAACTATTCGGGTTCTTGTTCCAATTGTTTGTTGAGGTTTTATTCTAGTGCACCATGGTCATATTAGAGGCATCTACTTTTTATGGTTATCAAGACACATGGATTTTCAACCAGTGGTTACTTGAGATGGACTGATTCTTCGAACAAGTGGGTTTTACCAGATAACAAAAAACGTTATGCTAAAATGAAACTTATTGGTAGAGCTATATAACTAGAACAATGTCAAGACCCTTCACTTTAGACTGTATGAACCTTAGATTGTACAAACCTGCCATTTCTGATTGGGAAAAAATGAAAGAACTTCGAGATGAATATCTATCTGAATTCTTTTGAAAGGAATATTTACCCCCATTTCATGATGGTAATATTCTAGATCAAAGAGATAATCCGAGGCAATGGAACAGACTGTCAATTGCACAATTCAAAGCAATGGAACAGCCTGTCAATTGCACAATTCGAATAAGACAAGATTAGTGTGTCTTGAAATCCTGCACCCACTCCAGCACAGTTGCCTAGGAAAAAACATTTAAAGATCTTGTAAAAACCTCTCAAGACATGTCTTGCAGAGATGAAACGAATGAATACCTGACTTGAGTCAATACAGAAGTCCTTCCAAAGAAAGACCAATCACTTGGAGGCAAAGCTTCACACATGAGAAATAATAGTGTTAAGACACCAAAATATTGTGTTGAAATAGAGCTACAAGTGCCAACAAATTTTACTTCAATGTTTGTGCTGCAAGAACTTACCATAGAGCCTAAATATCAAGGTGAAATATCTAAACCCTGTGTAGTAGATTTAATTCAACTTGTTGAAGATTCGTACATTGCTAACTACTGAGAAGGAAGTTTTCCCACTCCTTCATGAGGGGAAAGTTCACACAATGAGCAACAAATCAAAGGGTTGATGTGAAAATTGAGCTTGATGTATGTGCTACCAGTTACAACTCTCTTCATAGTACATGAAGTGGAACATTTTGATTCAATGATTCATTTTATGGCTCAAGATAAGGTTGCACCATTTGCATGTTGATTCCACAAATTAATTTTGTAATTCCAAACAAATTTGATGACGTGGTTAATTATAAGGCTCCTTTGTTTGCGGTGCTTCCAAAGGTGATTCCAGAATTGAAGAAAGTTCCATATGCCAAAATTATTATTCTTTAGCACTTCAAAACTCATCCTTCTCCAACTAGGGGAGTATGGCGTGGGAAATGCAGAGGAATATTTATTTTAATTTAGTTTTATTTAAATCTGGAAGCAGGTTGTAATTTATTGGTCAATTGTATTTTATTAGGTATTGGAAGTTAATTAGGTTTATTAGTATTTTTATTTAATCTCCTAGAGTCAAAAGTATTCTTGTAATTCAATAATTGGGATTTCTCACGTCATTTAAAATTAGAGTGTAGTCCTAATAGTCTTTATAAGTATATTATTGCACTCTTATGGAGAAGACAGTGTCCATTTGGCAACACCTTGTTTGGCTTTTTGTTGATTGCTTTTTGCTGAAAGTTGATTAAAATATGATTGTACCTTGAAAAAGTTTAAAAAGTTGTACATAAAAAAATAAGCTGAAAAGCTAAACAAAAAGGCTAATGATGGCAACCAGATTGATGATAAAAGTTTTCCTAGAATTCTTCCAATAGTCTAGCGTTGACTCTAGCCAATCCTTGGTGTTGATTTCTAGAGGTTATAATCATATTCAAACAATTTAATGTGTCAATTAACTCTGATTGCTTGTCATTCTAGGTTGGTGTTGCGCTTCTAGTTTGGTCTAATGTCATGAGCACACCCCTTGGTTAGGTTATATTTTGCAATCAAATTTACTTGCACGTTGGACACTCCATTGCACAATATGCTTAGGTTATATAAGTTCAAGGTGGAGGGTGAGGTCATGAATTCAAGACCCATTGAGTGCGCATGTAAATTACCAATAAAAAAGAAAGAAGAACTTAAGCTGATAGGAAAGTGTAAATTTAATCATTTAATTATTATTCCAATACCCACCCCTTGGCATCACATGTGAACCTAAACTCCCCCCAATAAGTGGGACCCAACATAGAGAACTTTTAACTTTAATGAGAGGTAGAGTTCAATTTCAAGACCATTTGCTTTGAAACCATAAAAAATTACCATTAGTCCAAAAAATTTAAGCGATAAATAATTGTTAAATCAGTTAATAACATTATTAACAAAAACAATTTAAAAATAAAATTTTGCTTTAACTCGAACTAAAATCCGTAATGCCAAGTGCATGTGAACTCTCTTTCTACTGCTCGGCAAGCACATTGTTAACCACACAACTCTATGCGAGAACTAGCTTGGTCTTTTATGGCCTTTTTTGATTGGCCTCTGTGGTCCTTTTGTTGCCTGACTTCTTAATAACATAACTTTGCTGTTAGCAAGTAATCACACATACTTGTGCAACTCATGCACCTGTATGAGAGAGAGAGAGTACTGAATCAAATTTACATGCACGTTGGACACTCCATTGCGCAATATGCTTAGGTTATACTGTATGTAAAGTTTCATGTCAAGTTTCTTGATTACTATATTACATTTTATCCACCTTGCTGGTACACTTTTGTCCTCGTCTTGTAGAGATCAATCTCTGAATATCAATGATTCTTAATTTTTTCCTACAGCAATGATTATAGCTGTATAACTGGGTTATCATTTACTCTTTTACCATTTTCTCTGTCGATCTTGGGCATTTAATTGATTGTTGTTTCCCTTTGTCTGGTTTGTTTATCTTTGTTTCCCTTGCTCTGATTTATAAAGGAGGAATATGGAAATATTTCTACTGATTCAAGTGATGATGAAGATTGGAATGGTATTGCTGCACCAAAGAAACGGAAGAGAACTACTGGAGAAGTTGCTCCTGTGTCACCAAATGGAAGGACTCCAAATGGAAAGAATATTAAGGATAGAAAGCACAACCTGAAAGAGACTGATCGTACTCCTAAGAGAAATACTCGTCAGAAGGCAAATGTTAAAGATACAAATAATTCTCCAATGAAATCTCCAAATGGCTCTGGTAAATCTGGTTCTAGTGGTAAAAGAACTACATCAGCATATAAAAAACTTGGGGAAGCTGTGACTCAGGTAATTGCAAGTTATTGTCCCTAGCTTCCAAGTTTAGATGGTGGATAAAGTTGATGTAGCATTAATATCCTTTTAACTGAATTTTGAGTTCTATGCTAGTATTTTTATAGTTTTATTCTTTGAAAATGAAATGCTGTGCTTTGAAGGGGTCAGCTGTTGTTTTTTAACATCTGTAGGAAAGTAGATTTCCCAATGGTATTCAAGAGATTAAGGGAAGTAGAATTGATCCAAAATTAAGGATGAAAATAGATATCACTTTATCTTGTAGATTTTTTTATAAAAAAAAAATTAATTATTGAACTTTTTTGTTTAGATTTGATTCCATTATGCCAATCAAATTCTTAGTTGAGTTGGTAAGAATATGAAAGTTTTACTTATCCAAAAAAAGAAAAGAAAAGAAAAAGAATATGGTTTTTATTATCATCAGTCCTATACTCTTCCTGGAACGGAGCAAAATTGATGCTCTCTCTCTCTCTCTCATATGGGTGTGCAGGTATGCACACAAAAGAAACAGTCTATCTTAGACTTACAATCATTCTATTTTTGCAGAGACTCTACAAATCATTCAAGGAAAATCAGTATCCAGAGCGAGCTACTAAAGAGAGCTTGGCACAAGAGCTAGGACTCACATTTCAAAAGGTCCTATTTTTTGCTCTTACAATGAAAACTGTTTCATTTTTCTTAAAAAATTTAGTGGATATTGTTGTGTGTTTTGGTTCTCACTTTTTATTTTTTTCAATTTTCATAGGTTAGCAAATGGTTTGAGAATGCTCGTTGGAGCTTTAACCATTCATCACATATGGAAGCTCATATGGCTAATAGTGCTTCAAAGAAGGATACTCCCTCACCTCAAAAAAACAAAAAAACGCTTGAGCCAGTACCAGATATGTTTACTAGAGATTCCACTTGCAATGGAGCCCCAAGCAAGGCATTACCTAAGGATAATATCATCATGCCAGAACACAGTGGGAATTCGAGGGATAGTGAATTGGTGACTCAGGAAAGCAATGAACGAAAATCTACAACCCGAAGTTCCAGAAAGAGAAAGGGTAGGTCAGAATCAGATTGTCAGGCATCAGGTTCGGATTTGAGAATTGAGGAGACAAAAAAGCCTCCAGCTAAATCGCCAAAAGCTAATGAAGTGCAATCAGGTGGTGGAATGATGACAAGACGAAGGAAGTCACTTACTTGACATTTCCAATTTTAATCCTTGGTTATAATTTTGATCATTCACCTCTTGCAACAGCTGAGATCTTATGAGAGAGCAACTTGCATATTGAAAGGTTTACTTTCTTCCCAGACAGTAATACAATTACCTATGCCATTGTTCTGTCATTTGATTATAGTTCCCTGGTCTTCCTCTCCCAACTAATTCACTTGTGGTGTCCTTAACATAATAAAGCTTCTCTGTAAAATGTAGCTCACTTTCATTCGTAAATTCCTTCAATGTTTGATGTTTGCTGCATTGGTTCACAATTATCACGACATCAAACCTATGTGGCGCCTAATTAGTTACATGAATGCAGTGCTTGTGAATTTATTTTCCGTGATTGAATGATGGAGCTGCATAGCTCCGGCAGCCACCCATACACTTCTACCTTGTTTGGGTTTATGTTGAGATCTGCCGTTAATAATATTAAACTGACCTCAATAAGGCGGGTGTAGAGAGGAAAGAAAAATAAATTTTGGTTACTTGACTTGAGATGGTTAAGGTTCTACTTGGTGGGAATAAAAAAGAAAAATGCATTTTTTTTAAAGGTTTTCAGAGTGTAAGAATGCATTTTGCATTTCTTTTTTTGTTGGTTTGGATTTGTTAACTCAACTTTGTTGTAGATTATGAGAATGTATTCTCTCTAGCATTTACAAATGAATCAAAATGATAAAATTTTAAACTCATTATTCTCATTCTTGATAATAATAATAAATAAATAAAAATCATTTGAATGGTTTGGTGAGGTCCTTTTTATGCGTGGACATGTATCTAGAAGATTGATGGCTACGACTACGTGCCTACGAGTACACTTCCAAACCTACAAAAGAAACTAATCTCAGATCCAAGGAAAGGAAAGTTGTACAGGAGTTTTTTTTTTTTTTTAAAAAAGACCTTGTTGTATGCCTTGTGTTAAAGTGATTAATTGGTCTGATCCAACGATAAAAAATTAAGACAAAATGATAAACTTCCAACAATAAGTTAAAAACATAATAATGCTCTCTAGTGGTAAAATAAAAGAAAAGCAGAACAGCTCCAACGTTTAATATAGTTTCATCCAACGGTAAAAGATCAATTCAAGGGGTACAAATTTAAGAGTAACAAAAACTATGAATCCAACTGTAGTAAAACTACCAAAATTAGTTTTCCATGATAATTTCATATAAAAAGAGCAAACTTTAAGTGTGATCGGACTAGCTATGCACAGAGGAGGGTTGGCTGAATCGCCTTTGTCGAGCACTAGCTAGAGAGAATATGGTTCTCTTCAATGAAAATACTTTGCTTTTGGTTAAGAGAGTTATGGGTTAAGTGAGGTGTGGGATCATGGGTGAGGAAGCTTTTCTTTTATGAAAGAAGATTTTTTTTAAGATGTTTCTATTTATGAGTAATGAACATTAGGGTTGGCATAATATAGTTTAAGTCCTAAGGCGATAAATTTAAGTAAATTAAAAAAAAAAATATATATATATATATCAATTAAATAATATTTATTTAACTTTTTAAAGACTCAACAAGATCTAGTTTACAAATTGTTTCAAAAGTGCCAATTACTCCCTGTTGGTATTGTCATAGGCCCTACTCGTTAATATGATGGTATCATACACATATACTGTCAGGTCTTCTCATTGAATTGGACCAAAGTAGACCGAATAAGATTGAAGTGGATAGAAAGGACCAAATTAGACCGAATAAGACCAAAGTGGATCAAATGGGACCGAATAGAACCAAAGTAAACTGTAAGAGACTGAATGGACCAAATGGGCCAAAATGGACATAATGGACCGAATAGAACCAACGTGGATGGAATAGGAACAAATTGGACAGACCAGGACTGAAGTGGAAAAAAAGGACCGAATAGGCTAATGTGGACCTAATTGGGCTGAATAGGACCAAAGTGAACCGAATAAGATCAAATTGGACCGAATAAGACCGAAGTGGACATGATGGACTGAATAGGACCAAAGTGGACCGATTAAGACTAAATTGGACTGAATAAGACCGAAGTGGACATAGTAGACTGAATAGGACCAAAATGGACCGAGTAGGACCAAAGTGGACTGAATAGGACCGAAGTGGGCAGAATGGACCAAAGTAGACCGAATAGAACCAAAGTTGATTGTAAAAGACCGAATGGACCGAATAGAACCAACATGGATGGAACAGGACCAAATGGACCAAACAGGACTAATGTGGACCTAATAGGGTTGAATACACGTCTTTACTATGAAGGAATTTGCGTTGCATACAAACATGCTTTGGAAGCAAGTCAAGCCACTCTAAGAATAGCAATTCCTAATGGGAGTCTAAATATAAGCTATGTATTGGGTATTAAATGGAATTATTGACATTTGATTAGTTTTTGTCAAATAAACCAGGAATTTAAAAAAAAAAAATTATTTGAAAAATTGTGAGGCTACCAACGCTTATGTGGCATAATAACGTTAAGGGTGAAAAACCCCTGGATCATTTGGTAACTAGTTCTAGCGGGTGGGATCAGTTGCCCATAGGAGTTTGATTAACAGTAGGAATTGTTGTATAGTATGCTCTGCAACGTACAATTAATTTGAGTGAAGATCTCTCGCATAAAAAACCAAACAAAAAGTCAAATGTTTTTTTACTATTATATATTAGTATTATATAGATATGATAATGGTAAAATTCAAAAATTACCCATGAGGTTTGAGTTAGTACTATCAACATTTAAAAAAAATATTCAACTTGCTGCATAAGCACAATTATCATTTAGCATCTTTTGAAAATTCAACAACTCCCCATGCTTATCTTTGGTTCACCATTAGGCATTAGTTACTCAAACACTTAATTGCGTATATAGGCATTGGTTCACCATTGTGAAGCATGTGTGCAGTCAAGACAAAGTGTTTAGTTTTTTTTGTGCTTATAGAACAACTTGAATATATCTTTTGATAGTGTTTTTATTATAGAGAGTAGATGATATTATTTAACCCAAAAATGTCAGAGTAATTTTTGTATGTTACCCTTAAATAAATAAATAAAATACCAAATTTCTACCTTAACTTAAAGCTCAAAAAAGAAAAAGAAACCGTCGTCCAAGCAAGCAAGCGCGCTTGAACAAAGATTTTGAAATGGTGAAAATGGCGGCATAAGCATAAGCATAAATAATACTCCTATCCTATCTTCCCTCTCCAAAAACACTTCACAAATGCACCAACTTCTTCTTCATTTATAAACCACAAAAAAAATATAGGAAGTTTCAGAGCATAGTTCAAGCCATGCGCTCTACCAAGAAGCGAGCCTCCTCAGCCACAAGCTCTCTGCAACTTCAACTCCCCACACCCAAAAAGCGAGTCGTTCTGAGTGACCTCACCAACTCGCCCGACGACGTTGGGTCGACTCGCAACTCGGAGGATTTTGCTCCCAACAAACCCAAATGCGAAAACAATGGCGCGTACCCCAATTGTGAACTTGATGAACCCACAAAGTCGGAGACTGTGATTAGCTCCACCTGCATGGATCATTTCAATTGCACTTACTCCAATTCTATACACAGTCATCTTCGTGCCCAGGAGGTTCAGCTTGCTTTTTGATTTTTGATTTTTATTATTTAAATGATTCCAAAGTGAAAAAATAAGATTATTGAATCCATGGTTAGAGTTTGTGAGCTCAACTGCCTCTGGATTTTAGCCACAGCTTTGAATTGATGTTGTGCTTCTGGGTCTTGATTTTGAGTTTGTTCTGAGAAGTGGGTTTTCAATTTTACTTTTATTTGGTTTTCAAATTTTGGGATTGGTTCAGTGTTTTGGGTTTTTCATTTTGAAGCTTAGGATTGTATTTTTACTTGAATTTACGTTTAAGTTCAGGCAGATGTTATTACATTCTATTTGAAAAATGGAGCTAGTTTTGATATTCTGGGTTGAACTTGGGGTTTTGAGATTTCAACATATTTTGTCGAATTGGTTATTGGGTTATCGATTTCAAATCGAAAACTAGTCTTGTTATTTTATTTATTTATTTTTGAATTTTGATTATGAGGTTGCCAGATTGATGTTAAGGCTTGTGGTTTTTTTTTTGATATTTGATTTGAGACTTGAGATATGTTCACTGTTGAATTCAATTTGGAAGTTCTGTTTTCCTGTGTTAGGCTTTTATGGGTCCCTTCAGTTTGCTGTTTGTGAAAATGGAGGGAAATAAATTGTGCTTTTGTGTTGAATTGTTTGTTGCTTTATTATTGTTTCTTTCAGAAATATAACCTATATGGTTGAACTGGTTTTGGTTTTGGGAAAATTAATCAATACTCCCGGAGTAATGCCCTCTTGTTCCACATGAATGATGGGTCCACCATTAATTTAATTAATGAGACCTATTATTACGTGAGAAGAGGGAGCATTGTTCCTGAATAATTACTCTTTGGTTTGACTAGTCTTGTTATTTTTTGACTTTTGATTTCGAGTTTGCCAGCTTGATGTTAAGGCTTGTAGTTTTTTATTGATGTTTGATTTGAGTCTTGAGATATGCTCTCTGTGTAATTCAATTTTGTGTTTATGAACTCAATTTGGATGTTTGGTTTTTCTGTTTTTGGCTTTTATGAGTATTTTCAGTTTGCTAAATGTGAAAATTGAGTGCAATAAATGTGAAGCAAATTAGGCTTTTGTGTTAATTGTTTATTATTGTTTCTTTCAGAAATATATGGAAACATGGACCTATATGGTTGAGTTGGTTTCTATTTGGGAAAATTATTCAATACTCCCAGAGCAATGCCCTCTTGTTTCACATGAATGATGGGTCCACCATAAATTTAATTAATAAGATGGTCCTATTATTATGTAAGAGGAGGGAGCATTGCTACTAGAGTACTGAATAATTACTCTTTGGTTTGGGGTTAGATTTAGTTTTCTCTCGTAAAAAGAAATCTAGTCTTAAATTCTAATATCTGTATTTGCCTATACCCGTCATTAGTAAACACAATTGAACGTTAAATTGTTAATGATGATGTTGGTTGGTAATTCAGATGGAGGTGCACAGAAGGCCATTTCCTGATTACATGGAAACTGTTCAAAATGAAGTTTCTACGTTTATGCGAGAAATTTTAGTGAACTGGTTGGTGGAGGTTGCAGAGGAATACAAGCTTGTCTCAGACACCATTTACCTCACAATATCATATATTGACAGATTCCTCTCTTCGAATGTTGTCAGCAAGAGCAAGATACAGCTTCTTGGTGTTTCATGCATGCTTAATGCCTCGTAAACACATGAACCCATACTGTTCTATAATTTTTCCTAACATTTGCATGGGTTCTCATTCTTGAAATATTCATTGCTCCTGTCTTCATGGTGCAGACAGTATGAAGAGATCAGTCCTCCAAATGTTGAAGACTTTTGCTATATAACAGATAATTCATACACCAAGGAAGAGGTTTGATCTCTTTCAGTCTTTCAGACACCCTATTTTCTTCATTTACCTTGTATAGCATGAGATTTTGTGGTCATTGTGCAGGTGATGAACATGGAGAGAGAAGTGCAAAAATTTTTGAACTTTGAGATGGGCATCCCTACAATAAAGAATTTTCTGAGGTAAGAATGCTGTAAAATGTTATTGGTCTGCCGTTTTTATTTGGCCTTAAAATGTTATTTATTATGGCATCTGTGTTAATTGCTTACATTGAATTTGTTCTTGGTTCTTTCTTTTCCTTCCGTACATGTGGTTAATATCTAGTACCTATTTGATAAACATTACATTGCTTGTTGGATTTCAGAATCTACACGAGAGCTGCTCAAGAGAATTGCAATGTAGGCTAACAACTTCACCCCAGTACTTAATTTTGTCATTTATTTCTTCAATCTTTAGTTACCAATTCTGTAATGTTTGTGCTTTACAGTCATCAAATTTGCAATTTGAGTTATTGGGTTGTTATCTTGCGGAGCTAAGTTTGTTAGATTATAGATGTGTGCGGTTCTTACCATCAGTTATTGCTGCATCGGCAATTTTTCTTACAAGATTCACAATCCAACCTGAGATGCATCCTTGGGTAAGAAAGTGTTTATTGTGTGCACAGAAATGATTAACCTGAAAATCAGCAATTTTTTCTCATTGTGAATACTCTGATAAGTAAAGAGAATTTTTTCAAAAATTCAAAAAGCAAGTAGTAACTTCATTGTTTGGTGTTTATTCTGGTTTTAATTTGGGAAAAGACTTTTCAGTGAATTTAACTGGGGGAGGGGGGGAATGGTAGCATGCTAGGAATAAAAGAATAAAAGCAGGCATAGACTATGTTATATCATAGATGATAAAATTGGTATTCTATATCATATTGAAGATTGTTTCAGACTCCAGAATTATCTAGAAAGTGTTTTCTATCAGGGATGGACAGTGAATTTTTTTTTACATATTATGCAGATTTTGGCACTTCAGTGCTATTCTGGTTATAGACCATTTGACTTGATGGAATGTGTCCTCACTCTTCATGACTTGCAAATAAATAGAAAAGGAAGCTCTTTACAAGCAGTAAGAGAGAAATACATGCAGCACAAGGTATTTTTGCTTTATAAATATTAGTTTAGTGATCTCATGATTGTAGCTTCCTTTGGAATTGTAGATTTTGTAGTACTGTAAATGGCTGAAGTGAACTGGTTGGGTATGGGATGTGTTGGATTTCTTCCAATTCTATTTATATGCTATCCACAGATTCATTTGAGCTTAGTACACAAGATCACTGCTTTCTCGCAAATATTAATTTGATCATAACTGAATGATATTTTCTGATAACAATTATTTGACTTTCTTTGGCCTCATTCTGATAACAGTATAAATGCGTAGCATCATTGACTTCTCCCTCAGAAATCCCTGCATGTTATTTTGAGGTCATCAATGGATAGGCATCCCAACAGTATGAATGACGTCAACTTTGGAGTCAGAACTAGCCTTGTCATAGAATTCCTTTTACTTTCTCTTTTTGATACTTCCATTTTTGCTAAATTGGAGGGTGTAATAAAGCACATGCTGGTTAAGAGCTGCTCGGTTTGAAGTTGGCTTGTATTAGATTGCCTTGAGACATTGTGCTTCGAATGTTTAGCATCACAAGCAGGGCCATCATTGACTACTATCAGCCTTTTGGTTAGTACAGAGAATAATAATTCTGGGTTTGGAAAGACTTTGTACATTGTATGGAATTAAGTGATCTATCTAGGAATATCATATGATTCAATGGGGCTTCTGCCTCCAATTGAAGCCTCAAATAATTTTATTTTTGTATTGCTCAAGTAAAAGATAACATTTTCTAAGGTGTCTTTTTGTTTAGGCTGCATTAGTAAAGACTATTATAAATAGATTTTGAATTTTTACGAAATGAATTCTAATGCATTCTTCTAAGAAATAACGTTTGGCATCATGCTGAGTTTTATTAGCATCTTCTATATTATGCACGAAATCAAATGTTCCTCTCTTTGTAGTATATTTGTTATCATAACCAAGGATTTAGAAAGCGATGGTTCACTCGATTTCTTTTAAGTCAAGCCACATTTATTCCTAAAAATTTTTACAAGTTGTGTCAGACTGAAACATTCATAAATCGTTTTTACTTACTAGGGATATAAAAAAGTGTTCATATTGTCTTTGTTAGGGAAGAAAAAAATGTTTTCAAATGTTAAGGTCATGTCAAGAAAGTTTCTGTGGGGCCGGAGAATTTGTGGCGCCGGCCCACTTTACATTAGGGCTCAAGGCTTAAGCCGAGGAGACCTATTGTCGAGGACGCAGAATGAAATCCCAAAAAAGGCCCAAGGATATGGCCGAGGACGATCTTATGCTCAGCATCTCATAGAACGCCTAAAGGAGGGGACGAGCTAAGTGCAGGAGCAGGCTAAGTGAAAAAGCTGCCAATACAGCAATAAAGGACTCTGCGTCTGACAGGTCCATACCTTGGACCATGCTATTCAGGTTTTACAACCACTCCCAACCACTCCAGATATGGGCTGATAAGACAAGTCTCAACCCTAGAAAGTGGAGCTAACACGTGGACACTAGAAGGGGGGTAAATGTTAGTATAAAAGGGAAGGAGAACCAAGGGAGAAGGGGGAGAGAAAAAATACTGTAACAATCTCAACAACCCCTGCAACCATTATCATTCAATAAATACTAAAACAGAGCTCCTCGGATTGTGCTGAGGACTAACTTTCTTGTACAAATTTGGTTCGTTTCTATCTGATTGTCTTGGAAACTCGTTATAACTGTTATCCCATTCACTAAAGTCTAGTTCTTCTACCCACTCTCTACAAATTTATTGTACTGGGTTCACCGGGCCAGTATCCCATACATTTTGGGCCTGGGCTGAAAATCGTGTCCTTACAGTTTCCTTATTTACAATTTTGAGAAAGTTTTCCTTTTTAAAATTGGGTATTTTACATAGTAAATGGTGTTTATTTTCTTAATATGATGATTTTTTTTTTCTGCTTCAACCTTCAAGCTTCACAGAAATCGTTGGTTTCGACGAACAAAACAATGGATTTTTCCAAGGTCTTAGATTCTAGAGTTACTGTAGGCTTATAGTTGGATATCCAATACTTCTTTCTTGGATTCCAAGTTCAACCCATAAACTCAGCTGATCGGAAATCGTTTCCAACTAAATTCTAGGTTCGGAACATTTTAATAAGGTGAGACCTTTTTATATATTAAAAAAAAAAAAAAAAACTTCAAAACTTTAGCTAAAATCAATGTTGACTTCATCTAGGGATGTCCGTTTGATACGATTTAAATAAATACAATTAGTGAAGTCTAAAAAAAAAATGTGACTTGAAAAATTTGTATATAACTGAATTTAAAAAAGAAAAAAAGAAAAAAAGGTAACCTAAAAAACCTATGAATCAATATTAAAAATAAAATAAAAACAGAAAGGGGAGTCTGTGTTGGTTGCAAACAATCTTTTTGAAGTTTCAATCTTTCCTTATAACTCCTTAAAAGGTTTCTATATCTGACAAATTGACCTCTAAAACTAACTTTTGTTAGCTTTTATGAATGAAAAAAAAATCACTTAACCATCATATAATTACATTAAAAAGAGACTTACCAATTGATTTGTGTTATTGCTTACGTAATAGTCACGTGATTTTTAAGTCCATAAAAACCAATAAAAATTAGTCACAATGCTCAATTTGGCTGATATGAAAACCTCAAAAAGTTATAAGAAATAGTTGAAACCTAAGGGGTATTTTTGCAACTAACTCAAATACCAGTTTTTATTTTTTATTTTTTTTTATAGCATTTAGACGTAAATAAATAAATAAATATTGATTTATTTTTTCAACAACAATTCATGAGTGGATATATAATTGGGGTTTTGCAAAAGGACAATGAAGGAATATGGCGTGGATTGTAATTGGGCTTAAATTATGGGTAGCGGGTCAGGGTCCAAGTCAAAGAAACAACCCGTTCTCTATTCTCATCTAGACAACACCGAGACCCAATGTCTCTCCCGTATAACAATTCACAGAGGAGAATAAACCAAACGTACAAAACCCAAAAAAAAAACCGAAAGAGGGAAAACGAACGCTATCGAATGGAAGTAGAAGTGGACGAGAAGGAACTCAAAGCCGCCGGCGCTGAACCCTTGCCCGACGGCCGTCGCGGTCTCCGCATCCATGGCTGGGAGATCGAAACTCGCAAGCTCTCCATTCTCACCTCCTCCAACCTCCAGCTGTCAGTCTCTCTCTCTCTCTTTTAAATTAGTAAACTCAAAGCATGAACAGTACCATTTCATGTAATGATTTTGTTGTTGTGTTAATTTTAGCTTGTGCAAATTTGAATTTGAATTTTGCATCGCTAGCTATATAGAGTCGAATAAAAAGTGGTGATCAGTCAGGTTTTTCTTGAATGTGATGAAAATGTTAGGAGAAGTTATGTGGGAATTGAAATTTGTAAAGTCTCTTGACATTGTCATTATACTAGGATCAATTGCCGCCTTCACCGGGATCAAAAACTAATATACATTGACAATTTAGATTTTATTTGGTCGAGTTCGGGCCTTGGTGCCATGGTAAGTGCCTTCCATCAAAAGCAACAGGCGCGGGGCTTATTTGGTGGTAGTTATGGAAAATTGGAGAGATCTTCATATTGCCAGAAGAAGTTTGATGATATATGTTAGGGGTCTATGAGTATATGTTACTGCCTAAGTCATGATGGTTATGTTATGTGATTACAGGTGGGAAGAAAAGCTTCAGACTTCTCACTTGCCAGAGATGGTTTTCGGGGAGAGTTGTTTAATTCTTAAACATGTGGATAGTGGCACCAAAATTCATTTTAATGCATTCGATGCTCTAACTGGCTGGAAGCAGGAGGCGTTGCGGCCAGTTGAGGTCCCTGCAGCTGCAAAATGGAAATTCAGAAGGTAAGTTAGTTATCTGTATGCAATTTCTTTGTTGTGGACAACTGGGTCTATAAATTTCTTCAAGTATAAGTCTTAAAGGATTACTACTTTTGTGAACTGTTATATCACCTACTTTATTAATTCACATGCGGAATTGAATTTCAGTGTGTGTCCCTGATTTTGGGTTTGTTTCTGTCAATCATTTGCTTTTGGGTCTTAAGTAGTTAAATTCCTTTTGTGAATTTGTAGCAAACCCTCCGAACAGGTGATACTGGACTATGACTATACATTCACAACACCATATTGTGGAAGTGAAACAATTGAGATAGATACAGAGAAGGTATGTGCTCCCCCTTTCTCTATCCCTGTAAAGCCTTTTCTTAAATCAAGATTTCATGCTGTAGTGAATTCTCTAGGCTCCTCTTATGGATTTGGTTTTGTGTTTGCGATGAATATCTGTTACATAACTTGATGGTTTCCCTTTCCCTTTTAGTGCATTCCTTAATTATAGGGTTGCAAATTTCAGAAATATTTTGCTGGAAACAGAAAGGTCTATAAGTCTATTTATCTTTTTTATAATAGTGATATTGTGCTGTTTCATATGGCCAGCATGGAAGAGAGGAAATCTCGCAGGGGACATATGGTCTCCACTGGAATAACTGTGAGGAGAAAATTGATGTGGTTTCACTGGCATCGAAAGAGCCTATTCTCTTCTATGATGAGGTGGGCATCTTGATGCATGGACAAAGTCATATTCTTTTTCAGGAATATATTTCATGCCATGACCAAAATAACCCTTGTTACTGAACAGGTAGTCTTGTATGAAGATGAATTGGCTGATAATGGAGTATCGCTCTTAACTGTAAAAGTGGTAAATTTTCCATCTTCTGTTAGATGTCAATCTTCTTTCTGCACAACATTGAGATGGTTAAAGACTAATAATTTTTTGTTTTTTGGGGATTTTTCAAGAGAGTCATGCCAAGTTGTTGGTTTCTTCTCTTACGATTCTGGGTGAGTCAACTTTCTTTCTTCACTATTTTTCCAGGAAATTATATTAAATAAAGGAGAATTTATTACATCATACCTTATTTTTAATGTTCATGCACCCCATTCAATAACAAAGCTTACAAAGGGGATACTCTGTTCTAGTAAATCAGACGATTATATTGGAAAATATATATACTTTGGTTCTTTTGTTTGGTAAAAAACTCACAAACCCTGTTGGATTTAAACCATTGACCTCACTCATTACTCTGTACATATTTCTGGTGGAAAGTGTTGTTAGGGCCAGAGGCCATATCTTCACCTTCTCTTTCTGTTTTTTGAACTATAAAAATTTTGTTTAGTCTCTGAATCAGTTCTTCTTATAGCTTAGAGTGGATGGAGTGCTTATGAGATTAAGGGACACTCGTATGCATTGCGTCTTTGGAGTTGGTGAAAATCCCATTATCCTTAGAGAAAGTTGCTGGAGAGAAGCCACATTTCAAGTTCTATCTTCTGTAAGTTTTTCCTCTTCATGTATGTGCGTATGTGCATTTGCATGCTTGCAAAATCATGTCATTCTTTGATCAAGTTGGGATATTAATCTTGTTATTTTTGGTTCCCATTCTTTAGAAAATTTGGCACTTGTGCAAGACTTGACCTTGATAATGTTGTTTTGTCTTTTTGTTGATGTTAGCCTGATAATGTTATTATCTAGTTGCAAATATATCAAAAAATTTCTTATTTTGTTTGTGATTGGAGTCAAAGAGGTGCTTGGGCATTTATGGGTTTTATTACTTTGTCTCTACCAATAATGTCTACGCTCTCAACTCATTCTAAAAAAATCAGATTTCTTGTAATAAGTTTTTGATATTCAGTAACTCCTGTTAAAAAATAATCACCGAAATTCAAACATTTATCTATCCAGCCATAAGGTAGATCAGCCACTACTCCGATACGAAAATAATTATGCATCATTATCATACCTGTAAATTTGGTTGCTTTATAATACGATGCTGCCATGAAAGATTGATTTGTTATTACGTCGTGAATTCTTCTATTCAAGATTTATTTTATGGGACCCACATGTGAAGCCCAAATAAAGTAAAAGTTGCGTTGTTTTAAAGTTCTAGTTATGTGTGTTTTTGGGTTAAAAACAAATTTTTTTCCAAGAGCCTTGTCCAAGGTCCAAATCCCCCCTCCCCCATTGTAACTATCGAAAAAAGGGTTAAAATAATTTTTATTTGGTTTTTATTAAAAAATTTGTCGTCAATTTTGTATTAAAGGGAAAATTTGTAATGTCTGCAATTACTGCAAATTGAGGGTATTTTATTAGTTTGGTTGAGTTTAGAATTTTCTAGGAAATGTTAGTTTCTTAGGTTATATGTTCTTAGTGTCCAAATTTGTCTTTCATTAGGTTTTTAGTTTACTAGTCAAACTAAGAGTTCTGATACTACTATTACAAGAAAGTCCTTTAGTACTCAAAGGAGAGATGGAGATGATTAATAAAAATACGGAGTGTTTTCGGCATTGAGGCTAGTTGGCCTTCATGTGTTCTTTTCTCCTTTTCTCTTTTCCCATCTTCTTTCTTGTGGTACTGTTTATAAATCCACTGAACATTGTAACTCCTCTCTTGCCATTCTTCCTTACAACTCCAAATCAAACACTTTCTCTTACCTTCTAAAACCCTAAAAATAAAAAAATAAAAAACTTGAGGCTCTTGCCTTAGTGCCTTTTTCATGGCTTAAGGCGTTTGCCTTGCTCGCCTAGGCTATAAAGGTGAGCACCTCACCTCACCCGAGTGCCTAGAAGAGCACCCATTTCGCCTTTGACTACAATGAACTCCACATACTTTCTTCTACCAAATAGCCACCAAATAACTCATTCAGCCGCCTTTTAATTTCTATCACAACCCCAAACCCTTTCTTCAACAATTCTAAACCCTAGATGCACAAATTCTCCTAACCATAAAATTCCCCACAAGTACCTGTAGACAGATTCCCCATTTTTTTTCTTTGTCAATATAAATTTCTCAAAGGTATGAGACTTTTTTTAACGTTTGAAGATTCTGTGTTCCCCTTCTCCCAGGAAAACACACACACTTCTGACTTCTCTCATGTGTCTTTTGAGCAGGCACAGCATTTTCTTTCCAGCTGATTTTGGAAAGGTCCTAATGTGTTGTGTGTAGGACTTATTGAAGTTGTGTCTGTTTAAAGAAATAATTGACATCCTCTAGTTCTTTTGCCTAAACAATCTTTCCAAGAAAGTACTCTTGTTACCTTGAGGAACTCAAGAGTCATTATATACATGTGTGTGTACTTTCTAGGACTTCTGTACAAAAAATTTATTTTTTTGACAAGTAATAAATTTTATTGAAAGAGAGACTACTCTATATACATAATAGTGCACACAAAGAAGCCTAAAGAATTACAAGGAAAAGGGGTATGTACAAAAGTGTAAAGACTATAAATTCAGGGATGGATTTACTGTTGGTAAATCCCCTTGCAAAAGACCAATCAAATAAAGAGCAAATAAACAATGTGAGTAACTGGGTCCAAAAAGTTGTGTCCTTAAAAGTACAGAGGTTCCATTCCCTACACAATGTCCACATCAAACATAAAGAGACTAAGCTTCCAGACATCCAAAGAATCTTTGCCTACCCAATTCCTCCAGCCAAATAAAAGATCAATGAGATTTCCTGCTAACACCCAATGAATCCCAAAAGAGCTAAGAACAAAACTCCATGACTCATAAGTGACAGGATAATGTATCAATAAATGGTCCATCGTTTCCCCACTACACCGACACATACAGCACCCTATCAACGTGTAACCTTTTTTCATGAGATAGTTGCATGCCTGGATCTTACCCCAAGCTACAGTCCAAATAAAGTCAAACTCATGTTACTTATAATAAGTGTTTATTTTTTCTTTCTTTTCATGGAAATTCATTTTTCAAGTGAACAGGACAGCATTGGAATTTTCATGTTAATTGCTTCTTTCCTTAAATGAGTCCTGAGATAATAAGGGATATGAAAGTATAACTTATAGATTTAGAAAATAAATGAATAAATCTGGTTTAGGATACAGTTAAGAGAACTCAAGAGTGTGCACAGAATCATGGGGAAATAAGTTGAATTGGAAAGTGGCCAAGAGCCTTGTAGCTCAATTGACACCTTCTGGTATTTCCAATGGAGACATCCAGGGTTCAAATCCCCCCTGTCAACTATTTTTTTTTCAAAAAAAGATGAATTGGAAAGAGAGGAAGAAAACCAAGGAAGTGCAGACATGACGAATGGGCAGCGTGTCCATGTTGAACCTAGACATCCCTTAGACACGGCTGCATGTGTGTCCGCTGAGTATTTGCCTGGAAATTTTTTTTCTCTTAATTGGGACATGACACAGTCATGGTCAGGACATGGTAGAGACACCATGAACAAAAGAAAATTTAAAAAAAAAAAGCACGGATCTGCATGATCACCACTGTCAATCGAGGGTTAAACGGCACAAGATCTCTTCTTTTCTCATAGACTTGCATGATCACCACCATTGATCTGCCTGTGACCTCTTTCTCTCTCTCTCTTTGGTCGTGGGCCTTGTTGCTTGCCAGCCTTAGATTGGCAGCGGGTAACCCATCTATAGCCTCGTCACATGTCTTCAGTTATGGAAACCCATTGGTTAGTTTCTGATTCTCTCTCTCTCGCCCGCATCCTTCAGCTCTTTCATACTCTCTCTCTCTCTCTTAAAAAATTCTAGAAGTAGAACCAGTGTAACTCTTTTTGTTTTTATTCTAGAAGTAGAACCAGTGAAGTGGTAGTGAGTAGTGACTGACTACTATACGGTTTTATTTTCTTATTTTTAACTAGAGATTTGGTTTAAGATCATTTGTTATTGATCAATTTCATGTGTCTGGTTAGTTAAGTTAGTATTTGATGGTGATGGATTTGACTCATTTGTTTGTTTATTTATTTTTATTAATTGATATTTTATTGTGTTTATCATTTACATGTAATACTTTCTTTATTTCTTAAATTGAATTATTTGTAGGTAAATTGAACAATTTTGATTGTAATTTATTCTAAATATTGGTTTGTACTTTAAACATTATTTATGGGGGGAATCATAGTATCTCTTTGCTATCTTCTTCCTTTCTTCTTCTTCTTCTTCTCCTTTTTTTTTTTTTTTTTTTTTTTTTTTTTTTTTTTTTTAATTTAGATATTTTTCAAATATTTGATAATTATTACTTACTAGCTTTTTAACTTGCACTATGTGCGGGAACCTTTTTATTTACATTTATTAGAAAAGAAATTTTTTTAATAATATTTAAATACACTTTTACCACGTACTAAACACCCAACACATATCTCCATTTACAAATCTAATTACAAACACCATAGGCAGATACCAAAAACTAATTTAACCCAAATCTAATACAAATACTCAAAACAAAAATTATTTTAAACCCATTAAAACCAAATCTAACTCAAATATCTAAATCTAAATTTACAATCCAACCAAGTGCATTTGAAGATGCTAATTCAGCATCAGCTCATTTCATATCTCAGTTGTTCTTTTTGTTCCTGCTCCCTTCCAATCGGTCAAATATCGTTTCCCCTTTTTATTTTCCGCCTATCATGTCCCTTTTGTGAGGAATAAATATAAACCTTTGTAGATTCCATTCAACCCCAACATTTATATACTGCACAAAGTAAATGTATCTTAGAAGCTTGATAAGAAACTAAAAAAAAAAAAAAAAAAAAAATCATAAATGCATATAAACCACAAATTTTCTCATTAATTTTAGACACATATTCTCCATACTCTATCCATTCAATAGATGGTTATGTATGAGAAGACAATGAACTTAAGATAAGACACTCATTTATGTTTTTTGTAGGTATACTATCTATCAAATGCAATGAAAGAGAAAGCAAAGCAAAAAACCAATTCTAGAGAACCAAACAACATTGATTATTAAGCATATAACATGGGGAAAAAAATTAATTATGGAAAAATATGTAAAATCCTTTAATTATAGGTATAGAATCAAAGAATTATAAAGAATTTCTATTAGTATGGTACTACAATTTTCACTTATTGCTTAAACCTAATACTATCATAATCTAATAATATAAACATGATATGATAAAACTTCTAAGATAACTCTATAAAATAGCTAAACAAAATCATAATATCATAAAATTTTTAGTAATAAGTTAGTCTCATTCCTCTTCAAAGATTTTTCTTATTCAAAGTTAGGATTCTAATCACACCATTTAATCCATTATATAATTCAGTCTTCAATATATGTTGGTTCAACCTCACCCACCTAAATAGATTTCCTTCTATACATGTGTACGCACCAACGTGTAATTGTTGAAATAGTTAACCACCATAAACCAAAGTATGTCTCTCATCTTCACATTCGCTAGAACCTTTCTATCATCCATATTTAACTAAAGAGAAAAATTACATTAAATGTCAATTTATAAATTAAAAAAATACGTATAGTATGAAAATCTATTGAAACATGGTTTAGTCAAACTTAAAACTATACATATGTATTTGTTTTGTAGGAAAAAATGCTAGAGACCACAAACCATATATATAAAACTCAGTTTGGACTTAAATTTAGTAGTTATAGAAATATGACTAATAGAAACTCAAATTTCGCAAAACTAAGATTATATGTAATCTTAGAGGCAGACTGAATTGTAAAACTATACAAACACAAATAAGCCAAATTTGCTACAAAGCATAGCCTAAAAAAAAAGAAAAAAGAGAACTCTAACAATCTATTTGGCTGCTGGGAAAAGGTGGGAAAAAATTAATGAAATCATAACAATTTTACAGGTCAATTTGCTTTGAGAACAAAACAGCACTAATGTGTTAATTGTGTTTTAGAATGAAAGAAAAGTTGTTTTCTTCATTTTAAAAATTTTGCAGTAATTTTTTCTGCATAAGTATTAGATTTATTCATGTGTGCCGTGATTAATACATGTGATATATTGTTTTTTATTGAATTAGAACTTGATTCATAAAAGGCCATGATTATCTTATCTTTGTCATGGTGCTGCATGTCCATATCATTGACTTGGATAAACATATAAAAGTTGATGCTCTCATAGCATAAGAGCATCTATATCAGTAATCTTTATCAATGTCGAAAAACAGAGAAATCCTTAAAATTTACACGATAACCTTCCCAAAGGAACAACATGCCCATATTAATATATATATATATATATATATATATATATATATATATATATATATATAAATGGATTCCAAAAACGTTAATCAAAACAAATCCAAACTACTAATCAACCAAAACTAAGTCATTCTCCGCAAGTTATTTGTCTGCTAGTGATTTCAATCAACACTCCTATTTAATTGTTCCTATTCCCAGAACAAACTAATTGAAAAAAAAAAAAAATCAAATTGACAAATTGATAATCAAAATCAAATTAAAAAAATCAAACTTCTTCAATCTCCGACTCGCTGTTTTTCTGTCCTCTAAATGGTATCTAAGAGTGTAGTTTAAGGGGAAAAAGTTAAAAAAGGAAGACAGATATTGAATCAAAATCAATTCAATTAAATACCCAAACCTAATACTAAATCAACTCAAACGTTTAAAGCAATATTTAAAAAAAAAAAAAATTACCGATAAAGGTTTCTGCTCTTTCCGAATAACGAACTCTTGTTCTCTCTTATTTCTCTGTTTTTGCCCTCTCCAAACCTAAATCATATATAACCCCAAATTTCAAAAAATCAAATCAAAACCTAATGTAACCCAAATACCTAAATTAAAATCAATCCAACCAAATTTCTCAAAACTAATTCATATTTCATACCCATACCCATAAGAAAGAATGAAAAAAAGAAAAACTTACCGGTGGTAGTTCTCTCAACGTCTGTCTCCTTCTCATCTCTGAATCGCAAGGTTTATTTTTTTCTCCTTCTCTATCTTTGTATCGTAAGCATCGGTGTTAAGAAAATCAAAAGGAAGCGAAAGGAGAGAGTATCCGAAATAGGAGAAACGGAAGTTAGAGCGTTTTAGGGTTTGCGTTTTTTTTTAATAGGCGGCTTGGTGTTTTTATAGATACACGTTTGATGAAAGTGTGTCTTCCAAACGCACCGTACGGTTTTTTAAAGGGAAAACTATACGTGTCAGCATTTTAAGGGGCCTTTTTTCCTAACATGGCAGCACCTCTTTAAGGCTTCTGCTATTATATATAGTATTAGATTTTTAAAAACTAAATTCCCAAAATATATAAAATATACCTAAAATAAATATCATGTATGTTGTATTGTGTCCCGTGTTGTCTATATTTGTGCTTCCTTGAAGAAAACTCTAGGCTACCAGATAGCAAATGAGCTCTAGCTCAAGAGGCACTTCCTCCATCCATAATAATAGGATACAAGGTGATATCATGAGTTCAAGACCCATGAGTAGTGTGTGTAACTTATCAATTAAATTAGGGGAAACATAACTCTAGGCTGTTGGGTTTTCCATAAACTAAGGTCTAAAACATTCCATTTCCATAAACCAGTGTTTAATATCTCTATAAGTTCATAGATATTTATATTTTTTTTATTCTTCTTTACACTAAGACAGCTACACTTAAAATATAGCACAAATAACCTAAAACACTAGGTATTACCCAAGAAAATACTACTAATACCCATATAAATAACCTAAAAACTATTAATCAAAATATTAAATAAACTGAACTCCATGATGAAGGAAAGATTGGGGAATATGTCCATGTGTGCTTATGGTGGGCTTAGGGTTAGGAGAATATGTGGATTTGGGGTTTAGATCTTTCAAAGAAATGATAAGAGTTCAAAGAATGACTAGGGTTTATAGGGAAAGTGAAATATTTGATTTAGGTTGCAAAAGAGATGAGAAGAAACTGGATTGAATATGTTTATTGGATAGTAATAGTAGCATGTTTTCTGCCTGTTAGCTCATTCTTTGTGGATGTATATGCTTCAATTGTTTAGGATTGATTGGGTCATGCTAGGTTCTGTTGCAGAATTATTATTTTGTTGGCACCATAGGCTTGGGAAACATAATTCCGACATTTGGAATTTGGTTCTAGACTGTTTGATGTGGACTATTTTAATTGAACGTAATTGGCGTTCTTTTGAGGATACTGAGAAATCTCTGGTTCATTTGTTAGATATGTGCCAATGGACTCTTTTCGATTGGTCTCAGTGTTGGGATCTCTCAGATTGTTCTACTCTTCTTGACTTTCTTTTGTCTCTTAGAATAGTATAATGTTTATTTGTCCTTCTTTGTTTCTGATTGTTCTTTGTTCACTATCATGAACTCTCTGTATCTTTTCATCTTTTCCTCATTAATAATATTTCCTTATTACCTATCCAAAAAAAAGTAATGGCAGCTTGAACTGTGATAATGCAACAAAGAAGAGAAAGATAAGAGAAAAGAAGAGAAGAACACACTGATCTGTTGAAAGAAGTGATAAAGTTCAAAGAATGACTAGGATTTTTTATGTTGAAAGCGAAATATTTGTTTAGGGTTGCAAAAGAGATGAGAAGCTGGATTGAATTTGTCCAATGGTTGTAAACGGTAGTGTGAACTGTGATAACACAAGAGAAAGAGAAGAGAAAAGGAGAGAGTACACTATTGCCAAAATACCTCTGACGTATGACAAATAGGGGAGTTTGTCTATGCGTGCTTGCAGTGGGTTTAGGGTTTGGAGAATTTGTGGATGGTTTAGAATTGTTGAAGAAAGGGTTATGAGGTTCTGTTAGAAATTAAAAGATGGTTTGATAAATTTTTTTTTTTTATAAGAAAGTAGGTGGTGTTTTATGGTTTTGATAGGTAAAAACAAGGGATTGATTTGGGATTGTAAGGAAGAAGAAAGAGAGATTTTTATGTTGTTTAGGGTCACAATGAATATTGAATAGTACCCATGAACGGTATCCCAAGAAAGAGAAGAAGAAAAAGTGGAAAATATCACAAGAAGGGCAACATGCCTCAATGCTCAAAATGCTCAATGTTTTTATCAATCCTTCTTTGAGTACATTGAACACAATCTATAAAGACCTTTTGTTGTGCTAGTAACATTAGGATTCCTAGTTTGGCTAATTAAACCTAAGATATAGGATTTCCTAGAAAATTGTGGATTCAATTAGAGTACCAAAATATGCCCTTAATTCGCAGAAGTTGCAGAAAATTATAAATTTTCCCTAACTACAAATTTGATCATATTCATAACAAAATAAAACCTAAATAAAAAACTGTTTTAACCAGAAAAGACTCATACCTAAACCTTTAAAACCACATGACTTTACGTCAATTATACTTTACACATGGGTCGCATAAAATAAGTCTTAAATAGGAGAATTTGTGAAGTAGTAACAAATTAAACTTTAACCTCAATACTCAAAACAAACAAATTATCTACTAATCAACTCTGAATTATTTTAGCAGTGTACAAATATAGGACTCTTTCAGTACTAGTAGCATATCGGACTTCTAATTTGACTAATAAACTAAATACCTAATAAGGTTTTTTTTTTTTTTTTTTTTTTTGATAAGTAAGAAAGGTGTATATACAAAAAACTGCTTTATGCAAAATAGCACAAAGCAAAGCAAAGATTACCAAAAAAAAAAAAAGCAGAAACATAAAGGAAACTAATTACAAAGAAAAAGAGAGCTAAGGAACGAAGAGAGAGAATCACTAGATGTGAGTCCCCAAGCCCTAGACCAATAAAAAAGGGAACTAGTGAAAAAAGCAAGCATCTGGTCATCGGATCTATCTAAGTTCTCAAAGGTCCACCAATTACGTTCCCTCCAAATACACCACATCAAACACAATGGAACTAAATTCCAAATGTTTTTTTTTTTTTTTTTTTGATAGGAAAATTCCAAATGTTAGATGAGTGCTTCCCCAACCAATTCCACCAACCAAAGAGGAAATCTGCCACCGATCGTGAGGGAACCCACAAAATCCCAAAAGATCTAAAGACAAAGCTCCATAGCTGTTGAGCCTTTCTACAGTGTAACAATAGATGATCCACTGTCACCCCACTACAACGACACATAATGCACCAATCAACGAAATCAAAGCCCCTAATCCACAAATTATCACCCATAAGAATCCTATCCCATGCAACTGTCCAAACAAAGAAAGAGACATGTTGGGGTGCCTTAATCTTCCAGATGCCTTTCCAAGGAAAAACAACGGAAGATGAACCACGTAGCTTATGGTAAAATGAACAGATATTAAAATCCCCATTCTTCGTCAACTTCCATCTCATACGATCACCATCATCCACTGAAGGTAAGTTAAAGGCCAAGAATTAAAAGAAATCATCCACCACATCTGCCTCCCAATCATTAGGACCCCGAATAAAACGAACATCCCAACTTCTTTTGTCCCTCTCTCCTTGGCATATCAAAGAAGAGTCTACTGAGGCTGCCCTGTTAGTAGCAATATTGTATAAGACCAGAAAAGCCAAATAGAGAGGAAAATCCCTACACAACCGATCTGTCCTAAATTTCACTCTATTCCCCTCCCCAACCCTAAACAAAATATTTTTGCTAAAAGCTTCCCAACCCATTTAGACACTTCTCTACAAACCACACCCATGAACACCCCTTCCCAACTTGGAGGTCCACCTCCCATTCTTCCCCAAATTTCAAAGCTACCACCCTCCTCCAAAACCGTGAAACGCCAAAGCCATTTTCCTAGGAGGGCTTTATTGAAAGTGGTCAGTTTCCTAATTCCTAAACTGCCATAGGCAATAGACATACACACTTTATCCCATCCCAACAAATGTGTCTTGGAATCGCCCCACAAAAAATCCTTTTGCATCTTCTCAATTTTGTTAGCCACATGAGTAGGAATGGTGAAAAGAAATAAGAAATAAGTAGGGAGGCTAGATAACGTACTCTTGAGCAATGTTAGTCTAGCACCTTTCAACAAATACAACTTCTTCCACCTGGCTAACTTTCGTTCAATTTTTTCCAAAATAGAATTCCAAATAGAGAGGGACTTATGAGACGTCCCCAATGACATACCAAGATAAGTCATTGGCAAAGACCCAACCCTACAACCCAATATCTCTACTAGAGCATGCACATTATTCACCTCCCCTATAGGAACCATTTCACTCTTAGATACATTAACCTTCAAGCCGGTCACAGCCTGAAAACAATGTAGTAACAACCGAACATGTAGGAGTTGCTCCACATTTGCATCACAAAAAAGAATAGTATCATTTGCAAACAACAGGTGCGAAACACATTCCCCTCCACCCCTCCTACCATCAGCCCTAAAGCCACTAAGTAATCCTGCCCCCTCCATTCTTTTCATCATCCTACTAAACACCTCCATCATCACCAAAAATAACATGGGAGACAGCAGATCCTCTTGTCTCAAACCCCTTGAACTACCAAAGAAGTCAGCTGGAGACCCATTGACTAGCACAGAAAAATGAATTGTGGTTATACAGGTGTGAATCCATTTACACCATTTCTCCCCAAAGCCCATTTTTTTCAACAAATTTAGAAGAGCCCCCCAATTCACATGGTCATAAGCTTTCTCAATATCTAGCTTACAAATCACTCCCAGAATCTTACTCTTCACCCAACTATTAACACATTCATTGGCAATAAGAACTGAATCAAGGATTTGTCTGCCTCCCACAAAACTATTCTGAGATTCTGATATGAACTGGTCTAACACCACTTTCAAAAGATTTGCTAAAACCTTGGCCAAGATCTTATAAATATTCCCCACCAAGCTAATAGGTTTGAAATCTCAAATATTAGAGGCATCATTCTTCTTTGGAATTAAGACTATAAAGGTAGCATTAAGAGATTTCTCAAACTTATAGTGCTGATAGAACTCTTCAAAAATTGCTAAGACATCTCTTTTCACAACTCTTTAGCAATGATGGAAAAAGGCCATAGAGAAGCCGTCTAGACCTGGAGCTTTATCTCCTTCCATTTCTGTGACAACTAATAGTATCTCCTCCTTCTCGAACCTCCTTTCCAACCAGCCCCTCTCCATCCTTCCAATTTGACCAAACTCCAAACCTTCCACAAAAAGCCTCCACTCCTCTAATTCCTGATACAAGGTTTTATAAAGTTGAACAACTTGAGCAGTCACTTCAGCTCCCTCCTCATAAATCACCCCATCTACTTCTAAAAAACTCAGATGATTATACCTTCTATGGGAATTAGCCACAATGTGGAAGAACTTAGTAATATTATCGCCCTCCTTGATACACAACATCCTCGATTTTTGCCTCCAAGAGATTTCCTCCAAAGAAAGAACTCTACTAGAGACCTCACTCCATTTCTCTCATTGAACTCTGCCTCACAGTGTCCAAGATCCACTTCCTTAGCATCTAAAGAATCTAAGGCCCCCAGTAGTTCTTTCTTTTGATGACTGACATTGCCAAACTCTCTACAGTTACATTGAATGATATCTTCTTTCCAAGCCTTCAACTTTTTAGCAAACACATAACTAGGTGTACCCGAGAAAGAATGGCGATTCCACCATGAGTAAACTCTATCAACAAACCCATCCGTCTTCAACCACATATTCTCAAACCGAAAAGGATTCTCCCCCCTCACCATACCCCCTTCCTCCAAAAGGTAATAAAAGACTAACTTGAACTGAATGAAAATAAATCTATGAACGCTTTGAATCTCCTAAAAAATTCTAGGTTGAACTCAATTACCAAATTGTCCTTAATCCACAGAAGTTGCATAAGATATAGTTCTAACATTGGTTATGAAACTAACGATAATATTTAAAATAAAGATACCCAAATTAAAAGCTATTTGACACTAGACTTCTATTGATATGACCTTCAAAACCATAGGACTTCTGCTTCAATTGGAATCACATGTGGCCTCCATAAAGTAATCTTGAATAGACAAATTTGCGAAGTACCAACAAATTAATCTTCAATTCTTGCATCACTCCAGAGTCCAGACCATATTAATTTTTGACAATTTAACTCTAGCTCTAGACTCCCTGTGACACAACCATGAAAGATATCAGACTTTTCTCCACTATCTCATTTGTGCTCCACATAATAATAGTCCAGAATGCCAGAACTGGGAGGTGAACACAGAGGCATTCTGAAACCAAAGCTTCAGTTTCATTTAGATTTCAGATTGAGTCGTGTATTTTTTGTGAATTGTAATTTTGGCAGATGATTTTTGACATGGCCTTTAATATTTTATGTTGAGTTATGGCAGTGAAAGTTTGATGTAATAAAACTTCACTGACTCTCACTGCAGAAGTGGAGCATGGTAAACATTAGTTTGAACTCTATTTAGTGAGTGCAAAGTCAGGACATTGATATCATTGAAATTGTGTAACATAATGGTTTAAGTTTTTTGACAGCTTGTGCTTGGTGTAGATTTTGTACTATCAGTCAGTCATACTAGCTTGCATTCTCAATCTGTTCTCTTGTTCTGTTTTTCCTCTTCACATTGGCAACTCTTTAAGAAGATATACAGTTTTACCTTTGTATTGTCATGATTTTGAAGTATTTCTTTTCTCAATGCATTGAATGATTAAATGTGTTGCAGAAAGGACACCCTTCGGATTCTGCTGCCTATAGTGATCCAAGCATCATCAGCCAGAGGCTTCCTGTCACCATGCACAAGACCCAAAAGCTTAAAATTCCTGGTAATTTGTAAGGTGATAATTGTCTTACAAAAAGGACTCAATTGTTTCCTTTGTGGTGGTTGTAGAGAATTTAAACATCCTAAACTCTGATACATATTCTTGTTGCTTATTCTCTCATGCTTTATTTATTTATTGTTATGTTCACCAAATTTACACAAATTATGGCTTGAGATATTTTACTGTGATGTTTATACCATAGCTTCAATGAAAAATTTGGGGAGCAAAAGCAAAAGCAATGCAATATGAGTTGATAATGCTTATGTATGTTTCAACTTCTACGTGGAAATTTAACCTCAAGGGGTAGCGCATTGGTTGGGGACCATACCTCATGATGAATTCACTAGTTCAAATCTGCCCTTCCCCCTCCCATTGGTGCCAAACTTGCTTATCAAAAAAAAAAAAAAAAAAAAATCCACATGGAAATGCCCTTGGTTTGTGTACATAACACCCAAGATGATGAAACGCAAATTGCTGAAATCTAAGCCCCCGCACTGCCAATTTAGAAAATTTGCTATGTGTCATCTTGTCTTGTAGTTCAAAGATCCCTGAAATTTGTCAGGAGCTCAATTTTATATGAAGAAAGTAGCTAGAGACGAATACATTGTATTTAGACTTCGTAACTGAGAGTGTGCATATTTGCCGGTGCATTTAAGTAAACCATGTGCGCATTTTTTAACCAAAATTAAGTTGTTCGATCTGATAGATAAAATTTATTCCACGGGATTATCAGTCATAATCTTACCAGTGAGTGCTCCAGCTCAACTAGAATCTCCTCCCCTTGTAAGTTGGGGGGGGGGCGGGGTTGGTCGTTGGTTCAAGACCCATGACCCGTGTGTATAACTTACTAATAAAAAATTATCAGTCATAATCCTAGGACAAGATATGTACTGAATTCTTCCTTCTTTATTTTCTAATCGTCTTTTTCTCTACTTAGTACACCTTGTAGGCTAAGTTAGGACAAGATATGTACTGAATTCTTTATTTTCTAATCATCTTTTTCTCTACTTAGTACATCTTGTAGGCTGAGGACAAGATATGTACTGAATTCTTTCTTTCGTAATCATCTATTTCTCCACTTAGTACAACTTATTGGTGGAGTTAGGACAAGATGTACTTTGTTCGTAGATCTTCTAACATTATCATTATCAGGAAAGCTGACTTTTTGCTAATTATTTGGATTTTTTCCCACTTCATCAGAAATACACGGCGTCACCAATATGAATGGTAGAGTTGGTAATACTGATCACCTTAGGTACTTCATTACATTTGAATCATTATCACCATAATGCTGTTTGAACACACACACACACACACACACACACACATATATATATATATATATATATATATATATATATATATATATATATATATATATATATATATTAAAAAAAAAAAAAAAAAAAAAAAAAAAGAAAACTCGAAAATTGATAATTAGGATTAGATGCACTCTCTAAAAACTTCGTAATGTGTACTGCGCCAGGAATTATTTTAGGCATCAACAACGTGGGATAACTTAGGGTGGCTTGTGCTACAACCAGCATAAGTGGTAGGAAATTCTTGGTTATTCTTCTAGTTTCATTAGGCAGAACCACCAACCAGTATTTGAACTTTGGATCCTACCTTGGTTAGTTTCTGTACTTGATGGATGAAGAAAATCAAAAGCCGTTTCAACAGAAAAGAGTGGAAAATAAACCAAACTGAGGTAGGATGTATGGGTCAGAGCCGCAGATTTAAGTCAAGCTTCTGTGGCTCTGATGGTGGCTCTGGTAATTGCGAATCCAAACGAAAGCTGCCTGGCCACATCGAATCCATTGCATCCTCCAGTGTGAAGGG
This sequence comes from Quercus tomentella, assembly GCA_028535165.1. Taxonomy (NCBI): domain Eukaryota; kingdom Viridiplantae; phylum Streptophyta; class Magnoliopsida; order Fagales; family Fagaceae; genus Quercus; species Quercus tomentella. The sequence goes on along the minus strand of JAPQVY010000111.1, from coordinate 22,199,021 downwards.
CATCCATGCCATTCCAAAACCTGTGTTGGTATCATTAAATCTTGCTCCAATTGTAGTTACATCTCTGCTTGGCTTGTGCACAAGTGAATGGGACCGAATGCCAAGGGATCGTGACATGGGAGTGCTGATAGGCAATCCCATCATCGCCATCATCCTATGAGACTGGTATCTTCTGGCTGCACCTCTTTCCCTCTTATGAGCATTCTGATGGCCCCCTAATGCTTGTGAACTAAAGAACTTTCTCATGCAGAAGTTGCATGAAAAAACCTTGGTAGCAGTTTTTGGTCGTGGTTCAGAGTCTCCTGCTGTTGAGAGCAAATTCCTCCCTAGGCTCAGGTTCAGCCACTCTCCTGGATTATTATCTTCAGTTCCGTTGTTGTTGTCATTGTCATCGATCACTATTTCACTCTGCCGTTTTTCTGCTCTTGCTTCAGTTGCTTCTTCTCCCTGAAAGATCATGTCTCCAGACTCTCCAATTTCAATTAGGTGACAGGTGATGGAATGAATAATAGAGAGGCTTTGTGGATTGGTTATGATTGAACTCTTCAAAGAATTAGATCAAAGAAGAAGAGAGTAAATAAGTGGGGAGAGGTATCAGACTGTATGGGAAGTGAGATTGGAGGGTTTTATTTTATTTTATCTTATCTCCATTCAGTGACCCCACCAAGTGATGCTTGGTGCTTCAGGGGACATTGCTTATGTCATCTTTACTGTTCTTCTATAGTTTTGGATTCCCCACTTTCATCTTTTGCCTTTCTTTTTCTGTCCTCAAATCACTATAACTTTACATGGTTCTCTTTATAGTAACAAAAGAAATACAAGGTTGACAATGATGAAACAAATCCTCGTTAGTCAAAACCATAATCTTACCAATTTATTTGAACTGCCTGCCATGAGTGCTTCTTACCCACCAAGCAAACAGTTCAATTGTGCATGTGTTTATTGATTTTGGTAATTTCTGAAAGCATAGGATCAACCCAGGTGCTTGAAGGCTGAAAATTTTTGACAGAGGAAACTGTTTATGGCTCTAGAAGGGCTGATTGTTTGGTTGATAAACCCAAATCACTAGATTGTGGAGCATGAAGTGATGCAGGGGCAAGCTACTTTTACTGGATGTATTGGAGCACCAACTGCTTCTGAATTTTACATTTTCAATTTTGTTATGTAATTCTTCCCCTTAGTGTATCAATTGTTGATTAGTGACGGAAGAGATTTAGTCAAGTACTTTAGTGCATTGGACCTATTGAGATGATGACATGTGTCACCTCCACATGTTGTCATTGCATTGAGTCCAATGCATTGGACTCATCGCAATAATAGGACTTGGCTTGAGTCCGGTGCATCCAATGCACTTAACTCAAGCCAAGTCCTATTATTTGGTACTCATTTTAATAAGGTGGAATAGAGCCCATATACATTTTCCCTTCCACAGAGAGCATGAATAATTCACGGGCCAGAACAGTGAGAGTAGGTATGAAATAATATAAAGATGGCACCCACCAGAAAAGAGGTTTGTCCTGATCAGAGAAGTGAGTGAATGATAAGTTTCTGTCTGGCCTAAAAAAAGTAAAAGTTTATGATGAGCTTTAATTTACTGAATGCAGCTATTGTAGTAACTAGTGGGTAGTAGCAACTGGTAAAGACTAGTTAGATTAGTAAATGGCGTACTGATTTGATTTGTTGTTGGATGTAATGGGTCCCTGAAATTTGCCAATAATGGTGATAAAAAGTAAACCAAATGGGCTGGTTTGTTCCCATTTTGATGTGGTGTTTTCTTCTGAGCAGGTGTATTATGTGCGTGTCCCCATGCTGGGGATTGTTGGTGTTTCTAACTTTCATTTCAATGTACATTAGGAGATGTGCACTAAGCCACTTGTACTTTCTTGTTTCTTCTCCAAGTCTTTTTTGTTATAAAACCTGAGAAGAATTAAAGTTCAGTTTCCCATAAAGGCCATCTCTCTCTCTCTCTCTCTCTCTCTAATACACACCCACACAAAAGACCACATAAAGATAAAAAATACCCCCAATCAATGAATGAAATTTCAGATTTTTTTCAAGTACACAAATTTAGTCACATTGTGTTTGGTTGTCCGTTGCTACTGTTACAACTTTCTTAAAAGGCTAAAAGTGGCAGCCCTCTTGAGCTAATCTCAATACTGCTAATATTGATGTTAGAAGAAAATTAGAAGTTGATTGATTTGAAATATTTTTTTGATATTAAATAGTTTAATTAAGTTTTTGGTTAACTGGATTGCATTAATAACTAGATAATCGAGTTGTACAAATTACAGACATGGGCCTATATTATTAGGCCTAAATTTATGAACTTTCTTTTGCAAATTTAGTTTATCCAAATATCTACTTCTAACAAATCAAAATCTATCTATGATTCCTCTCTTCACGCAAACAACTTCATAGATTCTCAACCTTCACTTTTAATCAAGAGTTGTGTAGCTTAATGAAATTTCCAGTTTCCCTTCACAAAAAGAAACAAAGGTTCAAATTTCTCTCCATATTGTTGTAACTGTAAGTATCAAATTTTTTTATTAAAAAAAAAAAAAAAAAAACCCTTTCCGCTTTATTTGGCTTTTGCAAGATTATAATTTGAGTACATACTAAGTAGGCCTCTATAATCAATATGCAATAATTTTAATTGGATAATGGGAGATCATTATCATTTGAGAAGCAATAAAGGAAGATAAAATTAAAATTGTTGTCACTTGTCACTGAAAGAATGTTTGACCTACAAGCTTTTAATGGATACCTTACAATTGATAATATGCAAATAGAACGAAATTCATGGTGCTGATGCCAGATGGCTAAGATAAAGCATTTTTTTTTTTTATAATGATAATGACATTGGTGCAAGTGGTGGAGTGAATTTATCCAAAGTCCAAACACTTTTGGAGTGCACCAATGTTTCTAAACTCTAGTTCACAGTAGTTCTCATAGACGAACAATTGAGATAAGGCTAAGGGTATACTAATACAACTCTATAAAGCAAAAGGCTATATATTATTGGTTGCAGATGCAATCATCATTTTAGATTAGATAAAATTCTTTGAGTTGCAATGCAAATAGTATTGTTGTTCAAATTCTTCATTTCCAATATTGTGTTATAGAAAAGAAGTTAAACTGCATAATTATACCTTTAATTTTTGTTTCAAAATTATACTTACTTCAAAATGTTTAAAAAACATCCTTACTATCTTCTAAAGGATAAAAAATAGTAATTATTTAGCAAACAACATTTATGAAACCAATGTTACTTCACTTTGATGACACTGAACTTATGACATGATATGAATTTTGTTTTTTATGTCAAAATTTTCTATGAATTAGACAATTATAAAGATATTTTTTAAAATAACTTTAAAAGCATAAAGACTTAAAGATTGAGATACAAATATGCAATAATCAACAATCCTGTCACATTCAGGTGAGAGACATTTTTCTCTGTAGAGTTATGAAACAGAGTAAAATCCCATGGATTTTTTAGTTCATGAGTGTTTTTGAAGGACCACTTGTGAGAAAAGAATTCGACAAAGTTTTTTTACCAACTTTTTTTCCTGGGATATGTTCTCTCCAAATAGTTGCATATGTACAATGAACAAGTTGCAAGTTGCATTTAGCCCCACACCACTGTCCCTTATGGAAGTATGAACTCAACTCCAATGTTGACTGAACATTCCCCCCTATGTTTTATTCTTGAGAACCGACCGTAAAGCCATATAATTCAATCATCTTTCAAGAGAAGTAATGGCGAAGAAGAGCACCACCATAATTATGAGGTCTCTAGTTCTCTATGGCATTGTTGGCGAATAAGTAACCTTACCAAAATAGACACCACTATCAAAGGTTCAGGAGGTATCATGAGAAAAAAAGGTGCTGCCAGGAAAATTCCAAGTAAGAAAGGAAAAAAATATACATATTGGATTGGTAGTATATGAAAGAATGATGAAACGTGATTCACGGGAGGTGACATACTGACACTATATCTTTATTTTTGCCTAACATTGATTTTTACAAATCTAAATCAAACAAACTGTTTTATTTTGAGATTTCATGTTTGAATATAAGTTAAAAGACTTTGCAAGAATCCAGACAACAAAATATGCCTTGAGAAAGAAAATGATACTGAGCTGAACTGTTTCTGTCCCAGTAACATTAAAGCACTATATGAACAAAAGCAAGCAATCAAGTATTGCACATTATTACTGTCACTTATTTAGGGTAAATTGCAAAGTACATTGCTTTATCCTAAAATATGAGTTTCTAAAATCGTACTTTAACTTACACCCAAACTCTTTTTTTTTTTTTTTTTTTTCAAGTGAAACGTTGTCATTTTGAGAGATTGATTTGGCAACCCAAAAAAAAAAAAAACACACACACACATCAGCATGCCAGCGTGTCACTTAACATCCAAAACTTATGGAGGATAGGGTTTTGCTAACGAAACCAAACTTAAGGGTGTAAAATCCAAACAACCTCAAACTTTAGAGTGTACTTTGCAATTTACCCTTTTATTTATTAAGTAGCCATATTATTAGTGGTCTCTTTCCCTTCACATGTCAAGTATAGGGCAAGACTTGGGTAGTTGGGTCTACTAAACCTGTGCACTAGACCTGATAACATATTGCCATGTGATTAGTGTTGGACAATTAACATCCTATTCAACGGCAGAGCTACACATATGGGTGGGGGGCCATGCCCCCCCCCCCCCCCCCCAAATTTTGAGAATATTCTTAGTGTGTGTATATGTATATATAATTATTTTAACATTTTGAAAATTTAACCTAAAAAAATGGAGTCCCCCCCCCCCCTAATATTAGAGGTAGTCCAATGTTGCTCTTAAAAAAGTAATTGGTGTAATAGTTATAGAGACATAATTTTAGTTTTCTCCATTTTATTTTTTATTGTAAAATGTGCTCTTATATATGTTTTTTTTTTTTTTTTTTTTTTAATTTTTTTATAAAGTTTGGCACCAAACATGTTTGGATTTATCTTTTTCAACCTATTATGTGGCGATTAAACAAGCCATTGACTCATCAAAACAAAATTGTGACTAAAACTACACACAAAATGTCTCTTTAATTGCTACATAATGGGTTAGAGTAAGATAGTTTCAAATATGTTTGGAGCCAAACTTGTCTCTCCAAGTTTTGGATCATTCATGTTTTTGAAAATTTATTAGTTGAATTGAAATATTTGTTTACTCACTTTGGTATACAATTTGATCATTTGTATTGAAAATGAAACTTTCTAATTCATTAGAATAAAAGATGAATTTTATTTTATAAAAGATCATCATCAAACATAATTTTGATAAAAAATACTAAGCACTTTTTTTTGAGTTTGTCTATATATAGCTTATCATGTGTGTGCGGGGAGGTAGGGCCGTCTTGACTAATATATTAGTGTCACAACTTGGTCCCCCAAACAAAAACAAAAATTCCTAACTCCGCTCATAATCCTCTTAGATCTAATACACAGAAGCCCTAGACCCAAATCATGTCCACTATGTAAAAGTTACATATTTTAACACTCCTTTTATTTTTATTTTGCTGAAAACATGTTAACATTCTCATGAAATATAAGACTGAGAGCCTTTATATTTCCAAAATCCAAACCTTTAATCTTGAATGACCATTCAAGATTAAATCATAGAGTAAAAAACTATATATGTGATAGAAAGTAAAATTTGTTTAAAGTACCCAACGAGAGTGTGTGTCCAACCATCACACACAATATTAACGATCAATTATCTTTTGGTAGACCTATGAGGGGTTTTGTTTGTGGCCCAGTAATGCTTGTGATGGTGTCGTTGTGCTGGTTTTTAAAATTTTTTCTTTTTCTTTTTAAGTAATTTTAGTTAGGCAAACTAGCTATCAAAATAATTGGGTTCTTTCAAAAAGTGAATGGGCCATAACAATCCCTCCGGATCTTTCTCTAGGATTTGCTGTCATAATCCTAGTGATTTGAACTTCTTTGTTAACTCTTTCCAACCAAAAAAAATCTTATAAAAGTTTACTGCTTTCAAGTAAAGTTGAAGATGAGAGAAATGAGAGAGAATGAATGGTTTCCAATAGGATTTTGAATAACTTGACTCAGAAAAAAATTTGTTTATATTTGGTTATTAACATGAGTCAAATTCAAAGCTCAACTATTAAATAAGCAAAACTCAAACATGATAATGTGCCTTTAAACAAGTTCATAAGAGACTCGATTAATATATAATAATATAAATGTGTAAAATATACTTTTATAGACTTGAGATTAGATTGTGTGTAAATAAGTTTAAAACATATCAAATCATTACTTATAATTTATTGATGATATAAATAGTCCATTTTGTAGTAAAAGTATATACAATTTTTAACAATACAAGATTGGTGAATCTAATTTTTATAATAAAAAAATCATTCTATCTAATTAACTCAAATAATATAATTTCAATTATTAATTAATTAATTATTAGCATAAATTTATGAAGGGAAAATATATTTTAATCATAGTGTTTACTATATATGAGAAAGGAATAAGTTAATTTAATTGCACTTGAACAAGTTTAAGCTTATTTGACAAAAAAATGAACCAAACTTGAACATGTAATAATATAGTATGATAATAAGCTCAAACTCAGCTCATGATCAAGATAAATTTAAATGAACAATCGTAATAGTAAGCTGGTGTCATTTACCACCATAGTTTCAAGAGAGATCCTCTAAAACAAATCCAAGGCAACATTGGATGCGTACACACTGCTCAAGGATCAGGGGAGATTTATTTTATTTTATTTCTAAGTACGTTTTAACTGGTGTTTAAACTTTAAAGTGGCTCATTGAGGTGACCCAATCTAAAGCATTGATTTAAAATAAATGGTTAGTATTGCTGAGTTTCCTACAATTTCTAGAGGAACAAATTCCTGGATGGGGACATGAGCCATATCCCATTATAAGACCAATTAAATGGAGTAATGATTCATAAACCAACTTCTCTAGGTTGGAGATCAAATTGCTTCAAAGAAAAGGTCAATGGAGTAGACCATGCTACATGAACCTAAAGTGACAGCCTTCGAGGTTTCTCATGACATGGGGCGTCCCATGTGCTCACTATCATGAAATTAACATGCATAACCCAAGCGTTTTGCTTAAGAAAGAAGGGAAAAAAAAAAGCATAAACTCTAACATAGTGACAAACAGAACCATAAGACTCTTGTCACGAAACTTCTGTGAAGTCAGTCATTCACACTTTTCTTTCATGGTGCAATTTCACTAGGCAGCCGTCTTATACTGCAAGTGTACACACCAAAAACTCACTAACTCCCATCTCAGTTGGCAATCGAATCATAACTCAGAAGTTCATAACAGCTTGAATTTGACTAGCTGTAGAAATATGTGCCCTGAACCGAAAAAAATACTCACCACTCCACAGCAAGTGCACTGGTATTGAGCACTAATTATCATATCATGAAAAAGCAATGCAATTTTTTATTAAAAAGAAATAAAGCAGCAAAAGCTAATAGATGTGCTTCAGAAACTAACTGTAGCAGAAATCATTGAACAAAAGATTCAACTAGCCAAAACTAATGCAAGTTGATGACCATGATATGGAGAAACTCCCAAGTTTCTTCTTGGAAATGGCATAACCTAGATGACAAACTTATTAATTTCCTATCCTACTAGAAAGCATAAGCTCCTACAGGATATCCACTCTCTACGACTGCCCCAAATTAACTTTTCTTCTCTTTTTTTTTTGGCACACAAATGTGCTGATACAACTGCCCTTTCAAGTACCTGCAAAGACAGAGCAAAACGAACATTATATATTTAAGAATTTAGGACTATATACACCAAGTGATTTCAAAATCACAGCAATCCCAGGGTACCCAAACATAACTTGTTCCCAAATCCCAAGAATAACCTTCACAAAATACTCCCCTCCAAGCAAAAACATGCTTAATATGAAATTGAAAGACAAGTAGATGTAGAAAAGAACATATTCAAGCAAATATACTGAAAGAAAGATAAGTTACACAAGCCATATTCAGAAAAGAAAGTATCAAAATTCTTCAAAACTTGTGAAGACACGAAAGACTCAATAAACCACACATCCAAAACTATTGCTGCAAGAGCTTAAATGATGGTGTTGTGTCATCTTTCTTATTTCCATAATCAACATAGGTACAGGTTACTAACAGAGACTGTGATAGAGTTACTGTCTCCATGAATTTTATGTCAGAAGATTCCAAATGATCCTCTTGGTAACACTTAAACATTAGTTAGGCAACTTATCTTATGAGAGAGGGAGGGAAAAAAGGGGGGGGGGGGTGGGAGCAGACACAATTAAGGTACACATAATGTCTGGTGATTGAAATGCAACCTCCCACAACCTAAACAATGTATAAAGGACAACGTCCATAGGTATCCAGTTTCTCCTCTATGTGATATCCTTTTTCTTTTTCTTTTTTGGGAAAAGTTCCTCTTTGTGATTTTTTTTAATTGGCAAGTTAAACATGCACCCAATGTGTCTTGAACATGTGACCTCACCCTCCACCTAGAACTTATACAGGGAGGAGAAGCCAGTTGAGCTAGTGCTCACTGGCTTCCTTTCTGTGATATCACATTAGTAAACATTACACTCAGCAAAGAAAATCAATAAGTGCATGGATCATAGTATAAAATGATAGAAAATCCTACATTTGAGTTAAAAAATGATATTTTTAGTTATAACTAAGGATCAAGTTAGGACTCAAGTTTCAAAACTCTGTCAGACATAGGCATATTCAATTAGTCACATGGAAAATATTCTCCCAACACCACACAATCAGAGAAATAAGTGTGTAATGCTAGTTGAAGAGCTTTCCCTTTTTTTTCCTCTCCCACCTTAAAAAGAGAAGGAAAGAAAGTTGAACGAGAATGTATGATTTTCATCACACAAAGAATCCAGGAATATGCTAACAAAAGGACCCTATAAAGCACCATCAAATAGAGTTATGGTTTATCCTCCCAAATGGAAGAAAACTTTAATCAGTTGCCCTGGAAGTTTTATATGGTCTTTTTAGAATCTGATGTAATTCTACATGGACAACTTTATTAGCAAAAGAACCATAGCTAGTATTCATAGAACAAAGAAAATGATAAAAACATGAGATTTTGAGTATGACTCTTAATATATTTCATCCATAACACAGCAGATAAAAGTAACAAATAAATAAACATGAATAGCTAGATCCCCCCAAAAGAAAAATCATATAAATAGTAAGAGACTACAGTAGTGGTAATTAGCATTTCCAACTTACTTAACGTGCAAAGAAGATCCAAAAACCCAAGATATAAAAAATCACATGCAGATTTTGGTGTATGTGTGTGTGTGTGTGGATGGGGGGGAGGAGGGGGTTAAAATGATAGGTAAATTACTCAAGATGATCTTGGTTAAAATTTAAATTACAAGTTTTAAGTTAGGTATAATTGTCATTTAAGTCCTTGAAGTTTCAATTTTGTCAATTACATCCTCAAACTTTGCAAACATTGTTAATGAGATCCTTTCATACACGACTATTAAAAATTTGTTGTTAACAACACAATGACGTATTTTTGTGCCTTCTTTGAGTTCTTTCCCATGTTAACCTTTTAACTCTTTTTGTCTTTATTTTTCTCTCTCTTTCTCTTCCCTAAACTCTTTCAACAATCCAATTACATTATATACAATCAATTAACCAAACTTGTTCCCAAGAATTGGAATGACAAAATGGGAATTGAAGACCTCATATGTGAACAAAAGAATTCAATCCACTAGAATGAATAAGATCAAAACTAAATGTTTTTTTTTTTTAAGAAAAGAGTCATGCAGAAAAGCCCCATCAACCCATTCCCAAACCCTTCTAAAATCAATCTATACAATAGAATTAAGGAATATGTTAACAATGTAGCAAAAAATCATAAAAATAAGCCAAACACCCAACCAATTTCAAAGACTACACCATTGAGGAGAACTCTAGTCTAATGTCTGGTCTTTTGCAGCATGGTTAGGTGATTGTGGAGGAAACCTCTGATAAGAAGATCCAAGAGAAAGACACTTAAAAATTCCTGTACGGCTGTACCTCAAAGCTATCATAAATGAATTGGTAAAGTTACAGTCACCTCTCCCTTTCCTAGTACCACACATGGCCATGGACTCTTACAAGATGCCAGGCTATTATAAAAGAAACACAAATCATAGTCAATGTTTGTGCAATTGGACTGATGGGATATATGGATGTCTAGGCTATTTCCTCATATGGACCTTCGATGTGAGACTGATCCCCTGTCCACCCATGCCAGCCAAGTGCTTTGTGTCGGTGGTAGAAGGTAAATGGGTAATAAAGAAAGGGTTTGAGGAGAGAGAGAGAGAGAGAGAGAGAGAGAGTTAACGGTAAAATGGGAAAGAAAAATTAAACTACATCATTTTTGTAGTGTTAAGTATTACAGTGAGTCAGTGACTTGGATCAAATTGACAACGTTTGCAAAGTTTGAGGACAAACTTGAAAAAATTGAAACTTTAGGTTCCAAAATGACCACAAACTTAGAGGATGCAATGTAAAATTTAACCCACAATATTTTACAAATATTATAATCTCCAAAAAAAAAAAGTTTCTCTATGCAAGTTATTTGACTGAATAACTCACTAATCTAATCATTTCTAGGGTTCTACATTAACCATTTACTCGTACAAAATCAGCAATTTCACCACATTTGTGTTTTAGAAAGAAAGGATTAAAAAGATAACCTACAATGCAGCATCATTCTCCCTGCCATTTGGATGATTGAAAGTCCTCGTGCATCACCCGTCTTTTCCATTCCACCCTATCAATTCCCAATCCCAAGTCTTTTTCATCAACAACACTTAAAATACTAACAAACTCCTACCAAGCCCTCACTCTATCAACCAAACACAACAACCATAACCAGATTTTTTTAAGTCTCAAAACATTTTAATGTTTTCTAAGGCATATTAGTGGATACATAACAACAAAAGTAGAAAAAAGTTGTTTTTTTTTTTTTAATTTGATTATTGTCATGTATCCCAAAAACAGCAAGACTCACAAACTACTAGCGATCCTGACAAGTACGGCAGAAGGTACCATGAGACAGCTCACAAAAAGCTCGCACGTTGACAGCAATGTGAGATGTAAGGCGAGTCGCAGCCATCACGTTCCCAAGCGGCAGCAGCGATTGTGTGCATCCCAATTCTCCCAAGTTCCTATACCAAAACACAAAACAAACAAAAACCAGTAAATCTCAGTAAAACAAAAAGAAAAAAACATTGGATCCCTTTACTTGCTAGCTACAATAATGTTTTTCAATAGCTAATTTATTGTGAAACTTGTTTTATAAGATAGATCATTATCATTTGAGACCCCCAAGAAAGTAAATTTCCATAAGTATGTGTGTAAGCATCAAAATTAAACAATGCTCTAGTTAGTTTGAAACTAAGTAAACGTTTAGGAACTTATTTTCAGTGTTTACAGCACTTTTTTTTAAAAAAAAAACATATTTTTTGTATGGGGTTAGGGTTAGAGAGACCTGGAGAGGGGAGCAAAGGAGAGGCGGCGAGGAGCGGCGAGAGGCGGAGGACGGAGGCGGGGGAGTGGCGGCGATGCGCGGCGCGTTGAAGCCCTAGCGGTTGAGATCAACGAGCGTGACAGCGACGATCCTGATCTCAAAGCCATTTCTGATCTTTCACTCTCAGTGTTTTTTGTGTTTGAGAAATGAATTGGAGTGTGGGGCTAAGGGTTTTTGAGGGTTTAAGGTTAAGGAAGGTAAGGAGATAGTAGAATGAAAATGAATACTCTAGTATTTTTTTTTGAGAATCTGAATACTCTAGTATTATACTACTAGAGTACTTTACTTTATGTAGTAGTATACTATTTCATACTTAGTATTTGTGATTGATATGGTGCTGTAGCGAAGTACGAGGATTTGTGTAGCTTCATTAGTTACGTCCGTCTGATTCGCATCGTTGTCTAGTACAAGTGTGAAAACTAGGTTTTGGAACCACTGCATATACATTTAATTTTTGTTTCAATACTTGCTGATCAAGTTTTGAGTTTTTTCAGTTTGTAATCTGAAATCTAGATTATCTTCATCTTTGAAGTACTATCTATCTCCTTGTCTGTACTTTTTTTTTCTTAACTTATCGTATTATATTTTGAATTTTTTTTTGGGATAAAACCCTTTTTCGTCCTTACATTTTCACACGATTCTCACTTTGGTCCCTAACTTTTTTTTTCACCGCTTTTAGTCCCGATCCGGGAAAATGCGTCTCGTTTTAGTCCCTGACGTTACATCAGAGACGGAAATTGCACATGTGGCAAACGGCATAAGTTAAAAATATTAAAATAATGTCCACGTCAGCATCTAAATTAAAAAAATTTAATTTATTAATTTTAATTAAATAAAAAAATTAAAAACATGAATAAAAACCAAAAATCACATAAATTAAGATCTAAATGTTTCTTTAACAAGAACATCAAGAACACAAACCTAGAAAATAAGAACAAAAAATTAAACTATAGATCCATATCAAATTAAACATGAACACATTAAATATTTGAACAAGAACACAAACCCAGCAAATTTAAAGCCCAAAAAATTAAATTCAAACCTAGATTCAAAAATTTAAATCCAAAAAAATTAGCTCAAATACAAATTCATAAATCCCAAAGCCCCATTTTCTCAAACCCAACAAAATCATCAAAGACCCATAACAGGCCACACCCAAAATCTCCATTGATGAAGACCCAAATTACTAATTCTGCCCCTCCACACCCTCTTCACCGCCTTGAAGTACTTCCCATCGCTTCCCCTAAAAGCCAAGTACTTCACCATGCACTCCACCGCCGCTGCGAAATACGTCGCCTTCAACGACTCTCCGATCTCCACACTGTCGTTTCGGTCCATCTCTTCGATCAGTTCCAGCGCCTGGAGCATCGTCTTAGTGACCCAAAGATGGAATGAGTGCGGTGACCATGACCGGCCTCACCTCCACCCATGACTAGCCTCACTTCCACCGTGGTCAGCTCTACACATCGATTCTCAGGTTTGAACTTCCTGGGTTTTTTTTTCGTTATTTTCCACCTCCACCGTGGTCAGCTCTTCCTGGGTTTGTTGGGTGGATGGGACATGGTGGTGGCTGGGATTGTGGGTTGCGATTAGTGGTTGGCCGGCTGTTTTTTTCTTTTTTCCCTCTCCAACACGTGGATTTGTGTGGTCGGTGGAGTGGAGGTGGGTGGTTTTGTTCCGATTTGTTGGTGGTGTGGGGGGTCAGTGGAATGGGGGTGGGTTGGGTTTTGCCAATTTGTTGGTGGTTGTTTGGGTTTGCTGGGATGTGAGATTTGGAGGCTCAAATTTCATTTTACTGGGTTTGAATTTAATTTTTTGGGTTTTAAATTTGCTGGGTTTGTGTTCTTGTTCAAATATATAATGTGTTCATGTTTAATTTATCAATTTTACTGTGTTCATGTTCTTGTTCAAATATATAATGTGTTCTTGTTCAAATTTGCTTTGTTTTAATGTGTTCTTGTTCAAATTTGCTGGGTGCTGGGTTTGTGTTCTTGGCATGAATTCTAATTCTGGGTTTTGGCTCTAAGGTTTTAATTTCTGGGTTTTAAATTTTGTTTTCATGTTTAATTTCTTGTTCATGTTTAATTTGATGCGGGTTTATAGTTTAATTTTGTATTCTTATTTTCTGGGTTTTTGATTTTTGGATTTTAATTTTGTCTTCTTAGATTTGGGTTTATGTTCTTGTTGTTCTTGTTCAAGACACAATTAGATATCAATTTATGTGATTTTTAGTTTTTAATTTTTTTATTTAGTTAAAATTAATAATTTTTTTTTTAATTTAGATGCTGACGTGGCATTTTTTAATGTCAAATAACATTTTTTATTATTATTTTAATGGCCACGTCAGCTTCCATTTGCCACATGTGCAATTTCCATCTCTGATGTAACGGCAGGGACAAAAACGAGACGCGTTTTCCCGGATAGGGACTAAAAATGGTGAAAAAAAAAGTTAGGGACCAAAGTGAGAATCGTGTGAAAATGTAGGGACGAAAAAGGGTTTTATCCCCCCCTTTTTTTTTTTTTTTGAGAAGAGAGTGATTGAACTTTAATTCATGTATACACATTTTCTCTAATTTTGTTGTATGGAATTATTCGCCTGTTGAACTATTAAATTAATTCATCGGATTAACTTAAAGATTTATGTATTATACTACTTTTTTTTTTTTAATATTTTCTTTTGGCAGCATGTGCTTGCTGTGGAGAAAAAGTAGTGATTAAGGTCAATTTTAGATTTTATTTGTATCATCGGATTAACTTAAATCATTTGATTTTTAAAGTATATAGAGATTTACATTAATCAAAAGATACATTAATTTTAAGAATTTTGTTACTTATGTTGTAAAAAGTTAATCTCATTTGTATAAGAATTTTGATCAACCACAAAATTAGGGTAGTTATTTAACATATAAATATTTATTTTACTATAATAGTTTTTTAGTGCCTACTTGCTAAAGACGATATATCTACTCTCTAAAAACTTCTAAGAATAATAATGTATATCATCATTTTTCAACAATAAACAACTAAGTTTTGCTAAGAAAAAAAAAAAAAAAAAAAAGATAACAAAAGGCATGTGTCATCGAATTTTTCATTAGATAAATTATAAGTTTTGAAAATTTAAACCTAGAAATCAACGTTCGTTAGATAACAAATAAAAACATCTTATATCATCATTCCAAATTTCTAAGAATTTCTACCATTTAAAACTCAAAATACGTAAAAAAAAAAATTGGGATGCTAAAATTTAGCGAGAGTAATTTAGGCATTACACAATAAAATATTTTAAGAATCATAAACTTTCATTAGGGTTTAACTGAGAGAATAACAATATGACATATTTGCTTTTTTCCAAAATATTAAGGGAAAAATTGCTTGATTTTAAAGTTTAAAGAAGAATTGTAAACTACCCCAAACACAAAGGATGAAAAGTGTTTTTATCCTAAGTTTTTGTTTTTGTTTTTGTGTGTAAAACTATGTGTTTTAACTTAAAATTATGTGTAAAGAAAAAAAATACAAAAAGTCAACCCAAGAAAATTGTATATGGAATAGTGAATTTTGGCTCAACAATATTGATTAAACCAACAAAAATTTTCTAAAAACACAATAGAATGATGCAACATTTTCATAATGCCTTTATAATTTTGTTATATTTTATTTTAACTTGTAAAGAATTGATAGCTCAGCAATTTTAAAAATATTATAACAACATCAAGATGTCTTAACATTTTTCAGACAAAAAAATGCTATGTCCATGATATTTTCACAACAAATCTTAAGTAGTAAGTTACTACAAATTGTTATTGATGGGCAAAAAAGTAGTTTCATTGGTAAGTTTAAATTAGAACCAATAACAATTTACCACTTTTGATTTGTTATGAAAGTGTTGTGAAAATTATCGTGGTAGCACTTCTTTTTCACAATACTTTTATTTTTAGTTATGGTTGGTTCTAATATGATATTTTATTATTTTATTTTGACCTATAATGAATTAACACCTCAACAATTGTGAAAATATTGTGCCAATTTGTGGTGTTAATATTTTATTATAATGTGAAACAACGCAAATTGGACAAACCATAAATAATATAGCAAATCTACTACAACTTTATGCATTCAAAAAAAAAAAAAAAAAAGCGACTAGCAAAACAATGAAAATTGAACAAACTAAAATTGTTGTAGCGAAATTACTGTAACTTTTCCTATTCGCTCTTTTTATATATAGAAATGTACATTGCACTTCCAATGTAAATTTATATTGTAAACACATAAAAATGGGCAAATGTTGTACACATTTGCAAAAATTGTACAATTTTTTTTTTTTTTTTTTTTTTTTTTTTTTTTTTTTTTTTTTTTTTGCAAATGTATATAATATTTGCCACTTTTTGTGTGTATACAATGTAAACTTACATGGCAAAAATGGGCTTTTGCTCCTTCGCCCAAAAGATGTAGCAAAACGTCCATGTTCTGAAACTATCTAGCAAAATATTCCTATTTTGAAACTCAATTTTTAGAAAATCGAGTTATAGGCAATCAAACTTAAAAAAAAAAAATATATATATATATATATATATATATATATATATATGGAACTCGAGTTCCATGTGAATTTTTCCAAATAACTTGATTTTCATCAAATCAAGTTTTACATTGAAACTCGATTTTCTAAAAATCAAGTTTCAAAACAGGGGCATTTTACTAGATAGTTTCAGAATAGAGGTATTTTGCTACATCTTTTGGGCAAAAGGGGCAAATGCCCATTTTGGCCAAGCTTACATTACAAATACAAAGTAAACATATAAAGATCCTTAAAAAAAAAAAAAAAAAAAAAGGTAACTCACTAAACCAAAAATATTGTTCATAACACTGTTCATGAGCCTATTGGCTCTTTTTATATGTAAACAAATGCCTCAATTACCCAACCAATCAAAGACTAGATATGAATAATCAAAATAAAAACTTGCTTTAGTTATAAAGAAGTGTTGTGTCCTTAACATTTTCACAACAAATTTTAAGTAGTAGGTTTTTATTGGTTGTTATGAGTGGGTAAAAAAGTAATTTAAGTTGTAGATTCAAATTAGAACTAATAACAACTTATCACCTATGATTTATTATGAAAATGTTGTGAGTGTACCATTCCTTTTAGTTATAATCATGTGACTTGTAACTAGCTAAGGCATACTCAAATCCACCACGACTTGACCTTTGACCCTATTGTGAGGTTGTAAGAGTGCACAAAAAGAAAGAGAAAAGTGTGTTTACTGGGAGATAATAACAGAATGTGTATAAAAAATTAAATGCAAAAATGCAAATCACACCCTTTAAATTTGGTCAATTGTCATTTTAATCTTTTAAGTTTTATTTTTATCATTTTAGTCTTATAAGTTCACATTTGCTATTATCATTAATCCTTCCTCCATTCCATTAAAAAGTTACCGTGCAAGACTAACAATGATTATCAAAATATAAACTTACAAGACCAAAATGACTACAAAATTTATAGAACCAAAAATGACTATTGGCTAAACTTAAAATGATAATTTGTATTTTGGCAAATAAAAATAAAAATAAAAATTTATAGTATAGTATTAAAATTTTATTTTGTGTAATAATTATCAGAAGCTATGGGCGGAAGGACTAAGAGTGACGGTATCTACGAATCTACGAGACCAAAATGACACTCTCTCTCTCTCTCACACACACACACACACACACACACACATATAGGAAGTGCAAGTTGAGACGGACAAGTCAAGCAGATGGAGAATTATTGCCATCCCTACAAATTCTACAACATACCACAACCATAATGTCATTATTGTTAGTATACTATCGATTACGAGGTAGATAAATTTTTGCATGAATGCAACATCGATTATGAGGTGAATAAAATCCTGCACAAGAGTGAAACCTGTATATATTTTGACACTCAAAGAAACCTATATTCCCCCCAAAGTAGTTGATTCCATTCTCTTGGGAATTTCAGATTAGGGTAGGGTTGGTGGGCTTGAGTTGTTATCCCTATGAGGCTTCACTCAACTAAGTCTTGACACTCATCTTGTCAGTTGAGGCTGTACATAAAAGTTCCATGTTTAATGGTTACTGGCAATCAAAAACACAACAGGAAGTTGAATAAAATATATCTTTATGGAAATGAAACACCTATCCCCCTTGAGCAAGCAAAGCAGAGGGTAAGGAACCAAAAATCAAGCTACGAACAAGAATGATTAATTATCTTTGCAAGCAACTATAATACACAAGATAATTACCTCCAGCGATTCTCTTAAGTGGAGAAACAACACCAAAATAAAATGTAAGATTAAATAGGAAATTGAGTAATGTTCCTATAATCTGATTGATCTTAACATCCAAGAAAAAGCTGCTTCTAGACTGAGTATTTTTTCACACATTTTAACTGTGAATTGAATGTGTAGACTATGCCAGATAATATGTTTGCTGTGACTACAGTTCCTCTGTAGTGTAACATTTTTAAAGAATTCTGGTCATTTGACCAAAGACCAACTTCATGAAGATTGCCATCTTTCCAGCAGATGCTGACTGTCACCCCACCACGCGCCCTCAATCCTTTCACACAACCATCAGTCCATTTATCCCTGGGAAGAGCAGGAAGTAAGTACAGGTCCTCTATGGTGCTCTGGATAAGCATTTCTGAAACTGCTGCGATGAAACTGAAACCAAAATACTATTTAGCTGTGTTGATCACCAACATATTGATACTCCAATGTCAAAATCTAGTTGCAACAGGGTTTAAAGGAAAAAACAGCAGTTAAAATATATTGATTTGTTATTTTCAGATATTGCAAAGCTGGGACATGAACAAGAGACTTTGTTTGAGGCACATTAAAAGCAATTGAGTGTAGTGATACTTGCAAAAATAAAAATTCCACTGACTTTTTTTCCACCTTAATTTCTGATTTTACTACAAGTTAACATGCTTATACAAAAGCACCAAAATGTGCACCCTGATACTAGCACATTAAACTTAAACAATGATGCTCCCGCACTTGAAAAGATACAATTTATCAACAATATGACAAGGAAAATAAATACATTCATGCCACCCCCTCCCCCCCCAAACCAAAAAGAAGAAAAAAGCCCTTCAATCCTCCCCTTCTTTTCTTCTCTCTATTATGTTTTTAAAAAGTGCAACTCAAAGCTCAACTCCTGGAAGTTTGCAAAACCTACCAGATATACTTGGCATCAGGCTTTAGTAAGAACACAATCTTTTTTCTTTTTCTTTTTTTGAAAGGTTTAGAACTTTAGACAATCATTTGATGGTTGCCACAGTATCATTGGAATGCACACAAAAACTGCTACTTACCCAAAGTTGGCATCAATCTGGAAAGGAGGGTGTGCTGCAAATAGATTACCATACAGTCCTCCTTCAAATGGTCTCTCAAAATCTGGATCCACCAGCTTTATCAACTTCTTGACCATTCGATATGCATTGTTACTGTTGTTGAGACGCGCCCACAAAGCAGTTTTCCATGTAGTTGACCATCCCGGACCATCCTCTCCTGTTTAAAATGATGAAAAAGAAAGAAAGTAATATTATTTGACTACTGGTCCTAGCAATGTCAAACTTGATGAAGTCCAGAAAGCTACTCTAGATTTCAGGCTGCATAATTTCATTAGTTGATACGCCAAAATCTTTACAATGGTAGCATGCATAGTGTGAAGTCTAGTCCAATAAAAAGTCAAATTCCAAGTGAAAAGTTGGTATTTAAATATTTTAAATTTTATTGTGAGATATTATAGTAGACCTCCTTTATTATTTAAAAGTCTGTATTCAATTTTGTGTGTGTGTTTGTATGTGCGTAGAAACAACATTTTGCATTTTAAAGTCGCACAACATTTGGATTTTAACAGTTTCTATTGGTGATAATGTTTAACAATCTGATTATATAAGTATTTTATACTATAAGACATTTGAAAGTATAAGTATAAAATCCTCTAACACCCATCCAATGTTATGTCATTCTGGTCACACCCAAGAGTCTCCAATAATCGCACTTGTGCTTTCTAGAGTTTATGCATCTTCTTCACCAATTTAGAATGACTTTTCAAAAATGTAAAATTAACACTTTTGTTAAATATTATGCAACAAATTTACATTTTGATTCCATTGAAAGATATAGGAATTAGAAAACAAAACAACCTCAAATGAAAACCCAGAGCAAACGCCAATCAAACAGAAACCCACCAAAAAGGACACAAACCATTAAAGAAAGAAACATATTCAAATCATGTCCCCTTTTAAGTGTTGCAGCAAACAAACAACTAAAACACAAACCCGTTAGACCTACCACATTTGGATCTGAATCTAAAATTATTCTTAGATCCTCCTGTAACATGTCAACTCCCCTCAACAAGGGTGCATTAAAAAAAAGGATCTTAGGGGGATGTTAATAGAACCTCAAACTTGGAGAGATGTTGGTTGATCAAAATTAGCACATTTTAGACTATATAATCTATGCCTATCCCAAAAAAAAAAGTAAAAGACTATTGTTCCAAATCTAGGGTGACATAGCAGCACCAAATAATCAATCTAGTTAGTTCCTAGCAAAATAAATAAGTAAATAGAAAGATAATAAAAATTAACATAAATATACAAACCCCGTTTATAGAGAGAAGCCTCTGCAGCTTTACAGAGGTCCGGAGTTTTCTCAACAGTTATTGTGTGCCCAGGAAACAGCCCATATAGGTGCGAAAGATGTCGATGATGCACATCTGGGTCCTCAAAATCTTGTGCCTGTCTTAACACAGACTGAGTTTCTTATCTCATTGTATAAGCAAACTTCATTACTAACTCCAAAGCAAGAAGTTTTTATAATCAAGCTACTCACATACCCACTCCATAATGGAACCATCTCCGGCAATTTTTGTTGGATAAAGCCTTAGTAGAGCCTTGTGCACTCTTTCAACAAGATAATCCTCTTTCCTCCCCAGAACCTGTGGTCAAAATCTATCAGGATATAAAGGTATAGAATATAAGAAAATTAAAAGGAGGATTGTTTGTCTGGTATAGAATAAAAACTCCACCTCAGAAGCAGAAACAACAGCAGAAAAAACTTCTTTTATGATTGCCATGTCCATCGTTGACGAGTAGCTCACGGAAGCAGACTTACCATCAGGAGCAACAAAGTCATGCTCTGGAGAAGTTGAAGGGTTGGTTTCCAGGTATCCTCCACGGCCTTCAATCAACCAATCCAAAAGAAAACATGCACATCCTTCCAACAAAGGATATGCCTTGACTTTAAGAAAATCCTAATTAAGCACAAATGACAGAACATATTAGCAATGATTTGCATCCAGTAAGTTAGCTTGTGTTAGCAGAAATTATATCTGGTACTTAGCTGCAACATTAACAAAAGTGTGTTTAAGAAAGGTAAAAAAATAAAAATATTCAAGCCCCATAAGTAAAATATGTTATTCCTTGATCTAGTAAAGTAGCACTAAAAATATGAGACACAAGTACCACAGCACTCCGCATGAGCTTGATATGTGTGTGTGTGTGTGTGTGTGTGTGTGAGGCTATTCACACATCAACATAAATGTTCATGACAATTGGTATAGCACGAGCGGTTGTGTGTTACTTTCTACAGTTTTCATGCCTTTCGTTAGAAGTTGATGTGTTCTGGTTCAGCACATGAGCAGCTGTGTGATAGTTTGTCTGAGCTTATGTACATAGTTGAGCTTGTTTACGAGCTTTAGCTTTGGACAATTGGTTCACCAACAAGTTTATTTTATCACATCAAAAAATTAAAATTTAACAGACTTATTAATTAGCTAAGCCAAAATTCCAGGGCCCTTGCACATTACTTCATAAGTAGGGTACTAAGGACCATCTGTCACCTAAAAGAACTAACGGAAGTACTTTGTTCAATTTGTTTCAGTTGTCCAATTCTAGTACAAAGGGCAATCTTGAAGACTTGCAAAGCTAACCTAGGATTTCATCTACTACAGGTTCCACCTTAGTACCATCTGTCACCTAAAAGAACTAACGGAAGTACTTTGTTCAACTTGTTTCAGTTGTCCAATTCTAGTACAAAGAGCAATCTTGAAGACTTGCAAAGCTAACCTAGGATTTCATCTACTACAGTTTCTACCTATTAGAAGAGTGCTTTTCTATAACCTTCCTCTCACAAGGAGCAGATTTTTATGCCAACAATAGACTGAGGCTATAAACATGTTACAAAAAAAATAAAGAATCTTACCTTGTCTAATGTATAGGTATAGTGATCCCATAAATGGGTACAAAGCCATGCTCCACCCATTGGCCATAACGCCCAATCAACATTACCTTGATCTGCCGATGTTTTTGCCCAAATGTCAGACTTATGATGTACAACCCAACCACTTGCTTCATAATTTACCTGTAACATTCTGCGATGAGATAGTTTACCAATAACATTTTGTGATATAAAAAAATTGCACATAGGAATATACAAATGAAAATTATTTATTGGAAAAACAGTCATATCAGACGCCAAAGGTGTTAAAAGAGATCATGCTAGTTTTAGGTCTTCTGATGCTTCATTGCCTAAGTTATATAAACAAATTTTCATGGTTTAGGCTGCCTCCACTTTTCAGAGAGCTGACAATTGTTTCTGCATTGATTCATCCGGATAAGCACTATGCTGTCCCAACGGCACAGTATAAAGCATAACAGCATTGAGTTAGAGACTAAACTTCCCTATTATAAGATTACCAAAAAATTTTGTCATGAAAACCTCATATGCACAGGCAAATGCAAGACTTCCTCATCTTAGTCTATTACTATTTCTGTATGCCCGCTGCTTAAAATGAAAATGCTAACTTGCACCATTTGAGAATGTTCAAAATTGGCTTGACATGAGAACATTTGAATAAATGTTTTAGCAACAAAAACAAATAATATGGATGAAATAGAATAATTTGATTTAAGGCCTTAATATAAACTAGAATGGGGAAACTGTCTTACTTCAGCGGTTTTACGCCCATTAATTGACAAAGAGGAAATGAAATCAAACAACGGCTCTTGGCACTCGCTAAGGTTGCAAGGAAGGGAAGGCCAATAATTCATTTCAAGATTAATGTTCAAGTGAGGAGCTCCGCTGAAAACAAACACGAAGGGGTTAGTAACTCTCAGACTAAATCTTGATGCAAGTAATTGCAGGTGTGTAGGTGCTTTATGACTTATCAATATCTTACATCAATGTGTGACCACTTATAGGAAGAGGTTTAGGCAAATTTTGCATATTATTTGACATGCAAAAAAGTAGAAACTCAAGTACTTTTAGATATGACAGATATTCTCGTTTCTATCTCGCACTCTTTTATGTCTTTCTAGACAACCTCATTTCCTGCACAATCTTTTTACTGGGGATATCAAAATCTCCCTAATAATTAGAGAGATGGACAAGGAATATAAACACTTCTAAAAGTCCAAAAGAAATTCTGAGGAAAAAAGGAGAGAAAAGCATCCTTTGATTCTCCAATTATTTTTAAATTGGAACGGTGACAAAAATTAAAGACATAAATTACTTCTAATGCATCCAAGTATGACCGCCACATGGCAAACAAAGTAGAGTACCATATACTTAAAATTTAGATTACCTCATGTACAAGAAAACAGAACAATTGCAATAGTGAAAGATGGGGTTACAAACTCATCGAGCTGCATTAATTAAGGTCATTCCTTTGGTTAGAAATTGCCTCAAATTCTAATTTTGAATTTGTTTTGGGCTTTCTTAGTATGAAAAGTCTTTAGGAAGTAAATTGGTATTCCTTATCCCGTGAGAAAGGTATTCTATTCTAGTCCACTAAGGAATAGGTATTTAAGTATTTTATAAAAACAATATTGCAAAGATTTGGTAATTTTAGCCCAAGAGGGGGAAAATGGAAAAATGAGAAGACTCTTAGAAGAACAAAGAGAGGTTTCTTCAAGAGTACTTTGGTAGTACTTTTTGGGTTGAAAGATATCTGTGTGTGAGTTGGGAGTTTGTTATTGTGAAAGTGTGAGAGCCTCGGGTGGATTAGAGCTTTGGGATTGTGAGCATCTCTTTTTTAAGTTTGTTGGTTGGTATTGAAAATTTGTTTTGGGTGTAATGGGAGTTGGACTAGTTTATGTTTGTGAGATTTGTCAGAGTTTTTGTGTGATTGTAATTCCTATTATTAATAGTGCATTTTTGGTTGACATTGACTGTGGCTGTAATGCTGTATGCATAAAGTTTGTCAAACCATGTTAAATTTTGTGTCTTGTATTGCTTTTCAATGTTTTGAGTGTCCTTCACAACATTTGATATATCTGAAGTACACACGAAACCCCTGCTGAGTGTGTGTGTGTGTGAGTGAGAGAGAGCAGAAAATATCAAGCAAAATAAAAATACAGCAAAAGTGGATGAGAGAAAGAACAATAGTTAAAAGAATGAGGAGAATATAACATACTCCCATTTTGGATGAAGTTCGTTATTCCATAGTCCCTGCAGGTTTGCCACTTGAGTTCCAGGCCGTGAACAAGAAATAAGTAGATATCGTCCATACTGGAAAAGAAGCTCCACCAAGGAAGGATCCTCATCAGTTTGAAAAGATTTCACTCTCTCTGCAGTTGAAACTGTATAATCTTTACATCCTTCAAGATATAAATCAGTTGCTGCGGATGCATGTTTCTCCAGAGACCCAACAGATATTGAGCGTTTTGCAAGCTGCAGTGAGAGACGATGAAAAAGATTCTGATAATCATCCAGATGATGTGCATAAAGATCAGAGTATGACAAATCCCTAATTCGTTTCAATGCACTGATAGACTCTGCCGTAGGATTCCTTTTAGAATCTAAAGGCTTCATGAATGGCCCATCAAATGAAGATGAAGCGACTAAAAGCAAAATAGCCCAATCTGAACCCTCAACCCTCAACTTCTTGTCATCCAAAACATGAATCACACCTCTGCCATCACTAATCTGTAAATCAAGAACTGCAGAAAACTTAATTCCCTTTGAATTGCCATTTGCATCCCTTGCTAGGGGCAACCTTTCACCAGGACAGCTTCCTTCCATAATAACCTGATTTTTGTCATTAATGTAAGAATGATGATCTAACTTGCTATCTAGAGACACTGAGAATGATAGACACCCTGGTTTGCTTCCAGAAATCTTTGTCACAATCACTTGATCAGGATTGGAAGCAAAGTGTTCCCTCGTAAATTCTACATCACCCACAGAATATTTTACTTGTACTGTCGCAGTATCCAAGTCCAACTCTCTGTGGTATGTTTCTTCAGCATATGTAAGATGGGAAGCATCAAACTCCAGCTTGATGTCACCAAGAAGTTGGTAAACCTGGATCATCACTAGTTAATCATTACAATATAATACCCAGACATAGTTGAGCTTTCTCCGTGAATGAATTAATCAACCTCAACAATGAAGATCATGAGCTTTTAAAAATGTGTAGAAAACTATGATACCCTATACCAGTAACGCAGGGCAACGAACTCTCAAGGGGAACATTTGTTTGAAAATTAAAAAAGAGAACAATACAAATGGATAGAACCTAAGATTCAGCACCTAGAGATGAAAACAACAAAAAAAATACCTAGGAATCACCACCTAGAGTTGCTCGGAATCAACACCAAACATGAGAAAAAGATATGAACGCGAGAATCACCATCTATGGCTTGCTTGAAATCACTACCAAGCACTGGAATTCCATGTGTTGACAGATTCTATCACCTTTTAAGGCAAATTTCTTTCATGAAACAAAGACCACTTTCATAGTTACTTACATAGTTGATGCTGAAAAACACAATATTATTTTGGGTAGCCATAATCCCCCCCTCCCCGAAAGAAAAACAAAAAATAATTCATAACATTCTTATTTATCAAATGCAGTTTGGGATATAAAAGCCTATATATAAAATACAAACCACCAAACAGTTTCAACAATCACTATAAAGTTTCATGTACAGGGTAATAAGAAGATTAACAGCTATATTAAAGGAAATGAATAACACACCTCAGCTAGATTTCCAGTCAACTTGATGGCCGCTTCAGTAGCTTCTGCGTATTTACCATTGTCAACAAGTTTTCTGACCTCTAATAGAGCCTCTGGAGCATTAGGGTTAGTGTAATTGCCTGGTGTCCCAGTCCAGAGTGTGTCGTCTGAAAATTTTCGTACACTATGAGTTGTCCACTTCTCTGCTCATTTGTATGTCACACAAAGCCATGAAACAAACGTATATTTCCTATTATTATAAACTTTGATTAATATTGTTAATCTATTTCAGATGCTCCATTTGGTTGCCAATTAACTATAGAAATAAAATAAAAAATTTGAGCTTCAGATCTTCCATAATCTAGTCGCAGAAGAAACATCCACCCATCTGGGCATAACACCAATTGTACTAGTACAACATAATGCATAAAACTGATGATATTATTAATCAGAAGATTATCTGACGTGATATCTATGAACCTTATTTTCATTGGTAAGTAACACAAGGATATTGAACCCATGACCTCACCTTCCACCTAGCACTTATAAGGGTAGTTAAATTAGAGTTAATTGAACTCAAATATGATATCTATGAGATTTACCTAATGTATGTCAAACTTGATTGAAATAAAGCAGCCAATTAAACAATTAGTATCACAATCAATACTAAAATTACTCCAAAAACTAAAAGCAGAAGCTACTGCACAACTTTGGTAATTGAAGAAAACTCCATAATTAGCAAAGACAGCCACAAAAGTCCTGCATTCACATGTTAATCATTCCAAGCAATTCAGACCATTTCAGCAAAAAAAAATAATTGTCCATATGTATTATTTTCGAGTGCTGCAAAAATAAGGAAATTAAAAGCAAAATGAAACTTCCTATCATATCACTTTTCCCAACTTTCAAAGCTAATGCGCCTACACAATAGTTATAACAGCATTAGAAGCTTCACTTCACTTCCTATCATATCACTTCTCACAACTTTTGGCAAGAAGTAGAAAGCTATAAACTATTGCAAAACGGTGTTTGGGGTTGCTGTTGCTAAACGGGGTTTTGGGTTTTAAAAGCGCACTTTTAGCTCCCGAAACGCCTATTCAAACTGATCCTTATATATATATATATATATTCTTGCTCCACGATGATTGCTCCATTTGAACCCCAAATCTTTACAAGATGAGCAAAACGTAAATGTGGTTTTGGTTACATAGTACCATTGAGCTGGAGAGTCTCAGATGCGACACCGCCCCAGACCATGGCTCCAAGGCGGCCATTGCCAATGGGAAGCGCGTCGGTCCAGTGGTTGGCCGCCCCATTGAACGTGACTTTCAGAGGCTTAGCCGCCGTCTCCATCGGAATCCACAGATCCGGCCGTCGCACCAGACCCCACCCTGATCCTTTTTCCAAAACAAACAACAAAAGATAAAGGATTGTATTGTTGCGATAACAAAAAACAAAAAAACAAAAGTAAAAAATTCCGTTAGCTTTTAAATTTCCACTGTGGGACCCGAAAATGTTTTCACTTTTGACAATGACAACCAAAAAGAAAAGTGATCACATATAGAATAGTTTCAAATTAACTACTATTTAAGATGTCCGTACAAGAAAAACAAAATAAGTAGTTCGAAATAACAACAACGATAGTCAGTGAAACTGAGGGCAGAGTGAAGCAATTTTATGGAAGCAATGAAGGGAAAGAGAGGAATGACAGGAAATCAATGAAACAGAAGGATTTCGAAAGAATAATAATGATTTCTATTGTTTCTACCCGAAAGATTATACAATCGGTAGAGATAATAGTAATATTCTTTCGAATCCTTCCATTCCGAAGAATTTCCATTGCACCATCTCTCTTTCGCTCTGGCTCTTTAATACTCATATCATACACTCTCTCTCTCTCTCTCAAACTCTCTATTCTAACTCTAATCGCTCTTTTGGGCGCAGCGCAGCTCAACAGCACACTCCTAGCGGAGTTGCAATGCTCACTATATATAGTATAGAACCCACTTGCACTGTGCCGAACCCTAATTCGCGTCCTACACGACTCAAAAATGTGGAAACAGCTTATTTCGAGTTTATTTGGAATTTTTTTTTTTTTAAGAAAACAGTTACTTATAATATATTATGATATAACCAAAGTATTACTATAAAATGATCTAATTTTTGTAGTAATAGCTAATTAGGAGGATTGATTTTTTTTTTAGGAAACAGTAGTACTTATAAGTAGTATATAGAGTTTTTTGAGGAAACGAGTTTATTCGAGATTTGATGGAAAGTTAAAGCTTATTTGTGTAATATTTTTCATTTTCTTTCAAAATTTTCCCGAAATGGGTTATTAATTACTTGCCATCTGCCATGTTATTTCCCTTGGTGGCACGCGCTTAGACCTTGACTTGTTGATCATTTTGTATCACACTTTTGACTTGTTGACTTATGTCGTCTTTTTTTATTAGAGTAGACTTATAAGCAAGTTTGTTTAGTATGCGTTTGGATAGAAATTATTCTTTTTACGTCTGTGTTTTGTTTTGTTTTTTTTTTTTTTGACTAGCGCCTATTTTATTATTTTCTTCTAAAAAAACTACTATTTTTTTTTTTTATCAATTCTCAATTTCAAAAAAGTGCAAAATTTTTCATTTCATTTCTTGTCCAAATCTCATATTTTTATTTAAATTGTGTTTTTTTTTTTTTTTAAGTTTAAAACTCAAATGAATTTTTCACTCTTTGTTTCCAACTTTTACTTTTGAGTTTTAGTGGCTTAAAAAGAAAGAAAAACTAAAAGGGAGAAAAAAAATAGAAAAATTGTTGTTGGTGAGGTGAGACATATTACACTGTTGCATTAACAATGTGCTAGATACCATCACGCACCCTTGACATGATGGTCACTCCACAAGTATGAAGTTTTTGTAAGGTGAGGGGGTAAGAGCCGGAGATCAAGTCTTTAGAAGGGAGCTTCACAAATATTTACACTTAAATTAAGTTAGAATATAATTTCTATCTTGTATTTAAAAATAAATAAAAACAGTGTGCTAGACCCTGCAACATCAAACAAAAAATATTAATATAACTTACTTTATAGATTAAATTTTTTCAGTAAATTTAAAAGACCAATTTAGGTAAAATATTATTTTTAAAACTTTCACAAAATTTAATAGAAGTTTCATTATTTATTTAAAAGAATTTTTTATTTTGGAAAAACCTTAATTTTACTTGTTTGCCTCCATCGCTTTGATCTTTGAGAATTATTACATACTATTATTTCTTCAGGTGATGCACGGTCATTTTTATTATAATCTATTTTAATGAGCAATTCCAATAATATCAATCATTTTTATTTTTTATTTTTCGTTTATTAATTAACATCTGCATTACATGGACATACTCCTAGTATCATTTTTTTTTTTTTTTTTTGAGTAAATCCTAGTATCATATTTAATTTATATCTATATATACTTTATGTGGGAAGACCGAGGAACCCAATCCAAGGATAAATCTTCCGACCCAAGCAAATAAAGGCAAATAAACTCCAAGGACTACACCCACCCAAGGAGAGTTAAAGAGCCAAATGGCAACTGGCACTCCCAAAAAACCCAAGGATAAAGGAATAGATGGCAAAGGAAAGGTACAAGACATGCTTGGGTGGGGGAAGGAAGTTTCCTAAAGGAGACACCTCCTACCTCCGCATTCAATGCTTTGCACCAACTTAGCTCGCTGCATTAATGAGGAAATGACCCCTGAACAGTGGCATCATAGCTCACAGCTATTTCTACCACCTTCAGAAGGCTCCTGATGGGACAAGCTTCCAAAGTGTTCCCCTGAGATGTATATGTAGGCTGAGATGCAAAGGAAGGGACTATATAAGGAAAGGAGCCCCCCCCCCCCCCCCCCCCAGAAAAATAGGATGAAAATTTTTCAAGAAAAAAGAAACAAGTGTGAGAATAGAAAATTACCCTATAAAGATCAACCTTACTTATCAATACTAAGTCTATCCTTGGACCTGCCCGAGAAAGAGTTCACACTAAATTGTTGTTCTATTCACTCTTATCTGTTACTTTTGGTTCCATTAGTTTTAGACTTGTGATTATCTTAGCATTGCACCTGACTTAGAAGCCCACTCTCTTAAAAATTCATTGTTTGGGCTTGGTTTGAAGATCTAGGCATCACTATTCTAAGTGGGCCTTGGGCTTTTCTTTTTGAGTCCTTACAATTAGCGTCGTTTATGGGGAATCATCTGCAATCTTTCTTATCAAAGCTATTGCTAACCCCATACAAGATAAAGAGGAGTCTATTGGCTCGCAGCGTGTAGACCACTTTGTCAGCCTAGAGTGGAGGAGAGATCAAGAGCATAATCAAACTCCCAGCGTCAGGGTGGAAACGGAGTACACATACCACACCAACAGAAGCCAATCAAGGACTGGAAGTCATGTTTCCCATGAGTAGGAGACACGAAATCTCAGGTTGGAAATTGATTATCTGCGCAAGAAGTTGCACCATAAGGCGCATGTTAGAGGAGATAGAATGCCCTCATCAAGCTTGGGATCTGATCCGGAAGAAGACCGTAGCTACAAATCGAGGTCAAGGACTCCCCCCAGTGAATTCTTCACTGCATCTTCATGCTTAGATAAGGTGGAGAGGCACAGTAGAAGGAGAAGCAAGAGCTCATCCCCCAGGAACATAAGAAATGACGCGATGAGTAGAGCTCTGCGTCAGACTTCCAAATCACACTTCATGCACAGAATTGATAGGGCAAAGCTTCCCCATCGCTTCGCCCAACCTACCTTCACCATCTATAATGGAATGACTGATTCTGTAGAGCATGTAAGTCACTTCAATCAAAGAATGGTCATTCACTCTAGGAATGAAGCCCTAATGTGCAAAGTGTTCCCTTCTAACCTCGGGCCTGTTGCCATTAGATGGTTCGACGGGCTGGAAGAGGACTCGATAAGCTCTTATAAGGAGTTGACTAGAGCCTTGGAGCAAGGTTCGTGACATGCAGTAGAGTTCCCAGGCCTTTGGACTCCTTATTATTCATGGTGATGAGAAAGGGAGAAACCTTGAAAACCTACTCTAATAGGTATTGGGAAACTTTTAATGAAATAGATGGAGATTTCAAGAACGTGGCCATAAGGACCTTCAAAGTGGGACTTCCCATGAACCATGACTTGAGAAAATCGCTAACCATAAAACCTGCTCGAAGTATTCGTCGGCTTATGGATCATATAATTCGCGTCCTACACGACTCAAAAATGTGGAAACAGCTTATTTCGAGTTTATTTGGAATTTTTTTTTTTTTAAGAAAACAGTTACTTATAATATATTATGATATAACCAAAGTATTACTATAAAATGATCTAATTTTTGTAGTAATAGCTAATTAGGAGGATTGATTTTTTTTTTAGGAAACAGTAGTACTTATAAGTAGTATATAGAGTTTTTTGAGGAAACGAGTTTATTCGAGATTTGATGGAAAGTTAAAGCTTATTTGTGTAATATTTTTCATTTTCTTTCAAAATTTTCCCGAAATGGGTTATTAATTACTTGCCATCTGCCATGTTATTTCCCTTGGTGGCACGCGCTTAGACCTTGACTTGTTGATCATTTTGTATCACACTTTTGACTTGTTGACTTATGTCGTCTTTTTTTATTAGAGTAGACTTATAAGCAAGTTTGTTTAGTATGCGTTTGGATAGAAATTATTCTTTTTACGTCTGTGTTTTGTTTTGTTTTTTTTTTTTTTGACTAGCGCCTATTTTATTATTTTCTTCTAAAAAAACTACTATTTTTTTTTTTTATCAATTCTCAATTTCAAAAAAGTGCAAAATTTTTCATTTCATTTCTTGTCCAAATCTCATATTTTTATTTAAATTGTGTTTTTTTTTTTTTTTTAAGTTTAAAACTCAAATGAATTTTTCACTCTTTGTTTCCAACTTTTACTTTTGAGTTTTAGTGGCTTAAAAAGAAAGAAAAACTAAAAGGGAGAAAAAAAATAGAAAAATTGTTGTTGGTGAGGTGAGACATATTACACTGTTGCATTAACAATGTGCTAGATACCATCACGCACCCTTGACATGATGGTCACTCCACAAGTATGAAGTTTTTGTAAGGTGAGGGGGTAAGAGCCGGAGATCAAGTCTTTAGAAGGGAGCTTCACAAATATTTACACTTAAATTAAGTTAGAATATAATTTCTATCTTGTATTTAAAAATAAATAAAAACAGTGTGCTAGACCCTGCAACATCAAACAAAAAATATTAATATAACTTACTTTATAGATTAAATTTTTTCAGTAAATTTAAAAGACCAATTTAGGTAAAATATTATTTTTAAAACTTTCACAAAATTTAATAGAAGTTTCATTATTTATTTAAAAGAATTTTTTATTTTGGAAAAACCTTAATTTTACTTGTTTGCCTCCATCGCTTTGATCTTTGAGAATTATTACATACTATTATTTCTTCAGGTGATGCACGGTCATTTTTATTATAATCTATTTTAATGAGCAATTCCAATAATATCAATCATTTTTATTTTTTATTTTTCGTTTATTAATTAACATCTGCATTACATGGACATACTCCTAGTATCATTTTTTTTTTTTTTTTTGAGTAAATCCTAGTATCATATTTAATTTATATCTATATATACTTTATGTGGGAAGACCGAGGAACCCAATCCAAGGATAAATCTTCCGACCCAAGCAAATAAAGGCAAATAAACTCCAAGGACTACACCCACCCAAGGAGAGTTAAAGAGCCAAATGGCAACTGGCACTCCCAAAAAACCCAAGGATAAAGGAATAGATGGCAAAGGAAAGGTACAAGACATGCTTGGGTGGGGGAAGGAAGTTTCCTAAAGGAGACACCTCCTACCTCCGCATTCAATGCTTTGCACCAACTTAGCTCGCTGCATTAATGAGGAAATGACCCCTGAACAGTGGCATCATAGCTCACAGCTATTTCTACCACCTTCAGAAGGCTCCTGATGGGACAAGCTTCCAAAGTGTTCCCCTGAGATGTATATGTAGGCTGAGATGCAAAGGAAGGGACTATATAAGGAAAGGAGCCCCCCCCCCCCCCCCCCCCCAGAAAAATAGGATGAAAATTTTTCAAGAAAAAAGAAACAAGTGTGAGAATAGAAAATTACCCTATAAAGATCAACCTTACTTATCAATACTAAGTCTATCCTTGGACCTGCCCGAGAAAGAGTTCACACTAAATTGTTGTTCTATTCACTCTTATCTGTTACTTTTGGTTCCATTAGTTTTAGACTTGTGATTATCTTAGCATTGCACCTGACTTAGAAGCCCACTCTCTTAAAAATTCATTGTTTGGGCTTGGTTTGAAGATCTAGGCATCACTATTCTAAGTGGGCCTTGGGCTTTTCTTTTTGAGTCCTTACAATTAGCGTCGTTTATGGGGAATCATCTGCAATCTTTCTTATCAAAGCTATTGCTAACCCCATACAAGATAAAGAGGAGTCTATTGGCTCGCAGCGTGTAGACCACTTTGTCAGCCTAGAGTGGAGGAGAGATCAAGAGCATAATCAAACTCCCAGCGTCAGGGTGGAAACGGAGTACACATACCACACCAACAGAAGCCAATCAAGGACTGGAAGTCATGTTTCCCATGAGTAGGAGACACGAAATCTCAGGTTGGAAATTGATTATCTGCGCAAGAAGTTGCACCATAAGGCGCATGTTAGAGGAGATAGAATGCCCTCATCAAGCTTGGGATCTGATCCGGAAGAAGACCGTAGCTACAAATCGAGGTCAAGGACTCCCCCCAGTGAATTCTTCACTGCATCTTCATGCTTAGATAAGGTGGAGAGGCACAGTAGAAGGAGAAGCAAGAGCTCATCCCCCAGGAACATAAGAAATGACGCGATGAGTAGAGCTCTGCGTCAGACTTCCAAATCACACTTCATGCACAGAATTGATAGGGCAAAGCTTCCCCATCGCTTCGCCCAACCTACCTTCACCATCTATAATGGAATGACTGATTCTGTAGAGCATGTAAGTCACTTCAATCAAAGAATGGTCATTCACTCTAGGAATGAAGCCCTAATGTGCAAAGTGTTCCCTTCTAACCTCGGGCCTGTTGCCATTAGATGGTTCGACGGGCTGGAAGAGGACTCGATAAGCTCTTATAAGGAGTTGACTAGAGCCTTGGAGCAAGGTTCGTGACATGCAGTAGAGTTCCCAGGCCTTTGGACTCCTTATTATTCATGGTGATGAGAAAGGGAGAAACCTTGAAAACCTACTCTAATAGGTATTGGGAAACTTTTAATGAAATAGATGGAGATTTCAAGAACGTGGCCATAAGGACCTTCAAAGTGGGACTTCCCATGAACCATGACTTGAGAAAATCGCTAACCATAAAACCTGCTCGAAGTATTCGTCGGCTTATGGATCATATTGATGAGCACAAGCTTGTGGAGGAGGATCAAGTCCAAGGAAAGGGAAAGGCCAAAATCTTCCCCTTGGAAAGGAGAGATACTTGGCCAGATGGATATGGCCATAATCGAACTAGAAGAGATTTTGTTAACCAACCCTCAAGAGCTAATGCCTAGGTAGTCAGCTCGGTGTTCAAGGAGTCGGTGTATCAGATCCTTGAGAAAATTAAAAATGAGTCTTATTTTAAATGGCCTAATAAGATGGGAGGGGACCCATCCAAGCGCAATCAGAGCCTTTATTGCCAATACCATCAAGATCGGGGACACACCATCGAGGACTGCAGAACCTTGCGCGACCATCTAGAGCAGTTGGTTAAAGCAGGGAAGTTGAAGTAGTTCATGCACCAGCCCTCTGGGCAGGGAAGTCAAGCTAGTGGAAGATATTAAAGAAAAGCTGTTTCTCGGCCATCCTCAAGAACTATTAATGTGATCTTTGCCACCCTAAGCTGAGATGTAAGCTCTTCATCCAGCATCATGTCTATAGCCTCGAAATTGGGCCTTGAGGAGCAAGTCTGAGAACCCAAGAGGGTTAAGACAGCAGTACCGCCAATCTTGGGCTTCTCGGATGAAGATACAATCAGGACTTTCTAGCCCTATGATGATGTCCTGGTGGTGACCCTTCGCATTGGAGGATATGACGTAAATAGGGTATTGGTGGACCAAAGAAGCAGGGCTAAAATCATGTACCCAGATCTATATAAGGGGCTGAATCTAAAGCTCGAGGACCTAAGTAAGTATGACTCCCCTCTGGTGGGATTTGATGGAAGAACGTTGGTTTCCCGCGGAATGATCAAGCTACCCGTGCAAGCAAGGAACGAAGTGGTTGAGGTGGAATTCATCGTGGTGGAAGCCTACTCTCTGTACATGGCTATTCTAGCGAGGCCTTGGCTCCATGCCATGGGAGTAGTATCTTCCACCCTATATATTGATAGGCCAAAAACGTATTGACCCTTTGTGATGAATTAATTGATTAATTAGCCAAATTTATTAATTAATCAAATTAACATGCAAACGCGTGGTAGCACAAACAAATCACCAATTAAACTAAGTATGCAGCGAAAAATAAATTGACACGGTGATTTGTTTACGAATGGGGAAAACCAACATAGCAAAAACCCCACTGGGTGATTTTAAGGTCACCACTCCCGAAATTCCATTATTATCACAACAAACGGTTACAAGTAAAGGAATCCCAGTACCTTATACCAACCTACAGTTGAACCCTTACCCCAATACCCAATTGGACTTGTTCTGTAGTGACAATTTCTCTTTTTGATGCACGGCTCCCAATACGTGACTAACCAATTGCGCAGATCCCAATACGCGACTTTAATCACCAACTAGAGAAGGTTGTTGGCTGCAAAGTTCTTCAGTTTATCCCAACGATGAAGATCAAGAAGAAGCTTGGTCACAAAACCCTACGGTGCATAAACACAGCAATTTCTTCACAAGAATGATGAACTAGGGCAAAATTGTGTCTCTAATCACAAATTGCTTGAACAAACTTTGCTCAACACTTATGCAACTATTGTCTCCTTTGACGGTCCTTAAAATAATCCTTTTATATGTCTAGGGTTGTGAGAAAAGAAAGCCTAAACACATAATCATGAATTAGAGTCAAAATAGATCTGAAATTCTGTTTTTCTTAAACCTCAACAGATGCCTATCTGTCGAGCTGCTGTCGAGCAGTTGTCGAGCCACGGGGCTGGAACAGCTCTTCAAGCTCGATAGATGGCTAGCTATCGAGCTTTAATGAACTTGCACTTTTCAGCTTGAATCTTGAACAGACTTGCATGGCTTCAACATTTGATCTTGAATCAAAGTTTCTTGAAATATTAAACACATCCTAGATCTATCCAAATATAAGTAAAGTGCGTTTTGTCAAAGAATTAGCCAATTACATAAAATAGTGACATATGTTCCTAACAAGTGAATCACATATGTCCTAACACATATGAACGTTAAATATCCCATCGAAGGACAAGTTGGAGAGATTGTAGGAAGCCAGATGATGGCCAGACAATTCTTGGTGGCCGCTGATGATGTAAAAAATCAACAGTTGAGCTCCTCGTCGTAGTGGATGGACGAAGTTATGAATAGGGTCGTCTTGTGGATAGAGAACTTGCAAAATGAACTGAGGGGAAGAGTAACACGCCGGTGTGGCGTCAGCCAAACCGCCTCTGATACTTAAGTCAGTAAGGGAAAAAGATTCTAGAGAGAAAATGAGTTGAGAGTGATTTCATAAAGTATTTGTGTGTACCTTTAACTTCTGTTACCTTCTCTTTTATAATTATGTACCTCATTAATGTTCAATAAATCACTGTATTTATGCTCAACGGCTAGTGTGTTATAGAATCTTTGTTTGAAGTTCACAGCTCATTCTGTGACCGTTGCTCTGTTCGTTACTTTTCGTCATCGATGATCGTAATAAATGCGCAACTTCTTCTCTGGGTAAATGACGATCTCAATGTAGTGACGACCATAAATTTCTGACTCATCAGCTGCCCCCTTGTTCGAATTATCATCTATTAGATGAGATAAGAACAAATTCATCTGATGCTTTGTATTCCGTGTATTGTTCATTTATGATGATTTTGATGCTTGAGTAATTGGGTGCCACATGTACGGTCAGGATACATTGGTCGTGCAGACGTTCCTCGGTTTTCTCGCGCATGTTTTGGCTACTTATTTCTCATTTTTCCTTCCTGTTTCCTTTCTTCTGCGTTTCTTCCTTGTTCAGTTTTCATCCTAGGGTTTGTTTCTCCTTTAAGCTCCCTTTCTCTATCCTGCGTTCCCTGGTAAGTTCTTCGTGCTCCTGCTTCTTTTCTAGTTCTTCCATGGTAGATTATTCTTCTGTTAGGTCAAATTGTCCTTCAATAGCTTTTCTTTTTGCTCGTCTAGGTTGTTTGCTTAAGTTTGTGGAGGAAGGGTGTCTCGATTGGGTTAGTCTCTTTGTGAGGGAGGACTATCCATACGAGCCCGTTCTTTCTTCGTTATTCCCTTTAGTTTCCCGCTTCGCTAAGGCAGCTAGGTCCTTAAAAATGTCTGAGGTTAGGTCTAGTGACTTGGAGACGGGGTTATCCTCGTTTGATGATCGCGTGATTTCAGGGGCTACCTTTCCTTCAACCCCTTATAAAAGCCTAGAACATCTCGTGTTCCCTTACGGGAAAAGACGAGCAGCGGATTAGGGATAGGTTTCAGTTCCCTGATTCGGTAAAGATTAGGATCCTGAGCAACGAGGAGAGAGCCTGTCACTCTTATGCTGATGAAGTTTGTTTTTACGAGGCCGATTTTACTAGTGGACTTCGTTTCCTTATTCATCCCTTTGTTAGGGAACTTTTTTCTTACTTACACCTTGCTCTGGCACAATTAGTGCCCAACTCTTGGCGAATTCTTGTCTCTTGCATGGTGGTGTGGATGTCTGCCAATGATGATGATGTCATCAGGAGGGAGAATTCCTCTATTTTTATCGTCTGAGAAAATCAAAGGACCCCAGCTATTATGAGTTTAAGCCGTGGGATAGGGCTTTTAGGTTAATACTTGATCACCCATCGTCTCTTCGAAATTGGAAGCCAAACTTCTTTTTTGTTTTTGGAAGTGGTTGGGAGTTCGTCCCTGGTGAGGACCTGGACGAAGCCTCCAAGTTTTTTCGTAGTTGGGGAGTTCCTATGACTGATGTGTCTTTCTCGTCTTTTTGTTGTTTTCCTTTTCTTTTATAAGTGACGATTGTATGTGACATACTTGTGTTTTTGGTTGCAGTTTCCCAACTTCCTCGTATGAAGAAAAGGTATCAGCGTCGTGCTGAAAAAGTGAAATTGGAGTCCATCAAGGATTTTGACGAGCTCGTTTCCCCCCAGTCTTTATTTCTTCATTTTTTGGGTCCGGAACCATCTACTAAGGTTCAGAAGAATTTGGAAGTTATGAAAAAGAGTAAGCACTTCCTTTCCTTTCTTGAAATCTTGAGCTTCTGTCTCCTTTTTTTTTTTTTTTTTTTTTTCCAAGAATGACGACTAGGTTTAATAAGCAGAAATTAGCTAAGGCCCAAGAGAAGAAGGCCAAGGGTGACATCATTAGTGGTTTTCTATCCAAGAAAAAGACGGGTGACATTTTTAAGAAAGAACCTGTGATCACTCCTTCTCCTGCCCATTTGCCTGCCAAGCGCCCTACCTCTCCTACTTCGTCTCTGGAGGTAATTACCTTTTTTGGAGAGGAGGTTAGGAAGAAGAAGAAGGTTGGTGGTAAATCTTTTCTTCCTACCTTCTGGGACAATGCTGACACGGCTGCTCTGAAGGCTCATGAGGCGCTCTTCGTGGATGACCTAAGCCCTCTGATGGTGAAGTCGTCCAGCGAGGTGATGTCGTCTCATATTCAAAAGCTTGTGCAGGTACGTGTTGTAGGTCGTATTTACTTATTCTTTTCCTTTGCTTTATTTCTACTAAGGGAGATTTTTTGTAGGCTTTGGGGGAGTCTTTGTTTATCTCTGGAAAACTCTTGGACTTGGAGAAGAAGGTGGCCACGTTTGAGCCTGTGATCAAGTCTCTATCTGCTGAGAATGAGACGTTCAAGAACAAAGTTGCCATTCTCACTGTTGAAGCTGAAAATGACAAGGAGCGTGTGGCAGTCTTGGAGAAGAGTCTACAAGTGGAAAAAGATTTTTGCCAGTTAAAGGACAAGCAAATTGGTGACTTAGAGCTGAAATTGCAGACTGCTGGAGCCATGGCGGTGAAGGACTTCAAAGACTTCGACGAGTACTCCAACGAGTTGTGCAGGTACTATGTGGAAGGCTTTGACCTTCTTAGGAAGTGGATGCGAAAGCATCACCCTAACTTAGATCTCTCTGGCTTGGTTATGGATGACGCTGAGAAGGAGCTCTTGGCTAATCGTCCCTCCGAGGTTACAGTAGAGAATGTGACGGAGGAAGCCACAGACGTTGTTGAGGAAATGGAAAAGGTCACAATTACCACCCTTGCAGACCTTGTCCCTAATAAGCAGTAAGTTTTATGTTTTTTCTTTCTTTTCTCCCCTTTTTTGCAAGGCAAGAACAATATTTCTCTTTGGGCTCGTTGTTTTGGGCAATTGAACAATTTCTTTGGGCTCGTTGTTTTGGGCAGTTAAACAATCTCTTTGACAATGATAGATAGGAGTAGGGACCTCACGCTTTTAGTTGCAATAAACAACTCTTTGGTTATGACGATATGTTTATACTTAGCTTGTGTTTGAAAAGCTCTTGATCTCTAGAACCATGAGTGACAATTCTGATTATGTTTGAACAACTTATTATTTTAACTGTGTTTGAACAGCTTTCTATTGAATCATGTTTGGATAACGACCTTAGTAATGTTTAAACAACTGAATATCAGTTAGCCATGTTTGAACAGCTTTCTGTTGAGTCATGTTAGAATTACGATATTAGTTGTGTTTGAACAACTTAGTATTTTTCGGTTGTGTTTGAATAGCTTTCTATTGAGTTGTGTTTGAATGACAACATTGGTTGTATTTGAACAATTTAGTATATTTTAGCTGTGTTTGAACAAATTTTTATTAAGTCATATTTGAATTACGATATTAGTTGTGTTTGAACAACTTAGTATTTTTTAGCTGTGTTTGAACAGCTTTTTATTGAGTTATATTTGAATGACGATATTAGTTGTGTTTGAATAACTTAGTACTTTTTTAGTTGTGTTTGAATAATTTTTTATTGAGTCATGTTTGAATGACGATATTAGTTGTGTTTGAATAACTTAGTATTTTTTAGCTATGTTTGAATAGCTTTCTATTGAGTCATGTTTAAATGACGATATTAGTTATGTTTGAACAACTTAGTTCTTTTTTAGCTGTGTTTGAACAGCTTTTTATTGAGTCATGTTTGAATGATGATATTAGTTATGTTTGAACAACGTAGTATTTTTTAGTTGTGTTTGAACAACTTTCTATTGGGTAGTGTTTGAATGACGATATTAGTTGTATTTGAACAACTTAGTATTTTTTAGCCATGTCCATGAAACTCCAGAGCTTATGTCCAGCAGTTAAGTCTACTAGCTGATCAATCCTTGGCAAAGGGAAGCTGTCCTTTGGGCAGGCCTTATTTAGGCCTGTGAAGTCCACACACATTCTCCACTTGCCATTGCTCTTTTTTACCATAACCACATTTGCTAGCCATTCTGGATAGAAGACTTCCCTGATGAAATCAGCTTTTAGTAGTTTCTTTACTTCTTCAGTTACAGTTTTGTTGCGTTTTAGTGCAAATACTCTTCGCTTCTGCGTACAGGTTTACATTCTGGGTTGATGTTGAGACAATGTTGTATGATCTTCCTATCAATTCCAGGAATATCCACGTGTCTCCAGGCGAAGACATCTTGGTTTGCCCTTAAGAAGGAGATCATTTTCTCTTTCTCTGCTGTTGGGAGTGTTGTTCCAATCTTCAATACCCTCGACATATCTCCTGGGACGATCTTAACTTCTTGTGGTGTTTCTGACAGTTTGGGAATGGGCTCTGGTTCATTGATTACCCATGTGTGGTTCTCGCCAGATACTAAGGTAGCTTGATAGCACTCCCAAAACTTGGTATTCTCTAATTTCTCTTACCCCATGGGCTGTTGGAAATTTCACTTTCAAGTAATATGTTGATGTTGCTGCTCTTAGTCTGTTGAGTGTAGGTTTTCTTAAGAGGATGTTGTATGTTGAAGGACAATTAACTATGAGGAAATCAATATTCTTGGTGACTTGCGCTGGATAAGTCCCTATAATTACAGTTAGAGTGATGATGCCTTTAGGGACGATCTTATCCCCTGTGAAGCTTACCAGAGGCGAGGTGAAAGGCCTGATCCTTTTCTTATCCAGCTTTATTTGCTGAAATGCGGGCAAGTAAATGATATCCGCTGAGCTTCTGTTGTCAATGAGCACTCGGTGGATGTTGAATTCTTCCATTCTGAGCATGATTACTAGTGGATCGTCATGGGGTTGCCTGATGCCACAACCGTCTCTCTCTGAGAAGACAATATCAAGCTCGTCATTCTTTGGATTCTTCATTGGAGGGAGTCGTGAATGGATGCTATTTATTTCCCTTCCTTGTTGCCTTTCAGGGATTTCAACGTTCCACCTACTGTTAGTCCTCCCGAGATTGTCTTTATTTCTCTTGTAGGGGGTTTGGTATCCCTTATCTCCAGAGTTCTGTCCTGGTCGTCCTTTCGTTGGTACTTGTGTGGCTTTGTCTTTCTGACATACTTCTGCAACTTCCCTTGCCAAATTAAAGTCTCCACCTAGTCTTTCAAATGTTTGCACTCATCAGTATGATGCTCGTGGTCTTGGTGGAATCTACAATACTTGCTCTTGTCTCTTCTTTCTAATGGAGTGCTAATTGGCTTTGGCCATTGTAGGGAAGGATCATCTCTTATCTGCATAGGGACTTGCTCAATTGGCATTATTAGAGGAGTGAAGTTGGTGAACTTGGGTTTCCTATCTGGAAGCTCCTTCTTTTTCCCTATGGCCTGCCCAACACTTCGTGTCTCCTTCTTCTTATCACGATTGCTGCTTGTTCCTTTGTCTCTCTTCCTTTCCCTTCATTTCCTTTGCGAGCATCGCATCTTCTGCATTCATGTACTTCTGAGCCTTACGGAGCAACTCTGCGAATGTTTTTGGTGGACTTTTAGTGATTGAGAAGAAGAAATCCCCTGGTAGCAATCTTGCTTGGAAGGTGGTTAAGATGACTTGATCTTCAGCTTCATTTACTTGCAGCAGCTCTTTATTGAATCGAGTGACGTACTGTCTTAGTGATTCTCCTTCTGCTTGCTGAATGTTGAGAAGATGGCTAGTTGGTTTTTTTTTGTCTTTGCCCCCCAATAAAATGACAAACAAAACCTTTGCTGAGTTGTTCAAAATCTGCAATGGTTCTTGGAGATATCTTGCTGAACCATGCTTTGGCTGCTCCCTTTAGTGTTGTTGGGAATGCCCTACACAACACCTCGTCTGGGGGTCATCTACAATAGCATTAGTGTCTTGAACAATTCGATGTGATCTAAAGGATCCTTGGAACCGTCATACGACTCCAACTGTGGGAGACAAAATTTTGGTGGGAGAGGACAGTTCAGTACTTTAGTAGTGAATGGTGAGTCTGTCCTTCGAATCATCCCATCCAGATTCTCTCCGCCTTTGTCCTTCATATCACTTTTTAGTTCGTCCATCTCCTTCCTCATGTTGTAGAGCTCATTCTCCACCCTAGTGGAATCTTTTCCTAAAGTTCTGTCTTGCCTATTGGCTTGAGAGTTTGATTATTCTTCATTTTGGTTTTCACTTGTTTGCCGACGTTCTACGTTTTGAGACTCCATTATTTTTCACAGTTCTTCATTCTGGAGAGTCAGCTCTTCCACATTGGCCAAAAGGGCTTGGATTTGTTGTTGTTGCACATCATTTGGCTGAGGTCCAGTTTCTGCTTCCATCTCATACTTCGAGGAACTCTTTTGTCACTGGGAAAGATGGCTTGAATGATTAGCGTTCCCATAGACGTCATCAAACTGATGATGCAAAAAATCAACAGTTGAGCTCCTTGTCGTTGCAGATGGACGAAGCTGTGAATGGGGTTGTCTCTGTGGATAGAGAACTTGCAAAATGAATTAAGGGGAAGAGTAACATGCTAGTGTGGCGTCAGCCAAACCGCGTCTAACGCTTAAGTCAGTAAGGGAGAAAGATTCTAGAGAGAAAATGAGTTGAGAGTGATTTCGTAGAGTTTTGTGTGTACCTTTAACTTTTGTTACCTTCTCTTTTATAGTTGTGTGCCTCATTAATGTTCAATGAATCACTATATTTATGCTCAACGGCTAGTGCGTTACAGAATCTTTGTCTGAAGTTCACAGCTCATTCTGTGACCGTTGCTCCGTCCGTTACATTTTGTCATCAATGATCATAATAAATGCGCAACGTCTTCTCTGGGTAAATGACGATCTTAGGGTATTGACAACCATAAATTTTTGACTCATCAGCTGCTATTAGGCACCAATCGCTAAATAAGGTTTCACTTGCCTTAAAAGAGATCCTATAGCAATTAAGCGAGACTGAACGGAGGGGTCTGCTCTGCGAGGAATTGGAGAAAGTAATTGTTGGATCAGACGAGGATAAATTCTTTTAAGTGAGGACTCAACTACCCCCTGATGAAAAAGAGGAGCTTTTGGTTTTCTTAAGGAAAAATGTAGACATCTTTGCGTGGAGTACGTACGAAGCGCCTGGAGTAGATCAAAATTTTATGTGTCATTATCTAAATATGAATCCGATAGCTGTTCCCAAGAGGCAACCACCTCGGCGCTCTTTTAAGGAGCATGCCGAGGCAATAAAAGAAGAGGTAGATAAGCTCAAACGAGTTGGAGCAATTAAAGAAGCATTTTATCCTGAGTGGTTGGCCAATACGGTCATGGTGAAAATGAAGTTAGAAACATGGAGGGTTTGTGTGGATTTTACTAACTTAAACAAGGCTTGTCCTAAAGATCCTTTCCCAATTCCTTGGATTGATCAATTAGTAGATGCGACAATTAGTCATTCTCGGATGAGCTTTTTAGATGCCTTTCAAGGCTACCACCAGATACCATTGGCATTATCTAACCAAGAAAAGACATCTTTCCTAACCCCTACTGGGAATTACCATTATCGAGTAATGCCTTTCGGCCTAAAGGATGCAGGGTCAACATATCAAAGAATGGTGATGCGGATGTTTGAGTCTTAACTAGGGCAGAATGTCGAGGCGTATATTGATGACATGGTTGTAAAAAGTAAGTAGGTTTTAGAGCATTTGAATGACTTGGGAGGTGTGTTCTCGGTGCTTAGAAAACACAAGTTGTGCCTTAACGCTTCAAAATGTTCCTTTGGTGTCGGTTCGGGCAAATTCCTGG
The DNA here is from genome assembly GCA_028535165.1 of Quercus tomentella. Taxonomy (NCBI): domain Eukaryota; kingdom Viridiplantae; phylum Streptophyta; class Magnoliopsida; order Fagales; family Fagaceae; genus Quercus; species Quercus tomentella. The sequence goes on along the minus strand of JAPQVY010000111.1, from coordinate 22,155,103 downwards.
GATACATGATTACTCATCGGGGAATAGAAATTAACCCCGATCAGATCAAGGCCATAAATGACTTGCACCCACCTTGAAATCCCAAAGAGGTACAGAAGTTGACGAGAATGACAACTGCCCTAAATAGATTAATTTCCCAGTCAGCTGATCGATGTCAACCTTTCTTCTAACTCCTACATAAGTGGAAAAATTTGAATGGACCTAGGAATGTAGCGTTGCTTTTCAAGAGCTGAAGCAGCATTTGTCACATCCTCCTATTCTTTCCCAACCCAAGAAGGAAGAAGTTTTATATACCTATATAGCAGTTACTGACCACGTAGTAAGCCTAGTTTTGGTCAGAACGAACACTGGGGTGCAAAAGCCCGTTTACTATGTTAGCAAGTCTCTTCAAGAAGCAGAAACTCGCTATTTATCCCTCGAGAAGGCAATCCTAGCTATCGTAAATGCTACAAGGAAGCTTCTCCATTAATTCCAAGCACATACCGTCGTGGTCCTCACCTAGCTCCCTCCACAGGCGTTGCTATCAAATACATGCCCTATACAGCTATAAAGGGACAAGTCTTGGCGGATCTGATTGCGGAGTTTATTGAAGGTGCTGAGGAAGAGAAGAGGTCGGGCCCTAAAGTCCTGGTAATCTCCACTCCCTTCTCTATTGTGGGAAATTTATGCCGATGAGGCAGCTAATCAGAAAGGATCTGGTGTGGGAATTGTTCTAGTATCTCCCGAGAAGATAACCGTGGAAAAGTCTTTAAGATTAGGCTTTCCAGCCACATATAATGAAGCAGGTTATGAAGCCTTGCTGGCTGGAATAATGACGGTTAGTAGACTGAGAGGTAAGGCAATGGAGATCTTCTCAGATTCAAGATTGGTGGTAGGGCAGATCAAAGGTGAATTTGAGGCTAGGGACCAATGAATGCAAGGGTATCTTAGTAAAGTTAGGCAGGCGCAGTCTAACTTCGAAGTTTTCTCCATTATGCAGATCCCTAGAAGCAAGAATTCTCATGCTGATTCATTGGCCAAGTTGGCCACCTCTTTAGGACAACACCTTCCCCGAGTTATAATCGTAGAGGATCTGGTAGCTCCCAGCTATTATGATCAAGCCATGGTTGGGATACACAGCATACAAGTCAGTCCGAGCTAGATGGACCCACTGGTTTCATTTTTAAGGAATGGAACATTGCCCGAAGACAAGAGTGAGGCTAAGAAGATCCGAAGAAAAGCTCCACGATATTGGCTCTTTGAGGAGCAGAAACTGTATAAATGCTCCTTCTTAGAGCCATATTTACTATGTGTTCACCTCGAGGTAGTGAAGCCATTACTAGAAGAGTTGCATGAGGGAATCTACAGTAGTTATAAAGGAGGAAGGTCCCTGTCACATAGAGCTCTCACCCAAGGGTATTGGTGGCCTAGCATGTAAAGGACCGCTCAAGATTATGTTAGAAAATGTAACCAATGTCAAAGATACGCTCTGAATATCCATTACCTAGAAGGAACCTTGAACCCTCTCTCTAGCCCTTGGCCATTTGCTTAGTGGGGTCTAGAAATAGTTGGGCCTTTCCCAAGGGCACTCGGAAACTGAAGATGGCTCATCGTCGGAACTGATTGCTTCATGAAATGGGTTAAAGCTGAGCCCTTTTCTAACATCAGAAATTCAGATGCAAAGAGGTTTATCTGGAGGAACATCATCACTAGGTTCGGAATCCCTCATACGCTGATATCAAATAATGGACTTCAAATTGACAGTAAGGCATTTACGAGATACTGCGGAGAGTTGGGCATTAGAAATAGATACTCAACCCTGGCTTACTTGCAAGGGAACGGGCAAGCCGAGACTGTCAATAAGGTCATAGTCAATGGACTAAAGAAGAGGCTAGATGAAGCAAAGGGGAAATGGGTGGATGAGTTGCCACACGTATTGTGGACATACCGTACCACGCCCTGAAGATCAACAGGGGAGACTTCGTTCTCAATGACATAGGTCTAAAACAGTCATCCCTCTTAAGACTGGGTTCTCGATATTAAGGATAAGCTAGTTCAACGTTGACGAAAATGACCGGCTACCCTCGACAAGCCTGGACTTGGCCGAGGAAAGAAGGGAAGTGGCCATGGTCTAGCCAGCCTATTATCAGCAAAAACTCAAACAAGTATATAATAAGGGAATTAGAGCAAGACCACTCATTCCTGGTGACTTGGTCTTAAGGAAGGTGGTGGGCACTACCAAAAACCCGTCATGGGGAAAATTGGGGCCCAATTGGGAGGGACCCTATCGTATCACTTCAATGGCAGGAATAAGGGCTTACTACTTGGAGGATTTAGATGAAAATGTTGTACCTCATCCGTGGAATGTAAATAATTTATGTAGGTATTATTATTAATGAAATTCTAGATTCCTTTCAACTTTATGTTGTTATTCTGTGACTGTTCGCGAAGGTTAAACAATTTATATCATGTTGAATTAGAAATTGGTTAAGTGTTAAACACAACCTCGGTCTTGTTCAACTCCTCAGATCATTTGCCTTGGGTAAATTAACTCTTATTAGAAATTGGTTAAGTGTTAAACAGAACCTCGGTCATATTCGACTTCTCGGGTCACATGCCTTGGGTAAATTAACTCTTATTGAAATTTGGTTAAGTGTTAAATAGAACCTCGGTCATGTTCGACTCCTCGAGTCACATGCCTTGGGTAAATTAACTCTTATTGATTTTGATTAAGTGTTAATCAAAACCTCGGTCATGTTCGGCTCTTCGGGTCACATGCATTGGATAAATTAATTTTTATTAAAGTTCGTTAAGTAATATTTGAAGCCTCAGCTATTTATCATTCCTTGGGTCATTTGTCTCGATCAAAGTGGCGTTTAAAAGAAAATGGAGTTAAGTAAACAAAACATGCTGGGGGCTTTGGCATAAAAAGTAATTATACAAGCAAAATAAGACAATAGACAAAGTATGAAATTCAAAAAATTTCTCTATTCATTCAGTTCGAGGATATCTTTACAAAAGCATAAAGAGTAAGGCAATGGAAGAAGAATGGCTAACCACTAAAACAAGTCTATTACAAGTTTCACAAAATCTGCCTAAACCTAGGTCTAGTAGGTCTAGTCATCGGCCTTCTTCTCTTTTTCATTGCCTTTCCCTTTGGGCTGCTTTTCCACTTCAGCCTCCTCTGACTCCAACTCCACCACTTGTTTTGCTTCTGTCTTCTCTTTCTCAATGGAGGGATTAGAGGGCGGTGGAATCGAGGGTAGTAAATGTTAGAGGGCCCCCTTAGTTTTGAATTGGCATTTACCCCCGCAGCGTTTAGAGCCTCTCCCTATACCTCGAGACAAAAGGCCCGAGCAATGTCTCGCAGTTGGGCGGTTAGGTTCTGGGCAGTCTTGGTCATCCCAGCATCGAACGCAGCCTGCTTGGCCTTAGCCTTTTCGGCGTCTTTGGCCTCTAACTCCTTCAGTTGAAGTTTGGCTTGCTTTTGGGCTGAGGTGAGCTGCTCATCAGTTTTCCTCAGTTGAACCCACAGCTCCTCGGCTTGCTTTTCTACCCAGTCCAAGGCAGCCTCTGCACTCTTGTGTCCCCTCTCTGCCTCGGCCAGACGGAAAAATGATTCCTTATACCTCTTTTCTGCCTCATCTAGGGCCTTGTCAGCAGTAGCCCTCATTGTCTCCGCATCTCGGGACTTTGAGAGGGCATGGTTGACCCATTCCTCGGCCACGAAGGATGCTTGCATAGCCTGCAGTAAAAAGAAAGAAGACGTGTTAAGAGTTTAACCCTAATGAGTATGTAGAAGCTAAAAGATGGACTTGGGTGTAGGGACTTAACCTTAGCAAGAACCCTTTTCAAGGAGAGGAACACTTCACGTTTCCTCATGTCTTTCAACTCTTGCATGTCTCAAGGAAGGAGTAGAGCCTTCTTGAGACACTCGGAGACTAGCCCAGATCTCCCTTTTTGAGCATCTCGAAGGGTGGAATTAGACGTAAGGGCATCCCTCGTACTCAGTATGAAGGCGAGGTTCCATATGGCAGCCTTAGCGCATTGCTCCCCCTCAATGGCCCTGCCTGCCCCCTCCGAGGGGCCCTTCTTCTACTAAGCCCTTGTAAGTCTGGGCTTTTTGGAGGGTTCTTGTTGGGAGGATGGCTGTATTTCCCCCCTCTTCGGATCCCTCCTTCCCCAAATGCTTCTTTCTCTTTCTCTTCTTCTTTGCAGCTTCAGAAGGGGAAGGAAAAGGTGGAGCGGGCGTAGATGGCCTCAGAACAACGGGTACAGCGGGAGAATTCCCTTCGGCATGAGTTGTTAGTAGGGCCAGTAGGTCGGGAGTCTTCTTTTCAAGTACCATCCCTTTTGGAATATTAGTGGCTTCTTGGTTGGTACTGACTTGAATTGAGATTAAGAACAAGACTTAAAAGATTCACCAATGTCGGCCTGGTAGAACACTTCAAAATCCTTTTCTATATCAACTTGAGTGGGCTTGGAGGCTGAGTGCTCCTACTCCTTATCGGATGAGATCTTCTCTTTCTGGGAGTAAATGAGTTTGGCTGTGAGTTGAGTGGACAGCCTGACATCTTGGGGACCAGATGGTGGAGGCTCAGTCAAGAATCCAGGAATAGCCACGTCAATCAGTGCAAGCCTCAGATCTTTGGCCTTGATCACGTGCTTTAGGGATGAAAGCGCCCGTTGATAGGTTTGAACCCAAGGATCACATGAATTGCTCGAAGCTGTCCGTCTTGATGGAGAAATATTTTGGACCTCAAAATCCTATTGAGGTCCTCAAAATTCACCAGGTTGCAGTTTGGAACGGTATGGAACTTGTTTGTAAAAAAAAAAAAAAAAAAAAACACTAAAGGAAAGGGAGCAGGTACTTTAGTTATTCTAAGTCCCCGGGCACCCCACCTGGTTCCCTATCTTGGGTAGGGCAGTGCAAACTATCGTACCATTCACCTAAGATGATAAGGAAGTCTTCGTCCATACCCTTATTGGAATCAAGAATACAGGAGATTAATCTAACGGGAGGGACCCTACACCTAAAATAGTAACCCGTTTCCTTCCCCTTTTGGCAGTTGTAAACCTAGTTTACGTCATGATAGGATAAGTTGGTCACCATCTTTCGGTTTAACATATCTACACTATTGAGGACTCTAAAAATATTGGGAGAACATTGTGTGGGGGAAAGCCTAAAATTAATAAGAAATTCCCTCGTTACTTTACCCATGGGAATCTCTATCTCGCCCTCGATAAAGGCAATTATGGGAATGACCACTACACCGGTAAGCCTACTCACATGCCACTTTCCTAACTCACAGTGTTGCATTTTTACAGTTTCAGGAATCCTATATTTGGCCCTAAAAGCAGCCATACCCTCGAGAGTATTAACTAGTTTAGCAAACCTACCTATGAAATCCTACTAGGCAAAAATAAGGAGAGAAGAAATTTTATAGAATCAGGGTAGGGGCCTGGAGGCACTTAGGAGCTCTAGAAGGAGATCGTCAGATAGGTATTTTTAAAGAAATTCATGAAAGCATGTAAATGGTAGAAATTTACCCCCATCTTCCCTTTTATAGGGGTGGGAAATAAGCAGTAAATTTCCCTCATTAATCCTAAGGAATCTAGACCGTTGGATCATTATCACACCGTAGAACGTGGGGGGACAAGCAGCCGTCTGATGCAATAACTGCAATGTCGTGGATTCCAAAGCGTCAAGAATGCTCACAAGATTGGTGAAATGACGCCCCCACGTGGGAACGCATTTTGTACGTGACAACGCTCCCACCTTCTACTAAAACCTCGCTTTTAGAATGTTTCCAGAGAACAAGGTTTTAGGGGGCTATTGTGGGAGGGCCGAGGACCGAGGAACCCAATCTGAGGATAAATTTGCCAACCTAAGCAAATAAGGGCAAACAAACTCCAAGGGCTACGCCCACCGAGGAAAGTTAAAGAGCCAAATGGCAACTGGCACCCTCGAAAAACCCAAGGATAAGGGAATAGATGGCAAAGGAAATGTACAAGACATGTTCGGGTGGGGGAAGGAAGTTTCCTAAAGGAGACACCTCCCACCTCCGCATTCAATGCTCTGTACCAACTTAGCTTGCTAAATCAATGAGGAAATAACCCCTGAATAGTGGCACCACAACTCACAGCTATTTCTACTACCTCTAGAAGGCTCCTAATGGAACAAGCTTCCAAAGTGTTCCCCTAAGACGTACATGTGAAGGGCTGAGATGCAAGGTAAGGGACTATATAAGGAACAGAGCCCCCCAGAAAAAGAGGATGAACATTTTCCAAGAAAAAAGAAATAAGTGTGAGAATAGAAAATTACCCTGTAAAGAAATATCAACCTTACTTATCAATACTAAGTCTATCCTCGAACCCGCCTAAGGAAGAGTTCACATTGAATTGTTGTTCTATTCACTCCTGTCGATTGCTTTGGTTCCATTAGTCTTAGACTTGTGATTATCTTAGCATTGCACCTGACTTAGAAGCCCACTCTCTTAAAAATTCATTTTTGGACTTGTTTTGAAGATCTAGGTATCACTATTCTAAGTGGGCCTTGGGCTTTTCTTTTTAAGTCCTTGCACTTTATAACATAAAATCTTAATTGATTGAGACTATTCTTTTCTAAGTTGATTTTTTTTTTTTTTTTTTTATAGAAGATTTTAAGAAATTGCATGGGCTGTTTGGTACCAGTGTTTAAACAATAGTTTTCAGTATTTAAACAACAATAACACTTTTGACACATATTTCTATAACACTCAAACATGTACATCCGCAACACTTAAAACTGAACAACGATATTAGAAATCTCCAACCAAACGGGCCTTGATTTGATTGTGACTTTTGTTATGTAATTTTCTTTTGTAGTAATTGTAGTATTCATGACTTTCTTCCTTGTCAAGCATTAAAAAAAGTCTGAATAATTGTACTAATTTTTCCTTTTTAAATTTTTTTTTTTTTAATTAAGGGCCTATTTGGATATTGTTTATTTTGTTGAAAACTAAAAAACACTGTAGCAAAATAATTTTAAGATAGTTGATTTTTTTTTTTACTTCTCTCCTACCCCTAGCGCTTGTCTTCTAGAACAAAGGCAAGCCCATGCCCAGAAGTGAAATCCACGGGTCAGAGCTCCCAGTCCAATGCCGGCGAAGATCGAGTTTAGGTTCAGAGCTCCCAGTACGATGCTGGTGAAAGTACTATAGCTTTTTAAATTTCACTCTTCCTTCCATGCCATTAACACCTCTCTTCCCATAAACCCATTTCACGCCTCTCCCTTGTTTGTCCTCAGATCGTTGACTATCTCGATGAAGATCAATCTTGGAGTTCATTACAATTTTCTCCAAACTTGCTGACCCACTATTGAAGGTAACTTGCTGACTCATCTGTTGAAGGTAATTTGGTCAAGACCTGTCCTCTCTCTCTCTCACACATTTTCTCAAACATATGAAGTACATTATTTCCTCTTTATAGAAACTTTCTTCTTCTTCTTCTATGAGTAATTTTCTTTGCGTGTGATTATCGACTATTTGAATCTTGACGAGAACTGAAAAATTTTAAGACTAATTTTTCAACTATTGCTTTTGAGATTAATTTCATTGTGTTTTGTCATTCTCATCAACACTCTTGCTTTATTTGAAGAATAACAAGTGAAGTGCATGATTTTATAATTCTGCCATTCACCCCTGTTTTGCTAATTCAACATAAAGCATTCAGCTCAAATAATTGAAATTAGTTGAGAAACTATAGAAGCAACTACTTTATAATAGTGCTTACTTTTTAAATATTTTCTTAGGCCATGTTGAATAATTCTAGTGACATAAATCTTGTACTGCTAATATTGCTGGTAATTTCAACAGTGCTATTGTTGCCAATGGGCATGTTCTTGGGCCCAATAGGAAGTTGTTGCAACCCATCCTAAACAGAGTCTCTATTCTAAAAGGGTAAACTGTATACCACATTCCATTTTTCATGACTTCTGCTTAAAAGTTTTCTAGTTGTTAGGTTTGTGTGCTAAAGCAAGATATTGGGTGTGATAGCAACAAATTCAATATGATGTTGTAGCTCAGTTTTTCAGACTTGTCTTTATGTTAGACCATGTAGAACTAGGTTCAGTGAGTTGGGACTTGGGTTAATGTTGAACCATTTTTATTTTCAGCTATTCCACTCAGGGTAGATGTTAGGGATGGAAATAAAAGTCTGACCCGCGGATACTCGGTCTGGCTCGACCTTAATGGGTCGGATTTTACTCGGCCCGATAAATAATAGGGTAGGGTAAGGGTCTTTAAAAAAAAAAACTCAAAGCGGATCTGGGTCGAGTCCGGGTTTTTGTCATACCCGGCTCGGACCCGACCCGTTTAAGTATAAAATTACCAAAAACCCCTTATATATATATATATATATATATATATATATATATATATATATATATATATATATATATATAAACTAAAAAAACTCTACTTCCTCTCATATACCACACTTAGAGCATTAGCATTGGAGAATGCTAATGCCATATCTAAGGGAAATTTGGCATTTGCAGCCTTAAAATCATCTGCATCAGAGAATTGTAAAGGCAAGTATTGTAAATGTTTTGCAATACTTGCTACAGTGCAATTCTATCTACAGTGCAATTCTAAAGATAGAATTGCATTGTAGCAGTATTGTAAAAAAAAAAATTAATATTTTATCTCTGATTCTCTCTCCTCTGTCTCTTATCTCTCTCATTTTTTCTGTTCTCTTCTCTCTCTTCTTTCTCTGCTCTCCATCTGCTTTCTCGTCTCTACTCTCCATCTGCTCTCTCATCTCTCTCATTTTTTTGAATGGGTTTGCTCCGGTGGCTCTAGTGATGATTTTTTTTGAATGGGTTTGCTCCGGTGATGATTTTTTTTTAATGGGTTTGCTCCAGCGGTTCCGGTGATGATTTTTTTTGAATGGGTTTGCTTTGGTGGCTCCGGTGATGATTTTTCTTGAATGGGTTTGCTCTGGTGATGATTTTTTTTGAATGGGTTTGCTTCGGTGATGATTTTTTTTGGATGGGCTTGCTCCGGTGATGATTTTTTTGATCGGTGGCTTGGGTTTCAAATCGGCGGCATGGGTTTCAATGGGTTTGCTTCGGTGATGATTTTTTTTGAATGGGTTTGAATGGGCTTGCTCCGGTGATGATTTTTTTGATCGGTGGCTTGGGTTTCAAATCGGTGGCGTGGGTTTCAGATCGGTGGCTTGGGTGGTGGGTGTGGTGGCCGTTGTTGGCTCCAACTGGTTTGATGGTTTGTGTGTGTGTGGCTCTGTTGATGGTTTGTGTTTGTGTGTGTGGCTTTGTTGCTGGTTTGATGTTTGTGTTTGTGTGTGTGGCTTTGTTGCTGGTTTGATGTTTGTGTTTGTGTTTGTGTGTGTGGGTGTGGTGATGGGTTTGGATAGGTTGATCGGTGTATCATGGGTGTGTGTGTGTTGTGTGTTGAACCGGTGCTAGAGGTTGAGAGAGAGAGGAATAAAAATGGCTGTTGGAAAGCCCAGGAAAATGAGACTGAAAAATGGATGGAAATAAATAATAAAGAATGATTAAAAAATAATATTTTAATAAAAATAGAGTTTTGGGATGTAGGAGAAATGGTAAAATGGTATGGTATAATGATAAAGTGGTGCTTTAGAATGGTAAAATAGAGTAGCATTAGCATTCTCCAATGCTAATGCTCTTAGGCCCCATCCATTTCTCTCACAACCTCACTCTCCTCTCCCTCTCTCACTCACTGAATCACCCTTTTCTCCCTCTCTCACTCACTCTCACTCACAGACTCAACCTCAAGCTCTAACTTCTGTCACTCACCGCCGCCATCACACGATCTCACCGCCGGCCTCAAGCTCTGTCACCGTCAGTCTTAAGCTCTGTCACTGCTGGTCTCAAGATCGTCACAGGTTTGTTTCTCTCTTTCTTTGTCTTCTCTGAGCTTCGATATGTCTTCTCCAAGTGTAGCTCAGCCAAGATCTGCAACCTCCACCAAGATTTGCCACCACCAAGATCTCTCCTTTTTCTTTTTTTCTTTTTTTAGGTTCGTTACTTGGTGCCTGAAAGGGGTATTATTGTGTATATTCATTTGTGGGATTTATTTTGTAGATTTTTGAACTTGATGTAATGGTCCCAGATTTGGATTTGGGGGATTTATTTTGTATATTTTTGAACTTGATGCAATGGTTCCAGATTTGGATTTGGGGGATTTATTTTGTATATTTTTGAACTTGTGGCAAATCTTGTTGTAAGGAAGAATTTTTTTTATGTATTTGGGTTATGTATATAGGATTTATGTATGGGTTTGTGATTACTGATTTTTGTATATTATTTCTTGTGATTTCTGTATTTGAGTTTGTGATTTCTGTATTTGGGTGTGTTTTGAAGGGGAAAATGAGAAATCTAAAAGTAAATTATTGTAGATTTATGTGAAATTTGAAATCTAAAATTATTGAATAAATCTAAAATAATTATTGTAAATTAAATTAGTGCAGAAATTTGAGATTTATTAAATTAATTATGGAAAATTTTTTTTTTTTAATTGGGCCACGGTTTAGGCCATTAGGACTTAGGATTGGGCCCTAAAGTGGGCGGGGCCTGTGGGGCCCAACCGGCCGGGTTTGGAGCCTAAAAAAAAATCCGTTTATTAATCGGGTCGGTTTGGGTGACGGATACAAGCCTGCGGGTCGGATTCGGGTATAAAGAAACCTGGCCTGAACCTGACCTGTTGCCAATCCTAGTAGATGTCCTTGAAGTGGCGTGTGTTGATGCAAGAATCTTTTTAGTCTTTTGAGTCTAGGAGAAGCACCCAGACCAGACACTTTAAGTCTGTTCCACCATAAATGTTGCTTCAACAAGATTCCATATTGGTTTTTTGTTTTTCTTTTTTGGTAAAAGATTAGAAGATTCCAAGTAATTATATAAACACTTTACTCCTCCTCAATGCCGGCCTTGTGTCCTCATGGGCTAGAAATTAAGGTTGGCAACAATTTATTGTTAGCTGGAAAAAGAAAAAGGAATAAAAGATTTGTGGTCATCTTGCTTCCATTATTGTTAGCCAGTAAAACATTGATTAGTGGGATGAGTTTTTAATCATTGCCTACCAAATTGTCATTTTTTTACTATGAAAAGAAACGAAAAAAAAGGTCGACAAAAAAGAGATTGGAATTTTCTTGATTCTCTAACAATGGCATTTTCTTGATTGTCCTGCCTAGTTATAATTTGAATCATTTTCAATTGTATAATGTTTGTGTCCCTTGTCTCGATCCAATTATTATGAGTCTGATACTTAGGACCTCAATTTAAACTAATGATCTGAAATAATTTCTACCTGGAAGAATAAAAGGATGTTTCAAGTTGTCATAATGATCAAAAGTTCAAGACTAGTGGCTAATAATTTCGTTCTATACTACATACAATTGGCCAACACTATTAGATCTTGGTGCATTATTAAAAATGTAAAAGACAACGGGCCCTAAGCATTAATGGTTTTTTTTAGTTTATATTATCCCTCAAGAGTATGGAGCCCATTTGGTTGAGCATTTTGGGTTAAAGCTAGTGATGCCACACAGGTGATTGTTAGAGAACATTAATGATGGAAAATTGAAATTAACTTGTAAGAGAACAGACCAGAAGTATCTAAATTAAACAAAAAAATCAACTTCATCAGAAGGAAAAGTGTACAAATTAAAGTCTTCGGATTAAATACAACCTTGCTTAGCTAAGCTAAGCATTAGCACATAATGAACTGTTAGAAGAAGAGAGAGATAAGACTATTCTTAATTTGTTTGATGGATGCATTTGTCATTGTCTTCACACATTAGCACCTTCATCCCAGTATTTTATTCAAAAGCTGAGTTGGACTGCCTTTTGACTTGGACTGCTAAAGGAAACATAAATGATTGTGAATTCTATCTAGAAATTATTGGTTTGAGGACTATGCATCATGTTGGCATATCATGGAAAATTGCATTATAGGGTATCTTATGGAAGTGGATTTCTAGTATGGATGAATGGTTGTGTCTGATTGATAGAAAGCTTTTGGTTTGGTAGTTAATTGATAGAAAGCTTGTGGTTTGGTAGTTCTTTTGAGGGAACTAGACCTCCTAGAGTAGTTTAGAGAGAGAGAGAGAGAGAATGTAAGCAGAAATTGCATATGCTTGGTACTTAGTTTTATTACTTCCCCCCATTCTGCTCTTATAATAGAGCAATCTGTTATACAAGTTGTTCAATCAGTTATACCACTGGTCATTCAATTACACCATTGGACCAACTAACTATTTCCTATACAACTGGCATAACTAACTTCTAGGCTAGCTGTGTAAAAGCAATGATAGGTATAATAGTAAAACTCCTATCACTGATCTGATCTGATTGGTTCAATGTTCTTATAATTCTAGCAAAAGCTTTTATGTGTCTTGTGTTCTTCTAATTCTCGCAAAAGCTTTTATTTGTACTGTGTTCTTATAATGCAGCAGTAGACTGTTTTGCTTCTACACATGCTGTTTTGCATTTGATAGGCAAATGTTCATAATAATTATTCTGAAAGTCTTATGCATTAATCTGTTTCATTGATTTTGGTACTTTGATTAGTTTTGTTATAATGCAGAGTGAGTTTGTTGTACTGTTCACTAGTCCAAGCCAACGTAATATCTACCGCTAGTTCCTACCAATGTCGGGAACGAGTAACTATCTCTCCAGTTCTGATGGCCATTTTTGTGACCTAGACAACTGCGTCATTAGGATGTCCCTGAAACTTCATACTTTTGGTAGGAGGTTTTATAGTTGTCGCTATTGGTCGCCGGTAAGTACCATATCCAAGTATTGGCAAAAGATTTGTGTTGTGTGTTAAAGAACCAATTTGTTGCATTCTTGTTTATGTGCTGTATTTAATTGTGCATGTAAAGTTGTTATTTCCAACTATTTTGTATTGGCTTTAATTCCGTGTCAAATTTGATTGTATTTTTGTTCAATCACATGTACCCTGTATTTTATGTGGGATTTTATTGTATGGGTTGTGTGTGAGAGAGAGTGTGAATACTCAAGTGCCTATTGAAAACAACGTGGATTTTGCGAGAAGATTCACGAGAAGATATCCCGCAAAGTGAGCCACGTGCAGAGCACATGATTGGAATGTGAAGAGTCATGACAGTTGGTTTTCATGAGTAATTCGCGGGTAAGGCCTTCTCGCAAAATACCCTGAAACATTCTATTTTGCTATTTTGGCATATCTGCTACACCATGTTTTCACCCATACTATATATACCTTCATTACCCACATATTGTGAGGAGTGCTTTTTAGAGAGAAAACCCTAGATATTACTCTTGAGAGTTAGAGATTGCTATGCCCACAATCCTCTACACAATCCTTTGTGGTTTTCCTCAACTCCTACCTCTCCATATCCAAATCCTTGAGAGGTTGATAGCCCAAACACTTACCACACCCATTCTAAGTGTAAAGTGAGGTTTTGGTGCTGCTAGGAAGCATTGGAAGAAGCCAATCGTTTGGCGGATGCAATCGGGTTGAATTGCGTGATTTGGAGAGCTAGAGAAGACAAGGCTTCGTCAAGTCATTTGGTAGCAGGAGCTTGGAGGGCTCAAGTACATGGGTTAGACTAGGCTTGGAAGATCTTTTGTTATTCGTGTACTCCAACTTATTCTCTAGTGGATCGATTTATCTCTTGGAGGGCGGTGGAGAGGTTTTTTTCGCCGAGTTCTTTGGTTTCTTCTTCGATAACACATCGCGGTGTTATCTTGTGTTTGCATCTTTCTTCCCTACTCTTTTAGCTTTCATTTTATTGCTGTTACTTGATGAAAATGACTTAGAGTAGTTTTATTGTTTGTTCGCTCGCATTTACTCTTATTCTGCACTTAGTTAAGTTAGAGTAAAATCAACCGAGCCGTAATTTTTAATTTGGGGTCTAAACAAGCTCTTGTGTTTTCACACAAATTTGAGCTTTCAGTGTAGGATGATGACCATGCATGCAAGTTCTTCAAGTGGTTAGACACCAGCATTTGTTGCACGCGTGGTGTAGCAACAACATCTATAGTTATAGCCAAATTCAAACAATTGGAGCATGCGGTGGAAGTTGCTAATGAAGAGTTAAAGCAAGCATACGCCCTGACAGACGCAGCATTGGAAAGGGAGCGAGTTGTAAAACAAAAGGTTAAAAGAGCTAAGGCTGCATGCATGATTTCTGAAGAGAAAGTAAAGAAGTTTAAGATAGCTTTAGTAGTCTTGTGGGTGATGTTTGTAGTATTGCTTATTTTGTCTACTGGGTTTGGGGAAGTTAGAATCAGGCAAAGGTGTTTGCCATAATGGGATGTGTATGTATGTAATAATACAGACTTGTATTATTACCTTTGTTTTGTATATTAATCGTACAACTTAATGTTTTATGTTGTATTGCAAGTAACAATTTATGATATGTATGAAGTTTTACTTCTGTTATATGTGGAGACGTTTGATGGAGATAATGTTAATGGCCAAGTTGATGGAGATTGTAAGTTCTGTTGTTATATATATGTGTGTGTGTGTGTGTGTGTATATATATTTATTTATCTATTTACACTTTGCCAGCAATTGATAGTTAGGGTTCTTGGTTTCTTTTTCAAAAATTGAGGGTAGATTTTGTTTGTTTGTTTTGTTTTGTTTTATTTTGTTTTATTTTTTAAATTCCTGGCAGATTACTATTGCAATCTTGAAATCTTTTAAGTTTGTCTCTTGTTTAGATAAGATTGAGTCTATTCAGAAGTCCCTTGTAAGCTTGTTTTTAACTTTCTTGGGTTTGTCTTGCAGTGGAATCAAGTGGATTTTCAGGTAGACTTTTACAAGTCTCAACAAAGGGACTACCAATGGTGCTTTGATAAGCTCCCACATCATCCCAAACTTACCCTTTCTTTCTGTCAATATGAAACAAAGGCAGAGCAGTATTGGGGCATTATGAGTGAGAGAGAGAGAGAGAGAGAGAGAGAGAGAGAGAGAGAGAGAGAGAGAGAGAGAGAGAGAGAGAGAGAGATGAGCAATTGATATAGAGAGAGATAGAGATTCTTTTATAGTTAGTTTTGGACTTTTTGGTACTATTCAATTTATGTTTAATTTGTTTAATTACTTTTTTTGTTAGAATTTATTTTATTTTAATGACTCTTTACAATATTTGTCACTAATTTACAAGGGGGGCCCATTGTCTTACAATAAGGAAAGGCATAGAGGTGAACTACTCCATGAAATTATTTAGCTTATTTCCTTTTTTGGCTAAGATATTTCAGTGCACAAAACCAGATCTTCTGCAGAATGATGCACAATACTCTGCTGGTTTTCTGCTACTGCACAAAATCAAAATAGCTACAAAGGCTGCAGAGCATACTGAGTTTACTGGTTACTGCTGCTTCTACAAAAGCTTACTGATGAGTTTCACATGTAAGGATAGTGAAAGTTCAAATAGTGTAAAAACACCCTTGAACGTTTAGACCTCCAATTTACAAATTAACCAATTCAAGCTTTATGTCAAACAACTAGTGTGCGGAAAATGAACATATGCTATAATGTAGAATTGGAAAAACTATCTAAGCCAAATTAAAATCAGAATCCACAGCAGATAATAAAAGGCAAAGATAAAAGGGAAGGAAGATGCAAACACAAAGACAACACGCGATGTGTTATTGAAGAGGAAACCGAAGCCCTCGGCGTAAAACCTCTCCGCCACCCTCCAAGCGGTAAACAATCCACTAGAAAATGTAGTTGGGATACATGGACAGCAATAGACCCTCCAAGCCTAATCTACCCAGTGCACCTAAGCCCTCCAAGCTTCTTGCTCTAACGAGGTTGCGCCGAACCTTTTTCTTTTCTAGCTTCCCGGATTCCGCTACTAGACCATAGCATCAACCAATGAAGATTGGTTCCTTCCTAACTGCTTCCCAGAACACCAAACAACCCTCTCACAGTAATGGATATGGTGAGAACAAGGTTTTGGTAAAAAGCCTCTCAAGGGTTTGGCAATGGAGAGGAAGAGAGTTGAGGAATTTGAAGAGACACTTATGTAAAGATTGTAGATGAATCAATCTTGTTTTACTCTAGGGTTTCTCTCTCAAAATTCTCTCCGGAAGCTCTCTCTCATTTGTGGGTATAAGGGGTATTTATACTGAGGTGAGAGGAGAATGTGAAACGTCAGGTTTTTCAAAACAGGGCTGGCTCGCGGCTTGGCCTCGCGACTTGACTGAGTCGCGAGATCCAGTCGCGAGATAACCGTATGGCCAGTTGTCCTGTAGTGCTCCAGCTGGCATGACTGTTCACCTTCTGGCATGCTTGGCACGTGTGCTGCGTCTGGCGGCTTGCAGCCGTGAGTCACCCGCGAGATCAAGCCGCGAGTCTCTGTTTTCTTGCACACTCTTGAGCAGTCTTCACTTTATCTCACTCACTACCCTTACAACAAGCCACCTAAAACAGGGTTACTAAATGCTGAAATACAAGCAAATTTGGCACGGAATAAAGCCAATTAGATGGTTGAATAAATTCAACCTTACAATCTCCCCCTTTGGCTATTCCATGACAAAACCCTAAAACAGACTCTAGACTTAACATGTGAGTTGGGAACAGTTGAGCAAAACTTACTCACACCTAACTTTAGAAGCTGTGAAGCACTTGAATCATATGACCATAAGACTCCTGAAACACAACAATACACCATGATCATTGTAAGCAGAAAATTGTGAAATGCATATGAAACAGGCAATATGTGATTAAGCAAAGATGGAGTTAAGAAACAAACCACGGCTTGATCAACCAAGTAATCATTATAAGGTAGTGACCACAATGCTCATTCACACTTGGAATGAACACTAGGACATACAAGCTAACAAGCTCAATGCAAGTCTCTTGCATGCCAAACACTCAACCAATGCATAATACACTAAGTATATGCATCTAGGAACAATCCTACAAGGGCACAAGAGAGACAGTACTTAAAAGAAAATGCAATACATTTATAGAAGTACTAATTTAAACAAAGCATAAAAGGCTGCATAAAGCATGGTACAAACCATAAAGCTTACAAAATATGCATAAAACATAACCCTAAAAGCTTACAAAAGCAACATGGGTACAAGTAACAATATAAACTGAATAACATCAACAATATATATAAAAGATTAAACCAAGATTATAAGTTATGAGTTAGAAACAAGAATACACCAAAACCACAGTGTATCAAACCCATATAAACAACACATTATCCAAAACATAAGATATAAGATAAAGTAAGCAAGCAAGATAAACTATGCTCCCCCTCAACATAATGCTCCCCCTCAAGGTCTGTTTCTCAAAAATTTCTCCCCCTTTTTAACCGGAATGGCCAAAGGGTCAGTGCCCATGATGTGTGGCGAAGCTGTCGAATTTTGCAGAGAGAATATCCAGCTGGTCCTGCATGGCTATCATCCTCTCAGACTGCTCTGTCTGGACCTCCTTGAGTCCATCAAGTCTATCCAGGATTACTTGAAATGCGTCTTGAGGTACAACTGAAGAAGTTGATGCTCTAGTCCTCTTGCCACTCCTTCTGGGTGTTGAAGTTGATGCCTGGCCTGCTGCCTCTGTCTCAGTCTCCATTGGAACACCTTCATCTTGTTCAGCCCCTTCTTCATCTACATCACTCGGAAGCCGTACTTGTATCCTTATGATGGTTTGCTTGTTGATTGCTGAGGGTATTGGCATTAGGCTGAGGTCTTGAGGAATTGGAATTCCTTTTGCCCTAAAAATCCGCATGAGGAGGCTAGGAAAAATCAGCTTAGCTCGAGAAGTTGTTCTGGTCTCTTCCATGATTGTATCAAATATATGAGAGCTGATATCAATGAATGTTTTCTCTTTTAGCTCCATAAGAAAAATGGCTTTGGCATTGTTGATTGTAGTGAGTTTCTTCACAGGATACAAGTTGTTCATCATGATGATGGTGAGGCACCTCATGTCAACTGGAAAAGCTGTGGTATTGAGACACTTTCCTTCTCTCTGTCCTCCAATGCGGTTTTGAACAGTTTCTAAAGACAACATTCTGTCTTTGTAGTTGGTAAACTCATGCTCCTCTAAACCCTCAAGACCAAGGACCACATCAATATCATGGGCATCTAGAGTGAATTCATGCCCTCTTACCCAACAATCTAGCTCATCTTCCCTAATCTTCACATTAAAGTAAAATTCTCTTATCAGAGGCTCACACACATCCGGTAATCCACTTAACAACTTTTCCCAGCCTCTGCCCTCAAAACATGTGGGAATAAATGTATCTTTTAGGTCCACTAAATCCACAAATCTCTCTTGAATTATGGTTCCCTTCATGAAAGAATCTTTGTATCTCTCAAAGTGTTGAACCGACCTAAACAGATTAGAATCCATTTTCAATCATTTATCAGCCTTCTTTGCAGGAGTTTTCTTCTTCGGAGTTGAGGGAGCCATCTGTGAACAATCAGAAGAGGCCACAACAGCATAGTACAATACATGTGTAGAGCAAATTAGAACTTTGTTAGTGACAAGGACAAAAATGCCACCACTCAGATGAACTAAAACAATTAAACCTCATGCTACTTAAAACAACCACACAGATGAACAAGCCTAAAAGTGGATACACAAGAACTACTGGTATAATGCATGGGAGTATTAATGCAATAGAAATTTTGAAGACATCCAAAAACAAATATATGTCAATGAGACATACAAATTGATGTGAATGACCTGACTCAAAGAACAAAAGACAGATGCACACAATAGATGGACATGCACATATTCACCACAGTAAACCACACAGCCAAAATAAGAAAAATTTGAATCAACATATTATCATAAAATCAGACAAGAAGAGAAACCAACAAAAAGCACACCCTAGCTAAGCACATGAAGAAGAGCCAACCAACAACTAAGATAAAAACAAACTAAATCAATAGCTTCCACAAGCTGAGCAAGGACAAAGAGCAACAGCCGCAACAAAAACCCATATCAAAAACATAAACAAATGCGAGTAATCAAGAGGGAAATGCACAGAATTAAGTGAAAAAGGGTTCAAGAAAGAAAACCCATACCTGTTACTTGAAGATTTCGAGTTGAAAGGAAGCAACAATGGTGTTCGAAAATGGAGGCACGGTGCGTATGGGTAAGAGCAGTAGAGAAAGACAATGAACAGTCACAAAAAGTTCGAGGGAAAAAACTGAAAGAGTTTTAAAAACTGCCCCTATTTTTGCCAAACACGCATTTTTCGCGACTGAAGTGAGTCGCCAACAAGTCGCCAGGTTGAGCCGCCAAAACACTCAAAGACAAAATTTTGAAAAATTTTCTAAGTGTTTTTCGCGACTGGAAGGTCTACCCGCGAGGGAGTCGCGAGCTAAGCCGCGAAAATCTCTGAGTAACTCTCGCGACTGGACCTTTCACTCGCGAATAAGTCGCCAAAATAGACCCGCGAACACGCGACTGAGGCCCGCGACTTGACTTACCCGCGACTGAGTTGCCAAAACAGGGCAAAAATGATTTTTTGAAATTTTCAGTTTTTAAGAACAAAATACTTTCCAAAAACACCTAAAATACTCAAAAATCTTTTTATGCTTGAATCAACAAAGATTGAGTATGTGAAAGCACATTTCAACAAGTACAATCACACAAATGAATATGGCATTTAATGAACTTAAACTTGTGTGTTGTGTGTGGATATCAACAATAAGATAGTCCGTAGTCTAAAGTGAAGCTTCAATGATCAATTCAACCAAGGCATACACAATTAGCGCTAGAGTATGTGATCTATCTCAATTATAGAAATATTTATATATGACCTCCCACAAAACTTGATAACATATCTTGGAGCTTTACATTTGACTCCACTTTCAATCACAACATTTGATCTTTTTGATCCTTTTGAGACAATTACCTCTCATTATGAGAGTGATATTTGACAATTCAATTTAATGAACAAGCCTTTGGCCTTTTGAATAAACATTCACTTTAATTTTTGGTCGCTTTCCCTTTTTCCTAGTCGAATACTAGTATGTGCGACAGGCTTTTGCAGCTCAATATCTCTTTTCATTTGGAGATTTACATTTGGTGAGCTCTTTTTAGCAAAAACATAAAGAGTGGGAAGATATATAGACATAAGTCTATGCATGTCTCAAGATCAACATAACCATTCACTAATTATTCATGACAAGTTTGAAGATCTATTTACAACAATCACATAGATTTCAAGATTTCTCTCACAGTGATAAGGGTGCAAAGAAACAAGTTATGCTCGAAAATGCACAAAGCCATTAGCACAAAGGTACAAGGCAAAACAGGTTTTGAGACAAAAGCTCAACAATGTCAATCAAACTTTTTGATTTTCTAATTTTTATGTGATTTTTGGATTTTTGACACTGGAAGAAAAAGATTGATCAAAAAACAAAAACAAAATCAAAAGTATGCACAAGTAGACAAGCAAACAACCATCAGCAAAAACAACAAGCAAACAATCAAACATCGTCACAAAGCATAGGAAGTATTAATGCATGGACATGTTGTAATGCTTATGCATGAGTACCCTTCTTCACCCACACGTCACTTGCGTTTGGGGTGATTTCCTTATAGGATTGGGTACGGGAGTTAGGGCTTTCAAAACTTCGTGAGAAGCTTTCCAAGCAGTTGGTGAATGCACCAATCATCTTCATCACGTTCATCATTCCGGGATCACCATTTTGATCTCTAGATTGTTCACCTGCCCAATTTCTTCTATCATTTCTAGGACCTCGTGACCTTTGAGGAGTTGCACTATTCATTGCTCTCAGCTTTTGACAATTTGGTCGAGTATGCCCTTGAAGTCCACAATGATGACACACATAATTTGATCTAGGACCTCTTTGTGGTCGTGGACGAGACTTGGCTTGAGATTCTGACCTGCCCACATACTGATTACGGGGATTCAACAACCGTTGGTTCTCCAAATTCTTCTTCTCCTCTATCTTGGGCTTTTCAGCAGTAGGGTCAACTTCAACTGGGTCTTTAGCCTTAACAAACTTCGCTTCTTTAGTGACAGTTCCAGATGAGCCACTTCCTCCGGTATATCCCAATCCGGATTTGTCTGAAAAGCTCTTTTGAGATGAAATAACATCATCTAACTTCTTGGTGGAGACCCTCTCTATCTTGGCATTAGCTTGCACAACCTCTTGCTCGAGAAATCTCACTTTTGAGTAAGCTTCTGACAGCTCACCATTCAAAGTTTCTATCTCACATTTGGCCTCCTTATAGTGAATTAGGAGACTTTTATAGTCCTCCTCTACCTTCTTCATCTTTCTCACAGCTGCCTTGGCCACCCTTGTGTACTCACCCGACTTTTCCAGGAGTGAGTTATAATTCTCTTGAAGATTGGCTGTGCTTTCATCTTCTTCAACATCTGATTCCTCGACAACTCCCAATGATTCTTCATCACTATGTTCTCCAAGGTCTCGTACAAGCAGATTCAACTCGTCTAAAGACTCAACATGGGCAATAGTCATAAAAGCTGAATAGTTCCCCTCTCCATCACAGCTTTCTTCTGATTCTGAGTCGGATGAATCCGAGTCACTTAATGTCGTGGCATACACCTTGCCTTTCAATTTCAAATAATTCGGACATTCTTTCTTAAAGTGTCCATGGCTGTTGCATTCAAAACAAGTGACACCTTGTGTAGATTGAGATTCTTTTCCATCTTTCCTTTTGAATTCCCTTTTCTCCCTTCTGAACCTTGGAATTTTCCTTTATCACCAAATTTTTCATTATTTTTGAATTTCAAGAATTTTCGGAAATTTTTTACAAGGTATGCAACATCTTTATCAACCACATCTTCTTCCGATAAGTCATGGACTTCTACCTTCTCATTAATGGTCTTAAGAGCAAGAGATTTACTCTTTCGTTGATTGGGCAGCGACATCTCATAAGTATGAAGAGAACCAACCAGCTCCTGGACTTTGATGTCATCAAGGTCCGTGCTCTCTTCAATCGCTGTCACTTTAGCACGAAAACTTTCCGGCAATGATCGAAGGATCTTCCTTATGATTTTAGAATCCTCCGTTTTCTCCCCCAAATTGAACTTGCTGACAACCACCTCATTCAGCTTCCCATAGAAAGAGTCAAAGGACTCATCCTCACTCATTTTGAGCTCCTCAAACCGAGTGGTCAGCATTTGCAACTTGGTGTCTTTCACTTTCTTCATGCCTTTGCAACTTGGTTTCCAATATCTCCCATGCTTCTTTGGCAACAGTAATGTGGGAGATTCTATGAAATTCATCTGGAGACACACCACAGAAAATAGCATTGAGTGCTTTACTGTTAGAATTAGATGCAGCGAGTGCTGCCTTATCCCATGTGGATTTGGCTGCCTCAGGTCTGGTCCAACCAATCTCAACAGCATCCCAAACAGATTCATCAATGGAGCATGGAAAAGCTCTCATGCGAACCTTCCAAAAAGCATAATTACTACCATCAAAATATGGAGGTGCATTTAGGGATTGAGACCGATCCATCTCAAAAGGGAGTCAAGGATCACACAATGATATTGAAACCAATAAAAGTGTACCTGCTCTGATACCAATTGAAAGTTCAAATAGTGTAAAAACACCCTTGAACGTTTAAACCCCCAATTTACAAATTAACCAATTCAAGCTTTATGTCAAACAACTAGTGTGCGGAAAATGAACATAAGCTATAATGTAGAATGGGAAAAACTATCTAAGCCAAATTAAAATCACAATCCACAGCAGATAATAAAAGGCAAAGATAAAAGGGAAGGAAGATGCAAACACAAAGACAACACGCGATGTATTATCGAAGAGGAAACCGAAGCCCTCCGCGTAAAACCCCTCCGTCGCCCTCCAAGCGGTAAACAATCCACTAGAAAATGTAGTTGGGATACATGGACAACAATAGACCCTCCAAGCCTAATCTACCCAGTGCACCTAAGCCCTTCAAGCTTCTTGCTCCAACGAGGTTGCGCCGAACCTTTTTCTTTTCTAGCTTCCCGGATTTCGCTACTAGACCATAGCATCAACCAATGAAGATTGGTTCCTTCCTAACTGCTTCCCAGAACACCAAACAACCCTCTCACAGTAATGGATATGGTGAGAACAAGGTTTTGGTAAAAAGCCTCTCAAGGGTTTGGCAATGGAGAGGAAGAGAGTTGAGGAATTTGAAGAGACACTTATGTAAAGATTGTAGATGAAGCAATCTTGTTTTACTCTAGGGTTTCTCTCTCAAAATTATCTCCGGAATCTCTCTCTCATTTGTGGGTATAAGGGGTATTTATACTGAGGTGAGAGGAGAATGTGAAACGTCAGGTTTTTCAAAACAAGGTTGGCTCGTGGCTTGGCCTCGCGACTTGACTGAGTCGCGAGATCCGGTCGCGAGATAACCGTATGGCCAGTTGTCCTGTTTTGTCCTGTAGTGCTCCAGCTGGCATGACTGTTCACCTTCTGGCATGCTTGGCACGTGTGTTGCGTCTGGCGGCTTGCAGCCGCGAGTCACCCGCGAGATCAAGCCGCGAGTCTCTGTTTTCTTGCACACTCTTGAGCAATCTTCACTCTATCTCACTCACTACCTTTACAACAGGCCCACCTAAAAACAGGGTTACTAAATGCTGAAATACAAGCAAATTTGGCACGGAATAAAGCCAATTAGATGGTTGAATAAATTCAACCTTACAGATAGATACATATTCATAAATCAAAGGTATTATAATCAAGTTTTGTGAGCCATCAGTTCTGGTTACCAACAAAAAATCACCATAATGTTAAATGGTATTACATTCAAGTTTGTGAACCATTAGTTATGGTTCCCAAAAAAAAAAAATTACCATAATGTTAATGGTATTTTCAACCACAAGTTTTTATATTGTGACAAAAATAATGGTCACCATAATATGAATGGTAATTATAACCTTAGTAACAACTTAAGTCCTACGATGGAGGCATCCCACATATCGATGCTGTGATATTGTTCCGAACCACTTTCATCTCAGGTTCATCCAAGGAAGAGATCACATGTAGGCCATTTCATTGTAATGACCTCTCTCGCTACTTCCACATGTGCCCCATGTAGAAAGCCCACGTCCAAGGTCACTGTTTTCATGTGTTCTAATAAAATTGTGAAGAACTATTGTAACAACAATAGTGCATTCTTGAGTGCGTATATGAAAGGCTGGCATACTTCTCAAAATTTGCCATCTATTCTTCCAAACTCCAAAAGTTCGTTCTATGACATAACGAAGTGATGAATGGAGATAATTAAATTTCTCCTCTGGATGTTGTGGTAGTCGACCTTGCTGAAAATCGAGGAGGTGGTACCTCTTCCCCTTATATGGTGCAAGGAACCCTCTCTTCATAAGGTACCCTGAATCAACAAGATAATACTTTCCTACAAATGAGAATGTTTATTACATTAGCAATTTCACTACATAATACATACTTTAATACAGTAATTAAATTGCATATTTACAAACCAGGTGGAGGTTTTGGGAAGTTGACACTCTTATTATTGAGGCAACTTAAAAAGATTCTTGTGTCATGCACTGACCCTTCCCATCCAACACACGCGAATGTGAATTTTATGTCAAAATCACATACACACATGTAATTCGTTGTTGTGATCCCTTTCCTTCCTCTGTATGGGTGTTGCTCATCAACTGGTAAGGCCATGGGGACGTGAACCCCATCAATCGCACCAATGCAATCCTAACCATTGCCACAAAAATACCATGTGAAATTTGCTACGTGTTATAACCATAAAGATAAATTGAATAAAATTAAGTCAAGATACCAAATTAACAAAGTACCTTGAAATGTGGCCAATATCTATCTAAATTGAGAATATGTTGTGGCACGTTAGGAAATGCAGGATCATCAAGCTTGATAATGTCTACTGCCATAACAGTGGCTAACAATGTAACTACTGTCTCCACGTGTCGACTTATTGTCTCACTCGAATGCTGAAATCTATCTTGCACCATTCTATTACACATGCCACTACCAAGTACTACCAATGTTATTGCCACAGACTTTTCCAAGCGAACTCTTTTGGTACCCTCGTATTCATATTGAGTGCGCAATGTATTACACAATTCTCAAAACACATGGCTTGATAGTTTAAACACATTGCGACATTTCCGCTTATTTTCATTTAAAATATACTGTACCCATTCATACCCTGTTTGTAGATTTGTATGCATTGGTACTTTGTTTATATACATCTCCATGTAAGCTACGACACTTGCACACCCAACTAAATATGCTTCGAGTACAATGTCGTCGCTCATTTCGAAACTCATTTCCTTGCATATGTTATTGACTATATGTAAGCAAATTAATATATGGTTTAACTAATACTTTTAAATACGTTTTCCCTGAGCAATCAGTTGAAGAAACCATTGTAAATCAAGTAAAATCTATAAAAGATGCCACTGGAAAGTTATCTAGCTATGATCATTGGTATTTCCAATTCATCTCCAATTTTCCATAACTGTAACCAATCTTTCTTGAATTTTGTAATCCTTATATGGTTTAGAGTTTTGGTGGCTAACTTTGATTTTCTTTGGTTTGTGGATTAGTTCTTAAATTTGGTTTGGATTGGTTAATTTTAATATAACCATATAGAGCTAAGTATATGTTTTCACAGTCACTGTTCTAGCAGTTCATAATTTCATCCAATATTACTAAATTGTATATTCAAATCTAGAGGGGAAAGTATAGAAACTCACTGGTGCTAAGAATCAGATGAGTCGTTTAGCAAATCTATCCTTTTGTTACTTGCTTTGAAATTTTGTTAGTTGGGAACTTGTGCATTAAACTTTTACCTGCACAAATGGAGCGTTAATAAATCAAGTTACCAACAAAATTTTGTTATCTTCTTCAATGCCAATGTTTTTGGAACCACCAAAGCTTCCACCAGCTATAACATTGGCCTTAAACAAGGAAAACTTGGCTCTACCCATCTGGGTCTACCTCTAATCCTAAACAACATCAAACATATGGTTGGTAAAAATTATGGTCAAATTAAAATAGTATGGTTTTCCTAATCCAACATCCTGGCTCTACATGTCTCCCAGTGGAGTAATGCACAAAATCACATTTGCTTACAGCCACAAGCCCACTACACTGTCTGAATTTGCTGATAACCTAAATGGCTAACTCACTTTTTTTTTTTATAAGTAAAAATGGCTAACTCACATTAAATTGGAAAGAACAAAATATAAATCAGAATTATTACAAACAGCATGGTCTATTAAGTTTGCTACCTTACCAGAAAGGCAGTGAAACAAGAATCTTAGTAAGGATCAAATGATGTTATAGGGAAGGTAGAAACAAGTGCAATGAATATAGAATCTCTAGTTGAGCCCTCAGCCAAGAGACTAGGTGTATCCAAAATCTGCAGATCAACATGGCACCATCACATCATCAGCACAAGTCATGGAGTATTTGTCAAGTTCAAGAAAATATTGGCGTAATAAAACAAACTAACCTGTGAATATATTCTTTTTCATACATTATTCAACAGCATCTAGATGTCAACAGCATCTTAGAATTCCATTCAGTGTCACAAAAGGCTTAAGGTGTACTAATTAATTAAACTCTTAAAATTCAATTCATTGTTAGAAAAGGCATATGGGTTTCTATCTTCTGATTATGGAATTGTATTTCCAAAAGGCCTGGTAGATCTGTGGTTTCCTTTAATTCTGGAGTAGCTTGGAATATTAGAGGGTGTGTGGGTGTGTGTGTATTTCCTCCATTATGGCCAGGACTAGTCAATCAACAACCTCATGGGTGTGTAGGGTGTGCATATCTTGCCAGAAAAGTGGGATGATCAAATCCTTTTTGTTAGAATATTGGTTAAATGATTGAATTTACCATTTCCTAATAGTTTAAAATTTTGGGGGAAATTAGTGATTTATCATGGTATCAAAGAAGGTGGTTTAAAAGCTTAATCTTTGGGGCAATTGGTAGTTTATCACTTTTCAAGTTTCAAATTGAAAAATAGGCATACACCTTAGCCCATCAGGTAGTAGGCATTGAGTTTAGGCTGTCATGGAGTGGCACCACTGAGGAGGAAACAATGAGAGCACCAGTCCCACTACCACCTAGAATATGAGGGTAGTAACCTTCAATGGCTTGATGCTGTCATATAATGTGATTAGTGGGCTTTAATAGTCTTATAGATTCAACCAAAGAAAAGAAATATTATTCTGGAGGTTCATGTAACAACAAGGTTTTTTAGTTTCCCTCATTCAATTTTCATGGGAGCATTGCGAGCAATCTTGTCTTTTTGTGTCAAGTGGTAAGAATTTTCATACTATTTAGTGCATGATGATGGCTGCAGGTACCTTTCTTCCAAGAATAACTGCCTATCAATAATTTGATCATATATTTTCTTCCTGTGTAGGTGACTTTGTTAGGGTTGCTTAATTTCATAGATGGCTTATGGTCAAGTTGTGCGGATTCATGCATGGGCTTTGCATGCATGGGGGCTTTGAGGTTTGGCTTTTGAATGGGTGTGGTCCTAATCTATGCTTTCCTAAGGCGTTCGAGCAAAGTGCTAGATTTCTACGGTGAAAATCTGGTGACAAGTTACCTTACTTTCGCGGCAGAAATTAGGCATTGCTTGCCTTAGGTGGCACAGATTGTGACAATCACATCGGAGGGGGGGGGGGGTGGAGTAGGTATATATACATACATTATGCGCAATGCAAGCACACAGAGAAGGAAAGTAAATGCCTACATCCCTAGAGTATGGCCCAAAATATAAGTACAGGAAAATAAACAGGGGTAGCCATACTCTAGAGATGAGGACGAATGGTACATGGCATGATATACCTAATACAACCCATCTAAGAAAAAAAGGGAGGAGGAATGAAGGGGTTTAAAAGAGTACATAATCAAAGGGAAAGGCTAAACCCCTAAACCTACTGAACACAGCCACCTGGCTTATCTACATGCTTGCGTCTGCGCCCTTTTTGCTTGCGCTTGGGAGACTGTGCCCTAGCACCATGCGTCCTCACTCCATGTGTGTGCATGCAAAGGCAAAGATAAGAAACCAGCAAACAAGCAATGGAAGGAAAAGATGCAAAGAGTATATGAAAAGGCATAAAATAGATGAGCGTGATAGACATGGCAAGCATAAAAGGAAAGTAAGCAAACAAGTGAAAAAGCAAACAAGCAAAAAAACGAACAAAAGGTGGTGTCCACGAGGGACAAATGTAGGTTTGGATCGAATGTCCATAACTTCATTGTGTTGAAGCATGGATGACACACTAGCAAGCAAGACTCATGCATGGACATGTAAGCAAGCATGTAAAGATGCATATAAAGCCAACGGGTGGCACAAACAAGCATGGTAAGCATATCATCGCACGAAGCAGAAAAGGGGAAAGGTATGCACGAAGCAACCGGCATCATGGCGATGCGTCCCAAGTGGTTGCATCCAAACAAGGCCCCATGGGCGTTGGATGTAACCACACAACCACACGCTCACTAAGGACGTCAAGTGTGGCAAAGCCTAGAACAAGAGAGGCTAACACAAGCATAAAGCATAGAAGCAAACAAACATAGACATACAAATAAGATGATCCAAACCCTTTTATGTGGGCCTTGGTGTATGGACGATGACAAAGGCCACAGGGTCTAGATCGGGTCCTAACCATTAGGCCAAAATGCAGGAAAGAAAGATAAAGTGACAAAAGGGCTACAATAGCACATGGCATGACAAACATAGCCTAGCTAGGCACACAAACATGGCATGGAGCGCATAAGCACATGGAATATAGCAAAAAGCATGTAGAGAACATAGATCCAAGCACATAGGCATGCGAAAACATAGATCTAGACATATAGGCATAGGAACTTACATGTAAACATGTAGAAATTTAGCACATAGACATGGTAGAACATGAATCCAAGTTTATAAGCATGTATGGATGTGAAACTAAGCATGAAACATGGCAAAAGCGCATAAACACATAGATCCAGACAAAGCATAGCCAACAACAACAAATAAACATGTGAACATGTAGCCCTAATCATCAGCCTAGAACATAAGGAGGCGTAAAACACAGAAAAACATGGCATAAAACCCTAAGCATATGGATCTAAGCATACAAACGTGTAAAAATGTAGATCTAATCATAAAACATGGCATAAAGCATAAAAGCAAAGAGATTTAAGCTAGAAACATGAGTAAAGCAAGAAACATGCTAGAGAAAGCAATAAATCATGTTATCCAAGCAAAAAAAAGCAAGATAAATGCTAGGAAAAGATTTAGAAGGTTAGGGGTATAGAACCAAGGAAAGGAAGATTGGATATAAGAATAATACCTTGTGTTTTTGGTGAAGAGAGAAGAATCAAGAGGCTTTGATGTGTTTTTTGGAGTTTGGAAGAGGGAATAACGTGTTCCTCCTTTATCTGAAGGGTGCCTGGGGCTATTTATAGCCTCGACACGCGTTTCAAGGTGGTGGCCCTTGGAGGGCTGTTGGCCTCAAAAGGCTTGAGACGGAGCTGATCTTGACTTTTTGTTTCTGAAAAGGTATGGATCTTGGAAATCTAATGGTTGGATCAAAAGTTATTGCTCTCGAAAGTTAGCGGTGCATCAATTGGTGTGTCATCTTGGTTTTTGTGATATCTTGGCCATTTTAACTTCTATTTCAACCCACGAATAGTTGTTGGAATGAGAATTTGATAATCTTCGCAATGGCGTTAGTTTCAACCCATTTTGATAACCAGATCAAAATTAGGGTTTTTGGGCCCACCCGAGATCAACTTTGAGTCAAACTTAGTCAAAGTTGTTAAAAATCTCCGAGAAGCTCGGGTTTGATGTAAAACTATGAAAAGTGTTGTTTTGTGAGGGTTTTGATCTCGTTTGACCTTCGGTCAAACCTAGGGTTGACTAGGGGCATTTTGGACATTTTAGCCGAAAAAGGTACTTCGGGTGCTCCGGTGCCGAATGGGTTGCACCATGTCGTTCTGGATGTTCTTGCGGCCCCATGGAGAAAAAAAAATGATATTTTTGGATTTTTCGGGGTCCGTCACGCAAATCAAGGGCGGACAAAATACGGTATCAACAGGATAATTTTTATTAGCTCAGCTTCATAAGGCAGAAATAAGGTGTTAATAATGGGTGCTTTCCATTTAGCAGCCGGTGCATCAATCAACACCTTTACCCTTGTGTCAGCATGCAGAAAGATTCTTAGGGAAGCTACCTTATATATGGTCAGGGAAGGCAGCCATTTATCCTCCCATACATGAATGTGTGCTCCATTGCCTACTCTCCACCTTAAAGCTTTTCTAAGCAAGCTTTCTTCTCATCTTTCCTTTGGCCCCACCAAAAATTTCTAGTCATACTCATTAGCTCCTTACAAAGGGAATCTGAAATTTTAAAGCAACTCATTGTGTAGGTCGGTATAGCTTGAGCTACTGCTTTAATTAGTACCTCCTTCCCAGCTTTAGATAGCATTTTCTACTTCCAACCTGCTAACTTTTTACTGAGTTTCTCCTTGATGTCATTAAAAGTATTCCTTTTATTTCTTCCCACAAGTGAAGGCTGACTAAGGTACTTTTCATGTTGCTTGATCACTTGAGCACCAAATTTGTTTTTAATCTCCTCTTGGACATCCCTTGAAGTATTACTATTGAAAAACAAGGATGTTTTACCTCAGTTTTACTGCTGACCCGATGCTTTCTCATAGACTTCCAAAATTCTTTGCAAAGAGTCACATTCCTGTATGGATGCTTTACAGAAGATTAGACTATCATCTGCAAAAAATAGGTGAGAGAGCTTTGGGCCACCGTGACATATAGCCGCCCCCTCCAATTGTCCATTACAAACTGAGGCTTTGATTAAAGCTAATAAACCTTCTGCACATAAAAGAAAAAGGTAAGGAGAAAGGGGGTCATCTTGACGGATACCCCTTGATGGAATAATATGCCCCTTAGGCCTCCCATTTATCCTTATCGAATAAGTCACCAAAGTCCCACACTGCATTATCAATCTTACCCACCTCTCTGCAAAACCCAATCTACTCATAATCTTTTCCAACCATACCCATTCCACCCTATCATATGCTTTACTCATGTCAAGTTTGAGAGCCATCTCCCCCACCCTACTCCCTTTTTTCTGACTAATATTGATAGGCCAAGAATGTATTGACCCCTTTGGTAACTTAATAAAATTAATTAGCCAAGTGAAATTAATTAGATTCAATTACATTCAATAAGCATGGTAGCACAAACAAATCACCAAATAACTAAATGCAGTGGAAATTAAATTTAACACGGGTGATTTGTTTACGAATGGAAAAAACCACTGAGACAAAACCCTACCGAGTGAATTTAAGGTCACCACTCCCAAGAATTCACTATTATTAAAACAAGCGGTTACAAGTAAAAGGAATCCTAGTACCTAATACCAACCTACAGTTGAACCCTTACCCCAATACCTAATTGGACTTGTAATGTAGCGGCAATCTCTCCTTTCAATGCACAGCTCAAAGTACGTGACTAACCAATCGATGCACGGATCAAGTACGTGACTAACACACCAACTTGAGAAAGATGTTGGTTACAAAGTTCTTCAGTTCATCCAGACGATGAAGATCAATAAGCTCCTTGGTTATAAAACCCTTGGCGCAAAGACGCAGTAGCTTTTACAAAGAAGATAAACTAGGGCAAATTGTCTCCGGTCACAATTTGAGTGAATAATCACTTTGCATCACCTTAGAAGGCCCTTAAAATAATCCTTATATATGTCTAGGGTTGTGAGAAAAGAAACTTTACACAAATAACTTGGATATGCGTGAAAAATAGATCTGGAAATTTGAATTTCGTAATTCTCGATAGATACAGCTTCTGTCGAGAGCTGTCGAGAATTAAACATTAAATCTCGATAGATATATTTGTCGAGCTATTTGTCGAACTTTAACTTGGATAGATTTGCATGGCTTCAATACTAGACTTGAACTCGGCAACCAAAACATTATCAGTGATTAACCTTCCATGCACAAAAGCACTATGGGTGTCATTGACAACAGAGGGGAGAATCTTTTTTAGCCTATTTGCTATAGCTTTTGAAGCAATCTTATATACTACATTACATAAACTAATAGGCCTATATTCAGTAATTCTTTTAGGATTTTTTAATTTTGGAATGAGTACAATATGTGTGTTATTAAACTCCGGTGGACAAATACCAAGATTAAGGAAATCAAGTACTGTTTTGGTGGCCACAGCGCCGCTAGTGCTCCAAAAATGTTGGAAGAATAGAGAAGGCATACCATTCGGTCTCGGTGCCTTTAGGGGGTACATTTGCTTCAGAGCCAGTCTGACTTCATCCTCATTAAACATTCGGCCTAGTTCTTGATTCATTGAGGTGGTGACTTTTGGTTCTACTGCATTAAGGATTTCCTCAAACTCCGTGGGATTGCTTGACTTGAACAGGTTGCTATAGTACTCCACTGCAATCACCTCCACCTTTTCCTCGTCTACCTACCATACATCATTCGCATCTAACAACCCCTCCATGTAGTTCTTTTTTTGCCTTGTTGAAGCTTTTGCATGAAAAAAGCTTGTATTTCTATCGCCACCTTGAAACTAGTTGAGTCTCGATCTTTGTCTCCACATTTCATCTGCTTTTTCCAACCAACAATTCAACTCAATCCTGGTATTCCTTAGGGCATGGACTAGATCCGGAGTTGATGGTTGTAATTCCAACCATTCCAACTTTGTTTGTAGAGTAGCAATGGTCTTACCCACATGGCCAAATTCAAATTTGTTCCAAGCATCCAGAGACACTCTGCATCGCTCTAGGCAGGTACCTAGCACCCAATCCGACTGTAAGGAAACTCCTTCCTCCCATGCTGCCTTGACAACCTCCTCACACCTACTATCCTTCAACCACATTGATTCAAATCTAAACATTCTACGTGCCTTTCTTTTCTTCTGCCTTTGTGCCAACTGAAGAGCTAAGGGAGAATGATCAGATATAGAGGATGATAGGTGATAAAGTTTTGCTTCTGGGAATAATTCTAGCCAATCTTGAGTTGCAAGAGCCCGATCATGTCTTTCCTTAATTTGTACACCATCTGATCGTTGGTAAAGCCACGTGAATTTTGGACCGATGAAGCCCATATCCCTGAAACCACAGTAATTGATGGTGTTAACAAACATCTCCATTTGCGTCCTCGGCCTCATACTACCACCTTCCTTCTCTGATAAACTTGTTAGTTCGTTAAAGTCACCAATTGCAAGCCATGGAAGAGATGAGGTCCCTTTGAGATGTCGTAATTTTGCCCATGAATCTGGTCTTTTTGCTATATTAGGATTACCATAGAAACCTGTGAGGTGCCACAAGCCCACATTGCCACCACCATCCACCCATGCATCAATATAATCCTGTGAGTAAGTCTGTACCTCCACTTTGATGTCTTCCTTCCATAGTAATGCTAGACCTCCACTATTTCCATTACTAGGAACAATTAGGCCGTGCTTCATATTACACTTCTCTTTAACTTTTTCCATCCACTCCCTTTTTGACTTTGTCTCTATCAGAAAAACAATAATGGGCTCTTCTTTATTTATCACATTTGCCAAGGCTTTAATTGTCCGGAGGTTCCCAAGCCCCCGACAGTTCCAGCTTAACAAACTCATTGGACCCGGCAGGGTTGCTCAGCATCCTCCGCCGATCTCAAGTTTGCTCGCTGGTACTGTTACCAAAGCATTATCGACTTGATTTTGAGCTCCCATGAGTGTAAGTGAATGCTGTGCTCATGAACTTAGTACTGAGCTGACTAACAGCACTGATATGGGATGAGCTTCAGTTCTCGGGCCTGGCATTCTCCATTGGTCTGAGAAACAATCAAGAGTAAATTTTCAAAACACTTCTAATTTCATAAGCACCGAACTCCAAGGCAGT
This sequence comes from Quercus tomentella, assembly GCA_028535165.1. Classification (NCBI taxonomy): domain Eukaryota; kingdom Viridiplantae; phylum Streptophyta; class Magnoliopsida; order Fagales; family Fagaceae; genus Quercus; species Quercus tomentella. The sequence goes on along the minus strand of JAPQVY010000111.1, from coordinate 22,121,204 downwards.
TTGTAAACCCACCATGCATGCATGCTTCATATTCTGTATAACGTTATTTGTACACGGGAAATGCACTTTTTCTTGGTGGACTACTTTATGTTTGTTGTAGAGCTTGCGGTTTTCATATGTAGTTCAAACTACTCCAAGTACTTTGATCATTTCTCTTAGTCTGTTTAGTCTACTCTTTCGTCTTTTGGTCATTTTCATAAATCCACATTATCGCGCATAATAGTATTCCTATGTATATAAATGTGGTTTATTATTTTTTTCTCCTTTCCCTAATGATTAGTTATATAAAGTACCCTGAGTCTGATTGATTAAAACAAATGATAATTTTAATACACAAGGTTTGTAACCACTTTTGATGGTGTTGACTGTTGAGGGTCCTATTTCACATTATCAAGCATTTTTTGTTAAGATCTTCGTGTAATTGAATGAATGCCTTTAGATAAGATTGTAAATGTATATAAATTGTTTTCCTATCGTTTGAATTTCAGCCAAAGACATAATAAAATAAGGGTATGTATATACACATACTACCACAGAACAGGTCCACAAGGGCTGTACTATGAGGTTAGAGCATCAGTATTGGATGTTATTAAAAAATGCCACTTCCATCTACCAAAAAGTTATTTTATTTATTTTAATATAGTATTTGACGATACACTCTACATTTAATATTTTATTCATTCATACAACACATTAGAATAATATTATCTCAACTCACAATCCAAGAAACAATTATAATTAAAAAAGAAAAGAAAAAGAAAGAGTTGAGCTAAGAAAAGAAATTTTAAAAATAATAATAATAATAGCATGAGCTCCATGTCAATTTTTTTAAAATTTAGCACATCTAATAGAGCATGCCCTTTGGTATATGCCTATTTAGAGCATTCACGTTAAAGCTCTCGAAAGCTAAAAATGCTATCTTTTAGCATCTCATTCCAAAAAAACACATTGCAACAAAGGTGTTATTGATAAAAATTTTAGCAACTAAGCTACAGTGGACTGCTATCTATAACAGTCCACGGTAGCTCAAATCTTATAAAAATAATAAATTTTTAATTAAAATATCTTTTTTCTCTCTCACACTATTGTCTCTTTTCTTCTTTCTCCGGACTCTCTTTTCTCTCTCTTCTTTCTCATTTTCTTCTCTCAAATCAAATCCATGGTAAAGTGCTATACACAGCAAGTGGAAAGGAACCAAAATGAATTGCAAATTGTCAAGATTGAGAAGAAAAAGACGGTAACTAAACTTGAAAAAGAGGCCATTGATATTTGGGCACTCTCAGCTACTCCAACTTGCATCAACTGGATATGCAGGAGGACCAAGTAGATATGAATCACTGGAACCTTTTGCAGTAGATATCCAATTTAGCTGGCTCACTGGTTTGAATTATCTGCCTAGTTGGCCTATTGCCCATGGTGGTCTTTGGTGGTTGGGTTTTAGTGGTTGTTTTGTGATTGGTTGTTTGATGGTTGGGTTTTGTGATTTGGTGGTTGTTTTGTAGTGGTGGTGGCTAGTGGTGGGTTGATTTTGGGTTGGGGTTTACGCTGGTGGCAAGTGGGTGGGTGATGGTGGCTGGTGGTGACAGTGGGTTTGCTAGGGTTATGGTGGTTTGTTTTTGTTTTTGATTTTGGTGGTTGGTGGTTGGGTGATGGTGGTGGCAGTGGGTGTGGGCAACGAATTTGAGGGTAGTGGAAGATATGAGATTGAGAATAAAAAATAATTAAAATAATAATATTTTAATGAAGTGGTAAAAAAATAAAAATTTTGATATTTGGTGTATTGTAAAGTGAGTTGTTATAGAAAATAAAGTAAGTTTTTGAAATGTTAAATGCTAAATTTTTAAAAATGTTTGATGTGAATGCTCTTAGTGTGCTAAAATGCTAAAATTTATCATTTAACATATGTAATACTACTGCTCAAAGTTAGCTCATTTAGTGTTAGTTTGAATACAAAATGCATTTGCGTTTGTGAATGGGTTGCATTTTTTGTACGTACGGATTTCATCAAATTTTTCTTTAAAACTAGGTCCCACGGTACTATTTACACATTTAAAAATTATTTTGCTACAGTGTTTTCAGTGTTTTACCTTTTAACTTTTTATCCTTTTGCCTTTCTAACTTTTCTCTCTCATATTAAAATTGCATTTCCTTATTGTTGGGCTAGCCCTCATTGGCCATTATAATTACTCTATGAGGTCATTTACTTTTGGCAAATCCAGAGAGAGACTATTTTCTATTTGATTGCAATGCTATACTCATGAAAGTTTGCAAATGCTTGTGTATATACATATTAAATAATGACCAACTCATTCAAATTAAATACAACAAAATTGACTTAAAATTTCTTTTACCATACCCCAATAAGCAGTCTCAGTACTTGTTTTTTATTTTGTAGGCTTTTACTCAAAACATGCCAAAAGAGGGACAAAATTGCCAAATGCCCATTTCGGACAAACTAATCAGTCATTTGCCCTTCTTTCCAAACTAAATAGGGAAATGCCCCTCTTTTAAAAATCGAGTTTTTAAAAATCGATTTAAGCTCTATAGCGACGTTTTCAAGAACCTATAGTGACGTTTATAAGGACCTATAGTGGCGTTTTGTAACTTGATATCCATAAAATCGAGTTATAGGCAATAGATTTCATGAATATCAAGTTATAAAACGTCACTATAGGTTCTTAAAACGTCACTATAGGTCCTTGAAAACGTCGCTATAGGGCTCCGGAAATTTTTTTTTTTTTTTAACTCGATTTTAAGAAACTCGATTTTCAAAAGAGGGGTATTTCCCTATTTAGTTTGGGAAGAAGGGCAAATGACTGATTACTTTGCCCAAAAAGGGCAAAAGCCCATTTTGTCCGCCAAAAGAGTAAATTTATCCCGAGGTCAAACTTCAAATTACCCACAATTTAGTGCAGGTCGGTGGCTATCTTCATAGAATCAGTTTCTATCTCTTCCTTTCTATGCCTGGTTTAATTTGAGAATCTGAGACCATCCTGTGTGGAAAGTATCAATATTCGGAACTGTTTTCCCTATCTTCGAAACGTTTACCGTGTATCTTCCTTCTTAAAGTGAGGAGTGTAAATGATACATTATGTGGATTTTTTATATTAGAACGATGCTAACCTTCATTTATCTTCATCTTGAATGATCTTCTAAAGGATAGGCCCATGACTTCCCTTTGTAGAACAATATAAATGCACATCATGGTCATCTTAATTTTAGGCTGTGCACTTCAAACATAATTATTTCTCATTCTTTTAGAGGTTATGAATTTCGCATTGTTCATGCCAGTGCACTTCAAACAGGGGTAGCCATACTCTAGAGATGAGGACGAATGGTACATGGCATGATATACCTAATACAACCCATCTAAGAAAGAAAGGGAGGAGGAATGAAGGGGTTTAAAAGAGTACATAACCAAAGGGAAAGGCTAAACCCCTAAACCTACTGAACACAGCTGCCTGGCTTATCTACATGCTTGCGTCTGCACCCTTTTTGCTTGCGCCTGGGAGACTGTGCCCTAGCTCCATGCGTCCTCGCTCCATGTGTGTACATGCAAAGGCAAAGATAAGAAACCAGCAAATAAGCAATGGAAGGAAAAGATGCAAAGAGTATATGAAAAGGCATAAAATAGATGAGCGTGATAGACATGGCAAGCATAAAAGGAAAGTAAGCAAACAAGCGAAAAAGCAAACAAGCAAGAAAACGAACAAAAGGTGGTGTCCACGAGGGACAAATGTAGGTTTGGATCGAATATCCATAACTTCATTGTGTTGAAGCATGGATGACACACTAGCAAGCAAGACTCATGAATGGACATGTAAGCAAGCGTGTAAAGATGCATATAAAGCCAACGGGTGGCACAAACAAGCATGGCAAGCATATCATTGCACAAAGTAGAAAAGGGGAAAGGTATGCACGAAGCAACCGGCATCATGGCGATGCGTCCCAAGTGGTTGCATCCAAACAAGGCCCCATGGGCGTTGGATGTAACCACACAACCACATGCTCGCTAAGGACGTCAAGTGTGGCAAAACCTAGAACAAGAGAGGCTAACACAAGCATAAAGCATAGAAGCAAACAAACATAGACATACAAATAAGATGATCCAAACCCTTTTATGTGGGCCTTGGTGTATGGACGATGACAAAGGCCACAGGGTCTAGATCGGGTCCTAACCATTAGGCCAAAATGCAGGAAAGAAAGATAAAGTGACAAAAGGGCTACAATAGCACATGGCATGACAAACATAGCCTAGCTAGGCACACAAACATGGCATGGAGCGCATAAGCACATGGAATATAGCAAAAAGCATGTAGAGAACATAGATCCAAGCACATAGGCATGCGAAAACATAGATCTAGACATATAGGCATAGGAACTTACATGTAAACATGTAGAAATTTAGCACATAGACATGGTAGAAGATGAATCCAAGTATATAAGCATGTATGGATGTGAAACTAAGCATGAAACATGGCAAAAGCGCATAAACACATAGATCCAGACAAAGCATAGCCAACAACAACAAATAAACATGTGAACGTGTAGCCCTAATCATCAACCTAGAACACAAGGAGGCGTAAAACACAGAAAAACATGGCATAAAACCCTAAGCATGTGGATCTAAGCATACGAACATGTAAAAATGTAGATCTAATCATAAAACATGGCATAAAGCATAAAAGCAAAGAGATTTAAGCTAGAAACATGAGTAAAGCAAGAAACATGCTAGAGAAAGCAATAAATCATGTTATTCAAGCAAAAAAAAGCAAGATAAATACTAGGAAAAGATTTATAAGGTTAGGAGTGTAGAACCAAGGAAAGGAAGATTGGATATAAGAATAATACCTTGTGTTTTTAGTGAAGAGAGAAGAATCAAGAGGCTTTGATGTGTTTTTTGGGTGTTTTTGTGTGTTTTTTTTTGGTGTTTGGAAGAGGGAAGAACGTGTAGGGAAACTAGGCAGAGAGCAAAAATTTAGAAAATGTGTTCCTCCTTTATCTGAAGGGTGCTTAGGGCTATTTATAGCCCCGACACGCGTTTCAAGGCGGTGGCCCTTGGAGGGCTGTTGGCCTCAAAAGGCCTGAGACGGAGCTGATCTTGACACCCCTGGAAAGATCCTGACTTTTTGTTTCTGAAAAGGTATGGATCTTGGAAATCTAATGGTTGGATCAAAAGTTATTGCTCTCGGAAGTTAGCGGTGCATCAATTGGTGTGTCATCTTGGTTTTTGTGATATCTCGGCCATTCTAACTTCGATTTCAACCCATGAACAGTCGTTGGAATGAGAATCTGATAATCTTCGCAATGGCATTGGTTTCAACCCGTTTTGATAACCAGATCAAAATTAGGGTTTTTGGGCCCACCCGAGATCAACTTTGGGTCAAACTTAGTCAAAGTTGTTAAAAATCTCCGAGAAGCTCAAGTTCGATGTAAAACTATGAAAAGTATTGTTTTGTGAGGGTTTTAATCTTGTTTGACCTTCGGTCAAACCTAGGGTTGACTAGGGGCATTTTGGACATTTTAGCCGAAAAAGGTACTTCGGGTGCTTCGGTGCCCGAATGGGTTGCACCATGTCATTCTGGATGTTCTTGCGGCCCCATGGAGAAAAAAATGATATTTTTGGATTTTTCGGAGTCCGTCACGCAAATCAAGGGCGGACAAAATACGGTATCAACAGGATAATTTTTATTAGCTCAGCTTCATAAGGCAAAAATAAGGTTTTAATAATGGGTGCTTTCCATTTAGCAGCCGGTGCATCAATCAACTCCTTTACCCTTGTGTCAGCATGCAGAAAGATTCTTGGGGAAGCTACCTTATATATGGTCGGGGAAGGCAGCCATTTATCCTCCCATACATGAATGTGTGCTCCATTGCCTACTCTCCACCTTAAAGCTTTTCTAAGCAAGCTTTCTTCTCATCTTTCCTTTGGCCCCACCAAAAATTTCTAGTCATACTCATTAGCTCCTTACAAAGGGAATCTGAAATTTTAAAGCAACTCATTGTGTAGGTCGGTATAGCTTTAGCTACTGCTTTAATTAGTACCTCCTTCCCAGCTTTAGATAGCATTTTCTACTTCCAACCTGCTAACTTTTTACTGAGTTTCTCCTTGATGTCATTAAAAGTATTCCTTTTATTTCTTCCCACAAGTGAAAGCAGACCAAGGTACTTTTCATGTTGCTTGATCACTTGAGCACCAAATTTGTTTTTAATCTCCTTTTGGACATCCCTTGAAGTATTACTATTGAAAAACAAGGATGTTTTACCTCAGTTTTACTGCTGACCCCGATGCTTTCTCATAGACTTCCAAAATTCTTTGCAAAGAGTCACATTCCTGTATGGATGCTTTACAGAAGATTAGACTATCATCTACAAAAAATAGGTGAGAGAGCTTTAGGCCACCGTGACATACAGCCGCCCCCTCCAATTGTCCATTACAAACTGAGGCTTTGATTAAAGCTAATAAACCTTCTGCACATAAAAGAAAAAGGTAAGGAGAAAGGGGGTCATCTTGACAGATACCCCTTGATGGAATAATATGCCCCTTAGGCCTTCCATTTATCCTTATGGAATAAGTCACCAAAGTCACACACTGCATTATCAATCTTACCCACCTCTCTGCAAAACCCAATCTACTCATAATCTTTTCCAACCATACCCATTCCACCCTATCATATGCTTTACTCATGTCAAGTTTGAGAGCCATCTCCCCCACACTACTCCCTTTTTTCTGACTAATATTGATAGGCCAAGAATGTATTGACCCCTTTGGTAACTTAATCAAATTAATTAGCCAAGTGAAATTAATTAGATTCAATTACATTCAATAAGTATGGTAGCACAAACAAATCACCAAATAACTAAATGCAGTGGAAATTAAATTTAACACGGGTGATTTGTTTACGAATAGGAAAAACCACTGAGACAAGACCCTACCGGGTGAATTTAAGGTCACCACTCCCGAGAATTCACTATTATCAAAACAAGCGGTTACAAGTAAAAGGAATCCTAGTACCTAATACCAATCTATAGTTGAACCCTTACCCCAATACCCAATTGGACTTGTAATGTAGCGGCAATCTCTCCTTTCAATGCACAGCTCCAAGTATGTGACTAACCAATCGATGCACGGATCCAAGTACGTGACTAACACACCAACTTGAGAAAGATGTTGGTTACAAAGTTCTTCAATTCATCCAGACGATGAAGATCAATAAGCTCCTTGGTTATAAAACCCTTGGTGCAAAGACGCAGTAGTTTTTACAAAGAAGATAAACTAGGGCAAATTGTCTCTGGTCACAATTTGAGTGAATAATCACTTTGCATCACCTTAGAAGGCCCTTAAAATAATCCTTATATATGTCTAGGGTTGTGAGAAAAGAAACTTTACACAAATAACTTGGATATGCGTGAAAAACAGATCTGGAAATTTGAATTTCGTAATTCTCGATAGATACAGCTTCTGTCGAGAGCTGTCGAGAATTAAACATTAAATCTCAATAGATATATTTGTCGAGCTATTTGTCGAACTTTAACTTGGATAGATTTGCATGGCTTCAATACTAGACTTGAACTCGGCAACCAAAACATTATCAGTGATTAACCTTCCATGCACCTTCCATGCACAAAAGCACTATGGGTGTCATTGACAACAAAGGGGAGAATCTTTTTTAGCCTATTTGCTATAGCTTTTGAAGCAATCTTATATACTACATTACATAAACTAATAGGCCTATATTCAGTAATTCTTTTAGGCTCTTTTAATTTTGGAATGAGTACAATATGTGTGTTATTAAACTCCGGTGGACAAATACCAAGATTAAGGAAATCAATTACTGTTTTGGTGGCCACAGCGCCGCTAGTGCTCCAAAAATGTTGGAAGAATAGAGAAGGCATACCATTCGGTCTCGGTGCCTTTAGGGGGTACATTTGCTTCAGAGCCAGTCTGACTTCATCCTCATTAAACATTCGGCCTAGTTCTTGATTCATTGAGGTGGTGACTTTTGGTTCTACTGCATTAAGGATTTCCTCAAACTCCGTGGGATTGCTTGACTTGAACAGGTTGCTATAGTACTCCATTGCAATCACCTCCACCTTTTCCTCGTCTACCTGCCATACATCATTCACATCTAACAACCCTTCCATGTAGTTCTTTTTTTGCCTTGTTGAAGCTTTTGCATGAAAAAAGCTTGTATTTCTATCGCCACCTTGAAACTAGTTGAGTCTCGATCTTTGTCTCCACATTTCATCTGCTTTTTCCAACCAACAATTCAACTCAATCCTAGTATTCTTTAGGGCATGGATTAGATCCGGAGTTGATGGTTGTAATTCCAACCATTCCAACTTTGTTTGTAGAGTAGCAATGGTCTTACCCACATGGCCAAATTCAAATTTGTTCCAAGCATCTAGAGACACTCTGCATCGCTCTAGGCAAGTACCTAGCACCCAATCCGACTGTAAGGAAACTCCTTCCTCCCATGCTGCCTTGGCAACCTCCTTACACCTACTATCCTTCAACCACATTGATTCAAATCTAAACATTCTACGTGCCTTTCTTTTCTTCTGCCTTTGTGCCAATTGAAGAGCTAAGGGAGAATGATCAGATATAGAGGATGATAGGTGATAAAGTTTTGCTTCTGGGAATAATTCTAGCCAATCTTGAGTTGCAAGAGCCCGATCATGTCTTTCCTTAATTTGTACACCATCTGATCGTTGGTAAAGCCATGTGAATTTTGGACCGATGAAGCCCATATCCCTGAAACCACAGTAATTGATGGTGTTAACAAACATCTCCATCTGCGTCCTCGGCCTCATACTACCACCTTCCTTCTCTGATAAACTTGTTAGTTCGTTAAAGTCACCAATTGCAAGCCATGGAAGAGATGAGGTCCCTTTGAGATGTCGTAATTTTGCCCATGAATCTGGTCTTTTTGCTATATCAGGATTACCATAGAAACCTGTGAGGTGCCACAAGCCCACATTGCCACCACCATCCACCCATGCATCAATATAATCCTGTGAGTAAGTCTGTACCTCCACTTTGATGTCTTCCTTCCATAGTAATGCTAGACCTCCACTATTTCCATTACTAGGAACAATTAGGCCATGCTTCATATTACACTTCTCTTTAACTTTTTCCATCCACTCTCTTTTTGACTTTGTCTCTATCAGAAAAACAATAATGGGCTCTTCTTTATTTATCACATTTTCCAAGGCTTTAACTGTCCGGAGGTTCCCAAGCCCCCGGTAGTTCTAGCTTAACAAACTCATTGGACCCAGCCGGGTTGCTCAGCATCCTCCGCCGATCTCAAGTTTGCTCGCTGGTACTGTTACCAAAGCATTATCGACTTGATTTTGAGCTCCCATGAGTGTAAGTGAATGCTATGCTCATGAACTTAGTAGTGAGCTGACTAACAGCACTGATATGGGATGAGCTTCAGTTCTCGGGCCTGGCATTCTCCATTGGTCTGAGAAACAATCAAGAGTAAATTTTCAAACACTTCTAATTTCATAAGCACCGAACTCCAAGGCAGTTTGTAAACCCACCATGCATGCATGCTTCATATTCTGTATAACGTTATTTGTACACGGGAAATGCACTTTTTTTTAGTGGACTACTTTATGTTTGTCGTAGAGCTTGCGGTTTTCATATGTAGTTCAAACTCTAAGTACTTTGATCATTTCTCTTAGTCTGTTTAGTCTACTCTTTCGTCTTTTGGTCATTTTCATAAATCCACATTATCGCCCATAATAGTATTCCTATGTATATAAATGTGGTTTATTATTTTTTTCTCCTTTCCCTAATGATTAGTTATATAAAGTACCCTGAGTCTGATTGATTAAAACAAATGATAATTTTAATACACAAGGTTTGTAACCACTTTTGATGGTGTTGACTATTGAGGGTCCTATTTCACATTATCAAGCATTTTTTGTTAAGATCTTCGTGTAATTGAATGAATGCCTTTAGATAAGATTGTAAATGTATATAAATTGTTTTCCTATCGTTTGAATTTCAGCCAAAGACATAATAAAATAAGGGTATGTATATACACATACTACCACAGAACAGGTCCACAAGGGCTGTACTATGAGGTTAGAGCATCAGTATTGGATGTTATTAAAAAATGCCACCTCAATCTACCAAAAAGTTATTTTACTTATTTTAATATAGTATTTGACGATACACTCTACATTTAATATTTTATTCATTCATACAACACATTAGAATAATATTATCTCAACTCACAATCCAAAAAACAATTATAATTAAAAAAGAAAAGAAAAAGAAAGAGTTGAGCTAAGAAAAGAAATTTAAATAATAATAATAATAATAGCATGAGCTCCATGTCAATTTTTTTTTTAAATTTAGCACATCTAATAGAGCATGCCCTTTGGTATATGCCTATTTAGAGCATTCACGTTAAAGCTCTCGAAAGCTAAAAATGCTATCTTTTAGCATCTCATTCCAAAAAAACACATTGCAACAAAGGTGTTATTGATAAAAATTTTAGCAACTAAGCTACAGTGGACTGCTATCTATAACAGTCCACGGTAGCTCAAATCTTATAAAAATAATAAATTTTTAATTAAAATATCTTTTTTCTCTCTCACACTATTGTCTCTTTTCTTCTTTCTCCGGACTCTCTTTTCTCTCTCTTCTTTCTCATTTTCTTCTCTCAAATCAAATCCATGATAAAGTGCTATACACAGCAAGTGCAAAGGAACCAAAATGAATTGCAAATTGTCAAGATTGAGAAGAAAAAGACAGTAACTAAACTTGAAAAAGAGGCCATTGATATTTGGGCACTCTCAGCTACTCCAACTTGCATCAACTGGATATGCAGGAAGACCAAGTAGATATGAATCACTGGAACCTTTTGCAGTAGATATCCAATTTAGCTGGCTCACTGGTTTGAATTATCTGCCCAGTTGGCCTATTGCCCATGGTGGTCTTTGGTGGTTGGGTTTTAGTGGTTGTTTTGTGATTGGTTGTTTGATGGTTGGGTTTTGTGATTTGGTGGTTGTTTTGTAGTGGTGGTGGCTAGTGGTGGGTTGATTTTGGGTTGGGGTTTACGCTGGTGGCAAGTGGGTGGGTGATGGTGGCTGGTGGTGACAGTGGGTTTGCTAGGGTTATGGTGGTTTGTTTTTGTTTTTGATTTTGGTGGTTGGTGGTTGGGTGATGGTGGTGGCAGTGGGTGTGGGCAACGAATTTGAGGGTAGTGGAAGATATGAGATTGAGAATAAAAAATAATTAAAATAATAATATTTTAATGAAGTGGTAAAAAAATAAAAATTTTGATATTTGGTGTATTGTAAAGTGAGTTGTTATAGAAAATAAAGTAAGTTTTTGAAATGTTAAATGCTAAATTTTTAAAAATGTTTGATGTGAATGCTCTTAGTGTGCTAAAATGCTAAAATTTATCATTTAACATATCTAATACTACTGCTCAAAGTTAGCTCATTTAGTGTTAGTTTGAATACAAAATGCATTTGCGTTTGTGAATGGGTTGCATTTTTTGTACGTACGGATTTCATCAAATTTTTCTTTAAAACTAGGTCCCACGGTACTATTTACACATTTAAAAATTATTTTGCTATAGTGTTTTCAGTGTTTTACCTTTTAACTTTTTATCCTTTTGCCTTTCTAACTTTTCTCTCTCATATTAAAATTGCATTTCCTTATTGTTGGGCTAGCCCTCATTGGCCATTATAATTACTCTATGAGGTCATTTACTTTTGGCAAATCCAGAGAGAGACTATTTTCTATTTGATTGCAATGCTATACTCATGAAAGTTTGCAAATGCTTGTGTATATACATATTAAATAATGACCAACTCATTCAAATTAAATACAACAAAATTGACTTAAAATTTCTTTTACCATACCCCAATAAGCAGTCTCAGTACTTGTTTTTTATTTTGTAGGCTTTTACTCAAAACATGCCAAAAGAGTAAATTTATCCCGAGGTCAAACTTCAAAGTACCCACAATTTAGTGCAGGCCGGTGGCTATCTTCATAGAATCAGTTTCTATCTCTTCCTTTCTATGCCTGGTTTAATTTGAGAATCTGAGACCATCCTGTGTGGAAAGTATCAATATTCGGAACTGTTTTCCCTATCTTCGAAACGTTTACCGTGTATCTTCCTTCTTAAAGTGAGGAGTGTAAATGATACATTATGTGGATTTTTTATATTAGAACGATGCTAACCTTCATTTATCTTCATCTTGAATGATCTTCTAAAGGATAGGCCCATGACTTCCCTTTGTAGAACAATATAAATGCACATCATGGTCATCTTAATTTTAGGCTGTGCACTTCAAACATAATTATTTCTCATTCTTTTAGAGGTTATGAATTTCGCATTGTTCATGCCAACACGCAATCTAATAAAAGGAACAATCATTCTTCTATTTTATGGTGTGAGCTTTTTCCTTTTTTACTTTTTTCCCTTTGTCTGCTTAGTGATATGAGGGCAAAAATGTTTTTTTTTTTTTTTTTTTTGATGAAAATATGGGGAGGCTAAAGTTTGGGAGTGCAACAGAAGGAAATGGTAGCTAAGAGGAAAGTATTCAGTCAAATTACATGCATTAGCACCATATATTTCATCTCTACTATATCTATATCTGCATATTAAAAAAAATACCTCTATTACAAAAAAATTTAATATAATTACAAATGTTTTGCTTATATACTATGTGCGTGCAATTTTTTTATGTTTTATTCCGTGACCTGTGTTACTACTTAAAGGAAGCTTCTTTTCTTTTATTTTTATTTTTTTCAATTGATTAACCGATCAGTTATGCACCGATTGCAAATGACCAAATAAGAGTATTCACATCAAAGGTGTTAAAAATTTTAGCTTTTAACACCTCAAAAAGTTACTTTATCTATTATAACAATTCACTTTACAATACACCTTACATCAAATCTTCTATTTTTACATATAATTCATTAAAATAATATAAATAACCCATTAAATAATATATGCAACCATTAAAATAATAAAAAAACAACCACCACAACCACAACCAGCCATCGCCTCCACCAGCCACATTCACCATTGTGACAACACAACCTGCCGGGAAATAAAAAAATCATTGTCACAACCACACCATTGTCAACAACTGCAAAACCCATTAAATCCACACAACCACTACATGCAACCCACGACGCACAACCATCGCCACAACCCCAACAAGTCGACAACAAAAACAATAGGTGATGGCAAAACCCACAATCACAAAACCCAACAAACCCAAATTATATAATACCATCTAATGAAACTATATAAGAAATTGAAATTATATATATATATATATATATATAGAGAGAGAGAGAGAGAGAGAGAGAGAGAGAGAGAGAGAGAGAGAGAGAGAGAGAGAGAGAGAGAGAGAGAGAGTTTGGGTTCAAGTAATTCTAAGTTATGTTACATAACTCAATATTTTTTTTATTAGAAGCAAATTTTAACAATCCATCGTTGGATTAGATTTTCTTATTATAATATACATTCATGCAAAATCTCAAGATGATTTAAAATCAATAACTATATTATCGTTCAAATGTATAAATTTTAATTTTTGTATTTAAAATTGTTCATAAAAGATTGGTTTCTAATTTGAATAGTAACTAGCATCCAATTGACATGAGACTTGTTATGCATGTTAAGTGTGAGTTTGGATAGCAGCAGACCTAGCATTTTGCGCGTTTGTGTTTTTTTGGCTGGGTCCCGTGCACTGTTCGCGGGACCCACAAGTACGGATTTTAGCAAATGTTAAGTTAAAACTGGGTCCCATGGCACTATTTACACATTTAAAAATTATTTTGTTATAGTGTTTTCAATTTTCAGTAATAAGTGGTATCCAAATAGACCCTAAGAATTAAAAAAAAAAAAAAATGCAATCCAATAGAAGGATTTTCAAATTAATAATCTCTTAAAAATATGGGTTTCTAGTAACTAGCATATGATTGACAACTTTAAGTTTTATACACACTATATATATATATTACTTTTGATGGACACAAAACTTGGTATATGAGTTAAGAACATAGGAAATTCAATAATGAGTTCTGAAATATTAATCTAATAAAAAGTTATCTAGTGTGAATAAAAAAAAAGAAATGAATTATCAAATGTGACATAGATAGCTTTATATGTGATGTTGATACCATTTAATGTAATTTTTTAAAAAGATAATTACAATATGCTGCTATCTTACAACTTGAATATTTTTCCCTTTATACTCCAAACACTTTTTGCATGAGAAGGTACCAATTCAATGTAATGTTTATAGCAAGTTAACTACTAAAGGTATCATACCAAGCGGCATATTTATTACACACTGCCATTACACACAAAATTATGTGTAAAAAATTTGTAACTAAAATCAAGATTTGAAGTCCAGATTTAATTTAAAAGCTATTACTCTCAACTTCAGTCATTTCCCTTAAATATAAAAAAGGTATCCTAAGGCTTTCCCTTTTACCAAAAAAAAAAAATCTTTTTTTTTTTTTTCCTGAGAAACAATGGTGGTGAAGTTGGAGTAGAAGAAAATGAACACGAGAGGGTGGCACTCTGAGATTGAAGCTTTTTTGAAGGCAACACTCAACTAGTTGCGGGGGACACTGATTTGATTTGCTTCTGCAAACGGTTATCCACAATTGAATAATTCCACTTGCAGTGCAAAAGAGTTTAGTGTCATCATGAGTAGTTGTAATTTTTAGGCTCTAGCTCTATCTGCAGGTACTGAAAACACTGTAGTAAAATATTTTTTTAAAGCTAAAATACTATAGCAAAACTCATGACTGCGTTTTTCAATTCTTGGTGGTTCGTGAACGGTATCCATAGGACCCACTAAAAAAACGCAAACTCAAACTTAGGGGAGAAACGTGCCATCCAAACGCACACTGAGTCCCTTCAGTGCCTATGTAATTGATAGAAGCAATTATATCGAATCTGGATCACAAAAATAAAAAGCACCCCAGTAACTAAAGCAACTGTATTTATTTAACATTATTGCGTGCACAGCCATATAGAATGTAGTAATTTCACATTTGATTATGAAGATACTATGGAGTCTAGGAAGTGGGGAAAATTTTTCTGTAGATTTTTTTTTTAATGAGTTTTGAAAACATGGACAAGCCATGAGAATAAGGATCGTACACTAAGACAAGACCTCACTATGAAGGTAAAGACAATACCATCAGCCCATTAGCCGATGGTAAAAACAATTTGTAGATTTTTGGCCGTTAGTCAAGGGATTTGGACAAAAATGCATGGAACCCAACTTTGAAAAGAGGAATGATATGTCTACAACATTTCTACAACATTTTTACAACAAATTCTAAGTGGCAAGTTGTTACTAGTTGTTATTGTTGGGGGCAAAAAAGTAATTTTAGTGTTAGTTTGAAATTTGAACCAACAACAACTAACCACCTGTGATTTGTTGTAAAAATGTTGTAGATGTAGCATCCCTCCTTTGAAAATAATTGAAATCGTAGCTAGATCCTCGAATCTGATTGCCTTGTGAAACTTCCAACACCTCACATTAGCTTGAAAACAAATTAAAAATCATATAAAGACAGGGGCGGCGGCACTCGTTGTCTACGGGTTCAACCCTGACTTCCCAAAAAAAATTATATATATAAAAAATATTTTTAATTAGTTTATTTTACTCTTAAATATTTTTCACACCCTAATCATAGATTCATAGATCAGTCTAACCAAAACCAAACAACAATTAGACAATTCCTGTAAAATTAGTGATTGTTTAAATATTGTGGTGGGCCTTTATGCGACTGCGGGTTGGGCTACCTCCTGCCACGCTACAGTCCAAAGGTTCTGGGTAGGAGAGTCAGGACCGGCTTGACTGCAACACACCCCAAACCGGCTTGTGTGCAAACTAAGGCCCCTTTGCTAAAACTTCGGTGGCATGCCCATGGCAGAGGAAACTGTTACAAAAGGGTTATGACAGATAGATATAATATAACAACAATAAAAAGAAGTATGCTTACTGTCAGCCGGAAAACAAAAAATATTAAATGAAATAAAGGGTAAAGTAATGCAGCAATATAAATGCAATATAAATAAGATGATAATAATAAGAGAGAAATAACACCAATGCTTAATCCATAAAATGAAAGAAAGAATGGTCAGTCTGCCACGCTTGGTTGTCTTACGGAGTTAAGTCCAAGAAGGGAACCATTTCTTCAATGTGGGTAACCTCACAGGGAGATCCTGCTATGGAAATTACCCACTTTGAAAGAATGGGCCTAAATGGCTTATGATCAAATTCCTTAATCCTTACTAGAGGGAGAGAAGGGATTAGCCCATTGGTGCATGCTTGCTATCACACTCTTTCCTACTCTCTGTTTTTTCTTTCTAACTCCTTCTTTTTCTTTCTAAGTTTTCTACTTCATTTTCTCTCTTTTTCTTGTTCCCTTGTGGGGTTGTTATGTTCACTCCTGCCTTCTCATTGTTCTTTTGATGATCTACTATGCACGGCAGAGGCTCCTTTTATACTGCTTGTCGTGATGGGTTTATACTATTTTACCCCTTAATTGATTTTGTTTGGGTGTGGGTGTCCTTCCAGACCACCCACTGGTCTGTCAGCTGCCCAGCTACCACCACTTACCTATGTTGGTCGTGCCATATCCCATTACTAGACAAAGAGTCCTATTTTGTTTGCTTGTCGTGGCATTCCCATCCAAATAAGGGTGGGCATTCTCTCTCATTATCCCTCATGGCATGCACCTAGTGATTCCAACTCATCTTTCCCTCTTTTGGGCGGTATGTCATCCCAGCAGGACATTTTCTCCAAAAGAGTTTAAGCAGGAACCCCAGAATAGGCTTCCCCCTTCTCCTCACCGCCAGACCATACCATCTTTTACCTCTGACCCATGGCCCACCACTCCTATATTAGCTGGGTACAGGTTAGTGGTGCTTGAGCCTTGTGCGTGCTCCACTTTCATGTGTGTCCATGGCTTATCTGTTGCTTATGCGTTTGCCATGACTTGAAGGCTTGTCTGCACATTCTGATGCTCGTTCTTGACCTCTTGTGGTGTGAATGTTTCCCTGAGCCTTAGTTCTTTATGTCTTACTTCCTTCCTAGGCTGGGCCTTGCTTGATTGTGGCTTATTCCTTCTCTAATCCATTCTTTGCCTCTTTCACGGATCTGCTGGCATTTCTGCCATGCCTTCTGTCATTCTTGCTGTGCTATTGTTTTACTCGTGCTTATTGGGCCTCTTTTGGGCCTGCTGTATGCTTAATTCCAGTGGTCCATTGGACTAGTATTCATGCTATTTTTGGGCTTCCTTGGCCCGTTCCATTGCTTCCAGGCTCCCTTGGCCCATCTTATCCTTTTGGGCATCCGAGGCCCATTCCAATTCTTTACTCCCATGGGCCTTTGCTAAGTTTTTTGGGCTTCCTTGGCTCAAATTACCATATGCTTTACTTTCAGGGTTCATGGGCTTTCCATCAACCCCTTACTCACTTAATTCATTACTTCGAGCCTCTTTGGCCCATTCTTGCTTACTTTCTATTTCATATAATGCCTATGGGTTTACTACTTCTTTTCTCTAAGCTCCTTTAGGCCCGCTTGCTTTCTTTGAGGCCAATTTATTATTTTCTAGTCCTATGATCCATTATTCCTACCATTCGGGCTTAATGATTTTCTTCTCAATTTACTAACTCTTTTCCTCCTATATTATTGGGCTTCTTCCTGCCATTGGACCTCTCTGCCAAAGTGGGCATCAACATTCAGCCCCATGAGCATATGAAGTGCTCCTGCAGTTCATATGTAAACAAAAAAGATTCTTCTTCTTCTTTTCTTTTTCTTAACAGGCTTTTTTGAACAGTGGGCCCCGCTCTATTTTTTTTTCTTGCCGTGGACAGTGTTGTCTCTTCGAATTTCCCAGTTTAGCAGTTATTCTGAAACACAGCTTCCGCTTCATAAATTCCATGCCTTATTCGATGGGTGACCCATTACATCCCTTCATGTCAGTGTTAATGACATTAGTACTTAAAGAGATTCCTTTCACGTTACTGACACAAAACACTCTTCCCCTTTCCTTTTCTTCACCGTGTCTTCTCCCTCAAACATTTTCAGCCACTTACTCCGATAAATCATTCCACCATGACGTCGGCGAAAGGTTAAGGTTCTTCTTGCCGTAAGGGAAAAGAGATTGCCTCCGATGATCCTGCCATAAAAGACGTAGGCGAAGAGGCTCCTCACTTCGAATCGGAGCATTCCGATAAGGAGGAAGGACAACGTGACCCGGATAGTGAGTGCACTCCTCTTATCGATCCTTGGTACGATACCCACACCTATTTCCTAAAAATGCCCGGTGAGTACTTGCGTCCGCCGCTAGGTCATGTATGGCTTTCCCTTTGCCGTCGCAACACGAATATATCTTAGGCTTCGTTGGCTTCTTCGATTCCCGATCTTGTTATCCGCCAAGGTACTTCACTCTTCATGCCCATTCTCTTTGAATTTGGGTCGGGTACCGCTTTAGGTTGGAAAGAATGGGTAGACACTGAGTTGTCCAACAAGGGTTTCATGGCGGCATTACAGTGGACCGGTGTGTTGAAGGCCATTGTTTCATCACGTTGCTTGTCCAACTATAGGGACTTGTTCAATCTCCGCCATTTGGTCCGCCGATGGTGCACTGCTACTCACACCTTCTTTCTTTCTTACGGTGAGATCACCGTGACCTTGGAAGATGTGGCAAACCAATTGCTTTTGCCCATTCGTGGTGATGTTGACCTCGGTGTTTTGGAGCTCTTTGTGGAGGAGGAGGCCGTAGAGGCCGAGTTGAGGAAGGGGATGAGTGGCAACGCGAAGTTGTCACATTGGGTTAGGGCTTTTTCCAAAGCTTCTGTTGCTGCTCACCGTGCGGCCTTTATTACATTTTGGCTTTGTAAGTTCATCTTTGACTTTCATCCTCCTTATGCTGTGAAGCCTTTATATTTTCGATTAGCCATCAAGATATCTACTGGAGTGAGTCTACCATTGGCACCCATGTTTCTGGGCCATCTATATGTATAGTTAGATATCTTGCGGAGTGATGAGGAGTAGGCGAGTTCCTGCCATATAGTTACTTCTTTTACCTATAGAATCATTTTGCAGCATTTGTTGTGGGAGTGTTGTGCTAGGCATTTGGCAAAGTGTAGGCCTATTCGCTTTGCCAAGGAAAGGTATCATTCGTGTTCGAAGGTTATTACTAATTTCTGTGGTTGGTTTGCATCTGATTTTCTGTTGGCTTTTTGTTGGGTTGGATTGAAGCCGTTTGGACATCCTGCTGTGGAGTTCTTTTATAAGGGAGTTGGTTTTTGTTGGAGGGCATATAGGAATTTGGGTACTGGTTATACATGTGTTGATTCTGTCATGGGTTCTTTTGTTGATGCTACTGGGACCACCACCCCGCTGACTGGTTATGATGAGAGGGGTATTACTTACTTGGCAGCCACCAGTGTTGGGTGGTTGCCTTATTTGGCCTATAAGGGGATTCGATTTGTACATTATTCTACTGATAGAGTGAGGAGGCAGTTTGGGTTGGATCAGGATATTCCTGATGATTTTTCTACTATTATGGAGTCTCCCACTTTTGTTCGACTATTCTTGGGTTGAGTTTTGGAGCAGGCGTTTTATAGCAGTCACTATTCCAGGTTCATAGAGGGAGGGTATTTGTACTACTACCATGCATGGGTATTGGCAGGCCGTGATGATCTCATTTGAATAGGAGTTGTTGAGCAGTCGTGGGTTTTCTCTCATTCCTCCTGATGGCCTTAATGCAGTCATTTCTGCCAATCCTTGATTGCTTCTTCCCACCAAGTTTGTGGTGACATATGCTAGGAAGCAGAGTCGGTTTGCTATATTTGAGTGGGATGCGAAGGAGAAAGGGTGGTTCTGGCATGCTAGTGATTTGCCCACGGGTTAGGAGAAAAGAGTGAAGGTAAGGAACCTCCCCATTCCCATGAAGAGGGGCATCGCATCTCGGTTTGCCAAGCTTAAGTCTGCTAAGAAGGGTGATGACTTCTCCGAGACTTGTTCATACATTGTCCCTTTTGAGGGCGGCCTTCCTCCTATAAGTAGTATAGTCTTGGAGAGTTCTCCACTTCCTTTTGCTTGTACTCGTTCCAGTAGGCACCCTACTGCAGGTAAGTCTAGGCCTGCTACTCCGTGGCCATCTGTTGATGCTCCTCCTTCTAGTAAGACCCAAGGCAGCAAGAGGAAGACATCTCCCCCTCCTTCGTCTGCCACCTCTGAGAAGAGAGTATGTTTTCTCTAATTTTACTTCCTCTCTATTTTTTCTTATTTATAGGGCTTTTTTGCGTCTAACCCCATATATATGTTTACTTATATCCTTCCTTTTGTCCCCCCCCCCCCCTTTTTTTGCAGTCTAAGCACAAGGAGGTTACTTCTGCTACCCATCCCATATTGCTTGATGAGCCTGAGGTGGAGATATGTCTTTCTCTTTTGCCTTTTGCATGTGTTCTCATTGCCATGTATCATCATGTGTCCCGTTTCTCTCTCTCCTTTTCTTTTTGTATATATATATGTATGCATCTCCACTTATCATGCATTCCTTTCTCTTTTATTTTGTGTTCTTCAGGCTGAGCCCAAGCCTATTTCCATCTATCACCCCACGGCTGAGGAGGTTTCTACTGCCATGGGCACACTCATGGAGGGTTTCTTTGATGGGGCCGATGTGGTGGCTGAGACCATGGCTTCTACTACTCTTGCTGTTGCACAGGAGGTTCCTGCCAAGACCCCTATCCTTTCAATCGAGCCTAGACCTATTGAGGAGGGTGCCTAGACCGAGAGGGTTAGTGAGCCTACTTCCATTCCTGCCAAGATTCCCACTCCCTGGAAGGGAGCTACTCCTCCGACTACTTCCCAGACTGAGATTGCCTCCCTTGCTACACCTCTTGTTATCTCGACCAGCGATCCTTTTGCAGCTTTATCTCAGGCTGTGAAGGATGAACCTTCTCTGGTGGTTACTCCTTCATCCATTCCTAGTTCTGCCACTCGTGGGCCTAATGCAGATTTGTCTTCTTTTGAGGGATCTAAGGAAGTTCTTAAAGATTTTGATGATGAGCCTACCATGAAGAAGAAGGTCTTTGATTCTGATGAGGAGGACAGTGATGAGTATGAAATCGAGGCTATGGGTACATATCCCTTACACTTGTTAGGCTTTCTCTCCATCCTTTATCGTTGCCATCCTTTTTTTCTTTTTCTCTTCATATATATCTGCATAACTTTCTGATGCAACCTTTATTTATTCTGCATGTTCATTCTTCTAATCACAGAGATTCCTGAGGAGCCTGAGACTGCAGCAGACATCTCGATGCCTACAGCCCCCATTCCTGCCACACCTACAGCATTTGTTTCTGCCATACCCATAACACTTGTTTCTGACACTCTTGTAGCACCTACTTTTGCCATATCTATAGCACCTGTTTCTGCCACACCCACAGCCCCCATTTATACGGGTCCTAGTATGTTTCCTTTCTCCCATCTCCTTCCTTATCTTTTCTATAAATTTGCTCCCTCCATTCCATCCATTCCTTATACCATGTTTCGTATCTTCTTCCAGGTCCGATTCTTACTCCACCTTCTCAGTTTGAAGTGGGCAGCAGCTCTGCCACAGTTCCAAATCCCATGAATGAGGTTGGGCCTTCTTTACTCGCTTTGACTAGCTCGAGGTTAATGATCTTGATCTTGCGGACTTCTGGGGTGTTGGGTCTCCTTATGTTGATTTCCATGGCTTCCAGGTCCCGAGGAGTGCTTTTCCCATTTGGAGGCAGTCTATAGCAGCCGCGGAAACTTCCTACAGGGGTTTCTTTTCAGCTGTTCTGTGAGGGAGCATTTCCTGAAATTGTTGGGATGTGTGATGAACGATATCGAGCACAACTTTGGTGATACCGTGTCTGCCGAGAGGATTTTGCAGTGGAGGGCTGCAGTTCAAGAGTTGATTAGAGTGGGCTTTGCTGTGGAGTTCATGCTAGACCATTTGTGAGAGATTGCTCGAGCCTTCTTCATGAAGAAGGTTTAGCTTACTGTGGATGCCATAGATACGCACATTGAGGCTTTGAAGAAGGAAGTGGCAGACTTGGAGGGACGTCGTGAGCGCCTTCTTTCTAGTGTTGCTGGATCTAGTTGTTTTGGAGATCAGACTTTCATTTCTAGACTTCGTTGAGATTATGAAGTTTCCCCTTTATTTCTTTTCCTTTATTTCCCTCATTTTGCTGATGATTTTTATGAGTGTCTTGTTTGTTGCCTTTACTTACCCATTCCCTTGAGGGTAATAGGTGACGACTGATGGTGTTTGATTTGATAAAACTCTAGCATTTTTCTCACCTCATTGTTGACGAAGGGCGTGCCATTGTCACCGATGATTCTGTGGGGTACTTCGAACCTAACAATTATGTTTTCCTTGATAAAATTTGCCACTGCCCCTCCCGTGGCTTTACGAAGTGGTATTGCTTCCGCCCACTTGATAAAATACTCCGTAGGCACTAGAATCCATATGTAGTCACATGATGGTGGATTAATTGGTCCCACAAAATCAAGCCCCAAGTGTGGAAAGGCCATGGGGTGACCATGCTATGTAAGTTCTGTGGGTGAGTGTGAATTAGGTTGGCTTGTACTTTGCAATTGTGGCATTTCTTCACAAATTTTGCTGTGTCCCTCTTCGTGGTTGGCTAATAATAACCCATCTGTACAACTTTTTCTTCCTTTGGTGCTCCCCGCATTCTCCTGTGTGTGCCTTCTTTATCATCTCCCTTGCTTCTTTGGGATCCAAACATCGAAACGGGTCTCCATCACACCCTTTTTTGAAAAGGACTCCGTCATGCAAAAGTAACGCGTTGCCAACCTTTTAAGCTTGTATCTTTCACTATGCTTCTGTGGCAGGATGCCTTCTGCCAGGTACTGCACAAACAGGTTCCTCCAATCCTTGCCGATGAAGACAACATAGCTTTCCTCTCTGTCTACTGCAAGTTGACAAGCCTCGCATTGGGTCTAGACTTGGTCTGTGTCCTTGCCTATGCTTGACCAATAGAAACTTGCCCTTTGGAGTCTGTGGTAAAGGCTGACTTCTCCGCAAAATCCGCAGGTTCTATCATGTACTTCCCTCAACTTTCTTTGGGCCTCCTCTTGCCCCAGACATCTCAACAAAATTCCTCTTGATATTCTGCGGTACAATTCTCCTTTTACCAAGGCTTAGTTTTTCAACACCTTCAATTCCGCCATATCTTCTTCTTTGATCAAAGCTTCTTTTATGGGAATCCTCCAATCCTCTTCACATCTTTCTTGGAATCTCTCCTTCTGCATTTAAATAATGGACTCCTTCCGTTTGTTGACTTCTATCCTGGTGCTACTTCCTTCAAATGCTATTTGTGATCCTAACGTGGCCAACACGTTGGCATACCAATTTTCACTCCTCAGAGTGTGCTCTATCTCAAATGTTGAGAACTTTTCCTTCATCTTCTAGGCTATTGTCCTGTGCGGTGCTAAACTGGGTTCCTTCAAAGAAAAGCTCCATTTGTTCTGGCAGACCTCTAGGTTCGAATTACCAATTACTTTTAAATGCTTGACTCCTATTTCGAGGACCATAGCTAGCCCAATGAGATAAGCCTCATATTCTGCAGTATTGTTTGAGCAAGGGAATTCCAATTTGAACGAGAGCGCCACGGCCTCGTCCTCCTTATGATATAGAACTATTCCCATGCCTCCTGAGTGGGCAGTTGAGGACCCATCAAATTTCATTACCCATTACTCCCTGACTTCTTCCGTCATGGCCACCTCCCCTAAAACCTCATCATCTAGCGGGAATTCCTCTTCTCCCGAGAATTGTGCCAACAAGTTTGCTATGGCCTGGCTTTTTACTACTTTGGGTGTTCCTGCCTTCAAATCATACTGTGACAACTGTTGTAACCATTGGGATATCCTTCCAGAGAGGATTGGTTGTTGTAACAGAGTTTTGATTGCGTGGGACTTCATCATCAGCCATACCTTATAGGCTAGGAAGTAATGGGGTAGCCTCTGTGAAGCATATACTATCGCCAAGCATGCTCTTTCTGCTCTCGGGTAGCGAGTCTCCGCGTCTTTCAAGGCATGGCTGATGTAGTAAATTGGTTGCTCAACACTGCTTTTATCTTCTTAGGCGATCAATGCGTCTATGGCATACGAGCTGGTGGTTAAATAGAGCAGTAGCAGCCTTTTGCAAATTGGGGCTTGCACTATAGGAAGGTTCATCATAATTTGCTATAACCTTTTAAAGGCTGTCTACTGTGTTTCTCCCCACTCAAAGCTTTGCCCCTTCTTGAGTAATCTGGCGAAAGCCGAAGTGATTGATGCTAAACCAAGGATAAATCTCCGAATGTACGAGACTTTCCCCAAGAAACTCTTCAATTCTTTTACCGTGGCAAGCGGCTTCATGGTTACTATGGCTATGGCCTTGGCTAGTTCTACATCTATCCCTCTACTATGAACCAAGAAACCCAGAAATTTCCTAGAAGATACTCCAAAGGCGCACTTGAGGGGATTCATTCTTAACTTGAAAGCTTGACATCTTTCAAACACTTTCCTCAATATTTGGACATGATCTCCTCACCTTTTTGACTTCACAACTATGTCATCTACGTAGTCTTCCAACTCTCGGTGCATCATGTCATGGAATATGGCTGTCATGGTACATTGGTAGGTCACGCCTGCATTTTTTTAACCCAAAAGGCATCACAGTATAGTAGAAATTGCCTATGGGTGTTCTAAAGGCAGTTTTCTCCGCATCTTTTGGTGCCACACAAATCTGATTGTATCCGTTGAACCTGTCCATGAAGGAAAACATGGCATTTCCTGCTATAGAGTCTATCAACATGTCCATGTTTGGCAGTGGGAATTCATCTTTTAGGCAAGCTCTATTGAGATTTCTGAAATCTACATAACACCTTATTTTCCCATGCTTCTTCTTTACTGGCACAATGTTGGACAACCAACGTGGATGCTAGATGGGCTTAATGAAACCCGCAGCCAGCAGCTTCTGCACCTCCTTTACTATTTACTCCTCTATTTCAGTGTGGAATACTTTGGCAGGTTGAGCCACTAGCTTGGCCTTAGGATCCACATTCAACGTATGCACCACCAACCCGGGATCTAACCCGGGCATTTCGCTATAATCCCATGCGAAAACATCCTTAAATTCTTTCAGCAACAATATCAATTCTGACTTTTCTTCCTCTGATAGATTTGAACTAATTGAGATGGGTTTTAATTCCTGCGAATTAGTTCCCAGGTCAACCTCTTCCAATCTTTCTTCTGCTGTGACTTGTACATCTTTTTCTACTGTTACTTTCTCCTCTCTCTTCGTATTACCTTCTTCTTTCGAACTTTCTTGAGCCACACAGCGTACCAAACTTTTATGCTACCATTCTTGCCTGGGGCCCGCTTGCACATCGCATGTGGGCCTCGCGTACGTTCATAATTTGTAGATGATTCTGCCATCAGGGGCTCAAACCTTGACACATTGCGGTGCATCGTCTGATTCCAAAGTGGGTGCTTCTTTCCTTTTCTTCTTTTGCATTAATAGCCTCCTTAGATTGGGCTCTGGTTCGTCTCGAACGTCCTTCCATCTAGGCACGAAGGTGCCCTACAGTTTTGATACTGAGTGTAAGGTTGAATTTATTCAACCATCTAATTAGCCTTATTTCGTGCCAAATTTGCTTGTATTTCAGCATTTAGTAACCCTGTATTTAGGTGGGCTTGTTGTAAGGGTAGTGAGTGAGATAGAGTGAAGATTGCTCAAGAGTGTGCAAGAAAACAGAGACTCGCGGCTTGATCCCGCGGGTGACTCGCGGCTGCAAGCCGCCAGACGCAGCACACGTGCCAAGCATGCCAGAAGGTGAACAGTTATGCTAGCTGGAGTACTACAGGACAATTGGCCATACGGTTATCTCGCGACTGGATCTCGCGACTCAGTCAAGTCGCGAGGCCAAGCCGCGAGCCAGCCCTGTTTTTAAAAACCTGACGTTTCACATTCTCCTCTCACCTCAGTATAAATACCCCTTATACCCACAAATGAGAGAGAACTTCCAGAGAGAATTTTGAGAGAGAAACCCTAGAGTAAAACAAGATTGATTCATTCACAATCTTTACATAAGTGTCTCTTCAAATTCCTCAACTCTCTACCTCTCCATTGCCAAACCCTTGAGAGGCTTTTTACCAAAACCTTGTTCTCACCATATCCATTACTGTGAGAGGGTTGTTTGGTGTTCTGGGAAGCAGTTAGGAAGGAACCAATCTTCATTGGTTGATGCTATGGTCTAGTAGCGGAATCCGGGAAGCTAGAAAAGAAAAAGGTTCGGCGCAACCTCGTTGGAGCAAGAAGCTTGGAGGGCTTAGGTGCACTGGGTAGATTAGGCTTGGAGGGTCTATTGCTGTCCATGTATCCCAACTACATTTTCTAGTGGATTGTTTACCGTTTGGAGGGCGGCGGAGAGGTTTTACGCCCAGGGCTTCGGTTTCCTCTTTGATAACACATCGCGTGTTGTCTTTATGTTTGCATCTTCCTTCCCTTTTATCTTTGCCTTTTATTATCTGTTGTGGGTTGTGATTTTAATTTGGCTTAGATAGTTTTTCCAATTCTACATTATAGCTTATGTTCATTTTCCGCACACTAGTTGTTTGACATAAAGCTTGAATTGGTTAATTTGTAAATTGGGGGTCTAAAAGTTCAAGGGTGTTTTTACACTATTTGAACTTTCAATTGGTATCAGAGCGGGTACACTTTTATTGGTTTCAATACCATTGTGTGATCCTTGACTCCCTATTGAGATGGATCGGTCTCAATCCCTAAATGCACCTCCATATTTTGATGGTAGTAATTATGCTTTTTGGAAGGTTCGCATGAGAGCTTTTCTATGCTCCATTGATGAATCTGTTTGGGATGCTGTTGAGATTGGTTGGACCAGACCTGAGGCAGCCAAATCCACATGGGATAAGGCAACACTCGCTGCATCTAATTCTAACAGTAAAACACTCAATGCTATTTTCTGTGGTGTGTCTCCAGATGAATTTCACAAGATCTCCCACATTACCGTTGCCAAAGAAGCATGGGAGATATTGGAAACCACCTAGGAAGGCACGAAGAAAGTAAAAGACACCAAGTTGCAAATGCTGACCACTCGGTTTGAGGAGCTCAAAATGAGTGAGGATGAGTCCTTTGACTCTTTTTATGGGAAGCTGAATGAGGTGGTTGTCAGCAAGTTCAATTTGGGGGAGAAAACGGAGGATTCTAAAATCGTGAGGAAGATCCTTTGATCATTGCCGGAAAGTTTTCGTGCTAAAGTGACAGCGATTGAAGAGAGTAAGGACCTCGATGACATCAAAGTCCAGGAGCTGGTTGGTTCTCTTCAGACTTATGAGATGTCGCTGCCCAATCAACGGAAGAGTAAATCTCTTGCTCTTAAGACCATTAATGAGAAGGTAGAAATCCATGACTCATTGGAAAAAGATGTGGTTGATAAAGATGTTGCATACCTTGTAAAAAATTTCCGAAAATTCTTGAAATTCAAGAATAATGGAAAATTTGGTGATAAAGGAAAATTCCAAAGTTCAGGAAGGGAGAAAAGGGAATTCAAAAGGAAAGATGGAAAAGAATCCCAATCTACACAAGGTGTCACTTGTTTTGAATGCAACGGCCATGGACACTTTAAGAAAGAATGTCCGAATTATTTGAAATCGAAAGGTAAGGTGTATGCCACGACATTAAGTGACTCGGATTCATCCGACTCAGAATCAGAAGAAAGCTGTGATGGAGAGGGGAACTATTCAGCTTTTATGACTATTGCCCATGTTGAGTCTTCAGACGAGTTGAATCTGCTTGTATGAGACCTTGGAGAACATAGTGATGAAGAATCATTGGGAGTTGTCGAGGAATCAGATGTTGAAGAAGATGAAAGCACGGCCAATCTTCAAGAGAATTATTACTCACTCCTGGAAAAGTCGGGTGAGTACATAAGGGTGGCCAAGGCAGCGGTGAGAAAGATGAAGAAGGCAGAGGAGGACTATAAAAGTCTCCTAATTCGCTATAGGGAGGCCAAATGTGAGATAGAAACTTTGAATGGTGAGCTGTCAGAAGCTTACTCAAAAGTGAGATCTCTTGAGTAAGAGGTTGTGCAAGCTAATGCTAAGATAGAGAGGGTCTCCACCAAGAAGCTAGATGATGTTATTTCATCTCAAAAGAGCTTTTCAGACAAATCCGGATTGGGATATACTGGAGGAAGTGGCTCATCTGGAACTGTCACTAAAGAAGTGAAGTTTGTTAAGGCTAAAGATCCAGTTGAAGTTGGTCCTACTGCTGAGAAGCCCAAGATAGAGGAGAAGAGAAATGTGGGGAACGAATGGTTGTTGAATTCCCGTAATCAATCTGTGGGCAGGTCTGAATCTCGTGCCAAGTCTCGTCCACGACCACAAAGAGGTCCTAGATCAACTTATGTGTGTCATCATTGTGGACTTCAAGGGCGTACTCGACCAAATTGTCAAAAGCTGAGAGCAATGAATAGTACAACTCCTCAAAGGTCACGAGGACCTAGAAATGATAGAAGAAATTGGGCAGGTAAACAATCTAGAGATCAAAATGGTGATCCCGGAATGATGAACGTGATGAAGATGATTGGTGCATTCACCAATTGTTTGGAAAGCTTCTCACGAAGGTTTGAAAGCCCTAACTCCCGTACCCAATCCTATAAGGAAATCACCCCAAACGCAAGTAACGTGTGGGTGAAGAAGGGTACTCATGCATAAGCATTACAACATGTCCATGCATTAATACTTCCTATGCTTTGCGACGATGTTTGTTTGTTTGCTTATTGTTTTTGCTGATGGTTGTTTGCTTGTCTACTTGTGCATACTTTTGATTTTGTTTTTGTTTTTGGTTAATCTTTTTCTTCTAGTGTCAAAAATCCAAAAATCACATAAAAATTAGAAAATCAAAAGTTTGATTGACATTGTTGAGCTTTTGTCTCAAAAAATGTTTTGCCTTGTACCTTTGTGCTAATGGCTTTGTGCATTTTCGAACATTACTTGTTTCTTTGCACTCATATCACTGTGGGAGAAATCTTGAAATCTATGTGATTGTTGTAAATAGATCTTCAAACTTGTCATGAATGATTAGTGAATGGTTATGTTGATCTTGAGACATGCATAGACTTGTGTTTATATATCTTCCCACTCTTTATTTTTTGTTTTTGCCAAAAAGAGCTCACCAAATGTAAATCTCCAAATGAAAAGAGATATTGAGCTGCAAAAGCCTGTCGCACATACTAGTATTCGACTAGGAAAGAGGGAAAGCGACCAAAAATTAAAGTAAATGTTTATTCAAAAGGCCAAAGGCTTGTTCATTAAAGTGAATTGTCAAATATCACTCTCACAATGAGAGGTAATTGTCTCAAAAGGATCAAAAAGATCAAATGTTATGATTGAAAGTGGAGTCAAATGTAAAGCTCCAAGATATGTTATCAAGTTTTGTGGGAGGTCATATATACATATTTCTATAATTGAGATAGATCACATAATCTAGTGCTAATTGTGTATGCCTTGGTTGAATTGATCATTGAAGCTTCACTTTAGACTACGGATTATCTCATTGTTGATATCCACACACAACACACAAGTTTATGTTCATTAAATGCCATATTCATTTGTGTGATTGTACTTGTTGAAATGTGTTTTCACATACTCAATCTTTGTTGATTCAAGCACAAAAATATTTTTGAGTATTTTAGGTGTTTTTGGAAAGTATTTTGTTCTTAAAAACTGAAAATTTCAAAAAAATTCATTTTTGCCCTGTTTTGGTGACTCAGTCGCGGGTAAGTCAAGTCGCGGGCCTCAGTCGCGTGTTCGCGGGTCTTGTTTGGCGACTTGTTCGCGAGTGAAAGGTCCAGTTGCGTGGGTTACTCAGAGATTTTCACGGCTCAGCTCGCGACTCCCTCGCGGGTAGACCTTCCAGTCGCGAAAAACACTTAGAAAAATTTTTCAAAATTTTGTCTTTGAGTGTTTTGGCGGCTCAACCTGGCGACTCACCTCAGTCGTGAAAAACACGTGTTTGGCAAAAATAGGGACAGTTTTTAAAAGTTTTTTTCAGTTTTTCCCTCTAACTTTTTGTGACTGTTCATTGTCTCTCTAAACTGCTCTAACCCATACACTGTGCCTCCATTTTCGTACTCCATTTTTGCTCCATTTCTTCTCAAAATCATCAAGAAAAGGTATGGTTTTTCTATTCCTCACTACATATTTATGTTTTGAGTTTCATTTTCTTGCTTTGTTTTTGAGTTGCTATTGTTGTTAGAATCTTAATGTGTTCGATTGTTTTTCCCTGAATGTACTGGGTTTGGTGTGTTGTGGTTGATTCTGATTTACTCTGTTGTTGGGTACATTGTGCTTTGTCGTTTGTTGGGTCTTCTTACTCATTTGGGAAATGGGTTTGGTAATTTGTTTTTCTGGGTTTTTACTCCGTTTGTGAGTACGTAAGGCTTAGATCTGTCTTTTGCTCTATTGTGGTTTTCTGTGTGCATATCATGGTTATGGTAGACTGTCTCATTGACAGTTATCTTTGAATTTGTGTTTATCTATGCTCTATTGCACTATCACCATTTTGCTGCACCTATCGTTTTGTGCACTTTAGTATTGATGGAAATTTGTTTGGGTCTGACCTGTCTTAAGTCTGTAGTTATGTATTAAAATCTCTGGTTTTTCTCTCTTATTTGCATCGAATCATGTTGATATTTATCTTGTGTGGTGCTGTTTTGGTTCTTTGCTGTGGGACTATTCTCTTGCAGATGTCTCGTCGATCTTCTAAGGGTAAAGACATTGTTGCTGACGATCCAGCAACCCCAGTTGCTAAAAGGACTCGACTCTCATCACAGGCATCTCAAGACACCAATGAGGAGAGGTTTAGAACCCCGCTTACCTCACACATCTACTCAAACATATTTGACAAATCAACTCCTATAGTGGAACGGGTGGTGGAGTTTAACACCTTAGGGACCACTTTTATCCCTCGAATCTTTGAGCCACGAGATTAGGGAAACTTGTTTGGGAACTTTGTCGATCCAATGGAAGAACTGGTTAAGGAATGCTTCTCCAATGCAAGTGATCTTGGAGTTGAACTTATTTTCTGGGTCAGAGGAAAGGAATTTGGCGTTTCCCCAAACTCCATCGCCGATGTTCTCGGCATCACTAAACCTCAGAATGTGGATCTAACTCCGTACGATAATCGAACTCCAGAGATTCAAGACATTCTACAAATCCTAGGTTCTGATCATGAAGTATCCAGTGCAGGCACATCCATCAGCACCGCAAAGTTTGCACCAGAGCTGACCACACTGAAGTTGATTATGTTCACTAATCTTTACCCACTGTCCAACACTACATTCATAAATCTTGGGAGAGCTCAATTCCTTTGTGATCTTATTACAGGAGCCCCCATTGATATCTGTGCTCACATCTTTTACACCATGAGAAAGACCGCAGTTCGAACTGCAGCTCGAGGAATTATTCCATTTTGCAGTCTCATCATGAAGCTCATTCTTCATGAAGGCAATGTTCCTCCTACAGATGGAAAAATGTTGACCCGTCAGCGTCCTATTTCCATGTACTCTCTTCAAGCTAGCAGAAGTCACTCCTCTAACACTCCGAAGAGTGCACACATCTCTCCAGTTACTCCATCTGCCCCTGAGTCAGAGACACCTGCACATACCACACCTACTTCGCATGCTATTCCTGAAGTTCCACAAGCTAGTATTCCGCAAGCACAGACTGATCCTCATACTGATAGAATGGGTAGTTTACTTGAACATATTCAGAAACGCATTGATGAGATTGTGACACTTCTCTACTTTACAAACAACCATGTTCAAATGCGTCTCGAGACTATAGAGAATCAGCTAGACGATATTCAACGAAAGTTAGACGACAGCCTTTAGCTATTCGTGCCAAAAAGGGGGAGAGCATTCAGTAAGGGGGAGAAAGTTTAAAGGGAAGTGTGCATAGTGATAGGGGGAGTACACACATACTTTTGACATACTTTTGTTTTAAGTCTTATCCTCTAAACTTATAGGTTTAGTGTTTATATAGGTTTGATACACTGTGGTTTTGGTGTACGTTTGTTTCTAACTCTTATCTTATAAACTTGGTTTACTTTTTTATATATATTGTTGATGCTATTCAGTTTATATTGTGTCTTGTACCCATGTTGCTTATGTAAGCTTTTAGGGTTATGTTTTATGCATAGTTTGTAGGCTTTATGGTTTGTACCATGCTTTATGCAGCCTTTTATGCTTTGTCTAAATCAGTACTTCTATATAAATGTATTGCATTTTCCTTTAAGTACTGTCACTCTTGTGCCCTTGTAGGATTGTTCCTAGATGCATATACTTAGTGTATTATGCATTGGTTGAGTGTTTGGCATGCAAGTGACTTGCATTGAGCTTGTTTGCTTGTATGTCCTAGTGTTCATTCCAAGTGTGAATGAGCATTGTGGTCACTACCTTGTAGTGATTACTTGGTTGATCAAGCCATGGTTTGTTTCTTAACTCCATCTTTACTTGATCACTTATTGCCTGTTTCATACGCATTTCACGATTTTCTGCTTACAATGATCATGGTGTATTGTTGTGTTTCAGGAGTCTTATGTTCATATGATTCAAGTGCTTCACAGCTTCTAGAGTTAGGTGTGAGTGAGTTTTGCTCAACTGTTCCCAACTCACATGTTAAGTCTAGAGTCTATTTTAGGGTTTTGTCACGGAATAGCCAAAGGGGGAGATTGTAAGGTTGAATTTATTCAACCATCTAATTGGCCTTATTCCGTGCCAAATTTGCTTGTATTTCAACATTTAGTAACCCTGTATTTAGGTGGGTTTGTTGTAAGGGTAGTAAGTGAGATAGAGTGAAGATTGCTCAAGAGTGTGCAAGAAAACAGAGACTCGTGGCTTGATCTCGCGGGTGACTCACGGCTGCAAGCCGCCAGACGCAACACACGTGCCAAGCATGCCAGAAGGTGAACAGTCATGCTAGCTGGAGCACTACAGGACAAAACAGGACAACTGGCCATACGGTTATCTCGCGACTGGATCTTGCGACTCAGTCAAGTCGCGAGGCCAAGCCGCGAGCTAGCCCTGTTTTGAAAAACCTGACGTTTCACATTCTCCTCTCACCTCAGTATAAATACCCCTTATACCCACAAATGAGAGAGAGCTTCCAGAGAGAATTTTGAGAGAGAAGCCCTAGAGTAAAACAAGATTGATTCATTCACAATCTTTACATAAGTGTCTCTTCAAATTCCTCAACTCTCTACCTCCCCATTGCCAAACCCTTAAGAGGCTTTTTACCAAAACCTTGTTCTCACCATATCCATTACTGTGAGAGGGTTGTTTGGTGTTCTGGGAAGCAGTTAGGAAGGAACCAATCTTCATTGGTTGATGCTATGGTCTAGTAGCGGAATCCGGGAAGCTAGAAAAGAAAAAGGTTCGGCGCAACCTCGTTGGAGCAAGAAGCTTGGAGGGCTTAGGTGCACTGGGTAGATTAGGCTTGGAGGGTCTATTGCTGTCCATGTATCCCAACTACATTTTCTAGTGGATTGTTTACCGCTTGGAGGGCGACGGAGAGGTTTTACGCCGAGGGCTTCGGTTTCCTCTTCGATAACACATCGCGTGTTGTCTTTGTGTTTGCATCTTCCTTCCCTTTTATCTTTGCCTTTTATTATCTGCTGTGGGTTGTGATTTTAATTTGGCTTAGATAGTTTTTCCAATTCTACATTATAGCTTATGTTCATTTTCCGCACACTAGTTGTTTGACATAAAGCTTGAATTGGTTAATTTGTAAATTGGGGGTCTAAATGTTCAAGGGTATTTTTACACTATTTGAACTTTCACTAAGCTTTCCCCAGATGGTGCCCACTTGTCGTAAAACATAGTTTCTACCAGATGAGCCTCCGCTTGTTCGAAGGGTGATGGATTTGCCGCTATTCATATCATTTTGCCATTCAACCTTCCTTTCACACATTGATGATAGGTAGATGGGACCAGTCGGTGCTTATGCAACCACGGTCTTCCCAATAGCACGTGGTATGAGACCTCTGTTTTCACCACGTGGAAGTGAGCCAAAGAGGCTATTGGTCCCACTTTCAACCACAGTTGAATGTGGCCTGTGGTATATTTGCCTCTTCCCTCAAATCCTGCTACTTCCATTGGACATCCCTAAATCTTTCTTTTCGAAATTCCTGCCACTTATAAGGTGCTCAGTGGGATGAGATTCACGGAAGCACCTGTATCTACCAAAGCTCTCTTGATGGGGATTTGATTTATAGATGTTGCCAAATAAAGGGGGCTCCTATGATCTGAGTACCCCACTTCCATATCTTTATCGCTGAAAGTGATCTCACTTGCCTCCTACAAGAGGGCTTTGTCATCCATGACTTCTACTGTCAAACAATCTATTCTTGCCCTAGAGGCAATGCTTACCAAGGCCTCTGTAGCCATCCTTCATTCATTTACTGTAAGCTCAACTGATCAAACAAGTTCTTGAACTTGGAACTTTTCTGCATGGTGGTAATCGCTGTGGCAGGTAGGGTCGGCCTTTCTTCCTTGTCTTCCCCTGGATCTACACAAATGACAACTATTGCTATACCCTTCCCCTTGTGGTTTGGGAGTGGGTTTCTTTGAACTTCCGGCTGGGATAGATCTAGAGTCCCTTCTTTGATTCTTTGGTGCACTAGTCTGCGGAATGCCCAACATTCAACAGTAGGATGTTGCACATAGTTGTGCAAGCAGCAGAAGCGTGGGTCTCTCCACTCTTCTTCGGTGGGCTCTCTGGAAACTTGATTAGGCTTAAAGACTCCATCTACTATCCATTTATCTAGGAGCACGTCTAGCTCCTTTGGGGTACATGGCAGTGGTAGAGGGGTATCGTATTCCTTCCATCAGACTTCCTCTTTCTTTCACCAATGGATACTGCCATAGCTTATGGAGTGTTTCTTTTGTCGGAACTTGGTTTCACCGAATAGGTGGTCTTTTTGGCTTTCTGCAACAACTGTGCGAATTGGGAGATTTCTAGATTTTCCAGGACAGCTCTGTACTCCCTGATCATGTTTGCCATACACATTTCCACCAATGTCTTTTCTTTACAATGATCATAGCAATCAAGTGCTATGTTTCTGAACCTTTTGATGTATTCCATCAAATCTTCGCCACTTCTTTACTTAGTTACTTGCAAAGTTGCAAGCGTTACCTTTTCCTCTCTGTGGAAGTACTTAGTACAAAATACGTCCACCATGTCATCCCATGTTGGGAATGACCTTGGTTTCAGACTGATGCATCAGGTGTATGCATGGTCACACAGTGATTTAGAAAATTCCAAAGACATAGGTCTTCGTCTGCTGCACAAAGGCCAAGAGTATCAATGAACTTGCTCACATGCTCGACGCCACTTCCCTTTCTGCCATCGTACTGCACAACAACTCGTGGTTCATACCTCTCGGGGTATGGCTTGCTGAGTATTCTTAGTGGGTAAGGAGGTTTTCGCATGTAGAACCTCTCCTTAGGTGCTCTGGCCCATTCTTGCTCCAGGAAAGCTGCGACTTCGGCCATAGTGATAAAACACTGCTCTGCATTCTATGGAACGCCTCCAATTGGGGTCTCCTCCATGTCTGCTGCATGCTCTAGGTTATGCTAGCTTCCTTTTTTCCTTCGTCTTGTCCACCTTCATTTGACAGATTTCTTCCATCATTTGCTGCTGCGAGTGTTGCAACGACTACAACATCTCGATGAAAACATTGGCATTGTCAGTGAGGATTTTTTGCTGTTGCTGGGGTTCAGCCCCCGCTCTGTTGACACTTTTCGCCTGGTTGGGCTGGTGTTGGTGTGGCGTTGTTGGCCTTAACTCTGCCTGTGAGGGCACAATGCTCATGTTTCGTGTTGCTTTGGATCTTGGGGGCATAGCTTGCGAGGGCTTTTGTCTACTATCCCTGTCTTTTTCCCAACTCCCTAGTGAAGTCACCAATTTAAATGTGGTGGGCCTTTAAGCGACTAAGGCCCCTTTGCTAAAACTTTGGTGACATTCCCATGGCAGAGGAAACTGTTACAAAAGGGTTATGGTAGGCAGATATAATATAACAATAATAAAAAGAAGTATGCTTACTATCAACCGGAAAGTAGAAAATATTGAATGAAATAAAAGGTAAAGCAATGTAGCAATATAAATAAGATGATAATAATAAGAGAGAAATAACACCAATGCTTAATCCATAAAATGAAAGAAAGAATGGTCAGTCTACCACGCTTGGTTGTCTTATGGAGTTAAGTCCAAGAAGGGAACCGTTTCTTCAATGTGGGTAATCTCACAGGGAGATCCTGCCATGGAAATTACCCACTTTGAGAGAATAGACCTAAATGGCTTATGCTCAAATTCCTTAATCCTTACTAGAGGGTAGGCTTTTAGAGGGAGAGAAGGGATTAGCCTATCGGTGCATGCCTGCTATCACACTCTTGCCTACTCTCTGTTTTTTCTTTCTAACTTCTTCTTTTTCTTTCTAAGTTTTCTACTCTATTTTCTCTCTTTTTGTTGTTCCCTTGTGGGGTTATTATGTTCACTCTTACCTTCTCATTGTTCTTCTGATGATCTATTGTGCATGGTAGAGGCTTCTTTCATACTGCCTGCCGTGATGGGTTCTTACTATTTTACCCCTTAACTACTTTTGTCTAGGTGTGGGTGTCCTTCCAGACCACCCATTGGTTTGTCAGCTGCCCAGCCGCCACCACTTACCTGTGCTAGCCATGCCATACCTCATTACCAAACAAAGAGTCCTATTTTTTTTTCTTGCTCACTGTGGCATTCCGATCCAAATAAGTGTGGGCATTCTCTCTCATTATCCCTCATGGCATGCAGCTAGTGATTCCAACTCATCTTTTCCTCTTTTGGGTGGTATGTCATCTTAGCAGGACATTTCCCCTAAAAAAGTTTGAGTGGGAACCCCAAAATAGGCTTCCCCCTTCTCTCCACCGCCAAACCAAACCCTTTCTTACCTCTGACCCATGGCCCACCACCTTGTATTGGCTGGGTATAGGTTGGTGGTGCCTGAGCCTTGTGCGTGCTCCATTTCCATGTGTGTCCATGGCTTGTCTGCTGCTCATGTATTTGCCATGACTTGAAATCTTGTCTGTACATTCTGCTGCTCGTTCTTGACCTCTTGTGGCATGAATGTTTCCCTGAACCTTTGTTCTTTATGTCTTACTTCCTTCCTAGGCTGGGCCTTGCTTGATTATGGCTTATTCCTTCTTTAATCCATTCTTTGCCTCTTTCATGGATCTGCTGGCACTTCTGCCGTGTCATTTTGTCACTCCTATTGTGCTATTGTTTGACTCGTGCTTGCTAGGCCTCTTTTGGGCCTACTATATGCTTAATTCCAGTGGCCCAATATTGTCATTGGGCTAGTATTCATGCTATTTTTGGGCTTCCTTGTCCCATTCCATTGCTTCCGGGCTCCCTTGGCCCATCTCATCCATTTGGGCATCCTCGGCCCATTTCCTTTCCTTGGGCATCCTCGGCCCATTTCTTTTTCTTAGGCATCCTCGTCCTATTCCAATTCTTTACTCCCATGAGCCTTTGCTAAGTCTTTTGGGCTTCCCCGGCCCAAATTACCATATCCTTTACTTTCGTGGTTCATGGGCTTTCCATCAACCCCTTACTTACTTAATTTATTACTTCGGGCCTCTTTAGCCCATTCTTGCTTGCTTTCTATTTCATATAATGCCCATGGGTTTACTACTTCTTTTCTCTGTGCTCTTTTAGGCCCGCTTGCTTTCTTTGAGGCCCATTTATTATTTTCTAAGCCTATGATCTATTATTCCTGCCATTTGGGCTTAATTGTTTTCTTCTCAATTTACTAACTATTTTCCTCCCATATTGTTGGGCTTCTTCTTGCCATTGGGCCTTTTTACCAAAGTGGGCATCAACATTTAGCCCCCTGAGCATATGAAGTGCTCTTGTTGTTCATATGCGAACAAAAAAGACTCTTCTTCTTCTCTTTTTTTCTTCTTCTTTTCTTTTTCTTTGCAGGCTTTTTCGAACAGTGGGCCCTACTTTATTTTTTTTTCTTTCTTGTCGTGGACAGTGTTGTCTCTTTGAATTTCCCTGTTTAGCAGTTATTTTGAAACACAGCTCTCCGACCCACAACCTAACGGGCCTGAGCATAGCAAAAAAGGCCCAGGCCCATTAACACAAAGGAGTTAGTAAAAACCCATGGGAACGCAGAGTTAGAAAAAGGGCCAAGGAGGGCCAAGGAAGTCCAAGGAAAGAAAATGGGCTAAGGATGCCCAAGAGGAAATAAATGGGACAAAAGAGCCCACAAGCAATGTACTACAAAGCCCAAATGAACATATTAAGTTATTGAGAGAAGAATAAGCAACAAGCCTAAAGAGGTCCAGCATGCTGGGGTCAAATAACATCACAGCAGGAATGGCATAATGGAACGGCAGGAAATGGTAGCAAAACTGCAGAAAGGAGCAAAATGGTAGACTGAAGGAAGAAAAGCCCACAATCAAGCAGAGCCTGGCCCCTAAAGGGAGTGGGCCATAGAGAATGAGGAATTAGAACGTAGCTCACGCCATAAGAAGTCAGGGATGGGCGGTAGAATGTGTAGAGGAGCCTCCAAACCACGGCAAACGCAGCTGGCAAGTTTTGGACACACGCAGAAGTTGGGCACGCGCAAGGACCAGACTTCACCAGCCTGTACCCAGCCAATACAGGAGGTGGTGGGTCATGGATTAGAGGTAAAAGGGTATGGTCTGGCAGTGAGGAGAGGGGAAAACCTATTCTAGGGTTCCTGCTTAGGCTCTTTTAGGGGAGATGTCCTACTAGGATGACATACCACCCAAAAGAAGCAAGGATGAGTTGGAACCACTAGGTGCATGCCATGAGGGATGGAGAGAGAGAGAGGGCACCCACACCGTAGTAGGTAAGAATGCCACGGCAAACAAACGAATAAAAGAGCCTTCTTTTTCCAGTGATGGGGAGAGGCACAGCTAGTACAGGTTAGTGGTGCTGGCTGAGCGGTTGACATACCAGTGGTGGTCGATAAGGACACACAGACCAGACAAAGGTTAAAGGCTAAAATATTAAAAGCCAGCCATGGCAGGCATTATATAAGAGACCCTTGCCGTGCACAGTAGGGGGATCAAAATCACGATAATAGTAACCTTTAGGAGAAAATCACAACACAAACACAAGTACTGAGAAAAGAAGAGAAAAAGAAAGAAAGAGAAAAGGAAAATTAGAAATACGGAAGGGAAACAGAGAGATAGAATGGCAGGCATGCACCAATAGGTTGATCCCCTCTTTCCCTCTAAAGGTCCTGCTCTCTACCAAAAGCAAAGGATTCTTTTGGGCACAAGCCATTCAAGTCCGCTTCCCTCAAAGTGATTAGTTTCCACGACAAGATTTTCCCCGGGAGATTATTTGCATTGAGGAAAACGATTTCCCTCCTTGGTCTTGGTCCTGTGACATAGCTTGGCATAGCAGATTGATCTTTTTCTTTCTTTTTGATAACTCATGTCCTATCTACTTATTTCCACAATTTTCTTTACAAGGTGTTTCTTCTCATTGTGATTATCATTTTAACTGCGGATTATTTATTCACTTTGTCTAAAGGCAAAAGTACTTTCTTTTATATGCTATGACTCATCCGAAGTAGCTCCGCCTACCATGGGCATGTGAATGAAGTTCTTGGCAAACGAGGCATAGTTTGTACGCAAACTAGGCACCAAAGTGAATTGCAGTTGGACCGGTCTCAACTCCTTTACTCAGAACACTTGAGCCCAATACAACAGGAGGCCTGAGCCCAACATTGCAAAAAGGCCCACCACAGTAACAAATTAGCAACAACAAAGAAAAAAGGGATGTACACCAAAACAGATGAAAAAAAAAGCAACAAATAAAAAAACAAAACAAATGAGAAGTACTTAAAAGACAAAAGCTAAAGAAGAAGAAAAAAAACCAAAGAAAATGAAAACAAAAACAAAAATTAAAAAAGAGAAGAAGGAAAAAAAGAAAAAGAAAAGAAAGATGGGTGACAAAAAAAAAAAGAGAAGGAAAACAACAAAAACCATGAGAACATTTCAGATAGGCATTTTTTTTCTTTTACTGGCACAGAACAACAATTTCATGTTTTCCCTTTAGTTTTTTCCCTAATAAAATATTTTGGTGGACATGGAAAGAAAACACTCGGCCTCTACCAGTTTTCCTTCCTGTAATCCACCCAACCAAAAACCCCAATAAATTTCTTTCCCTCCCCTTTTTTCGTTCCCCTAAAATCCATCCAATGGTCCATTTGAAGAGATGGAAAAGTGAAGGGATGGAAAACAATTTTGTATGGTTGAAAAGAAAAATGAGATGATGGAAAATGAAGTTTGTATAAATTTACCATCATATCCTTATTAAATAAAACAAAAATAATACATTATGTTTTTATTAAAAATTGTGTATGAATGGACACTCATTAAAAATAAAAATAAAAACGTGCAAGAACCCAAAATTGTTTTCTCAAAAAAAAACAAAAACAAAAAAAAAAGGCATGTCACAACAAATGATGCATCATAAATGACAAAAAGCAAAGAGTAAGAAATAACATATAAGAAAAGTTTAAAAAAATCCCATAAAAAAAAAAAAGTTAAAAAGAAGTTGAACAAAATGACAAAAAGGGAAAGAAGTAAACTTGGTGGGAGAATAATGAACGTTGCACTGCGGGGTAGGAAGGGGGGGGGGGGGGGTGGGGAGAAGTTTTTTCTAAAATACCTAGCATTTGTTTTCCCTTGTGGTTTTTTTTTTTTTTTTTTTTTTTTCTTATTTTTCTTTTAAATTTAGGGAGATTAAGTTTTGGTGAGTATAGAGAGAAAATTGCTAGGTCCTACCATTTTCTCTCCTCCAAAATCACTCCAGCTAAACACTACTCTCATCCAAAATATCATATATTTTCTCTTCTTTATTTTTCTTCCCCCCACTTTTTCTCCAAAAAAATTATTTTGAAATATCCATTTTATTTTCTTGTTTGAGAGTTTAAGTGAGAGAAAATAAAATTGATATGATGGAACACTTATTTCTCTATGTTCTCTCAAAACCTCAAATTTTCATTTCCCAAAAATTTTGGTAAATAGGAAAGAATGAAATTACGTTTAATAAGTTTTTCACTAAAATTTCCAAAATATCCCTATATATTTAGCTCGTTATTTTAAAATATGGGTTTTATTTTTTATGTTATATTCTTTATTTTTAGAAACATACATACACACACAAGGGAGATGGGATAAGGTTCTAATACAAAGGCAAATCACAAACTTCACACAAAAGTTATGGTAACTTTTAAGGGAAGGTAGAACAAATCATACAATATACAACACACTATATAATTGACACAAAACTTGATATATTTTGTTAAGAACATAGAGAATATATAATCAAATTGTGAGTTTTTGAAATATTAATTTAATCAGAAGTTATTTAATAGTATAATATTGTTTATATTTACACCAGATGTAACTTAAATCTCTCTCTCTCTCTCTCTCTCTCTCTCTCTCTCTCTCTCTCTCTCTCTATATATATATATATATATAAGAAATTTTATGTCCACAACACATTCATAACAAATTTTAAGTGGCATATTGTTATTAACTATTATTGATGGACACAAAAATAATTTCATTGGTGGATTCAAATTAAAACAATTAGTTATTTACCACAAATGTTTTATATATATATAACAAACACGATATAGTTATTGTCCATATTATCCAATGTGACTAAAGGAAATAAATGAATCATTAAATGTAACGTAAGTAACATGATGTTGATACAATCTAATATGATATTGGTACCATCACATGTAATATTGTAATGTTTTTGTGACATAATATAGCAGCTTAACTACTAGAGATATTTAGGGATGGCAATGGGGCGGGACGGGGACGAAGGATGGGATCTTCGCCCCCGCCCCGCACGGATTTTTCTTGCCCCATCCCCACCCCGCCCCGCATGACGGGAAAAATTTCTTGCCCCATCCCTGCCCCTTAAGGCCCCGCGAAGACCCGCGAAGCCCCGCCCTACACCGTAAAACTTTATTTCTTGTTAATTTTCCCTACAACTATTACCATTTTTTCAAATAAAATGACATGTTTCAATAATAAAAATATACTTGAAATTATAAATAAATTTATCCTATCAAATCAAACTAATTTTTAGCAAATACTAAATAATATTATCTAAATGTTTAACAAGCAAATATCACAACAAAAATCTCATAGTATGACACAATAAAATAATCCAAACTCCTAATACATAACAAAATAACAATTGCCTAGTTCTTCAAAAAGAATCTCCACTTAAATAAAATAAGATGATGATATTTTTGTTCAAATAGTAGGGTTTTAGGTATAAAAAATTACCTTTTAACCCTTATTAATACGGGGCGGGGTGGGGCGGGATGGGTGTAAAAAGTGTAAACCCATCCCCGCCCCACCCCGCGGTGCGGGTCTAAAATCTCGCCCCACCCCGCGGTGCGGGTCTAAAATCTCGCCCCATCCCCGCCCCACCACCTTTGCGGGACGGGGAAAACTCACACGGGGCGGAGCGGGGAGGGGCGGGTCAAGCGGGGCGGGGCAAAATTGCCATCCCTAGAGATATTACACCAAGAGTAATGTCAATTACATGTGACCTGTTACACACAAAGTTATGTGTAAAAAATTAACACGAGTTTTATGGATGAACAAATTAAATTAACACAAAGTTATGTGTAAAAAAATAAATTTAAATGAAACGGTGACTTGAAGTCACACTTTAGTTTAAAAAACTATTACTCTGAAGTCTAAACTTTAGCCATTTCCCTTAACAATATAAAAAAGGTACTTCTTCCACACGAAAACACCCACACCACCTCAAAACCAGCCTTACAACTTCAACACAACAGAACCAGTTACAATGCAACAAACATCCTCAAAATCACCAAACATGCCTCAAGAACTCTCGATCACCACCACCACCACCACCACCACCACAACCACAGTCACAAACACAAAGAAGCTAACTTTGATACCTCTCATATTTCTTATCTACTTTGAAGTAGCAGGTGGGCCTTATGGAGAGGAGCCAGCAGTACAAGCAGCAGGACCCCTTTTAACTATCATTGGTTTCTTGGTGTTCCCTTTCATATGGAGTGTCCCAGAAGCTCTTGTCACAGCTGAGCTCTCCACTGCTTATCCTGGCAACGGTGGCATTGTTATATGGGCAGAGCGTGCCTTCGGTCCTTTCTGGGGTTCACTAATGGGAACATGGAAATTCCTCAGTAGTGTTATCAATATTGCTGCTTTACCAGTTCTTTGCATAGACTATATGAAGCAAATAATTCCTGCTATTGAGTCTGGCGTGCCAAGGTACCTCGCACTTTTGTGTTCAACTTTAGGCCTTTCTTTTCTTAATTACACTGGTTTGACAATTGTTGGTTATACTTCTGTGGTACTTGCTGTGGTTTCACTTTTGCCATTTATATTCATGTGCTTGATTGCACTCCCGAAGATCAAACCTCATAGGTGGCTCAGTTTGGAACATAAAGGTGTTAAGAAAGATTGGAACTTGTTCTTTAACACCCTTTTTTGGAACTTAAATTTCTGGGACAATGTTAGTACTTTTGCGGGAGAAGTTGATCAGCCCCAGAAAACTCTTCCAAGGGCTCTTTTTATTACTGTGATTTTCACTTGTTTGGCTTACATGTTTCCACTTTTGGCTGTCATTGGAGCTCTTTCTGTGGAGCCAAGTGAATGGGGAGCTGGGTTTATGGCCCAGGCTGCAGAATTGATTGCTGGGAAATGGTTGAAAATCTTTCTTGAAGTTGGTGCTATGTTAGCAGCAATTGGGCCTTTTGAAGCCCAATTAAGCAGTACTGCTTACCAACTTTTGGGCATGTCTGATATTGGATCTTTGCCTAAGTTTTTTGGACTAAGGTCTAAACGGTTCAACACCCCTTGGGTTGGAATATTGTTATCAACTTCTATTTCACTAGGGGTTTCATACATGAATTTCACTGACATTATATCCTCAGCCAATTTCTTGTATAGTTTGAGCATGTTGCTAGAGTTTGCTTCATTTGTTTGGTTGAGGAGGAAGTTCCCAAGGTTGAAACGGCCGTACCGGGTCCCAATGAGGCTGCCATTGCTGGTGGTCATGTGCTTGATACCATGTGGATTTTTGGTAGTGATAATGGCTATTGCTACTAAGAAAGTTTATTTAGTGAGTGGTATAATGACAGTTGCTGGGATTGGATGGTACTACTTGATGAAACTTTGTAAGTCAAGGAAGTGGTTTCAATTCAACACTGGTGGTGAAGTTGTAGTAGAAGAAAATGACCACGAGAGGGTGGCAGGTCATTTATGACAAATTGACTCCTTCTGACATGTTCATCCTACTAGAAAGAACTGAACTCTGTGATTGAAGCTTCTAATTGTGGGCGACAGTTGGATTTAAGTCTGCAAATGGTTATCCACAATTGAATGATTCCACTTGCACTTTA
Organism: Quercus tomentella; assembly: GCA_028535165.1. NCBI lineage: Eukaryota > Viridiplantae > Streptophyta > Magnoliopsida > Fagales > Fagaceae > Quercus > Quercus tomentella. The sequence goes on along the minus strand of JAPQVY010000111.1, from coordinate 22,076,599 downwards.
TAAGTAAAAAAGTTTAGTTTCATCATGAGGAGCTGTAATCTCTAGCTCTATTTGCAGATGTTGATTTTCCTTCAGTCCATATGTAATTGATAGAAGCAATAATAAATAAATCTGGACCATAACCTTCATTATGTATACAAATTGACACATGGGGCACATTAGGTGCTTGTACACATAAATAAGTAGCAGCGCGCAGTCCTGTCACAGCTTACAACTGCATTCATTTACATCAATGCATGCATACAAAGCCATATGGAATGGAGTAATTTCTCATTTGATTATGAAGATACTATGGAATCTGGGGGCATAATTTGAACCTAAAACCTAATTAATTGATCAATTATTGGACATGCAGAGAAATTTGAAGAAAAAAAAATCTTTAAATTTTTGATTCTTAATCAACATCAGATCGCATTGATCAAGGTATTTGGACAAAATTCAGGTAACCCCCAACTATGAAAATAATTGAATACTGATCGAGTTCCTAACTGGATCCTAGAATCTGATTGCCTTGTGAAACTTTCCACACTTCATGTCAACTTGAAAAGAATTTTTCCTAATAACTAGATCATGAAAAAAATTGGTCTATGATCTATCATATTTCATTGATGTTTCCTTTCCTTTATTCTCTCCTAGATTCTTTTAGCATCAATTTGGATGGAAAAAATTATTGTAAAGTATTCCTTCCACTATCTTATTTGGAAGTTTAATTATATAAGTTAGAGATAATAGAAAAAGTTGGAGGGAACACTCATTCCTCCATTTTCCTTCAAAACCTCAATTTTTCATTTCCCAAAATTTTCCTTCAAAACCTCAATTTTTCATTTCCCAAAAATTAGGAAAATAGGATGGAATAAAATTAGGTTTAATAAAAATTTCACTAAAACTCCAAAACCACCCCTACACTTTCAACCTTTCATTTCAAAACAAGGCTCTAATAATAATGTTGTTACATTTCACTCATTTCTAATTTTTTTCCAATAAAAAAAAAAAAAGATTACTAAATTTTCTTCTATTCCTTTCCTTTGCATTACTTAAATACATTTCATTCCTTTATGATTTATTAATTTCATTTCATTCCTTTGTAAACTCCTAGACAAAGTCTTAGGGGCAAGTAAAAAAAAAACCACCATAATTTTATCTTGGGACACAAAGATGTTGGACTTTTAAATATGACACTTTATATTTCAAGCTTTCAAAAATTTACCAAAAAACCTCATAGTAAGGTTCTCTCTCTCTTGGCTATTTTGTGTGTGTGTGTGTGTGTCTCTCTCTCTCTCTCATATGTTGTTTGGATTTGGGGTTTTAATTTTGTTTCACCCTTATGAGAAGTAACTGTGTGAGCCTGTGAGGGTGGGAGTTTGTTTAGGCTTATTTTTTTTGTACATTATGAAATATTGGAATTTGAAGTGTCTCGTTTAAAAATGGAAGATTTAGTGTGTCCTAAAAATAAAACTATGATTTAAAAAAACAAAACAAAAATTTCCCCATTCCATTAAGGATGATTCTTTTATTCCTTTATATATATATATATATATATATATATATATATATATATATATATATATATATATATATATATATATATAAAGAAACAAACACACACAAGATGACTCTTTTGGTTGGATTTTGGTAAAAACCGTGTTTTTTAGTAAGAGTCATGTTAACGGATACCCTTAGGGAAATTGTTAATAAATTATAATAGGAAAGTTTTAACACCACTTTCATAGAAAATATAAAAAGCTATCAACAATATTTATTATTTTATCATTCTCCCACTAAAATGTTTCTAAAAATAGCTCATAAACCAATGCTCTTAGGGTATTGTTTAACATTTCCCTATTAGCAATATCTGGCAAGTTATTGATGGAATTGAGAAGAGAGAGTCTGACACCAAATTTGGCATTCATTTTGCCGAGTATGATACTCAAATTTTCCTTCTCTTTTGCTAAACCTGAACCTAGGCCCTACCTTGCCCATTCTTCCTACTCAAATGGAGAGAGAATAATGATCAAATTTGGTTCAATGAAAACATATTTAGAAGAGAGAACATGAGAAGAAAGTTGGCAAATAAGAGCCCTCGCATCGTAATAGAAAAAGTACCACATTTTAGTAAATTAAGTTCAAAATTCACCTATATCAGGTCATGTAAAGTTGTGTAAAAATATATGACTATTACAATATTCGTATAAATTTACACCGGCACTATTTATTTTGCATTTAGTTTTTGATTCATTCTTTACATATCTTAAAGATAAATGAATAGAATGAGTGGTAGTTATTGTGTTAAAAAAATTAAAAATAAATAAAATTTGATATTTTTAATAAAAACTAGTTGCTAACACGTGCGATGCACGGGAAAATTCAGAAAAATGTTCAAGAAATTCATTTTTTTTAATTCATCTTCCTCTAGATTGATGAAAGCTATAAGATTAATTCCAATTATTCATGTACTTAAACAGCAAATTTAAATGGTTAAATGTTGCAAGTTTGATGAATCCATAATCATAACCTTTAAAAATACTTCATTCCAAACTTACAAAAGTAAATTTATGAATCTTTACTCCTCCTTCGGCAAACACAATTATTTTCCAATTAAATATCCTTTCAAATAGTGTTTCTCAATATTGGTACATTTTGTAGTTGGAAAAGAGATTCGCAAGTCTAATGCTTAGTTCATATTGCAAAGTTACATGCTACTTATAATTTGTTTCTAAATATTTGAAGATTGATCTATTTAATGAGGCATGTTATATAAACTAAAAAAAAATGCCAAATGTTTCTTGATATTCAATTGGTTGAAAACACAATCGGTGCTATCTAACAAATTTCCACTTTGAATTCATTAAATTTTATTAAAATGCAAAACCCCATTTAAGACTAACAGGTATTTGCTAAACTATCTAGCCATGCAACTATATAAGTTGATAGTGTATATATTGTGTGCGGGAATGTGGATATGCATTCACAAAACACACAAAATTAAAATACAAATTCTGTGTTCCTACTTCTCTATAAAATCTAAAAGGGAATAAAAACCAACATCAAAGTTGAATGAAAATTGTATCTGAAAGCATAATGTAAAAGACATTTCTTATTAACTTATATCCCAAAATTTTAGGGAACATCTCAAGTAGTTTAGTAGCTAAGCATAGCTTTTAGTAACTATAGCATTCAGCAAGAACCTTCAATATCTAGCCTAATTTACATTTTTTTTTTCAATAAGTAACCTAATTTACATACATGACAGCTTAGCAACTGAGAGAAGACTACCACTGAAACTTCTATGACAGCATCAAACCCCAAACTTGTCAACATGTGCTAATCCAAAATGGTTCCTCTTTCCTTTTGATTCAATTTTTCCACCATGTTCTATAATAAGTTACATACAATCATCATAGAACTCCTAATCATAACTTGAGGCAAGTTTTCAAGAACTCCATAGAACTCCAATTTATGGTTTTCTTCCACTCTATGTGTGGGAGTGCACCATCAGGTACACAATTCAATGTAAACATTCGTCTCTAGTCTAGGAAAAAAAAGGGTAAATAATCATCAGTTGAATTATTTCCATTTAAAACAGATTTTGGATGCATGTTTGATTCAATAGCTCAGTAAAAAAAAAATTAATAGGATTTTCTTTGAATATATTATGTTGAACCTATGACTATAAATAGAATCTATATAAGATTTCAAAGAAACTATTACACATTTATAGCTTAATATAAAGGAAAAACAAAAACCTTGAGATAGAGGATAGGTAGCTCATTATCTTCGTCTAAGTCCCCCCACATCACCATTCACATCTAGTAAATCAATACGAACTACAAAACACAAACATAGAAAACTCATCAAACTTTCCCCACAAGTAAAACAATAAAAGTACAAATACAAAATAAGTTTGTCACTGAATCCTTAACATTGAAATAGTAAGCAACGGAAATTAATAAATCAGAGAGAGCTTTAAAAAAAGCATCAAGAACTCTCATTTCCACCTTCATGTTAGTGTATTGAATTGATGTTAGTTGCATTGAAAACTATACATAAAATAAAAACCCATAAACAATTTCATCTAGAATAAGAAAATTGTGTTATTTCAATTTCAACTAACAAATCAAACGGCAAAGCTATATTAGGGGAGGGAAAAGAATTGAAACAAAAACATGCCAACAAACTACTTGGATGTTCATGGCCTTCATGTTGGACTTAAGTTGTTCATGGCTTTCTTGTTAGACTCAAGTTGGATTCCTAGGCAATAAAAGTTTATAAAATTTTCACACTATTACATTCCCCACAATTCACCAAATTTGAAACAATATTCTAACTGCAAAATTTATGAACTAAAACCCCAATAACTTGCTCAAAATTTAAAAATTAACAAAATCAAAATTCTTTCATTTAAAAAAAAAAAAAAGGGTAAACTCTATAAAATAAGCAAATTTAAGAGGAAGAGAGAGAGATTTATCGTGCACAAAATACCTAAGAAACTCAACCCCTGCGAAACTTATAGCTAAAAATTATAAAAATTGAAACCCAAAAAAAAAAAAAAAAAAGAAGTAAAAATCTCATTTAACCAAGCATAACATAATATTTAACTTCTCCAACTAACATACTACATATATAGTAGTACATTCTTTTGAAGCAAACAAAAAAAAAAAAATAAACATAAGAGAGAACAAAGGAGAAAAAAAACTTCAAATGCAGTAATTAAATTATGCTTACTACCAAAAAAAAAAAAGGAAAAAAAATAAACAATGAATAAAGAATCATATGTAACCCCATGATGTACAGCTACAAACATGGAAAAAAAAATGCAAGCATATGCAATGAAAGAAGAAGTTATTAAGGTGTTCATCTCTTGTTTGAATAACTCTAGGCCTTTTCTGTTAGTTTATCTACTCTATTATCAATTTATCATAGCTGAATGTGGCAATACCTAATTACGTGACAATTAAATCAATTAGACATTTAGATACATCCAATCAATGCAAAATCATCTATATAAAACAGGAAATTAGTATTATTGATTAAGGTACGGATAAAGGCTTTGATATAATCCGTAACGACCCTCCCACACAACTCAGCAAGTAGCAAAACTACCAAATTGACACAGAAGATAGATGTACACAAAACAAAGTCACATGTATTATGGCTACAATCTAAGGTTCAGATCATAAACTATCCACTATAGCATGGCAAGAATAATGTAAACCACATATGGAGATTGACCTGCAGGCTGCAGCTATTCAAAAACAATGAATCTTGATATGTTCCTTCTTCACAATGCCAGCCTACACAAGGAAGGTGGAAACATTCTTCCTCTGATCCCCCTGAAGTTGTATAACCTCAACTTGATATAAGCCTAATAAAAATAATCACAGATTGGGGTAATTTTCCTTATCCTAATTTCTGAGCTTTTCCCTACAACCAACGGCAACAACTAAAAATACAAAAAATTGCAGACCATAAACTCAATACCCAAACAGGTAAACATAGAAGAATTAACCCTAAAAATTTTAAACATACATAGAAAATAAAATTTAAGTATACCTCGATGGCTCGTATAGAGGAGGCAGCTAACAACTCCTTGCCATTAAAGTTGACAATGGCCTTGAACCTAGGCTTGTGGTCGGACCAATTTGCCTCTTGCAAAAGGATATGGATAGGAAATAGTGTTGATTGAATTACTGAAACACAAAAGAGAGAGCAATGCGTCCAATAATTGAAATTAGCAAAACCCACTATAGGGCTCCAAACCCATCACTTTGAGCAAATCATTCAGAAGAAACACTTCCAAACGAAACAAGAACAAAGGTGAAATACCTGAAGTGAATCATCCACATTCTGTCGATATTTTTGAGCTCTTCTTTAAATATGCTGTTTTCTAATTCAATTAAATGCGGAGTTTTGAAACCATGAAAGATAGGAAGAGCAAAAGGACGGGAGATAGTGATGAGGTATGAATGAGTGATTTACTTAAATAAGGAGAGGAAGAGACAAAGTAGGGAAGAGAGAAGTTGGAGTTAGAAAGCCGAAGGTATGACGTATTGAATCTGTCTTTGGAAGAGAGAGAGGTAGGCGTTAGTCATGCTGAAGGTCTAAAGAAGAAGAAGAAAGGTTGGCGTTTAAAAGAACAAAGGGTTGGATTTGGGCTTAATGGTGGACAGCAATGTAATATTTATTTTTTGGGCTTTATGGTTAACATAATTAAAGCTATAAAGATTGGGTTTTATGGTGGAGATATGGTTGGAAATCATTTTCTTTTTAATAGTATTTTAAAATTAGGGAAAAATTTAGTAAAAGTATTTTAAAATTATAGGAAAAATTCAGGAAAAAAAATTAGAAATGACATGGTGAAATGACATGGTGGCTGATATGGATCAACTGGAGCGTAGCAACATTAAATGCTACGCTTCAACTTTTAATAATATATAAAATATAGATAAAGATATAGATGTTGTGTAAAATAAATTCTAAGTGTTAAAAATAAAAATGAGTATGTGAAATTTTTTTTAAAAAAAAAAATTAATAAAATAGATTTAAATGCAAACAGAGAGTCGGTGGGGGAGAGAAAGGTTGAAAATTTATTGATCGATAAAAAAAAGAATACAAAAAAAAACATAGCCCTTTGGCCATGGCCTATAGAGAGAGACGTCAGAACCACCCCCCAATTTCTCCCCACAAAACTTACTCCAAAAGTCTACGCAACTAGTACTGCTACTTAAAGGACTTTTGTCCCTAAGCTTTAAGGTCTACGCCCTCCTATATATTTGTGACTTGTGAGCAATCCTTTGTTACAAAACACAGCAGGAGACAAAAAGATAGACGAGTTGTTAATAATGAATAATAAAGTAGAATTAGTAGTTGGTTTATATAAGAATTAATGATAATTTATCAGCTTAGTATGTATCAAATTTATTGTAAAAAATATTATGTTTATAGCATTATTCATACTCATTTAGCATTAGAAATAATATGATCTGGTGAATGAATTTTTTTTTTTTGCTGACACCAATGAAGGGACCAAATGATATATAGTTTCTTTTGTTGATACTTGATAGATTGGAGGATCAAAAAGATTATCAAGAGTGTGAGTGTGAGTGTGAGTTAAAAATCTTAAAAGTCTATTTTATGTATTTAAGAGTTAGGCCATTTTGGATATACACCATTATAAGTTTATTTAAAAATACTTAGTATTCTTTAAAAAAAAAAAAAAAAAAAAAGATTACCATTGCTTTCAAGTTAGTTGTTTTGCATTAATTGCTACTTTATCGATCTGATTGATTAGCGCACCTGTAGTATTTACTTGTCTTGATGATTTGTCAAATAACAAATATGTTGTATCTTCTGGCACATCATTATAGATTTGGATTAGACGATTAGTCCTTTTGGTGGAAGAAATTCAGCTATAATCTCATTTTTATATTTATTTCTTAGTTCTTGTTACCAGATGCTTTTAAAGCATTTGTTAATAGACTGTTTTAGGAAAATATTAATACTACTTTTATGAAAAATATAAAAATTATTAAAAAGAAAGTTGATTTTTTTTAACATAAAAATTTTTAAAAAATATTTCTTAAATTAATGTCTTTAGAGCATCTGTTAAAATTTTTCTTCTTTTGTTTTGCTATTTCTTTTATTTCACAACAATTTCAGAAACTTTATGCAAAAATTTACCATAGAGGTGGACCATAAATATTTGAGTGCCCCTCAAATTATGTCACTAACAAGTGGGCAATTATTGAGTACTCCCGGAATACCATAAATGCGTACTCCTCCTTTCACGTAACTGTAGGTCCCGCTAATTAAATTTATAGTGGGACCCATAATTTATATGAAAGGGGTGAGTACGCATTTATGGTACTCCCGGAATATTCAATAATTTTCCCTAACCAAGTAGACTTTAGATATTACCATAGAAACATCTACACGTGCTAAGCAGGGGTGAAGGCATGTATTGGCTTGGTGACCATTGCCCCCCTTGCCAAAAAGCTCTTGAAATTGTATGAAAAGTATAAGACTATAAATTGAAAACTGTTACAATTGGTCCCAATTAATATTTAGTTTCTCCCATGTGGACTTCACCCAACAAAATACTCATATACCAAAACCTAATAAATTCCAAGCTTTTCGGTTGCCCTTTATTTTAATTTTGGGAGAAGCTTGTGTCTAGTGGCCAGTTGAACATGCTAGGATACGGACATGTGTCCACATCTCAACGTGTCCAGTGGAACTGGCCACTGAACACAAGCCCAACCCTTTCATTTTTGTCTAAGAAACCAAAAGTGCATGCACTACGTTTGTATGTGTCCAATCATGAAAAACTATTGTGTCCTGCTTAAATGGGTGACTTTTTTTTTCTTTTTCTTTTTTTTACATTATTAGTCTTTTTCAAAGTTCATTTCTTTCTTTCTCTCTCATCATCATCATCATTTTTTCCAAAAAATTGATCTTTTCTCATCATCGCCATTTTTTTCCCTCAAAGTTCTACATTTTTCAAATTATCAAGGTTTTTTGTTTAGAAGAGAATTTAGGTTGCCAATAAGGTACATTTATATATATATATATATATAAGAGGAAATTGCTAAGAATTTTTCTATGGAAATAATAATGGGATGAATTTTATTATACTAAGATCACCGTTGAGTAAAATTTTGATGGGAGATATTAGGTTTTTTTAATTATTTTGTTGAAATATTTATAGAAAATTGAACAAATATTGCATACATAATATGTTGAATTTGATAGATAGTTATTACTAACGTATGAATTTGTAACTCAACCACCCCAAGTTAAAAAATCTAGCTACGCCCCTAGTGCTAAGGAAGCACGTCTTTTTGCAGGTTATATTACAATAAAATTGTACAAAGCTTACTTTAGAAGTTAGGACGTTGTCGTTGAGCTCCAAATATAATTTCCCAACATCATGTTAAAAAGAGGAATAAAATCAATCACTTTGTTAGCTTCTAAATCCTATGATTCACCCAAATCTCTCCTTTTACGGCTTATAGAAGTTATAAATATTTATACAATTCTAACCATTGTAATGATTTTTCATGCACTAATTTTTACTAAAGGTTTCAAATTTACTAATCATTCAGATGTGACTTAAATCACTAACGCAAGCTTAAATCAGCCCCTTTCTTTCTTTTTATTCTCTCTAAAAAAAGGAGGGAAAAAAATAGTCCTTTCTAAATTCTAATTACTACAATATTAGTATTAATTCTCAGCATTAAAAGGAATTCATTTAACAACCTTTAAGACTATCATTCTTTTTAAGGGGGGGCTTCTTGGGGCATAGTTAGATCTGAAAGAGTAATAGAGTAATACTACAGCTACAAACTATTTTACAACATTTTTACAAAATGTTGATGTGGTCAACATCTTATTGGTTTTCATCTAAACTCATCATTAATATCACTTTTTCATTTACCAATAATCACTCATCACATCAACAGTTTGTAAAATAGTTTGTATCTCTAGCATTATTCTAAAACCATGCATGCAACGTAAGAGCATTGGTATCAAGTGTAGAATTTAGCACACCAAACATAAAAAATATACCTCCATCACATGCAAAGACGGACTCAGGATTTTAAGCTAGCGGGGGCTAGAGTATAAAGAAAAAAAAAAACTCCAAATAGGCATCCATATAGTATTAAAAATTTATAAATACACAAAATCATTATTTCTAAATACATTAAGATGCAATCATCTACCAATAAAGACAAAAACAAAAACAAAATAATGTTTTTTTTAATACTAGGCTGGTTAGGATTTTTTTTTTTTTTTTGAAGTTAGAGCATTCATAGTGGTGGTGCTAAATATTTTGAAGCTACTTTATCTATTTTACCACCTCACTTTACAATACACCCAATATCAAATGTTCTATTTTTTTTTTTATCACTTCATTTAAAATAATATAAACAACTCATTAAAATAATAAAGAAATAGAGACAATTTGAGTTTTTTAATTGAAGGAAGAGATATAATCTTAATAAAATATTATATTTTATTTTTAACAACTTGCTACAGTCAACTAGTATTTAGAGCATCACCATCAGGTGTGCCTAATGCCAAATATTTGGCATTTGGCACACGAAAAAACCTCTCACATGAGGTGTTCTAAATGCTAAACATTTTGGCATGAATGAACAGTACAATTCTAAATATACAACTGTACAGATAGAAATGGTAAAACTTTTTAATATTTATTTATTCTACTTTTCTCTCTCTTCTCTCACCCGTGACCCATCTGATTACTCTCTTAGCCTTTCTTCCTCTCCACCAATCCTCCCAATCGAACAGTGACAAGACCAAGAACCTAATCCACGCCAACATCCAATCAAGCTCTGCCACCATCCGATCTCTCCTCTGAACTCGCCACCGATTACTCCTCTGGTCTCACTAGCGCCGCTGCCAATCTCAATCTCAACATCGCCGCTCGTCTCACCAAACGACTCTCACCAAGCCGCCATCCTCACCCAGTCGTTGTTAATCGCCGAACCTCCTTTCCCTAAGCCGCCATCGATTCGCCCAACCTCCTCTCCTCAAGATCTCGGTTGTGGTGGTGTTGTTTTTGTGTTTTTGTGTTTTTTTTTTTTTTTTTTTCTGTGCAGGGGCTGATATTGGTTGTGGTTAGGGACAGAGCTATTCTTGGACCTAGGGGGGCAGTGGCCCCCCCCAGCTTTTCAAAAAAAAAATTTAGTATATATATAATATATTATTTTTAGCAGTTTGTTTCAATAAAATTGCACTTTGCCCCCCTTAACAATATTATTGATATTTTTAAATGCTATAAAAAAATATTAGCCCAACAACAAAAATTGAGCCCAAACAACACCCCAAAACAAACACAAGCAAAAAAAATAAAATAAAATAAAAAAATCAAAGCCGGTTCTAATTAGATATCTACCTAGCCTAGGAGCAGGAAACACCCAACTTACCTCACACATATAATAAAAGGGAAAAAATAAGGGGATTTCTAAGCCATTCCAATCAAAAAAGAAAAAAAAAAGAAAAAAAAAAAAAAGAAAACCTAACTTGCGGCTAAACACAGAGGAGAGGAATTCGGCAGCTAGCGGCAGAAGCAAAGGTATCCCTCTCAAGTCTCATCTCATATTGAATCCTTGTTTGGGATGACTTACTTTTAATAATGTGTTGACACTTGACACTGTGACTTGTAAAGAAAACTTAAAAGAGAGCACAGAGCAACTAAGCAACTAGCGGAGGGAGTCAGCCAGTCAGGGACGTTGGGGCTTGGGAGCCTGGGACGGAGAGACCTGAGACTCAAAGACAGAATATACTAGAGAGAAAGAGTTAAAAGAGAGGTATAAATTTGATCCAAGACCCATCTTTGTCTTTAGCATTCTTTTATAAATGAAAAAGTTGCATCTGACAAACACAACACCACACGCAACAATCAACACTTATTGCCATTGATGTTTTGTAATTTTTTTTCTTTTCTTTTTTTTGTAGTTTTTTCTTTAGTGTTTTTGCCTGTTAGTTAGTGTCTTTTAAAACATTAAAGTTGGATAAATAATTAAAGAAATTATTTGTAACTTTAAAATTTATTGGTTAGTTGTTGAATGTTTGTGTGCATAGTATTTGTCTATTGTGAGTAATGATTGTAGATTATTGACCATATAATAACATAATAATTTCAAATTATATTTTATTTGTAGACTATGAAAAAGTCAACTACATATTTGAATTTTTCAAAAGAAAAGTTTCAAATGATTTAGAAGCTAATACTAGTGGTGCAACATTGCCAACCACTAATGTTAAGGAAAATCTTGATGTCCCAATTGAGGAAAATCTCGACGTCCCAATTGAGGAAAATCCTGATGAACCTATTAAGGAAAATCTTGATGTTTCTATTGAGCAAAATTCTCAAACAAAATTTCAAAAGGTTGATATGAGTTCGTTGCAATTAGAACTTGATCCTGGATTGCGTAGACAAATATATACTTATCATGTTGATCAACAAGATGAGATTCGGCGATGTTACATTAAGTTGGGTCCATACCAGCATCGTTTTAAAAAATTTTAAAAATCTGAGAAGGGTCGAAGCTTTCAAGGTTCTTGGTATGAAGATGATCACTTTAAGTCATGGCTTGAATACTCTCCTAAAAAAGATGCCGCTTTTTGTCCACCATGCTTTCTCTTCATAAGCCAACTAGGCATGACGGACAAAATGCATTCATAGTTAACGGATTTAAGAGTTGGAAGAAAGTTTGAAATGGTGAAAGTTGTTCTTTTAGTCTTCATATGGGGAAAGATCTTAACTCCACTCATAGAATTACCCATAAAGCGTGTCTAGATTTGATGAACCAGTCTCAACACAGATAGGTTAGTGAGCAATTTCACTTCAGAACAAATTGCAAATAATTAAGTACGATTGAAGGCTTCAATTGATGTTGTTTGACATCTTGCCTTGCAAGCTATTGCTTTTAGAAGTCGAGATGAAAGCTCTACTTCAACCAATCGGGGAAACTTTCTTACGACATTGGATTTAATGGTGGGCTATAATAATAATATTGTTGAAATAATGGCAAAAGCTCCAAAAAATGCCACCTACACATCACCTCAGATTCAAAAAGAAATTCTACATGTTATTTCAACCAAAGTGAAGAAAGCAATTAGGGAAGAAATTGGTGATGCAAAGTTTTGCATCTTGGTTGATGAAGCTAGTGATGAGTCCATGAAAGAGCAAATGGCTGTGGTTTTAAGATATGTTGATACAAATGACTTTGTGCAAGAATGATTTTATGGGATTGTTCATGTTGTTGACACTGCAGCAGTAACCCTTAAAAAGGAGATATATTATCTATTCTCTAATTATTGCTTAGATATCCAAAACATTCGGGGGCAAGGATATGATGGTGCAAGCAACATGCGGGGTGAGTGGAATGGATTACAAGCTTTGATTTTGAATGATTGTCCATATGCTTACTACATTCTTTATTTTGCACATCGCTTACAATTGGCATTAGTAGGAGCATCAAAAGCAGTTGTCCCTCTTAATAGATTTTTCACTAAATTGATTTTGGTTATCAATAATATTCATGCTTCATGCAAACGTATTGAACAATTAAAAATTGCTAGAGCTTCTGACATTGCATATTTGATTGATATTGAAGAGCTTGAGACTGGGAAAAGACTTAATCAGATGGTCACTTTACAGTGACGTAGAGATACTCTTTCTTAATCAGATGGTCACTTTAAGCAGAATTCGCTTATGAGGTATTAATTTCATTTGAATTTGTCTTCATCTTGCATTTTGTTAATGAAACTATGGGGATCACAGATAAACTTTGTCAAGTTTTGTAAAACCAATCACAAGACATTTTAAATGCTACACATTTAGTTTCATCCACTAAAAAACTTATTCAACAATTTAGAGATGAGAAATGGGATGACTTACTAGCTACTGTGATATCATTTTGTAAGGAACGTGGTTTAGATGTCCTGGATATGAATGCTCGTTATGTTGCAAGATTTGGTCGATCTCGTCATCAACAAGAGGACTTTAGAAATAAGCATTATTATAAAGTAGATATTTTTAATGCAGGAAAAGATTCTCAATTACAGGAACTAAATCATCGGTTTAGTGAGCATGCCATGGAATTGCTTATGCTTAGCTCAGCTCTAGACCCTCGAGAGGCATATGAATCTTTTCGAGTTAGTGATATTTGTTCATTGGTAGATAATTTTTATCCAATAGACTTCACAGATGATGAAAAGAATGATTTGAAAAAGGAACTTGATCTTTATAAGTATGATGTAGTTCAGCATTCAGGGTTCAAGAATTTGAAAAATATTTTTGAATTGTGCCAATGGATGGTGAGAACTAGAAAATTAGAATACTATCCGCTTATTTATAGAGTGGTCAAGCTTGTGCTTACTCTTCTCGTTTCTACTGCAACTACAGAGCAAGCATTTTCAGCTATGAATATCATCAAAACTGACCTTCGCAACAAAATGGAAGATGAGTTTTTGTCAAACGCTATAATGTTATTCATTGAAAGGGACATTGCTGCGACAATTAGTACGGATTCAATCATAGATGATTTCGAAGATTTAAAAAGACGGCAAGTTCCATTTTCATGAATAATTGCATTGTAATATCTTAAAAAAAATAATTTTGTGTATTTTTCTTTGTTGATGGTTTATTAAATGAATGTTTATTTGGAGTTTCAATTTTTTTTTTTTTTGTTTATACTTCTACCCCCTTAACTCCAAGTCTTGGCTCCGTCCCTGGTTGTGGTGTTGCAGTGGGCTAATATTGGTTGTGGTGTTTGTTTGAGTTTTTTTTTTTTTTTTTTTTTTTTTTTTTTTTTTTTTTTTTTTTTTTTTTTGTGGGTAGCAATGGCTAATATTGGTGGTCGCTGGTTGATTTTGTGGGGTGGTTGATGGTTGTGGGCTGTGGTGGGGTGATCTGTGGGTGGTGGGGTTTTAACGTGTAGGAGTTTTTTTAGATTATATTAATGTGTTGTATATATTATTTTAATGTGTTGAACGGAAGAATAGAATATCTAATGTATGGTGTATTGTAAAGTGGTGTGTTAAAATATATGTAGACACTCGATTTTGCACCTATGATTTAATCAAGGAAGATAACTAGAATGACCATTCATGTACCCAAAAATCATGATTGCATTACATGCATTAATTTGTTCACTGCATATCATAAAAATGATCTTGAGGTTCTAACGGTCGTGACGGTATGCCCGGTTTTCAAATTGGACCGTCGGATTGAAAGATATCGCATGATCAAGTTTGCATAGTCAGCATGCATTGTGTCTAGGTAGAGTCAACCATGCATGATTAATTTAAATTAATTCTGATTGGTTAAACAATTAAAATTATTAAATAATTTTGTGATTGGTTGATAGTTAGTGTCAAAAATAGGATTGTTTGCATGGGAATAAAAGGGATAATTGGATAACAATAAAATTGTGGATAACCTAGACTTTATCAAGATTTTTTTAGAGTATTTATCTACAAGAAAATTGTTTTTGAAAGGACCTGAATTATCCAGAAAAGAGTTTAATTTTTAGAATATGGATTAAAAATGCGTCTAAGTGCAAGTCCCGATTAAAAAATCTCAAAAAAGGAGTCCAAAACGGACTGAAACTCGAAAGCGAGCCTAGCACCCAAAAGTGCCATTCGGCACTTTCAAAGTGTCGAACGGCACACATTTGGGCTTCGGCCTAAGGGCATTAGGATTACGTTAAAACACATACTTTTCGATTTTTTAGCATTAAGGACGCGTCCCAGTTCGTATTCTGATCTCAAAATTAGCACACTTTTTCACACCCTCAGATTTCCCCTCTTTCTGACTCCCCTTTCTGTATTTTCTCTCTTACGTTAAAGAGGTTCTGGAGGCTTTAGTCTTAAGAATTTCTTTTTCGTAAGCAAGGATTTTTAGGTTTCAAAGATAATTGCATAAATTTCTTTGAACCCTAAAATATTCTCTCAAGAAAAAGAGTACGTCCATGCAAGATGTAGTTTTTCTTTAGTTTTTCTTCTTCTATCTCTTTTAATTTGGTGATGCATGAATAAATGTTCGTTTTGTTTTGATTTTTAAATGCTCATATCATGTGTTGTCGATATTTTCTCTATTGGAATATGTTTTTGATGTTTTTGTTGTCAAGATCTTTTTTTGTTTCAAAAATCTGCTTGTTATCATATCTTTTCTCAATCAAAAAACTGATTTGCATCTTCATTAGATGCAGATCTGAATTTTTCTCAATCAAAAACTGATTTGCATCTTCATCAGATGCAGATCTAAATCTTTTTCAATCAAAAAAACTTATTTGCATCTTCATTAGATGCAGATTTGAATTTTTCTCAATCAAAAATTGATTTGCATCTTCATTAGATGCAAATCTAAATCTTATTCAATCAAAAAAACTGATTTGCATCTTCATTAAATGCAGATCTGAATTTTTCTCAATCAAAAACTTATTTGCATCTTCATTAGATGCAGATCTAAATTTTTCTCAATCAAAAACTGATTTGCATCTTCATTAGATGGAGATCTGAATCTTTTTCAATCAAAAACTGATTTGCATCTTCATTAGATGCAGATCTGAATCTTTTTCAATCAAAAAAACTGATTTGCATCTTCATTAGATGCTGATTTGAATTTTTTTCAATCAAAAAACTGATTTGTATCTTCCTTAGATACAAATCTGAATTTTTTAAATAAAAAAAAAAACTGATCTACATCTTCTTTAGATATAAAGATGAATTTTTGTTAACATAGTAGATTTTGAAATAATAATAAAAAGTCATGAATAGTTTTGTTTGTTTTGTCTGATGCATGTAGCATAGGTTTATTTCATGAATAAAATTCTCTTCTAAAAAATCTTTTTCTTATTTTATTTTACATAAAAACACATATCTGATTTTTTCTAGCTCTCTACAAATCTTTTTTTTTTTTTTGGTTACAAAACAGATTTGATTTTTTTAATACAAACCAAAAACCAATTTTTTCTAGTTCTTAAAAACAGATCAGGTATTTTTTTCAAAACCAAAAGACTTTGTTTTATTTAATAAACACAGATCTGACTTTTTTATGCCTAAAACTAATTTTTTTTCCATGTACAAAAACAGATCTAATTTTTCTAAACTAAATCAAATTTTTTATCACAACACAAATCTGAATTTTTTAACAAAGAAGAGGATGCATTCAGAAATAGACTTATGTGATTTAGTTTTTCATGTGTGCAACATATCATTCATGTTATGCGTAAAAGGGGTACATTGCTCATGAGAGTCTAAAAGACTAGACTCTATCTGGGTGGAATGGGTGCCTAACACCTTCCCATTCCGTAACCTAGTCTCCGAATTTAGTATCTTTGGATAGGTAGACCTAGGCTTTATCTTTATTTTTATTTTGGGTAGATTGTAAGTAGGACAAAAAGCCATGTATCTTTGGTAGTTTGTAACTAGGACCCAAAGCCATGTAATACTTAATTTATCCAATTTATATTTTTTATTCAATCAATGAGAATGGAACAATTCAGTCATGTATTTTGTATTTAATATTTTTTCTTATATTTTTGTAAAAAAATAAGTGACAGCTCCACACCACTTACCCAAAAAGAGAGGTGCCCTAAAAAGTACCCAAATTTTGGCAGTCTCTCACAGTGGCGACTCCGCTAGGGACGTCGAGGGCTAAGCTTCATATTAAACTTAAGTGACCAAATGTGTACCTTTGTTTTTGCATGGTCTTGCATGATATTGTTGTTTGTTTGTTTATTTATGTTTGTTGAGAGATTGTATGATATTTTGTTGTATGTATTGTTTGTTAAAAGCTTTCCTTAACTGTCATGGTGTATGCCATCCAAACAACAAATATGTATGCACCCCTCTCAACAACAATGTGGTGGCAGTAACCATGGATCACCGGTCTTCATTAGATTCGGGTACCCAGTGGCGAACTCACCAACTCATAGTCTAAAGTCACTAGATCATTTCTTGTTTACTGTAAAGGACAAACCATGCCGTTCGGACCAATGCAATGTTCATTACATAACAAGTTGGGAGGTGTAACGTCCTAGCTATGGGAAACAATGAAACAACAAACCCACCCTACAACGTAATGACTTAGAACCTACCTTTAGGTTGGTCTATGTTAAAATTGCATTGCATGTTTTGTGTGTTTGTTTGGTTGATTGATTGATGTGGATGGGGACCTAGCTTTGATTAACCCGACCAAGCCTGTCATTAGGGGAGAATTTGGTCAAGATCCGAAGGAAGGCTACAAAGAGAACCTAAGGCTGACACTCAAGCTAGTAGCTCCAGTTCCAAGCCCATCACTCCCATTACGGTACTAAAGCCCGTAAGCATAGAAGATACTACATTGTTGCAACATCATAACCCTATATTTGACCTACAAGACAGTTCAAGCCACAAGAAGTCTGAAGCTCCTAACACTATGGCAGAAGAGGGAGAACATCCGAACACCGAGGAACCTATGAACACTCAAGAGCTACTCAACACCATGGTAGCTAGTAAAATCCAGCTAAGGGAGGACATGAACCTTATGGTACAATAATTTCAGAATCTGAAGAGTAACCAAGAGGAGAACAAGACTGACCATAATCCACCAACCATGGAGAGTGAGAAGAAGATCAACGAAAGAATGAACAAAATGGAAGAGATGATTAGAAGTGCTCGTAAGATGGAAGACCTCATGGACTATGAATCCCTCTCACTTTTCCCTGATGTGAGACTGCCTCCCAAGTTCAAGATGCTGACCTTGGACAAGTTTGACGGGACCAGTTGCCCAAAGTCCCATATGAAGATTTATATAAGGGCTATGCAGCCCCTAGGTGCGACTGAAGAAATACTTGCTCAAATGTTCCAAAAAACTTTGACTGGAGCCGCTCTTAAGTGGTTTCTTAACCTGGAAGATGCTAGAGCAAGGAGTTGGGAGGACATCTGCCGAGAGTTTCACAAGCAATACAAATACAACATAGAAGTGGACATAACAAGGAGAGATCTCGAGACCACGAAGCAAGAGCCGAAAGAATCCTTCTCTACTTTCATTACCAAGTGGAAAGCCAAGGCAGCACAAATGATGAATAGGCCAAGTGAAGAAGAACAGTTAACTATGGTTGTAAAGAATTTATTACCTGTATACCATAAGTACTTGTTTGCCCAATACTTTCCTAATTTTACAGCTTTGATTGCTGCTAGAACCCAAATTGAGGATGCAATAAATAATGGCACTATAAAAAATGATGACCCACCGAGGTTTAAAAAGAATGTAGGATCTAATTCTAAGGTTGTCGAAGTTTCTAATATGAAAATATCCATAAAAATGATCTTTATCAATTGATTGCACCCATTGCACTCGTACAAGTATCGCAAGGGCCTAGACCTAAGAAAAAGTTTCATGAGTTGTATATGCCTATCAGCCAAGTGTTTAATAAGCTAAAAGCAAAAGGGTTATTGAAACACTTAGACCCAAGACCAATTCCAAACCCACTACCCTCAAGGTTTGATGTGAATAAGAGATGTGCCTACCACCAAGGCCCTGGCCATGATACCAACAATTGTTTTAGCCTTTGTCATGCAATTCAAAACCTAATAGACAACAAGGTGATTGCATCGCCTACAAGGCCTAGCATCAATAATAATCCCTTGCCTAATCACAATTTTGGGAGAGGACCAAGGATTAATTTCTTGATGACCAAAGAGGAAAGTAAAGAAGACCTATCTGACCTAATCTATGACCTACCCAAATGCTTTATGATGACATGGGAAGAACTGATGGATAGGACATCCACCACCACCACAGGATATGATATATGGAATGAAGAACTACCAAAAACCAAAAATTACTCAACATCCACAAATGGGGGGAGACACTTCAAACCCTAATCAAACAACCTAGCACCCACAAATGGGGGAAGACACTTCGAACCCCAATCAAATTACTCAACATCCACAAATAGGGGGAGACACTTCAAACCCCAATCAAACAACCCAATACCTACAAATGGGGGAAAACACTTCAAACCCCCAATCAAACTACAAAGCACCTACAAATGGGGAGAGACACTTCGAACCCCAATTAGGTAACTCGACATCCACAAATGGTGGGAGACACTTCAAACCCCAAGATACCGATCCTAATGATCCAACAAAAATTGCCCACATTACAAGGGGGGAGACACTCCAAACTCCCACATTTGGAGACAAACAACCCGGTAGAAGCCTTGAATAAATCTACCTAACAAACATTCGCTAAAGAAGATGAGGTCCTCAAGCAACTATAGAAGACACAAGCCAACATATCCTTATGGGGTTTACTCATGGCCTCATACAAACACCGCCAAAACCTGGTAGACCTTCTCAACCAAATTCAAGTCCCTACAACCACAACTTCCCAAGATCTGAATGCTATGATTGGGTCCATAAGTAGGGAACTTACTATTTCCTACTCTGACAAGGATCTAACAAAGAAGGGGAAGCACCATAACGACCCGTTACACATTACTGTAGATGCCAAGGGGAAGAGGATACCAATGGTTTTAATAGACGATGGAAGTGCCTTAAACATGTGTCCTTTAAAGACTGCAAGTTGCTTGGGAAAACTGACCAGCATGTGAGGGCATATGACAACAGTAGAAGAGAGGTCTTAGGAACCGTAGCATTAGAGCTCACTATAGGGCTGATGATCAAGAAGGTGGAGTTTCAAGTCCTTAACATAGCCTCATGCTTCAATATGCTCCTAGGGCGACCATGGATCCATGACATAGAGGTCGTGCCTTCATCTCTATACCAAAAGGTTCGGTTTCCACATGAAGGAGCTATTGTGACCATATATGGTGATACTTTGACTATGCCTAAGCCTATTTTTGGTATTGATTATGAGAAAGAGCCATTGACCTTGGATGGCTTTGAGATTGAGAAGCCTAGCTTTGAAAGGAGAGAAGAAGAAGTGGAGAAAATTCCGATGGACTTTGCTTCCTACAACAACAACAATGTGGTAGCGATGATAAGAAGAATGAATTACCTTCCGGGGATGAACTTAGGGAGAACTATGAAGAAGCCTACTATTCAAGTCCCGATGATTCCTACTACCACACCACCTTTTGGGCTCGACTATAAGCCTACTGATGATGATTTGTTAGAGATGGAAGTGAGAAAGATGGCCTGAGCCAAAACTAAAGCAAAGGGACTTCCTTGTCCTCCGGAACCCTTAAGGCCCTATACTCCCACATTGAATGGGCAGTTTGTCAAAGCTGGAGATAGTCAACGTTATTGGGGATTCCCTAAACCAAGAATTGATCCTGTGACGAGGACAATGGTGCCTGGATTCGAGATACTACTTGATTGCATTAACAAGCTTCTAGAATTGAAGAAGGAAGGTACAACTTAGGTTCCTACTGATTGGGCTGATTACATGGACCCTGATGCCATGACTACACTCCTTGGAGATGCCATCTGCAATATAAAAGAAGAAGAATATTGGGAGGCTTATCAGCATGCATTGAAGAGCCTGTATGAACTAAGAGCCAATGATGAAGATGAGGAAGGGGAGTAGCCCCTAGTGATGATGATGATGAAGGAAGTGATGCCAAGAGTGATAGTAGTAGTGGCAACAGCAGTAGTGACAGTGGACATAGTGATGATGACAGCAACAACGATAGTGAGAGCAACAATAATGAAGACTATGATAGCCAATACAATGGCAATAATTAGGGTGAATCCCCTAGTGATAGAGAAGATGAAGACGTAGAGCTTTATTATGAAGAATATGATGATGATGTAGACTACTATGAGGAAGATATTGAAGATGATGCCGAAGCTAACAGGTGGAGTGACACTGATAGTGACCAATATAGGTTGATAAAAGTATTAGAAGATGCAAGAGAGGAGATTGAACAAGCCAATAATGTGGACTATGATGATTACCCCTATGGGCGCTCCTCAGATTGGAGCTGTATCACTGATGTTAGCTCAAGGTCTAGTCCTCGATATGACAAGCATAGAAGAGAGATTACAGAGTTGGGGTCTTATTACAATTCAGAACCTGGATCCCTAACCCCACATACCGAAGAAGAGGATGACATAGATGCTAGGTTGGCTGCTTTAGACCAAAAACTGATTGTCCACAGTCTCAGAAACCTAACATTTGAGAATGCTGAAGGTGATAATGAGAAGATGGAAGGGGGTGAGTCAGAACACCTCCCTCAACACACCCACTTAAGTAACAAAGGGAAGCACGATTTTTTTGATGAGTGGATGGATAGCATAGAGCACCTGGATGCTTTTGTGACCGACAAGCCCATAGATATGGTGAGTAATGGTGAAGCCACAGATTACATGGACGAAGATCCTGTAGTATTGATGCTAAGAAAGGAAGGAACTTGTTGGGAGACTCCTGCCATTGTTGAAGCCACTACTGAGTTGAAGAACTGGGCATAGGAGGGAGCCGCCCACCCAGTGGAGGACTCCGTGAGGAAGATCAAGACCGTCAAGTCAGTCACTCTTGCCAAAAAGATGAAGACCGTTGAGCCAGTTACTTTTGCCAAGAACATTATTTCTGTCCCCATTGAGTCCATTTCTGCTAGTATTTCTATTCCGGTTAAGTCTGTTTGTGATAGTATTCTAGTTGAGTCTGACTTAGTTAAGTTTGTTGAGTCTGTTGAGAACTCTTTTCCTTATAATATGATTTCTGATTCTGCTTATTTGTTGGCTTTGAATGTTTTTATTTCTAAAATTGGTAAAGAAACTCTTAATAATAAGGAATTAAAATAAGGACACCAAGAACCCATAAAATAAGAAACCTAACCCATTAACCTTGGGACTGATGATGAACCTAAAATCATACAAGTAGGTAATACTCTAACCACTTCTGAGAAAGATGCATTAATGGCACTGCTGACAGAGTTCAAAAAGGTATTTGCGTGGTCATATGAAGACATGCCTAGGATAGATACAGATATAGTGCAGCATTGCATTCCAACAAATCCAACCATGAAGCCGATCAAGCAGAAGTTGAGAAGAATGAAGCCAGAGTGGACTCTCAAGATCAAGGAAGAAGTTGAGAAACAGTACAACACAAGATTCCTAAGGGTGGTCAATTACCCAGAATGGTTAGCTAATGTGGTTTGGGTACCAAAGAAGGATGGGAAGGTCAGAATGTGTGTAGACTTTCGAGATTTGAGTAAGGCTAGCCAAAAAGATGACTTTCCTTTGCCTCACATTGATATCTTAGTTGACAACACAACAGGTCATGCTTTGCTATCGTTTATGGATGGATTTTCAGGATATAATTAGATTAAGATGGCTCCAGAAGATATGGAGAAAACCTCCTTTATTACACCATGGGGGACATATTGCTACAAGGTCATGCCATTTGGCCTTAAAAATGCTGGTGCTACTTACCAACGTGCAACCACCACTTTGTTGCATGACTTGATCCACAAAGAAGTAGAGGTTTATGTTGATGATATGATAATGAAGTCCAAAGACCGTGAAGGGCATATGCCGGCTTTGACGAAGTTCTACGAAAGAATATGGTTCTACAAGTTGCGGTTGAATCCAAAGAAATGCACTTTTAGTGTAACATCCGGAAAGCTATTGGGATTTATGGTAAGCTAGAGGGGAATAGAAGTTGATCCAGACAAAATCAAGGCCATTGTAGAGATGAAACCTCCAAGAACTGAAAAGGAGATCTAAGGATTTCTGGGGAGGATACAATACATCAGCAGATTCATAACCCAGCTCACTATGACATGTGAACCAATCTTCCGACTACTCAAGAAGGAATTTCCTACAGTGTGGAATGAACTATGCCAAGAAGCCTTTGAAAAGATCAAGAATTATCTAATGAAGCCACCATACTCGTCCTACTGGTACTTGAAAAGCCATTGTTATTTTATCTCACCACTATAGATACAACAATGGGGGCTTTGTTTGCTCAATACCTAGAGGAGACTAGAAAAGAGAATGCAATCTACTACATCAGTAAGAAGATGTTGCCTTATAAAGAAAAGTATTTACCAATAAAGAAGACATGTGTAGCACTTGTATGGGCAACCCGCAAACTCAGACATTATATGCTTGCTTACAAAGTCTTGTTGATTGCAAGAATGGACCCTTTGAAATTCTTAATGGAAAAGCCTGTCTAAGATGGGAAGAGTCCTAAATGGGTTTTGCTTTTGTTAGAATTTGATATGAAATATGTGACTCAAAAATCTGTAAAGGGGAGAGCAATTGTTGATCATTTAGCCTATTGTTCACCAGAAGAAGCTGAAGAGATCCAAGGAGACTTTTCAGATGAAGATATCATGGGGATTAAGATAGAATCATGGAAGATGTACTTTGATGGAGCAACGAATCAAAATGGGAGTGGTATTGGAGTTCTCTTAATTTCTTCGAAAGGGACAGACATCCCAATTTCTAGAAGACTTAACTTTCCTACCACCAACAATACCACTGAATATGAAGCTTGCATCATGGGGTTATGAGCAGCCCTAGGCCTTGGAGTGAAAAAGTTGGAGGTGTATGGTGGCTCAGCTTTGATTATATCCTATATTTAGAATAAATGGTAGATCAAAGAAGAAAGGTTGATGCTTTATCATGAATGTCTTTAGAAGTGGGCCTCAAAATTCAGCAAGATCCAATACCAATATGTGCCAAGGATGCAGAATCAGATTGCCGATACTTTAGCAACTATGACATCCATGATGGATGGGCCTAAAGAAGATGAAGCTAGACCGATAATGGTGGAACAAAAAGAGGAACCAGCTTATTGCATGACAATAGAAGAAGATGAGGGAAATAATGGAGAAGGTGAATGGTATTCAGATATCCTACAATACCTCAAGGATGGGATATACCTGAAGTCTACAAACAAGAATGACCAATTGACCATCCAGAGGTTGTCTACTAATTACATTATTTGTGGAGAAAGGCTTTACAGAAGATCATATGATGGAATTCATCTTCTTTGTGTAACTGCCAAGGAAGCATAGAAAATAATTAAAGAGGTTCATGAGTCAAGTTATAGGCCACATATGAATGCACACATGCTGTCAAGGAAAATAATGAGACAAGGCTATTATGGGACTACTATGGAAGTCGACTGTGCGGCTCATGTTTGAAAATGCCATCAATGCCAAGTCCATAGGGATCTAAAACACATGCCAACCATGCCATTACATACCATGACATCACCCTGGCCATTCTCTACATAAAGGATAGATATTATTGGGAAGATTCACCCAACAGCATCCAATGGCCATGAATTCATACTTGTTGCTATAGACTATTTCACTAAATGGGTGGAAGCTGTCTCATACAAGGTTTTGAACTCAAAGAAAGTTGCTCAATTCATTCAGACAAATATCATTTGCAAATATGGGGTACCACATGAAATTATCTCTAACAATGGGCTGTATTTTAAAGGGGAAACAGAAAAGCTGGTACGACAGTTCAACATTCAGCACCACAAATCCTCACTTTACCGTCCTCAGACTAATGGAGTAGTTAAGGCTGCTAATAAAAATATAGGGCGAATCTTGAAAAAGAGCACAAAAAATTCCAAGGACTAGCATCTACAATTACCCTATGCACTTTGGGGGTATAGAACATCAATTCGATCTTCCACAGGAGCCACTCCTTATTCATTGGTATATGGGATGGAAGCAGTTCTTCCCATTGAAATGGGTGTCCGTTCATTAAGGACAGTATTGGAAAGTGAAATCCCTAAAGCAGATTGATTGCAAGGCAAGTATGACCAGTTATGCATGCTAGATGAAAAGAGACTCAAAGCCTTGTATCATATTCAAGGTTACAAAAGGAGGCTTAGGAAAGCTTTTGACAAGAAAGTAAGAACCAAAGATTTGAAGTTGGGGAATTTAGTGTTGAAAGAGATCCGAGCCCCAGTTCAAGATGCAAACGGGAAGTTCAAGCAAAATTGGGCAGGTCCATACATTATCAAGCAAATATACTCTAGGGGAGCAGTAAGGTTGATGGATTTAGATGCAAACCCTTTCACTGAGCCAACCAACATGGATCTATGCATGAGCGTGTGAATGCATGTTCATAGCATTTAAACCATAAAACCCCAATTCTAACATGTGATAACAGACAAGCAATTAAACATGTGAAACATAGACTTTGAGAGCATAAAAACATGGAAAAAGAAGCTAAACAACACAAACATGTGAAAGTAGAAGCAAAACAAATAAAATAAAATTAGGGTTTCTGGGCAAGTTCATGCGCATGCATGAACAAGCATGCGTGCACATAATCAAGCCTGCGTGCGCAGGAAAAATTATGTGTGTGAAAGTTCTTGCCCAGAAAACCCTAAAAACACAAAAACAGGGCAAAAACTCAAAGCGGAAATTCTAACAACCTAACATGCACTTGAAACATAAAAAACGTAAACCTAAGCTAGATAAACATGTTAAATCATATTATAACAAGACAAACAGAAGAATTAAAAGCATAAAAAGAAAAAGGAAAGAAGAAGCAAAGTTTGAACTAATACCTCAAAGAAAAGCTCTTCAAGATTGATTTTTGACCGTTCCCTTCAGTCAAATCTATTCACAAACCAATAAGAAAGTGATTAGTAATATTAAACTCAAAGATCGAGGCTAGAAAAGCCCCAATCAAAAGAAAATTGACTTGAGGATGTTTTGTGAAAAACTCCCTCTTTGATTTATTATTTCTAATGAATCTTAGTGTTTTCCCATGAGATTTTTGTGTGTTTTGAAAATATACCTTGTAAAGCTACTTATAATGTGGAAAAGGAGATTTGGAACAACTCCCAGATGATGTGGGATTTGTTCCAAACCTTAAAATTAATGCAGAAAACTTGTCTTGTATAGTTTCTGGAAATTGCTATGCATGCGCAAGATTGGGCCTGCATACGCATGCAGAAAGCTGCGTGTGTGGGCTAATTCTTGCGTACGCATAGCAAGGGTTTCCTTTGGCCTTATTTTTCAAAAATAGATTTACTTTCTCATTAAAAGTTATATTTCTCATTTTAGCACTTCTCAAGTCAATTTAACTTCTAATTAGGCCCTAAACCAACCTTAGGTCTTAGAATTCAGCATTATTAGGGATGGGAGCCCAAGTCGTAAGTGGTAAAAAAATACAATGACTACAACTGGTGCTTCTACTGACTGAGTTGTTGTAAGCAAACTCTGCTTAGGACAGTGCAAGATCCCACTACTTGGGCTTCACTCTTAAGATACACTGGATCAGATTCCTCAAAGTTCGATTAACCACTTCTGTCTGGCCATCAGTCTGAGGATGACTGGTGCTGCTGTAATTCAAGGAAGTGTCAAAACGCTTCCACAAGGTCCGCCAGAAGTGACTGATGAACTTCGTATTACGGTCAGAGGTGATGGACTTTGGCACTCCATGCAAACACATAACTTCTTTAAAGAATAGATTAGCCACTTGAGTAGCATCTAAAGTCTTCTTGCATGCTATGAAATGGGACATCTTCAAGTTAGGAATGGCAACGGGTCGGGTTCGGGCCGGGTTTCTTTATGCCCAGACCCGACCCGCGAGCCTAAACCCGTTACTCGAACCCGCCCCGTTTAATAAATGGGTTTTTTTCCAACCCCAAACCTACCCCGCCGGGCCCTGTTCCATCCTGCCCATCCCCAAATCACAACACAAACACAAACAGAGATATCAAAAACACAAGTTTCAGATCTATGAATTTCCTTTTCAAAATCACAAACACAAACACAAATCCTAACACAAATACAAACACAGATTTCATAAACACAAAAATTTCAGATTTTCCCTTTCAAAATCACAAACACAAATACAGATCCTAACACAAACATAAACACAGATTTCACAAACACAAAATTTTCAGATTTTATCTTCCAAAATCACAATCACAAACACAAATCCTAACACAAACACAAACACAAACACAAAAATTTCAGATTTTCCCTTTCAAAATCACAAACACAAAGACCGAAACCCTAACACAAACACAAAAATTTTAGATTTATGATTTTCTTTTTCAAAATCAAAAACACAAACACAAACACAGAAATCGAAAACACAAACAAAGAAAAAAAACAATGAAAGAAGAAATTAACCAAAAAAGAAAAAAGAAAAATCATGGGTGTGAGGCTAAACGAACAAAGCCGACGCCGTGAGGTTGAACGAGGCCATGGGGCCGTGAGCGAGGCCGTGAGAGCTTGAGAGAGAAAAAGGTACTGCTGAAATTGAGATTTGAGAGCTTGAGAGAGAGAGAGAGGGGGGGGGGGCGGCTGAATGAGGAAAAATGAAATGAGTTAGGTTAGGGTTAGTTTATAACTATATATATGAGAGGGTATTTAAGTGATTTCCTATTTCTTATGTAATCGGGTAGAGTCGGGTCTGGGTTCGGGCTAGGTGTTTGTAAAAATCCGGACCCGGTCCAGGTTTTTTTTTAAAACCCAAACCCGACCCTATTCTTTATCGGACCGAGTAAAATCCGGCCCATTAGGGTCGGGCCGTGCCGGGTACCCGCGGATTGGGTAGAAATTGCCATCCTTACTTCAAGTACCTGTCAACCACAACAAAAACAGAATCCATACCTCGTTGGGTTTGAGGAAGACCCAGTATAAATTCCATAGATAGATCCTCTTATGGTGCTTGTGGAACTGGTAAAGGCAAGTATAAACCAGTATTCTAAGATTGACCCTTGGCAGTTTGGTAGATTGGACACTTCCTCACATGATTGCCAACACCCGTCTTGAGTTATGGCCAATAATACCTCTTCTCCACCAATGCTATAGTCTTATCTCTGCCCATGTGTTCACCCAAACCTCTACCATGTAGCTCCCTAATAATCTGCTCCCTTAATGAACTCTTAAGGATGCATAATTGATTACCCTGAAAAAGGAAACCATCCTAGTTGTACATACTATTAACAGTAGTATAAGTTTGTTGACACTTACCCCAAATATCACCAAAATCCTCATCATTTTCGTATAGCTCCTTAAGGCAATCAAACCCTACAACTTCAGTACGTAGGGTGGTCAACAAAGATGCTTGCCTGTTGAGCGCATTTGCCACCTTATTAGTGACACTAGACTTGTGCTTCAATGTGAAATGGAAGCGCTATACATAAGCTAACCATCGAGCATGCATCCGGTTAATGCTAGCTTGACTGTTGATGTGCTTCAATGCCTGATGATCTGTATATAATATAAACTCCCTCTGAATTAGGTAATGCTCCCAATGCTTAAGAGTTCGTACTATAGCAAAGAACTCTAGCTCATAGGCTGACCATTTACTTCAAGCTTCACAAACTTTCTCACTAAAGAAAGCTACTGGTCTGTTGTCTTGTGAAAGAACAGTGCCTATCCCAACCAAAAATGCATTACACTCCACCTGAACACCTTATCGAAGTTGGGTAATGCCAAAACTGGAGCGGTGCTTAACTTCTCCTTGATCAAGGAAAAGCTCTATTCTACCTCCTTTCCCTATGAGAACCCCCCCCTTCTTCAGACACTCAGTGATAGGGGCTACTATGCTACTAAAATCTCGAACAAACCTTTGATAAAAGGTTGCCAGCCCATGGAAGCTTCACACATCACTCACTGTCTTTGGGGTTGGCCATTCTCTGACTGCACAGACCTTTTCCTCATCAACATGAATCCCATCCTCATTGACCACATACCCTAAGAATAACAACTTATCAATCAAGAAGCTGCACTTCTTCAAGTTGATATACAACTCATTGGCCTACAACACCGTCAATACTTCTTGCACATGATTATAGTGGGTTGCTTCTATCTTACTATAAATCAGGATATCGTCAAAATAAACTACCACAAACTTCCCAATAAATGGTTTCAATACCTGATTCATAAGCCTCATGAAAGTGCTGGGAGCATTGGACAATTCAAAAGGCATCACCATCCACTCAAACAACCCATCCATTGTCTTGAAAGCTGTCTTCCACTCATCTCCAAGTCGGATTTGAATATGGTGATATCCACTCTTAAGATCCAGCTTGGTGTAACACTTAAACCTACTCAGCATATCAAACATGTCATCTAGTCGGGGAATAGGAAATCGATACCTGACTATGATCTTGTTGATGGCTCGACTATCCACACACATACACCGGCTCCTATCCTTTTTCGGAGTTAATAATGCCGGTACTGCACATGGACTCATACTCTCCCTGATCTGCCCTTTGCTCAAAAGCTCATCCACCTACCCTTGTAGAATCTGACCCTCTTGAGGATTCATCCTGTAATGTGGCAGATTTGGTAGACTAGCTCCAAGAGTGAAATCAATGCAATGCTAGATGTCGCGCATTGGTGGTAAACCTATAGGCAACTCCTCTGAAAAAAGCTCTTCAAACTCTTTGATCAATAGTTGAATTTCCTCAAGTATCTCAACAACCTTCTTCAGCTCTCCATCCTTCACCACTACAGCATATACCTGTTCAACTCCTTACGCTCCTTGTCAAACTCATCCACATTGTTGACTATGAGAAGTGATGGCTTCCCCTCCACTTTAGAAGCTTTGGGTACACTGCCTTCCATAATAGGACCAAGGACAATTTTTCTACCATTCTTAAAGAACACATACACATTATCCTTACACCTACGAGTAGCTTCTACATCATACTACCAAGGTCTACCCAATATTAAGTGACATGCATCCATTTCAACAACATCACAAACTACTTCATCTACATAACATTTATCCATAGAAAAAGTAACACGACATTGTTGAGTAACAAGAGTTTCTGTACCTTTCTTAATCGAACCTATCTTCTATGGAGAGGGATGCTTTTTTGTCTTTAGTCCTAGCTTGGTAACCAAACTCTTCGATGCGATGTTCTCTACACTGCCATTGTCAATGATCAAATCATAGACCCTTTTACTGATGGTGCATCATTCCGCTAATCACTGTATTCCAAAGACCTCCCTAATGGAACACCTTCCTCATCTTCTTGGACTTCATTGGGATCATAGACATATGGATCAGCATCATTATACACCTCTTCACCCTCCTGTTCACCTTCTGCCTCGCCCTCTTCTGCCACCACTAGATTCATTGCAGCTCGCTTAGGGCAACTACTGAATCGATGTCCTGGTTCTCTACATCTATAGCACTTATTCCCAGTTGCCCTAGCATAGGGGTTGGCATTTGCTATTGACTGGGCTGCGGAACCTGCTACTACCACTATGGACTGGTTAACACCACTATTCTCCCTAACCACAGGTTGTGATCATGGTGTAAACATGGGTTGTATACCTTTGTTGGCAGTGGAATTGGATGACTCGGAACTGCGGTTGGAAAACTTCGAACCTGCCCTAAGATGCTGATATTCTATTTTCTTGGATAAGGTTACAGCCTTATTTAAAGTATATAGGGTTTGTAAGGATACCTGATCTCGGATGGAAACTTGCAACCCATGTATAAATCTGGATATCCGTTGATCTTCAGTTTCCTCTAAATCATTGTGATTTGCCAACCTGTCAAACTCTTCCATGTACTAGTTAACTATCCAAGTACCTTGCCAATCTTGGTATTGTCTAAACAACTCCTGTTGGTAATCTGGTGGTAAGAACCAATCTGTCATTAATCTTTTCATCCTTCTCCATGATTGTATTAGAAGCTCTCATTCACGGGTACGGTTTAATTGAACACGATCCCTCCAGGCAGATGCTCTTCCCTTCAATTTGTAAGCCACCAAACACACATGTTTATCATCTACAGTACCCATATAATCGAAAAACTTCTCCACCTCATTGACCCAATCCAGGTACTCTTATATGGAGACATTACCTGTTCCAATTTAGACCGCGATAGGGAGGGCCACGCGCTCGATTATCATGTCACTCTTCGTCATTACGATTAGGGTGTCAGTTAAGCAAGGTGGCAAGTGCTTCTTGAATCTGGTCCAGAGTCTATTGGATTGAATCACAAAACTGTTGATTTTCATCACGAAAATCAAGGAACTCAGCTCTAGTGAGGACTGGGTTGTTGACGTCGTCACCGCCGTCATTGTTGTGGCGGTCACTGTCTCGCTGATTAGCCATTAAACCAGGGTAAGTCAAGGCTCTGATACCAATTGATTTCGGGAAAGCCTAAAGAAAGAACATATGATTCTCTCTTGATGAAACAGAAACTAAACTATTAGCTTTTGGTAGTAAACCTCGAATTCACGAGATGTTTCCCTAAATCCACAAGGAGAAAAAAATTAGAATCCACCAAAGAAAGAATTTGACAAATTTTTGTGTTTATTGATAGTAATCTGATTTGCCTTTGACGGCTACAAAACATATAAATACTGAGAAAAACGTTTAAAACCCTGATTCGCACTAATTACGCGATTAGGTGACAAAATACCGAAATTTACCAAAAATGGAAAAAATGAGTTTAATGCAGAATCATAAACTACTGACCTTAAGGGTTGTCCCAAAATAGACAGGATCTTATTCTGACTTTTAAACTAAAAGTTATTAAAGAAAAACAAATATTACTATAAATAGTAAAAACACTGTTTTCAGTGCATTAATGAAGGAATTCACCTAAATTTAGGCGAAATTCATAAAATCATGAGTGTGGATCAACCCTTTAACCTGCCAAATTTCATGCAATTCTGACACTGTAGCCCCAATGGCCTTTACTAGCACCCCCTTGATCTAGCGTTATGGCTTCCTACGCCCCTATTACTCCAGGAAGGCATGTGCTGTCTGTTCTACATCAGTACGAGTTATGTTTAAGCTAACTACTTCTTGTAGTAGTTTGAGAATATTACCTGCCAAGCCCGCAGTAGTGTCATCTTTCACTGCTTCCTTTCCAAGCCAAAACTTTGTAACTTTCATTTCATTTAGTGTAAGAGTGCCTGTTTTGTCTGTGTAGATTATTGTAGTTGAACCCATTGTCTCGCAAGAAGATAGTTTTCTAACCAGAGCATGGTAAGCCATCATGCTTTTCATTGAATAAGCCAGAGTTAGAGTGACAGCCAAAGGCAAGCCTACTTGAATAATGGTAGCAGCAGACACAATGTTCAATACTAAATTCATCACGTAATCAAACTTTGTGTTACTGCCTTTGAATCCCTTGTTTCCCTTGTCATCTTTTTTGTTACCTGTGAAGTACCGAATCAACATAACAAATTAACAACATTAACAAACTTAATCACCACCATGCCAACCATGCCAATATAAGAAGTTAGCTTGTTGAGGCATGCTTGCAATGGCGTCTCCTCATTCAAGTCACGGTTTATTGAACTCATCATCTCGCCTCATCCAGTGTTCATGCCTACATAAGTGACAAGCATGAAACCAAAGCCATCTATAACCCTTGTGCCTGATAACATAAAGGCATTCCCTTCATTGATTGCAATGTGGTCACTTTCACCAATCATGCTAGACTCATCCACCTTCAAAGAATGTCCTTCCAAGAATAACCCATCTGAGGAAATCTGATCACCAATCTTCAAGAACACTATATCACCCACAACAACATCAAATATTGATATAGATTGGTGCCTCCCATCTCTCACAACTTCCACTCTTATATCACTACTCTTTGTTGAGAGCTTCTGAAATTGCCTTGATAGCTTAAAGTCAATCACTTCTAACACAAAAACGACCAAGAAGACAAAGGCAATTATACTACCACCGTCATACCACCCATCTTTCCAGCCATGGTGCTTGATACCAAAGCTAAGAGAGAGTACAGCACATGCCAATAATATTAAAATAATTGTATCTTTAAATGCATCAAACAAAAATCTTAAAAATCTTTTTGGCGGTGGTTTTTTCTATTTGTTTGCACCAAAAACATATTGTCTGTGAATAAGAGATCAGCCTCACAACCATTGATACCAACATCGGTTTCAATAATTATAGCAAGTTCTTGAACCCCTCCAAACTCACTTAAAGATTCAAAGTTTTTGTCCCTTTCCATGTGACAAGCTTTGTTGGATCATAGTAAGCAATGTAACGGCATTGTTGTTGATGACGTAAAAAAAAATAGTTGAGCTTTTCGTCGTAGCGGATGGATGATGCTGTGAATGAGATCGTCTCTGTAGATGGAAAACCTACAAAATGAACTGGGTGGAAGAGTAATGCGCCGATGTGGGGTCAACCAAACCGCCTTCAATGCTTAAGTCAGTAAGGGAGAAAGATTCTAGAGAGAAAATAGCATAGAGTGATTTTGTAGAGTATTTGTGTGTACCTTTAACTTCTGTTGTCTTCTCTTTTATAGTTATGTGCCTCATTAATGGGCAATGATGTGCTACATTTATGCTCAAGGGCCAGTGTGTTACAGAATCTTTGTCTGGAGATCACAGCTCATTTTGTGACCGTTGCTCCGTCTGTTACGTTTCGTCATCAATGTGCGTAATAAATGCATAACATCTTCTCTGGGTGAATGACGATTTGCGTATAATGACGACCATAAATTTCTGGTTCATCAGCTACCCCTTGTTCATTTTCTTGTCTTTTAGATGAGATAAGTACAAATTCGCCTGACGCTTCGTATTCCGTGTATTGCACATATATGACGACTTGATGTCTGAGTGGTTGGGCGCCACGTGTATAGCTAGGATGTGCACAACGTACGAACATGTCTCGGTTTTCCCGCGCGTGTTTTGGCCACTTGTTTTGCATTTTTCCATCCTCTTTCCTTTCTTCTGTATTTTTTCCTTATTTAGTTTTTGTTCTAGGCTTCGTTTCTCCTCCAAGCTTCCTCTCTCTGTTTTGCGTTTCCTGGTAAGTCCTTCACGCTTCTTCTTCTTTTCTAATTCTTCCATGGTAGATTATTCTGCTGTTAAAGTAGATTGTCCTTCGATAGCTTTCTTTTTCACTCATTTAGGTAGTTTACTTGAGTCCATAGAAAGGGAGCATCATGAGAGGGCCAGTTCCTTCGTAGGGGAGGACTGTACGTATACTTTTGTCCTTTCTTCTTTGTTTCCTTAAGTTTCCCATTTTGCTGAGGTAGCTAGGTTGCTGAGGATGTCTGAGGTAAGATCTAGTGACCTGGAGATGGGGTTATCCTCGTCTGATGATCATGTGGTCTTAGAGGCCATTTCTGTTTCCACCCCTTATAAAGCCTGGAACATCTCGTGTTCCCTTATGGGAAAAGATGAGCAACGAATCAGAGATAGGTTCCAGTTCCCTGACTTTGTAAAAGTTAGGATCCTGAGTGAGGAAGAGAGGGCTTGTCACTCTTACGCAGATGAGGTTTGTTTTTACGAGGCCAATTTTGCCAGTGGCCTTCGTTTACCTATTCATCCCTTTGTTAGGGAACTTTTTTCTTATTTGCATCTCGCTTCGGCACAACTAGTGCCTAACTCTTGGCAAATACTTGTTTCTTGCATGGTGGTGTGGATATCCGCCAACGATGGTGATGTCATTAGGAGGGACGAGTTTCTCCATTTTTATCGTCTGAGGAAATCTAAGGACCACAGCTTTTATGAGTTTAAGCCATGGGATAGGGCTTCTAGGTTAATCCTTGATTACCCACCGTCTCTCCGAAACTGGAAGCCAAATTTCTTTTTTATCTCTGGAAGTGATTGGGAGTTCGTCCCTGGTGAGGACTTGGATGAAGCCCCCAAGTTTTTTCGTAGTTGGGGAGTTCCTATGTCTGGTGCATCTTTCTCATCTTTTCAATTGCTTTTCCCTTTCTTTTATGAGTGACGATGATAGATGGCTTACTGGTACTCTTCTTTTGCAGTTTCCCAGCATCCTAGTCTGAAGAAAAGGCACCAGCGTCACGCTGAGAAAGCAAAGAAGTATCTTGAGTCCGTCAAGGATTTTGATGAACTTATTTCTCCTCAGTCCTTGTTTTTACACTTTTTGGGTCCAGAACCGTCTACTAAGGTTCAAAAGAATTTGGAAGTTGTGAGAAAGAGTACATGTTTATGCTTTCTTCTTTCTTTTCTTCCTTTTTTTTTTTTTAATACTTTTGCCTCGTCCTTTTAAGAATGACGACTAGATTTAGCAAGCAGAAATTAGCTGAGGTCCAAGAGAAGAAGGCCAAGGGTGGCACCGTCAGTGGTCTCTTGTCTAAGAAGAAGACTGGTGACGTTTCTAAGAAAGACCCTGTGACGACACTTCCTCCTACACACTCGCCTGCTAAGCGCCCTGCCTCTCCTACTTCGTCACTAGAGATGATTGCCTCTGGTGGAGAGGAGGTTAGGAAGAAGAAAAAGGCTGGTGGTAAATCTTTCCTTCTTACCTTTTGAGATAACGCTGATGCAGCAGCTTTGAAGGCCCATGAGGCACTTTCTGTGGATGATCTGAGCCTTCTGATGGCGAACTCATCCAGTGAGGTGATGTCGTCTCACATCCAAAAGCTTGTGCAAGTATGTCTGGTTGTCTCTGCTTTTTCTTTTTCCTTTGCTTTACTTCTGCTAAGAGAAAATTTCTTTGTAGGCTTTGGGGGAGTCCCTATTTGTCTCTGGGAAGCTCTTGGATTTAGAAAAGAAGGTGGCCACGTCTGAGCCTTTGGTTAAGTCTTTATTCACTGAGAATGAGACGCTTAAGAACAAGGTTGCTATTCTCTCTACCGAAGCTGAGGATGACAAGGAGCGCGTGGCAGCCTTGGAGAAGATCCTACAAGTGGAGAAGGATTTCTGCAAGCTAAAGGACAAGCAGATTGGTGACCTGGAGTTGAAGTTGCAGAACGTTGGGGCCATGGCGGTACAAGATTTCAAAGACTCTGACGAGTACTATGATGAATTGTGCAAGTATTACGTGGAGGGCTTTAATCTTCTCGTGAAGTGAATGGCAAAGCACCACCCTGGCTTGGACCTTTCTGGCTTGGCCGTGGATGACGTCAAGAAAGAGCTCATGTCCTCCGAGGCTACATCGAAGAACGTGACGGAGGAAGTCACAGACATTGCTGAAGGAATGAAGAAGGCCACTGTTATAACCCCTCCAAATCCTGTCCCTGATGAGCAGCAATCTTTTATTTTTTCTTTTTCAGATTTTTTTTTTTCTTTGCAATGCAAGAACAATATTTCTCTTTGGGCTCGTTGTTTTAGGCAATTAAACAATTCCTTTATCAATGATAGATAGGTTTATGGATTTCCTACATTTAGCTGTAGTAAACAACTCTTTTATGCTTGGACAACCTTTTATGACGATGTTAGTTGTGTTGAGACAACCTTTTAGCTTGCATTTTAGTAGCTTTTTCGTACTTAGCTTGTATATGAATAGCTTTTTACCTTTGATTGTGTTGGAATGATTTTTTATTGAGTCATACTCGAATGACGGTCTTAGTTGTGTTTGAACAACTTAGTATTTTTTAGCTGTATTTGAACAGCTTTTTCTTGAGTCATGTTTGAATGACAATCTTAGTTGTGTTTGAAAAACTTAGTACTTTTTCAGCTGCGTTTAAATAGCTTTTTATTGAGTCATGTTTGAATGACGATGTTAGTTGTATTTGAACAACTTAGTATTTTTTAGCTGTGTTTGAACAGTTTTTTCTTGGGTCATGTTTGAATGACGATGTTAGTTGTGTTTGAACAACTTAGTATTTTTTAGCTGCGTTTAAACAGCTTTTTCTTGGGTCATGTTTGAATGACGATGTTAGTTGTGTTTGAACAACTTAGTACTTTTTAGCTGTGTTTGAACAGCTTTTTCTGGAGTCATGTTTGAATAACAATTTTAGTTGTGTTTGAACAACTTAGTATTTTTTAGCTGTGTTTGAACAACTTTTTCTTGAGTCATGTTTGTATGACGATGTTAGTTGTGTTTGAACAACTTAGTACCTTTTAGCTATGTTTAAACGGCTTTTTATTGAGTCATGTTTGAATGACGATCTTAGTTGTGTTTGAACAACTTAGTATTTTTTAACTGTGTTTAAACAGCTTTTTCTTGGGTCATGTTTGAATGACGATGTTAGCTGTGTTTGAACAACTTAGTACATTTTAGCTGTGTTTAAACATCTTTTTCTTGGGTCATGTTGGAATGACGATGTTAGTTGTGTTTGAACAACTTAGTACCTTTTAGCTGTGTTTAAACGGCTTTTTATTGTGTCATGTCTGAATGACGATCTTAGTTGTGTTTGAACAACTTAGTATTTTTTAGCTACATTTAAACAGCTTTTTCTTGGGTCAAGTTTGAATGACAATGTTAGTTGTGTTTGAACAAGTTAGTAATTTTTAGCTGTGTTTGAACAGCTTTTTCTTGAGTCATATTTGAATGACAATTTTAGTTGTGTTTGAACAACTTAGTATTTTTTAGCTGTGTTTGAACAACTTTTTCTTGAGTCATGTTTATATGACGATGTTAGTTGTGTTTGAACAACTTAATACCTTTTAGCTGTGTTTGAACAACTTAGTACCTTTTAGCTGTGTTTAAACGGTTTTTTATTAAGTCATGTTTGAATGACGATCTTAGTTGTGTTTGAACAACTTAGTATTTTTTTAACTGTGTTTAAATAGCTTTTTCTTGGGTCATGTTTGAATGACGATGTTAGTTGTGTTTGAACAACTTAGTACTTTTTAGTTGTGTTTAAACATCTTTTTCTTGGGTCATGTTTGAATGACGATGTTAGTTGTGTTTGAACAACTAAGTACTTTTTAGCTGTGTTTAACAGCTTTTTATTGAGTCATGTTTGAATGACGACGTTGCACTTTACTCGTGACTTAGAGTCGTGGTATTGGAGCATCTTTTAGGTTAACCATTTTTTGTTTTGTCTTGAATGACGATTATATTGGTTGTGTTTGAACAACTCTGATTTAGTCGACTTTGGTAGTTGTGTATCAACAACTTCGATGGCTATGATGCCATTGGCTGTGCGTGAATAGCTTTTTATTTGAAATTTTAATGACAAAGGTCCTTGAGATGTCTCCCAAGGATGATTCCTAAACGTTGCACACATTTTGATAGTGATAGATCATGGATAATCATTGATAAATATGTATTGCACATGACAGATCATGGATAATCATTGATGAATATGCATGGATAATGCTTTCATGTATTATTGATCTTATGAATGACTGATCTTATGAATGACGAAAGTGATGGTTGTCATACATACTGATATGAAGATTAGGCAACTTGAAATGTAAAGCATTCCTTACCGATAGTATTTCTTCAAGTGTTCTATGTTTCATGGTCGAGGCAGTTCCTGGCCGACTAAAGACTTCAAGTAGTAGGAGCCTTCTTTGGAATGACGGATTACCTCGTAGGGGCCTTCCCAGGCTAGTCCCAGTTTTCCTTGGGATGGGTCCTTTGTTGCCTGTGACACCTTCCTAACGACGAGGTCTCCTATGTTGAACCTTCTCACCTTGTTTCTATTATAGTATCTGGCCATTGCTTCCTTATGCTTGGCCATTCGCTTCATATCTTCTCCTCTGACTTCGGCAATTAGGTTTAGATTGCTGTTAAGCTCCTGCTGATTCTTTTGGTCTTCATATGTTTTGACTTGGTAGCTCGTCAGTCCTACTTCCACCGATATGACGGCCTCTATGCCAAATGTCAGTCTGAATGGTATTTCTCTAGTTGGAACTCTTGTGGTCGTCCTATATGCATAAAGGACATTTTGTAGTTCTTTAGGCCATGCCCCCTTTGCCCCCTCGAGCCTAGTTTTGATAATTTTGAGCAAGCTTCTATTCGTCACTTCTGTCTAGCCGTTGGCTTGAGGGTGTCTTAGAGAAGAATAGTGATTCTTGACTCCTAACTCTTGGCAAAATTTTCGAAACTTGGGGTTGTCAAACTGCTTTCTATTGTCTAATATATGACATGTGGGACTCCAAACCTGCAAATTATGTTCTTCCACACAAAGCTTGTGACTTTAGCCTCTGTTATCGTCGTCATTGGCTCTGCTTCTATTCATTTTGTGAAGTAATCAATTGCGACTATTAGAAATCTGAGTTGCTTCTTCCCTAGAGGGAATGGACCCATAATATCAATTCCCCATTGGGTGAAGGGCCATGGTGAGGAGATGGGTGTCATTGTCTCTCCTAGTCTCGTTTGGACATTTGCAAAGCATTGACACCTGTCGCATGTTCTGACGATGTTGTATGCGTCTTTCTATAGGGTTGGCCAGTAATATCCTACTTTGAGCGCCTTTCCTGCTAAGGATATTTCCCCAGCATGGTTTCCACAGGTTCCCCTGTGTATCTCGTGAAGCACATAATCTATTTTTTCTGAACTAGCGCATCCTAAATATGGGAGCGAATATCCTCATCTGTACAGCACATCGTCAATAATGATGAAGCGAGCTACTCTGATCTGTATCTTCCTTGCTTCCTTCTTATCTTCAGGGAGCCATCCTTCTTTCAGGTAATGGACGATGGGAGCGGATGGACGATGATGCAAAAAATCAACAGTTGAGCTCCTTGTCGTAGCGGATGGACGATGCTGTGAATGGGATCGTCTCTGTAGATGGAAAACCTGCAAAATGAGCTGGGTGGAAGAGTAACGCGCCAGTGTGGCGTCAACCAAACCGCTTCCGATGCTTAAGTCAGTAACGGAGAAAGATTCTAGAGAGAAAATGAGTAGAGAGTGATTTCGTAGAGTATTTGTGTGTACCTTTAACTTCTGTTGTCTTCTCTTTTATAGTTATATGCCTCATTAATGGGCAATGATGTGCTGCATTTATGCTCAATGGTTAGTGCGTTATAGAAACTTTGTCTGGAGATCACAGCTCATTCTATGACCGTTGCTCCGTTCGTTACGTTTCATCATCAATGTGCGTAATAAATGCGTAACGTCTTCTTTGAGTGAATGATGATCTGCGTATAATGACAACCATAAATTTTTGGTTCATCAGTTGTCATGTTGGGAGTCCTCGTTGATAAGCTGCATGTCAATGGCAATGACAGAAAGGGTGCGCAAGAGGGAGCCATCCTTGTTGAGGACTTTATCTACCTGAGGTTAGCTCAGTTAAAGTTCTGTAACCTACTTCCGTTAAAAACAAAGTTAAATATGAAATTTTGCTCTACTTTTATGTCTCTCTCCTCCAAAAATTAAAAATAAAAATAAAAATAAAAATACAAGATCAAATAAGATTTAAAACACTCCAGCAAAACACTTGTATTATGGGATTTCAAACCACAGGTAAGCAACTTAAATTTCAGTCAAATCTCAAGTTTGATCGTATATTAAAAGTAAAGTTCACTCAAATTAGTTTTAGATATGATAGAGTATCATTACTTTTAATATACGAATTACCATTGGAAATATTTTTTACTTTTATAAAGAATCATTGAAAAATATAAATATTTTTTATAGGTTTTTTTTAGAACAATTTTTTTTAACATATAACATTTATTCCACTATAATTATTCTTTTTCATTAGATCAAGACATCAATCAATAAACTTGAATTTTCTTTTCACTCAAACAAATATATATATATATGGCATAATTTTCTATTTATTAGTTTAATTCCATAATTTGTTATTTCTGATGAATGAGGTGAAAATCTAATCCTATTATAATTATTTTCACAACATTTTCACAATATTTTCACAATAAATCCTAAGTGATAGGTTGTTATTGGTTGTTATGGGTGGATAAAAACATAATTTAAGTTGTGAAAGTATTGTGAAAATGTTATGCACCTAACACTTCTAGATTTTTTTTCCTCGTAACAAAATAAAGAAAACAACGTGGTTTTGTGCCCCAAAGATAATGGAAATGATGTTATTTTATTTACCTGGTTCTGCCCATCTTTTTTTTACCTTAATAATTATTACATTTTTTCAACAACAAAAAATTGTATGAAATTATATTTGGCGTAAATGCACTTTTAGTCCTTATATTTTGATGTTTTTCCATTTTAGTCCCTACATTTTATTTTTTCCACTTTTAGTCCCTAAAACCAATTTACGCTTTCCGTTTTAGTCCTTGAAGCACTATTCCGTCACCAAACTAACGGGAAAACTGGACGTGGCTGACGTGAGTATTAAAATATTATTAAAAAAATTATTTGACATTTTTTAAATACCAAAATTAAAAAAAATAATTAATTACTCAATTTAATGTTACTGTAGAAAGAATAGAAACCCACCGAATCAAAGAACATGAAACCCAGCAAAACATGAAACCCAGCAAAAGAATAGAAACCCAGCAACCAAAACCTCATACTCTCTCTCTACCCTCTCTCACTCACCGCTCGCCCTTTCGTCTCCATTCTCTCTCAAAACGATTCAAAGACGCCACTTCATCCTCCTCCGACGACTCGCCCCCCGATCCCACCACTCCCCATGACTCGTCCGAGTGGGACGAGTTCGGCTCTGAGTCCCACTCACCTCACAAGTCCGAGGATGAGCTTGACCCTAGCTCCTGGCGCCCGATCTTTGAACCTGACTCCTCCTCCTCCACCTCGGCCCCACCCGATCTAGTCCCTGCCTCGGAGTCCGATTCGCTCTTGATAGGGTGGCCATGGAGATCGACATCTTGTAAGGTATCCTTGGCGGCCTTAGCGACTTCGATTCGCTTGAAGAAGACGAAAGCGTAGCTGCGAGAAGAGTAAGAGGTGACGCTATCGAGCGCACCGTACTGGACAAAGAGATCCATGAGATTTGAGTCCGCAACGTCGCTGGCTAGGTTACCGACCCAGAGATTGTTCGATGGCGTCTCCGATTCGTCGGAGTCGCCGCCGATTCTTCCTGGCCTGGTGTTCATCATCATCGATTTGTTGTTCAGAGGTGGCATTTGCGGATCAATTGGGAATTTGGGTCTCACCACATAGAGAGAGAGTGATTGGGTTTGGAGAGAGAGAGAGAGATAGAGAGATTTGATTTAGGGGAAGGGTCTAGAGAGAAAAAAGAGAAGTGGATGAGAGTGAAAAGAGGAGCAGATGAGATTTGATTGGGTTTGGTGGTTTCAGGTTGCTGCTGTGTTTACTTTAAATTTCTGGGTTTGTTTTTTTCATGTGGAATTTATTATTTTTCTGGGTTTATGGTTTTGATTTGTTGGAGGATTCAGTGGAGGAAAGGGATTTTGAATGAATTTTTGCATGTGAATTTTTGCATGTTTAATTTTCTGGGCAACC
This sequence comes from Quercus tomentella, assembly GCA_028535165.1. Taxonomy (NCBI): domain Eukaryota; kingdom Viridiplantae; phylum Streptophyta; class Magnoliopsida; order Fagales; family Fagaceae; genus Quercus; species Quercus tomentella. The sequence continues at coordinate 22,034,105 of JAPQVY010000111.1, read as the reverse complement.
TTCATGTTCTTTCCCGAAGAACATGAAGAACATGTAACTTTGTTCTTCCGAAAATAATGAAAAGAAAAATTTTTAATTACTCTTTTTAATTGGTTTATGTTTGTTATTGTGTTCTTTGCGTTTGTGTTTGTGTTTGTGATCTTGTGGTAATGTTTAAATTTGAGTTTGTGTTTTTTGTGTTTGGTAAGAATATGAATCATATACCGGAAACAACATAAAGAACATGAATATGTTCTTCTGAGTTCATCAAAAAAAGAATATGTTCTTCTGAAAAAAAAATTTGGAAAAAAAAATTCTTTTTAATTAAAAGAAAGTAAATTTTTTTGTTGGAAAGAAAATAATTTTGTTTGTTTTTTTTTTATTTTAATTAAAATTGAGTAATTAATTAATTATTTATAATTTTGGCATTTAAAAAATGTTAAATAATTTTTTTAATAATATTTTAATGCTCACGTCAGCCACGTCCAGTTTCCCCGTTAGTTTGGTGACGGAATAGTGCTTCAAGGACTAAAACGGAAAGCGTAAATTGGTTTTAGGGACTAAAAGTGGAAAAAATAAAATGTAGGGACTAAAATGGAAAAAGGTCAAAATGTAAGGACTAAAAGTGCATTTACGCCATTATATTTTTATATAGTTTTATTTTATTTTATTGTATTTTTTTATTGGGAAAAGTTAACAATGCCTTTAGAGCATTGGTTTAGAAAACAATTTTAGAAACTAATTTTTACGGTAAAAGAAAAAAGTAAGTCATTTTTGTATAAATTTTTATATTTTCTATAAGAGAGATGCTAACGGATGCCTTTAGGGCAATGGTTAACAATTCATTTAAAGAAAGTTTATATGGGAAAAGAAAAAAAATTATTAATATTTTAATAGCTTTTTTCATTTCCTATAAAAGTGGTATCAAAACTTTCCTAAAATGGATTGTTAACGATTGCCTTAAGGGCACTTGTTAGCATGACCCAATTAAAAATAGAAAGGAAGTAAAGGATTTTAATGTGAGAGGTATTTTTTTTTTTTAGAAGATAATGTGAGAGGCTTTTAAGTCGAGTAATTCTAGTACTACATAAAATATCACAACTTTTGCTATAACTATTTTACATGTTACACGATGACTAATTATTTGTCACTTTTACATGAACCCATTACTTTTTTTTTTCACTACTCACAGTCAACCACATGGACAATTGTGGTTTTTTTTATGTGGTCTTAGAAATTTTATTTTAAGCATCCTTTGATTTACATTCCTTTCACACTCCTTTACGAGTAATAATTAGGTGCTTCTGGAGCACGGAGAACTACCATTTATCCATGCTCTTAAAGTGTCTAATAATTTTCCCTATTTTATACTATTTTCTTGACTTTTCTTACTTTTTCAAAAGTTTTCAACATACAACTATACTTTAGAACACTATCAGCAAAAATTTTCAACAAACAACATAGGTTCATTTAGAAATAGCTTATTTAGCTGAAACTGAAAACTTTTTGCTAAAAGTATAGAAAAAAAAGTTAAAGGTCATGCTAACGGATGCCTTTAGGGCAATAGTTAACAATTCATTTTAGGAAGGTTTTAACACAACTTTTATGGGAAATGGAAAAAACTGTCAAAACATTAATTACTTTTTTTTTTTCCTTTTCTCATAAAAATTTTCTTTAAATAAATTGTTAACCATTGCCCTAAGGGCATCCGTTAGCATTTCCCTTTTTAATTAGATAATAAATTTATGGCACTTAAACATTTCAAAGTTCTTAAGAAAAAAAAAGTAAACAATAAAAAATGAAGTAAGAATAATGCTACAGCCACAAATTATTTAACAAAATTTTTACAAATGGTTAATACGGCCAACTTCTTACTAGTTTTCATTTAGGCCCATCATTAGGGATGGCCAGAAACCGAGTTTGGGTCAGGTATACCAAAACCCAACCCAAAATATTTATCCACCTTTCCCCTGTTTATTTTTCTCTTCAAATCCGTTTAGAGACAGCTTATTTAGTTGAAACTGAAATTTTTTTACTGAAAGTATTATAGATAAAGCTAAAAGTTAGCTGAAATAATACAATGAAACTCATGAAAAGTACCAAAAAGTACAATAAAATAGATAAATAGTAACAAAAATAAGCTAAATAGTAACAAAAATAAATTAAATAGAAAAAAAATTGCTTCTTCAGCACCAAATGCAACCTTTAACTCTCTAATACACAAATGGCCGAATATGCCTTTATGTTTCTTTTCTTCTCTTCTATGTGTCCCACATGCCTAAGTCTCTTGATAAATGAAGGGTTGTGTTAATGGGAGTCTTATAGTGCCCGTTAATACCTAGCTTTTCTAACAGTCTTAAAGCACTTTATGCAGTCTTTTTACTAGAGGTTGGGTTAGCTTTAAAGGAGGAAAGAAAAATTATCAAAGAGACCAAAATACCCTTTTTTCACATCTCTCACCAACTCAAGCCTTTAGTCATACTTCTATGTTTATCGTTAAAAAAAATGGAAAGCAAAATTTTTTTGAAAACTCATGCGTATCTCACAATAAAATAACACCAAACATCCTACGACAAAATAAATAAATAAAAATAATAAGATAACAATCCTCAAACAGGAAACAACCAACATCAATACATCCACCCAAAAAAAAAAAAAACCATCTCACAGGAAAACAACCTACATTAATACATACAAAAAAAAAACCATAAGACATATGAGAAATGCTCGAGGTGCCGCAAAAATTAGTGGCAGTGCCACGTTGAAGGGAGGGGCTTCAAATCAAGGTTTTTAATACGGAAATTGAGGAAGACGAACTGGGTTGATGGTGGGGAAGTCAAGGAGGAGACGAACTGAGTTAGAAAATAAAGCTGTGAAAAAATAAAATAAAAGACAAAGAAGTTGAGCCAAGAGTTTCATATGGGGGAACATAAAAATTTTAAAAGATGAGAAAGGAGAAACAGGCAAAACGGAGAAGCAGAAAGAAGAAGTAGAAAGTAAAGTTGAAAGAGAAGATAAAGGTGAAAAAAGATAACGGTAAGGTTGAAAGAAACGTGTGGTTGAGATAAAAATAAAAGTAAAAGGTCGTTTGAGTGGGATACGTGTCCATAATGCAAAGAATTTTACAAAATAAAAATTACAAATTGTGTTACTACACAAAAAATTATCACAAAATTTTTACAATAATTGAGGTATCAAATCTTTCATATTTCAATATTTTATTAAATAAATTAATAAAATATTAAATTAGGATTGACCACAACTAAAAACAAAAAATATTGTGAAAATATTGTCACATTTTATTGTATCTCCAAACAAGGACGGACCTAGAATTTTAAGCTAGTGGAGGCCAGAGTATAAAGAAATTAAAAAAAAAAAATTAAAATTCCAAATAAGCATCCATATAGTACTAAAAAATTATAAATACACAAAATTGTTGTTTTAAAATACATTAAGATGTAATAATTTACCAACAAAGGCAAAAGCAAAAACAAAATAATTTTTTTTTTTTTAATATTAGGCTAGCTAGGATTTTTTTTTTTTTATTTAAGTTAGAGCATTCACAATGGTGGTGCTAAAAATTTTAGCTTTTAGCACCTCAAAAAATTACTTTCTCTATTTTATAACCTTACTTTACAATACACCCAATATTAAATATTCTATTTTTTTATCACTTAATTTAAAATAATATAAACAACTCATTAAAATAATAAAGAAAAATGGAGAATTTGAGTTTTTTAATTAGCAAATGTTAACAAGCACTGGATGGTGCTTGTTAAGGTTTGCCAATGTGGGTCCACATTAATTAAAAATTCAGTAAATATGAGGAAAAGCAACCCACAGATGACAATAAAATTCTGGACAAAATTGCCCCTTAAACAAGACATGGCTGGTAGGGTTTTTTTTTTTTTTTTTGACAAAATTGCTCTCTTGACACATTTCTCTCCCTTTCACTTTTTATTTCCCACCAAATCTTATTTTTACCAATATTTTACTATCTACTTTCTTTCACTTTACCAATATCAAACTCAATTTCTTCCCCTTTACCAATATCAAAGAGAAGAAGGGATGAAGAAATGTCCATGAAGGATTGAGGAATAATTAAACAAGGTACCACTATTGTATTTTATTTGATTCATAGTTATTTTTTAAAAATAGGTTAAAATTAATATGATGTTAATTTTTATTTTTGATACATGTATATTGTAGCACTAATGGATGGGGATGATCTCTCGCTCTCTTAGGAAAAAAAAAAGGATAGGGATGTAGTTGCAAGTGAGACTTAATACTTTGCACCAAAAAATTGCTTTGATTTAAATGAACCACTTCAAGAAGGTATTATAAGTTTATTTTATTTGTGATTTACATTTCATTTATTATAGAATATTTTTTCTTTCCTAATTCTCTTCCACCTTTCATTTGTTTTTGCCTCGGGCGACCTTTTATCTTTGAGAGTGGAGGACAATTAATGAAGCAATCTCCATCAATCATATCATTAACATTAGCATGAACCATATTTTCCTTGTCCACTAAATTTTCATCATCCACCACTAGCAATTCTTTTTCACTTAATGATGATTCCCAACACCAACGAGGTGGTAAATACAAGGATGGAATTTGGTAACAATCTTTATGAAGGAATACACTAAGTACGTGACGACAAAGTATACCCCAAAATTCAAAATTCTTGCAACTACAATATGTCATCTTACCATCCCATAATACTTTGTGCCTTTGATTAGTTTCATCTTTATAATATTGTAGCACAAATTCAATACCATTTTCTTGAAGCACCGAATATTGTGTTGCTCTCCCAAACTCCTCTTGAAAAATCTTGAAAGCATAGAGCGTCAAAAAACTATGTGCTTGGTCTTCTAACAGTGACATTTATCTTAAAGAAAAACCTCTATATGTCTCCAACATCATATCATGTGATTGTGTTTGCTCAATATCTTCAATGGCAAGATCAACCTGAAATTCCAAATAGTAAAATAAATTAAAAACTTTTGTATGACACATGAAGACTACAAATATTAACAAATAAAAAAAAATTATACAACAAAAGAAATCAATGGTAAATAATGACTTACTTGTTTGATGAGTTGGATCAAGTTTGTGTGAGAACTAACAAACCGTTTAATAAATGCATTTATACTTTCCAATCTTCTGGTTGTTGTCATTCCACCAAAAAAATTCCCACGAAGGTAACATGGTACCCAAAAGTGCTTGATTTGAAATAAACCAATAACATGTTTATTAGAGAGCATGTCATATTTTGTCATAACTTGAAGCCATTGATTGTCAAACTCTTCACATGACTCCAACTTATATAACTTATAGAAGTCCATGCATCAATTTGAATATTGATTATGAAGAATTGATGTAAACCAACTGCTAAATTTAACTGTAATATGTCATATACAAAAGGCATGCTTTGTAGCCAGTAATTCTTTTGATATTGCCTCTGTAATCCATGGATCTTGGTCCGTCAAAATTGCATTGGGTTGATTCTTCATTAAGCATGTAAAAGTCTGCTAATCAAATACAAATTTACTAAAGCATGAAAATATTTCAAAGGATATACGTTATTATTCTACTAATTAATCAAATAAAAAATAAGACAAAGAATGTACATTCACCTTATAAGTAGTATAAAAAACAATCACATCTCCATACTTTTGGTACCAATCAAAACAATGAGTAGGTGACAAAAAAATATGCTCCAATCTATTTTCTTCATCAGTTGTCAAAGCATATTGGAATCTAGAGTTCTCTTCTTTAGCAATTTTGAAAAATTGTACGAGATTCATGGCATCATTCTTTGCATTCTTCCTCCTCATTTTCATATAAAGATTACAAATATCCCTTTGAAAAAATGGAAGTTGTCCATATTTCAAATGCCTCTCAAGTTCCATAACACACATTACCTCTCTAATTGAAAGTTCAGCTTCTTTCAATAAGAAAATGTATTTTTCATCATCTATAGTGATAACTCGATTGGCTGGAAGAAATCGCACTTCTGAAGGAAAGAACAAATCATGATTGTGATTTACAACAAACTTAGTGACATGCCATTCTCGAGGAAAAATATCAAATGACTTTCGCAAAATGATACTTAAATGAGCTTTACATCCACATTTTAAAGACTTCCTATTTCGTTACTCCTTAGATGGATCCACTATTTTTAGTGGTTGTTTACCTTGTCAATGACAAAAGAAATCACATCTTAATATTTCTCCTTTTTTTTTTTTCTCAATACGACATTTTCGAATTGTAAAACCATATCGATTTGCATAATTTTTATAGAAAATGAAATCTTTTTCTTCACTTGGAAAACATTGACCAACAAAAGGCTCAAACTCAGTTTCTATTGAATTTATATCTTCATGTTTTTCAATAACTCCCATTTCATCTATTGGACATTCATTCCAATCAATTATTTCATCTCCAAAAGTGTTATTATTTTTTTCCATCATTTGGAAACTCATTTAATTCAACACGATTCTTTGAAACACTTCCATGAACCTCACTTGCAATCAAATCATCATCAACTTGTGCTATATTAAAACAAAAATTAAAAAAAAATCAATATCATATATATTACAAATAAAATGAAAATAATAATACCTTCTTGAGACAATTCATTTAAGTCAAAACTATTCATTAGAACAAATTGATGAGTCCCACTTGCATCTACATTGTCATCCATTGGTGTTATATTAAAACAAGAGTTTAAAATATAAACATCTTATTCTATGATAAATGAAATGTAAATTAAAATTATAATAACTTCTTGAAGGGGTTCATTTAAGTCAAAACAATTTTTTGGAGTAAAGTAGTGAGTCTCACTTGCAACTACATTCTCATCCATTGGTGCTATAATACATGTATTAGAAATAAAAATTAATATCATATTAATTTTAGTGCTATATTAAAACAAGAGTTTAAAAATATTCTATGATAGATGAAATGTAAATCACAAATAAAATAAAATTATAATACCTTCTTGAAGTGGTTCATTTAAGTCAAAGCAATTTTTTGGAGAAAAATATTGAGTCTCACTTGCAACTACATCCCTATCCATTAGTGCTACAATATACATGTATCAAAAATAAAAATTAACATCATATGAATTTTAACCTATTTTTAAAAAATAACTATGAATCAAATAAAATACAATAGTAGTACCTTGTTTAACTATTCCTCAATCCTTCATTGATATTTTTTCATCCCTTCTTCTCTTTGATATTGGTAAAGGGGAAGAAATTGAGTTTGATATTGGTAAAGTGAAAGAGAGTAAATAGTAAAATATTGGTAAAATAAGATTCGGTGGAAAATAAAAAGTGAAAGGGAGAGAAATGTGTCAAAGAGGGCAATTTTGTGAAAAAAAAAAAAAAAAAAAAAAAGCCCCCTACCAGCCGTGTCTTGTTCAAGGGGCAATTTTGTCCATTGCCATCCGTCACCTGCTTTTTCTCATATTTACAGAATTTTTTATTAATATAGAACCGACGTTGGCAAACCTTAACCAGCACCATCTGGTGCTTTTTAACATTTACCATAAATGAAAAAGCTGATTTTTGTTGGCTGAAGACCCAAGCTCATTTAAGAGCTTTGACAATGTGTATGTGTGAGCTGTACCCCACGGTGCAAAGCACCTGACAGTTGCTTTGTGGCTTTGCCGCTTGTGCAGCTGGTTGCCTGGTTGGGAACTTTGGAATTGCTGATGTGATCGATGCTCAGATATGCCACAGTACTGTCACATAAGTCAGTCACTCTTGTGCGTGGCTTTTGCAAGACTTGGCTCTGTTATTTCTTTTTTTCGTAAATGTAATTTTAGTTTTTATATTTTGACTTTTTTTTTTTTTTAATTTTAATCCCTACATTTTATTTTTATCATTTTTAATCTTTAAACTAATTAACATGGGACATTTAAATTCTTAAAGCATCATTCTGTCACCAAACTAACGGGAAAAACTGATGTGGTTGACGAATCAATAAAATAATGATTTTTTTTTTTTACACATGGATCAATAAAATGACAGAGAAAGTTCATGTGAAGCACTTACCAAACAATCTAGTGTGAAGCTTGTCGGGCTCGTGCATGTACCCTGAAATTCCTCTTGTGATGGCGGTGAATGGATGAGTCTAACCGAAGTGGTAAACTGAGAGTTTTGGTCATTTGGTTCCAAGCAACCAATGTCTGTGGATGGATAGAAATTTGAACATAGGTCATTTTCTAGTTGTTGGTAGTTTTGATGGAGAGGTAGCTCATCAATTGGTTGAGATGATCTAGAGGGAGTGGGTGGTCGTGGGGAGGGGAGAGTTGCATGGGCATGGGATTGAGGGATGGGTGATGAGGACTCCCCACTGTTGATAGTGAGAGCTGGAGGTCCGGGTCGGTTGACGTGGGTGTCGTGGAATCCTGGTCAGATGAGGGGGCCACATGAGTGAATGGTTGAACTCTGTTTTGCGATATATGAAACAAGAGATGAGGTTAATTCGGTTTGATAAAGAAAGCATGTCTAACCATTTGGGAGTGCGTGAGAAGTACTTCCCACCGATTTTTTGTAGATTTTTTCCAGCCCTCAAATTTTATACTCTTGAGTATATCTGTGTCAATTTGTAGCCTATAAGCAGGAACATACTCCCTTGTCCAAGCATTGAACTGTGGACCACCAATCTTTTCCAATTCAGTCTGTCCTGACAGCATCCACCAATGGTGCTTTGATTCTGTTTTCTTGGGCTTATAGCCCTTCTTTGTTGAATTAAAATCTTCTAACAGAGTCTTGGCATTTTCAATTATCGCATCCTCAAATAACTTATATATGATGACTGAGGAATCTTTTGATGCAATCCTTGTGGGCTTTCGAAACCAACGGAAGATATTACTTGAAGGTTTGCTCAATATATTATCAAGGAAATGTCTTTCAATGCTTTGAAGGGCAGAAATGCAAATAGTAGGGATGTGCATAGATCGAGTTAAGGGGATTTTTTGACCCAACCCATCAAGGTGGGTCAAAAAAATTCAATCCAACCCAACCAATCACATAAGTCCAACCCAACCCACATGGGTCGGGTTGAACCCATGGGTTGGACAAATTTATTATTATTATTATTAAATTGAGTAGAAAAAAATATAAATATAAATATATTAAAAAAACCTAAAGATTAATATCAATGTAACTCATTAAAAGTAAACAACACTAATGACTAAACAACAATAGTAATTTACTAGAGTTTGTGTGAACTAATTGGTTTTTATATAGGATAGGAAGAGCTAGTTATTTTAAAAAATTTATTAATTATATAATATATTTTAAATATATATATATATTAAATATATGGGTGGGTCGGGTTGAGTTTGGTGGGTTTGGAATTTTATGACTCAAACCCAATCCGACTCACTATAAAAAAAAAAAAATTTTGTAACCCAACCCAATCTACCAAACCCTAAAAACCGACCCAAACCCACAGGTTAGATTGGGTCAGGTAGGCTTTGGTGGGTTGGCTGCACAACCCTAGCAAATAGCTTCTGCAAGCACAGTGATAGCCCTTTCATCTGATGAGCTAAGAGAAAAAGATGCAGGGACTTGCTGATACAAAAGGCATAAGAGAACTGAACCTATCAGTATCAATGTGGCACCTGCAGGGCAGACATATTTATATGATATTACAATTTATGGAAAAGCGATGCAGGCACCAAAATGCAAGAGCTTAATACATAAGAAAGGATGACAAACGTCTCTCGGGTTTTCCAGATCCTCCATATTTCTTTCTGACCTAAGTCTAAAAACAACCAGTTCAAAGCTCCAAAGCTGTTCCAAAACTATTTGTCTAAATGTCATGGCAAGTATATTTCTAGAGGTGGTGCTCAACAGCATATCTTCTAAGATAGACCTCCTGAGCTTTTTTGCTCTTTCGCTAACTTTCCTAGCAGGCAAGAACTGTTGAAGAAAATAACTTTAGACATATATTCAACAATGGATAAAGATGCTTTCTTTATCAAAAGAGAGAAAAGAAAGATAAGTGAAGGGTAGATGGTGGCTTGTGGGTACAAATCCACGGGGGGCGTGTGTAACCATTTTAAAAAAAGAAGATAAAATAACTCTTTCCATTACCACCTGTCAACTGTGTGCTCTACATACAAGGTCGACATAACTCTTCCCTCTTTGTCTACCCAGATTTCAGTCTAAGACAGGTCTAAAACCAGGAAAAGTAGGGACTTCAATCTTGTAGCGTGCGAGAAAAATCAATCAGATGTGAAACTAAAAAACTGGAGGTTTTAATCTTATCATCTTCCATTGTTCAACAGCTAAGCCAGCCACAAAAGAAAATGTGTTCTTGCAAATAGAAAGGATACCTGAGAAGCCATATTGTCCTCATTAGGCAATGACATGATCCTTAAAAGCAGAGCTGCTAGTTCCAATATGATGCTCACGAAGAACTTCAGTTAAAGCCAGAAACACTTCACTATATTGCAGCAAATAGAAGACAATATTAACAATGCAACCAATTATTTGACACAAGCAACCGATATTGAAGGTGAGAAAGATGAGTAAAAGATTCTACTGTTTTGCTAGATGTAATACTAAGATTTTATTAAGTATGAAAGAGATTTTAGCCCAAGTGCAAGGATGACATATACAAGATATAATAAGCAGAAAGAAAACTAATATCAAAATTGCACATAGCACTTAGAATTATCCAGAGATATAAACACAGAAAAGCAAAGTCACCAAATCCAAATCATTAGGTAAAAGCCTTTGCCACAAATCATTAGGTAAAACCTCATCCCCTATTTCGTTTATCCCAAAACAGAGTTCAACCATTCATCCACATGGCCCCCTCATCTGACCAGGATTCCACGACACCCACGCCAATCGACCCAAACCTCCAGCTCTCACTATCACCAATGGGGAGTCCTCATCACCCATCCCTCAATCCCATGCCCATGCAACTCTCCCCTCCCCACGACCACCCACTCCCTCTGGACCATCTCAACCAATTGATGAGCTGCCTCTCCATCAAAACTACCAATAACGAGGAAGTGACCTATGTTCGAATTCCTATCCATCCACGGACATTGGTTGCTTGGAACCAAATGACCAAAACTCCCAGTTTACCACTTCGACTAGACTTATCCACTCACCGCCGTCACAGGAGGAATGTCAAGGGACATGCACGGGCCCGACGAGCTTCACGCTAGATTGCTCGGTAAGTGCTTCACGTGAGCTTTCCCCATTATTTTATTGATCCATGTGTAAAAAAAATCATTATTTTATTGATCTGTCAGCCACATCAGCTTTCTCCGTTAGTTTGGTGACGAAATGGTACTTCAAGGACTTAAATGTCCCGCATTAATTGGTTTAGGGACTAAAAGTGGTAAAAATAAAATGTAGGGACTAAAATGGAAAAAAGTCAAAATGTAGGGACTAAAAGTGCATTTACGCCTTTCTTTTTCTTTCTGGATTTTTTAAAATTGTATTTGACACACGTAAGAGCATTAACGCAGGTGTTCTAATAAAATACTATTTTAACACATTAAAAAATTACTTTATTTTTATCTAAAAAAATTATTTTTCAATTTTAACATACCATTTTACAATACATCCTACATTACATTTTCTATTCTTTTACTATTTTATTTAAATATTATTTCTTTATTCATTTTAATTCTTATTTTATTCATACTTTTTTGTTCCCAACAATAAAAGAAAGAGAGAGAAAGTTTACATAGTCCCCAATTTTCATGGAAGAGAGAAATTTTGAATAAAAAATGGACAAATATTTATAGCATATCTCATAATTCACTTCTATATAGGCCTGTCCATGGGTCAGATCAGGTCAGTTTTGGACCCAACTCGAACTCGACCCACCAGCGCTGGGTGGAGGGCGAAGGAACCCGAAACCGATCGCTGGCATTAATTGGTCGAGTCGGTTTCAGGTGAGGGTGAGCATTGATCGGTCGTTGGAATTGGTTAAAACGTCGTCGAAATTTGCATTTTTTTGCCAGAATCTGCATTTTTTCACTAAAAATTGCTTGGATTTGGCCGAATCTAGCTAAATCCCACTAGATCTGGTGAAGATCTAGACAAATCTAGTTGAGATTTTGCCAAATTTGGTCGAGATCTCGCCAGATCTAGCTTGATTTTGCCGAATTTTTTATATAGCTCTGGTCGGGTTCGGATTGCTCAGGTTTTGGAGAAGCAAACCTAGCACTTAATCCGTCGGCATCAGTTCTTGGAATCGAAAACCTGCCGCCAACTGACCGAAGCTTCGGTTGGGGCTGAAATCGGGTCGACATCAGGCAGGTTGGTCAATTTTTCGGGCCATGGTTGAGTCTGGACACCCCTACTTCTACATTATAACATCACTTTAGCAAATACCAAATTTATTTGGCATGAAGGTAATTTTTTATGTTTGATGTGTTAAACCTAATGCTAGTGCTCTAACAATAGGATTTAAACCAAGGTGTCATTTATGTCAACTGTCAAGCACATTGGCCCGTTTGGGTTTAGGACGAGAATGCCATATCTTTGTTATTCATTTCGAAGGTAATTTATAGCTTTGTTTTTTTATACTGCAATATTCTCTAATTTCTTCTTCTCTTTCTCTGGCTTTCATTCTTTTCTTTTCTTTTTTTGGAAGGACATAGGCCCACATAATGCATGTTAAAGTAGCCGACCTAAATAAATGGATATTTACCCAAATCTAACCCAATTCATCTTTAGGCCAAAATTGGAAATTAACACTGTTTGCCAAACAATATAATTAGTAGGCACTGTTTTCAAACTATATTTTTTACTAACATCTCGAGTTTAAAAGACTCGATTTAGGGCCTATAAATCGAGTCTCAAAAACTCGATTTCTATGGTCTGATCATGTCTGATGTGGCATTTTTTCCACATGCTGACCACCTAGAAATTGAGTCTCTAAGACTCGATTTATAAGCCCACCTAACAAATCCATAAGCCAAACCTTCTTGAGCCGAGTTCTAAATTCCGCTCCCTATAGTGTTTCTCCTTATGAGACATTTTCAAAGTTTTTCTTTAAGGGTTGCTCATCATGAGCCTTGACCATGAAATAAAACACCAAGAGTGTTGTTCATCCAAATTACACAAAACCTAAACCTCCGCCAGTGCGTTCATTGGTAGAAAACCTCCTGAGAATTCTTTAAAGCACCAAAGAACCCACAGCCGCCCGATCCAGCCAGACCACGCCACCACCGCACCACCGCGCCAGACCCAGGTCGTGCGGCCTGCAGCGCGACCCAAGCAGAGCAACCCAGGCCGTGCGACCTAGGCAACGCGACCCAGGCTGCGTGACCCAGGCCTGGGTGAGGTGAGTTCTCTCTAGGATTTCTTAATTTTTTTTTTTTGGGTATTTCTGGGAATGGCAAGATAAGAGACTTGAGAGTTAAAATTTTTTTGGTTTATAAATCGAGTCTTAGAGACTCGATTTCCAGGTAGACGCCATGTGGAAAAAATGCCACATCAGACGTGATCAGACCATGAAAACCGAGTCTTTGAGACTCGATTTATAGCCCAAAATCAAGTCTTTAAGACTCGAGATGTTAGTAAAATATATACTTTTGAAACCGTGCCTACTAACTATATAGTTAGGAAAATGGGCTTAATTCCCAATTTTGGCCTTCATCTTTACCGATGACGTATCGGGTAATACTCAAATATTTCAGGTCGGGTATCCATTACCCATTGGATTTGGTCATCTCCACCCACCATTAACATCACTTTTTCATTTACCAATAACCACTTACCATATCAGCAGTTTATAAAAAAGTTTGTACCTCTAGCATTAATCCTTTTTCATTTACCAATAACCACTCACTATACCAGCAGTTTGTAAAAATTTGTATCTTTAACATTACCCAATCAAGTAAATGAAACGTGTCACAAATATGGCTAAAAATTGTAGAGAATTGGAGGATTTAATATGATAGAATCTTAAAAAAGAAAAAAGAAAAAGAAAAACAGATCAATTTTTATTTTTTCTAACCAAATACCATTAGTGATTCAAGTGATAGCCAATAATGGCACTCTTTGTGTTGCTTGTTTTATGTCACTAGTGGCTCGCTTCATGTGTGAGTATGTTTGTTTCCCAAAAACAAAAACAACAACAACAACAACAACAACAACAACAACAACAACAACAACAACAAAAAAAAAAAAAGAGGATTAAACTAAATTACGCCTGGATTAGCAGGCATTCTTTGTGCTATCCTATAACTTTTGAGTGAAATTTGTTATGTGCCTTTGTGATAAAATCCAAAAGAACTAATACATGCAAATTTAGTATATGATAGCAAAATACCATGATTCCCATAGGAATGCAAATAAGTGAGAACATAATTATTAAACTCAGACCGACCTAGCTGATTAGATTGCTAATCCATTGAAGCAATACCTAAACCAATTAATCCAGTTATTTAATTGAACCACTTATACAATTAAACCGGTAAAACCCAATAAAACACAGCTAGTTTTTGGCAATCAAGACAAGTCAGTTTCATCAAACTAGTTTTGTAATTTTGAACAAAATTACCTTTACAAGTCCATTGCAGTATTATACTATTATTTCTACATGAGAAACGCAATGAAAATAGAGGATTTTATAATGAAGTTGATGTTGGACTTTTCAATGAAGATTATGCTTTAGCTCAGATCATAATCTATGTGAGCATCTAGTGAAATATGCAATATACATGGAATGTGATGTTGGAGTTTGAGATATGTTTTTGTTTCTATAATTTTAAGTAATGTACTTAATCAGATTTTATTTTGTAAAGATACGGCTACAATTTCATGGCATCCTTTTATTGTATGTTTTCTAGTGTTTTTATTTGAAAGTTTTATGATGATCGAGAGAGACTAAAAACAATTACAAAGAAATTCATTCATAGACTCATTGAGTTATAAAATCAATTTTTTTATTGGTAAGTTAACACACTCACCAAATGGATTTTGAACCCACAACCTCATCCTTTTGCAAATAAGTTATAAAATGAATGCCCTCATGAGTCATGAGAGAGAGAGAGAGAGAGAGAGAGAGAGAGAGAGAGAGAGAGAGAGAGGATAATGAATAATAAAGTCATCAAGGTAGAATAGAATTCCGTGAATATACTTGAGAAATTGTCTCAAAACACACAATCTAATGATTTGAAATACAAAAATTTAAGAATAATGAAATAATCATATGTCTGTCTTTGATCTATCAAAGTAATTTTTAGGTGAACGATATCCTTAATTCATAAGGTAGATGTAATAATGTATTATAAGATCTTCTCATAAGATAACTTTTCATATATTGTACCCTTGGCCTTTAAGTGAAGGTATGATACAGATGACCATGTTACTGTAAAATAAGACTAAAAATGCATATTAACAATTTTCATGAGCTATTTCTAAGGTTATTGTTCCCTCTAGATCTGGGTGGCTAATTAGCTCAATAGATGACACTAATTGAGATGCTCAACTATTTGTGAACTGGCATCACCATATTCTCTAGGAGGTGTTTCTAAAGCTCCCCGGGCAAGCAAAGGAGAGTTCATTGTGGTTTGAATAGCTTGATGACTTTGCGGGTAGTTAGTGTTTGGTGAGGTTTCATTTGCACCTGTAACATGCAAAATGATAAATGCTAAAAAAAAAAAAAAAGGTTTGTGCTAGTTGGAAAATGGATGTGGAACACTGCATGGTGGAAATCAGTGTAAGCATTAGATCGGGCTAATTCTCCCTACGCCAAGCAGGTTACATTTATTAAAGAAATAAATTACAAAATTTTCTTATAGTTTGGGTTAGCTTCAAATTAAACTATAAGTTTTAAAAGTTATCATATACTATAAAATGCACTGAACCACATCGTGCACACCCCTAACTTCAACGAAAGAACTTATCAGAGTCAGGATGGAATGGATTGGATGGTAGATAACCTCTTTTTTTAGATGAAAGTGATCATGGATAAACATGTTAGCGTGGCTTACCAAAAGTTGGCATCAATCTGGAGGGGTGTGCGGTGAGCAGGTTACTATTTAGTCCTCGTCCATGGTCTCTCTCTTGAACTGTTTCTTACCAAAATTTGGCATGGAAATGCATCACTATTACACTACTAGTTCCTCTTTTTTTATTTATTATTATTAATCATTATACACAACTTAATTGTACACAGCTTACATTAATTGGCATATAAACAAGAAGCTGGTGATTGATGAAGGTATAAATCCACTTGGACCTCCCATTTGTATGCTTTAAATTTCCACTGCAGGACCACCTAACTCAGCCAATTTTTCTTTGAGTAATGCTACAGACACAAATCATTTTACAACATTTTTACAAACTGTTGATGTAGCAAATTCTTACTAGTTCTAATATAGGCCATCATTAATATCACATTTTTACTTACAATAACTATTTTGAAAATGCTAAAGCCACATCAGCAGTTTGTAAAGATTTTGTAAAATAGTTTGTGTTTCTTTCATTTGAATGAGGCTTCTCACTATATATATATATATATATAGGAGAATTATACACAGTTAAGGGTTGGAATTTCGATACCCTAAAATGAAGTTTAAAAACTCATAACAAATAATACAGTTTAATGAAAATGTAATCATTTTGTCAGTTTTTTTTTTTTTTTTAATCACCTAGTAATCTTGTGATGGGCATCAAAATGTGCAATTTCTTTGATTTTTGGTTATTTCATATAACAATGATTTTATTAAGGAACGAATTGAAACAATTTTTAAAAATCCAAGATTTTAATTCAAACTTGTAAAAAAAATTAGGATTAAATTGAAATCACCCAATCTAAGTAACTAAATTTTGCAATATTTATATCCTTATATGCAGATTAATACATGCAAAATAGCATGTTTTGCATAAGCATGCTAATCACAGAGAGAGAGAGAGAGAGAGCCAATAATTAAGTAATGCTTATAATTAGATGCTTGTATAATTCCGCATGAAATTGTTATCATCAACAAATAAGATTCTCTCACTTCTATCAATCAAACTAAACCAACTCACAATGATCCAGACCAAAAAAATGAATGAGAAAGACTGAAACAGAAATACAAAGGAATTAATCTGTAGACTTCTTGAGCTATAAAATCAATGCTATAATGACATCAATTTGATCTTAAAAATAAAAAGAAAAAGCCTCTTGCTTCTCAGAGTGAGTATGTCTTCACGCATTTTAATTGCCTATTGAATGTGTAAACCCTGCCGGATGATATACTTGCCTTGATTGTAGTTCCTCTATAATGTAATCTTTGAAGAGAATTCTGGTCCTTCGACCAAAGGCCGACTTCGTGAAGATCTCCTTCCTGCCAGCAGATGTTGACTGTCACCCCACCACGCGCCTTCAATCCTTTTACGCAACCATTCGCCCATTTATCACGGGGAAGAGCAGGAAGTAAGTATAGATCCTTTATGGTGCTCTGGACAAGCATTTCTGCTACTGCTGCCGAAAAGCTAACACCAAAATTACAGAATTGTCAATCATAAATACTATTCTTACTAGCAAGGAAGCTTTTAGTTTACTTGGCATAAATATCAAGTGCATATAAGGGTATCACTAAAAAAAAATTAAATGATAAACCACCAATTACCATTATGATGATTTTTAATAGTTGGTATCAGATTCAGAATTCAGATGCATGTGCAAGGTGAAAAACATACTTAAATTGTAGGCTTCAAGCCTTATTTGCCTTGAGTACATAATTACTCAGGCACATAACTTTGACTTGAATATCCTGTTCAACTCCAAAATTGAAGTTTCTTCACAATGAGACTGTTTATTAAACAGTCTGTTTAACGGGTTAAAAGTTTTAGTAAATGATCCTGTCATTTATTTAAATTGGCGGTAGGGCCGCATTAAATAATATATACGTACAGATTGGAAATCACACATGCTCAAATTTAAGATTCTTGCTTATTAGTTCACAATTAAGAGATGCATAAGTAATCTACAAAGATACTGGTTGAAAAGCCTCATGTCCTGATAAGTGAATGTTTTTGACAATTCCTTGATTAGAAAATTTACTGCATCTGAACACCTACTTCTGAATTGATAAGTAAAAGTCCCATAACATTAATGAGAGAAATTATCAGTTAGAGATGGAATTGATCACAGATAACCTTGTTTTTCCTTGGATTAAGTGATCATAATCAAACATGTTAGTGTGGCTTACGCAAAGTTGGCATCAATCTGGAAAGGTGGGTGTGCAGTGAACAAGTTACTATATAGTCCTCCTTCATAGTCACTTTCATGATCTGGGTCTACCAAGTTAAATAAATGCTTAACCATCCTATATGCATGCTCGCTATTGTGAAGACGAGCCCATAATGCAGTTTTCCATGTAGTTGACCATCCTGGACCGTCCTCTCCTGTTTCATATTATGAGAATATAAACAATGCTACTATGAGATTATTATTCAGGGAATATTATACTTAATGAAGTTCAAAAACCTTGAAAATTCACATACAAACATATAACAAACTAAAGTACATAAAAAAAAATTACAATTTGGCTAACTGATAAAATGAACTCCTGAGAGAAGTGATCTTTTACTAAGGACAATCGGTTTACACCAACTGGCCTATGCTGGCTTGTCACAATTAGTTGACCATTGCTGTAGTCCTATTATATTTCAGCATGTGTCTGTTGTATTGCATTTATCAAAAATATCTTTGCAGTTAGAAATTTACATACTGCTATCAACATAGCTTGTTATAACTTGCTATTTATTTTTATTTTTCCAACTTTGCAATGGAAAGACCTGCTCTTGTTTTTTATTTTCCTATTTTTACTTATTTTAGGTTTTCTTAATGCCAAAAGAAGGTATACTCCTTGTCAAAGAAGTAATATTATATTTCTTGTTCACCATGAAACAGGAATTGGAGCTTTATATATATAGGCAATCTTATTAAGAGTTTTGTGGCTTTGGTGCAAGAGATTCTTCAATCTGGGCATATGAGAAGACTCTTATACCAACTTTGGTTTGAGGGGAGAGGGAATGAAAGGAAAGACGATGAGAGAATCAGAGCAAGGAACGGATATCCATTGTTTGGTTGAGGTGAATTGGGTTGGAAGAAAGGATAAGGGGATTCATTTTCCTCCCAAGCTCTTTCCTCCCAAATTGAGAGGAAAGGGAGAGAATAGAGAGTGGGACCTGCCAATAGGCTATTTTTCTTTCTCTTTCCTCCTTACAAGCCAAATACTTGAAAGGAAAATTTCTTTTGTTTATTTTCCCTTCCCTCTCCTCTCCCCTCCTCCCTTCCCCTTTTTTTGTCCCTCCCCCCTTGGTTTCACCAAAGGGGTTAGAAAAACACAAGTGGGCCTCTTTGAAGTGAAGTAGAGAGTTTGTCTATTGTTTGAGTGAGAGAGCAACGTTGTTTTGGGCTCTTGAGAGTGTTAAGTTGTGTTTTGGTATTTGAGATTTAGTGTTGGGTATATTGGAATTTTGGTCAGTTTGTGTTCATGAATCATGATGGGTTTTGAGTATATTTTTGTTGTGTGAATCTATGATTTTTATTTGTGAGATTTGGTTGAGTGTGTTTGTAATTTATATCACTAATAATGGATTTTGGTTGGCGTTGTCCATGGATTAGGCATGGAGGTGGCCAAAGCAAGTCAAATATTATTGTCTTGTGTATATCTTCATATTTTTAATTGTGTGAATCTGCTTCCACTGACCTCAAATTCCAACAAACTAAAATCAGAGCTTCCACCACCAAAAGTCATAACAACTTGAATTTGACATCTAAATGGTCAACTATCACATACAAACCTCTTTTATAGAGAGTATTATCAGCAGCTTTACATAAGTCTGGAGTTTTCACAACAGTGATTGTATGCCCTGGAAAGAGGCCAAAAAGGTGTGAGACGTGTCTATGATGTGGATCTGGGTCCTGAAAATCTTGTGCCTACAGTAAAATAAAGGCAATTTGTTAGCCCATAAAGAATTCAGACATTCCAGAGCATAGAATAAGACATACTAGCATATAACACCTTCCACAATAATTTGAGAAATTAAATTCAAGATGAGTACCCATTCCATAATGGAACCATCTCTAGCAATTTTTGTTGGTAATAGCCTAGGTTGAGCCACAAGAACTTTTTTAATGAGATCATCCTCAGTTTTACCTAAAACCTGTTTGTCAGAAATAATTAGTAAATAGAGTTTACAAAGATAAAATATTAGGACAGATTTGGCCAGCACATAAGAGCTTCACCTCAGCAGCAGAAACAATTGCAGAGAAAACTTCTTTTATGATTGAGATGTCCATGGTTGATGAGTAGCTCACACTGGCAGGCTTACCATCTGGAGCAATAAACATGTGCTCTGGAGAAGTTGATGGGTTGGTTTCCAGATAGCCTCCAGGGCCTTCAATCAACCAATCCAACAGAAAGGATGCACATCCTTCCAACAAAGGATATGCCTTATTTTTTAGAAAATCCTAATTAAACAGAAAACATTAGCAATCATATTTAGACTAGATATTTTGTGTCAGATATTACAACCAACATAGAGAAAAAGTCATATATGAGTATAGGTAGAAAAGACATTTGAATTGTATCAATATCTCAAGGCTTTTTGATTCCGCTTTTTTTAATTAGCCTACCGTAGAACAATAGATATTAAGTCAACCATCTTCAACTAGGCAACAACAGCAATTTATACGCTGTACCTCTTATCCTGACTCTTATGAATTGAGAGTTGAATTAGTCTCTACTTCCCTTGTAATCCATACCATCTCTACAGAAATTATTTTCTGAAAGTGTGATTTTCCTTTATAAAAAGGAGCACCAGTTCTAGTTTCCAATGATTAGAGTACAATAACAGAAGATTCCAAGGCTATACAGACATTCTATTCCAGTTCGGCAACATTTGCAATCCACTCAAACCCTTCAAAATATTTGCAATTTTTTTATTAAGTAAAGAAAATTTATTGAATCAAACAGAATGACACTTAGAGTGTGTTTGGGAATAGCTTTTAGCATTAGCTTTTAACTTTTACGTGCAGCTTTTTAAAACCTCACTTTTTCCCGCATTTTCTCACTTTTTCAAAAATTTCAAGGTACAAGTATACTTTAACACACTTTCAGTAAAAAGCTAGATAAGCTGTTCCCAAATAAACACTTAGTACACAAGCTGTGTACTTTAGATGGCTATAGCCTACAGCATCAAGAAAAATTACAACAATCAATCAAATCTAAGAAGTATATGGGGATGAGTGATGACATGGTAATACTGCCATCCAGTCAAACAAAACCCGTAGAAGGATCATCCAAAAATGTTATAATTGATTACTGAAGGACTTTGCCAATTGGGAAGATTTCACTTTAAAAGTTCTAGACATGTTTGTTTCTACAATATTTCAAATGCCACAAGACTTGCATGGCCTTTGTTAATTCAAAAGCTGTGTGTGAAAGCTGTATGATGTCCCTCTAATAATGGACAAACTTCACTCCATTAGCCATAAACAATTGATGGATAAATTAGGAGCTTACTTTGTCCATTTTGTACGTATAATGTTCCCAGAGATGGGTACAAAGCCATGCTCCTCCCATTGGCCACAAAGCCCACACAGCCTCACCTCGATCTGGTGATGTTTTTGCCCATATGTCAGACACTTGATGGACAACCCAACCGCTTGCTTCATAATTCACCTGTAATATTCAGCGACTATATAAGCAAAGACACACTTAGAGCAGGTAGAAAAGATAGAAACTCATTCAGCAAAAAGAGAGATAGAAAAATCAACTGTCTTGGTTAACATGGAGGTCATCAAGGGTCTAGATTGCTACAGAGATCATGCTGGTTTTAAGATATTGATGCCAGTGTTGGTAAAAGCGAGGGGCGCACTTAAGCGCAAAGGCCTCTTGGAGCCTAGGCGCAAAGCGCAAGCACGCGCCTGATTGAAGTGAAGCGCACATTTTTAAAAAATAATTTAAAAAATTTAAAAATTATTATTAATGAGAAATGCAACAATCAAATGATCAAATTATCATATAAATTGAAATAAAACTTTTTATATAATTCATATAACATTTAGATATGCCCTACTTTTGCAATTTTAACACAAAAATTGCAAGTCAAGTCATTTTATTTTTTTGGATAAGCTAGATATCAGTACTTCCATGTAATATCCATTCTTAAATCTCCTATATCCATAATGCCCTATGACTGATTAGTAATATTAGTTAATAATTTAATCACTTAATGGCTATAACTCTGGAAGAATTAGTTTGCTATGTTCAAAATCAACCACTAAAGTAACTAAACAATTACCACATATATTATATCATACTTTTCTTTTCTTTTTTCATGAATGAGCTAAGAATATGAGGACATCGCAACATGGTAATTGGTACCAAGGAGCTAGGTGGGTTACTATTTCAAGGAAAAAAAATAAAAATAGAGAAGATCTGGGATGTTGTGTGTTGGGTTTTAGGACAAGTTATCCTCAAAATATTTATTTTTTATAAGTAATTTACACTAAAAATATACAAAATCAATGGTTTGTATCAATAATGTCAAGATCCTATAGCTTTAATTCAGTTTTGGTTTTTTTTTTTTTTTTTTTTTTGAAAAATGTAAAAAAAGCTCCAAAAAGCGCGCTTTGAGCTTTTTGAATGAGCTTAGCTTTTGAGGCAAAAAGCGCTGGAGCCTTGGGACTTCGAGCTTTGAGCTTAAGCGCATAAAGCGTGCTTTTAACAACACTGATTGATGCTTCATTCATGTATGTGCACCACCACAATCATATTAACATGATACAAAGAATAATAAAACCAAATTGCATCAGAAAATAAACAGTCCCTTCCTTCTTCAGGGTAATCCAAGGCTCTCATACTGTTTCAATAATTTACCTAAAGGCTCAATATTCCAACTCAAAATGTCACAGCATCCATGAATCTTTCAATAATGGTTTTTGATAGAACAATATTGGTTCAAATTAAGGTGAATGTCATCCAATAAAAGTTGGCATAAAAATAAATGTTGATACAAAAAAATAAAATAAACAATTCAAAAGTACTGTACACTAGAAAGGTGATTAATCTTACTTTTGCAGTTTTACTCCCATTGACTGACAGAGAGGAAATGTAATCAAACAAAGGTTCCTGGCACTCACTAAGGTTACAAGGAAGGGAAGGCCAATAGTTCATTTGAAGATTTATGTTCAAGTGAGGAGCACCGCTGAACAGAAAAGAAAGGAGTCAAATAAGTAATTGTCCAAATCAAGCAAATAGCCACAAGAATTGAAAATTTTATCACATTATATGTTTATGAGCTATCACTGAGAAGGTGCAGCTAGCCATGGCGTGTGTTTAATTTACGTCCATATAAACATGTCCATATAATTAAAATAAATTTTTTTTTTTTTTAAAAAAAAAAAAAAAGGAAGGGGAGGAGGAAAGACGGACAATATTCTCGGAAGATACACTTTTATCACAATATTTTTTATTCTTGCCTATGTTCGTTACAAAGCCTAATGTTCTATACTTTTGGAAAATTAATACAGTATGACTTGGGGAAGGGGGAAGCACATGCGCACACACACACGCAGATGAATACATACTCCCATGCAGGCTCAATATCCTTGTTCCATATACCCTGCAGGTTTGCCACCTGAGTTCCAGGCCGTGAACAAGAAATAAGAAGATATCGACCATACTGAAATAAAAGCTCTACCAAGGAAGGATCTTCATCAGTTCGAAAATTTTTCACCCTCTCTGAAGTTGAAATTTTCTCATCTTCACTCTCCTTGAAATCTGAATTAGTTACCAAGGACACAACTTTCTCCATCTTCAAAAGGTTATTTCCTAAAAGGCTCTTGGAGCTTTTTGAAAGCTGCAATGAGACACGATGGAAAAGATTCTGATAGTCATCCAAATGATGTGCATAAAGTTGAGAGTATGACAAATTTTTTATTGACTCTAATTTATTGAGAGACTCTGAAGTAGGATCCTTCTTAGAATCTGAAGGCTTAGTAAATGGCCCATCGAATGAAGATGAAGCCACCAGAAGCAATACAGCCCAATCTGAACCTTCCACCCTCAACTTATTGTCTTCCAAAACCTGTATCACCCCCTTGCTGTCACTAATCTGTAAATCAAGAACTGAAGAAAACTGAATTCCTTTAGGATTGTCATTTGCATTTGCTTTAGGAGGGATCCTTTTACCAGGACAACTTCCTTCCATTATTATCTGATTTTTTCCATGCACATGTGAATTATGATGCATCTTGCTGTCTAAAGACACTGTAAATGACAGCAATCCTGATTTGCTTGTAGAAATCTTTGCCACAATCACTTGATCTGGTTTAGATACAAAATGCTCCCTCAAAAATTCTACACCAGCCACAGAATATTTTACCCTTACTGTTGCAGTATCCAAGTCCAGCTCTCTGCGGTATGTTTCTTCAGCATACTTAAGATGTGATTCATCAAATTCAAGCTTGATGTCCCCAAGAAGTTGGTAAACCTTCATCATCAAAATATAACAATTAGGACGTAAATCCAATAATTAAGTTTAAGTTTTTAGTAACATGGAGAAGCTCATCTTCTCAAGTATCATTGGTAATAGAAATCTTGCCCCCACACAGGCTAACAAGTTGTGCAGAATAACTAATATTTTTAGATAACGTATCACATAACATATCTAAGGTCACCATCAAGAGGAAAGGCATATTAGTTTGGTTAAAGTTAACTACACGGTTTGCCAGGGTTTAATTCACCAGCATGAGGCACTGTATGATTAGTAAAAGCCAAATGCATTAGGCAAGCAAGAAATGCCTAGCACCCAGGCAGTCCCAAACTTTCATTTTCAGCAATTGAGTATGTTTCAGCTTTCACCACCCATTTGGGCAGGATAGAAACCTCAATTACAAAAAAGGTTTTTCTTTGGTTGGACAGATTGCATACCCACTACTGACTAGCAACACAAAGGCTCATAATGAATTGCATGGCTTGTTTTACAAAATAGAATAGGCCAGACAACTCCAAAAGTTAATCAAGTCAAAATATGTTTGTTTCATATCAATTGAACAACATAAATGATGAAGAAACAGAAAGAAACAAATGTAATTAAGTTACATACATCAGAAGGAGCTCCTGCCAACTTGACTGCTGCTGCAGTGGCTTCAACATACTGACCATTATCGACTAGTTTTCTGACCTGTGTTAAGGCCGCTGGAGCATTTGGGTTGGTATAGTTCCCTGGATTCCCAGTCCAAAGCGTGTCCTCTACATAAGAATTGAAATAGCCATTAATATAGATGCAAATCATTCTACCTCACTTGCTCCATTTGGTTTCCACTAAAATATATGAAAAAGAAAAGAAATCTCTGTCTAGATTTCCAGACCATTTATTGTCTAAAGCCAATTAAAAGAAAAATGAACCAGCAGTTTTTGTAATTTAGAAACCTTAACAAGCAGGAAATTTTTACTCCCCCCTCTTTGTCTAAGGAATCTGAGCAACCAAAGACAGAGTTACTTGACAGATCATACATATAAACTTATCAAATACCATTCCTAAACCAGGTTGAATCAAAGAAGTGAATTCTAATCAAGAAAAACATCACCTAAATCCACCAAAACTCAATCTCAGAGACTAAGTTGAGTGCACCAAGATCTTGGTTAAAGCAAGAACAAATCTTTCATTTCAAATCTGATCACTCCAAAGCATTTCAAGCCTCTTTGGTGTCAAATGATTATATCATATCCACTGGTTAGTGGATTAGAAAGGTAATAACATGACCAAGTCAAAATGTCAAACCTTGGATCTTCAAAATAATGAAGAAGAAAAAGAAAAGTATAGATGTCACTGAAATCATTCCAAGCAATTCATTTTGTTATTCAGAAAAAAGTACAGAACAAAAATATTATAAATAACTAAATATTAAATCTTACTACACACCAAAAATCTCATTCACTAATCAACAAAAGCACAAAGCAAACAACAAAATGTTCCACTCGAGACCCTAATCAATTTCTTTCCTAATTTGAGTTTCTTCTTCAAGACCCAGAATTCTCTTTTCATTTCTTTCTTTTCCCAACAATCAAACAAATAAAATCCCAACATTTTTTTCCCCTCATTTCTTATACATTGGTATCAAAATTCAACTAACAGTTCATAGAAACACAAGGGAATTATGTGGCATTGGTTTGATTGTTTACCATTAAGCTGGAGAGTTTCTTCTTTGACACCACCCCACACCATGGCTCCAAGGCGGCCATTCCCAATGGGAATTGCATCGGTCCAATGCTTTGCTGGCCCTGAAAACGTAAGTTTCAAAGGCTTAGAACTCTCAGTATCCACTAAACTCGGATTCCACAGGTCCCTCTCTGTAGGTGGCCGCACCATAACCCAATCACCATCCTCCATTACCTCAACAATCAAAACCCCACAAAAAGTACAAAGAAGAAAGAAAGAAAGAAGCTTTGTTATGCGTGTGTTATTGTGTTACAGTGTGTGTGCAGCTTCTTTACACTACCAGTCTGTGTGTGAGCTGTGGGAGAGAGTAAAGACGATGATGGGGTAGTTTGGTTTGTAAAATAGAGAGAGAGAGAGAGAGAGAGAGAGAGAAGGCATTGGCTTTGAATATCACATGTCGTGTAGTACTGTAGTAAAGTAGGAGGGGCCTGCTTCAAAAAAAAAAAAAAAAGTAAGCGGGGCCCACATAACACGGCATTTTGTTCTGTAAACTTAGAAAGTTTGGAGCTTTCTGAATATGTGAACGTGAATGTGGGGTGACATGACATCATTTTTTCCTACATAGATATTGTTGTCTTCACTTTTTCTAGTTTCTAGTTTCTACTATCTTTTTTTGTTTTTTTTTGTTTGTCAAGGCTTTTGCCTTTTGGCCCAATACAGAGGCGGTGAATAAAATATTAAATAAAAAAAAATCCCAGGTAAAATAATAATAGTATATGAACAATTGAACTTTTTTTATGTGATTGATATCCCTTGGGGACTGTGTTGTGTTAAACAAGAAAGAATTGGTTAATAATAAAATTTTACGATATCTTGTCAGCAGTCAGGTGGGGAATTAAGATTATTTTAAAATATAAAATGTGGAGCGTAATATGGGTTTAGCTGTTCTCGGCTTGATTAACAACTCTGACTAACTTCTTGTGAGAACCTCTTATTTCTGATTGCAAAAACTTCTTGAAGACCTTTCCTAATATTTAGATTGAACAAACATTCAGTAAAAGACAATTGAAATGCCTTTCCTAATATTTAGATTGAACAAACATTCAGTAAAAGACAATTGAAATGCGAATGCTTTATCTAAACTTGGAAACTCTAGTACCCGTAATTTTCTTATTTTTGATCATATCCTGAATAAAGGAGGAAGTTTGTTGTAATTAATAGATTTGTGGCTGTATAACTGTTTTTATGTTATGCCTATTTGACCATTTCTACCAAAAGAATATGGGTTTACAGTTGGGGGAGAAGCTTCCATTAATGGAAAGGAATGCATTTTATTAAATTTGTTTTTTTTTTTTTTTTGCTCTCGCATAGTGTATCCTTAAGGCTTTCAACTAGAGACTAATCAATGTTCGCACCGGGTGGGCTCACAAAGGGGTAAAGCGCCGGTCCAAGAAATTCTTTTCAAAATGCAAGTAACAAGACTCCAGTACAAGCATCTTGAAACCGAGAACCCAACCAACTCGGCCAACCCCCTGCCTTATTATTAAATTTGTCTTATCCATTATAAATTATGATTTCATATTATTAAATTTGTCTTATCCATTATAAATGATGATTTCAAATTTTCATTTGAATGTAATGGGGAGGCATTCGGGCAGCCCAACACAATGAGGTAAACAGCCCACAAAAGCTTTAAGCCCATCCTTCAACTTTTAAAGGGCAGAATCTCACTCCTTATCTACCTCCTTTGTATGTTACAACTTACACGTATGAAGGGAAAAGTATATGGTAAGTTAGGAAGCACATAAGATTTCAAAAGGAAGCAAAGTATCTGAAAATTGGATTTGCTATGTCTATGCCCCAAGGGGCAAGAGTCACCCTTAATTAAAGAAAGAAATTTGTCATTTTTGTAAATTCGTAAGACATAGTGCCCTTCCATTGTCTTTGAGCTCACATGCCAAAACCATCCCCTATCTTCTCGTTTATAAAATGAAGAGAGCAAAATGTAATCTAACTTAATGGTTAGTTTTGAAGCGTTTGGGTTCGTATTTCGTATTTGAGAGTCAAGCTCGAAACTCACGTTAGTCCAAGAGAAACTGATGGCTACTATCACACTTTGATAAGTCAAAACCCCAAAAAAGAGACTACGAAACACAAAGGAAAGAGTAGTATAAATTTAACCGTAAAATGAAAGAAAAAAAAAATGTATCCAATAGTAGGGTTAAAATGAAATAAAATAGATGCAACAGTTATTGCAATTGTGCATTTAGTTCAATAAGTGATACAAATTTAGCGGTTACAAAATTTATTGTTAGATTTATGGTTAAGTAATTATTTATCTTTTATTTTTAGAAGCAAATTTATCGTTTTTTAATAACTTAAAATTTTGGAAGAATCAGTAAGTTAATATGATATTATGGTGAATAAGATAGTATTCATTCTGTGACTTTGTCATCTGAGTTGTGAGTGTCTTGGTGTTAATTTTGATGATGTTTTAGATGATTTTGTATGCCTCTTGGCCCTTAGGAAGGTAGGAAAAGATATGGGCCTTTTCCTTTGGGCATTGAGCCTGTACATATCACTTGTTCCTAGGCCTCAAAAGGTAAGTCAGCAAAGTTTAGCCCATTTGGTCTGTCCTCCCAAAGAGTGTAAAAGGTGCCAACTACCAGAGTAGTCAGGTGTAGTCAGAATTGGATCACGTTCAACAGCTAACAGAGAGAGGGGAACTTATCCAATTTTTTCCTAAAAAATATTATATTTTTTAACACACACAAAAAATTACTTTATCTATTTTAACATAGTATTTAACATTAGAGCATAGCATTAGGTGTTTAAAAACAAAATGCTATTTTGACATATCAAAAAGTTATTTTATTTATTTTAACGCATCACTTTACAATATACCACACATTAGATTTTCTATTTTAAAATTACAACACAATAAAATAATCTTAAACTAACCTCTCATTTATATTAAAAAATTAACAAAAACAAATATGTTGAGTATATGGGGACTCATGAGAGAGAGAGAGAGAGGAATTAAAAAAAGAACCAAATATGCTTAGCACATCTTACCGTACACTCTTATTATTAGAACGGTATTGTAGCAAATGCCAAAATTATTTGGCATTTGACATATCTCATGAAGGTTATTTTTTGTCCCATTAAAACAACCTAAAATAACGCTCACCATCTATTAAAAAAAAAAAAAAATATATATATATATATATATATATATAGAGAGAGAGAGAGAGAGAGAGAGAGAGAGAGAGAGAGAGGAGAGATATATATGAGAGAGAGTTAGTAGAGAGAAGAGAAATTATTAAAAAATTTAGCACATACTAGTAGAAGTATACTGTAGCATGTGTTAAAATAATATAGCATATGACACATGTGATGGAGGTATATTTTTATGTTTGGTATGCCAAATTCTACACTTGATGCCCATGCTCTTACATTGCATGCATGGTTTTAGAATAATGCTAAAGATACAAACTATTTTACAAACTGTTGATGTAATGAGTGATTATTGGTAAATGAAAAAGTGATATTAATAGTGAACCTAGATGAAAATCAATTAGATGTTGGCCACATCAACATTTTGTAAAAATGTTATAAAATAGTTTGTAACTGTAGTATTACTCTTTTACTCTTTTAGATCTAACTATGCCCCAAAGGGCCGCCCCTTATAAAGAATGATAGTCGTAAAGGTTGTTAAATGAATTCTTTTTAATGCTAAGAATTAATACTTGTAGGGATAAAGGCCCAAAATAATATATTGGGCCTTGGGCTTTTGTCCAAGGACGCTGAATGGTCCGAGGAGGAGCAAATAGTTATTTAAAGTCTCAAGAGTAAGGAATGAATGGAAGGTAGTCCGAGGAGAAATTACTCCTCGGATGTGGCGTATGCAGCTCAAATATGTATTCCAGCAATTAGAATGATCCTTCAAGAAGCTACAATGATAGGAACATACCTCATGAACATACAAGAAGGAAGGAAACCTAAAAATATCTAGGGAAAAGCTGCTGCCACTGCATTAAATGCATTGCAACTACTTTTCTAGCCGCATTTATGTGGAAAAGACCTCTGAACAGTGTTACCTTGTCTACCACAACTCACAGAAAGCCAGAAAGGGTGTCTGATGAGACAAGTACTCAAGCGGAGGCTCAGATGATCAACAAGTGTAGAATCAAGATGTTCCAGAGGGAGCTATATAATGTGAGAGACCCTCCATGAGAAAAGGATCAGAAAAATAAAGAGATAAGACTATAGCAATCTAAATTGTCTTTGTATCCAATTGTGATCAATATATATACAAGTGTGACTTCCTCGGACTAAAAGTCCATTAACATCAGAATCTCTTATTTGTGTTTGATTGTCATTCAATTCAGTACTAGCCGTTGTTCAACTCATTAGGGCCTAGTTCTTTGACCCACTCTCTGCAAATTTATTGTGCTACGCTCATTGGGCCAAGATCCTATATGTTTTGGGCTTGGGCTGCAAATCGTGTCCCTACAATTGGCGCCATCTATGGGGAAAACTTGTGTGATAGTGAAAACAATGGTCAATTATGGTAGGTTCAGGTCCACACCAAGCAGAATCCATAGCATCTCAACATGAAAATCCATTCACCCACCTTGAACGTAGGAGAGATCAAGAGGGCAGTGTGCATACCACGCATACAAGCAAAAGCCATTCTCGAGTTGGGAGTCACGTCTCTCAAAAGCAACATAACAAAGCCATGCAAAGGGAGATTGACCATCTGAAGAGGAAGTTACACCATGCACAACAAAGGCGGACTCCCTCCCCATCTGATTCCTCCTTCGACGATGAGAAGGACAGTAGCTATCGACGTAGGTCTAGGACTCCTCCTAATGAATCTTTCTCGTATGAAGAAAAGCACCACCACGAACGCAGATGCAAAAGCCCAACTCATAAAGGGCTGGGAAATAATGCTATGAGCAAAACTTTGAACCAGATTTCCAAGTCGCCCTTCACACATAGGATTGAAGGAGCAACTCTTCCCCGACGTTTCTATCAACCAACATTCACCATCTACAATGGGCAGACGGACCCGGTGGAGCATGTGAGCCATTTCAGTCAGAGAATGGTTGTCCATTCTAAGGACGAGACCTTGATGTGCAAGGTGTTCCCATCTAGTCTGGGACCAGTGGCGATAAGATAGTTCGACGGCCTGAAGGCAGATTCCATAGATTCCTTCAAGGAGCTCACTCTGGCTTTTGGCTCTCGTTTTATTACATGTACCAGGGTCCTTCGGCCTTTGGACTCCCTACTGTCTTTGTCCATGCGAGAAGGGGAGACCCTAAAAACATACTCGGACAGGTACTGGGAGATGTACAACGAGATAGACGGTAACTTTGATGACGTCGCCATTAGTACCTTTAAGAGTGGCCTCCTAACTGAGCATGGCTTAAGGAAGTCCCTAACAGGAAAACCTGTCACCAGCCTGCGCCAACTCATGGACCAGATTGACAAGTATAAAAGGGTTGAGGAAGACCAGCAACTAGGTAAAGGAAAGGCTAAGAATATCCCTCAAAAGAAGAGGGATTCCAGGTCGGACAGATATAGTAATAATCGACCTCAGAGAGATTTCGCTGGACAGTCAGGGTTTGCCAACACCCAGGCAATTAATGCGGTATTCCAAGAACCAGTGCATCAAGTTTTGAAGAAGATTAAAAATGAGTTGTTCTTCAAATGGCCGAACAAGATGGCTGGAAACCCCATAAGGTGCAACCAGAGCCTTTATTATCAATACCATTAGGACCAAGGGCACACTATAAAAGACTGCAGGAATTTATGGGTCCATCTGGACCAGCTGGTCTGAGAAGGGAAGTTGAAGCATCTGCTGCACCATTCTAGTGGCCAGGCGGAGCAGACCGGTTCGGATCCCCGTAGAGATGCTTTTTCAAGACCTCCTCTAGGAACGATCAATGTCATCTTTGTTGCTCCTGGTAGGACCGGTTCCCGTCCCTCCAGGGTGATGTCTGTGGCTCGGCTATCCACCAAGGACAACAATTCGGAGTAAAAAAAAGCCAAGAAAGAAGCCCCACAGGTGCTAGGCTTCTTGGACGAAGATAAGATCGAAACCATCCAACCCTATGATGATGCTCTAATGGTCAAACTCAGGATAGGGGGATACGATGTGAAGAGAGTGTTGGTGGACCAGGGCAGTGCTGTCGAGATAATGTACCCTGACCTGTACAAGGGACTGAATTTAAAACCCGAGGACCTAACAGCGTACGATTCCCCTCTAGTAAGTTTCGAGGGGAAAACTATTACTCCAAGAGGCCAGATTAGACTGCCCATACAGACCGGTTCGGACGTGGTGGAAGTGGATTTCATTGTGGTGGATGCTTATTCACCCTACACAGCTATTGTGGCTAGACCTTGGCTTCATGTCTTAGGAGCTGTCTCTTCTATCCTGCACCAGAAGGTGAAATATCCGTCGGAGGGCCAAGTTAAAGAGATAGTGGGGAGTCAGTCCATGGCTAGGCAGTGCATGGTGGTTGCAATCTTACATTGACCCAATGCTGAGTCCTTAACATATGTTGAAAAGGGCTTATAGCAATCAAAAATTTCGGTATTACCCGACAATGGATCAACCGAGGAAGCAAAGTGCGAAAATCTAGAAAAGGTTGATATTGGCGATGATCTGGAAAAGTTCTTTCAGGTCGGCTCCCAACTGCCTCCCCAAGAGAGAGAAGAGCTAATCGAATTCCTGAGAAAAAAACGTAGATGTATTCATGTGGAGTGCTTATAAAGCTCCGGGGGTGGACCCAAATTTCATTTGCCACCATTTGAATGTGAATCCATCTGTTACCCCCAAAAAACAACCTCCTCGACACTCATCTAGAGATCATTCTGATGCTGTCAAAGATGAAGTGACGAAGCTTAAGCAAGCAAGGGCTATCAAGGAAGTTTTCTATCTTGAGTGGTTGGCCAATACTGTGGTAGTAAAGAAAAAGAATGGCAAATGGCGAGTGTGTGTGGATTTCACGGATTTAAACAAGGCTTGCCCAAAAGATCCATTCCCTATACCTCGGATAGACCAGCTGGTAGATGCTACCGTAGGCCATCCTCGGATGAGCTTTTTAGATGTCTTTCAAGGATACCATCAAATACCACTAGCTCCAAATGATCAAGAGAATATAGCTTTTGTTACTCCCACTAGAAACTACCATTACAAGGTGATGCCCTTTGGCTTGAAAAATGCAGGATCCACCTATCAAAGGATGATGATTAAGATGTTTGAACCTCAGTTGGGCAAAAATATTGAAGTCTATATAGATGACATGGTGGTGAAGAGTAAGGTGGTGTCCGAGCATGTGGGAGACCTCGGAAATATTTTTGAAATACTAAGAAAACACAAGCTGCGCCTTAACGCCTCAAAGTGTTCTTTCGGCGTAGGATTTGGAAAATTTCTGGGCTATAGGTAACCCACCGGGGAATCGAGGTTAATCCCAACCAGGTTAAGGTGATAAATAGTTTACAACCACCTCGGAATCCCAAAGAAGTTCAGAAGCTAATCGGAATGACTACTGCTCTAAACCGGTTTATTTCTCGGTCCGTAGATAGATGCAAACCTTTCTTCCTATTGATGAATAAATGGAAGGGATTTGAGTGGACCGAGGAGTGTGCTTTGGCATTTCAGCAACTTAAAGAATACCTATCTTGGCCACCTATCATGTCCAGTTTTGAGGTGGATGAGGTCCTGTTTGCTTATATTGCGGTGGCCCCTCATGCTGTAAGTTTGGTATTGATACGAGTTGATAGTGGCGTACAACAGCCAGTCTACTATGTGAGCAAATCACTACATGAGGTTGAGATTCGCTATCTACCGCTGGAGAAGGCCATCCTAGCAGTGGTGCATGGTACACAAAAGCTTCCCCATTACTTCCAAGCACATACAGTCATCGTCCTAACTCAATTTCCACTCAGGGCCATACTTCGAAGTGCTGATTACACGGGGAGAATTGCAAAGTAGGGCACAATTTTAGGAGCTTTTGATATCAAATACATGCCTCGTACCTCTGTCAAAGGCCAGGTCCTTGCGGACCTCGTGGCCGAGTTCACTGAACCCCCATTAGAAGAAGCAACAGCGACACAGAACATGGATGGAAAATTGGTTGTCACAATCTCCCTGCAAGAACTTTCATTCTGGAAGGTATACGTTAATGGTGCGGCTAATCAAAGAGGTTTTGGAGTGGGGCTGGTTCTGATCTCCCCTGAGAAGCTCACCATTGAGAAATCATTAAGATTGGGCTTCTCGGCCACAAATAATGAGGCTGAATATGAAGCTTTGCTAGAATGAATGTCCATGGTCCAAAGAATGGGAGGAAAGGCAGTAAAGATGTTCTCAGACTCAAGACTAGTCGTTGGCCAAGTAAAGGGCAAACTAGAAGCAAGAGATGAGAGAATGTAAGGGTATTTAAGCCAAGTTAGGCATCTACAATCAGGATTTGAATCCTTTAGCCTATTGCACGTCCCTAGAAGTGGAAACACACACGCCGATTCCCTAGCCACGCTTGCAACCTTCTCGGCACAAAGCTTACCTCGAGTTATCATTGTACAGGACTTATGCAAACTCGCAGAGGTAAAAGAAAAGGTGGTCCATGTTCTCCAAGTCAGAGTAGGGCCTAGCTGGATGGACCCCATAGTACTATTCCTTAGAGAGGATATCTTGTCGAAAGACAAATCAAAAGTTGATAAGGTAAGGAGAAAGGTGCCTCATTTCTGACTGTCTGAGAACCAAAGATTGTACAAACGCTCTTTTTCTGAGTCATATCTACTCTGCATTCACTCTAAGGCATCAAAGCTACTCCTGGAGGAGTTACATGAAGGAATTTGTGGAAGCCATACAGGAGGCAGATCTTTGTCTCACAGAGCTATCACTTAGGGCTACTGGTGGCCAAATATGCAGAAAGAAACACAAGAATATGTAAAGAAGTGTGATCAATGCCAAAAATTTACACCAAATATACATCAACGACGAGGAGTCCTTAACCCCCTATCTAGCCCTTGACCATTTGCTTAATGGGGTTTAGATATAGTAGGCCCTTTCCCCAAAGCAGCAGGGAATAAGAGGTATCTGCTGGTCGGCACTAACTATTTTACTAAGTGGGTTGAAGCCGAACCCTTGGCGAACATCAGAGATGTGGATGCCAAGAAGTTTGTCTGGAAAAATATTGTCACCCGGTTCGGGGTCCCTTACACCCTCATTTCAGACAATAGCCTTCAATTTGATAGCAAGTCCTTTAGGAGATATTGCTGTGAATTGGGAATTACGAATAGATATTCTACCCCAGCTTATCCCTAGGGGAATGGACAAGCCGAGGCGGTTAACAAGGTCATAGTGAATGGACTTAAGAAGAGGTTAGACGATGCCAAAGGAAAGTGGGTGGAAGAAGTGCCACATGTCTTGTGGACATATCGAACCACACTTCACAGGTCAACCGGGGAGACTCCCTTTTCAATGACTTTTGGGCCGAGGCTGTTATTCCTTTAGAAACTGGCTTCCCAACACTAAGGACCACCTCATTCAATCCAAGCAATAATAATGAGTTACTAGAAAAGAACTTGGACTTCATTTAAGAAAGAAGAGAAAGTGCAATGGTTCGGTTGGCGTACTACCAACACAAGCTCAAGCAGGGTTATGATGCCAATGTAAAGCTGAGACTATTAGTGCCTAGTGACTTGGTATTAAGAAAAGTTCTGAGCACTACAAAGAACCCAGCGTGGGGAAAGCTGGGGCCCAATTGGGATGGACCATATCGCATCACCTCGGTGGCAGGCATAGGAGTATATTTTCTTGAAGACCTAGATAAGCATGTAATACCGCGCTCTTGGAATGTAAACAATCTAAAAATGTATTATTATTAATGAAAGTTTTCCTTTGTCAATATGTTCAATTGTTACATGAAGGCATCGTACTTCCCATTGTTCAATCTATATAAGTGTTTAAACAGATCCTAAGTTATGTCAAGTCTCTCGGACCACATGCTTGGGTGAAATTAACACTCAATGGCATCTATATAAGTGTTTAAATAGATCCTAAGTTATGTCAGGTCCCTCGGACCACATGCTTGGGTGAAATTAACACTCAATGGCATCTATGTAAGTGTTTAAACAGATCCTAAGTTATGTCAGGTCTCTCGGACCACATGCTTGGGTGAAATTAACACTCAATGGCATCTATATAAGTGTTTAAATAGATCCTAAGTTATGTCAGGTCCCTCGGACCACATGCTTGGGTAAAATTAACACTCAATGGCATCTATATAAGTGTTTAAACAGATCCTATGTTATGTCAGGTCTCTTGGACCACATGCTTAGGTGAAATTAACACTCAAAGGTACCTATACAAGTGTTTAAACAGAACCTAAGTTGTGTCAGGTTCCTCGGATCACACACTTTGGGGAAATCAACACTCTGTAACACCCCTTTATTTTTCACCAAAGGTCAAAACAGATCCAAGGTTATGTTTACATCCTCGAGTTGAAAACTTTAATCAAACTGAAACTTCTTTTTATTTACATAAGTGATGGGCAAGATGCAGGTTGTCTACCTCTTTTATTTTCCCTCACATGATATAAGTTTATCAACTTCAACCTTCATTACAGAAGGTTCAATTCACAATACGAACGCCTAATATACAACTTTGTTTCTGGTACTTGATCAAATTACTTAGATTACTGACAGTATAATATTATTGGCTTTTATTGAAGGAACAGTAACAACAGTTCAATGCTATGTATAAAAATGATAAGCTTCAAAGTGCATAAAGCAAAAGAACAAGAGATGAAGAGAAAAACATTCTCATTAAGTGAAAAAGAAAGTACATTATACACATTGACATAGTGTCATTCTAAAAAAAAAAAAAAAACTACTACAAAAGGAATTAGAAAGAGAATCCTAAGTGCTAGACTTTGGTTGGAGGAGCAGGAGGATCTTCATTCTGGCTCGGCTGGGAAGTAAGAGCATTCTTGGCCTTAGGATCAACTTCTCGAGTCTTGGCCTTTGCTTTCTTCGCCTTGGCTGCAGCTTCCCTGTCTTTGGTGGCATCCTTGGCCTCTGCGGAGTGCTTCTTCCCCTTGCCCTTACCTTTGTCTTTCTCCCCTTCAGCCCCCTAGCCTTGATCACCAGCTTGGCTGGATCCCTTTGAAGCTTCAGGAAGAGGGAGGGCATCTGGAATAGCCAGAGGCTGCTCAGAAGATTCTAGAGCAGGGGCAGGAGGAGAGGAGATGGCACTGGGGACTTCGCGAATATCCGAATGGTAGTATATACTCCCGAGCTGCCTCCAAACAGAGTCTGCAGGGACTCCTACAATGCTAAGGGCCCTATCCCATGTCATGTTGCAATAATCCTTGCACACCTCTGAAAGCTCCTCAGCAAGCCTTATCTGCGTCTCCTCCACGCCAAGTAGATATGAAACCTGCTTCTCAACCTCGGCTGCTTCCTTTGCCAGTTGAGTTGCATCTTTGGCCTTCTGCAACTCAACCTTAAGATCTAGGACCAACTGCCTTTGTGTGGCCAGATTTATCTCAGTCAAGTGCAGCTTTTGGCGCTGATCCTCAGCCTGCCTTTCAATGGTTTTCAAACCGGCCTCAGCACTTAAACAAGCTTGGTCCATCGCCTTAAGCTTCTCGGACATCTCAATCTGCTCCTGTTTAAGGGCCCCCAATGATTTCTCAACATCAGCGCGAGAGAGGGCCTCAGCCTCGGCCTATTTGCGAGCGTCACGGTTCCACTCCTCGGCCACGTAAACTTGTTGAGTAATTTGCCCAAAGATCGCAAAAAAAAAATATGAGTTAAAAAGTAAAGAAAGAATGAAAGTACGATTTAGCATCTAAACTCATGAGTATGTAGATTGCTTACCATGGCAAGGTCCCTCTTCAAGGACAGAAAGAGGTCGTTCTACTTGAAGCGCCTGTAAGCTTCCATATCCTTTGGAAGGAGTAAAGGCTACTTCAGGGCTTCAGCTATATACCCCGCTTGCCCCTTTTGGAATTCTCGGACCAAGGCATTCCAAGGGATGGGAGTCTCATCCACTTCCAGCTGAAGACTCCATGTGCGTTGTGTCATGCGCACATCAACCCTATTTAGTTCTTCCCGGCTGTCCACGGATTAGGACCTCCTGTCCCGAGCATCTTGGACCACTTTCTGTTGTTTTGTCCCCTTTTGAGGACCCACCTCACCTTCCTCAAGAGCCTCGACTGGCCTTTTCTTCTTCAAGTCAGCAATTGGCTTCAATCCGAGGTCGGTGGGGATCTGAGGAGGAGGAGGGGGAAGATTGGAGGGAACTTGGGACTTAGTGGCTTCTTTCAAAGTTGACACTTTGCCCTTGAAAGACATGAGCTCTCTTAGACTCTTGTTGCCCTTATTCAACGTCATACTATCTTCCTCTTCTTCGGAAGAGCTGTCTGGGCAGGCAATCACTAAAACAGGGGTGCGAACACCAGAGTGCCTGTCTGCTTCACCTTCGGCGTCCGAGATGGTGACTAATGGAACCCCTAGATCTTCTTCTTCTCCAAAGGGGAACTTGTCTATCTCCTCCTCTAGTGATAGACGCGATGAGGCAATCTCCTCCTCGGGTACTGCTTCTACTTCAGGTAGAATTTGTGGAAGTGGTAGTGCGACTGGTGGAAGATTGTCCCGGGCTAAGAAGTTTGGCCATGAAACGTCGATCCGAGCCAATCTGGGGTCACCCGATCTTATAACGTTACCGACATCTTGATATATCTGCGAGATTGGCTGAAAGTCCAAAATTAAGTGGACGGCTTGTAGCTTCCTTTCTTCACTTACAAAAACCTCAAATCTCAGCAGATAATTGAGAGCGGCAACGTTGGTGAAGCTAAGCCTGGGTGTCACGTGCCTTTTATCTGCAAAGGTAGCCGAGAAACAAAATATGGTTAGAAAGCTAAAATTCATCATCAAAAGAAAGCAGGATAAAAAAAATGATGACATGGTCGGGGTTAAAAAATCTAGATCTCTTACTATAGAACCTAACTTTAAGGTATCCCACTTGACTCTCCTTCTCGGACTGGGCAGGGAAGGCCATCATGCCAAGCTCCCGAAGCTATCAGATAGTCGTCTTTCATACCCTTGTTAGATTTAGGCAGACACGATACTAATCTGACAATGTCCGATCGAGACTTTAGATAATATCCCGCATTTTTGAGGGAGTGACACTCGTACATGTGGACCACATCCTGCCAGATGAGCCCCAAGTTTAGATGCTTGTTGAGAGCATCAACATTACCTAGGACCTTAAAGAGGTTGGGCGCACATTGAT
This sequence comes from Quercus tomentella, assembly GCA_028535165.1. Taxonomy (NCBI): domain Eukaryota; kingdom Viridiplantae; phylum Streptophyta; class Magnoliopsida; order Fagales; family Fagaceae; genus Quercus; species Quercus tomentella. Next base: position 21,994,640 of record JAPQVY010000111.1, on the reverse strand, counting down.
GGGGACATATCCTATGATTGAGGAGGTAATCCTGTGTTATCCTACCCATGGGGAGAGTCATCCCCCCTTCTATGAAAGCTATCATAGGGATGACGACTTTCCCCTTTCTCTACGAGACACTATCTGTTTCGGGGAACAGTATCACAGAGCGACCTCTTGCAGAATGTGGTATCTTTTAGTAAAGGCCTCTATTTTGGCAGGGAAGTTTACTAAATGCTTAAATCTACTCATCTGGACAAATTGAAGGGCTAACTAAGAACTGGTAGGCCGAGGAGACAGGCTGAGGAGAGAATGAAAAATTCAAAGAGATAGAAACTTACAAGAACTATGATGTGCTTAAATCTCTGAAAACTTTTAGAAAATTTTCAATAATTTCTCGAAGAAAAGGTATGGGAAATCTAGTAACTTAGAGAGCTTTGTGAGTTTGAGTGCTTGGAATCTCTGGAGAATTTGAAGACTTATGAAATAAGGAGAACGTGATTTCCCTCGATGCTTTATATAGAGGGAGGGAATGAGTGGGAATACTCCCGCTCAGAATTCTAGGAAAGATATCAACCGTTGGATTGGCGCCTCACCGTCGGATGCGGGGAACATAGCACTGCTTAGAGCAATTAATAACGCCTCGTGGACTACGAAGCATCAGTAGCAATTATAAGGTGCGTAAAACCGTACTCCCACATGTGTGAATCAAGGAATCGGTTGGTTTCATCTCTTAGAAATCAAAACCCCACTTTTTCTTCTCGGATGAGAGGGAAAAACCAGAATTTTGAAGGGCTATTGTAGGAATAAAGACCCAGAATAATATGTTGGGCATTGGGCTTTTGTCCGAGGACGCTGAATGGTCCGAGGAGAGGCAAATAGTTATTTAGGGCCCCAATTTAAAGTCTCATGAGTAAGGAACGAATGGAAGGTGGTCCGATGAGAAATTACTCCTCGGATGTGGCATATGCAGCTCAAATATGTATTCCAGCAATTAGAATGACCCTCCAAGAAGCTATAATGATAGGAACATGCCTCATGAACATACAAGAAGGAAGGAAACCTAAAAAATATCTAGGGAAAAACTACTGCCATCGCATTAAATGCATTGCAGCTACTTTTTTGGTCGCATTTATGTGGAGAAGACCTTTGAACAGTATTACCTTGACTACCACAACTCACAGAAAGCCAAAGAGGGTGTCTGATAGGACAGGTACTCAAGTGGAGGCTCAGATGATCAACAAGTGTAGAATCAAGATGTTCCAGAGGGAGCTATATAATGTGAGAGAACCTCCATGAGAAAAGGATCGGAAAAATAGAGAGATAAGATTGTGGCAATCTAAATTGTCTTTGTATCCAATTGTGATCAATAAATATACAATTGTGACCTCCTCGGACTGAAAGTCCATTGACATCAGAATCTCTTATTTGTGTTTGATTTCCATTCAATTCAGTACTAGCCATTGTTCAACTCATTAGTGCCTAGTTCTTTGACCCACTCTCTACAAATTTATTGTGTTGAGCTCATTAAGCCAAGATCCCATACGTTTTGGGCTTAGGCTGCAAATCGTGTCCCTACAATACTAATATTGTAGTAATTAGAAAGGACTATTTTTTTCCCTTCCTTTTTTTAGAGAGAAGAAAAAGAAAGAAAGGGTTTGATTTAAGCTTGCCTTAGTGATTTAAGCCACATCTGAATGATTAGTAAATTTGAAACCTTTAGTAAAAATTAGTGCATGAAAAATCATTACGATGGTTAGAATTTTATAAATATTTATAACTTCTATAAGCTGTAAAAGGAGAGATTTGGGTGAATCATAGGATTTAGAAGATAACAAAGTGATTGATTTTATTCCTCTTTTTGACATGATGTTGGGAAATTATATTTGGAGCTCAACGTCCTAACTTCTAAAGTAAGCTTTGTACAATTTTATTGTGATATAACCTGTAAAAAGACATGGTTCCTTAGCACTAGGGGTGTAGCTAGATTTTTTAACTTGGAGAGGCTGAGTTACAAATTCATATGTTAGTCATAACTATCTATCAAATTCAACATATTAATATTATAATATTTCTAAACTCAAATTAGTATGCAATATTTGTTCAATTTTCTAAATATTTACAAAAAAATAATTAAAAAAACCTAATATTTCCCATCAAAATTTTACTCGGCGGTGATCTGGGTATAGTAAAATTCATCACATTATCATTTCCATAGAAAAACTCTTAGCAATTATCTTTTATATATAAAAATAAATGTACCTTATTGGCAACCTAAATTCTCTTCTAAAAACAAAAACCTTGATAATTTGAAAAATGTAGAACTTTGAGGGAAAACAAATGTTGATGATGAGAAAAGATAATTTTGTGGAAAAAAAAAATGATGATGATGATGAGAGAGAGAGAGAAAGAAATGAACTTTGAAAAAGACTAATGTGTGGGTGCCTTTTTTCTTAGCTCCCAGGCCCAAGGATCCTAGGCCAAATTCTTGTGTTTGGGTGGACTGGGCTTGGTTCACCGCAGCTAAATTGGCTGTTTTACAAACCAAGTGGTGCACAGGGCAAGGGTCCTACAACGAATATGCACTGGTAAGCAAGAATATATATATATATTCAACAGTAAGAGTAACGGCAAAAGGAAAACAATGTAACAAGGAAAAAGAAATACACAACAACTGTTAGGGATCCCCAGATGAATATGAAATTATTTGATTATTTTCTTAATTACAATGCGTTTACTAAGACGTGTTACAAGGTCCAAATAAGCTCAAAAATTACAGACTTAGATGGCTATTCAAGCCTCCAAGACTTGCAAAGTTTGAATCTCTTTGAATCCGAGTATGTTCTATAGTGGCTGTATTGGGATACCGGGAGTATTTCTCTATTTTTACTACTTTCTCTAAGTTTCGACAGAGTTTTCTTAGTGATTCTGTTATGGTTCACTACTGCCCGATCGCCCCCTTCAACACTGGTTGCCTTCCTCTTTTATAATGTCCTGGTAAGGTTCTGGAGTACCACTAACTTCTCTCTTTTGCTCCCCTAGGTACCAGAGCTCGTGCTGTGCCAGTCACTCAGAGGGCTGGTCTTTTCCTTATTCCTCATAATTTTCTCCTTTTGGTGCTGTCTCCCTGAAAGTCCCTTGTTGACTTTCCATTCCGAGGCACCTTTAGGTAGCTGACCTCAGCTGTGCTTTTTACCTTTTCAGCTTTTGGTTGTCACTTTTCTTGTCATTTTTCCCAAGTAATCGGAATCATTTTTCTGCTGGGTTGAAGGTTTTCTTAGGCACTTCCCCTTATAGTTCTTTATTCTGGGTTTCCCGAGGTACCAACTTCTTGTTCATGAATTGTCACTCTCCAAGCTTTCTGGTTCTTTGCTGCACCACTGGGTGCTTGAGAAGGACACATATGTTCTTCGTTTCTTGTATTTCGTGGCACCCCTTCCGAGTTGTCTCCATCCTACATCAGCTATGCTGTGTGTCCCAGGGATCTCGAGCCTTTGGTAGCTCTTGGGGATCTCGGCCCAGCTCTTTTTGCTGGACTCTCCTCGACTCCTTGTCAGTCCTTGATCTTGAGAGGCTAAGGGTCCGTTTGGATACAGCTGAAAACTGAGAACTGAAACTGAAAACTGAAAAACACTGTAGCGAAATAATTTTTAAATATGTAAATAGTACCGTGGGACCCATTTGTAATAAAAAAGTTGCTGAAAAGTGAAATTTGTGGGTCCATGAACAGTACACGATGTGCACTGATTGGTAAAAAATTTGAAAAGTCAAAGTTTGCGGCTACTGTTCATTGAACAGTGCATGAACAGTAGCCGCAATCTGAAAAAACGCGTGAAAAAAGAAAAAGAAAAGAAAAAAAAGAAGCAAACAAAACGCAGACGCAGACGCAGACGTATCCGCCCAATCCAAACGCAACCTGAGTCTTTTCTTTTCGTGGGCTTTTGGGCTTCAAAACTTTTAGGTTTACCGTCCTTCTTTTTTGTGGTGAATTCATCCCTTTTATGTTTACTTGTCATGAGGTTGGCCCAAAGAAACATTGTGTTGATTCTTTGGACCTAGGTGTCATGATTTTTTGACCTCAACAACTAATAATGCCAAAAAAAAAGTCGCCTGTTTAAGCAGTACACGATAGTTTTTCACGGTTGGACACAGACAGACGTAGTGCATGCACTTTTGGTTTCTTAGACAAAAATTAAAATAAAGGGCAACTGGAAAAAAGCTTGGAATTTATTAGGTTTTAGTATACGAGTATTTTGTTGGGTGAAGTGCACATGTGAGAAACTAAATATTAATAGGGACCAATTGTAACAGTTTTCAATTTATAGTCTTATAGGGAACCAACTTGTTTTCAACTTTTCATACAATAGTATAAAGTTTCAAGAGCTTTTTGGCAAGGGGGGCAATGGTCCCCAAGCCAATACGTGCCTCCACCCCTGCTTAGCACACCGCACACGTAGATGTTTCTATGGTGGTAATATCTAAAGTCTACTTGTTACGGACATAATTTGAGGAGGCATTCAAATATTTACGGTCCACCTTAGGGGTGTGCAGAAAACCCACCGACCCACCAAACCCGACCCGACCCAACCCGACCCGCCGGGTTGGGTCGGTTTTTAAGGCTTGGTGGGTTGGGTTGGGTTACAAAATTTTTTTTTATGGTGGGTCGGGTTGGGTTTGGGTCATAAAATTACAAACCCACCAAACCCGACCCGACCCACCCATATTTAATATATATTTAAAATATATTTTATATTTAATAATTTTTTTTAAAATCAATTGTAGGCACTTACATATATATATATATATATATATATATATATATATATATATATATATATATATATATATATATTTAAATATATATTATATATTTAATAATTTAAAAAAAAAACCAACTCTAGGGCAACATTTCCTCAATTCCTCCTACTAATACTAATTTAATATATATATATAATATATTATATAATTAATAAATTTTTTTAAATAGCCAGTTCTTTCTATCCTATATAAAAGCCAATTAGTTCAAACAAATCCTAATAAATTACTATTATTGTTTAGTCATTAGTGTTGTTTGCCTTTACATTGATACTAATCTTTAAGTTTTTTTAATATATTAACATATATTTTTTTTTCTACTCAATTTATAATAATAATAATAAAAAATTTGTCAAACCCATGGGTTCAACCCGACCCAACCCGACCCATGTGGGTTGGGTTGGGTTGGGTTGGACTTATGTGATGGGTTGGGTTGGGTTGAATTTTTTTTGACCCACCATGGTGGGTTGGGTCAAAAAATCCCCTCAACCCGACCCAACCCGACCCATGCACACCCCTAGTCCACCTCTATGCAAATTTTTGCATAAAGTTTCTGAAATTGTTGTGAAATAAAAGAAATAGCAAGATAAAAGAGAAAAATTTTAATGGATGTTCTAAAGATATTAATTTAAAAAATATTTTTATAAATTTTTTATGAAAAAAAAAAAAAACTTGTTTTTTGATAACTTTTTATATTTTTCATAAAAGTAGTATTAATATTTTCTTAAAACGGTCTATTAACTAATGCCTTAAGAGTATTTGTTGACAAAAACTAAGAAAGAAATATAAAAATGAGATTATAGCTTAATATCTTCCACCAAAAAGACTAATAGTCTAATCCAAATCTATAATAATGTGCCAGAAGATACAACATTTTTGTTATTTGACAAACCATCAAGAGAAGTAAATACTACAGGTAAGCTAATCAATCAGATCGATAAAGTAGCGAGAACAATGGTAATATTTCTAATCCTCCAATCTGTCAAGCATCAACAAAAGAAACTATATATCATTTGATCCCTTCATTGGTGTCACCAAAAAAAAAAAAAAAAAAAAAAAATTCACTAGATCATATTATTTCTAAATTCTAATGCTAAATGATTATGAATAATGCTAGAGACATAATATTTTTTACAATAAATTTCACACATACTAAGTCGATAAATTATCATTAATTCTCATATAAACTCACTGCTAATTCTATTTTATTATCCATTATTAACAACTTACCATCTCAGACATGTCAAGAGACAATAAATATATATATATATATTCTTGGTGTGTTTTGTAGAATTATGTTAGGGGGCAAAACTTTTGGTACGAACTTGTATCACAACTTGTCATATGATGAGTCGTAATTGGTAAAAGTGTATCCCCACATGACCTACTTATATATCCTTATCAATCACAACACATCATATGGTGAGTTGTAATATAAAATTGTGCCAAAAGTTGTATCTATTGATATTATTTGTCTTTTGTAACAAAGGATTGCTCTTTCTCAAAAAAAAAAACAAAGGATTGCTCAGTCACATGTCACAAATATATAGGAGGGCGTAGACCCTAAAGCTTAGGGACAAAAGTCCTTTTAAGTAGCAGTACTAGTTGCGTGGATTTTTGGAGTAAGTTTTGTAGGGAGTAATTAGGGGGTGGTTCTGACGTCTCTCTCTATAGGCTATGGCCAAGGCTACGTTCTTTTTGTACTTGGTATACTTTTTTTATCAATCAATAAATTTTCCACCTTTCTCTCCCCACCGAATTCTCTGTCTGCATTTAATTCTATTTTATTAAATATATTTTTTTAATTTTATTAAATATATTTTTTTTTAATTTTAAATTTCACATACTCACTCTTTTTTTTAACACTCAGATAATTTATTTTACACGCAAATTTTATTAAAAATATCAAATTTTATTTATTTTTTATTTTTGCAACACAATCACAATCACTCATTCTATTAATTTATTCTTAAAAAACCAAATGTAAAATAAAAAATGTCAGTGTAAATTTACACAAATATTATAATAGTCATATATTTTTATACAACTTTGCATGACCTAATATGGGTGAATTTTAGACTTAATTAGCTAAAATGTGGTACTTTTTCTATTACGATGCGAGGGCTCTTATTTGCCAACTTTCTTCTCACATTTTCTCTCTTCTAAATATGTTTTCATTGAACCAAATTTGATCATTATTCTCTCTCAATTTGAGTAGGAAGAATGGGCAAGGTAGTGCCTAGGTTCGGGTTTAGCAAAAGAGAAGGAAAATTTGAGTATCATACTCGGCAAAATGAATGCCAAATTTGGTGTCAGACTCTCTCTCCTCAATTCCGTCAATAACTTGCCAGATATTACTAATAGGGAAATGTTAAACAATGCCCTAAGAGCTTTGGTTTATGAGCTATTTTTAGAAACATTTTATTGGGAGAATAATAAAACAATAAATGTTGTTGATAGCTTTTTATATTTCTTATGAAAGTTGCGTCAAAACTTTCCTATTATAATTTATTAACAAATGCCCTAAAGGTATCCGTTAACATGATCTTTACTAAAAAACACGGTTTTTACCAAAATCCAACCAAAAGAGTCATCTTGTGTGTGTTTGTTTCTATATATATATATATAAAAGGAATAAAAGAATCATCCTTAACGGAATGGGGAAATTTTTGTTTTTTTTTTTAAAATTTTAAATCATAGTTTTATTTTTAGGACACACTAAATCTCACATTTTTAAATGAGACACTTCAAATTCCAATATTTCATAATGTACCAAAAAAATAAGCCCAAACAAACCTCCCACCCTCACAGGCTCACACAGTTCTCATAAAAATGAAACAAAATTAAAACCCCAAATCCAAACAACATATGAGAGAGAGAGAGAGAGAGAGAGAGAGAGAGAGAGAGAGAGAGAGAGAGAGAGAGAACCTTACTCTGAGGTTTTTTGGTAAATTTTTGAAAGCTTGAAATATAAAGTGTCATATTTAAAAGTCCAACGTCTTTGTGTCCCAAGATAAAATTATGGTGGTTTTCTTTTACTTACCCTTAAGACTTTGTTTAGGAGTTTACGAAGGAATGAAATGAAATAAGTAAATCATAAAGGAATGAAATGTATATAAGTAATGCAAAGAAAAGGAAAAGAAAAAAATTTAGTAAATTTTTTTTTTTTGGAAAAAAAATAGAAATGAATGAAATGTAACAACATTATTATTAGAGCCCTATTTTGAAATGAAAGGTTGAAAGTGTAGGGGTGGTTTTGGAGTTTTAGTGAACTTTTTATTAAACCTAATTTTATTCCATCCTATTTTCCTAATTTTTAGAAAATGAAAAATTGAGGTTTTGAAGGAAAATTGAGGAATGAGCGTTCCCTCCAACCTTTTCTATTATCTCTAACTTATATAATTAAACTTCCAAATAAGATAGTGGAAGGAATACTTTATAATAATTTTTTCCATCCCAAATTGAGTGTAAAAGAATCTAGGAGAGAATAAAGGAAAGGACACATCAACGAAATATGATAGATCATAGACCAATTATTTTCAATTCTTTACATGATCTAGTTAGGACAATTTCTTTTCAAGTTAACATGAAGTGTGGAAAGTTTCACAAGGAAATCAGATTCTAGGATCCAGTTAGGAATTCGATTAGTATTCAATTATTTTCATAGTTGGGTTACCTGAATTTTGTCCAAATACCTTGATCAATGCGATCTGATGTCGATTAAGAAACAAAAATTTAAAGATTTTTTTCTTCAAATTGCACTGCATGTCCAATAATTGATCAATTAATTAGGTTTTAGGTTCAAATTATGCCCCCAGATTCCATAGTATCTTCATAATCAAATGAGAAATTACTCCATTCCATATGGCTTTGTATGCATGCATTGATGTAAATGAATGCAGTTGTAAGCTGTGACTGGACTGCTGCTACTTATTTATGTGTACAAGCACCTAATGTGCCCCCATGTGTCAATTTGTATACATAATGAAGGTTAAGATCCAGATTTATTTATTATTGCTTCTATCACATATGGACTGAAGGAAAATCAACATCTGCAAATAGAGCTAGAGATTACAACTCCTCATGATGAAACTAAACTTTTTTACTTATAAAGTGCAAGTGGAATAATTCAACTGTGGATAACCATTTGCAGACTTAAATCCAAGTGTCGCCCACAACTAGAAGCTTCAATCACAGAGTTCAGTTCTTTCTAGTAGGATGAACATGTCAGAAGGTGTCAATTTGTCATAAATGACCTGCCACCCTCTCGTGGTCATTTTCTTCTACTACAACTTCACCACCAGTGTTGAATTGAAACCACTTCCTTGACTTACTAAGTTTCATCAAGTAGTACCATCCAATCCCGGCAACTGTCATTATACCACTCACTAAATAAACTTTCTTAGTAGCAATAGCCATTATCACTACCAAAAATCCACATGGTATCAAGCACATGACCACCAGCAATGGCAGCCTCATTGGGACCCGGTACGGCCGCTTCAACCTTGGGAACTTCCTCCTCAACCAAACAAATGAAGCAAACTCTAGCAACATGCTCAAACTATACAAGAAATTGGCTGAAGATATAATGTCAGTGAAATTCATGTATGAAACCCCTAGTGAAATAGAAGTTGATAACAATATTCCAACCCAAGGGGTGTTGAACCATTTAGATCTTAGTCCAAAAAACTGAGGCAAAGATCCAATATCAGCCATGCCCAAAAGTTGGAAAGCACTACTGCTTAATTGGGCTTCAAAAGGCCCAATTGCTGCCAACATAGCACCAACTTCAAGAAAGATTTTCAACCATTTTCCAGCAATCAATTCTGCAGCCTGGGCCATAAACCCAGCTCCCCAATCACTTGGCTCCACAGAAAGAGCTCCAATGACAGCCAAAAGTGGAAACACGTAAGCCATACAAGTGAAAATCACAGTAATAAAAAGAGCCCTTGGAAGAGTTTTCTGGGGCTGATCAACTTCTCCCGCAAAAGTACTAACATTGTCCCAGAAATTTAAGTTCCAAAAAAGGGTGTTAAAGAACAAGTTCCAATCTTTCTTAACACCTTTATGTTCCAAACTGAGCCACCTATGAGGTTTGATCTTCGGGAGTGCAATCAAGCACATGAATATAAATGGCAAAAGTGAAACCACAGCAAGTACCACAGAAGTATAACCAACAATTGTCAAGCCAGTGTAATTAAGAAAAGAAAGGCCTAAAGTTGAACACAAAAGTGCAAGGTACCTTGACAAGCCTGACTCAATAGCAGGGATTATTTGCTTCATATAGTCTATGCAAAGAACTGGGAAAGCAGCAATATTGATAACACTACTGAGGAATTTCCATGTTCCCATTAGTGAACCCCAGAAAGGTCCGAAGGCACGCTCTACCCATATAACAAAGCCACCGTTGCCAGGATAAGCAGTGGAGAGCTCAGCTGTGACAAGAGCTTCTGGGACACTCCATATGAAAGGGAACACCAAGAAACCAATGATAGTTAAAAGGGGTCCTGCTGCTTGTACTGCTGGCTCCTCTCCATAAGGCCCACCTGCTACTTCAAAGTAGATAAGAAATATGAGAGGTATCAAAGTTAGCTTCTTTGTGTTTGTGACTGTGGTTGTGGTGGTGGTGGTGGTGGTGGTGGTTGTGGTGGTGATCGAGAGTTCTTGAGGCATGTTTGGTAATTTTGAGGATGTTTGTTGCATTGTAACTGGTTCTGTTATGTGTTGAAGTTGTAAGGCTGGTTTTGAGGTGGTGTGGGTGTTTACATGTGGAAGAAGTACCTTTTTTATATTGTAAGGGAAATGGCTGAAGTTTAGACTTTAGAGTAATAGTTTTTAAAACTAAAATGTGACTTCAAGTCACCGTTTTATTTAAATTTATTTTTTTACACATAACTTCGTGTTAATTCAATTTGTTCATCCAAAAAACTCGTGTTAATTTTTTACACATAACTTTGTGTGTAACAGGTTATATGTAATTGACATTACTCTTGGTATAATATCTCTAGTAGTTAAACTGCTATAATATGTCACAAAAACATTACAATATTACATGTGATGGTACCAATATTGTTTTGGATTGTATCAACATCATGTTGCTTACGTTACATTTAATGATTCCTTTATTTCCTTTAGTCACATTGGATAATATGGACAATAACTACATCATGTTTGTTTTATATATATATATATATATATATAAAACATTGGTGGTAAATAATTACTCTCTCTGTCCCAGTTTGTTTGTCCTCTATTCCATTTTGGGATGACCCAAAATATTTTCCTGTTTCTAAAAGTAAAAATTATTAATTTACTAATGTTTCTATTATACTTCTACTTTATTTTCAAAACTATTTGAAAAGAAAACTAACAAATATTTAAAAAATCAATCTAATTGGGGTACCTTTTTAGTTGTCTCATCAAGAATAACTCTTTAAAAAAAAAAGCTAATAAATTTATTTAAGAATAGTTTTGTAAACTTATACATTTTTAAAATGTAGACAAGACAATAAATGATGTTCCCTTAAAAAGTTTGACTTTTCAAACATGAAAAATAAATTGGAACGGAGGAAGTATTTGTTTTAATTTGAATCCACCAATGAAATTATTTTTGTGTCCACTTATAGTAGCCAATAACAATTTACTACTTAAAATTTGTTGTGAATGTGTTGTGAAAACGTTGTGAACATAAAATTTCTTATATATATATATATATATATATATATATATAGAGAGAGAGAGAGAGAGAGAGAGAGAGAGAGAGAGAGAGAGAGAGAGAGATTTAAGTTACATCTGGTGTAAATATAAATAATGTTATACAATTTAATAAGGTTTGATTAGATTAATATTTCAAAAACTCACAATTTGATTATATATTCTCTATGTTTTTAACAAAATATATCAAGTTTCATGTCAATTATAGTGTGTTATATATAGTATGATTTGTTTCATCTTCCCTTAAAAGTTACCATAATTTTTGTGTGAAGTTTGTGATATGCCTTTGTATTAGAATCTTGTCCCCTCTCCCTTATGTGTGTGTGTATGTTTCTAAAAAATAAAGAATATAACATAAAAAATAAAACCTATAGTTTAAAATAATGAGTTGAACATATAGGGATATTTTGGAAATTTTAGTGAAAAACTTATTAAACCTAATTTCATTCTTTCCTATTTGCCAAAATTTTTGGAGAATGAAAATTTGAGATTTTGAGGGAAAATAGAGAAATAAGTGTTCCATCATATCAATTTTATTCTCTCCCACTTAAACTCTCAAACAATAAAATAAAATGGATATTTCAATTTTTTTTTTTTTTTTTTTCATTTTGTTCTTTTTCCTACCCCCAAAAGGAGTCTTAGGCCGTTTGGTTGAAGAGAAAGTGGGGGGATGAAAAATAAAGAAGAGAAAATATGTGATATTTCGGATGAGAGTAGTGTTTGGCTTGAGTGATTTTGGAGGGGAGAAAATGGTGGGATCTAGCAATTTTCTCTCTATGCTCACCAAAACTTAATCTCCCCAAATTTGGAAAAAACACACACACACACACACACACACACACACACACACACACACACACTTCCTACCCCGTGGCATAACGTTCATTATTCTCTTACCAAATTTACTTCTTTACCTTTTTGTCATTTTGGTCAACTTCTTTTTAACTTTTTTTTATGGTATTTTTTTTAAAAAAAAAACTTTTCTTATATGTTGTTTCTTACTCTTCGCTTTGTTTAAATTTTATTATATGTTGTTTCTTACTCTTTGATTTTTCTCATTTATGACGTATCATTTGTTGTGACATGCCATTTTTTTGTTTTTGTTTTTTTGAGAAAACAGTTTTGGGTTCTTGCACATTTTTATTTTTATTTTTATTTTTAATAAAGTGTCCATTCATACACAATTTTTAATAAAAACATAATTTTTTTGTTTTTTGTTTTATTTAACAAGGATATGATGGTAAATTTATACAAACTTCATTTTCCATCATCTTATTTTTCTTTTTGACCATACAAAATTGTTATCGATCCCTTCACTTTTCCATCTCTTCAAATGGACCATTGGGTGGATTTTAGGGGGATGAAAAAAGGGGAGGGAAAGAAATTTATTGGGGTTTTTGGTTGGGTGGATTACTGGAAGGAAAATTGGTAGGTGCTAAGTGTTTTCTTTCCATGTTCACCAAAATATTTTATTAGGGAAAAAACTAAAGGGAAAACATGAAATTGTTTTTCTGTGCCAGTGAAAGAAAAAAAAATGCCCATGTGAAATGTTCTCATGGTTTTTGTTGTTTTCCTTCTTTTTTTTTTTTTTTTTTTTGTCACCCATCTTTTTTTTTTTTGTTTTCCCTTCTTCTTTTTTTTTTTTTTTTTTTTTTTTTTTTTTTTTTTTTTAATTTTCTTTGGTTTTTTTCTTCTTCTTTAGCTTTTGTCTTTTAAGTACTTCTCATTTTTTTTTTTTTGTTGCATTTTTTTTTTCATCTGTTTTGGTGTACATCCCTTTTTTCTTTGTTGTTGCTAATTTGTTACTTCATTTTTATCTAATATAAGCATGACAATAAATTTATATAAAAAATATTTTCTATCCTCTCATTTTTCTTCTTAACTAAACCAATGAGTTTTCAATATCTTCACTTTTCCATCCTCCCAACTGTGAGGGTCCTTTTTGTGTTAATGGGCCCAGACTTGTTATGCTATGCTCAGGCCTATTGGGTTGTGGGTCGGAGAGCTGGGGCTGGCCTAATATCCTAGCAGGACCACGCTAAAGGCCAGTTTATGTGCAGGCTAAGCGTTCCCTATATGCAGACAGAGCAAAGAGTGTTATAGCAAACTAGGTGTTGTGGCAAATGAGACAATCACACGGTAGAATCACTGCCACAACAGAAACAACTAATACAACAAATATGAAAGAGACCACAGCAGAAACAACTGATATAGCAAAAAAGGAAAAAAAAAAAAAACCACAGCAAAAATAAAACAAATATGAAAAACATTACAGTTGAAACAACTGATATCGCAAATATAATAAAGACTGTCACGACAGGAGCAACTAATACAAAAAATATAGTAAAGATGCTACAGCAAAACGACTAACATAGCAAATAATAAGTAAAAGATGCCACGACAAAACAGTGATTGGAATTTTTAGTAAATGAGATTACGCATATCACAATCAAAACCATGGGTCGGATCTTTCAGCAGAAAGTGAACTAAGAAGGAACTTGAACTCTAATTTGAACAACCTTGTCATAGACTTCTGCCATCAAAGTTGTGCATTTTGGAGAAAGGGCCTAAATGGCTGTTTGTTACCACTTGTGAGATTCTAAAGAGTGAGTTTTTTAAGAGGAAGGAAAAAGATGATCTATTGATACATGCCTTTTCCTACTGAGTTTTCCCTCTTCTTTCTTTTTTTTTTTTTTTTTTCTTAGTCTATTTTCTTTCCTAGTCTTTTCTTACTGTTGCCTTACCGTCCTCCCCCTTTCATCTATGGTTGTTGCCCCTCTTTATAGTGGACTAATTTCATGGGATTTCTCCCTTTTATCCTTGGGCTTCACTAATTGTTTTTGGTTTATTATGGACATCCCTTCAAGACCGCCCATCAACTCATTGGTTGCCCGGCCATTACCACCACTAGGTAAACCTAGTTTATTCTCTTTCTTCCATTACCCATCCCATGACAAAATCTTTGTTTGTTTGTTCTTGCCCTATGCCTCTCCCTCCTTGCCTGAATGGACAAGGACTTGGGTCTCTCACTACCTACTTCTTTGGCATGCATCAAGTGGTCCAACCATCTGTTACTTCTTTTGGGCAAAATGCCATCCTAGCAAGGCAATTTTCCCAAAAGGAGATACAGTTGGAAACCCAAAATTAACTCTTTTTCCCCCCACCTCCAAATCACACCATTTGAGTCTCTTGACTGCAGGCCCACCTCTCCTGTATTGGCTGGGTATAAGTGGGTGGTGCTCCGGCCCTTGTGTGCTCGTTCCACTATCCTCTGCATTTGTTTTCTTTCGTTCCCACGCTGTTTCTGCCGTTCCTGCCATGTCTAGTTTTGTTGTGTGTCTTTTTTGTTAGTGCTTATCTTCCACAACACCAAGGGCATGGGCTTCTAGGCTTGCATTATTTCTTCTAATTTCTTCATGGGCTTGCACATTGGCTTGGCATAAGTTTCTACCCAACCAAATTCATTGGGCTTTTGTCCTTCTTTCTTATTTCTTCGGACCCAGTTGCCTCTCTTCTCTTCTTGCTATGCCCACGGGTCTGTTGGCTGCTATTTCTATCACGTAGACCCATTGGGTTCTTTTACCTCTTTTCTTGGGTTTTCACCATTTACCTTACTTTTACCTCTTGTTGTGCCCATGAGCCTGCTAGATGTTATTTTTGCCGCGTTGGCCCATTGGGTCTTTTTATATTTTTTCTTGGGCTTTCATAGCCCATTTACTTTACTTTTACCTCTTGTTACGCATTTGGGCCTGTTGGCTATTATTCTTGCTGCGTTGGCCCATTGGATGTTTCTACCTTTTTTCTAGGGCTTTCATAGCCCATTTACTTTACTTTTACCTTTTGTTGCGCCTCTGGGCCTACTGGCTATTATTCTTGCCGCGTTGGCTCATTGGATATTTTTACCTCTTTTCTTGGGCTTTCATAACCCATTTACTTAACTTTTACCTTTTGTTGCGCCCATATACCTGTTGGCTATTATTCCTGCCATGTTGGCCCATTGGGTCTTTTTACCTCTTTTCTTGGGCTTTCATGGCCCATTTGCTTTCATCATGTTTCTTCCACTCTTTTCCCCTTTCATCTTTCTTCATTGATGGGCTTTTTTGCTATTGGGCCCTTTGTCAAAAATAGGTATCGACATCAACTAAACACATATGAGAAAAAACTATATTTCTTCCATCTTCCCACTTTTCTATTATTTCTCAATTTTCTATTCTCCCACTTTTCCATTCCTCCAACCAAATAAATCCTAAAAGAATCTACGAATAAATGAAAGGAGACATCAAATGAAATGAAATATGATTGACCAACTCTTATCAACTCTCTATATTGTGGCGGCTCCAAAATTTTTTTAGGAAGGTCATTAAAAAGCTTAAATTAAAAAAAATTTTATAAAAAAAGTGAACTTGAATATATCAAGTTATCGACAAAAAAAAAAAAAAAACCCTCAAATAAATTAAGTTTTACAATACCAGGGACAAAACCAGGATTTGAACCTAGGGGGGGCCAAAGCATGAACCAAAAAAATTTCAAGTAACATGGTTTATTAAAAAAAAAAAATCATGGTAGGCAAAACAATTGCACTTTATTACCATAAATATTTAAGTCAAGAAGGAAATAATATGAACCAAAAAAGTTGAAAGTTAAAATATGATATTCTAACCTTTTCGAAGAAGAAGAATAAAAAAAGAAGAGGACTTCAGATTTCCAAATTTTGAGTAATTGAAATTAATATGTTGATTTTATCACGTTGACCAACTCACCAATATGATAAACCCATACTTTTGGATGCAACTGAAAATCACACTAATGAAGTTTTCAAAATTTTGTTTGAGGATTTTAAAAAATTGGGATATTAATATTAAGAGTTGGCAATGCTACATCATCAATATTGGCTTCTAAAAGATTTTTGCATTTTATCTTTTGAAAAAAATTTAAATATTGTAATTGACTTTCCCATAATTTATAAATCAATTAAAAAGTCATATAAATTATTGTCACCCCCGTAAGGGAATTTTTTTGGTTATGAATTATTGAATTATGATATTGGTGATTTGTGTATTTTTTGTTGTGTTGTATTTAGACTATGGAAGGGCCATGGGCCCAAAGAAAGAGTTAGATGATTAGTTTCTTTTGGGCTATTTGGACCAATCCAAAAATTTGAGGGGGGCCAACTATAAACTCTAAAATATGAGTCATTTAATATACATATACTACTTAAATTTTTCAAAGAAATTTGGGGGGGGGGGGGGGGGGGGGCATGGCCCCCCCTTTCCTCTTAGTAGGTCCGTCCTTGTACAATACCTTTCTATGAGTTTTTATAATTTGAAATCGTTACATGATGCTTCATTATCAGTTGTCATTATCTATTGTCAATGTGGCAAGGTGTGACCATTTTATTTTGTTAAGTTTGTATAATGTGTGTATATATATATATATATATATATATATATATATGTAGTTGCACGATTTTCCTGGCCCAAATCTTATTGATCTGGCCTTGGCCCAAAGCGCAACCCACAATAGAAATTTGTAGAGGATGGGTCAAAGAACTTCGCCTCAGTGAGCCTGTTCGGTCTTGTACATGGACAATATAGTTGCAGAAAATAAAAACACAAGAATGTATCTCCACGTGTGATTCTATTTCTCCCGTTCTTAATACAGTTTTTCTCTCTCCCCCTCTTTGGGGGATTTCACTACATTATATAGTTCCCCTCCTCTCATCTCAACCTTCCACTTGTCGAGCATCTAAGCATCTACTTGAGCACCTGTCCCATCAGACGCCCCAATCTCTCCCTTTGTGAGTTGCAGAGGCCAAGGTGGTACTGTTCAGGGGTCTTTTCCTCATTAATGCGGCCAAGAGGATGGTTGGGGCGCAATTAATGTGGTGGTGGCAGCTTTCCATGAGATATTTTGGATTTTATTCATTTTATATGTTGGGAGGATGGACTGAAATGGATGGAGAGAGTTCCTCGTATGGACTTCGTGATGTCCGAGGAGGAGCTACTCCTCGGACAGGTTTCCGTGGCGTTATTGGGGTTGAGTAATGCTTCATATGTGGTTTCTCTTCGGCAAGGACGCTCCTCGGACGGGCCTGGATTTGGAATAGCCCATTATTTTTGGGCCGGGCCCCACAATAGCCCCTCAAAACTCCGGTTTTTATCTCCTTCCGAGGAGAAAAGCGGGGTTTTGATGTTAGTGAGAGGGTGGAAATAAGGAGAGCTTGGGGCGCGCGTGCGGACCGTTACTTTTGACGCGTTACAATTTACGAGGCGTGGTCATTAACTTCTGGAGGCGTTATGTTCCCTCCATCCAACGGTGTGGCGTGGATCGAACGGCCATCGTTTCTTCTCGTATTTTTAGGCAGGAATGATCTTTTCTCTCTCCTCCCGGCTATATAAGACGTCAGAGGGGTTCAGTTCTTTTTATCTGCATTTCATAAACCTCAGAGGCTTCCAGAGAACTCTACCGAACCCCAGAGACATACGAATACTTGCGCCCGTTACGCCTCCGTAGCCGTCTTTCGTGAAGCGTTCCTTCCAGGAGAGATTTCCAGGCGTCCCACTGAGTGTTTTACGAAGGTACCAGTACATTTCGTTCATTTCGCCGTTTCAATTCCCTCCTCGGACTCTACTTTTATTCTCAGTCCTTACTTTCGTTTCCCCAGTTCAGTTCAGATGGGTAGATTTGAGAAATTAGTAAACACTCCAGCCGCTATGGAGGCCTTTAGGGCTAAATACCACATTCCCCCGGGGGTTGGGTTGCAGTACTGTCCTCTTGAAGGAGTATTGACAGAGAGAGGTATGGGAGAAGTTGTTATCCCTATGATTGCTTTTATAGAGGGAGGGATGACACTTCCCATGCGTAGGATTACAAGGGACTACCTGTTCAACCATAGGTTGACGCCGTATCAGTGTGCCCCGAATATGTTCAAGATACTAGGCTGTGTAGATGTCTTAAACGAGCGGATGAATCTAGGCCTTACTTGGCACGATGTGGCTTATCTGTACGAATGTCACCGCCTCGGGGATGATGGGTATTATCTTAAATCCCGGAACGAGGACGTTAGGTTGATCTCTTGTCTCCCAGTGTCCAATAAGACCGTGAAGAATGACTTCCTTATTGCTACTGGGGAGTGGTCCGACGGTATTCATTGTCCAACTCGGGCAGGAACCCCAGGTGCGACGTTTTTAGGATCGGTCCTTTTTGGGAAAGGATTTAGTATTGAGGGTTTATTTTTCTTGCTTTCTTTGTAATTGGAAAATTTCATGATCTGATCCCACTTTTCTTGGTTGCTTGCAGATAAAGTTCACGTCGCTCCTCGGCTAAACTTTGTGAACGTGCCAGCGTTGAACTACCTTCTTAGGTCGGAGATTTACGTTTCCGAGGACAGACAGTTGCGTGCGGCCCATCTGGTTCTGGGCTATCAACCTCTGAGCAGCTCTTTCCAGGCTATCGGCCACGCTATAAGGGCTGGCAGTCCGAGGTTGGCTAGGATTGACGTGTCCAAGGACGGGTTCCTAGCTAAACACGATCTGCCACCAGTTGTGTTGCCTGGTGTTAGAAATCCCTACTTAGCAGAGCAGCTACCTCCGCCAAACGAGCCTGGTGTTGCCGTTCAGGTTGAAGAGGAAACTGAATCATCTCGTCTTTCCCTTGAGGAAGAGATAGACGAGTTTTATTTTGAGGAGGAAGTTCAGCAAACCCCTTTGGTGGAACTTTCCGGTCCTGAAGGAGAGCGGGACCGACATTCTGCAGTTGGCGCTCCTTCCATTGTTATCTGCTCGGACGATACTTCGGACGAAGAGACAAAGCCCATGGCAAGAAAGGGAAAGTCTCTGAAGGAGCTGATGGCCTCCCGAGGGAAAGGCCAGTCGTCGAAGGGACCACCTCCATCACAAGTTAAAACCCTTCCTCCTGTTGTCCCTCAGGGCATTTCGGAACCTGGCCTTAAGGCTAATCCGGACCTGAAGAAGAAGAGGCCGGTTGACACCCCTGAGGAGGGTGAGGTGGCTGCTCAGCCGACCAAGCAGCAAAAGACTGCTCGTGCACCAAGGAGCAGAAGGGGCAACTCCTCGGAGAATCGGGACGAGGAGAGCCTTGCGGAGGTACGAGCTGCCCTGCGTGTATGGAGCCCCAAGTTGGAGCTGGATGGGGTGGCCATCCCCTATAATGCTTCGGTCCGAGAGTACAACCGAGGCCGGGCAGGGTATGTGGCCGAGGCTTTAGAGCAGCCCCTACTCCTTCCTCGGGATATGGAGGCTTATAGGCGGTTCTCTCAGCCCGAGATCTTCCTATCCCTTAAAAGGGACCTCGCGATGGTAAGTAACCCTTCTACTGCTTCATTAAAAGGGACCCCCTCTTCTTTCTTTTCTTTTTTTTAAAGCAATCTTGTTTCGTTCGTAGATCACTCAGCAGGTATTTGTGGCTGAGGAATTCTGCCGAGGTAATCGTAGTCGGGCTGAGGCTGAGACCCAGGCTCGGACGGAGATGGAGAAAGCCTTAGGGTCCCTTAAGCACGATCACCTTAAACTCACGGACGAGTTCAAGGAGTCGGAGAAACTGCGCAAAAGTGCAGAGGCTGGTTTGAAAAGTGCCGAGACCCAGGCGGAGGACCAGCGCAAAGAGCTGTACTCGACACAGATTAACCTCGCTACAGAGAGGCAGGCAGTGCAGGATCTCAAGACTGCCCTGCAAAAAGTCGAGGATGAGCTAAGGCGAGTCAAAGAGGAGGCCCAGCTAATCCGAGAGGCTGCAGAGGCTGAGAAGAATGCTGCTCGCCAGCTTGGGGCCGCAGAAACGGAGGCGAGGCTCTCCGAGGAGATCCCCGAGGTATGCAGGGATTACTGCAGTATTTCATGGGCTCATGCTTTCGATGCTGCAGGAGTTCCTGCGGATTCGGCACTAAGACTGCCCGAGAACATCTTCTATCCTCCGGAGATCCGAGAGAATCCTGATGACGTCCAAGTGGCCTCAGAGCAGGACCTGGCGGCGCCTGATGCCGTCCTTGTGCCTGATATGGCGAAGGATCCCGCCGCAGACTCTACCATCGAGGTTCCTCCCCCTCAGCCCGAGCAGAAAGAAGATCCTCCTGTTAAGGCTTAGCCCTTTAGGCTTTTGATCTTTGTACCCCTTTTTTTTTTTTGAATGTGAGTCGTCCTATTTTTCCATTCTTCTGTAAGGACGTCTCTTTCTAATGTACTCGGAATATAAATATAAGATGTTCGCTTTGCTTACTATGGATGTATGTCAGTAGCGCTTTTTTTTTTTTTTTTTTTTTTTAAGTATTTGCAACGATGTAGATATAGGAAAATAGCCAAAATAAAAATGGGTTTTTGGGCTGCGCATTTGAGGGTTGCGATGGTGCCAGACTGCGCGCACGTATTAAAACGATTTCCTTTAAGTAACAATCTCCCAATCTATCATAAGTAATAATTTCCCCTAAGTCTGTGGTCTGAGGAGCCATGCAGGACTTGGGTTCTGTTTAAAACTATGAATAGTTGCCTTAAGTATTAATTTCCCCTAAGTCTGTGGTCCGAGGATCCATGCAGGACTTAGGTTCTGTTTAAGACTTATAAAAATTGTCATGAGTAATAATTTCCCCTAAGTCTGTGGTCCGAGGAGCCATGCAGGACTTAGGTTCTGTTTAAAACTATGAATAGTTACCTTATGTATTAATTTCCCCTAAGTCTGTGGTCCGAGGATCCATGCAGGACTTAGGTTCTGTTTAAGACTTATAAAAATTGTCATGAGTAATAATTTCCCCTAAGTCTGTGGTCCGAGGAGCCATGCAGGACTTAGGTTCTGTTTAAAACTATGAATAGTTGCCTTAAGTATTAATTTCCCCTAAGTCTGTGGTCCGAGGATCCATGCAGGACTTAGGTTCTGTTTAAGACTTATAAAAATTGTCATGAGTAATAATTTCCCCTAAGTCTGTGGTCCGAGGAGCCATGCAGGACTTAGGTTCTGTTTAAAACTATGAATAGTTGCCTTAAGTATTAATTTCCCCTAAGTCTGTGGTCCGAGGATCCATGCAGGACTTAGGTTCTGTTTAAAACTTATAAAAATTGTCATGAGTAATAATTTCCCCTAAGTCTGTGGTCCGAGGAGCCATGCAGGACTTAGGTTCTGTTTAAAACTATGAATAGTTGTCAGTGGACCAGCAAGCAACGGATAGTCATGAAAGAAAACGTATGCTAAGCCATTCTTATTAATAATAATATCTTCTGAGGTTATTTACATTCCATGGTCGAGGTACAGGCTTTTCATCCAAATCTTCTAGGTAGTAGGCGCCTATTCCGGCCACGGATGTGACACGGTATGGTCCCTCCCAATTGGGCCCCAACTTGCCCCAAGAGGGGTTCTTCGCGCTGCCAAGAATCTTCCTCATCACGAGGTCACCTGGACCCAGAGGCCGCAGTTTGACGTTAGCATCGTACCCTTGTCTCAGCTTCTGGTGATAATAGGCCATATGAATCATCTCTTTTTCTCTTCTTTCTTCGGCTAGGTCCAGACTCCGTTCCAATAAACCGTCGTTATCGTTTGGGGTAAACGATCTAGACCTCAGTGTGGGAAAGTTGTTCTCGATCGGGAGCACGGCCTCAGCCCCGTAAGTCATCGAGAAGGGGGTCTCACCGGTCGATCGTCGCGGCGTCGTCCGATAAGTCCATAAGACGTGGGGGAGTTCCTCTACCCATCTCCCCTTTGCCTCGTCCAGTCTCTTCTTCAGTCCGTTCACTATGACCTTGTTCACGGCCTCGACCTGCCCATTTCCCTGAGGGTAGGCGGGGGTGGAATATCGGTTGATGATTCCGAACTCGCGGCAATACTCCCTAAAGTTCTTACTGTCGAACTGCAGACCATTGTCAGAAATGAGTGTCCGCGGAGTTCTGAAGCGGGTGATGATGTTCCTCCAGATGAATTTCTGGGCATCCACGTCCCTAATGTTGGCTAAGGGTTCAGCTTCCACCCATTTAGTGAAGTAATCAGTTCCGACTATTATGTATCGCTTGTTCCCCGCAGCTTTGGGGAAAGGTCCGACTATATCAAGGCCCCATTGTGCGAACGGCCATGGGCTAGAGAGGGGGTTGAGAACCCCTCCGGGTTGGTGGATATTCGGGGCGAATCTTTGGCACTGGTCGCACTTCTTAGCGTATTCTTGGGCCTCTCTTTGCATGTTCGGCCACCAGTACCCTTGGGAGAGTGCCCTGTGCGCCAGCGACCTTCCTCCGGTGTGGCTCCCGCAAATCCCCTCGTGCAACTCCTCGAGTAAAGATACGGACTCTTCCGGATGCACGCAGAGTAGGTACGGTCCAGAGTAAGAGCGTCGATACAGTTTGTGGTCCTCTGATAGCCAGAACCGAGGAGCATTCCTGCGTATCTTCTCGGCTTCCAGTTTTTCCTCCGGTAAGAGGTCGTTTTGGAGGAAGCTCTTTATGGGGTCCATCCAGCTAGGACTTTTTCTGATCTGATGGACCTGAGCCGGGTTTCTGCCAACGGGACTTGCCTGTGCCAGATCTTCAACAAGGATCATTCGCGGCAGATTATGCGCCGAGGACGTGGCGAGAGTGGCCAGCGAATCGGCATGGGTGTTTACGCTCCTGGAAATGTGCGTCAGACTGAAGGATTCAAAACTCGTCTGTAGCCGTTTGACTTGTCCCAGATAGTCTTGCATCCTAGTATCCCGAGCTTCCAGCTCACCCATCACTTGTCCGACAACCAGTCTGGAGTCCGAGAACGCTTCTATCATTCTTCCGCCCAATCTTTGAACCATCGTCATCCCTTGAAGTAAGGCTTCGTATTCGGCTTCATTGTTCGTAGCCGAGAATCCGAGCCTCAATGATTTTTCAATGGCGGCCCCGTCCGGGGATATTAAAACTATCCCAACTCCTGACCCCCTCTGGTTAGCTGCGCCATCTACATAGACCTTCCAATGCGTGCTCCTCCCTGTTGAAATCGCACCAACCGACTTTCCATCCATGTCTTTCTTCTCGGTTATTGTTTCTATAGAGGGCTCAGCAAACTCCGCTACCAAGTCTGCGAGGACCTGTCCTTTGATAGAGGATCTGGGCATATATTTAATATCAAAGGCCCCCAAAAGCGCACTCCACATGGCGATCCTTCCGGTGTAGTCAGCGCTTCGAAGCACTGCTCGGAGGGGAAGCTGAGTTAGAACGATGACTGTGTGCGCCTGAAAGTAATGAGGAAGTTTTCGGGTTGCATGCACTATCGCCAGAATTGCCTTTTCTAAAGGTAGGTATCGCACCTCGGCCTCATGTAGTGATTTGCTCACATAGTACACCGGTCGCTGCACCCCACTATCATCCCGTATCAGTACCAGGCTTACAGCGTGGGGGGCTACGGCGATGTAGGCAAACAGCACCTCATCTGCCTCAGGGCTGGACATGATGGGTGGTCGGGACAGGTAGTCTTTAAGCTGTTGGAAAGCCTGAACGCAATCCTCCGACCATTCGAACTCTTTCCACTTGTTTATCAGGAGATAGAAAAGCCGACATCGATCCGCCGATCGCGATATGAACCGGTTCAACGTCGCAATCATGCCAGTGAGCTTCTGTACTTCCTTTGGATTCCGAGGAGCCTGTAGGCTGTTAATGGCTTTGATTCGGTCGGGACTTACTTCTATTCCCCTGTGGGTGACCATATACCCCAGGAATTTCCCAGACTCGACCCCGAATGAGCATTTGGAGGCATTCAGCCGCAACCGGTGCTCCCTTAATATAGCGAAGATTGTTCCGAGGTCCTTCACGTGCTCGGACACCCTTTTACTCTTCACGACCATATCGTCTATATAAACCTCTATGATCTTGCCCAGTTGTGGTTCAAACATCCGAGTCATCATCCTTTGGTAGGTCGAGCCTGCGTTCTTTAGCCCAAATGGCATCACCTTATAATGATAATTTCCGATGGGCGTCATGAAAGCCGTTTTCTCTTGGTCCTCTAGCGCTAGGGGTATCTGATGATAGCCCTGGAAGGCGTCCAGGAAGCTCATTCGAGGGTGCCCCACGGTTGCATCCACCAATCGATCAATTCGGGGTAGGGGGAATGGGTCCTTTGGGCACGCCTTGTTCAGGTCCGTGAAGTCCACGCAGACCCTCCATTTCCCTGTCTTCTTCTTTACCACCACAGTGTTTGCCAACCATTCCGGGTAAAAGACCTCTTTAATAGCCCCTGCTCTTTTTAGTTTTGCCACTTCGTCTTTCACGGCACCAGCATGTTCCTTTGAAGGGCGTCGGGGTGGCTGCTTCTTCGGAGTGGAAGAGGGGTTGACGTTCAAGTGGTGACAAATAAGGCTAGGGTCAACGCCTGGGGCGTCGTAGGCGTCCCATGCGAACACGTCGACATTTTCTCTTAGAAATCTGACCAGTTCCTCCTTTTCTTGAGAGGGCAATTCAGAGCCGACCAGAAAGAACTTCTCCGGGTCGTCGTTGACAGCGATTTTATCTAAACTTTCACACCTTATCTCCTCGGCTAGTCCATCGTCTTGTTCTGCCGAGGCGGCTGATTCCTATAAACTTTCAGGGGCCGAGGACTCGGCATGGGTCCGATGTGAGACGGCAGCCACCATACACTGCCTGGATATGGCCTGATCTCCTCGGATCTCATCTACTTGTCCTCTGGATGGGTATTTTACTTTTTGGTGAAGTGTGGAGGCCACGGCCTCTAGGGCATGGATCCACGGCCTTGCAACTATTGCGGTGTAAGGTGAATAAGCGTCGACCATAATAAAATTTACCTCCACTATCTCCGCCCCAGTCTGCACGGGTAGTCGGATTTGCCCTTTTGGCGTAACAGTCCTTCCCTCGAAACTGAGGAGGGGAGAGTCGTAAGCTGTCAAATCTTCCGGCTTCAGGTTCAGCCCCTTGTATAGATCGGGGTACATTATCTCTACTGCACTTCCCGAATCCACCAACACCCTTTTCACGTCGAAGGCCCCAATCCTCAGCGTGATCACCAAGACATCATCGTGAGGTTGAATAGTTCCTCTCTTATCCTCATCCGAGAATCCCAGTATCAAAGAGCTTCCCTTTTTTGACCTCTTGGGTTCCCTTTGCCTGCCCTCGGAGAGGAGCCGATCCACAGCTAACACCCTGGGGATGGGTGGCCCCGTTCTTCCTGGTGCAGCGAGAATGACATGTATCGTCCCGGTGGGGGGTCTTAAGGACACGTCCCTTCGAGGCTCTTGTGTTGCTTGGCCGGGATGGCCACTCGATGGGTGCAGCAGGTGGCGCAATTTTCCTTCTCGGACCAAATGATCTAGGTGATTCCATAGATTCCTGCAGTCCTCAGTAGTATGCCCGTTGTCCTGATGATAGTGGCAGTACAGGTTCTGGTTACGTTTGGAAGGGTCTCCAGCCATCTTCCCCGGCCACCTGAAATAGGGCTCATTCCTTACTTTCTCCAGTACCTGTTGTACTGGTTCTCTGAATACGGCATTCACTGTTTGCGGGATGCTCTGCCCAGCCTGTCGCGAAAAATCTCTCCTCGGCTGACCAGGGTTGTGTCGTTCTGACCTGAAATCAGTCGCTTTGGGGGGGATAACCTTCTCCTTTCCCCTCCCTTGCAGCTGATCTTCCTCCACCCTTTTGTATTTGTCGATCCTATCCCTCAACTGATCAACATTGGCAACCGGTTTACCAGTGAGGGACTTCCTTAAGCCATGGTCGGTGGGGAGCCCGCTTTTGAATGTGCTGATAGCGACAGCATCATGGTTGTCATCCAGGTCATTATACACTTCCCAGTATCTATCCGAATATGCTTTCAGAGTCTCTCCCTCGTACATGGATAAGGACAACAGCGAACCGAGGGGCCTGGGGACTCTGGTGTTGGTGATATAGCGGGAGCAGAAATCCTGAGTGAGCTGCTTGTATGAGTTTACGGAATTTGTCTTCAGGCCGTTGAACCACCTCATCGGCATTGATCCCAAGCTGGACGGGAAGATTTTACACATAAGGGCTTTATTTTGCGAGTAGATCGCCATCTTTTGGTTAAATTGGCTCACATGCTCTATCGGGTCTGTTCGACCGTTATAGATGGCGAATGCCGGTTGGTTGAACCGTCGAGGCAGCTTAGCCCCTTCAATTCTGTACGTGAAGGGGGACCTTGAAACCTGGTCCAACGCCTTCTTCATGGCATCGTTTCCCGAACCCTTGCTGGATGTGCTCTCGTATTTCCGCATAGGGGGTGGTTCCTTTTCGTAGGAAAAGGTTTCACTTGGGGGGGTCCTTGATCTCCGTCGGTAACTCGCATCCTCCGCATTAGAAGACCCGTCTGAGTCTGAAGGAGATCGCTTTCGCTGTACCCGTCGTAGCTTCCTCTTCAGATCGTCTATCTCTCGCTGCATGGCCTGGTGACTATTTCGCCTTTGGGACACGTGACTACCTTTCTGAGCGTGACTCTGGCTTGTCCGGGTAGTATGCATACTTCCCTCATGATTTCCCCCGTGGCCTGGGTTGACGGGGTTATTTTGCCTCTGGGACTCGGCAGGTTGTGCCTGTTGGGGGTTAGCCTGGTGAGGATTCTCCTGGTGCGGATCTAGTTCTGCCATGCTCGACCGTTGTGCTAGCTGATGCCCTAGTTCTTCCCACAGACGGCGCCAATTGTAGTTGCACGATTTTCCTGGCCCAAATCTTATTGATCTGGCCTTGGCCCAAAGCGCAACCCACAATAGAAATTTGTAGAGGATGGGTCAAAGAACTTCGCCTCAGTGAGCCTGTTCGGTCTTGTACATGGACAATATAGTTGCAGAAAATAAAAATACAAGAATGGATCTCCACGTGTGATTCTATTTCTCCCGTTCTTAATACAGTTTTTCTCTCTCCCCCTCTTTGGGGGATTTCACTACATTATATAGTTCCCCTCCTCTCATCTCAACCTTCCACTTGTCGAGCATCTAAGCATCTACTTGAGCACCTGTCCCATCAGACGCCCCCATCTCTCCCTTTGTGA
Organism: Quercus tomentella; assembly: GCA_028535165.1. Classification (NCBI taxonomy): domain Eukaryota; kingdom Viridiplantae; phylum Streptophyta; class Magnoliopsida; order Fagales; family Fagaceae; genus Quercus; species Quercus tomentella. The sequence continues at coordinate 21,967,169 of JAPQVY010000111.1, read as the reverse complement.
GTTGCAGAGGCCAAGGTGGTACTGTTCAGGGGTCTTTTCCTCATTAATGCGGCCAAGAGGATGGTTGGGGCGCAATTAATGTGGTGGTGGCAGCTTTCCATGAGATATTTTGGATTTTATTCATTTTATATGTTGGGAGGATGGACTGAAATGGATAGGGAGAGTTCCTCGTATGGACTTCGTGATGTCCGAGGAGGAGCTACTCCTCGGACAGGTTTCCGTGGCGTTATTGGGGTTGAGTAATGCTTCATATGTGGTTTCTCTTCGGCAAGGACGCTCCTCGGACGGGCCTGGATTTGGAATAGCCCATTATTTTTGGGTCGGGCCCCACAATATATATATATATATATATATATATATATATTTTATGTAGTTGTCATTATTTTTATAAAATAAATTAAACTAAATGACAAAATGCAACCCACTAACACTATACTCCCTCCGTCCTACTTTGTTTGTCCTGTGTGAAAAGTCAAACTTTTTAAGGGAACATCATTTATTATTTTGTCTACCTTTTAAAAATGTATAAGTTTCCAAAACTACACTTAAATAAATTTATCAAAAAATTGAATTATTAATAGGAACATTAGTAAATAGGGGTATAATAGGAACATTAGTAAATTAATGACTCTTATTTTTAGAAACAGGACAAATATTTTGGGACATTCAAAAATGGAATAGAGAACAAACAAAGTGGGACGGAGGGAGTATTATTTAATGACTTACATAATTACACCCATCTATACATAAATATTATACTAAGTATCTATACTTAACAAATTAAATATTTAAACAATCACTAATTTTTCAGTAAGTGTCTAATTGTTGTTTGGTTTTGGGTTAGATTGATCTATGAATCTATAATCAGAGTATGCAAAAATATTTAAGTGTTAAATAAACTAAATAGAAATATTTTTTATATATATAATTTTTTTTTGGAAGTCAGGGTTGAACCCCTAGACAACGAGTGCCGCCGCCGTCTTAATTTGTATGATTTTTAAATAGTTTTCAAGCTGATGTGAGATGTTGGAAGTTTCACAAGGCAATCAGATTCGAGGATCTTGCTAGGATTTCAATCATTTTCAAAGTTGGGTTCCATGCATTTTTGTCCAAATCCCTTGACTAACAGCCAAAAATCTACAAATTGTTTTTACCATCGGCTAATAGGCTGATGGTATTGTCTTTACCTTCATAGTGAGGTCCTGTCTCAGTGTTCGGTCCCTATTCTCATGGCTTGTCCATGTTTCAAAACTCATTAAAAAAAAAAAATCTACATAAAATTTTTTCCCACTTCCCAGACTCCATAGTATCTTCATAATCAAATGTGAAATTACTACATTCTATATGGCTGTGTGCACGCAATAATGTTAAATAAATGCAGTTGCTTTAGCTACTGGGGTGCTTTTTATTTTTGTGATCCAGATTCGATATAATTGCTTCTATCAATTACATAGGGACTGAAGGGACTCAATACCTGCAAATAGAGCTAGAGCCTAGAGATTACAACTACTCGTGATGACACTAAACTTTTGTGCACTGCAAGTGGAATTATTCAATTGTGGATAACCGTTTGCAGAAGCAAATCAAATCAGTGTCCCCCGCAACTACGGGTGTCAAATGGGTGGATTTGGGGTGGGTATAATTGGGTTGGGTATATAAAATTCATTCACTCATTTAAAACCCATTTAACTAATTGTTTCTAACCCAAACCCAACCCAACCCAATTATAATGGATAAACCCCAACCCACACAATTACCCAATTATCAAAATTACCAAAAAGGCAAAGAGAACTCCAAACAAACAAAAATTCAATTAATAAAATTCAGATAAACACTTCCATTGGCACCCAAACAGAGGACAACAAACACATATAACACTCAAAAGTGTCAAACTTCACACTTCTTTTTCCCCCTCATTTTCTCAGCAACCAAACACAGCATAACAAAAAAAAAAGGGAAAACAAAGAAAAAGGAGTAGCTTTGAGTTTCCGGCGAGAATGAACATGCTCTTAACCTCGTCGGAGAGGTTGTTATCTGGGTTGAACGTGTAGGTTAGGTCGCGCTTGCTTTGAGGCCAGCGAGGTTCGCCGGGAAAAAGCGTGTAGTGAGAGACAGTGTGGAAGCGCGTGGAGGAGGTGTTCGATTTTCCCGAGTTCATGGTCGAGGTGCCGTTGACGATGTTGGCGATGCCACACCTAGGTCTTACGATTTGCTATACGGTGAAATCGTCGAGCTCGCCGGTGACGTTGAGGTTGAAGTTTTTCTGGTAAGTCTCGAGAGTTGACTTGAGTGCTTCGTCGAAGTTGTCGGTGAATTTCGACGTGTTGCTGATGTAATGTTAGCATCCATTACACCCCTACATCGGAGGATTTGGTGTTGGGAAGATGGGTATCACTGATCTGTCTGCCATTGCCATTGAAATAGGACAAAGAGATAGAGATTAATTGAAATAAAAAAGAAATTAAGAAATTAAGAGATAGAGATTAATTTGAGTGTTGTTGTTTGGTTGCCAAGAAAGTGAGGGAAAAGGAAATGACAAATTTTCTTTGTGGTTTCCGAGAAAAGGCAAGAAAGGATAGGAAAATGAATGGATTTTAAAATTGAGAATTTAATTTTTTTATTTTTATGGAAGGGCTGGGTTGAAATTAGGAATGTTGTTTTTGGGTTAAATGGGGTTCAATAAGTTTTTAGTTAAAATCCAATAATCACTGGGTCTAATTGGATTGGTGCTCATTTAATCCAACTAATAATTGGATGGGTTTGGGTTCAATTAAAGTGGGCGGGTTTAGGTGGACAAATGGGTTTGGGCTTACTTTGACACCCCTACCCGCAACTAATTTGAGTGTTGCCTTCAAAAAAGCTTCAATCTCAGAGTTCAGTTCTTTCTAGTAGGATGAACATGTCATAAGGTGTCAATTTGTCATAAATGACCTGCCACCCTCTCGTGTTCATTTTCTTCTACTCCAACTTCACCACCAGTGTTGAATTGAAACCACTTCCTTGACTAGCAAAGTTTCATCAAGTATACCATCCAATCCCAGCAACTGTCATTATACCACTCACTAAATAAACTTTTTTAGTAGCAATAGCCATGACCACCGGCAATGGCAGCCTCGTTGGGACCCGGTGCGGCCGCTTCAACCTTGGGAACTTCCTCCTCAACCGAACAAATGAAGCAAGCTCTAGCAACATGCTCAAACTATACAAGAAATTGGCTGAGGATATGATCAGTGAAATTCATGAATGAAACCCCTAGTGAAATAGAAGTTGATAACAATATTCCAACCCAAGGGGTGTTGAACCATGTAGACCTTAGTCCAAAAAACTGAGGCAAAGATCCAATATCAGCCATACCCAAAAGTTGGAAACCACTACTGCTTAATTGGGCTTCAAAAGGCCCAATTGCTGCGAACACAACTTCAAGAAAGATTTTCAACCATTTCCCAGCAATCAATTCTGCAGCTTGGGCCATAAACCCAGCTCCCCATTCACTTGGCTCCACAGAAAGAGCTCCAATGACAGCCAAAAGTGGAAACACGTAAGCCAAACAAGTGAAAATCACAGTAATAAAAAGAGCCCTTGGAAGAGTTTTCTGGGGCTTATCAACTTCTCCCGCAAAAGTACTAACATTGTCCCAGAAATTTAAGTTCCAAAAAAGGGTGTTAAAGAACAAGTTCCAATCTTTCTTGACACCTTTACGTTCCAAACTGAGCCACCTATGAGGTTTGATCTTCGGGAGTGCAATCAAGCACATGAATAAATGGCAAAAGTGAAACAACAGCAAGTGCCACAGAAGTATAACCAACAATTGTCAAACCAGTGTAATTAAGAAAAGAAAGGCCTAAAGTTGAACACAAAAGTGCGAGGTACCTTGGCAAGCCAGACTCAATAGCAGGGATTATTTGCTTCATATAGTCTATGCAAAGAACTGGGAAAGCAGCAATATTGATAACCCTACTGAGAAATTTCCATGTTCCCATTAATGAACCCCAGAAAGGACCAAAGGCACGCTCTGCCCATATAACAAAGTCACCGTTGCCAGGATAAGCAGTGGAGAGCTCAGCTGTGACAAGAGCTTCTGGGACACTCCATATGAAGGGAACACCAAGAAACCAATGATAGTTAAAAGCGGTCCTGCTGCTTGTGCTGCTGGCTCCTCTCCATAAGGGCCTCCTGCTACTTCAAATTAGATAAGAAATATGAGAGGTATCAAAGTTAGCTTCTTTGTTTTTGTGAGTGTGGTTGCAGTAGTGGTGGTGGTGGTGATGACAGAGAGTTCTTGAGGCACGTTTGGTGATTTTGAGGATGTTTGTTGCATTGTAACTGGTTCTGTTGTGTTGAAGTTGTAAGGCTGGTTTTGAGTTGGTGTGTTAAATCTTGACTTAAGTCATGATTTTAGTTACATATTTTTTGCACATAACTTTGTGTGTAATGGCAGTGTGTAATAAATATGACGCTTGGTATAATACCTTTAGCAGTTAACTTGCTATAAACATTACATTGGCTAAGGGTTTCATACTTGAATTGGTACCTTCTTATGTATAAATGAAAAAAATATTCAAGTTGTAAGATAGCGGTATGTTGTAATTATTTTTTTAAAAATTACATTAAATGGTACTAACATCACATATAACGCTATCTATGAGACATTTGATAATTCATTTTTTTTTTATTCACATTAGATAATACCAATGGTATCAACATCACATTTGTTATATATATATATATATATATTTAGAGAGAGAGAGAGAGAGAGAGAGAGAAATTCTACACAATGTTACACAATTTAATAACTTTTTATTAGATTAATATTTCAGAACTCATCATTGGATTGTTCATCAAAAAAGAACTCATCATTGGATTTCATATGTTCTTAACACATATACCAAGTTTTGTGTCAATCAAAAGTGATATATATATATATAGTGTGTGCGTATAAAGTTAAAGTTGTCAATCATATGCTAGTTACTAGAAACCCATATTTTTAAAAGATTATTATTTTGAAAATCCTTCTATTAGATTGTATTTTCTTTATGTTCTTAACATGTATACCAAATCTCACGTCAATTGGATGCTGGTTACTATTCGAATTAGAAACCAATCTTCTATGAACAATTTTAAATACAAAAATTAAAATTTATAATATAGTTATTGATTTTAAATCATCTTGAGATTTTGCATGAATGTATATTATAATAAGAAAATCTAATTGAATGATGGATTGTTAAAATTTGCATCTAATAAAAAACATATTGAGTTATGTAACATAACTTAGAATTACTTGAACCCAACCTCTCTCTCTCTCTCTCTCTCTCTCTCTCTCTCTCTCTCTCTCTCTCTCTCTCTCTCTCTCTCTCTCTCTCTCTCTCTATATATATATATATATATAATTTCAATTTCTTATATAGTTTCATTAGATGGTACTATATAATTTGGGTTTGTTGGGTTTTGTGATTGTGGGTTTTGCCATCACTTATTGTTTTTGTTTTCGGTTTGTTGGGGTTGTGGCGATGGTTGTGCGTTGTGGGTTGCATGTGGTGGTTGTGTGGATTTAATGGGTTTTGCAATTGTTGATGGTGGTGTAGTTGTGACAATGATTTTTTTTATTTCCCGGCAAGTTGTGTTGTCATAGTGGTGATTGTGGCTAGTGGAGGCGATGGCTGGTTGTGGTGGTTGTTTTTTTATATTATTTTAATGGTTGCTTATAGGGGTGTTCGCGGTGCGGTGCAATTTTGGGTCATTTTTAGCATTGTACTTTGCGATAAGGTTTAGCTAGAACCATAACTGCACCGCACTTTATTCTTGTGGCCACATGGGCGGCGCGATGCGGTGTAGTTTAGAGTTTAGCCAAAACCATAACCGCACCACACCTCATTTTTGCAGTCACATGTGCAGTACGATGTATAAAATGCGGTTTGAACAGTTTGAAATTAGTATATTTTTCAAATTTAGGGTTTTTCCTACTCAACCCAAAACTAATTTTTCTCTTTGTTTTGGGCTAAGTTTTAAACTATTGAGCTAATTTTTCTTTATTTTGGGTTGGCTTTCCTAGTCAACACTTGCTAGGTTTATCAAACTTTTTTTTTTTTTTTTGGAAAACTAGGGTTTTTAAAATATTAATAATATATTTAATATTAAAAATAAATAAATATATTAATATATAGAGAATGTGCGGTGCAGTGCGATTTTCTGATTATAAAACTACAAACCGCACTGTACCATGCAGTGTGGTGTGGTGCACTGTTACTTGCAGTGCGGTATGATTATGCCATTTTGCGAGTGGTATTGGTGCGGTTTGGTGAACACCCCTAGTTGCTTGCTTGCTTATATTATTTAATGGGTTATTTATATTATTTTAATGAATTATATGTAAAAATAGAAGATTTGATGTAAGGTGTATTGTAAAGTGAGTTGTTAGAATATATAAAGTAACTTTTTGAGCTATTAAAAGTTAAAATTTTTAATACCTTTGATGTGAATGCTCTTATTGGGTCATTTGCAATCGGTGCATAACTGATCAGCTAATCATTTGAAGGAAAGAAACTTCCTTTTAGTAGCTAGTAACATGTCAGGTCATAACTGATCAGTTAATCATTTGAAAAAAAAAAAATATACCTTTTAGGTTTTTTTTTTTTGAGTAAATAGTAATACTTATTAGAACACTCACGAAAATAGTAATAATAGTGTTTTAAATTGGGTTTATAATACATTACATAACCGAAGTACAACTACAAAAGGACCTAACCTTTGTAGTTGTAGACTAGGGTTAACATAAAAAAATTGCACGCACATAGTATATAAGCAAAACATTTGTAATTATATTAAATTTTTTGTAATAGAGGTATTTTTTTTAATATGCAGATATAGATATAGTAGAGATGAAATATCTATCTCAAAGATGCCACCTCCTCTCCACCACCTCTATTTACCTATCTCAAAAACTTAAGAATTAAGCGGCCGTGAAACTTCTCATTTACCTAACAAGTATACATTTTTTGGGATATGCCCACTTATTTCCTTGCCATTGAAAAATATATTGAGATTTTACCTAACTTTAAAGCTAAACACCACTCATATGTTAATCTTCCAATAGCAAATTTATATGTGAAGAATAAAGCATTTTGTATTGGCATTCATTTTTTTTTTTTTGGTTGATAACATATATAAATATATATATATATATATATATATATATATATATATATATATATATATATATCATATATATTATATTAAGTGGAAGTATAATTAGAATTCAAATTGAACAAAATTAGTTTCTAATTGTATGTAGTCTACTTAGGATGACCACCTTATACACGTAAGGAAGACCATCTTATTATCACTATTATTGAATGTTTCATTGTGTAATTAAGCACGAGCTACAAGTTGTTAAAATTTATAGAATGGACACTCTAAAGTCATTAAAAATCAAGGTTAGCTAGGGATATGCCCACTTATTGCCTTGCCATTGAAAAATGTTGTGATGTAGAAGAGGAAGTTGATGGAAAGTCTTTATAGCATAATAAACAAAAGGTTAAAATACCATTAACCTCCTATGGATTTAAAACTTAAAAAATAATATATGTGAACTTCCCTCGTACATTTTGAAATCAAACTTTAGTTCAAGTCAAATTATTTGGTTAGCAGGAAATATAAGGGGTTGTTTGGATATCTATGTTTCCATCACTCATCACTCAATTTCTCTCACTCATCACTTAAAAATGGTGGGTCTCATGGAGCATCAGCTTATTTGTCTTTGTTTTTTGAATTTGTTTCCATCACTCAATTCTCACATATTTGAGTAATGAGTTACAAAAACTGGAAACAAGTTTTAGATATTTTTGAGTTATGGAAATAGAGTTATGATGACACTTTCGTAATTTCACTCAACTAATGGGGGCACCACGTTTTGTGTGTTGTCAAATCCATGCTAGCCCACTCCTTAACAGCTCTCTTCTCTCTCATTACCAGACTTCTTTTTGCTTTGTTCTTTGATTTTCTTTGCTCTTTTTCTTCCCAAGCCACTCATCATAACTTCGTCTCTTTCTCTCTTTTTTTTTTTCTTTCCTTTTCACCACTTCGTCTTCTTCCTTTTTTTTTTTTTTACTCTCTCTTTTCTTTCCTTTTCACATTGGGTCTAGGCTTGGTTTCTCTATTTTTTTTCCCTCTTTTCTTTACTTTTCATATTGGGTTTTTGGGTTTGGTTTCTATATATATATATTTTCCTTTTCACATTGGGTTTCTGGGTTTGGTTTCTATTTTTTTTTTTCCCCTCTTTTCTTTCCTTTTTATGTTGGGTTTTTGGGTTTGGTTTCTATTCTTTTTTCCCCCCCTCTTTTCTTTCCTTTTCACATTAGGTTTCTGTTTTCTGAGTTTCTTATGTGGATGTTTGGCCGGGTAGCTTTATCCCAAAATCTAGAAGTGCAGATTGACAAATTGACAAAATAGATGGATGCAGGGAATAAAAGGTGAACATATGATTGTTTAATGCATATTTGGATCATCCATGGTACACAAAAAAATTGGGTAAAAAACTTAGATGGACACAAGGAATAAAAGAGGTGAAATGGGTTTGGGGTACTTCCATCATGTGGGTAGCCTAACTGTGAGCAAACACAATGCTTAGTTAGTGGGTCCCACATAAATGTGAGTATTTTGAGTTTTGAGAATGAAAACTCTAACAGGGTTGTAGTGCCAAACATGCCAGGGGTGTAACTTGGGGATTTTTAAGTGATAAGTGATGAGTTATTGAGTGATGAGTGATGATATTTGAGTGATGAGTGATGAGTTATTGAGTGATAGTGTTTCCATCATCTAAACAAGGCCTAAATTACCTTTGCCATGTTTTTTTTTTTTTTTGAGAAACAATTACCTTTACCATGTTAAAACAAAAATTAGGATTATGTTTCATTTTAATGAATACATTAAAATATAACATGTGCATGGGGTAGAGAATATACGTTTAAGCCTTTTTGGAGTAGGAAAAGGTTACTTAGATTCGCATAATAACAAGACTATATGGTATTTCAGAAAATAAACATAAAAATCTTATTTTAACAAGAGCATCAACAATGTTCAGATATTTCATACTAGGAAGAATCCTGCAACATGCTGGAGGGTTATACAAAATCTAGTGAGTTTTCGAGGGAAGCCAAGAAAAATTAATAAGTCAAATTTAGTGAGCTTTAAGCCTCCAGTGCCAATTAATAGAAATTGAACAATGTAAGTTAGTGTTATTTTACGTCAAATCATTTTGGATTATGTCAGATTTTTGACTAGTTTTATAAAGTATGGAGTCAATGGAGTTAACTTTCTGAGTTTTATTTGTCACTTTAGTAATATTTTTAGTGCTCTCATCAATTTATATCAATTTTTTTATTAGGTGGACTCTACAATAAATCATCATTAACAACTAACAAGTATCTTAAGGTGTCCATTAACATTTTCCTTAATTATTTTAGCATTAACTTTTATTTACAGTTTTTTAAAATTTAAAATTTTTTTCACTTTTTTCAAAATACAAGTATACTTAAATACACTTTCAGCAAAAAAACTTTTAGCAAAATGTTAGATAAGCTATTTTCAAATTGACAAATAAGAAAACATGGTGAGAAAGAAATAGTCAACTAAAATGGAAAGAATCAACTAGGAATAGTTACATAGCCTGATGAGAAAGAGAGAACCAACTAAAAATATGGAAATATTTAAGACAGGAGACATCACGCAGGTAATTTCCTACCAAAACCAAAAATTTTCTAAGGCATTTTGAAACATTCATTAGTCTATTTTCTCTTCTGTACCATCATCATGCAACCATATATATGAAAATAATTTCAGGGAAGTTGCTTCAAAGCATAAGGCCACTTTAGTTAGGGAATCACTTACGTCTAATAGAAATGTGAGCTTTTTTTTTTTGGGGGGGGGGGGGGGGGGAGGCACTACAAGAAAACTGAACTATTGCGGCGGACCTATTGCGGCGGGTGCGAAAACCGCCGCTATAGGTCGCCTATTGCGGCGCTTTTTTGGCCCGCCGCAATAGCTCTAGTATTTTGCGGCGCACTATAGCGGCGGGCCTATGACCCGCCGCAATATGTACTCCTTTTTGCGGCGGGTTGGACCGCCGCAATAGACATTTAAATTTCCCTCAATTTTTTTGCCTTCCCACTTAAAGATCAAATAGTAAATTACACCCGATTGGCATGAAAATTTGCATGCATGTTAAGAATATATAGAAAGTGTGATCCAACGGTTGGACTTTCAAATTTTGAATTCAACAATAAGTTATTGATTGGTGTAACATTTTTTAGAGTTACATCAAATGTAACTAGAACCCAACGATATATTTCTTAATTCAATGTGAATTTTGACAAATTTACCATTAGATTACATTATCTTCATATATTTTTCATGCATACAAAATTTTAAGATAATCAAAGACTAATAGTCATGTCATCAATCAATTGTTTAAATTCAAGTTTTTGTAATTTAAAATAACGCATAAAATATTAGTTTAAAGATCAAATGGTAAATTACACACAATTGGCATTAAAATTGGCATGCATGTTAAAAACAAATAGAAAATATGATCCAACGGTTGGATTTTCAAAATACGAATTCAACAATAAGTTATTGGTTGGTGTAACATTTTTTAAAGTTATATCAAGTATAACTTGAACCCTCAAGTGATATCACATCAACATCCTCTAATTGACATCCTAGTTGTGAACAACCTTTTTCCCATTATTATCCTCAATTATCATGGTGTTCTTGTGGAGTGGATTCATTAATACATTTTGGAAGCAAGGTTTGAAGGAAAGAATGAAGAAAGATTTTGTGTAACATGATTTAAAGTAGATAATTGATTGATTCACCAAAATATATAGTTTAATCCAAACCAGTTAATATTTAAAAGTGAGGGACGCAGAGTAAATAATAAATTGTAATTTTTCCTAAATTTTTTGCAGGAAAACATATGCTGGAATTTCTGGTTAGTTGTGTCTACATCTTTGGTATTGTTGGTCATAAATTTGTAGTGTCCTCCTATGAGGTTTTTGGACAACATAGCTATCAAGCCCATCTTTCTTGCACTCCTTTCCTAGTACCTTTTTTTCTCTCTTGAGCGGGTAAATATAACATTTGTAGTGTTGGCTAATTCTGTGACAAAGTCTGTGTGTAAATTGTAAGTTTTTCCATAAATTCATGGATACACATAATTAGAGTGATTTAAAAAAAAAAAAAAAACCTTTCCATGGAACATTTTGTTGAAGGTAATTTTAGGATTTTAATTGTTATTATTAGAATTTTAAATTATTCATTGATTTCCTTATAAATTTAATACGTGGTTGTATCGTTTGAAGATATAGATGAGGTATGTGCTCTCTCGCTCTTCACACACTTGACCACCTTGTTGAATGATATGTAATGCTAAGTTATGAGTTTTTTATTTTTATTTTTTTTATGAAGATACGAAGGAGTCAGCATGCATTCATTAATCCTGCTATTACAATTATACTTCGCATGGGTGCTGGTGGACATGGTGTACCTCCTTTGGGAAGTCCTGATGGTTAGTAATTGTTTTTGAATGCCTGAAGGGGTTTTTATTATATATCTTTCTTGAGGTTAAGATGTACAAATCATGTGCTTGACATGAAAGTAGCTTTTCGTGATAACTTTTCTTTTTTGTTCGAAAGGCATGATTATGTTTTTATAATGATGTAGTGGGCTTAGATATATTGTGTATGTAGTATCAAATTAAAATATGGTGCTAGAATGGAGGATATTTTTAAACACTTTGAAACTTTGATTAATGTATTAGCTTAATTTAAGTGGTGGTTTTATTCAAAAGATCATATCTTTCTTTTGTTAATCTTATGATGATGGTTATAGACAATGTTATGTATTTGATAATACGTTTTTATGTTAATATAATGTTAGTTTGGAGACATTTGTGGGAATGTTTTAGTGGAGTGAAAATTATTATAGGTTATTTGTAATAGAAATGTGGTTTTAGAACCCAGGAGGAATTAAAAAAAAAAAAAAAAAAACCTATAGCGGCGGGCAAAAACCGTCGCTAAAGGACTAAGATTATGAAATAATTGAAGACCTATAGCGGCGTTTATCACCCGCCGCTAAACCCTCAAACATATAGCGGCAGGCAAAAGCGCCGCTAAAAGGTACATAGGGTACGTTCTCCATGGAGTCCTATAGCGGCGCTTATTTACCGCCGCTAAAGGCCACTTGGCCGGAATGTCAACCTCATATGGCGGCGGTTTTTTGCCCGCCGCAATAGACCAAAAAGCGCCGCTAAATGACAGATCTATTGCGGCGCTTTTAGCTACCGCCGCAATTGACCTATAGCGGCACTACAGCACTGGCGGGACGGCCCGCCGCAATAGCACCCGCCGCTATAGGTCATATGTACCTTTAGCGGCGCTTTTTTGGGCTTTAGCGGCGCTTTTGGCCCGCCGCAATAGCCCAGTTTTCTTGTAGTGAGGGGGTTGTAAAAGGACACTTATATATAAAGAAACTAAAGAGCAGTGGCCGAAATTATATATATAAAGGAACTTATATATAGAAATGTGAGTTACGTTATATTCTATTTTAGGTATGTATAATTCAAATTTAAATTGTATGAATAGACAATCACTGGCTTAGGGTGTAATATCTGAACAATTTAAAATTAATTAAAAGTCATTCAAAGTTATATTAAGTTATTAACAAATGTTTTAATGCTAAGAGTTTTATAAGTCAGGATTCAAATCGCTCTTCCCCATCATTGTAATTATTGTAAGGGTAAATTGTAAATTACACAAAATTTGGAGGTGATTGGATTTTACACCTTAAAGTTTTAAAATTTGGATTTTACCCCTTGAAATTTGGTGATATTTGGATTTTACACTCTAAGAGCATTCACAATGGGGATTGTGAATGGGAAATGTAAGGGAAATTTAGCATCAAGGCCAAAAAAGAGCCCAACAACCAGACTTGTAAAATTTGAGAATTGCAAATTTTTTTGCAATTGTGCTACAGTGCCATCCTAAATGTAGGATGGCACTATAGCACAATTGTAAACCAAAATATTGATATTTTATTCCTTTTTCACTTTTTGCTTTCACTAACTTTGTCTTTCAACTCCTCTCTCTCTCTCTCTCTGGTCACTCTCACCTTTCTTTCTTTTTTTTTCTTCTTCTTTTTCTTTTTTTTTTTTCTTTTTTTTTTCTCTCTCTCTCTCTCTCATTCAATCCCTCCCTTTCTCTCATCCCTCTCTGTGTGGATCAATGCCCATGGGTTCGGTGGTGTGGTGGCAAGGGTCCAGTGGCGTGGGTAGGTGGTTGCGGCGTGTGGTTCTGGTGGCTTCGACAAGATCTCTTTCCTTTTTTTTTTTTTCCTTGAATCAAGCCTCCGTGGGTCTCATAGTTTAGTGGAGCTCATGGTTTGATGTGGCAGATCAGGGTGGTGCTGTGGTGGTGGATCAGTGGGTGGTGGTTGTGTTGTTGAAGGTGGATCGGGGTGGACCCGTGGTTTGTGCTGGGGGTTAATTTGTTTGGGGTTTAGGATGAGTTTTTGTATTGGAGATTTTGGGTCTGGGTTTTAGGCGGTGGTGAGTGATTGAGAGAGAGTGGAAGAGAAAAATGAGATTTAGAGAAAAAAATATTTTATTGTGTAGATATATTATTTTAATGTGTTGTATCGAAAAATAAAAGATGGGATGTTGGGTGTTGTAAAATGGTATGGTATAATTGATAAAGTAACTTTTTGGGATGGTAAAATAGGATAGGATGACATTTCCAGTTGTAAATGCTCTAATGTTTTAGAATTTGGATTTTATCCCCTATATTTTAGAAGTGTTTGGATTTTACACCCTAAAGTTTTGGAGTGTTTGAATTTTACACATTAAAGTTTTAGAATTTGGTAGTGTAAAATCCATACAACCTAAACTTTAGAGGGTAAAATCTAAGTTTTGAAACGTCGGGGTGTAAAATCCAAATACCCCAAACTTTAGGGGGTAAAATCTAAATTCTGAAACTTCAGAGTGTAAAATCTAATCACCCCAAACTTTATGGGTATAATTTGCAATTTATCCTTATTGTAATATATTAAAAAAAAAAAAAAAAGAGAGAGAGAATGTTCCAAATTTGAAAAACAAGTGTAAAATCTAAATTTTTCTTAAAAAAAAAAGTTTAAAATCTAAATATACTAGCTAGTAAAAAAAAAAAAAATCCAGCAAAATGGAAAAAAAGAAAAAAAGAAAAAAAGAAAAGAAAAGGTAAAGGTTGAAATAAATTAAGACTTTATTTTAGAAATAAATTTATGCATCTAAAATTTCATGAAAGTTTTGATTAACCAATACCTTATCTTAAAAAAAAAAAAAAAAAAAAAAAAAATTGAAATGGAATCAGGCAATCAGCAATCGGCAATTTATTAAAGGAGATTTTCCAAGAAATTTCTATGAACCACACCTTTCTTCCCCTCCAGGCCTTCACCAGTCACCACCTCTATTTACAAATCTCAAAAACTTAAGAATTAAGCTCTGTGAAACTTCTCATCTACCTAACAAGTATACATTTTTTTTATAGGACCCTAACAAGTATATATAACAAGGAAATTGTTACAAAGTAGTACATATTCTTCATTAGCTCTTAGCATTATTTGTGATTTCCTAAACCTCATAAATAATTTCAGGTGAAAGTTTCTTCTTCTTTTTCTCCACATTTTTTTCCAATTCCTTAGGCGATAAGTTATGTATCGATTGTGAATGGCCAAATAAGTAGTGTAAGGTTAAGGTATAACCATTATTTAATTATAAAAGAAAAAAGAAAAAAAAAAGAGAGAGGAAAAATTAGTACAATTAGTCAGACTTTTTTTAATGCATGACAAGGAAGAAAGTCGTTAATACTTCAATTACTACAAAAGAAAATTACATAACAAAAGTCACAATCAAATCAATTTCTTAAAATCTTCCATAAAATAATATATAAAAAAAATCAATTTCTTAGAAAAGAATAGTCTCGATCAATTAAGATTTTATGTTATAAAGTATATATAGATATAAAATTAAACATGATACTCGGAGTATGCCCATGTAAACGGGTGTAAAATGAAAACAAAAATGATTGATATTATTGGAATTGCTCATTAAAATAGATTATAATAAAAATGGCCGTGCATCACCTGAAGAAATAATACTCCCTCCGTCCCACTTTATTTGTCCTGTTTGAAAAGTCAACATTTTTAAGGAAACATCATTTATTGTCTTGTCTACATTTTAAAAATGTATAAGTTTTCAAAAGTACCCTTAAATAAATTTATCAAAAAATTGAATTAGTAAATTAATAGGGGTATAATAGGAACATTAGTAAATTAATAACTTTTATTTTTAGAAACAGGACAATATTTTGGGACATCCCAAAATGGAATAAAGGACAAATAAAGTGGGACGGAGGGAGTAGTATGTAATAATTCTCAAAGATCAAAGGGATGGAGGCAAACAAGTAAAATTAAGGTTTTTCCCAAAAAAAAAAAAAATTCTTTTAAATAAATAATGAAACTTCTATTAAATTTTGTGGAGTGACTATCATGTCAAGGGTGCGCGATGGTGTCTAGCACATTATTAATGCAACAATGCAATATGTCTCACCTCACCAACAACGATTTTTCTATTTTTTTTTTCTCCCTTTTAGTTTTTCTTTCTTTTTAAACCACTAAAACTCAAAAGTAAAAGTTAGAAACAAAGAGTGAAAAATTCATTTGAGTTTAAACTTAAAATAAAAACACAATTTAAATAAAAATATGAGATTTGGACATGAAATGAATTGAAATTTTTTTCTCAATTTTGAAATTGAGAATTGATAAAAATAAAATAGGATTTTTTTTAGAAGAAAATAATAAAATAGGAGTGAAACATGATAAAATAGAAATTAAAAATATAAATAAAAGTAAATCATATATTATATAATAAAAGTTGGGCTTAGAATCCTTGATTGCGGCAAGTGATTGCACCAAATTGAAGAAAAATTGAAGAATTTTTTAAAATTAAAATTAAAATTAAAAAATTATTTATATCACTATATCCTATTATAATTAGGATTTCTAATTAAAGTTTTTGTTGTTATCCATTTTATTAGGGTTTCTAATTAACGTGTTTGTTGTTATCTCATAAAAAATGGAATAAAAAAACATATATATATATATATATATATTTTTTTTTTTTTGAGAATGAAAGCATACATATTGTTAGAGTCCCATTTGATATAAAATTTAAATCCTATTGAAAATATAATTGTTAATCAACGTGTTATATTGCCATACTACAAAAAATAGAATTAAAAAAAAAGAAATGTCATGTGAATAGAATCAAAGGCAAAAAGAAAAAAAAGAAAGAAAAAGAAGGTGATTGATGGTTGAGGCAATAAGGATATAAGATAGATTTTTTTAAGGATATATATTTTTAGAGTCCCATTTGATATAAAATTTAAATGCTATTGAAAATAGAATTATTAATCAATGTGTTATATTGCCATACTAGAAACAAAATAGAATTAATAAAAAAATATAAAAAAAAAGGTCTTATGAATAGAATGAAAGGAAAAAAAGAAAAGAAAAAAAGAAGGTGATTGGTGGTTGCAAGGAATTAGGATATGATTTTTTTTTTTTTTTAAATTAAAACCTAATTCTCAAACGTATAAAGTTTAAAATAAATTAAAAAAATCCACAAAGAACAACCCAACTTTATCCTAAGAAGTGATAAAACAATAGAAGAAAAGTTGATAAGAACAAATACTATCTTATATTTATCTAAAAAAAATAATTTTAATTAAAATAAAATAATAAAAAAACCCCACAAAGAAGAAGAAATTGTTATCAACATAACTTTATCAAAGAAGTTATAAAATAACTGAAGAAAAGTATAACTACTTATATTTAAGAGAAATCTAATGTGTTTGAATAGCAATTAAAACTAAAGTACCGTAAATGTGCATCTACACTATCTTTTGTAAAAAAGAAAACTAATTTGTAATAATATATATCCCATCATCAAGAATGATTTACATTATCTAAAATAGCTAAATTAAACTTCTACCACATGTTTACAATTTAAAAGATTAAATTTTGTAAATTCAATCGGTATCTTTGCCAAAGAAATTGTACGTTTTCTCTAACTTAAAATCCTATATCAATTAGGTTATGTTCCATCTACTTTGTATGGGCAAAAATTGTTTATTGTATCTAATGAATCTAAGTTATGCCATCACAAAAGGTAGGTACAATCTAAACACAATTTGTAACATTAAGATGGAAAGACAAGGAAATTTGTGTTATTAATATGTTTGATCTATCACAATATCACAATCTCAGTCCAACAATAAACAACAAAAGTTAGTAATTCTCATACTTATTTTTTTTAATAGGAATTGAAAGCTAATTCTTAGTACTTTTGAAATAGTGTTGTTTAGTTTTATTAGAAAATTGGTATGGTTGAAGGGAATTTTAAAGTTATACAATAATTTTTTTTATTAAGAAAAAATATTTCATTAATTTATTATTTCTCAAATGCATTATTATATTATATTTAATAAAATAAAATAAGCATCTTCTCTCGGCAACTAGTAAAATAAAATAAAATAAGCATCTTTTCTCGGCAACTAACCTTAAGTAAACAATCTTGCTTGTAAGTCTACTATAATAAGAAAAAAACGTAAAGGAACTACTCAAAAGTCATATATCGAAAATTGATATATACCAAGCATAACATCTAGGTATAAGGGCAAATCAAAATAACCAACAAAAAAAAATAAAAATATGGTGTGTTACAAACTTACAATATCTCCATATAATTAAAGCGAAAACCACATTTTCATCCCTACATTTTCATGTGATTCCCACTTTGGTCTCTATATTTTATTTTCACTGCTTTTACTCCCTATCCTGAAAAACGCATTTCATTCTTGTCCCTGCCGTTACATCAGAGACAAAAAATGCACATGTGGCAAACAGCATAAGTTAAAAATATTAAAATAATGTCTAAAAGTCTCCATGTGGCTTTCCTGCCCTTCAGTTAGTCATGTGGCACTCATGTGACATTCTTTCTAAACCAAAAAACCCCAAATCAACTAACAACTTTACCCTAACCTCTTACCTCGTCGCTCAAATCACCATAGACCATTAAAAAAACCCCAAATCAGCAAGCACAATCCCTAACCTCTTACCCAGATAGCTTCAAAGTGATTGTAGCAGCTTCGTGTTTGTGAAAGGCACATTGTGAAGGTTCTCTCTCTCTCTCTCTCTCTCTCTCTCTCATGAATGCTATTTTTAAGTGCTGGGTAATTGGTCTGGGTCTCAATCTTAGCTTTTGGGTTTTGAGAATTTGCGAATTTTGAGATGTTGTGTTTTGTTCTTGCTCTGGGTTCTATCTTTATTTCTCTTTCTCACTCTCTCTCTCTCTCTCTTCCTTTCTCCCTTTATAGCTTTTGTAGTGGACATAATAGTGGAATATTTTTGGGATTTGCATTGTTTGGCTGTTTGGCTATTATGTGTTACTTTTGTTTATTGTTTTTGGTATTTGCAGCTGTGTTTGTTTTACTTTTGTTTATCAGGGGCCACAATATTGACTGTGATAAACAATGGAATATTTTTGTTGGTATTTGCATTATTTGTCTGTATTGTGTGTCACTATTGTTTATCAGGGGCCACTATATTGACTTTGATAAACCATGGAATCTTTGTGTTGGTATTTGCATTGATTGTCTGTATTGTGTCTTGCTTTTCGAGAAGTGGTTGGGTCCATGTGTTCCCTTTGTCTGTATTGTATGTTTTTTAATTTGTTTATTAGTTCATTAGCCTAACAAAGTATTATTAATTTCAGAAAGTGGATATTTGTTTACATTTTGTTTTCTTTCTGTGACTTGCATGCAGGATGGATGAGTGTTTTACTCTGCATGTCCACCATGGTGGGCATTTTACGTGGGACCCTCAAGCTTATGTGGGAGGGACAGTTGATATAGTAGAAAACTGTGACCCAGATAAGTGGTCAAAAGTAGAGATCGAGAGTATTTGTAGGGATTTTGGGTACACTACAGTGGATAAGCTATGGTTTAAAATGCCTGGTGTGAACCTAGAGCAGGCACATTTCCATAAGGTGGTTGATGATGATGATGCTGCTGTGTGTAAACACTCAATTTTGCATCCATAATTTAATCAAGGAGAATGACTTGAATGACCAATCCATGTACCCTAAAAATCATAATTGCATTACATGCATCAATTTGTTCTTGCATTACATGCATCATTTTGTCTTTGCATTACATGCATTAATTCATTCATTGCATATCATAAAAATGATCTTGAGATTCTAACGGTGGCAGTGGTATTTCCGGTTATCAAATTGGACTATTAGATCGAAAGATATCGCATGATCAAGTTTGCACAGTTAACTTGCATTATGTCTAGGTAGAATCAACCACACATGATCAATTTAAATTAATTTTGATTGGTTAAACAATTAAAATTAATTAAATAATTTTGTGATTGGTTGATAATTAGTATTTAAAATAGGGATGCATGCATGGGAATAAAAGGGATGATTGGATAACAATAAAACTGTGGATAATCTGAACTTTATCAAGATTTATTTTAGGGTATTTATCTACAAGATAATTGTTCTTAAATATCCTAAATTATCCAAAAAAAGAGATGAAAAATCATAGGCAGAGGATGAAAATGTGTCTAGGTACAAGGACTGGCCAAAAAACCCTAGAAGAGAAGTCCAAACGACACCCGAACACGAAAGTGCATTCGGAGCCATAAGGCCAATTTGGCACTTTTGGAGTGCCGAACGACACTCTAAAAGGGCTGAATTTCCCTGATGTGGGCTTTGGCCCAACAACCTTCGGTTGACGATTATGCATACCCTTTTTGATCTTTTCGTAAAAGGATGCGTTCGGATTCAAACACTAATCATACGTACCTATTTTTTAGAGTCTTCTGGCCTCTATAAATAGAGAATTAATATAATTCAACATCTTTTTTTTACACTCTGAGAAGCATTCGTTTTTGGCACTCAAATCACCCATATTTTTTGATCCCCTTTCTGAGTGTTGCTGCTTAAATTAGGGTTTTTTGGGTTTCAAAGAGAATTGAATAAATTTCTTTGAACCCTAAAACATCCTCTCAAGAAAAAAGTGTGCTCATGCAAGAAGTTGTTTCCTTCACCCTTTTTCTTGTGATGTGATGATGCATGTTATATCTCTTTCTTTTTCAAATATCTATAACATGAATTGTTAATTGTTGTTTTGTTAAAGCATGATTGTTTTTTATGTGATTGTTATAATCTTTTTCTTGAATGTCAATAAATTTGCATGTGAACAATTATTTTTCTTAAAACAAAACAGATCTGCATCTTTATAAGATGTAGATCTGAATTTTTCTCAATATAAAAATAGATCTACATCTTCCTTAGATGTAGATCTGAGTTTTTCCAAACAAAAAGAGATCTGCATCTTTATGAGATGCAGATCTAAATTTTTCTCAAATCAAAACTGATTTGCATCTTTCTTAAGATGCAAATTTGATTTTCTTAATACATGCAAATTGTTGAAATAAAGAAAGAGATTGTGTATTATTGTGTTTGTGTTTATTTTAATTCATGATTGTGTAAATTTGGATTATGAGTGAAACTTTCTTCTTAAAAAATCTTTTTGATTCTTTGTAAAACATATAACAAAACAGATCTGAATTTTTGTCATCAAAAATCACTTTTTTTTAATACTACAAAACAAATCTGATATTTTGACAAATCAAAATCATTTTTTTAATCATTAAAACAGATCTGAATTAAAAAAAAAAAAAAAAAAAAAAAAAAAAAAAAAAAAAAAAAAACCAAAGAGGAGACTTCATTCATAAATAAATTTGTGTGATTTAATTTTTTGTAAGGGAAAAGGCCCAAAATCATACAATGGGCCTTGGGCCCCATACAGGAAGATCAACCACGTCCGAGGAGAAGATGTGGGTGCCAAAAGGGCTCCCAGCCTAATTCTCGTGGGCCTGAAGACATTCAAAGGGCGGTCCGAGGAGGAATGTCTCCTCGGACGTGACGAATATGGCTCAAGCATGCACTCTGCCTACTAAAAGACCCACCCCAACAGACCCTAGTAACAAGGACAAGTCCCATAGGCCCATAGCAAAGAAGGAAACGTGAGATGTCCAAGGAGAGGCTGTAACTGCCACATTAAATGTGTTGCAGCTACTTTTCTGGCCACATTAATGTGGAGAGGACCTGTGAACAGTGCTGCCTTGGCTACCGCCACTCACAGAAGGTAGGAAAGGGGTGTCCGATGGAACAAGCACTCAAGTGGGGGTCTAGGTGATCGACAAGTGTAAGGCCACGATGGCCCCAAGAAGACTATATAAGAAAGGGTGTCCCCATGAGGAAGAGGACGGAAGAAAGGAGGTAGAACAGAGAAACAGCCAAAACATCAGTATTCTTCGAGTGTTGACCAGCATATGCTCATCTCATCTCCTCGGACTGAGAATATATTGATATTAGCGGGCTTCATTTGTGTCCTATTGTCATTTAGCCCAATATTAACCACTGTCCACTTCGCTAAGACTTAGTTCTATAGTCCACTCTCTACAAATTCATTGTTTCTGGGCTCATTGGACCAAGACCCCATACCTGTTGGGCTTGGGCTCCAAATTGTGACCCTACATTTTTCATTCACATGTTCAACATATCATTCATAACATGCATAAGAAAGTACATTGGTCACAAGAGTCCAGAAGACCAGACTTTGTCTGGGCAGAATGGGTGCCTAACACCTTCCCATTCCATAACCTAGCCTCCGAATTTAGGTTTTTGGTTTAGTAGATCTAGCCTTATCTTCAATTGTTTTGGATAGAATGTAACTAGGACAACAAGCCATTTAATTATTTGGTAGATTGAAACTAAGATCCAAAGCTATGTAATTTTCAAGTTTTTCAAGATATGTAATTTTTATTCAATCAATGAAGAGAACAATTCAGTCATGTATTTAGTTATTTTTTCTTTTCTTTTTTTAATAAAAAAATAAATGACGACTCCATACCACTTACCCAAAAAGAAAGGTGCCCTAAAAGGTACTCGAATCTCTTTTTTGAGGGACACTTTTCGTCGAGGTCTCTCACATTGTGTTCATGACTGACTTGGTGAAGGGATATGGGGACATTTATGTCTTTGTGGAGCATCCAGTGAATGAACCAGTTGAGTTACTAGTGGAGGATTTAGAGCCCTTAGCTGTTAAACCACCTGGTAGTGAACTAGAAGGGGTAAATGCCTTAGAGGTTTTTGGTGGTGATCAACAAAATGAAGATGTGGTTTATTGTGTTAGTAGTGACGGTGAGCTTCAGAGTGATCACATTTATGAGTATGCTGAGTATGAAGGATAATGATAATGAGGATGATGATGGAGAGTACAGACTTGATTTTTCACAATTTGGAGGCCATGATAATGCTGAAACAAATAATGTTGACCATGGTGAGCCATATGATAATGTTGATGAAGAGTACAAACTTGATTTTTCACAATTTGGAGGCCATGGTAATGCTGAAACTACTAATGTTGACCATGGTGAGCCACATGAGGTAGATGCTGAGCAAGTTTGGGCTAGCAAAGCACCAGTTATTGATGACCAAGTTGAGGAGAGTAATGAGGCTGAGGGGAGTGACTTAGAAGAAGAGCCATAAATGCAACCAATGGACATTGGTGAAGATAGTACTGATAGTTGGGAAAATCAAGCTGAAGATGATGAGATTGAACCAGGACAAATAGGTGGTGGTGTCATGAATTCTGACTATGAGAGTGAGAAGCTGCTTAGCCTTGATGAGAGTTCATCAAGCAGTGAGCATTGTAATGATTCAAGTGATGGTGAAACCCCTACTGCTGAGGTTGACAATTCTATTAAGAGGAGCAGATACCCAATCTTTAGGCCAGTAGCCAAAGCTGAGAACCTTAGGTTTGAGAAGGATATGTTGTTCCTCTCACCTAAACAATTTAAAGATGCTATGACTGATTATGCAGTCCATGGTGGGTGGGGTATAAAATTTGTGAAAAATGACTTGGTGAGAGTGAGAGCTCGATGCCAGCCAGGGTGCAAGTTTGTTGCCTATCTTGCAAAGGTACCAAGGGAGAAGAGTTTTAGATTGAAAACACTGAACATGGAATACACATGCAACAGAAGTTATAGAAATCCAAGGTGCACAATATCATACATTGGGAAGAAGTTAATGACAAGGGTTAGGAGGCAGCTTGACATACGGCTCAAGGACATTCAGGATGCTGTGCATGAGAAGTATGTGGTTGACATAAGTGCAGGCAAGACAAGTAGGGGTAGAGAGAACGCTCAAGAGGCTATTGATGGGGCCCACACTGCACAATTCAACCAGCTGTGAGAGTACTGTGATGAGTTAAGAAGATGCAGTCCTAGGAGCACAGTATTAATGAAGGTGCATACTTATAATAATGGTGATTGGCAGCTGAGCATGACTTGGCAACTGGGCTGCCATATTTTGAAAGAATCTACATCAGCTTGGAGGGTCGCAAGAAGGGCTTCTTGGCAGGGTGCAGGCCAGTCATTGGTCTAGATGCATGCCATCTGAAGAACAAGACAGGTGGTCAGCTGATGTGTGCTGTTGGCAAAGATCCCAATGATGAGTACTTCTCCTTCGCATATGCAATAGTTGAAGCTAAAACTAAGGACTCTTGGACCTGGTTTCTTAATTTATTATTTGCTAACATAGGAGATGGCAAAAATGGGTTCATATTTGATCAGCAAAAGGTTTGGTTTCTTAATATTTATTGCTTGCTAAATTAATATTTATTGCTTTGCAGGGGTTGGTGAATGCCTTTGTTGACAATTGGCCACAGTACAAGCATAGGACTTGTTGCAGACATTTATACAATAACTTGAGGAAGAATTATCCTGGTGTCCTTATTATAGACCTTTTCGAAAAGTAGCCAAGGCTACCTATCAACAAGCATGGGAGAGGGCAATGAATAAGCTAAAGGAGGTGGATGAAGATGCATTCAAATGGCTGTAATCTCACTCAACAACTATCTGGGCTAGGAGCATGTTCAAAAGTGATGGCCAGAGTGACACAGTCCTGAACAACATGTGTAAAAACTTCAACAGCAAGATACATAAGTTCAAAAGCAAACCTATAATCACCATGGTAGGCAATCTACTCAGTTTCAACACTTTCTCTTATGATCCATAGACCTGTGTGATTCATGAATGATTAATTCTCCCTTTCTCTCTATGTGCTTGTAGCTTGAGTGTATTAGGCTATATCTGATGACTAGATTTCAAGCAAACAGGCAAATAATTATTAAGGTGGAATCTGAGTTGTGTCCTAAGATAAGAAAGAAATTGTACAAGGAGAAGTTGGCATGCAGCAAGTGGCTAGCATGTTGGGTTAGTCGTACCAAGTTTGAAGTGAAGAATGGGCTAGAGAGTTTCACTGTGGACTTGGAAGAGAAGAGGTGCAGCTGTAGGAAGTGGGACATAACTGGCATACCATATTGCCATGCCATTTCCTGTATCTTTTTCAATAGGGAAGATTCTGAAAAGTATGTCAATGCTTGCTACAAAAGGACTACCTACATTGATTGCTATGACCCCATTATAGAGCCTATCAATGGCCAGAATATGTGGAGACCTAGTGGACTGCCACGTGTGCAGCCTCTTATCAAGAGAAGACCTCCTAGCCCGCCTAAGAAGAAGAGGGCACTGGAGCTTGATGAACCTAGAAGTCACAGAAAAAACAGAGGTGTAAGCATCTCAAAACAATGCAAGGCATGTGGGAAATTAGGCCACAATAGGAGGAGCTGCAAGGGAGAAGTAGGAGGGAACTCCTCTCTGCCTGGGAGTGCATCCCAAGTCAGCAGGACCACTAGGAGGGTAAGTATACTACTTTTGTCTTAGATATTTGTGTTGTTTTGTTTTTCAGTTGGCAGCTTATTAATTGTTATTGTGCTTGTGCTCAGCCAACTGTACATAGGGCACAACCAAGCTCTACTGATGATGTGACCACAACTGCACCTCCACCCCCCACTGATAACCAGTTCAATCCAAGACCAAAAAGACAGAGGAAGAGAAGTGCAGTCACCACTGAGGCCTTGAATGCATCTAGGAATGCAGCAAAGTATATGGCAGCAATAAGATTTGCCAGAAGATAGCAAGTTGAAGTAGGACCTTTTTTTTGCTATATGTTAAGAGCCAAAGTTGATTGTTTTTTTTGGGAGAAAAAAGTTGACCAAGTTGATATGTTTATGTAACTGCCAAGACAATTGGCATTTTGGTATACTTATATAATGGCTGACCAAGTCCTTTTTTTGTATGAATGTGTTGGGTAGAGTTTGTCCCATATTTTGTAATTATTGGTACACCAAAAACTGTCATTGGTGTTAATTAGTGATCATTAGTATTTATAGGTGGATGAATACTTGGTGTTAATTGGTGTTAATTAGTTCATTAGTATTTACCCTTTCTCCCATTGTTGTGATGAATATTTAATTCCTATACAATTGAAGCCAGATTTGTTTGACTGGCATTGGGGGGGCTATTGTGTTTTTAATGCTATTGTGCAAGTACCCTTATATGATTTAGATATGCAGGTCTGTGAAACACATTCTTTCACATAGCAGCATGACACTGACATGTGATCTTGAGTTAATACTTGATTATTTTGGAAGTAAGAATTTGAGTTTATATTAAAACAAATTTTGACTATAC
Organism: Quercus tomentella; assembly: GCA_028535165.1. Taxonomy (NCBI): domain Eukaryota; kingdom Viridiplantae; phylum Streptophyta; class Magnoliopsida; order Fagales; family Fagaceae; genus Quercus; species Quercus tomentella. Next base: position 21,941,405 of record JAPQVY010000111.1, on the reverse strand, counting down.
TAATACAGATCAACATTTAGTCCATTTTGGTTTATTATCACTTCATCTATTCGGTCCAGTTTGGTCTACTCTAGTCCAATTTCGTCCACTTCAACTTAATTAGGTCCACTTTTGTCCTATTCGGTGTATTTCGGTCCATTTTGTCTTCTTCGGTCATGTTCAGTCGACTTTGGTCCATTCCATCCAATTAGGTCCATTTTGGTCCATTCAGTCCACTTCGGTCCAATTTGGTCCATTGTCCACTTAGGCCTATTCAGTCCAATTTAATCCACTTCGGTCTATTCAGTCCATTATTGGTCTATTTCAGATCACTTCGGACCAATTTGGCATACCTAAATGAGAAAATACAAGTTTAGATTGAGAGTACTATTAATTATTTGAATAATATCAATTGTAATTATATAATAAGTTTTGGTTATTATAATAATCTCTTTAACAAAATGAGAATTTGAATATAAATTTGAAACTTAAAAATTTTAATTGCACCAAAAGAAACTAGGAAAATATGATGCATAATAACAATTGTTAGAAGAATATGGATTATTTCAAAAAGAATAATATCGATAAAACACATAAAAAATGATAAAATTATATATTTGTAAAAATAGAGTGATGGAAATTACTTTTTGAAATTGTTCAATTTTGAGGGAGAACAAATTATGTTCAATAAAATTTAAAGAATAAATTATACATATTTAGTATAAGTTTGTTATGAGTTTTGATTATTATAATAATTTCTTTTAAGAGAATGAAGAATTTGAATAATTTATTTAAATAAAGATATTATATATATTTTTGCTTGAAGGTATAATCAGCCTCAAGTAATTCATTTAAAAATAATGACTTTAAAACAACAGCCATAAAGATTAGATTTGTATTTTCATTACTTTCATGTTTAGAAAGATTTTCACTTAAATTTAATTAGACTGAAGTGGATTAAAATGCTACATTAATGTGGCTAAATAAAAGTGTAGCAACAATAAATACTACGCTTATAAATTTTAGATATTATGAGTTTAAGATCTATATTTTAAAAAAAATAAATTTAGATTTAGAATATGTGCTCTCAACCCAAAAATGTATTTTCTCTTTATGTAACTGCACAAAAATGGACCAAAATGGATTGAATGAGACTGAAATGAAACGAAGTAGACCTAATTGGATCAAATAGAAATTGTTTAATTTTTAGGAAGAACAAATTATTTTCAAAAAATTTTAGAGAACAAATTATACATTATATTATAATTACAAAATAATTATTTATTTTTATAATAATTAAACATTCTCAAAGTCTCAACTTTCTCCAAATAATTACAAAATAATTATTTATTTTTATAATGATTTAACATTCCCAAAACCTGAACTTACTCCTTAGCAAGTACACATAACATATCTTGTGAATTCCTACTATTAAATAAATAAAAAAGATGCAATCAAATCATAAAGCAATAAACATAAATAAGTGAAGGCAGGATTTAGTAACCCTCAAATTCAGAATTAACTGTAAAAACTAAATTTCATGGTGGACAAAATACGGTATTGACTGTGTTTTTTTTTTTTTTTTTTGAGAAAGAATATTGATTGTGTTTATAATAAACATAATGTATGGTTTATATATTAGAGAACTTTAGGCTAACTCTAGACTAACTCAAGTTTAGTTTGCTTATTTTACAAGTACATAAATCTACAACAGATTTGGAGACTTCTTCTCTGTAAGCTGGACAATGCCACGATAGGAGATGACCCAATGATACTGATAAGAACCCTAGCAATAGTAGCAAAGACACCCATGCTAGCTCGATCATGGACACCGATAGAAAGCCTATTGGTTAGATGTGTTTAGGGAATAGACAGGATAGTGGCTTGGAGGGAGTATGGAAGCAGTTGACAAGTGCATGGGGCAGCCATGAGTTCAGTTACCACCTTCATTTGTATGGGGCCAGGACCGACTCAAGGTATTGTGGGGGCTAAGGCAACAACTTTAAGTGAGGTCTATTTTTATACTTTGAATATTAATAGAATATTTATTTAACTTTTGTTTTTTTTTTTTTTTAGTTTAAAATCTATTTTTTTAGAAAAAAATTACAAATTAAAACAAACCCATCGCATTATTCACTGATTATACAACTAAAATAAACACTATTTATTGAATGAAGTAACCAAATACTAAAAAATTATGAATGAAAATTTTAATAAAGTTATATATTTGATATTTCTAAATAGAATTTGAGTATAAATTTATTTACTAGTGTAAGATTAATGAGTTATTTAACATTTATGTGTGAGAAATTAAATGATTGACCCATCCAATGAAAATATTTTTCTTTAACTAGTTTTTCTTTGATAAAAAACATTTTTTTTTTATTGGTGAATATTTAGAGCTTAATTAATACTTCTATTGGTACAAAAATATCTCTATTGGTAAAAATTTAGGGGCTTTTTTCATTGGGGGCCTTAGGCGGTTGCCTATTTGGCTCACCCATTGAGCCGGCACGATATGGGTCCTGAAGTCACCTGTTTCTCACAAGTGCCAAATCTCATCTCACATATTTTGTTTTGCTTTCTTTTGTCTTTGTTTAAAATAAATAAATAAATAAATAAATAAATAAGAGAATGGGGTAGTCATAGGAAATGGCGCACTGCAATAGTGGTGAATATATTCCTAGCTATAGGTTAAATGAAAATATACCTCCTGCCTGTAACAAATAACAAGGCCAAATGTGGACAAAATAAGCAAAAAGACTGGCTCAAAATGATTCTACATCTATCCTGTACATAGTATGATTGCCTATAGAGTATGTATGATTATTGCATCATCTGCCTCATCATCTGATTTGGAGAATTTATCAACTGGGGGCATAAGACCAGATTCATTTGCCATCTTTATTCTTTTCTTCATTTCATCTAGCTCAGCTTGGACAGTTGATAGTTGTGACATTAGAGCAGATTTTTCTTCATTCCAGATAGTCTTCTCATCCTCATGTTCTTCTTCGATCTCACCCATTCTTCGTTGTTGTTGAATGCACTCATTGCGAATGAGATTTAGCTCATCAGTTTGTCTATCACCAGTTGCAGCTGGTTCGTCAGCCCAGTGGAAATATCGACATTGCTAGCAGCGTTAAGAACAAAAATAATGCAAATCAACAGAAATTTAACCAAAAAATTTTTCAATTACATGAAAAGAACGAAGTACTTACGTCATGAATACCCTTGGAACAATTATAGAATAACCTAAATGGATTCTTGGGAGTTTCAGATACTCTCAGTTTTGCAGGAAGCCCACAGGTGCATTTCAGCTCATCAGATTCTTTAGAATCCACAGGTGTACTCATCATGTAAAATATGAATCCTGTTGACAATGAAAATTCTTTGATGCGAAATATATTGTTTATGATATATTTATCTATTTATTTATAGACAAGAGGCCCTAGAAACTACCAAAAATTACAAGGAAATGCCACAATACAAGTGCCTGCACCAATGCTTCTACCAATCCTCGAGGTAAAGCTCCGATACCAAAATTGATACTATGAAATTGTACAGTCAAATTATACTAAATCATCCACTGGTTTATAGTTCTCATTGCTAAAGGAACTTAATTTTAATTTTAGTAAAAATCCAAAGAGTTCTTATTTGTATCAAAGCATTATCAATAGCTTTGCTTGGCAACAATTCCTGTTAAATCAATATTAGTCACTAGTTCGATAAAACACGGCATGTTGTGTGCCTATTCTAAGAAAAATACACCAAAATCCAAACCCAACTTATTGAACAGTAAGTACTAACTGAACCATGAACTGCGACCAATTATACCATCCACTGCCCTAACCTGTCAGGCAATCCACTAAATTTCCATTATTCGCTTAGGAAGAAAAATAAACCAATAGCTGATGTATATTTATCATTACTTGCAGTTACATCCTTATTCAAACAAACCTGAGACGATTTAAAGATAATGATACAGATCATGGGTAGTTTCTTTATACTCTACAAACTCATCTACATATCCCAAATACCTATTTGCCATGATCATGTAATATCAGAGATCAAATCAAGGGGGTTGGGGGAGAGAATTTATTGGAATCTTTGCTTGCAGTGAAGCCACTGATTTAGCAGGTATAGATTAGCAAATCAAAGGAGAAGGGATTTAGTAACTGTCTGTCCAGTCATGAAATTCCATCATGTATCAAGTAAGCAAAACCAATTTTGGTAATTGAATTGTTGATTTTCTATATAATTTTTTTTTTTTTAAATACAGTCATTGTATTGTTACTTCATATAATATATCAAAACATTTTATAATAAATCGAAGAAGATGAGAGAAATGAAAATCAATGACAGAACAAAAAAACTCAAGAAAAAATTGAGCATTGATGTCTTGTTACTTAATGGGCAATTTATGACTATGTCTGCACATGGTTGAGAGCTGCACATTTATTTATTTTTTGATAGGTAACGATGTGAAAGCTGCACATTTATCTAGCAGAAATGAATGTCAAAGCACATATTTAGAAGATAAACTGTATATATATTGTCAAATGATGGTCGGGAACATGCACAATTACAAATGGAGTTTACTAGAAAGCTGCACTTTTTTTTTTTTTTTTTGATAGGTAACGATGTGAAAGCTGCACATTTATCTAGCAGAAATGAATGTCAAGGCACATATTTAAAAGATAAACTGTATATATATTGTCAAATGATGGTCGGGAACATGCACAATTACAAATGGAGTTGACTAGAAACACTCCATTGTGAAGCACACTCTTAAATCAATGTCGTATAAAATCTTGACACAAATAGTACTAAATTTTATATTAAAATCTAAAACAAAAATCAGTACACTACTGGCTATCCTCCTTTGGTTAGTAACACTAATTTAGTAATTTTGTGGAAGCTTGCTTTGAGTTCCTAACACAGCCCAAAAGATATGAGATCTAACGAAGCCCAAAAGATATAGGATGCTTGGTTTTTGTTTTAAGTTATTTTAAAAATGAATATCATCTTATTAAAGGCACTATATGTCAAGAATCCGTCACCCCTGACATAGGGCATAAACCATGACAATTGTTCACTGGACCAAGGGATTGATTTGTGAATGACACTACATTGTCTTAGATTACCATAGACATATGTTGTCTCACTCAATAAGGAATGTCATACTTTTTTTTTTTATTTTATTTTATTTTATGACATCGGAAAACTTCACTCAAATTAGTTGCAGGTCGCAGAGCATACTATACAACAATTCTCACTGTTACTCAAACTCCTATGGGCAATTGATCCCACCCACTAGAACCAGTTACCGGGTAATCCAATGACTTTTCACCCCTGATGGACTAAGCAATATATCCTCGCTCAATAAGGAATGACATACTTAAGCTTTCATTTGATGTCCACAAAACACATACAAAAAAACCAATGTAGGTTTCTCTTAAAATGCAATTGGAAAATTTGCAACTTATAAAAGGAGATAACTATAAGCATCCCTTAAGCAAAAGGTCATTCAAAAGATAATTCTTTCTACTAATCTCTAACAAGCTATTTTTATGGGTGTTATTTAGAAAGCCAAGACATGCATTTTCACTTGTGAGAGGTATCCCTTAGGACTCCTGTTTTCAAACAACCATTTTCCATAAGAGACCAAGCTACCATTTTTTAAAATTACTACACACCCTACTTTGTCTTATCGTAAATCTAGACATAAGCTAAGCGAATCTGTCTTCCCATATATTATGTTCTACTAAGGAAGAAGGGAAAGTGAGAAATCTATACTCTTCAGGGGCTGTATCAGCAGTACTCGTGAATAGTAACACAAGAAAGATAATAAGAAAAGAGAAGAGAAAAGAAGAAAAAGAACAATAAGGTCAGTGAGCCTCAATACTCAAAATGCTCAATATTTTTATTAATCAACTCAGTACAATAAGATGCATAAGACTTTAGATCTTAACTTTTTTTAAGATAACTAGAAATCCTACTATGACTAGTAAACAAACTCCTAATTAGACTAGTAAACTAAAATCCTAATAAGGTGATAAAAGGCTAACTTTGACTCAAAGAAAATATACCAAAGATACTTAGGATCTAATCCCAGACTCAATTGAATTACCTAATTACCCTTAATTTGCAGTAGTTATTGAAGTGACAGCTTTGACCATGATTACAAAAATGACTGTAACATGTAAAATAAAAGCCCAAAATTAAATGGTTTTAATCCTAGAACACATAACTAAACCTTTAAAACTGCATGATTTGTATTTCAATTGGACTTCACATGGGGACCCCATTATAATCCTGAATAGACGAATTTGCAAACTAGTAACAAATTGACCTTCCATGGCTACATCATAATACCTTAAAACAAACCAGTTTTATGAATGAACTAAAAAAAGTGCTGAATTTTACAAATCTAGACATACCACAAGTTCACATGGCATAAACCTATTAAGATCCACACTCAAAACACATTCATCCCTACCATATATACCTTGTCCGTGATGGTTTCAGGTGTAAACAGCACTATCCAAGCTTGACTAGGTTAAACCTTGGAACTCATTCAGACTCAAGACTAGGCTAATAACAATGTTTAACTACACCCAAGTTTGCACCTAAAAGCATTTCCCAGAAGTGTACAAAGTACTTTTTTTATCAGTGTAATTAATTATATGCAAAACACAAATAATTTTATCAGAAATTGGTTGTTATGTTCTTGGTAAATTACCAACATGAACATATATATTATGGGTTCCATCAATTGAACTAATTGGGATTTTATTTTCTTTTTCTTTCTCTTTCAGTATGTATGTATGTGTATGCAATAATTCTACAATTATGAGAGGAAATACAACTTAACACATAAACCAAGACCTCAAATTTTAAGTTCTAACTGTTTTTTTTTTTTTTAATACATGCCATAAAATTTTAACTCATATCATTCACTCCTTGATGATTGTTTTTTCTTATCAAGTCAAGACACCAATTAATTGTTAGCATAGGCGGGATTCAAATCCTAGTCTCTTATTCGACCACAAAACATTTTTACTAATTAAGTTAACTAGAATCCGACTTCTAACTGTTAAGTTAATCAAAACAATGCCAAAAAAAAAAAAAAACATATATATATATATATATATACACATACACACACAAAACAAAAAGAATTGCAGTTTAGTGAACGTCAAATATAGTAAAATAAAACAGAGTGAAACAAATTATATAGATTAAAAAAAAAAAAAAACCTGATGAGGGATAATCATAATCTTTCAATTCGTCCCAGAAGAAGATCTTTCAGCTCGACCTCAGAAAATAAACTGACAAAAAAGACGGAGAAGAACTGAGAGAGACATAAATTTAATTTAATAATGAGGAAGATAACATGTTTCTTTCTTTCTACAAGAAAAACGAATATATGAGGCGAGGTCCAGATTCCAGGCAGTGGCAATATATGGACCGGGCTTAAAACCATGGTAACCATGCCTAACCTTTTGAGTTTCCCAGGCCTTATCCGTTTCTCTATTTAATCTCTCTCTCTCTACAATGTCATTGTGTCCTTATAGTTTATATAGAGAAGGAATGCTTAGCGGTTAAGACTTTTTTTTTGAGCAAAAGACGATAGCTTAGCGGTAAAGACTTGAAAGAGTTTATTGTGTATCACTTTGCTGTCATAAAGTTCTTGAAACACGATGCGCCACCCAAAAAGATGCTTTTCGAAATATCAAAAAAATGTTTGTGTCAGTTAAGTTAACAATGCTATTGAATTTTTTATTTTAAAGTTAAAGATGTGTTTTTGCGTAAACTTATTTTGATTGGTTTATTTTATTTAATAATAAATGAATTGTATTTATTTTCCTTTACTTTTCTAGTCTTTCAAAATTTTAAAATATAAGAACTTAATTCTTTAGCGTATTTTTCATCCATTTATTACTTTTTGTCTATTTTCAATTTTAGTCCATTAAATATAAGGCTAGTTCGATTTTAGTGCCTTAAATATGAGGTCAACTTAATTTTAATCCCTCAGGTATGGGATGCTTCAACATTTTGTTAGTCACACAAACCAAAAAATAGAGGAAATACTAAACTGTTAAGTTTTAAAGTTTTGAAGGATCAAAATCGAACCTACTATCGAACAATAAACATTAAACTAAACAAAAGGGATTCAGATCCTCCAAATTTTTTATGGTATTCTATCAGTAGATTTCCTTAAATCCTAACTACTCTTTAATGATTTAATGGTCAAGATTCTGCCATGTCAACATTCCATTAACAATATTCTTAAAATAATAAAATAATATTGCAAACAAAATAATTGAGATTATTATTAGTGGAATGCTGACATGACAGATCTAGACTATTAAATCATTAAAGAATGGTTAAAATTTAAAGAAATCTATTTGGTAGAGTACCTTAAGAAATCTAGAAGATCTAAATCCTAAATTTAACATAAACAAAGCCTAAATAAGACAAAAAAAAATTTTTTTCAAATTTCAACGGAACATTTTTCACAAAAATTATTAGATGTCCTCCTACAAAGTTAGTGAATAGTGTTCTCAAGTGCATAACCTCTCTCACTTCAAATTATTATAGTGAGTTATAAATTTATAATAATTGTTATTTATGTTTATTAATGACTTACTTATCAATACTAATGATTCTTTTAATTTTTCTTATTGTGGAAGATACAATGATTAGCTAATTAATAAAAGATTTTGTTGCGTTTAGCATAGGCAAAACAAAAATTGGATTGTTTTTGTTGTGAGGCTTGTGGATTCTAAAGAAAGATTTATTTTCTGCAAAAAGCCTCCCTAGGTGCAGAATGATAAGAGGAGCATTTGATTTTTGAGGAAAGATTACATTTTAGCATAATTACAAAATTGGGATGATTTTGCCAAGAGTTTTATAGCTTGACTGGTTGGCACCTCTTAGTGTTTAAGATATCCATGATTCAAATATTCTCTCCCCTATTGTAACTATCGAATTATTAAAAAAAAAATATTCTGGTGTTTTTGTTGTACAGTTTAACGGTTCTACAGTTTAATGTGTTAGATATTTAAAAGAAGCAAATGAATTATTTATTGTATATCAAAATAGAGCTTGTGAGCCTCCATTTATATTTTATACTTTCTAATCCAATTAAAAGCCTAACTTCTTACCAAACGTTATGATAGAAAACCCACCATAATTAAATACGGTTTTGAGGTCAAAATGAAGTGCCAAATGGGCCCTTTGTCTAGTAATCTTGGTTTGAAGTATGGTTATCTCTTAATCTTGTGTCCCAAATGAGATTCAACATGGTTAGGATCATGCCCGACTAGTTGTTCAGAACCAAGTTTGGGAAGCATTGGCTTAGTTTGTAGCCCAAGATAGGCCGACTTTGATATGCCAAGCTACTTAGGGAACTTGATATTTATTATTGATTTTGATGTATTTTAATTGAGAGAAAATTTGAACTCTAGATATCATAATTAGAATCAATAGCACTACCAAAAAAAGTCCCATAGCCGCATTTTTAAAACGCGGCTATAGCTCCTAAAAACGTGGCTATAGGACGATTCAGCCTATAGCTGTGTTTTTTTAGCTGCGTTTTCAGCTGTGGCCTAAAACCCGTAACTACAGACTGTGGGGTCTATAGCCACGTTTTTACAAATGCGACTATAGGCTAGGACCAATGGCCATGATTTTATAAACGTAACTATAGGACATACTCCAGCCGCATTTTTCAAATGCGGCTATAGGGGACAGCTATAGCCGTGTTTTTAAAATGTGGCTACAGGAGACATCTATAACCGCGTTTTTTAAATGTGGCTATAGGGGACATCTATAGCCGCATTTATAAACATGGCTATAGGTCACTTGTTTCCGTGTGGGAGACATATTTTAGCTACGTTTTAAAAACGCGGCTATAGCTATCACCTATAGCCACATTTTTAAAATGTGGCTATAACATTTTTATTTTTTTATTTTTTGAATTTGTCTATAGCCGCGTTTTAAAAACGCGACTATAGCCTCTATTTTTTTTTTTTTTTTTTCCCTAGGCCAGATGGCAAATGCATTTACAAACGCTACTATAAGTTTTACAAATGCTACTATAGGAAACCCGTCACACACTAAACAAGTCGGAATTTCTCAAATATCAAGCTGGAATTTTCTCAAACCTGTCACAATGTTGATTCAATCAATCTTTAAAGAATATGGAGTTCAATACAGCAACAAAATGGAAGAAAGTTTAGGGTACATTTGACACAAAAAGATGCAGCAAGCATCAACACATGATTTTGAGATACCTCAACTGCAAACATTGGGTATGCACATGACTGTCCCTAACCTTCCTATGGCTATCCCGGATGCTTCTAGGGGTGCCTTCCCATCTCCAAGCTCTTGTCTGCAAGTGGGGCATCAGTTTTGTACCCTTGTTTTATAGGTAGAACACAGTGTATGTCCATTTTGGCACTGCAAAAATATAAAGGTAGCAGTCAGCTATTTCAAACCAAGCAAAGAACTAAGAAGAACATAAGTTACTTCATATAAAGAAAACCTTGACCTTTTCAAAATTGAATGCTATGATTAGTGAAGTTAGACAACTTTTCAGCACTACCAAATGCGATCTTATATATCTTCTATACTTTCAATAGTTTTCTAAGAAATGATAGTGGCTTGGAGCAAACAAATTAAGGATGAATATATGGGAGTGAAGCATTGCATCTTTCAAGTATTGGTGCCTAAATTTGTTTAATATGTTACAATTAAAGTGGGTGCGTTTATATGTTCCTAAACAACTTAGCAAACTCCTTTCTTTTCTCTTTTATCATTCTAATCACCTAAGAAGACTCGAACTTCACTAGGAAACAAACTCATCAAAAGCACCACAAACTCAAAAGCACCACAAACTCAAAAGCAATGCAAATTCCATAGAATACCCAATTCATGTTTCTTCTTAAACAACTAAGCATACTCATCTTTTCTTTTTTTATAATTCTAACCAACTAGGAAAAGTCTATAACTTCACTCGGAAACAAACTCATCAAAAGTAATACAAATTCCATAGAATACCCAAGTCATGTATCTCAATTTAGCAAGCATATACTTCACTCTTCACTCAGAAACAAACCCATGAAAAGCATCATACTCTTAAAAGCAATATAAATTCCATATCATTCCCAATTCATGTCTCTTCCTAGACAACTCAGCAAGTATAAACTTCACTCATCACTCTTAAACAAGCCCACTCGAAAGCAATACAAATTCCATTGAATACCCAATTCATGTTTTTCCTAAACAACAACAAAAACAACTCTTTTAAAAGTGCTAATATACCTGCAACTTGTCAAGGTACTGAGGCTGACCATGGCCTCTCTTAATGGTCCCAGTGAGCTCCAAAATCCTATCAGCAAGCATAGACTTGCCATGATCAACATGAGCGATAATGGAAAAATTCCTATCCAACAAAATCACACAAATGGAACCAGCAAAAAGTACTAAAATAACAATAAAGAAAAAAAAACCAAAAATTATGGAACGGTATTTATATATTTCAAACTTACCATGAGAACAATGCATGGCTTCACTATTTAATCCTCTTAGACTCTTCTATGTTGTTAAAGCATCAATGTAGCTATCTACATATACAAGAGATTCAACCAAAAAGTTTTGTTCACAAAAAAGATTGTCAATCTTTGAATGGCATGATTGACTTGTCTACATATCAACTTGTCTATAATATCAAAATAATATTCATGTCTACAATATTCCTTCATGAACAGCCAAAAAGTAATACAAAATAATGCCATTCAATATCCACGAAGAGTCCTCATTTAGATGCAGCGCTATCCTGAATATATCAAACACATCGTATTAGTAGCACATAACAATGCATTGCAATAAACACGCAATTTTCATTAAATTAAATGCAACATTTTTAGTACTTGAGAAGGCAGTGAAGAATGCAGAAGTGGGCTAAATTGGGCTAACATGTCTCTCGTGTGCAACATCATTTCTGCCATTTGCTCTTTATGCTTTGCATCTGATTGGGCTAGTGCTTTGGCGAGTTGCTCCTTATGCTGTGCATTTGCTTCAACAAGTTACTCCTTATAAAACGCATCTAATTTGGCGAGTTGCTCCTGATGCCTCTCCTCTGAATGGGAAAGTTGGTCCATCACAGATCCAAGCGAAGTTTCCAATTCAGTAATCCGATGGGTCGTTTCGCTTGATGATGGTGGAGTCGATGTATAGCATGAAAGGTTGGACCCATTTCTTCCTGATGGGGTTGGTCCAAAACCCACCCCACGTACATGTCCACAGCGTTCCGCACCCATCACTTGAGCATACGCATCATCTTTTGACCATAGGATTCCTTCACCACGTTCTCCTCATAGTGATCTGCCCCCTTGAGTTAAAATTTGATTCATCTTAGCCTGTTTTCACACAAGAACCAAATAACATATTACTTGCTATAAACAATTCACGCACAAAATGCAAAAGAAGTAGGTTACGATATAGGGCTTACGATCTTCTCCCCCACTTCAGGATTAACAAGATGCCCATCTTTGGTACAGTATACTCTCGCAAAAACATTTGCACGCTTCAATGTTGCCCCACTGTCTTTTGCCTATATCATATTCAACAGTCTCATTACAATAGTGAAAATTTATGTTGGTGATATGAAGCGGCAATTGACAACCAAACATAGCAAATGGAATTTAGGACATAACATGCAATATAATGTAAAATAAAATAAAAAATGTAGATTATTACGTTAAAAAGAAAAGTTTTGTTGTTTTCTTTATGCGAATGCTTGGTTTTTGGTCCCAACACTCTTAAAATCCATTACAGTTAGTTGTGACAGTGGCTGAAATGGTCCCTAGCTAGCCCCATCCCAAAGTTCTATATATTGGCTACTACCCTAACCCAATTTCCTTCACTCAACTTCCTCACATTTCCTCTCTCTCACTTGTCTTTGCTGTCAAAGCTTCAATTTTTAATGCAATCATCTTGTCTCTCGTAACTCTTTACTCCATTTCATTTCTAACTAAAAGGCTCACTTGTGCTAAAACAACACACACAAGCAATGTTACAATTTCACAATTTTCTTTTAATATGTTGTTACAAAGAAAGTCAGCACTTAATGGTTCACTTATTCTTACTTTGTTTGTAGGAAAATGGTTCATAAACAGATTTTGAAAAATGTTTGTTGTATCCTTATGTCAATACTCCTATATTTTGAACGTCCTAAAAGTCTGTGTACTTCAGTATTACATTCATGCATTTTTTTTTTTTTTACCATGCAAAAGTTAAATGAGCTTAAGTTTAGATGCAAGTATGAGTTTTGTAATCAGTCGTGTGATAGGTATGTCTATGAGTCAAAACCATAAACTAGGCATCCTAAAAAGTAACCTTAAACATACTCACACATTATCACTCTGCATTAATCACTCCTAGGGGTCTTTGTACATTATTGCATATTTTCATGCATTAATTTTGCATGTTTTTCTTTTCATTTTGCATAATGTGTTCTTTTTTTTTTTTTTTTGGGTCAAAACTATGAACAAAAAAAAAAAAAAAAATGAAGAAACATGAAAATCCAATAACATCACATTTACCATAATGTGTTCCTTTTTTTTTACCCTTGGTTTGAGTTGCCATTTGGTCATAAATTTTTTTTCTCATTTGCACTTAGCTAGGCATCCTAGGTCATTATTATCGCGATTGGTTCTTTTCATGTTGGATGTAGACTATGTCTTAGAAGGTCATATGACTTGTTACAAATTGAGTAATAAGCTTAAACAATGCTAACTTCACATTGAAATATTTACCCCATTAATTCTACAACATACAATCAATTGGGCCTATGGGCTATGCACCGAGTGATAGGCACTCACATTTTTTAAATTTTAAAAAGTGAAGGCAAGATAAGGTATGTGTTTTATGTATGCGCCTATGTGCATATGCATGCCAATTGTATTGGAGCTGACTTTCAACCTATTTAGTTTTCCACAGAGAAGGTAACAAAGGAAAGCACATTCAAAGAACAACCAATTGCTATATACTAAACCAATATCTTGCTAAAAAAGTGGCAAACATAATTCTTAATGAAATCACTAATCAAGAATAGGAAATATCACAAGAAATGTCTATTAACACTCATGAACATGCAAAAAAGCCAAGTCTTCCTTACCCCAACTGTGTGTTCTCCTCTGCCACAACATGAAACCTCACATGTATTTCTGACATTAGTTTTTATTTCAAAATTTTACTAATGAGGTAGGCAATGCTAAAAATGTCATACCAATTCACACAAAATGCTCAGATTCATCAATAAATTAGTTTCATCAAACTCTTTATATTCGTTACATTTGAATAAAAAATAGTAGAATATTAAAACCCTGGCTAGTTGTTGTATAATGCATTTCTTACCATGATGTCAGCAATTTGGGCAAAACTTCTAGGCTCAGACCTTGCTACCTCCGTCTGTTTACCACGACTCACCTTGTTCATCTCACTTAATGTCTATGAACACATTCCTAACAACAAAAGAAAACAAAAAAAAATCAGTTAAATAAACTCTACTTGGTAAATTCAAATACCCCATCATATGTATATTACCACTAAAAGATATTAGAGCAAGAAAATAGCGATGCTTGCGTTTTATCCAAAAACCAATAGTCTACTAGCATTTTGTACTGCTGCTCGTCAACCCAATCTAGTTTTTTTTAATGACATCTTCTTTCGTCATTTCATCTTTGTAGCATTGCTTTTTCAACTTGCTCCTTCGGCTCCTCCTCAATTCCCCTAGTTGACGCATTGCCCAATTCATTTGATCAGCTGGTTGGATAATAGCTAGGTCAATGATCCACCGTTTCTGAAATGCAAAAATTGAGTTAGCATAGTGCAATAGTCTACCCTATTGAAAATTCCATTTTGCGCACATACGGCTATACATGACAGTTAAAAGTAGTTTAATTTGATACTACCTCAATCTCTATCCAACAATATACTTTGTGGTGAGTCGACACAGGCGGCTCTACAGCCAGCCTAGGGGGTTCAAATGAACCCCCTGGCTTGGCCCCCAAAAAATAATTATATATAAAATTTTTAATTTTTTTTTTTTGTTTTAACCCTTAAAATAAAATTTTGAACATCCTGATCCTAAATTTTGTTTAAACCCAATTGAAATAAACTTGAAATATGATCATATTAGTGCTATTTTCACAATATTTTACAATAAAGGTTAAGTGACAAGTTGTAATTGATTTTTTATCTAAACCCATAACTGACATAAATTTTTTACATACTTCTAACAACTTGTCATCTAGATTTTATTGCGTAAATGTTTTGTCAATAGCACTACTCTTAAAATTGCTCATTTGTTAAAAAATAAATAAACCTTCTCTCTGGATTCTGGCTTACTTTACAATTGATGGTAGAATGAAACTCTTTTTTTCTACACTTTTCTTCTTCGTCAACAAAAAATTACACCACTTGTACAACCAACTGATCTGTGTTTAAATCTAGCTATGATTATTTTCTCATTCTCTCTTTCTCCCTTCTATATTTTCTTTATATCTAATCAAGTAGTTTGATAAGTGTTCTACAGTTTTTCGAGTCCAAAAAGTCTTTTAGTGCTTGCTCCAATTCCAAAAGAATGACCACATGTGGTTAAAAATCCGTACACTTCAAAAGCAAAATCTTATATAAGTTACTATTTATATTCCTTAGTTTAACGTTTACTCTCAAACCTACTCTTAGGTATATTACTATTCTTCTTTATCATATATTTTTATTTAATTGATATTACATATGATTATAATAAATTATTATTAATTTGACAAATATTATGGTTAGTTATTTATTTATATGCATTCTATCATTGTTTTCTTATCGATTTTTAAACTATTAATAATTTTTTTAGACTATTTTACAATAAAGTTGTATTTTATACTATTTAGAATACTATGTTAGATTATTGTATGTAATTTGACAATTGTATATAAAAAATAATAATAATAATTTTATTTTTTACTCCCTAACAACAAAATTCTAACTGAAGACACTATTGACCCCCCTAAAAGAAAATTTTGGAGCCGCCACTGTGAGTCGGGACATTCGTCCAAGCAGTTGGCACAAGTGGGCACAAGTAATTATTGAGACAAAAAGTGCCCAACCACCTTTTGAATATTTGTCCGCTCTCCCTAATCAGTTGGCCGCGTCCATTTAACCCACATTCAATTTTCATGTTCTCTAAAAGACTCCATATTCGTTGCATCAACGATTTCCCACGCTTTTTATGCCCATTATTGGATACTAGGGTTTCTTGAACTAAATCTTCTACATATAGTAAACCACCATTAGGAATGAAATTTCAAAATTCACAATTAGAGTAAAGTTACTGTATATAGCTCAAGTGTTCAACTAACACGAGTATGCTATTGGTAAATGTGGACATTTTGATACTATATTATTAGTTAATCTTTTTTTTCCCATTTGTTTTGTTAATTTACTTATTACTTAGTACAATAAGTGAATTAACTTGTTCATATTTTCATAAATTTAAAAGAAGCAATGGGCAGCCTATTGTTGTTATCTCAAGAACATAATAAAAAGCATGTTTAAAAGAAGTATTTTCTATAGTTTGTAAAATCAGTCTAATAAGATAAAGGGAGATTAGTATCTCTATAGTTAGTTAAGAAAAATGTCCCTAGACACACAAGCTATTTTAAATTTTTTTTTCTTTTTCACATTATTTCTAAATTAGCCTAACACTTCAAACATAGACATCTTTTTGAGTTCTTCTATGACTACAACAACTCAAAACAATGTTATGAAAATATGGTAAGACTTTGTTGTACCATAGAAAATGCATTACATGCTATCCTTAGCCCAAATATGTTGATAATTTAATCTAGATGAAACTCTATTAAAGTTTCAAGTGGCTCACAAAAATTATGAAATTAAAGCCTACTTTCATTACATACAATTGTTGGGTTAAATTACAGATTACATCATCTAACTTTGTCATAAATTCAATTTAGTCTTCTAACTTCTAATTTATTTATTTCAATACGATAACTTTTACTTTTATTCAATGTAATTCTTATGTTAAGTTTGTCACAATCACATGATATCATTAGGTGTCCTTAAAAAGATATTATTTTGAAAATGCAAAAATACCAAACTTACATCATTTTGGGACACTTAACTGCTAATCCTATAATGAGAAGTGGATGAAATGACCACAATTAAAACAAATGGAAGTTTTAAGGCTGAAAATTGAAATGAACAAACTAAAAGTTATATGAATGACTTGAATTTTGGGTAAAATTAAACGATGCAATTTATAATTTAACCAGATTTGTACTGTTAATTCATTATTAAAAATAAGGGGCTTTTATATATGGTATGCATGTATAGCACCACAATTATTTTCTCTTGAAAATATTTATATATATTATTACATAATTGCCCAACCCCTCCCCTCGGGGTTTGAACCAAAACCCTTAATCCAATCCACCAGACTTACCTAGGGTTACCACCTCAACTATTGAAGTTTCAATTTTAAATATTTAAACTTTTATTTTTGTTTTGTGATAAATCAAATATTTTGTGATACCTCATTAAGGACACATATGCAGGGATTGTCATGTTTAGTAGATACTTTATTTATCATGAAACTTGTAAGATGGACCTTGTTAGCTTATAATATAAAAGGGGTGGACCCTTGTGCTTGCATCTTCTAGGATAACTTCATAGCAAAGAGAAAGTAATCTCCCAAGATATATATATATATATATATATATATATATATATATAAAGTAATCACCCAATAAACTATTATTGACTAAGAAGTATTTTAATGACTTTCTGTGATTGTAATTTGTTACTTCCTCAAGAACATTGAGATGCTAGCTAATGGATTAATTTCTTTTAAGAATGTAGCTTTACAAATAAGTTTTTTGTGGATTTGATTTATATCACATCACAGGAGAAATATGCATCTAGTATTTATTCTCAAACGTTACATTTCAAGACATGTAAACTACCTGGGGGTTGTGTCTCATCATCATCACTTGTATCCGCTCTTGCTTGCTCAGCCGTAAGGGCGGCCTCCAACTCCTCCTGCACGCTCTGTCGTGGACGTGACGATCCTTCGCCAACTTCAACAACCGTCAAACAACGGTTCCTTCCCATTCCTGCGTCCAACAACAGGAAAATTATGCGTCTAGTAATAAATATCAAACATTACATTTTAAAACATGTAAACTACTTGGGGGTTATGTCTCATCATCACTTGCATTCGCTCTTGCCTGCTCAGCAGTACGGCCGACCTCCAGCTCCTCCTCCCCCCTCTGTCGTGAACGTGACGATCCCTCGCCAACTTGAACAAGCTGTAATCGACGTTTCCTTCCCATTCCTGCATCCAACAACTTTACAAGACAAAGAAAATGTTAATTATAGACAACAATCAATTGCATACAATGTAACTCAAAAAGACAAAGTATAATAACTCATTTTAATATCTAACAATATATACAAACCTATATCCAAGTTTAAGAGCTTCTCTTTGCCAAACACTACAGCAACGACGAAATGAAACCCTAACACCACACGAACATATATCCAAGTTCATAGGAAATGAATTTCAAATCCAATAGTGAACAGGGGAAGGAATTGGATGCATAATAAGTAAAAATTAAAGGAATTAAAAACATTAGAGGAATTAACAAATTCATAAAAAACTACACAGAGGCATTCCAACAAATTCATGAATGGATACGTTTTCATTAATAATTGTAAAATAATTACACATAATACACCACTAAACTATTACACTGCTCATCCTTGATGTTCTCGTCCTCGTTGTCATCATCATTGTTGGACTCATCGTTAATAAACTCACAATCATCTAAATTGTCTATTTCATAAAGATCTCTTTCTGCAATGATAGAGGCATCAATTGTCATTCCCTTTACATCATCCTGAGCCCAACCAAGCTTGTCACTCACAACTTCATTAGTACTTATATTGTACGGAACATTTTCAGAAAAACTATATGTGTCATCCTCGTCACGTTGGGGACCAATACTGGCATTAAACACATCCTTAGCTTTCGTTTTGACAACAACATACCAATCCTTGTGCCTTTTATCTTCCATATAAAAAACTTGTGTAGCTTGAGATGCCAAGACATATAGTTCATCCATCATTTCATCCCCACCATGTATGAAGTGTGTAAAGTTCACCATAGGAAACCCAAATTCATCAGTCTTATATCCTCTCCTATTTTGGTCATCAACCTATTTACACTTGAATAACACATGTTTGATATTGTCAGAATAATTCAATTCGATTATATCAGTTAAAACACCATAGTACGTAATGCCACTATCAGTAGCGACACTAACTCCACTATTCTGCGTTTTTCTATTTGCCTCATCATTTACACTCCTAAATTTTAAGCCATTTATGACATAATGCTTCAGCCGCTTTACATAATTATATGACCATTTGGACAGTGCAGTAAGGGTATCACTAACTCCCTCTCTTTCCTTATCAGCACCAGTCAATGACATCACCTAACATATCCAAACAAAATTATTCTTATTAGTACAAGTAATTATTGTTAGGACAGTGTTACAAGTTTAAGAAGTTGAAAATGTCATACGTACGTGACACCTAAACCAACTACAAAACTTCTCCATGTGGTGCATATATATAATGGCATCAGATATACGATGATGGCCCTTTCGGAGTTCATCCTCCATTAATCTTTTGTGCATCCCGTGCAAGCAATTGTATTAGGGTTAATAGACCTAACGTACCTTGGATTGACGTGCAATCATATTGGTATACGTAGTACTTACTCACAAAAGTGGTTGATGTTTTCGGAATTGAATAAAACGTAGCGATGGGCTTGGGTCCACTCTGTATTGTTTAGGGTCATGATTGAAAATGCCCCTGTTGACTCCTTAATCACCTTGGTGGGTTGATTGAATATAGTTTCAACTCCTTCCATATACCGTGAACAAAATGTTAAGCACTCCACTACTATGTATCCTTCAGCAATAGACCTTTCTGGAGCAGCTCTATTTCGTACGTAAGACTTAAGGCGTGAGAGGTATCTATAAAGGAATGATAAGATTAATAATTGGCAATAGTTATTCGAACGCGCACATGAAGCTCGTAGTTGATCAATAATATTACATACGTCTTACCTCTCAATGAGATACATCCAATAGTAGTGCACTGGACCACTAATCTTGGTTTCAGTAGCTAAGTGCATGACCAAATGTACCATCACTATAAAGAAGGATGGAGGAAATATCTTTTCCAATTCACAAAATGTCACTACAATGTCTGCCTCAATAGTCACAATATCTAAAACTGAAAGGGTTTTGGAACAAATTTCTCTAAAGAAGCAAGCTAACTTTATCAAAGGCCTAGTAACATGAGATGGCAAAGACTCGTGTAATGCTATGGGAAAAAGTTGCTGCATCAAGATGTGATTATCATGACTCTTCAAACCAGAAATCTTGCGTTCTTTCATATCCATACGGCGTGAGATATTGGAAGTGTACCCATTAGGCATTATTATGTCCTTCAAAACTTGCAAGAAACCATCTTTCTCCGATGAAGTCATATGAAAACAAGCTGGCGGTATAGTATACTTATCATCACTTTTTCGTTGTAGGTGAAGTTCACTCCTTATCCCCATGTCTGCCAAGTCAAGGCGTGCCTTGTAATTATCCTTTGTTTGATCCTTCAAGTTTAGCAGTGTGCCAAGTATATTGTCCATCACATTCTTCTCTATATGCATCACATCAAGATTGTGTCACAACTCGTGATCCTCCCAATAAGGCAAGGTGAAAAATATACTTCTCTTCTTCCAACCACTTTGGTCTGCCTCCCCTCTCTTTCTTTTATTGTAAGCAAGTTGACATAGCTCGCATGTTTTGTAGTGTAGGAAATTGCATATTTTTTCTAAGTAATTATGGGGGAGGAGAGCTATAGTGTTGGGGATAATACACAAAGTAATAAATGAAGAACAAGGATAACACAAAAACAAAACAAAAAATAGAGAACTTGGAGACACAAAATTGCTATCCTTAGACAATATTTGCCCCCACACTATTGTTGCTAAATGGTTGTCGCAAACTTATCCTCAGGATACAACCAAGTTCTTGAATTCTACAGATAGCAATTTTGGAGAATAATCATAGGATTTCTTGTATTTCTTTCTAACTTACTATTTTGTAGAGTGAACATAAGCCCTTATTTATACTCATAGGATTATATTTCATCAAAAGGCACGTATGGAGAGTCAAAATGTTTCATAAATCCGTTCAGAAGGCTTGAAACTTCTTCAAACTTTCAAAATAGTCACCAGAAAATTCTGCAGAAAAATTCAGTTTTACGAGTTTCGATCAGTCGAGAGTTCCTTTCGATCAATCGATCGAATACTCTTTTCGATCTATCGAACATGAATTGTGCATCAATCGAAATAGGTAGAGACTCCAGGATATATTTCCTTACCATTTCGATCAATCGAGCAAAAGTTTTGATCGATTGAAAATATTGAATTTCGAATTTTCACTTAGAAAATTCCAGAACTTAAACTTTCACTTTATCAACTTTATAAAACAATATTCTTCAAATTCAAATATCATTATTACAACCTATTTATGTATATACTTATATATACAACATATAGTGAGGTTTGAACCCTAATGTCCAGGTACCACATGCAGTGTTAGGATCATTGGGGTATCAGTCAACCCCTCTAAGAAATGCTATTTGAATAAGGTCATTGACAAAACTTGGTTTTTTTTTTTTTTTTGACACTTGAATTTATGAAAGATGGTCTTTTAATCAATAAAAATAATAAGGTATATAATTAAATACATGAAACTTGGTTCAATATGATTAATTCATTGTCTTATTTAAAAGTTGTGGGTTCTAATTAGCTCAACTGATAAAGTCTCTAATGGTTGAATAAGAGATCTGAGATTCAATCTCTACCTATATCAAAAATCGATTGGAGTCCTGGTTTGATGATAAAGAATTATCATCGGGAGCGGATGCCATAGGTTGAAACTCTTAAAAAAAAAAAAGTTTCTAAAAAAAAAAAATCATAGTCTTATACTATATGATTCTGATAGTAATGCGGTTAGCATGAGTAAATTATGATGCTTAAGTTTGGAGGATAATTTTTTTTTTTTGGAGATAATTACAATATATTGCGGACTTCGCAGCTCAAACCATTTCTTCCTAGACCCCCAAGCACTTTGTGCATGGGAAGGTGTCAATTTAGCTACAAGGATCATTATGGAATTCTTCTGGCCACATAATCCATCGTTATTCTGGTGTAAGAGGCCAAAGATCAAAGTGGGTACAAATGTTGTAACCAAGTTAAACAATATAAAGTTCTTCCTTGCATCATTATATTGATATAAAATTAGGGATGTCATTTAAACTAATTCATGAGTGTCATAATCTCTAATGTTGGAATGTTTGGATTAAAACTAAAGCATTGTTCTCCCCTTTCATATAGCAAAAAATTAAATCATATGGCCAAACGTTTCTAGATTATTGAATGTTAAATTAGATTGGCTTTGTAGCTTATGACAATACTTTCCTTCAAGGTTATTAGGATCGAGATCCTACACGAGATTGATGAGAGGGTTTAGGGATCTGATCGTAGGATCGGTACGAGGATCATAAGATCCTACTTTCCGATTAAAAAAACTACTAAAAAATAGCCATAATTATAATTCATAATATATATTAAAGAAACATTGAAAAAAAAATTGATACAAATGAGTGAAATTACTAATAAAGTACCAAATTACAAATCACTACAAGAAAAAAGCCTTATAGCAATGAAATTTTTTGTTGCAATTAACTTCAAATTGTTGCAATAAACCTCTATTGCAACAAAAAAAAATTCTATTGCCCACTGTTGCGATGAAGTATGTGGCAATAGACTATTGCAACAAAAATTTCGTTGCAATAAAATATTTTTTTAGGCTACAAAAACCATTTTATTTTTATTAAGTAAATATGTAAAAACCAATTAGTAATTAATAGTCCTCATATATTTTTCCATTTATACAAATTTATACAGGCCCAATATATATATAAAAGCCCATAACTACCTTTTAGTTGGGAGTCATAAATCTTGGGCTTTTCAAGTATACCACAAATATTGGGCTACTAGTTTTAAGCACGTAATAGGATTTTTTAGGCATGACCCATGACCCACCCATCCATTTGATTTAAATCATACTCAAATGTCAATAAACATTTAGCTCATGGGCATTTTTGTAAACGAAACATAAAATTCAAATAGAAAACGCATATGAAAGAAAAAAACAACCCGCCTTTGAGTGTGCAAAAAACTGAGCATTTCACCAACCCCAGAAAAATCAGATCAGAAAGTATTAGAATGAGAGAGAGAGAGAGAGAGAGTTGGTAAGGCATGGAGAAGATCTGCGTTGTAGTTCGAGTGAGACCTTCGATATCCTCAAAATCCTTCAATAGAGCTTACTGGAATGTCAAAGACAATCGCATTTCTCTTCATAGGCTTCACAGCTAGGGATGGCAATTTTTGCTTGACTCGCGAGTACCCAGCCCGGCCCGACCCTAATGGGCCGGATTTTACCCGATCCGATAAAGAATAGGGTCGGGTTTGGGTTTTAAAAAAAAACCCGAACCGGGTCCGGGTCGGGTCCGAGTTTTTGTAAAAACTCGGCCCAGCCAGACTCGAACCCGACCTGTATATATAATATTATTAAAAAATAAATAAAAACCTAGGTATAAATACTACTCTTCCAATTCTAAGAATCATTTCCCTAACCCTAATTTCTAACCTCTCAGTCGCCTCTCTCTCCTTTACTCTCAGCCACCCCTCCCTCTCCCTCACTCTCTCTCTCACTTGCTGCTGCCGGTCCCTCCTCCACCTCACCGATCTCGTCGGTCCCTGCCTCCCTTACCTAGCTGCTCACTCATCCACCTCACCACAGAGATCGGTAGCTCCTCCCTCACCACGCCGCTCACTCCTCCATCTCACCGCAGTTGCCACTCACTCCTCCACCTCGCAGGAGACGCCGCTCCTTCCTCCCACCTCTCTCACCTCGCCTTGATTGGAAAAAGGGGGGATTTTTGTAGGTTTTTCGTGGTTCTTTTTTTTGGAGTTTTGGAGGAGTTGAAACTTGAAATAGTGGTCGGCTTAGACTCTGATTTGATCTGTATTTTTATTTTTATTTTTATGAAAGATCTAATTTGTATTTATGGTCTTAAACTTTGATCTGTTGGGGGGTTTTCATGGTTCTATTTTTGGAGTTGGAGGGGTTGAAATAGAGGTAGGATTAGACTCTGCTTTGATCTGTATTTTTTTTTTTTTTTTGATGAAAGATCTGATTTGTATTTATGTCATAGACTCTGATCTGTAGTATTGAGCAGAATTTTTGTGCTTTTTACTTTGTTTTGCTTTGTTCTTGTGATGGTTTCTATTCTACACGGCTTAAAGATTTAGGTAATTTTTTTTTTTTTTTGATTGGGCCTGAGGTGGTGGGGCCCGCGGGGCTAGTGGAGCCCGATGGGGCGGGTTTGGGTTTAGAAAAAAAAAAACCCATTTAATAAACGGGGCGGGTTCGGGTTTCGAAGTCAGGCCCGCGGGTCGGGTTCGGGCACAAAGAAACCCGCCCCGAACCCGACCCGTTGCCATTCCTATTCATAGCACCCCTATCTTTGGCCTCTCTTACACTTTTGGTACTCACTCATACATACACCCCTCTCTCTCTCTCTCTCATAGAGTTTTGTTGCAATAAATTATTATTATTATTATTATTATTATTATTATTATTATTATTATTATTATTATTATTATTATTATTATTATTATTATTACATATACTTTATTACAACAAAAATGTTGTTGCTACAATTTGTTGCAACAAAATTTCTGTTGTGATAGGTTACCGTAACAGTATAATTGATCATTATAAACAGCATTATCGTCTTTGTTAGCAACCACATGACTCGCATCATCCATTAGATAATAATCAAAATCTTTTAATATTGCATTTAGGGGTTTTTGTTGCAATAAACTTCCAATTGTTGTAATAAACCTCTATTGCAATGAAAAAAAAATTTGTTGCCAACTATTGCAATAAAGTCTATGACAATAGACTATTGCAACAAAAATTTCGTTGCAATAGAGTTTTGTTGCAATA
Source organism: Quercus tomentella (assembly GCA_028535165.1). Classification (NCBI taxonomy): domain Eukaryota; kingdom Viridiplantae; phylum Streptophyta; class Magnoliopsida; order Fagales; family Fagaceae; genus Quercus; species Quercus tomentella. The sequence continues at coordinate 21,916,185 of JAPQVY010000111.1, read as the reverse complement.
AAATATTTCTATTATCATTAAAAATACTTTATTGCAACAAAAAATATTGTTGCTATAACAAAAAATATCAGAGAGAGAAAGAGTTGGTGAGGCATGGAGAAGATCTGCGTTGCAGTTCGAGTAAGACCTTTGGTATCCTCAGAATCCTTCAATAGAGCCTACTGGAATGTCGAAGACAATCGCATTTCTCTTCACAGGCTTTACGACACCCCTATCTTTGGCCTCTCTTACACTTTTGGTACTCACTCATACATACACCTCTCTCTCTCTCTCTATCTCTCTCTCTCTCATAGAGTTTTGTTGCACTAAAATATTATTATTATTAAAAATACTTTATTACAACAAAAAATATTGTTGCTACAATTTGTTGCAACAAAATTTTTGTTGTGATAAGTTACCGTAACAGTACGGTTGATCATTATAAACAACATTATCGTCATTGTTAAGAGCCACATGACCCACATCATCCATTAGATAATCCTCAAAATCTTTTAGTTTTGCATTTAGGGGTTTTTGTTGCAATAAAGTTCAAATTGTTGCAATAAACCTCTATTGCAACAAAAAAAAAAAAAATTGTTGCCCACAATTGCGATAAAGTCTGTGACAATAGACTATTGCAACAAAAATTTTGTTGTAATAGAGTTTTGTTGCAATAAAATATTTTTATTATTATTAAAAATACTTTATTGTAACAAAAAATATTGTTGCTATAACAATATGGTTGATCATTATAAACAATATTATCGTCATTATTAGTAACCACATGACCTACATCATCCATTAGACAATCATCAAAATCTTTTAATATTGCATTTGAGGGTTCATTCACTTCATTTTCATTGGCATCACCAAACTCATATTCATCCCTAATTGTATGAACTTTTTTTATCATTTTCACCAAGCCAAAAAAAATTGAAGTTTATATTTAACATTTTATCAATTTGGGCTAAGGCCACTGGTTTGTTTATTACATTTATATATATATATATATATATATATATATATACCAATTTGGGGCATTTGGAGGCCCAAATTTTTTTTTTTATTATTATTTTTTTAATTTTCCTTTATATCACAGGATTTTTAGTATTGTTGTGGGAACAGGATACTATAAGATCCTAAAATCGGCATCGGGATCCCACATGGATTTGACCATAGTAGAGATTCTAGTGAGATTTAGGACGGTTTAAATTTGTCGGATCTTAGGATCGTAAGATCCTAAGATCCAGATCGATATACTAATAACCATGCTTTCATATTAGTACACTCTCATACTGAAGTTAGTGATAAATTGTAAATCCTTATGCTTGATGCTATATTCAAACCGATTAATACCATTATTGGTTCCATTCTAACATGTTTTTGATAACAATGCAAAACATGTTCAAACATTCCAAAAATTGTTATTACATTATTAGTTCAATGCATGCAGTCAACTTTGACTACCTGTAACTACATATCTAATATGGTAAAACATCCCACACATAATTTAGTAACTAAAACATATAAATCTTTACTAGGAACTACATATCTAATATACCCACACATAATTTAGTAACTAAAACATATAAATCTTTACCAGTAACTACATATCTAATATATCATCAACATATTTGCATCATATAATCTTGCCTATACGCCAAATTTACCAGGAATCAAAGGCAAATCAACTTCATCACACCATTCCACACATCTTGTCTCAAAGTAGGAACTTCTAACCTCATTAGGCCAATAACTTAACCAAACTTGCCCTCCTATCCTCCACTTCAACACACTCCCTTCCATTTCTTTACTTAACCTCCAACCTACTCCTTCCCCATACTCATCTCCCGCAAAAACCAACCCCCCGATTTTTGTAAATGCCCTGTTTGCTCCCACATATCGGTTTTGAAAATTGTGCCTAAAGTTACCACCACCACTCAAAGGCTTCCACGTGGCCACTTCGATTCCTGTCACGTTGTCATATAACATTGCATCGAAGATCGCTGCATTTCCCTCTACATCTTGGTCCCACCTCCAATTCTTCATCTTTGTCCTCGTCATCATTGTCGCTTTCACCTTTGGAGGATCCATTGATTTTTCGAAATTACCCTTCACTACTTTTTGTCTTTCCACCTCTTTCTCTCCATTACTTGTGGATCGACCCAAACTCACTCCGGCCACATAAGTTGCCCCAACTTCTGGCCCGACCCAAACTCGAATCCTCGACGGGAAATGGGTCTCGGCGTAATCCGCATCATCACTTTTGTTGAATCCTAGATTTACCACGTGGAGACGTACGTTATCCACACGTGTGTTTATCTGAATAAACCCATCATAGAATCCAACTGTATATTCCATTTGAATAACAGCCTCAAGCTGTTGGTGGGCCAAACCATATCTTAGCACACACTCTTTAGCTTCCATAACATTAACAGGGAACTGAAATCTCTGATCACTAGAGCGCGTAAGTTTCATCCCCAACACAGGCGCGTAACCCTTCAATATCCAAAACCCATGAGCCTCATTAGCATAAGAAAACCCAAGGTTATTACTATGAGATGGTGTCAAGGTTTGTAATCCTACGCCCACTTCTCTTAAAATCAACCATTTTGCTAACATGTACCCAAGGGTGCGCATGAAGCACAGCTCAGCATCTACACCCACTGAGACTAAAAATGTTCGCAAAACTGGCACGTGCGTACACGACAAAACGTCGACGTTTGGACCCAACAAGGAGTTGAAGTAAAGTGAGCCAACTTCACTAGGCGCGTCACATGCACACAGCCAAAAAAGGCGCGTGAGGAAGACGAGGTTGAAGAAGCTAGAGAAGGACTCGGGTGAGTGAGAGTCCATGACCCACGAAACCGGGCCGGGTTTGAGCTTCTGGAGCTGTGACCTGGGGCATGTGCTAACGTGCCCAGTGGGTGATCGGGATATGATTTCATTGAGAAGCTGAAGTAACAATGGGAGGAACGGTTTTTCTGAGGAGATAGGACACGTGTCAGAGACCCACAAGGTCTTTGGGTTGTTGAAAGGGTGAAAGCCCTGTAAGCATACGGTGAAGGTTACCCACGTGTCCGTGTTGGACCCGGAGGCGCGCTCGGCTCTGAGTTGGATCGACTGAGTTGAACCATCAGGACTCGGTTTGGAACTCGCAAGTTCAAACAAGGGTGATGAGTCTGACTCGTTCCACTCGTCCGAGTTGGCAAGCTCACATATCCAAGACCAAATATCCAACATTTTGTGTTTTTGGGAGATAGCAGGAAACTGTGGAGGGAGTTAAGTGTTATTGGTTTCATGGGATTTTAAGGAGAGAATGAGTGACTGTAAATTTGCCAACTTGGAAGCAACATGAACCACGTATGAGATAGGGTTGTTCTAATATATGGTTCTAATAAGTTTGTGTTTTAGGGTTTGATATTGATATGATGGGTGCATTAATGAGTATTGATATGCTTTCACTTTCTTTCTTAAAGATTATTCTATTTTTCTGGTTTAATAAAGAAGTGAAAGGAAAATGTTTGCATGGACTTCAGCAAACTGAGTACGTAAACGCTTGGAGTTTTCTTGGGGCGTGGCTACCTACACGTGTAATGTTTATACTGACCAACTTGCATGTCCAATTCTGAATCACAGAAAGAAATAATGGATAAATAAATAAATAAAAAGTTATTTTTCCAAATTTCAACAATTAATATATGCGATAAATTAGAAATTTTTTTACCAATAAAAAAAAAATTAACTGATTTTTTTGATAATTTTTTATATTTTTCATAAAAATTGTATAAAAACTTTTTAAAAATGATTCATTAATGAAAATGTACTAAGGGCCCTTTGCACCCGAGGGCCAATTTCTATCTAGCTCGAGAAAACATTTTGTTAGGATATATGTGTTTCACATGTTAAGAACATATGTCATGATTTTATGTAATTAGCTTATCCTTTGACAAAACGCATTTTACTTGTATTTGGGTAGATTTAGAATGTGTTTAAATACTTCAAGAAATCATGTTTCAAGATCAAATGTTGAAGTCTTTAAGTCTGTCCAAGAAAACAAGTTGATAGTGCAAATTTATTAAAGTTCGACAGCTGGCTTAACAGCTGTATCTATCAAGCTTAAGAAAGCTGTTCAAAGTTCGGTGTGCTCGACACCTTCTCGACAATTGCTCGACACCTCCTATCTGTCGAGGTTTAAGATTTTCAGAATTCAAATTTGATTTTCTTGGAATCCGTGAATATGTCTTTGGACCTTCTTTTCTCTTAACCCTAGACATATAAAAGGATTGTTTTAAGGGCCGTCAAACAGTTCACAAGTTGCACAAACTTTGAGTAAACTCTGTTCAAGCAAATTGTGACCGAAGACGAAGTTCTTGCCCTAGTTCATCTCTTTCTCTTGAAGAAGTTGCTATGTATGTGCACCGTAGGGTTTTGTGACCAAGCATCTTCTTGATCTTCATCGTGTGGATGAACTGAAGAACTTTGCAACCAACAACCTTCTTAGTTGGTGATTGAAGTCGCGTACTGAGATCCGCGCAATTGGTTAGTCACGTACTTGGGAGTCGTGCATCAAAAAGGGGAACTGTCACTATAGAACAAGTGCAATTGGGTATTGGGGTAAGGGTTCAACTGTAGGTTGGTAAGGTATTTGGAATTCCTTTACTTGTAACCGCTTGTTGTGATAATAGTGGAGTTTCGAAAGTGGTGACCTGAAAATCACCCGGTAGGGTTTTTGCTGTTAGGTTTTTCCCATTCGTAAACAAATCACCGTGTTATTTATTTTCCGCCGCATAATTAGTTTATTGGTGATTTGTTTGTGCTACCACGTTTTTGCATGATAAATTGATTAATTAATAACTTGACTAATTAATTAATTAATTAATTACTATCACAAGGGGTCATTCAGTTTGTGGCCTATCAAGTGGTATTAGAGCAGGCACACTCTGATTAGGGTTTAATCTTTGCTGTGTTGATCCATTGACCCCTGTTTGTCATGGATAGAGGACAGTCATTAATCATACCTCCTTTATTTGATGGCACTAACTATGCATACTGGAAAGTACGCATGAGAGCTTTCTTGCAGTCTTTAGATGAAAAGGTGTGGCAAGCTGTCGAGATTGGCTGGACTAAGCCAAAGGAAGCGCCGGCCAATTGGGATGAAGCCAAGATCAAGGCGGCAAATTTCAACAGCAGGGCATTGAACGCTTTATTCAGTGCAGTCACCAATGAGGAGTTCAAGAAGATATCCTCTACTGAAACTGCTAAGGAAGCATGGACCATCTTCCAGACAACCTATGAGGGTACTAAGGCTGTCAAGGACTCAAAGCTTCAGAGGCTCACTACAAGCTTTGAAGAGATAAAGATGGAGGATGATGAGTCATTCGATGAGTTCTATGCCAAACTAAAAGACATAGTGAACTCAGCCTTCAATCTTGGGGAAACCACTCCTGAACCCAAGATTATGAGGAAAGTACTCAGATCTCTACCCGAGAGATTCCATACCAAGATCACGGCAATAGAGGAATCAAAGGACATTGATAAGATTCCTTTGACTAAGCTGGTTGGAAACTTGCAGACCTACGAGCTAGGGTTGAAAAGGATTGGCAAGACGAGTAAAGACAAGAGCATGGCACTGAAGGCCAAGAGCAGTGAGATAGATGAGTCTTCAGACAATGAAGATTCCAAGATGAAGTCCTACATCACCAGGCAGTTCAAGAAGTTTATGAAGAACGCAAATGGAAAGGGCTTCGACAAGGACCGTAGGCAATCCAGTTCTTCTAAGTTTAAAGGCCAAGACAAAGGGAAGAAGGATGCTAAGGAAGGTGGTCAGTACACTGTTCCCACAGGACCTAAGTGCTTTGGGTGTCAAGGCTTCGGTCACATGAAACATGAGTGTCCTACATATCTCAAAAGCATTGGGAAGAGCAAGGCACTTGCTGCTACCTTGAGCGACACCAAGCCTAAGGATGATTCCAACAATGAGGATGACGGAATCTTGAATGCATTCACAGCCACTGTTGATCCTACTGATGGGATTATTGAAGATGTGGTTAAAGAGGAGGAATTGGTGGAATCCAAATTTGAGAAGATGGATGATCAAGATGACTTCCATACAGCCTATGAGAAACTGTACAAGCTTTCTGAGAAGTATGAGAAACTGTATAGGCTAATCACCAAGAAGCTCAGTGATGTGGAACTTGACCGTGAAGAGCTTTCCACAAAGTTTGATGAGGCTAATCAGACTATCGAGGCACTGAGGTTTGAGAACAATTTCTTGGCTGAGAAGACCAAGAAGCTTGAAGCAGAGCTATATCAAGTCAAAGCTCAACTGGAAAGGACTTCAAGCGCAAAGCTGGATGAGATGCTAAGCATTCAAAAATCTGCTTCAGATCGAACAGGCTTAGGGTATGGTCTCTCTTCCTCTAATACCGCTTCTACTAGTACTACTGTTTTTGCTCCTCCTGCTAATAATGTTAAAATTGAGAACAATGAGATTAAAACTGAATTAGCTAGTGAGAACATAGATAAGGGTAAATCTATCTTAGGAGCACCCTCTAAGCTTGAGAAGAAAGATGTTAAAAACCCTAGGGCTAAGAAGGGTAACTCTCAAAAGCCTAAACATAAGAAGCAGCATCTCTGTCATCATTGTAGAGCTGCTGGTCATACTCGACCAAATTGCTACAAGTGGCTTGCCACTCAATAGAGCAACGGCATGATAGCATCTAGGAACCAGAATTAGCTTCAATCCTCTCTTGCTCCCCTTGGAGATCTTCTTAAAGCCCTCATGTTCCTTTCGAACTTGATCGGTTCTAATTCTTTCCCCTCACCGCCGGTTCAAGGGTATAATCCAAAGCTTATAATCAAAGGAAATGGTATAATTAAAGAACTAGTGGTACACTACTCCTTTGCTTCAAAGCTTATAAGGCAGAAAGTGGGGGGATTTCTCTTCGATGTGGGACACCTAGGACGTTGCAAAGCATACCAAGGTCAGCCAAGGATGTTGCAAAGCATGCCGAGGACGTTGCAAAGCATGCCGAGGTCGGCCGAGGACGTTGCCAAGCATGCCTTAGGTACCCACAGTAGCTTAGATGAACATCTCTATGCACAAATAAGGAAGTGAGCTTTGTGGCTCTTGTTAGTGATGAGTAAGATTAAGTTATCTCTTGTACTTAACACTCGTATCACTCTTTTTTACGGGAATGACTAAAAAATTCTAAGAGAAAAGCATAAATAACCATCTCATCACTGTTGCCTGCCAATCATAATATGATACATGTATGCTTCAGCATAGCAAAAATGCAGTGTCAATGACATTTGTATGTTTAGGCATAGCAAAATTGGAATGTCAAATATCATTGGGTATTTCTCTTCTCTCTGTAATATGCCCATGCATGATATGCTTAAAAAAAATATATGCAAAGAAAAATCAAAAGCATAAAGATCAAAAATGCTTTAAAAATGATTGCAAACGTGTATTCTAGGAGATGTGAGAGTTATAGGATGTACCTTGAAAGTGATAGTCCCCATCAAGCAGTTATGATTGTGTGTGAGTTAAAGTGATTTTCTCATATCTCAAATCGTCATAACATATATACACTTATGCAATCTTGCGATGTTTTTCACACACAACACGCAATATTCTTTGTTATTCTTGATACATGTGCAGGTACAATGTGATTTGGCCATCACAAGGTTTTACATGTGTTAATGTATGCTCATTAAACTCTCTTGACTTGTTTTTGAAATATAAAATTGGTTAGACTTGTTTACTGTGTGTGTGTGTGTTTTTGAAGATCCATGTGCTTAAAATTTTTATTGAGAGATGATTTTGAGAGCTTAATATGTTGATTGGATCATTGGTTGAGTTGCATGTTGGATTGCATTCATGTCTATGTTTTTCACATCTCGAAAAATTGTTTTTAAAAGCTGGCTCGACACCTCCTCGATACCTTGCTGTCTGTCGAGCTTCTTCAGCTTTTTCTTATCGCAATCCCGACAGCTTCTCGATACCTGGTGGATCGATCGAGAATGGGTCTGCATCCTCGATACATGGTGGATCGATCGAGAATGGGTCTGCATCCTCGATAGCTTCTCGATACCTGGTGGATCGATCGAGCTTCTGTTCTTGGTTTTATTAGGTTGTTTCTCGACACCTCAGCTGTTGACAAGCATTTCCTCGACACCTTCCTCGACAGATGTCTCGATACCTCTCGACACCTGCATCTGTTGAGATTTACTGCTGGTACTATTTAAACATCCTGTGCGATCTGTCTCTCATTTCACTCGATCTCTCTCTCATTTCACTCGATCTCTCTCTCGATACTTCTCTGATTTCTCTCCCAAATTCTCTCATCTCACTCCCAAAATTGTTCCTCAAGGTTTCTTCAAGCTTTTTCAAGTATTTCTTCACTTGGTAAGCTTCTAATCCTTTCACATTCATGCATTTCATGTTTTGAAATCTAAGTTTTGGGATTTTTGAAAAATTTTGGGGTTTTCAAAATTGATGAGTTTTTATGGAAATTTTGGGATGGGTTTTCACTTAAATGAGTTTAAAACCTCATACATTGTCTCATATTAGCATTATAATGGTATTATCATGCATTTAGATGTGTGCTATCTGTTTGTGTGCTGATAGGTTTGGATTGGGCTGAGCCCATGATGCAATTTCTTTTGCATGTCACATGTTCATGCATTTCTTATGCATACGTATTTTCTTTTCAATATACTTGATATATTTGAATTTTCTTGGGACTTTTCTAATTGTCTTTTTCTGTTTCTCCCTCTTTTTCTGTTTACGTTAGTCATGTCTATGGCACCTAAGCGTAAATCCACTCCAGCCCGGAACCCTCTTCGTTCCGGAGCTTCTTCATCATCTAATCCTACTCTATCTCATATTCGGTTCCGTGATGATGATGCCTTTAAGGCATTTTCGGAGAACTTTTCTAGACGAGGCATTCATTCGGAACTCCGAGTCATTCTATCGGACTTTACCGACACTGACCTTCCCTCTGTCATTCATAGTAGGGGATGGGAGTCACTGTGTGACGTCCGGTCACTTGTCCTCTCGTGCTTCTCCAGGAGTTTTACTCCAACATGCACGGGATTGATCGTTCAGTACCTCTTTTCTTCACTCGCGTTCGGGGTATGCATATTCCTACCACACCGCAACTTGTTGCGGATATGCTTCGGGTCCTTAGAATAGAGTTTCCTGACTATCCTAGTTGTGAACGTCTGAGGACTGTGTCCAGGGATGAGCTCATGTCAGCTTTTTGTGAGCGCCATTTTGTTTGGGGTGAGTATCTGTTTACACCATGTCGACCTTTTGCTAAAGGTCCTAGATTCATGAACATGGTAATGACCTTTGTTTTGCATCCACTCTCTCACTATAACTCCATTACAGAGCCTCGTGCTCGATTTTTGTTATCTCTTCTTGAGCATCTTACTATAAATTTTCCTTCTTATTTCATTCTTTCTATTATAGATGTTCATCTAGATTCGGCGTCCCGTGATAAGCTCATCTTTCCTTCCGCTATCACGAGGATCTTACGCCATTTTTCCGTTCCTTTTCCCTCTTCCGACCATTTTACCGTCATGTGTGCCATAGATTTTGCTACCGTTAAGCGTAACGAGACCCAGCTTCGGTCGCGACAGTCGGATCCAGCAGCTCCTCCCTCCTGTTCAGCTCCATCCCATTCTGCTCCATCCACATCCGCTCCTCCCTTTTCTACGGGCGATGTGACTTTAGGAGACATCATGGCGCAATTGCAGCGCATGGATGCTCACCTAAATACACTCTCTACGGAGTTGTATTAGGTGAATGTTTGTGTTTGTCGTATTGCACGGCGACAGGCGTCCATGGGTGGTTTTGCTCCTGAGGCTACTCCTTCACCACCTTCTCCCGTGGCTTCTGATTTTGAGGATGAGGATGATGATGATGGTGATGACGATGATGCTTCGGATGATGCTGATGGAGATGCTAGCTCTACTGATGAGATGTCTATTTGACACTCTTACCCTCTGTCACTAGTGACAAAAAGGAGAAGTAGTTTTGGATATGAGAGTAGTCACTCTTAGGGGGAGAGTTAATATAGGACCATTTTGTTAGGGGGAGTGTTCTTTCATTTTGAGGGATGTAATGAGGATATTATGTATCTTTTCTTTTCTTTCTTTTTAGATACATTACACTTGTACATGAGGTCTTGTGACCATTTATAGACATATATTGTACTTATCTCTTTCTTTATTTTGATGTATGTTTTTCTTTCACCTACCCCTTCATGTGTTGTTTCTTTTCTCTCTTTATACACATGTTTCTTATACTTGTATGCAATCTATTATTTTTGTTTCACACAAAGATGCCTTGATGAGTTTTGTTTTAAAGTGTTTCAGAAATACAGGTTGTCAAAGTCTACTTGCCATAAACTCTTTTCTTGCAAAGTTTTTCAAGAGTTTGTGTTAGGATAGATTTTATTGTATTCAACAAGTGAATATGAGTTGAGTGATTTATGACTTCTCTCATATATTCATTTGTTTGTTGTGGTTTTGTCACGGATTGCTAAAGGGGAGATTGTTAGGACATATGTGTTTCACATGTTAAGAATATATGTCATGATTTTATGTAATTGGCTTATCTTTTAACAAAACACATTTTACTTGTATTTGGGTAGATTTAGGATGTGTTTAAATACTTCAAGAAACCATATTTCAAGATCAAGTGTTGAAACCTTCAAGTCTGTCCAAGAAAACAAGTTGATAGTGCAAATTCATTAAAGATCGACAGCTGGCTTGACAACTATATCTCTCGAGCTTAAGAAAGCTGTTCAAAGTTCAGTGTGCTCGACACCTGCTCGACACCTCCTACCTGTTGAGGTTTAAGATTTTCAGAATTCAAATATGATTTTCTTGGGATCCGTGAATATGTCTTTGGACCTTCTTTTCTCCTAACCCTAGACATATAAAAAGATTGTTTTAAGGGCCGTCAAACAGTTCACAAGTTGCACAAACTTTGAGCAAACTCTATTCAAACAAATTGTGACTGGAGACAAAGTTCTTGCCCTAGTTCATCTCTTTCTCTTGAAGAAGTTGCTGTGTATATGCACTATAGGGTTTTGTGACCAAGCATCTTCTTGATCTTCATCGTGTGGATGAACTGAAGAACTTTGCAACCAACAACCTTCTTAGTTGGTGATTGAAGTCGCGTATTGGGATCCGCACAATTGGTTAGTCAAGTACTTGGGAGTCATGCATCAGAAAGGGGAACTGTCACTACAGAACAAGTCCAATTGGGTATTGGGGTAAGAGTTCAACTGTAGGTTGGTAAGGTACTAGAGATTCCTTTACTTGTAACCGCTTGTTGTGATAATAGTGGAGTTTCGGGAGTAGTGACCTGAAAATCACCCGGTGGGGTTTTTGCCGTTAGGTTTTCCCCATTCGTAAACAAATCACCGTATTATTTATTTTCCGCTGCATAATTAGTTTATTGGTGATTTGTTTGTGCTACCACGTTTTTGCATGATAAATTGATTAATTAATAACTTGACTAATTAATTAATTAGTTACTATCACAAGAGGTCATTCAGTTTGTGGTCTATCATGTTTGCATGCTTCTGTTACCTTTTGGGAGGCCTACGTGCTATACCCATAAAAACTGTCTACTTGAGACTGTCTCTTAGCCCGTAGGTAATGAGTCTAATGACACAAAAATTAGAATTCTAACTCTTTGAGAGTGGAGTCTCATTCACGGCTCGGCCCAAAAAGACTCTTAATATATATAAAAAGCTATAAATTACCATTCGTATTAATATACTATTATTATATAGCAAGCGCAGTACTGCATGTTGTATAGTTGAAGCATGAGTGCACCAGCTGTGTAATAAACGTAACCATGTAGTGTGCGTTTGGATAGGAAACGCGTCTAGCAATTGCTTCCAAACCTAGGTCCTATTCACTGTTTATTGGATCCACAAACCTCTTTTTTCAACACAATTTTCATTAAAAATAGGTCCTACGGTACTATTTACATATTTAAAAATTATTTTACTTTAGTATTTTCAGTTTTCAGCAATAAGCGGTATCGAAACAGACCCGTAGTTTGGATATGTATGTCAATAGAGAAGAAGTTGTATCTAGATTCTTAGCCATTTCTTAGAGTAGACATTAATTATATGCATATCTGATTCTTAGTAAGAATCTCATACTATATGAGACCGTCAATATGTTGGATGAGAATTTGAAATTATTTCTATATATTAAAAGAATTCAGAAAGTTAGTTATGGTTTTAAAAAAATGTTAGAAATACCTCTAATCTAATTAGATAATCTTTATTTTTAAAAAATAAAAAATATGGTTAAAATTTAATTCAACAAAATTCAAAAACAAAAAAAAACTACCTGAAAAACTTTTTTCCTAAAAATTAGCTAATTTTATATTTAAATATTTAAAGAGAAATGATATGTCTACAACATTTTCACAACATTTTTACAACAAATTCTAAGTGGAAGGTTGTTACTGGTTGTTATTGTTGGGGTAAAAAAGTAATCTTAGTGTTAGGTTTAAATTTAAACCAATAACAACTAACCACCTATGATTTGTTGTGAAAATGATATAAAAATGTTATGGACGTAACATCTCTCATATTTAAATATATCTCATCCACATTTGATACTTTGTTTTTTTTTAAAACTAATACACACTAAACTCAGCTTTTGATTTTTTTATATATTTTTTTCTGACAAAGTACACTGTACATATGTTGTGGACAACTTTTGATTTTTTTATATATTTTTTTCTGGCAAAGTACACTGTACATATGTAGGTTTGTAATCTAAGAATTGTATCTGAACTCGACTTTGCCCCGCTAGAGCAGGCATGTCATTGGTCATGGTCTTTGACTTCTACAAATATGAAGTTTCTGCTTCAAGCATGTACCATCTAAGTCCTGTCCAAATCGTAGGATCTGTCATCATAAAGGATTTAGTGTTTTCAATCTGCTCTTCAGGCAAGCAATTTCTGAATTTACAATACTCATTTCTACTTCACTATTCAAATTCATATTAGACATGATGTTTGAGAATCATGCACTAAATAGTTATAGCTTTGGAGTGTATCTCTAGTGATCATCTTGATATTGACTCTGGCACTTTTACCTTATGCTTTACACAAACCATTTATTATGTTGCAGCCAAGATGCTTCTGTTGCTGATAACTGTTTGACACAGGTCATTCAACAACACTAGCCTTGATAGGCAGAATAAGTTTGCAAGGTTTTTTTTAAAGGTAATCATGAACCTGTTCTTTTCCTCAAAGAGATCATTCAACCTCCCTTTTGAAACTCCACATAGTTGCCATTTGATCCTCTGTAAAGCATAAGGTAAAGTAAATGAAGATTGGCCCTTTAATTTTGTTGTATAAGATATATCCATATGTAGATTTTCATGTTTTGAATTCTGTTCCTTTTTATTACTGGCACTTGAAAGTGTGTTATTATGCTTTTTGTTTTTGTTGTTCTTGGAGGTTCAAAAATCCATTGAATTGCAGATTTTTGTCATCTTGGCATTGCTCATTGTCGCCATTGTCCTTATATTTAAAGCTGGAATGGACAGCTTTTCTAGGAAATGGGCATTCCATGGTATGTATATGTTGAAGTATTTTTTTTCCCTTAATGTTAAATTCAAATGAGCATATCCAGTTTCTCAAAAGAAAAAGAAAAAGAGCATATCCAGACATCTTTTTTTTTTCTTTTTCTTTTTCTTTTTCTTTTTTTCCATTTTTTCTGAAATATATACAACATACACATCATAAAGCGTAATTGCAGACAAGTAAAAGAGGATGGCATCATAGTTCCTTTCCCAAAAGCTAATTCAGTAGGCCCTTCCATTTCTCTAGACAAGTCACAAGTGAATAGAGAATCTTTAAGCCATATTGTGGGTCCCATCTATGTGGAGCTTCACAAGGGAGGTTAAATAGGGTTTCAAATGGTAGTCCAAACATTTTTTGTAGTACCCTCCCCCATTATCTATCTATCAAAAAAAATGATGAGGATAAAATGAATGAACAAGGTGAAGGGACACTTTTTGCCGTCAGCCTTTCTATGAGAGCTGACGGCCGACGGCAACTTGACGAAAAGGGACTCCATGAATAGGGTTCTACAAAAATAAACATCCTGAAGTTGACGGTGCTTAATCTGACGGCGCTGTATCTGACGGAATAACGTAGGCTGACGGCGTCATTCCTTAATACTTGATCACCACGTTTGCGTGTATGAGTAAATAACTTGCTCCCCATGCTTCATGAAGCCTAAGAACTCCTATATGGAAAGAATCCCGCAAAATACGCCCAAGGAGACTCCTATAAGGAAAAGACTTCTACACCAAGGAAGAGAGGTCAACCGTTCTTCTACTATAAAAGCCCCAATACCCTCACAAACGGAGGTACGCATAATTTACCCTCTCTAGCACTCTAAAGTTGTGAGAATAATTCTAACTTAACCTTCGGAGGGTATTTGGCCGATACCACACCGGTACTCTCTGCTAGGTTCTTTCTTGTTGCTGTGCAGGTGCTATTTGGAGCGCGCGAGAACCGTGTGACTTACTGGTGGTATTTTCAGCATCATCAGTTGGCGCCGTCTGTGGGAAACTTGTAAAGCCATATTACAGCTTCCCGGACAAAAAGTCGCATGGTGCTTACCCGCTCAATGGCAACCACTAACGACATTCAAGAAGAGGAGCCACCCACGACCGCCCTCGAGAAGCAAGTCAAGACTCTCGCAGCGGCTGTGGAACGTCTCACGCGACAGAACCAAGACCTAGAGGAACAGCTACGCCAAAGGGACGTAAGACCTATCCTTCAGGAGCAAAACCAGGAAGGTAACAGTGCCGAGCGAAGAGAGCAGGAGAGGCCTGAAGGCAGCAACGCCCCAAGTCGACCGGAGCGGCAAAACATAAGCCTTCCGTCTCTCATAGACCTCGCCCCACCACCTATCGTCGCGGAGATGCAGGCGATGAAGGAGCAAATGGAGGTCATGATGAATGCCCTCAAGGGACGGGTATCTTCTGATCTCGACGACTTGGTAAACAGAACCGACTCGCCATTCACCGTCACTGTCAACGTCTACCCCCTACCGAATAAGTTCCGCATGCCACAGATAGACAGTTATGACGGGGTCAAGGACCCTCTGGACCACCTGGAGACCTTCAAGACCCTAATACACCTTCAAGGAGTAGCAGACGCAATCATGTGTAAGGCCTTCCCTACAACGCTGAAGGGCGCAGCAAGAATTTGGTTCAGCCGACTGATACCGAATTCCATCAGCACCTTCAAAGAACTCAGTGCTCAATTTACCGCACATTTCATCGGAGGCCACCGGTACAAAAAGTCTACGGCTTGCTTGATGAGTATGAAGCAGCGAGAAGATGAAACTTTAAGAGCTTACATCTCCCGCTTCAACAAAGAGGCACTCACGATCGACGAAGCCGACGATAAGATACTGGTTGCGGCATTCACGAACGGCTTGAAGAAGGGTAAGTTTTTGTTCTCTCTATACAAAAACGACCCAAAGACCATGTCGGAAGTACTTTATCGTGCCACAAAGTATATGAATGCTGAAGACGCGCTGTTAGCTCGAGAAGAGAGGCCCAGGAAAAGAGAAAGGCAGGAAGACGCTCGACAGGATCAGGGCCGAAAGAAGGCAAGAACAGGAGACCGAAGGGACGAAAGGCGCCCAAAACCCCTGGGGGGAAAATTCACGAGCTTCACTCCGTTGACGGCCCCGATAGATCAAGTCCTTATGCAGATCAAGGACGAGGAAGCTCTGACGTTCCCAGGAAAGCTGAAGAGTGACCCCAACAAACGTTCCAGAGATAAGTATTGCCGTTTCCACCGCGACCATGGCCATGACACAGCCGACTGCTATGATCTCAAGCAACAAATTGAGGCCCTTATCAGACAAGGAAAACTGCAGAGATTCGTTAGCAAAGAGAAAACGAAAAACCCTGCACAAGACCAACACCCCCGACGGGATAATGAGCGACCGAGGCCCCCGATCGGAGACATAAGGATGATCGTAGGAGGAACGACTGTCGTCGGGTCAACTAAGAAAGCCCGCAAGACCTATCTTCGGATGGTACAAAATGTTCAGCTGACGGGAGTCGTGCCAAAGATAGCACGGAGAGAAGGTCCCATAATCGGATTTTCAGAAGAAGACGCGCGACGCCTTCACCATCCACATGACGATGCACTCGTCGTCAGCCTAAGAGTAGGAGACTACAACATGCACCGGGTGCTGGTCGACAATGGCAGCTCAGCAGATATTTTATACTACCCAGCGTTCCAGCAGATGAGGATCGATAGGAAGCGATTGATCCCGACGAACGCCCCGCTTGTTGGCTTCGGGGGAAGTCGGGTATTCCCACTGGGCGCGGTCACATTATCCGTAATAGTGGGCGACTACCCTCAACAGATAATCAGGGACGTAACATTCTTGGTAGTCGATTGCTCGTCTGCCTACAACGCTATACTCGGGCGACCAACGCTCAATTCATGGAAAGCAGTAACTTCCACCTACCACCTGATGATAAAGTTCCCGACTGACTACGGAGTAGGGGAGTTGCGCGGAAGTCAGATGGCCGCGCGCGAATGCTACATAGCCATGATGGAAATGGAGGATCAGGTTCAGGCTCTAAGCATAGAAGAACACCGGACGGTAACGGAGCCGGTTGAGAGGTTAGAGGAGATACCCCTTGACAGTTCCAATCCTGGTCGAATGACCAAAATTGGAACGCTCGCTAACCCCACGATCTGCCAGGAGCTCATAACCTTCCTCAGATGTAATCGAGACGTATTCGCGTGGGGTCATGAAGATATGCCAGGAATAGATCCTTCGGTCATGGTGCACAGACTGAATGTATCGCCCACCTTTCCACCTATCTGACAAAAGAAGAGAGTATTTGCCCCCGAGCGAGACCGAGCCGTAGCAGAAGAAGTCAAAAAACTACAGGAAGCAAGCTTCATTAGGGAAGTATACTATCCCGACTGGCTAGCAAACGTAGTGATGGTTAAAAAGGCGAGCGGAAAATGGCGGATGTGTGTGGATTTCACCGATCTTAACAAGGCCTGCCCCAAGGATAGCTACCCCCTCCCAAGGATCGATGTCCTAGTAGATTCTACGGCCCAACACCAGTTGCTAAGCTTCATGGATGCTTTCTCGGGGTACAACCAAATTCGAATGCACGAAGCCGATCAAGAAAAAACGTCGTTTGTGACCAGCCAAGGCCTCTTCTGTTATAAGGTGATGCCTTTCGGCCTGAAGAACGCAGGCGCCACGTACCAAAGACTTATGAACAAGATGTTCGCACAACAGATTGGGAGGAATGTCCAAGTCTACATGGACGACATGCTAGTAAAAAGCCGGAAGGAGGAAGATCATCTAGGAGATCTCAGAGAAACATTCGACACACTTCGCTCCTACAACATGAAGCTTAATCCAGGAAAATGTGCCTTTGGAGTAACGGCAGGAAAATTCTTAGGATTTATGGTATCTCAGAGGGGAATCGAGGCAAACCCGGACAAAATCAGGGCCATTATGGATATGGCACCACCAAGAAATGTGAAGGAGGTGCAAAGCCTCAACGGAAAGATAGCGGCACTAAATAGGTTCGTGTCAAGGGCAACGGACAAGTGTTTACCCTTTTTCCGAACATTGAAGAAATCCTTCGAATGGACTGACGAGTGCCAGCAAGCATTCGAGGAATTGAAGGCTTACCTCTCCTCCCCACCACTGCTGAGCCCGTCGCAGCCAGGAGAAGAGCTTTTTCTCTATCTAGCCGTCTCCCCCGCAGCCGTTAGCGCGGCCTTGGTCAGAGAAGAAGACAGAGTACAAAAGCCCGTGTACTATGCAAGCCGAGCGCTTCACGGCGCTGAAGAGAGGTACCCGCCCATGGAAAAACTTGCCTTTGCATTGGTTACGGCAGCCCGCAAGCTCAAACCGTACTTCCAAGCTCATACGATGAACGTCCTGACTGACAAACCCTTACGGCGAGCAATGAGCAGTCCCGAAGCCGCGGGACGACTGGCATTATGGGCTATAGAATTGAGCGAGTTCGATATTCAGTACCGCCCGCGGACCGCCGTCAAGGGGCAGATCGTCGCCGACTTTATAGCTGAATTCACTCTGACGAAGACAAGGGGGCAGCAGAGTCCCCCCAATGGAGTATATATACGGACGGATCGTCCAACAGACAAGCCGCAGGGGCCGGCATTGTGCTACTATCACCCGAAGGAGACACCATTGAATGTATGGTCCGTCTCGACTTCCCTGCAACCAACAATGAATCAGAGTATGAAGCTCTGATAGCAGGGCTCGACCTCGCCAAAGCGGCAGGAGCCGCGAGGGTAGTCATCTACTGCGATTCCCAGGTTATCACTAACCAAATAAATGGAGACTACGAGTGCAAGGGCGAAAAGATGAAGAAGTACCTTGATGAAGCGAGGGCGAGAGTGGACGACCTAGAAGCCAAAGTCGTCCAAATTCCCAGGGGAGAAAACGAGCGAGCCGACCGCCTCGCGAAAGCAGCTTCAGCAGAACAAATGGTCATCCCTGGTAATGTACTCTCTTTCGTGCAGCTTTCTCCGCTAATAGATCTCAGCAACATGCAGGAAATATGCCCCGACAATAGTTGGACAACGCCGTTAGTTTCATACCTAAAAGATGGGGTCTTGCCAGACGAAAAGGAAGCCGCAAGGAAACTTAAGGTCCAGGTGGCGAGGTTCATCCTGATAAAAGACGTCCTGTACAAAAGAGGTTTCTCCCGACCATATTTGAGATGCTTGGGTATGGAAGAGGCAGACTATGTCATGAGAGAGGTGCATGAAGGAGTCTGCGGAAACCACTCAGGGTCCAGGTCGTTGGTTCACAAACTTGTGCGAGCAGGGTACTATTGGCCCACCATGCAGAAGGATGCCGAAGCCTATGTCAGGGCCTGCGACAAATGCCAAAGGTTCAGCAATATTATTAGACAACCAACCGAAGAGCTGACCTCGATGACGGCCCCATGGCCATTCGCACAATGGGGATTAGACATCATGGGACCATTCCCTACAGCCGTACGACAACTGAAATTCCTAGTAGTGGGCATCGACTATTTCACGAAATGGGTAGAAGCTGAAGCTTTGGCCACGATTACAGAAAAAAATGTGCGGAGCTTTGTCTGGAGATGCATCATATGCAGGTTCGGCATTCCTAGAGTCTTTGTCTCGGACAACGGAAGGCAATTCGACAACGACCCCTTCCGGGATTTTTGCTCACAGTTAGGAATAAAGAACCACTACTCCTCCCCCGCCCACCCTCAAGCTAATGGCCAGGTTGAAGTCACGAACCGATCCTTGCTCAAGATCATCAAGACTCGGCTCAAGGGGGCAAAAGGTATATGGCCCGAAGAATTGCCAAGTATACTATGGGCATACAGAACGACTGCAAGAACACCCACAGGAGAAACACCGTTCCGGCTGACATACGGAGGCAAAGCAGTCATCCCGGCCGAAATTGGACTCACAAGCTACAGGGTGCACAACCATGATGAGAACAAAAACGACGAAGCTATGCGACTACAGCTCGACCTAGTAGACGAGATCAGAGCAACAGCAGAACAAAGGCTCGCTAGGTACCAGGACCGCATGGCCAAACACTACAACTCTCGGGTCCGACATAGAGACTTCCAAGTTGGAGACCTTGTTCTTAGGAAGGTCATGGGCGCCGCTAGAGACCCTACCCAAGGGAAACTCGGTCCCAATTGGGAAGGACCTTACCGAGTTGTGTCATGGCAGAGAAAAGGTACTTACCACCTGGAAACGTTGGAAGGACAGAAACTACCACACCCATGGAACACCGAGCACCTACGAAAGTATTACCAATAGGAGCGGCAGCATGAAGACCAACCTCTTTTTTATTCCAGCAAATTTTAGTTTTACTCCTCAGATTTATCATTTACTTTAGTTTTTTGCAACAACACTTTTTAGCCCAAAGGGCAGGATTTGGTTTTAATTACTTTTATTTGAATGCATGGCAATAAGAGGAGTTTATTCAGAAATTGCTGATCTCTGTTTAGAAGTCTACGGTTCGAAATCCACATAAGTAGGCAACTAAGCTCACAAAAGTGAGTGACCAAAACAAACCATGTCCATAACACACAAGCTAAAAAGCTGACGGCCCCATAAATTAAGCCGTCATTGTGCGGATGAGGTCTGAAAACTAACAGATCTACAAAGATGACAAGATCATCAAAGCCAAAGCTAAAAAGCTGACGGCCCCATAAATTAAGCCGTCATTGTGCGGATGAAGTCTGAAAACTAACAGATCTACAAAGATGACAAGATCATCAAAGCCAAAGCTAAAAAGCTGACGGCCCCATAAATTAAACCGTCATTGTGCGGATGAGGTCTGAAAACTAACAGACCTACAAAGATGACAGGATCATCAAAGCCAAAGCTAAAAAGCTGACGGCCCCATAAATTAAATCGTCGCCATACGGGAAGGATCCTAAAACCAACGGACCCACCAAGAAAAGATCAGCAAAGGCCAAGGCCAAAAAGCTGACGGTCCCATAGATGAAGAATGCATCATGAGGACGGGGTCCTAAAACCAACGGACCCACCAAGATGAGATCCACAAAGGCTAAAACCAAAAAACTGACGGTCCCGTAGATGAAGCCATCATCATACGGACAAAGACCTCCAACCAAAAAGATCTACAAAAATGACAGTCATCAAGGCCAAAACTAAAGGGAAACTGACGGGCTGTCTAACAGAAGGAAAATTTTACCAAGCTTGACGGGGCTTGGAAAATAATGGACAAGGCCGAAAAATCCAACAGGAAACCCATAAATCAAATAGGGTAAGAAGACTAGGCACAAAGTCATGCCGACGGAATCTTCCAACAATTCGAAGAACTAACGGGTTGCTAAACAGACGGAAAGTTTTATCGAAATTTCGTCTAGGGCCATCAACAATAAAATATATAAAGGCAACGGAAGCAATCGCATACACAACTGTATATAAACAAAGGCCCTTAAACATTGTTTAAAACTACAACTGTTTACCAAACGTTTAAAGAACAATGATTGTCTACAAAATAAATACACGGCGAAAATACAAAATAAAAACTAAGCAGCAGGAGCGTCCGCAGGATTGCCGTCAGCTTGATGGTCTTCGATATCCACAATCACGGCTGGAGAATCAGATGCAGCAGGGTTAGTAGCAGGCTGGGCCAGGACTACACTATCATCATGCTCCGGAGTAGGAGTAGGTTGATGAGAGCCGTCATCTTCATCGTCCATGGTAATCCCAGACAAGTCCAACTCTGGGAAGGCTGACGCGACCTGCCGAAGGCAATCATCGAACCCGGTGCCATAATACCCAGCACATGAGTCAATAAAAGACTGCGACGTTTTAAAGTCCCTGATCGCGTCAGCTTCCGCCGTCTGCTGCTTTTCGCCCAGATCCGTCACCTCCTCCTGGAGCTTGTCATTCTGACGAGTGACCTCCGTCAGCTTCTCCTTAACGTCCTGCAGCTCCTGGTTGAGGATACGGACGGCGTCCTTGTACTGAGCCTGCTGATTCATCAAGTTCGCGTTATGTTTGCGAACTCGGGTGACGACCCCCTCCTTCGCCACACAACGGTCGTGAAGGGCCTTGACACGCACCAAGGCCTAAAAAAAAATATATATCCGTCAGTTCAACTAAAAATGAACTAAAAGAACAAAATAAAGCTTGTTCAACCAAAAACACAAGAAGCCTACCCTGGTGAGATCGAAGAGGGCCGACGCCCCTAAATCCTCCGTCCCCACCTGGTCACAAGGCTCTATGTCCGTCGGTTTTATCAAGGATTCAACCTCCCCGACGGCATAGTCCTTATGGGTCAGGAGGCGACAGGGACCCTCACTGACGGGACCAGCAGAAGTCATCACTCCTTTGCCTGCACCATGACTAGGCTTCGGAGGGGATTTTTCCTTCGATGGTTCATCTCCAGGAGAGACGGCAGCCTTTTTTGCGGGACGGCTGTTGCTCCCGTCGGGCTTCCTCTTCGTCACCTTAGCGACGGCTTTGGGGGTTGACGAGGCCTCCCCCCCAGCCTCCTTAGCCTTCCTCTCCTCCTTCTGACGGGCTGCGGCAGCCCTTATCCTTTGCTTCGCGGATTCCATCTCTACAAACACGAAAAAGACTGTTAGGGCATAGGACGGAGGAATGAAACTGATGGGAATGATAGAAGTTTACTCACGTCGTCGTACAAACTCTTCCAACCTTCGAGCTGCCGCTGACGGTACTAGACCCCCACAATATAAGTGAAGGGTGTCAAGGGTGATCAATTCCCTGCACTTACGGTCTTCCAAAGGAATTTCCAGAATCCGTTGGATGAACTCCTCCTGCTCGTCAGATATGTGCGGACGGGTATAGGCTGAAAGAAACACAAGTGTTAGTAGCGTCACTTCAAAAAAAAGCAAGAACATAGTTAACGGGATCAACCTGAGTCCCTGACAAAGGCCCAAGTGTTGTCAAAATAGCCACGGGGCATCGTCGCCCACTCCTCCTGACGGCAAACCCAATCCGTCCCCTCAACGAAAAAATACCTACTTTTCCAGTTCCTATTGGAATCCGGCATATCTGACACAAGCCGTAACCCTTTTTCCCTGGCATTAAAATGATATGTCCCCTTAGACGAAGCGATATGATGGGGCCTATAACAATAAAAAAATTCGTCGAGCGTAAGCTGACGGTGTCCTCCACTGAAGCTGCCCCACAGGATTTCAGCTCCTATGAAAGTCCTCCAGGTGTTTGGGGCAATTTGGGTGACGGATAAGCCCAGAAAGTCAACAAGTTGACGGTGTAGAGCCGTCAAAGGTAACCTCAGGCCCGCAGCAAACATGGCATCATACATGCCAACGTCAGCGGTCCGCCCGGAGTAACACCTCTCATCCTCTCTATGGAGACGGATTGGAATGTGGTCTGGGATTTGATAACGAATACGCAACTCCCTAAAAACCTTACCACTCATTCTAGGCAAAAATTTGTTAACGGCCCAATCCTCAGGAAGAATGAAGGGACGGTTATCTCCAGGACCCTCCGAGGTTCCTTCAGTGGATCCCTCATCCCCGTCACTATCCTCTCCATCAACAACCATTTCATCCCCTCTTTCCTCGTCCTTATCTCCCACAGCAAAACTCTCATCGCCGTCAGGAGATTGGGCCGACGTCTCTCTCTCTGACGGAATTGAAGAGTCCCCTGACTCATTTCTAGAACCAAAGGCCTCGTCGTAGCCCGCTCCTTCGCGGGCTGACGATTCCTCACAAGATGCGTCACTTGACATCTGACTACCTACAAGTGACGGATTCAATCTAAGAACCTAAACTGACGACCCCACTAGTGAGGCGAAAATAAAAAAGAGAGAGGAAGAAGAGAGAAAATGAAAACTTACTGTATGGCGGCCTTGAGGATGGCTCTGAGGACAGCGACGGAATAGTTGACGGGAGTAAAACTGACAAAAAATGTACGACGGTCTCTCTCTCTCTCCAAGATCAGCCGGGTTGAAATAGAGGAAAATGAGGGAGAGGTGCTATTTATATATGGGATAAAAGGGCGCGGAAGACGAAGCGTCACCTCGTCAGAAGCACAGCCA
Organism: Quercus tomentella; assembly: GCA_028535165.1. NCBI lineage: Eukaryota > Viridiplantae > Streptophyta > Magnoliopsida > Fagales > Fagaceae > Quercus > Quercus tomentella. The sequence continues at coordinate 21,892,543 of JAPQVY010000111.1, read as the reverse complement.
ATAAAAATGAGCCACCTGTCCAAAGCATTAATAACACGGCGGCTCGAGGAGACCCACGAGAGCATTAACCTCGCTTCTTTAAAAAATATAACATAATCAACTCCACAACCCGTCAGTATAAAAACTGACGGAGTAATGGAGTAGGGGGCAACTGATGAGGATAAAATGAATGAACAAGATGACGGGACACTTTTTGCCGTCAGCCTTTCTATGAGAGCTGACGGCCGACGGCAACTTGACGAAAAGGGACTCCATGAATAGGGTTCTACAAAAATAAACATCCTGAAGTTAACGGTGCTTAATCTAACGGCGCTGTATCTGACGGAATAACGTAGGCTGACGGCGTCATTCCTTAATACTTGATCACCACGTTTGCGTGTATGAGTAAATAACTTGCTCCCCACGCTTCATGAAGCCTAAGAACTCCTATATGGAAAGAATCCCGCAAAATACGCCCAAGGAGACTCCTATAAGGAAAAGACTTCTACACCAAGGAAGAGAGGTCAACCGTTCTTCTACTATAAAAGCCCCAATACCCTCACAAATGGAGGTACGCATAATTTACCCTCTCTAGCACTCTAGAGTTGTGAGAATAATTCTAACTTAACCTTCGGAGGGTATTTGGCCGGTACCACACCGGTACTCTCTGCTAGGTTCTTTCTTGTTGCTGTGCAGGTGCTATTTGGAGCACGCGAGAACCGTGTGACTTACTGGTGGTATTTTCAGCATCATCAAAAAAAATTTAGACATTCTATATTAATAGTTTTAGATATCAAAGTTATTTTCATTCACCATCCTCACCTTCTTTCTCTTTTTTACTATTTTTGATAATTTGATAGTTGGGAGTTAAATCCAAGATGTCTTCATTGGAAACACCAAAAACTGTTAATCAATTGAGCTACAAGTCTCTTGATTCTCTCTTTTCGTCATTTTCACAAATTCACATTATTCCTACGTATATAAATCTGGTTTATAATTTTTCTCCCTTTTCATAATGGTTATACTTATACCATGAATCTGATTGATTTTGTGTATAAAATAATTTACTAAAAGTTAAAACAAAGGTACTAATTGGAATACACATTGTATGTAATTACTTTTGATGGTGTTGAGCATCTTATTTCACATTAAAACAAAGCTGTTTTTGTTAAGATCTTCTTATGATTAGATGAATGGCTTAGGTAAAATTGCAAATATGTATCTTTTTTTAGTTTGTTCCTAATGTTTGAATGTCAACCAAAGACCCAAAAAAAAGGGAGAATAAAATGAAGGTGCACAAGGGATTGAAAGTTAAAAAGTTCACTATTAATCTCAATACTTAAATTAGAAATTTAAATTTTTATCTTTTAAACTTTTCTCTCACATTAAAAGTGCTATCGCACCATGCAATAGCCCTTGCTATTGGCTATTGCACCGATTTACATCTAGTTAGCTCCCATTCGAATTATGTTAGGAGGTCTTTTGCTTTTGCCAAATCTAGGGAGACTCTTTTCTACTGTCTTGCAATGCTATAACTATGAAAGTTTGCAAATGCTTGTGTATATATGTTACACATAATGACCAACTCATTCAAATTAAATACAATAAATTGACTTAAAATTTCTTTTACTATGCCCCAATAATCAGACCAAGAACTTGTTTTTTATTCTTTAGGTTTTTACTCAAAACATGGCAGAGAGTAAATTTTCATGAGGTTAAAGTGCCCAGAATCAGAGCAGGGCATTGGGGGCCATCTTTGTAGAATCAATTTCTATATCTTCCTTTATATGCATGGTTTTGAGATCTGAGACCATCCTGTCTAGAAAGAATAATTCAGAACAGTTTTGAAATGCTTACCCTTTATCTTTTTACAGTGAGGAGTGTAAATGATTCATTATGTGGGATCTTTTTAATTAGAACAATGCCAAACTTAATGTATCTTCATCTTCAATGACCTTCTCAGAGGATTAGTCTCATCACTTCCCTTAATAGGACAATGCACATCATGGTCATCTTAATTTTAGGCTGTGCACTTCAATGATATGGTTTTCTCTCATTCTTTTAATGGCTATGAAGTTCACACTGGACATGACAACATTTATCTGTCAAGCTACTAATAAAAGGAACAATCATTCTTCTATTATAATGATGGTTTTCTCTCATTCTTTTAAGCTTTTTCTTTTTTCTTTTTCCTTTTCTCCTTTCAGTGGGATAGGGAAGTTTGGAAAAAAATATAGTAACACAAATTTAGCCATAACTTTTGTCACAACTCTCTGGTTATACGTGTTTGAGAAAAAGTGATGGGTTTATGTAAAATCGACAAGTAGTCAATCACAAACTATCATGTAAGAAAGTTGTGGCAAAGTTTGTGGTACTACAACTCAAAGTTTGGGAGTGCAACACAAAATAATGCCATATCAGTGGCTAAACAGTAAGTATTCAGTCAAATTACATGCATTAGCACTATAATTCATCTCTACTATATATTACAAACAATTTGATCTCATTGACTAATCTTTCATATTATTACAAATGTTTTGCTTGTATTTTTAATTTTTTGATTCAATTTCCTGTGTAACTACTAAAATTTATTTCCTTCTTTCACTGTAACCTGTCTACCTGCCTAGTTGGCCACATACTGGAGCAGTTTATTTATTTATTATTTACTTTTATATGGGAATATAGGTTGCATCAAAGTATGCCCTAATTTGAGAAACCTTATACATAATTTTGGTAATGCAAAAAGAGTACTTAAAACATACCCGTCACTTGATTAAGGGCTAATATTAGCTGGTGCTTCAGAACACAGAAGCTCTTTGGTTTCCCAACTGCTTGCCTGAAACTGGGATGCACTTTACAAGCCAACCAATTGGCCATGACAAAGCTGCAAGTCCAATGCAAACCATCATTGTAAAAAAGTAATCTTAATGTTAGGTTCAAATTTAAACAAATAACAACTAACCACCTGTGATTTGTTGTGAAAATGTTGTAAAAATGTTGTGGACGTAGCATCTCTCATATTTAAATATATCTCACGCACATTTGATACTTTGTTTTTTCCTAAAAACTAGCACACACTAAACCCAGCCATTTACTTTATTTCAAATCCTAAATTTTAGTTTATTAAAAAAAATTTCTTGTGTAACCTCATTAACAATAGATAAATTCAAATTAAAAATTTACACTAAACTCAAAAGAAAAAAAAAAAAAAAAAAGAGCCTCATCACACGTGCGGAGTGCGTGTGACGAGGCTAGTATATATAATAATCATTCATATAGATATTACTTTATATATTTATATATATATATATATATATATATATATATATATATATATATATATTCTAAAAAAAACACAAAAAAAAAAAATATTCACTAAAATAACATGTTGTGAAATTTGATACAAAAATAGAAAATTGTATATTGTAGTAGAATCATGTAAAAGTGATGTTATATCACTTATAATTTGGCACCTATAAATTTTGAAAAAACATCATATTCCTAACATGATTTTTTTATCTTTAAAACCGACCATTTTTGCATATATACCTAGCAAGTTTCAACCATTTCTCTATGATCTCTTTTATATATTCCATGTAAATAACGTTTTAACCCTTTCTCATCTCATCTTCTCCACTTAAACCTAAGAGAAAATATAAAGAAATTAAATGCGGTCTTTCTCCCGTTTGGAATGGGCGGTCTTGGGAAAAACTCACAAAACCCTTTACCTAACTCGCACACAACAAAACCCATTATAGCTACAACTCCTCTATCATCTCCTCATTCATTTTCTTTTCTTACAACTCTATTAATATAATAGCTTGCATTGCACAATACCATGTTAAATTGCAAAAACATACCATTCTCTAAAAAACTCTATTTCTCATCTACTCTTTTCCAATAGTCTTTCTTGTTTATATAATCTACTCTCTCTTTTTCAAAGTAGTGATTTCCTTTCTTGAATTCTAATACTATTTTTTTATTATTCTTAAAACAATTTGCAACCCATCATAACTCATTTTCAGGTATATTACATGATATTTCATGTCAATATATACGCCATTGTTTTCATTGCGGCAAAAGTCATGATTTGGCATTGAATACATTCCAATATTGAAATAATGTTGAGAATGGTGTTGATAAGCCTAAATGCTAACATGTTTCGGTAGCTACAAGAAAATTAAAATATCTCTTGTTTTATGCACTATGCACATAACTTACTTGCAAATTTATGATCAAAGCTTGTTATAGTAATAAATACTGTGTATTAACAATTTGAATAAGTTGAACATTGGCAGCTAATTTATCTAAGTTCTCCACAATGGTTTTTAAAATTGAACCGAAGTGGCCGGGTTGACCAGATTAACTGAAAATCAACCACTAATATAGTTTTTAAAACTAAAAAAATAAATTAAAAAAATCTCTTTTTTGTCGTAAACCATTTAAGCTGACGTCAAACTGTCTAGTCTCCTAAACCAAACATGGGTTTACCAGTTTTCTTCCCTGTAATTTTCTCTCAAAATCACCGGCATCTATCTCATTTGTTGTAGCCAAAAGCTCCACCAAGTTCTTATTTTTTTAATTAGAAAGGTCAAATCTATTTATGTACTTGGGGAAGAATTACTGAGAGAGCGGAGGGTGAGAAAGAGAGACATGAAAGCAATGTAAAAGAGAGATTGAGGGGGATTTTGTTGGAATTTTACTTAGGGAGTAATTCAGGAGAAACAAATTTTATACATCTAGAAATTAACAATTACTATATATGCATATAACATAAATCAATTATAAGATGTGAAAAGTTTCTTACTAGATTATGCTATTCAAGGACTTCACAAGCAATTGGGATGTTCTCCTTAACTGGTCAGGATTAATAAGAGCTTTACTTTCTCTTTTACACCCCTTTGCAATTGTAACCTTGACAATATTTATAATATTAAAAAATGACATGACCAACCATAAAATCTTTCCTATCATAATAACACTTCATGTAACAGATATGTTACATTTATTAATAAACAACTATATTAATTAGATTCATTAATAAAAAAGTTCATCAACGTGACATTATTTTTGTAACTTCATATTAACGCATGGATTCATCTATTGTTCATATCTAGAATCACTATAATGACAACACCTTTAAGAGCATCCATAGTAGTAGTGCTAAATAGCTATATTGCTATATTTAGTACCACCAAATACCAAAATATGCCCTACAATAGTGGAGCTAAATCTATATTTTTTGGCTCCACAGCTATAATGCACAGCTATTTTTGGCTGTGCACTGTAGTTGAAAGGTTTTTTTTTATTTTATTTGTGCGTTCACACTGCTTTTAATTATTTTACTATTTTTTCTCCGTGTCTCTCTCTTCACTCTCTCTCTCCATCTGCTTCTCTCTTCCTCCACGCCAATCTGCACGCCGCCAACCCACGCTCCTCCGTTGAGCACGCTCATCGCATTAACCCACTCCACTCCTCCACTCCTTATCAACCCAACTCCCCTACCCCACGCCACTGAATTAACCCAATGATCCAGTGAGTAATCCACACCACATCACCTTCACTATAAACAAAAACAATCCACAAACACCACAAAACACAAACCCACATCACAAATCACAAACCCACAGTAGATTGGTTAGAGTAAAGAAAAAGATCATAAACCCGCAACCCCAACCGGAGAATGCCAGCGTTCTCAGTGGCCCAGGAGGCCCTCATCCATGACAAGATCCTCGAGAGCTTCGACGAGTTCATCTCCGACACCGACGAGGAAGGTTTCGAGATGGTGATGGATGGGAAGGAGAGAGTGGCGACAAGACTTGTTAGGAAAAGAAGGGAGAGAAGTGAGAGAGAAGAGAGAAGTGAGAAGTGAGAGTGGAGAGTGGAGAGAGGCACGGCGCAGAGATAGAGAGAAAGAAAGAAATTAATAAAATAATATAGTAGATATATTATTTTATTGTAATGTTTATAAGGGTGGCAATTCATGTTCACGTGTCAAGTTCGTGTTGTGTCGACTCATAAGTATTCAATTATATGGGTCAACCCTAGCCCGACATGTTTATTAAATGGGTCAAGATTCCTCAACCCTAACACAGCCCATTTATTAAACGGGTCAGTCATGTCGACCTGTTTATCGAATTTTATCAAAATGAAAAGAAAAAGAAAAATAGTATTAACTATTAACCAAATTGATATGAATTGTGAAAAACCAAACAAATAAATATTTTTAATATAAAATTCAGAACTAACGAGTAATTGCATCACAAATAATCATTCAAAACAAAAACATATCTCAATATCACAAATAATCAATCATAATATGTCAAAGAAAATAAACCACAACAACTAATAAGTTTATATACCAAGGGTTTAAATGGTATATTGGTAAAATGTCATTTGATTAAACGAGTCAGACAAGTCAAACGGGTTCTATATGATGAACACTAACCCAACCCGTTTATTAAACGGGTCAATCGTGTCAACCTGAATATGACACGAATCAATTAAGCCTCAACTTATAACCTACTAATTTCGTGTCATATCGTGTTGGGTTCGTGGGTTGTGTCAAATTTTACTACCCCTAGATGTTTATATTATTTTATTATGTTGAAAACTAAAATAGATCCACTAATACTGAATGTTTTGTAAAGTGAGTAGGCAAAATAAATAAAGTGGATTTTTGTAATGCCAAATAGCTAAAAAAATAGCACTACTACTATGGATGCTTTAATAGAAATTCAAGTTACTAATAATGACACAATAAATTTATTAAAGTCAACACTCAACGTGCATAAATCTCATTATGGAAGGACTGTCGAGATTATCATGCACTAACCATCGAAAGACTAGCCCTTATTGTATTCCATAATTTGAGCAATTTTAACTTGCACCTCCTTTTCATCGTGGTCCAACAATGTACCTATCAGAATAGGCTACATCATGATGGATATGATCAAGTCAATGACTACAATAAATGCATTCATAATCTTAGTCTTCTAAATCAAGTAGACCTATTTCAATATATATATATATATATATATATATATATATCAATATCTTATATCTTAAAAATATTGCATAATTTCACAAGAGACTGAGTATTTATATGTTGATAATAGAGGCATCATAGAATATTATGTTGGGCCACATTATTCTAACATATTTCAGATTTGGAAATTGGTGATTGTTTGGGTAAAGAGAAGCTGAGATGTTAGAGAGAGATAAAGATAGCCGAAGTGAACGAGAGAGTAAACTTGAACGGCTAAAGAGGGTTTGATCTATTATTGAAAATTTGTGTTTTTCTTTTTAAAATTACACCTCATGATGGGCCTTTTGTTGTTGATAAGCTTGACTTAGACTGCTTTGAAGCATTACTTTTGTATAATTATATTAATTAATATTAGACAAATTTGCAAGAATATTTGTCTAATCTTTGTAATAAATTATTAGAACTATCATATTATCTCCAATCAATGTTGTACATCAGTACATGTAATTTATTTATTTTTATATTAATTACTAATTATTAAATTAATTATGATGTCATCTTAGTTCGACCTTGGTCTGACCTCAATAACTTCTCTATTTTTCGATTCTTTAAACGGTCCGTGACTAAAAACTATGTTCTCCATAGAACACAAGGCTCAAGCAGTAGCAACGTTGAGAGACAACCAAACTTTAATCATTTGCATTAAAATCATCAGTAAGACTATAAAAGGAAGAACAACAGAGATTTCATACAACAACCCTGAAATTGCGACTTAAGAAGAAATAATTAAAACTAATGAGCTATCATTGCAACTATAAATAATGTCTTTAGGCACAATGTCAACAAAATCTTAATTTTAACAGAGTCTTGGTCGCATTTAAATAATTGTTAATTACTAGCTTATAATCCATACATTTTTTATTATAAATTTTATAATATTATTTTTGTATTTACTTTCTAGCCATCATCGAAGTATATTATAATAATTTATACTAGCAATATATATTAATTTGACTTTAAATCACAAACAAAATAATTATTCTTATAGCATTGGAAAAATAATTTCCTTTTTTCAAGTAAATTTCTTTGCAACCTCATAAAAATTTAGATTCATAGTTCAAAGTTATATCTATAATCCCAAGACAAACTTCAAAATTCAAATAGTTTTATTACTTGCTTATGGACTTCATGTTTTAGCTCTTAAAAGTCTTATACGTCTAATGTTGCCAATGTTCATGCATGCACAAGAGGATGTTTTTCAATCTCATGATTTCTTTTCTAATTATATATATTATTCCTAGACATATCAGAATGAACTGCTTAAAAGATTTCAAAATCCAAAATTTAGTAAAATTTGCCAACTCGGAAGCAACATGAATGACGTACTTCTGAGATAGGGTTCTAATAAGTGTTTGCTAATTTGGGTTTGATATTTGTAGTGGCGTGTCCCTTAATTCTATGGTTTAAGATACTAAGCAAAACACACGTTACAATTGATTTGTATGGGCTGATATTGATCTACAATGGAAAATTTGGACAAGAATACGTAAACTACCGAAATCTTTTTATTAATTCAAGTGTGATATGTCACATGAATCTCTCTTGAGTGTTTTCTTACTATTTTCTCTCTTCCTATATTCTGTGTCTGTTTCTTCTCTTTCTTCTCTTCTTTTTATGAGTCATCTTCGTATTTTGTCCTAGTTCACCTGGATAACTAGCTTCTGGCCTTATCGAGCTCTTTCTTTTTTGATTTTTCATCATGAAAGGAGACTTTTGAAGTCTTCTTAACTGTGCAAGCGTCCACTTGAATAATTTCTGATCTTATCAGGCTCTTCTTTTGTAGGTTTTTCATCATGAATGGAGACTTTTAGGGTCTTTGTTGAGGTGTCCACCTGGATAACTTTTGGCTTACGGGCTCTTCTTTCTTGATTTTTCATCATGAAAGGAGACTTTTGAAGTCTTCCTTACTGTTCAGGCATCTACTTGGATAACTTCTAATTTTATCAGGCTCTTCTTTTGTAGATTTTTCATCATGAATGAAGATTTCTGGGGTCTTCCTTACTGTTCAAGCGTCCACTTGGATAAGTTCTGGTCTTAGCGGGCTCTTCTTTTGTAGGTTTTTCATCATAAATTGAGACTTTTGGGGCTTTTCTTACTGTTTAGGCTTGTCCTTTTGCTTTAAATGCGGTGGTGCCAAGCAACTTACCTATATTGATGCGAGTTTGTTATGGAATCATCAGGAACTTTTAGAAAGCTACCTTGGAGAATTTTAGCCTCTCTAGGATTTAGCTTGGTAGCTCAGACACGCCTTGGACATGACCGGCTTGACATGCGACCTGGAAGGGTATTGGGCCTAACCAAGGATTCGAGGTTTTGCGTTCGTTTAAAAAATGGGCTAGCCAAAACTGGATTTATTTCCATTGTTTGGGCGGATACTTAAATTGGGCCCAATACTTACCTTATTATAATAAGGCTCAATATTTCCTCAGTATTCGCCCCACTACAATATTGATATGAGGTTTTAGTTTTGGGTGCATTAATGAGAGTTGATATGCTTTCACTTTCTTGCCTAAAGACTATTCTATTTTTCTGGTTTGAAGAATTGAAAGGAAAATGTTTGCATGGACTTCAGCAACTGGGGACGTAAGCACTTGAAGTTTTCTTGCTGCGTGTCTGCCTACACGTGTAATGTTGATACTTTTACAACTTGCATGTCCAATTCTGAATCACAGAAAGAAAGAAATAGTACTAGTTGAAATGTGATTGCAGGTAAACGTAACTATAGTTTGGTTATGGTATAGCAAAAAGACAAGAAGTTCTAAGGAGACTACATTAATTATTAATTATATGCATGCATATCTCATATTGTTTTTAGTTGCAACTACTTTTTAACTTTCTATCACACAGATTCTAGTTGTCCTAGGTAAGCCACGTAAACTATAATACCGATCAAGTTCTATAGCAGTAGGAGTGTGGGACTGCGATCAAAGTCCACAATCAGATTTACTTTCCTACGACTATTAGTTTGTAAATGCAGGGGTTAAAAGAAGGGAGATATTATTTGCAGATCAGAGACATTAAAAAATCTACAACAAAAATGTAAATAGGAATTTTATTTATCATTCATGCTGATCATGTAACACTAATTACATTAATTATCATATCAGTTTGCAAAATTTTTGTAGTAAAATTATTGTATTTTAAACATTTTCTTATTTGAAATAAATCTTACGTTACACACAAAATTGAGAAACTGGAATTTTTTTTTTTTAATAAACGTGAAACTGGAATGTTGATGTCCAGTGTTTTAGAGTTGCCCAACAATTTCTAAATACGTGTATTGACAAATGTCGCAACAAAATTTGTTTTAAGTCCACACAAGCAACTACAAAAGTTTTTTCGACCAAAAAAAACTAAGAATGTTATTATGAGATTGTCAATACGTACGTTAGATGATATGTAATAATTATTTATATAGTTATTTTTTTAAAAAAAAAAAATTATGAAATAGTCATTCATAAATTCTTATCAAAACCACGCAACACACGACCTTAACTAGTTTATATATAAAAATTCAGGGGCTACAAACTAATGATATCAATACATTAAATTTATGAATAAAGTCAAGTGACAAAAAAAATTTCACTAATGTTTTAATAGTTCAAATAACATGTTGTAATTGACGCAAAAATAAAAATTGTGTGTCTATATATATATATATATATATATATATATATATATATATATATATATATATATATATATATATATATATATATATATATATAAATATATATATATATATATATATATATATATTTTGATGAACAAAAATCATATATTTTAATCAGGACCAACTCTAGACATTTTGGAGCCTTTTGTTTATTACTAATAACAAATTTATCCATTGATCCTTTTTGAAACTCAATTAATTTTTCTTCCTTTTTCCTTTTTTTAATTTTTTTTAATATTTAGATGCGTATTTTCTAGTAGACATTTCTAATCAAACAATATATTTATAAAGACTAAAATAAAAAATAACTTTCAAGTATAAAGCAAATGAGAAATAGAACTTGATTTATATAAAAAAATATTGTTGTAGTTTCACCAAATAATAACAAGTTTTTAGCAATCTCAACCTATATAAATAAAGATTTATTCATTATATTACCAATAACTAAAATATATATATAAAAACACAAGATTAAAATTAAAAGAAAAAAAATTAAGCATAGCCATAACAAAAGTACAAGCCCAGCCCAACCAAGAAGATGCCTGCCAAGATGGCCACACAAGTCTTATTAATAAGACCCACCCACAAAAAACATGAAACAGATCCTATTACACCTATAACAACAACAACAACAACAAAAAATAAATTGAAGGGCCAGATGTGAAACATCCAGCCACAGCTCAGCCCCAATCTTAAAGAATCTAAAGTAGAAAGCCAAGCCTTATAAGTTATACCTCAAAAGTCAAAACCCATTCTACAGAATGCCAAAATCAAAATGCAGCAGCGAAAAAAAAAAAAAAAAAAAAAGTCAGTCGGCTCGACAGTCCTCACTCCTCAGTTCTCAGAGTTTTCAAATCAAATGTGATTGGATGATTTAGATCGAAGGAACCTTGAGCCAGGCAGCTAGCAACAGTGGAGAGAGAATGAGAGAGGCAGAGAGTAACAGTTGAGAGAAAAAAGTAAAGCAAGAACGAGAAAGAGAAAAGGTAAAAATTTTAGGGATTTGAGGTTTTTTATTTGTTTTGATTATTGATTGTTTTGTGGTTAATTTCTTAGACTGGATTTGTAGTTTATCTTGTTGAATTTTGATTTGTCTAGAGGATAATGATGTTATTTTTGGGACAATTGATTTTATTTAGACAATTTTTTTTTTTTTTTTTTTGTGTTACCAATGTTTAACCAGGTATAACAGAAATTTTGTTTTTTGGTCAAAATGATGTGCCAGATTTTTTTAGATTCATTTGAAACCATTTTTTTTTTTTCCATTACCCCTTCTTTTCTAAAATTTTGGGGCCCTCCTTCCACTTGGGGACCTTAGGTAATTGCCTAATTGGCCTAGTGGAAGGGCCGGCCCTGATTTTGGTAGATCATGAAAGTGATATTACATTACTTATAACTTAACACCTGTAAGTTGTGAAGACACATCATATCCCTAACATGATTCTTTTTCTTTTTAATTCACTATTTTTACAAATATACCTTGCAGGTTTCAACAACTTATCTATAATCTCTCTATTCCATATAAATAACATTTCATCTTTTTCTCTTCTTTTCGACTCAAACTTAAGAGAAAATGCCACCTTCCTCACGTTTGGAATGGACGATCTTGGGAAAAACTCACACATAACTCTTTGCAACTCCCACAAAAGAAAGTTCATTATAGCTTTGACTCATCTTACATTTCCTTAGTCCTTTTCTTCTTTTACAACTTTATCAATATAATAGCTCTCACTGCACAGTACTGTACTAAATTACAAAAACAAACTTTGAAGAATAGTGGAAAAATATTACCTCTCTTTGACTCTTTTCCAATGTCCTCTCTTGGTTTGTCATTGATTATTTTCCAATAAATGTTATAAATTTCTCTTACTTTTCCTCAAAGCAATGATTTTCTCTTGAATTGTAAAAAAAAATTTTGTTCTTGAAAAATTTTGCAAGCCATCATAACTCATTTCAAGGATAGTAGCCAGGAGCCAAGAATGTTATGCCAGTTTCTGAAAGATCAAGACAATCTACCCAAAGTCCAATCATAAATGGAGCCTTTTGACAACGAAACAATGACAATGGTAGCCAATTTAGTGAACTACTCATTACAAAAAAAACCTGTTTACACCGGCATTTTCTAAAAACGCCACTATAGGTCCCATATTATGGCGATTTTGATAAGTGCTGTTATAAACCATACGCCGCTACAGGTCCCATATCACTATCATCTTCTCCTCAAAAGATGAAGCTTAGGCTCTAGCAACATTGAGAGACAACTACAATGTAACCGTTCACATTAAAATCAAACTACAATGTAACCGTTTACATTAAAATCTCAATATATAAGACTTTCAAGGGAAGAACAACACGGTATTCATGCAACAACCTGAAATTGCAACTTAAAGAAAATTTTAAAATTAATGAGCTATCATGTCAACTATAAATAATGTCTTTTTCTTGAAGTTGATTTACGCATGTGTCCGCAAAACCTTAATTTTAACAAAGTCTTAGTCGCATTTAAATAATTATTAATTACTAGCTAGCTTGTAGTCCGTACATTTTATTGGTATAAATTTTATAATATTATTTTTTAGGTATACTATAATCTATCCTAGCAATATATATTAATTTGACTTTAAATCACAAACAAAATACTATATTAATCTTATAGCATTGGAAAAATAAATAATGTCATTTTTCAAGTAAATTTCTTCACAATCTCATAACAAAATTTTAATTCGTAGTTCAAAGTTATATCTATAATCCCAATAAGAACTTCAAAATTCAAATAGTTTTATTGCTTGCTTATGGACTTCATGCTTTTGCTCTTAAAAGTCTTATACGTCCAATGTTGTCAATATTCATGCATTTGGGGATATTTTTTAATCTCATGATTTTTTTTTTTTTTCCTAATTATAATGTACCTACGTAGAATATGGCTTGAATTAGGAGTTTGACTCCTTGTTGGATTTGGATAAGGAAGGAATTTTATTCCTTTTGGGTTACTGTTGTTTAAAGTTATCAAGTTCTATTAGAAGTTTTGTCTACTACTTGATTTGGAATTCTTTTTGGAATAAGAGTGATTCTCCTTTTGTGTGTGGAAAAGAAGTCTAGTTTTTCTTAGTTTTGGATGTACTAGCCAACTCAAGTCCCCTATTTAAGTAGAGTGCTGCTGCGGCAAATTTAGAGAGGGTGGTGTGAGAAAAAGAGGCTTTCTCTTCGTTTGGTTATTTGATATTTGTGGGTTGCAATTTGGAATAGTGAGAGAGGTTTGTTACCGCTTGGTTTTGGTTTTGTGGTTTGGTGATTTGCTCTCTCTTGGTGCATTGCAACTTTTGGATTTGCTTTGTGGCTCTCTCTTTGATTTGTGCGCAATTGGTATTTGGTATTTGTATTTGGTATTTGTGAACATTTGATTCTTTGGTTTGTATTTGTAATAGAGAGTTATTTGGGTGTATTTGGGATTTGGGTTTGTAAGAGTGCCTCTACACCAATTTGTATTATCCCAAATTTGTTGTAGTGAAATTTGTTGGTCATCGCTAGTGCATGTAGGTTATTGCCGAACCACGTAAATTCTTGGTGTTTTGTGTCTCTTTTTTTTTTTGATTAATTTTCTTTGTTCCTATTGTTAGTTTGAAGATCTTTCACAAGCCTAAAATATTTTCACAATCAATCTTGGTAATTTGAGCTTCCGCTATTTTACAACAACCTAAACGTATCAAATCAAAATGCTTATAAGATTCCAAAATCCAAAAAAAGGAATGCATAATGCAAATTCATTTAGAGAAAGAAAAGACTAATGAAACAGTAACTTCCACTGGTCTTTGTTCAATTACAATGCTTTGCCCTAAATATAGATTTTTCATGCCTCTAAGTTGAGTCGGGTGGGGCAAAGGGCCATGCTCGGCTCAACGGGTCGGATCTTAAAGCAATTATGGGTAACCTATTGTTGGATGGCCGATCGAGTTAGGTCTCAAATTAGATTTTAGGAATGTGATCATAAATATCAAGCTTGTGGTGGACTATTTGAGCACAGGTTGGATGTTGTTCTGTGAAAATTCTCTATTGGAAACTCCATTAATAGGTCTTATTTAGTTAGTTGATTGAGGTTTTAGAGAGATAAATATTTTCATTTTGAATATAGATATGTTGTTGCCGTGTTCCTTTTTGTGACTGTTGGATTCTATTATAAATTTGATTTGTTATATATGAATGTATTTATCTTTTAAAAATTTAAACTTGTATCTATTCATCATCCTGATTTTTGTAATGAATTTGTGCAGGTGATTGACATGCTATGTGGTATTGGGTGCCTAAATATAGAGGATGAACTCAGAA
This sequence comes from Quercus tomentella, assembly GCA_028535165.1. NCBI lineage: Eukaryota > Viridiplantae > Streptophyta > Magnoliopsida > Fagales > Fagaceae > Quercus > Quercus tomentella. Next base: position 21,877,520 of record JAPQVY010000111.1, on the reverse strand, counting down.
ATTTTTCTTTTTTTTTTAACGAGGAGAAGGGGTGGAGTACTAGGCCTTATAAGTTATAGATGTATGCCGACCCAAGCTCACCATAAAGCCAACGTTCAACTCCTTTCACATTGTGGGATGTCCCACATTGAAGCCTCGTATGTTCAACTTTGTTGGAACCTTTACTACTGTAGCTTTGTTTTCGTTATATTAAGTTTATATATTTTTCCACATCTGACATATGATTGTATTTGCATGGTCATTTAGCTTATAATCTAAGTGAAACCATAGAAGAACTTAGGATTGTGTGGGAGAGATTAAGATCCCTATCTGGGCAGTTTTGTCCTAATTAACTGCTTTAGAAGAGCCAAAGGATGTTGACACCATCAAGGTGGTGGAATTGGTAGAGAATCCCTGAAAACTTATGAACTACTTACCCTGCCCAGGAACGATAAGTCAGAAATTATCTCTAGTCCATAGATGAGGAGGAAGTAGATTTTTCTGATGGTGAGTTGACTACGGTAAAGGCAGCCTTCCTTTCTAGATAATTGTAGGCACTTCATTTTGCAACCGAGAACTCACGAAAGGAGTAAAACCATAGTGTTAAATAACCCAAAAGTAAAATTTCTGCTCTTACCATTCAAAGGAAATAAACATCACTTTAAAACAAAATTAACTTCATCATGATCAAAAAGACAAAGAATATTTAGATTGGACCCCGATTGTCGAAAGATCAAGCCACATCAAGAACCAATGGTTAATATGCATCCAAGCACATTAATGCCTAAACCATGTGATTATAACGAATTCAATTCAACCTTAATTGGATTACTTAGAACTAATTTTATGACCAAATTCCATTAGTTTATTTTTTATGATAAGGATGTAATTAAAATTTTTTAAAATAATCATAAAATTTAGACATAAAGCATGGATTTTAATTCTTTGACTTCCCTCTTTGAAAATGAGAGGGAAAATCAAAGATTAAAAGATAGGATCTTTAAGATAATGTTTCGTTTGTTTAGTAGCTTTAAAATACCTTTAAATTTTTTAATTATCCTTAAACAAATCAAAAAGAGAGAGAGAGAGAGAGAAACCTGCCAAAATACAAAGTTAGATACAAAACGTGGGATTTTTTTTCTAAATAACCAAATCCCTCAAACAATTTCATTAGTTAGCAATGTTTCAATGACAATTTAGCAATCTAACAAATCGAGACCTTGAGACTCGATTTTGCATGAAACCAAGTGTTTCACACTCGAGTTCCTTGCTCTTTCGTTTTCCATTTGTTCTTCCTTCTTCGTTTTCCTTTGTTCTTCGTTCTCAAGAACAAACCCACAAATCCAAAAACACCCACCCATGGCAGAAACCATACCCACTTTAGGAACAAACCCACAAATCACAAAAATGGTTTTGGTTCGGGTTGAGAGATCACACCCAAACCACACCCACCCATGAGATCAGAACACTGCCGATGGTGGCGATGATCGTCGCAGGAAGAGCTGAGGAGCTCGGCCACGGAAGTTCAGATAGCAGAGGAGTGGGTTCGTTGTTTTTGATTGATCTGAGTTTGTTGTTTCCTTCTTCTTTGTTGATTTGCTTTCTTCTTTGTGATCTCTGCTTGTGAATTTGTGAACGAAGAACGAAGGAAAATGAAGAAGGAAGAACGAAGAACGCAGGGAAAACGAAAGAGCAAGGAATATGAAACTTGAGTGTAAAACACTCGATTTCAAAGAGAAAAATCAAGTCCCAAGGACTCGATTTGTTAGATTGCTAAATTGTTTTGAAACATTGCTAAATAATGAAATTGTTTGAGGGATTTGGTTATTTAGAAAAAAAATCCCAAAACGTGCCTAAGGCATAGGTGCTGATCAGAACCTTGTCACTGAGGTACGAGTGTTGATCGGTACTCATATCTTTATTCCCGCCAAATGTGAGTTTTGGTATGTTTTATTAGCTTGACTTTGAATTCAAACGTGCCTAAGGATAAAAAATATATATACAAAACAATAACTGGAGGGAAATAGTGGAGTAAAAATTATGCTATCTACTCCATTTCCCCTCTATAGACAACACCATTCATCATCAAATAAAAGTTCCAATTTTTACCTTCTTTCACAATTGAAAGGAAGGCATTTTGTGCAGTAAGAGAGTTATTATAAACTACAAGTAGTGAGGTGTTGCAGAAATCTTGAGAGAAAAGGTTTGACAAGGACATTAGAGCATCTTCAATAGGCTATCTAAGAGCATCTCCAGCAGCCTCTCCAAATTTTTGTCTAATTTTTGTCTATTTGGAGAATAAACAGTGACATTTAGTTTTTAGCTATCCACTTTTTCAAATACACTTTCCAACAGATTCTCTATCTCATTCTCTATCTTATTTAAATATTATTTTTTCATTCATTGTTTATTCTTTTTTTAATCATCATTTATTCTTTTTTTAACAACTATACTTTTCAATGAGAAGTGCTATGTTCATAACATTTTACACAATACTTTCACAACAAAATTTATGTGGAAAGTTATTATTAGTTCTAATTTGAACCCACCACTGAAATTATTTTTTTACTCGCCAACATTAACTAATAACAATCTGTTACTTAAAATTTATTGTAAAAATATTGTGATAGTATTTTTCAATTAGGATTTTTTATTTTTTATTTTATTTTTCCCTTATCTTTTTTTTTTTTTTTTTCATTCACACGTTTCTTTTCTTTTCTTTTTTCCTCTTTTTTTCTCCTTCACACATTTCCCTTATCTCTATCTTCTCTAGCACTTTCTCTGGAGCACTTTTCTTTTCTTCTTTTCTTCTCTAGCAGCACTTCGGCTGGAGCTCTAGGAGGGCTTTTCTTTTTTCTTTTCTTCTCTAGCAGCACTTTTCTTTTTTTCTTTTCTTCTCTAGCAGCACTTTTCTTTTTTTCTTTTCTTCTCTAGCAGCACTTCGGCTGGAGCTCTCTCTCACACATGAAGATCGTCCGCTTGTCCTTCTCCCACCACCACATATCCTCATCCCCACCAAGGCTCAAATGGGTCAGCTTTGCTTCTTCTTTTTTTCTTTTTTTTTGTTCTAATTTGATTAGTTTTAAAATTGTGATTTGAGTTTGTATTTTGATTGAGACTGAGTTTAGAGATGTTTGAGAGAAAAGATCAAGAATAGTTTTGTTGTTACCGTTGTGATTATTGAGTGAAAATTAAAAATTTTAATCGGTTGTGATTATTGAGATTGAATTAATTCTTTTGCTCATGAATAGGTCTCTCTCTTTTCTTTTCTTTTTTTCTGATTTCATTTGGTTTATGAGAAAAATTGTTTTCATGTTTGGATTGTATTCTGCGTTTTGTAGCCGTTGAGATAAAGAAGAGAGAAAGAGAGTGAGGAAGAAAGAGAAACGGAGGAAAGAGAAAAAAGTTATTTTTTATTCAACTGGGTATTATTTTAAGGGAGAATATTGTTTAGATTTGCTACAGTGATTGCTACAGTGCTCTCCATACCTGGAGAGCTACTGTAGCAAATCTAAAAAAAAAATGGAGATGCCAAGTCTGTTGGAGGGGTGATTTTGCGTGAACAGTGGCTTTTGCTCTCCAAAATTTAGAGAAGGCTAGCCTGTTGGAGATGCTCTAAAGCCTTATTTGGAGAGCAAACACAGAAAAAACAAGCTCTAACAGTCTCTCCATCTTTTTTTTAATTTTTTTTTTATTTTTATAGATTGGCTACAATAGCTCTTTTGAGCTGGAGAGCACTGTAGCAATTACTGTAGCTACTCCAAACATAGGAGATTGTAGGAAACTAGCATTAAAAAACTAACTATTCAGTTAGTTGGCCCCGTTTGCAAACAATTTGTAATTGTAACAACTCGAGCCTTAGAGGGTCGATTTAGGGCTCTAAATCGAGCCTCTAAGGCTCGGTTTACCTGGTTTTCCATGCCAAAAGTCCACGTTGGACTACACGCGGAAATCGAGTGTCTGAGTCTCGATTTCCACTTGTACTCCATGTAGAAATCGAGTGTCTGAGCCTTGATTTCCACGTGGAGAACACGTAGAAATCGAGTCTCAGACACTCGATTTACTTAAAGTAAAATCGAGTCTCTAGGACTCGATTTTTACACATTCAGACCCCCCACTCACGTCTTGGTCGTGTCCATGTTTTTTGTCTCTTTTGCGTGCAGAGAATATCTGACTATGCCATCATGTCTGTGTTTTTGAGTAGCTGAGCCTATTGTGTTTTGTTTCCATGTTTTTTGTCTCTTTTGCGTGTAGAGAATATCTGACTATGCCATGTCTGTGTTTTTGAGTAGTTGAGCCTACTGTGTTTTGTTTTTAGTCTCTTTTGGGCTGTGTAGTGATGGGCTGTGTCATGGGTCATGTCAAATGTTTATTTTGAACGTGCAAAGTTGAGCAGCGTACAGTGTTTTGTTTTTGGTCTCTTTTGGGCGTGCAGAGAATATCTGACCAGCCTACTGTGTTTATTTTGAATGTGCAAAGCTTATAAAGAAAAGTCTGACCAACACTGTTTTGGCATTGGTCATATCCGTGTTTTATTTTTGGGTGATTGGTCAGTAATAAAAAACTCTTACACTACCTCTCACACAACTCTCAGAAAATATTTTGACTGCCTCACACAACTCACACCTTCAGCAACTTCTATCACAAAACCTCTCTCAACAACTCTCACAAAACATCATAAACTCTCATACATCAGCAGCAAAACATTGCTCCTCTCACTCTCATACAATCTCAGCAGTATATTTGCTCATCCTCATGTCAAGTAAGGGTCTCCTCCTCACTATCTAGTTGGTTGTTTAGTGTATATAGCTGCTTTAAAAAGTGTTGCTTGCATTGAATTTGTCATGCCATTTCTTGATAAAATATTTGTTTGTATTAAATATTTATATTTGTTTCCTAATAAGATATTTGTTTGTATTAAATATTTATATTTGTTTCCTGATAAGATATTTTGTTTGTATTAAATATGTATATTTGTTTCATAATATTAGTTTTTTTTTTTTTTTTTGTTTGAGTAACTGGCCTGGAAGCCCAAGCAGGGCTCCTTATGTATATTAGTTGGTTGTTTAAATATGTATATATATTTATATTTATACAACTATATGTTTAAATATTTATATATATATTTTTATTTATTTATATTTATATATTTATAGAAATATATTTATATATTTATACAACTATATATTTATATAAATATATTTATATTTATATTTATATATTTATACAACTAAATGCAAATATAAATATAAATATAAATATATATATATATATTTATATAAATATATAGATTTATATTTATATATTTATATATATTTATATTTATATATTTATATATATTTATATATTTATATTTATATATTTATATAAATATAAATATATGTATATATTTATACAACTATATATTTATATTTATATATCTATACAACTATATATTTATATTTATATATTTATACAACTATATATTTATATATTTATATATTTATATAAATATATAAATAATAGACACATAAGGAAAGAAAAAAGAAACAGGTTCAAAGAATTGTGCAACCTCCAACTTTTATGAAATTCCAACCATGAGAAAGACATTATTGAATACAGTAAAAGCTATGAAAATAATTGGGTCACCGGTCCAGTTGCACCTAATTAAGCAGCTAGCATTTTTCCATTTTCTGGATGACATAAAGCTGATGACATATTAGCAGATCCGAAACAAATTTACTGTCATGACGGATTTTTTATTGTATGATTTTTATGATTCAGAGTCAAAATTTGAGTTTGTATATCACATCTAGTATATTTCACTGTATATTAATGCCTTGATTTTCAAATTAGATGATATGTCTAATTTGATTGATCATGATCATATTCACATTAGTGTTTTTTTTTTTTTTTCTTTTGTCTGATGAACCTTGCTCTATGTTATTTCATTAATATTAGTGTAATAGGGTATGCCATTAATTTCCGTAGCACTGGAATGATGATATTTTTATTTATATTTTTGTTAGAGCTGAGTTTAAAATTTGTAATGGGGTGAGTTTTGTTTTTAGTTTTTTTTATTTGTTTGAGTACGGAATTATGATGATTGAGTGTGTTTGTATGTGATGTGGGGTGAGTATATGCAATTGTTACACTTTTAGATCCCTTGTAATTTTTGTACTTTGAGTAGATAGAAAATATTTTGTAATTCGAACATAAATGAAAGAGATAAAATATGTCACTAACATAAATTTCCTTGGCTTGGCTCTCTAATAGGTTCACAATCTTTGAAGAATATTGATATAAATGTATACTTCGGTGGACCCCTTCACAATCCTGAAGGGATTGACGGATTCCCATTTAGAGGGGAGGGTATCGAATGCTACTACATGATGTTACGTCGTAAGTTAAAGACGTTGAATGATTTGAAAAGGAAAATAATGGACGAATTGAAATTGAATCGTACTTGGTATGACATCAAGATTATTTATCGTTACCCACAAGAAGTCCTTCATGAACGGATAAATTATGGGTATATGGCGATCAAAGAAGATAAACATGTAAAGATGATGTTTAATAGGATCCAGAAAATGCCCCAAGTAAATGCTGCTGAGTTGTATGTAAGTTTGGAGGCGCTTGCAGATAACACTACTGAGGTGGTGCAAGAAACAACTACGGCTTTACAATTTACAGCCCTAGATGATAGATGCACTACAATGGGAGGGTATACAATGGGAGGGTATACAATGGAAGGGTATACGATGGGAGGTTATACGCTCCCATCTCAAGATCATGTTGCTAATACTAGTGAAACCCTCTATCCTCAACAGACACATTTAGAGGAGGAAGACGAAGACGAAGACGAAGATCATGTTGCGAATGATGGTGAAAATGTTGCGAATGATGGTGAAAATGTTGCGAATGATGGTGAAAATGTTGAGGTTGTGGATGAGTACGAAGAGAGGATTGAGCAAGGCGACTTTGAGAATGATGTGGATGAACATGAAGTCGTTCCCAATTTTGAAGAGGAAAATATGGAGTACCATGATGAAGGTGATGCAGATGATGATATTGGTGTCCAGCATAATAGAAATACGACCACTGGCTACAGACCTCCTGCTGAGTCATTCTACTCAAATACTTGGGAAGATATGGTTGATCCTTCACGTCTTCAGATACCATTTGTCTCTACTTGGGAAGATGGGATGCATTTTTCTAAAGGGTTGACTTTTGCAAATAAAGAGGCGGTGAAGCATGCATTGATAATATACGCAGCAAATGATAATAGAAATTTTATAATCCAAAGGTCGACCAAAACGAAATTATGCGCCGCATGTGTTGACGACAACTGCAAGTGGTATGTTGGGGCATACATGAAGACTAAATTCAATGGTATGTGGATGGTCACGTCTTATGTGGGTCCACACACTTGTATACCCTTTGGCCTAAAAAGAGATGGTAGAATGATGGATTCGCATTTTGTTGCATCAGAAATTGTGGGAAAATTGCAAAAAAATCACACTGCACGTATTGATGAGCTGTGGGAGATCATACGTACTAAGTATAATCATGAGCTTTCTTACTATAAAGTATGGGACGCAAAACAAAAGGCAATTGCTAAGATATTTGGGGATTGGGAGGAGTCTTACCAAAAGTTGCGAAAGTTGTTGTTGGCATACTTGGATGAGGACTCAGGTACCCAGTACAGCTATCACACCATACCTAGGCCAGACGAAGGTACTGCGTTACTACGATATGTATATTGGGCATTCGCTCCATGCATTGCTGCATTCCAATATTGCAGGCCAGTGATTAGTATTGACGGGACTCATCTGTATGGTAAATACAAAGGGGTATTGATGATTGCAATGGCAACCGATGCTAACCAAAAGGTTTTGCCTCTCGCCTTCGCTGTTGTGGACAAGGAGTCAGGGCGTAGTTGGGGGTGGTTTTTAGAGTGTCTCAGGACTTCCATAGAGCATGTCATACCTAACGATGGCATTTATATTATTTCTGACCGACATAAAGGTATCAAATGTGCCATTCGAGAGTGGCCTAGACGTGAGGACGGAAGAGAACAGGTATATCACCGATATTGCCTTCGACATGTTGTTAGCAACTTCAACAGACACATTGATAACCCGATTCTAAAGGCATTGGCCTTGAAAGCTGGATATGCGAGTAATGAAGCTAAATTTAAGTCCATAATGCAAACCATTAAGGAGGCCGAGATTAATTTACTGAGGGGTGTAGACCCTACTGATACGCGGATTGAACGTTATATGCCATACACATATCTACTGAGTGAGGATGTGGAGAAATGGACCCAGTCACATGATGGTGGAAGACGTTACGGGGCAATGACAACCAATATCTCCGAGTGCTTTAATGGGGTACTTAAAGGTGCTCGCGGTTTGCCCATTGCTGCAATGGTTCATTTCACTTGGTGCAAACTTGTTGCATATTTCCACGATCGACATAAACAAATTACTTCTGATCTCTCTCGAGGTAAGCTGTGGAGTGATTATGCAATGGAGATCTATAGCAGAAATGAGCAGAAAATTGCAGGACACACTGTAAGGAACTTTAATCATGCAGAGGGTGTATATCAGGTGGTTACCCCGTACAATGACCATAGAGGTGGAGGGGGAAACCACAGTCATGAAGTGCGCATATTTGCTAGAACATGTGGTTGCAGAAAGTGGCAAAACTTGAAGATCCCTTGTTCACATGCAATTAAAGTTCTTCAAGGTCTGCATCTCAATGCGACCAACTATATTGACCCATGTTACAGTTTGAACAACGCCATTCTCACATATTCACATAATTTTGTGGTACCAAAGTCAGAGTCTGAGTGGAGGGACGTTTCCGGACCACGATGGGTGCCTGACCCACTGCTGTTGCGGGGCATAGGTCGTCCTGTGAAGTCAAGAATAAGGAATGAAATGGATGGAGTACGGCGAGAACGGGGAAGCCGGAGGGAAGATCCGGACTTGAGGGAGACTCAACCGAGGCAACGATGCAGAGTGTGTCATCAAGAGGGGCATAACCGTAGAAGTTGTCCCAATTCCCGTGGGGCATCGACAAGTGGTACTGCTATAAACTAGGCAAGTGCCCTCACTGTTTTTATATAATATATTCAGAATTTCATTTTCTTTGTTCTTTGCATTTGGAAACTAATGACCGTATTTTAATTTTTGGCAGGCAAGCGGAAACTCGATTTTGCTAAGTCACATTGTACGTGGGACTTGTGGTTATCTTCTGTATGGACAAGTGCTAGGTGACTATGTAGAGTCTGTTGTATCAGTATGGTTTAGTATGGACAAGTGGTAGGCAAATATGGAGACTATGTTGTATTTATTAGTTGTTATTTTGGTTATTGTTGAATGTTGTTGTAATTGAACTATTTGCTGTCCATTGTACTTGTTACTATAGTTGCGTTGTGCAGCTTTTGCCTATAATGCCAGCAATTATATTACTTTGGCATTAGTAGCTACTACTTTGGCAAATTCAACCACAGGGCCCTCCTTTGAAGCGATGATAGCTAGTATTGAATGTTTTTTGTCCGTTAATAGGGAACCTATAATGGGCATGAATAGTAACTGTTTGAATCCAGTTGTTTGCATATGATGTACGAGCCATTTACCAGTATCATATGCTTGTATCTACTTGTTTACCGCTGCTCATGTTATGTGTTCTGGATCTAGTTTACTGCTGCAGGGGAAGGGAAAACCAATTATGGTTTACTGCTGCACGAGTAGGTGCCAAAAACAAAAAAAAAAAAAACCCCAGTGGAAATCGACTCTTTGATAGTCAATTTCCTGTAGAAATCGACTTTCTGATAGTCGATTTCCTATGGAAATCGACTATCAGATGGTCGACTTCCACTGGGGGATTTTTTTTTTTTTAAACCCAAGTTGGGAACTAATTTCAACAGGCAAGTGAAAAGGGGTATTTTTATAACTTATTGCTTTAAATAGAAACGTATAGATGTAAAAAGTCACGAGAAATATAACAATGAACTCAACTTTCCTATTTTGTGCATAAAACTAACTACAATGCATAAATTAAATTGCAAGAGTCAAATTAAATGAATTAGGTTATTTGTCTCCATATATTGCAAGGACATACCTTAATGAAATTATAGACTAAAGAGAACCACACCAAGTCTAAAAGCTCAAATTTGAAACTTTCTTACTTTATCACACAGGCTTTAATGTAAGACTTTGATAGACGGTATATTGTAACCATTACAAAACAGGTACTAAGCATAAAAATAGAATTCAAATGCCACTCATCTCAACGAATCATGCTATATTATTCAAATATTTGCATTCATATTCACGATAAAATCACAAGGCTGGTACAGTTTAAGTGCCAAAAGAGAAAGAAAAAAATTTGAGTAATGTTTTTTTACACATTAAAACATGTTATTTGAAACATAGTACCAAACACATTGACGTGTCTCTACACCCCTTAGCATTCCAAGTGTCTCCCTAGTGGTGTAAGACATTGACGTGAGAGACCGTCCTCACACATTCCACCGATGAGATTGAGCTATAATCCATCATTGATCCATTCTTCACGAAATTGACCCCAACATTCAGCTCTCCACAATCAGATTGATAGATCAACTCATTATTGAAGATTTCAAGCTTCCACTAACCCTTACGTGCCACCTAAAGCCTTCAAGTCACATCCTATGCACTACACATGACACCACCCAAATAGACTTATGGTGTGTTAGGTTGGGTTGTGTTGGTGGGTTGGATACACACTCTACACAGGAAGAGCGATAACGATAAATTTAAACTTAGATTATTATAATATTTTATTATATAAATGGAGAATATGTTATTATAGTGATTTTTTTTAAAATATATTATAGTTAGTTGACTAATTTAAACATATCCAAGAAGATTTTTAAAAAATTGTACACCCCCATGCAGTCATCTACATGTTACATATTACAATAAGTTTAAATTATTATATAATTTTAGAATTGTAGCATTTTTTTTTCTTTCCAAATATAATTATTATACCTATATTGTTGAAATTTTAATTTTTAGGTAATTTTTTGAATTTTTATTATTTTAATTGCTTTTCTAGGGCCCATATCTTTATTTCCAATACCTATTTTGTTTGTATTTTTTAACCTAAAACTAAAGAGTTTGACAGAAATAGAATAACATTTCATGCTTTTCAACCTAAAAATTAAGAAAAATAAAATAAAACTCCGAGCCCAAAACTGAATTGGACTAAATGGACCTAAGTGGACCGAATAGGATTAAAGTGGACTAAAATAGACTGAATGAACCTAATAGACCGAATTGGACTGCAGTGAACCGAATGATTAAAACTATAATGGACGGAATGGACCTAAGTGGACCGAATTGGACCAAAATAGACCAAAAGAACCAAATAGACTGAATTGGACCGAATTAACCAAAGTGGACCTAAGTGAACCAAATTAGACCGAAATGGACCAAATGGGACTTAACATAAAGTCATAACCCTTGTAGGTCTTGCATGAAATACATATGCCAGATCAAACGAGAGCTAAAGTTGATGCCAAAGTTGGCACTTAACATAAAGTCATAACCCATGTGTTTATAGTTTTGATCTTCATGGCAGTCAACATGAGACCTATTATTGCCCAACTATAAAATGCTCACTGCTTGTTCCGAGAAACTAAAACTGGTTTTTCAAATGGAGAAACCATCTTGCTTCTACAAAACCATCAGTCACGAATTGCTCAAAATGATACTGTCCCTTTTTGAAACACTATTTGAAAGAATGTTAACACAAGCTGATCGGACAAGTTCACAAAATATAAGCCAAACAATCTATAGAGGAAGTTCATACATCAAAAGGCACCATGCTATTCTCTCATAACTTGACCAATCAAAGACTTAAAAATAAAACGTATTATGCAGATCTTATATTAGTTGCTGGGAAGCATAAGCAGGTCTCCTTCCATTAACTTTACGCAGAATATGGTATCCTCAAGGCCATTCTCTGGGCAAGCCAAGGTCTTTGTGAATCTGGGTCAATGAAACGATGCATGAAGAACTGTTCTGCTTCTTCGTCTATCAATTCTCTAGCCCATGCGACCCTCTTTGATGGGCAACTACCTGGCCCATAGCACCTGCATTTTTAATTGAAGCATTCCATACTTATTTAGTGTGCTATTAAGAATAAACTTTCATAAAGACACCAGCATCCATTTCAGATGAAAAGTCAAAGAAAAGAAAATACAACCAACTCAACCAAAACAGTAATCCAACATGTTATCAATTCATTTTCATTTTCATCTCTACTCAGCATCAGAAAAAGGTTATCAAAGAGCATCTGCACTTGTTACAAGCTACCAAATCATAATACTAAAATTGGCGAACATTTTATTGCAATTTATTAATTATATGGTAAAAAATGCGATGTTCATAATAAAGGCTTATGGTCATTAAGCACAGGAATTAGCAAGCAAAGAATTTGAGAAGCATGGTGATGTGTGCTGGCACCAGCCACACCAAATTGACTATGCTGGGATTGGACGCTTACCAAGTTAATTGAGTCATACTTTTCATCAGCATCTGTAAAACAAGAAAGGTATGTTGTAAGCACTTCACACACTAATGTAGAATGACAACAATTGAATTTAGCGGAAATTCATACAATCAATCTAGTATCAAGTAATTACATAATTTTTTAAGGTAAAATACAAGAAGCCTGGCCTGCACTGTGCTTTCTTCTGCTTTTGATGCCAGGTACAAGCAGGTTGGAGCCACAAGACGCGGATCATATTCTGTCATACTCTTTCTGAAAGCACAAAAAGAAGTTAAGCTTAGCAAGCAAAAGCACAACTGGGCATAAAAAATTGCTTGAATGTGCTTTTTTATGAGGTGATGCTATTTTTATTTTTTGTTTTTGTTTTCTTGTTTTCACTTTCATCAGTCACTTCATCAAATTCAGAATCCTCAGTGGCATGTTCACTTTCAGAGTCACTCAACACATACCTTGTTTTCTAACTTGGTTCACCCTTTGAGGTCTTGCTCTTGCTGGTGCAACTTCAATAGTTTCTTCAGTACTGGCAGAAGTAGAAGCAGAACCCCAATTTTCTTCATTTTCAGTCACTTCATTTACCTTACCAACCCTTCCCAACACAGAACCACTTTTCTTGTTGAATGGAGATGCCCTCATCTTTCTCACTTTCTTCTCCGGTGAAATCCTGGAATTTTCAGCAGGCTTTAACATGTCAGTTAAAAGCTTCTGGGCCAATGTCTGAGGCTGCTGCTTATTCGCTGCACCTCTCTTCTTTGCCGCTGCAGGGGCCTTAACTGCCTTAGCATTTGCAGCCAGTTTTCCCCCGCCCTTTTTCCTGGCTTCTGGAGTAGCTACAACTTCTATCTCACTATCTTCATCATCATCATCATCATCATCATCAATTTCATTAATATCATTATAATCATCATCATCATCATCAGATATCTCCGAAACAGTTGCCAAGGGCTTCTTCTTCTGTGCAGCAGCAGCCCTTTTGCTAGGTTCTTTCTTCTTGGCTGGTACTTTGGGCACTTCAGTCTCCATGGCTAGTTATAGATAAAAACAAAGAGAAATTTACTGTGGGAATACTTACAGAAACACCCAGTCCAACACATTCCCAATGATCACGGAAAAAGATCATGGAAAAATTCACAAGAAACTAATTATTAGTTCTGCTGAATCTCAAGTGGAAATTTTAGTTGGTGCTTGTAACATGGAAAATTTTTATCTATGTACATTACAGTATTTTGTTCTCTTATAATTGATGTTATGAAGAAGAATAATAGAAACACAATTTCTCACACAAGATCATATATTAACTGGTTTGCAAACAATATCCCCATATCATCCACTGTAATTTTTCTTACATTACAGCTGAGTTGTGTAAAGATCATAATAAATAGTCTAATGAAATATAATAATATAGCATTTACCGGCTGATTGATCAGGAGATGCATCGAGGTTATAGGCAGCAACTTCTATCGTTCTTTAACCTCATCCTTTCGAAGGAAAAATAGAACATACGAACAGAAACAGACCTTAGCAGGAGCTTTCTCTGGTAAATGAAGCAGAAGCAAACCAAAAATCAAACAAAAAGTAATTCCCATATATATCTCATAATATTTTTTGACACTTACCAATTTCCATTGCAGCCACAGATGACGAGACAGCTTCTGCAACAGATTCTGCATTATTTGCCTTCTTATTATTGTTCTTCCGTGGGTTCTTGGGTGCTTGTCTAGCAGACTTCATAGCAGCTTCACCCCTTGCTTTGCCTCTCATTTTCTTTCTTAACTCCTCTCACTCACATCACTTCTCTCTAGCTCCTAAATGACATAAAACTAAAAACAGTCAACAAATAGAAAGACAGAAAAATAAACAAATCATCACAAGGAATTGTTAATTTTTCAGTCATACATCGAGTTGCCCCTCCAAAGCATCAAGATCTGTCCTCCAAAAGGACTTTGGAGTTTCCTTTCTCAAATCATCAACCTCCTTATTGACCTTATCCCTTTCAGCGCATAACTCTTGAACCTTCTCAATGGTCAAGCTTCCAATTGCCATGGCCAGTAGATACTCATAATCACTTATCTGTACCCCATTACTACTGCTGTCAGCAGGAGATTTCACTTCTGTTTCTTCTGTATCATCAGTTGCACCAGCAACTTCTGGCTCAACAGCTTTAGTTTTCTTTGGAAAAGGAGTGAAACCTTTTGTTTGCAGCTCAACAAACAGATCAGCTCTCTTCCTATTACTTACAATGATCTCTCCCTTCACAACTGCAAGGATAAACCTAACCTTGTTTTCTAACTTCAACAACTCCATTTCACGTTTGTTCAGTAGAAATTTCTGCACAAAATACAAAAACTGCAATTAATAATTGTTTCCCTAAGAAATGGCTGAAATTATTGAGTATCAGTGTTCTATTTGTGTTCACACAACAGGCCATGACATCAAAGGCAAAATAGACCCATTGTAATAAATTTGTTTTCACAAACTCATTCTTCATCCCAACTAATGAAAAAACAATTTTTTTTTTTTTTTTTAACAAGAAAGGTGTGTTCCAAATCACTCATCACTAATACATTGCCAATGCCAACTGCTCCACACCAACATTCTTTCAAATTTCCTCTCAAGATATAAATTCTATGAAGCAGCTTAACAAGCTTGCAATTTCTCAAAGCAACAAAGTTTTTCAGCAATTAGATTCTTCTGGAAAAAAAATACAAAAAATAATAATAATAAACAAAATAGATTCCAATATGTTTGACTGTAAGTCTGCTATAAGATGCTTCCAAAAAGAGAATTTACTTACTACATTCAGGATTTCCTAGAGATTAATATTCATAGAGGAAAAAAATAAATAAAAATAGACCTATGTGGACTGTGGTCAACTTGTAAATAAAAATAATTCAGAATACTTGGGGATGTTGAACAAATTACTGGGAACTCTCAGCAGTAGAAGAAAAACATATGCTTGTCATGACGAATACCACCTCTATTTGGCAAAAAAAATAAGTAGAGAAAAGAATGAAGCTTACATGGTAATCATCCATGTAATCACGACGGTCCTGCATAACAAATTAAACCTTGAAGTTAGGACAAACTTTGAAACAATCATACAAGTCTTTTGACTCCAAAAAATAGGGAGAGTTTTAGAGAGCCAGGTAGGGGGGGGAAGCTCTCTAAAACTCTCCCTATATGGAATGTGGTCAACTTGTAAATAAAAAAATCATCAATCTGCATCAGTTTCCTATTATAAAATTCCATTAAAATAAAGAAGTGTTTCCATCAACTGATTGGCAGTACATTCAACATTATTTAGAAAAAAGGCCAAAAGCTTCCAATGAAAATCTTGGTTGGACACAACCACAGAGGAAATTCATTGTATTATTATAGTTTAAATATAATAGTTTAAATTCATTGTATTATCATGAAGCATACAAGGAAAGATAACAAAAAGGTGGAATGATATAGTTTAAATATTCTTTGTCAATCATAAATAAATAATGCAATCCTATGCATACTTCCAGAATTTCTACAATTTAATGATAGGCTAACAAGAAAAGGCTAATGACCAAAAAGCAGAGCATAAGCCCAACTTCTGCATGAAGTACAAATTCAAGCAATAAAGATTAATTACCTGAGCCGCAGAAGTTGCACCATGCCGTTTTGGCAGCTTACTCCGATCAGGTGCAATAATTGGGTTCTCAAAGTTACTCACCAGTTCATCTTTCGGAGGTTCATATGGAGGCACGTTTTCAAGTTCTGCTTTACAAGCAGCAAGAAAAAGTTAGCTTTAATGATTCTTTGTTACCGGGATTCTTCTTGCAACCTCACGTGTTCCACTTCTTTATATTTCTTTCTAATACCCCTTAGGAAAAAATATAAAGAAATGGAAGACCTGAGGAAGCAAGAAGAATCTCGGAAACATAGAATAATTAAAGCTAACTTTATCTTGCTGCTGCTGAAGCAGAACTTGAAAACATGCCTCCATATGAACCTCCAAAAGATGAACTTGTGAGTAACTTTGAGAACCCAATTATTGATTTCTGCCTCAGGTCGTGGGTTATGACGTGAACCCACGACCTGAAGCTTGAAGCCCATTTTGACGAAAATACTTTTCAGTAAAAAAAGATTAGAAACTATTAGAAATAAGTCATGCCATGGAAAACAACACACCCACGAACCATTTACAAATTTAATTGTATGAAGTAACCAACCTCAGTATTAATCCTTGCTTTGGATATGGCATCATCCTTGAGCAACTTCTTCAATACCTGCACAAAGTTCACTAACCATTAGCATCACAAGTTGAAAATCTCTATACACTGCGAATAACCAAAAAACCTCAAAACATAGTCACTTGCCTTACGAAATGGAGAAACTATAAATAAATATAAGAGCTGAGGAAACAAGAAGAATATTGTCAACAAAGAATCATTGATGCAACAAGAATTATTCCTAAGATATTTTTCACCATCTAGTTGTTACCTTTAATGGGAAACCATTAACCTCCATGTCCACGTACAACATAACCTGAAGAGTTGCATAAGAAACTTTAAAATCAATACAAAAACAAATATATATATATATATATATATATATATATATATATATATATATATATATATATATATATATATATATATATATATATTTATGTATGTAATAGTGATAGCCAGGGTTGAAGATAAATAGATAATACATACCACCCTTGCAAAAGCTTCAGGGTTATGTTCCAAGGCAGCGGCCCAATTTTCATCAATTCCTTTCTGCAAATAATTTAGAAGTATTGTCAACACGAAGTACCCATTTAATATATCTTCCTTCTTGGCGTGGAAAAAAAGATAATCGAAAAAAAATCAATTTTATGATTATATCAATAGTACTAAGATTATATTAAAAAAAAAATAAAAAAGATATATGCCACAACTATCAAAGGATGAAAGAAATTTCAGAGTTGCAAGTAATAAATTAGTTGGCGTAAACATTAATGACTAAGATTTTATGCAAATATTATGAATCATTATAGTAAACATTGTAAAAGAATCACTTTTTGACAGTCCAATATCATTTTCTATCATCAGCAATCACATTCCTCATCAAAAATAAAATCAATAAATCAAAATGCACACTCCTCTTCTGAGAATTTAATGAATTCATCCTACAAGGAAAAGATTTATAATCACAGTTTCTAGCATGTAGGGCCATGCCTACTATTGGTCACAGAAAATATAATGCGTACATACAAAAAAATCCAATGAAGAAACTTAAAATAACAAAAGAATCCTAAGGCATAAAAGTCTCTCAGTTATTACTTATTAATGCACACCAGTAAGTATTAACCAGTCCAAGGAATTGGTAGGAATGACAAATTAGTTTCAAAGAGAAGTAACAGATGTTTCAACATAGCAAAGCCACTTGCAAACATCATTATAAGGTTAGAATTTTTGCACAATGAAAAATTACATTACTATAGATTCTATAATTACAATGAACTTAAGATTTCAACAGACTGAAAAATACGCAGAAAATCAAGAGTACAAAGAAAGGTTCTTTCTTTCACTTTTTTCCCCCTCTATCCAATGCTAAACAACACCCAGACCTATGACCTACCCTGACCCAGCGTACCTGTTGAACCCCTGAGCCAAAGCAGCAGGGATAAAGGGCTTCTACTGATACATCAATGCCACATATGACAAAGAAATAACACTGACCTGGTGAATAGCAGCTTCAATCTTCTTTTGCGCTTCAACATCAAAAGGATCTGCATAAAGAAGGGCCTATATCACACAATAACAAGAACGTATATGTATCAGTTTCTCCATCTAATAATCATTATCAAATTAAATTATTTATGTAAGAAAGTCAATGGTTACAATTTAACTACATCTGATCAGTAAATGGTAAGTACGTAAATACACACATATATTAGAGGCCAATATATTAGAACTTGAAAAGTACTTTATGTGGTAAAAACTTAGCACCATGACATAAGCTATAAAGGCCAAGGAAGGGAAAGAGTTAGAGCCACCAGATAAGCAACTTACGAGCTCCTCTTCTTGTTGACGTCGTAAATCAGATTTTTGGCGATGACGCTCTCGTAAAAGGTCTTGCAGTTTATTTAGATCATTTCCTAGAACAGCTTCTGCTAGTTTAGGATCATTCTGTAAATTCAACATAAATTTTAGATTGCTAGAAACTCACCAGTTAAGAAAATAAATCACAGAAATCAAGAATGGATTACAAACAATCCAATCATTTTTATTTTTATTTTCACATATAATTTTATGCCAACTGCTACTGATTGGCATGGCATTTTCAGATAATAATCCAATTTTCAAAATCATCTCCAAATAGGCTCTAGCTCAAGAACACCATGAGGGTGCGGTAGTGCAAATAATATTAGAACCAACCTATTACCCAAGTAGTTAAGTTTCCAGACTTTATCTGATTCCAGACTTCTTCTTAACAGAAAAACCCTATTTACATGCTTCAAACCCCAATTTGAAATGCAAAGAATAACTTTGAAGAAGAAGACCACAGTTTTACCTGAAACAACTGAGCCATAAGATTAGAATCACTTCGAATATGCTGCTGGAAAGCTCCAGGGTTCACAGCAGACCCATCTGGATTGAAGCTCAAATTATTGGTAGGTGCACTGAAATAATTTCAAATAATAAGAGTCAGAAAAAAGCTTTAGATTCCTGTTTAGTACCTAACAATTATTGAGATAAAATTACAAAAGTTATCTTAGTGTGCTTCATCTTGAGACAGTGATTTACTTTTACCTGGGATCTAAAATGTGCATAGGGAATAAGTGGAACATTTTCAGAAAAAAAACTCAATCTAACATCTCAAGTCACCATACTGTAATTTGCAGACTGGATTGCCGAGTATTAGATCTACATAATCTTGGCATCCCTTAAATTCCTCATAATCATGGAAATTAAAAATAATTTTTCAGAGCACAAAAGATTGTGTCTGAAGTTATTCTATCAACCTATCAATCTATATCAAATTAGTAATGTTGAGACCATCAATCACAAACACCCAACATGAATGAAGACCAGGAGGTGTTGCTGGGCTGCTAAATCATTAAAACATAATAACTCATATTAATTTTCTCAATCAACATAGGTCCTCGGCAGTTCTTTGTTCCCTCAACTTGAATAATTCACTCTTCCTCGCTAGTGAATTAATTATTGAAACAAAACTAATCTTTAAAAATTCTTATAAATCGCAAAAATCGTCATATGGGTTTGCCCAACATTATAGCCTAATAAAGCAACATAATGTACTATGAATAATAAATAAGTACCTTGATGCAGCAGCAGAAATCATCATCACCAAATCTTCATCTTTCACACCCAATGCACTCAATTTCTCAATATTCTTCATCTCCTTCCCATTATACAGCAGCTGCTGTTGCTGAAGAGGCACACTTGTCTGCCCACATACAAAGCCAAATCAAATTTAACATTCATAAATCCATACTCAAATTTAACTTTCCAGACCTCAATACCCCATTTCGTTCCTCAGACAACTAAGAACCAACTGACCCCAAATACATATAAAAAATTTAAATTTCACAATCGAAGTTTACAATCCAATAGTATCAAACTCAAATTGAGCAAAAAATATTGATGAAGCAGAAGGAAAAACAAAGAATCATTGATGCAACAAGTTTGTAGCTACTGCTGAAACAGAACATAAAGCAAGATAGTTAGTTCTTGTTAATGCATGCACACGGAAGCGGGAATTAAACTTCTTTTCATTAATAACAAGAGAACCATAGATAACCACAAACACATGAATATGTACCTTGAAGATAACAGCAACAACAATTGTATCATTCACAAACACATGAATATCTACCTCCAGCTAATGTCCCAACTGTACCTTTCACCTAGTTCAAATAATGTACATTAAAATCATTTTGGCCACAAAAATAATGTCATGAACTTTTCAACACCAGCTTGAAATGTCCAGTTAAAGGAATAAGGTATCATTTGAGTTACCTTTTTTGAACCTTACGCTTTCTCGTATAATAAGGAGGAGGTCTTGCATGTCCTTCGTCAGATGCCTCGGGCCCAGCGTTGTGTCCATGTTTGTGCCCCCCTGTCCCACAAGGAGGTGCCTTAGATATGCGTTTTGGCCGACCTTCTGCCGCTGCAGCTAACCCAACAGGCTGCTCAGGCTGAACATGGGGTGGGTCGATGGCTGAAGAAGGGCCAGTGGACGTACTGTGGGAAGGTGGGTGCTGTTGCAAGTTAGGAGGGGTTTGATCAAGACCCAGGTCAAATGATGGAATAGGTGATAGCTCAGGAAATGACCGTGGGGTGGGTGGACGAATGTCAGACCCAGGACAGGCATGTGGGGTGGGTGGAGGGATGGTGGGACTAGGGGACTCATGTGGAGTGGCTAAAGGGATGGTGGGGGTAGGGGATGGATGTGAGGTGGGTGAAGGGATGGTGGGGCTAACGGATGGATGTGGGGTGGGTAAAGGGATGGTGGGGCTAAGGGATGGATGTGCGGTGGATGGAGAGGGATCGAGGGTAGGGACAACCTGAGGGGTAGCAATAGGCGGACGAGAGCAACGTCCGGCAGGAGCTGTGCTCGTGCTTGGGCTCTCAGTAGTGCTTGGCCTCTGAGTAGGCGCTGCTGCAGGAGTAGCTGCCTCCTCGTTCGGGGCCTCAGGTTCCCGAGGTCGTACACGGCCAATCTCATGCACTGCCTCCAGCACATTAATAATGTCATTGCGCTCCTCCGTGCCCACTGGGTGACGACGCATCATACGGACATATCCTTCAATCTGCACATGGAAAAACCAAGTATATTAATAATGCAATATCAAAATGAAGAAAGCCAATCAATAGTATAATAAAGGTTGGTTCCAAATTGATACGGCAACTAATAATTGGAAATTATAAGGACACCAAGTGTTACATTGGACTAAATTGAAATTAACTTTTGTATTAAAGATGTAGTTAGCGGATATCGTCTTCTCAAAAATGCAAATTGCCAATGCCGAATGAGGAAAAAAATTAAAAATATTAAAAATGGAAAGATGAATGTATACCATAACTCTAAAGGCTGAAATACGAGATATGACCTTAGAGCATCCCAAATTAGATTTGTATATGAACAAAGTTCTGTATAAGGTAAATCAACAAGATTGTCTATAAGCAATCTTAAGCAGACAACAATTTAAAAGAGAGGTTTGATGCTAAGCAAACATTGGACCACATAAGAAGAGTTCTCTAAACAGTGGTAAACTAAGTAACAAGTACGGTAAGATGTAGAACACATGGAGAAGTTACCATTAGAATGAATCTAGCACCAGGGATATGGATAAACCTTCGAGTTATCCTTGTGAACCAATCGAAGTACTCGTGCTGTAGAGGCATATCACCAAGCACTGCTTGACAACGCCGTTGAAGGCGATGACCCCAGTCCGTGAGATGCATAGCATGTCTTCGCATCCAATCAACACCGATCTTCCCCCTCAAATCAATTGCATGAAGCACCGGGTCCGTGTTAACATCGCGGGGAATTTCTTGGATCATCCCAAATTGCCGAACGACACGATCCGGTGTATGTTTCTCTACTAGATGGAAACATACAAGCGGCACCATTGCCGTCCACACTGCCCTCCCTGCAACGCACCACGGCGGAAGGTTGTCGTATTCATCTTCATACGGCTGCCACACCACCTACAACAGCCCAAAAACAAATATGCAACACATTAGGCAACTATCTTTCTATTTAAAAGTTCAGCAAATATATATCTTGTTCTTGAACATGTTGAACAAATCATTTTCATACCTGGTTTGGCAACATTAAAGCTATTTGCTCCCGATACCTGTCCCTGAAGACCTGGGCGGGCCTATTTTTCTTGTTTGGGACCCACACCCACCTACAATCAAGAACAGGGGATCAATATCTACAACTTCCCAAGTAAGATAATATTATGATTAAAACTATAATGTAATCAGATATAACTACTAATAGAATCTTATAGAAATTTCCTCAATTAATAATATCACTAAAATGAAAAAAGTCCTTATAAAAACAAAACACATACAAGCCATATGACAATGACAAAATTAGAGTATATTAACGTAATCATATATATTGAAACTCTGTTTAACATTTTTAAATGTTGACATAAATGATTCGTACAACCCTTTTAAATAAAAATAAAAAATTTATATTTTAAGTTACATGATTGTAAGCTTAGGTAATGATCTCATATTGTAAATGAAGTTACTAAGGTACAGACTTACTTAAGGGACAGTGGACCACGCACTGGAGGACCATAAGCACCCACTGGTGGGCCACGCTCAACTGCCGGGCACAAATAGGGGAATCTGGCCCACGCCCAATACTGGACCAACAATAAACACCCACCAATCTGACTAGCTTTCTTATCGCTTGCCCTGCATAACTGTCGGTACAACCATGCAAGGCAAGCACTTCCCCAACTATACCTTCGTGGGTTGCGAAGGTCTTCCAACTGCTGCACCCACATTAGATGCACCCTATCACCGGATTTGTCCATGAAGATTGTGTCCCCCAATAGCGCTAGGATGTAGCATCGTGCGTACCTATGCACTTCATCGTCTTCAGCATTAGGCGGCAGTGGATGGGCAACTTGCTCCAAAAGCCGTTTGATGAGAATCCTTTGGCCAGAACGTTCCAGATGGTCTTCATTGGTAGGTCGAAAGCCAAGGTACTCATCGCACACATTCTCCCATTCTTTTTGTGTGCTCCCTGTTACAGCGTCACCATCAACAGGAAGTCCAAGAAGAACCTCCACATCCTGCAGTGTGATGGTGACCTCACCATGCGGCATGTGGAATGTGTGAGTCTCGGGCCGCCATCGCTCCACTAAGGCCGTTATCAGGCCATGATCAATCTCTCTACCCGGAGTCCTGAGAAGTCCCTCCAAACCAAGTGCCTTAATGATGTCAATTAATCGATCGTCCACCAGTGGCTCTCGATTCGAGAACTCTTCACTACGGGCACGACATTTAAGGGACCCTGGATCCTGCACAAAACATAACCATGGATTAACATATGACAGCAAGTTCAGTGCAATAGAAGTTGTTTATAGTATTTATAACACCCACCATGGATTAACATGTGGGGTGGATTAACATACAACTTATAAACATACAAGTTATTATTAATGTCTAAAAGCTAGTTAATGACTTGATGCTAACTAAGAAAATTACACTTTAAAAATATTTAGGTCATAAAATCTCTTATTGGCATCAATGTTAAACATTCGTTTTTTCTAAATAAACATGTAATATTCATAGAAAGAAAAGACTTAGAAACAAATCACAGGGGGAGGGAATTAATCCCTTCTCTATCTTGTGATTTAAAACGAAAATTTAGTGAGGAAGAGATAGTGTTAAATCTCTCATTTGGCTCCATTTTATGGGCAAAAACACTAGCCTTCCTAAAAATATGGTTTATAAACCCAAAAAAAATAAAAATAAAGAGATAGATATTACAAGGATCCCCCTAATCAATATATATATAAAAGCAGAGACCTCATGCGAGAGTGCATGAGGTTCTACACATATTCTATGTCCTACTAAATGGTAGAAACTCAATTGTTAAAAATAAGCACAAAAAAAGAAACAATAGAATAGTAAAGGTACAAATTAAGAACTAAGTGGGCAGAAAAAATTATGTGGTGTCTCCATTATTTGAAGGTTAGCCTAGAATCTATATAAATAAAAAATTGTTAAATATATTATACGGATACACCTTTGTTAAAAATTTGTTAAATATGTTGAATCATGTCTACCTCAACCATCATTGAAACTACTTGCTTTATTTATTTAATTATTGGTCAAGTATCATGTACAACTGTCCGCAAGAGCCTTGACAATATCAAAGTGTGTTTCATGAAGTCGCCTAGACATGAATGCAACCTTAGCACTGCTATAGTTAAAATATTATTGAAGATGCTTCATAAGATCAATGCCTTAGTTAGACATTTCGTATGACAAGGGATAGGTTGAAGGAGCTTGATATGCATAATGTATGCTTGCAATTAATTGGTTTACAATCAATTGATGGTTTCCAACAAAATATGCCTACATTCTCCGAAGTTTCTACTATAATTGTAAGTGATTTTAGCAATGAAAATATCCACCATTTATGCTATAATATATATGTACAAAAATTTCAAAAACCATTTTACATAAAAGCTTATAGCATTATCCGCGCAACGCGCGGGCAACCTTCTAGTTAAAATACAAATAACCTATTTTCGACTAAAAAAAATATTTTTAAATTTTAAATTCATTTAATTAAAACCAAACTAAAGTCCAGGTTCAAAAAACGAAATTCACCACACACAAAAAAAAGTGAAATCTTTAGTGGTGTGTTTTACCTGCCCATTCCAAATGGCTTCTGATCGATGGTTGGGCTGCAACGTCAACACTGACCTGTCAATGGGGCCAGGTTGCGCATGGTTAATCTGTCCAGCATTTGCAGCAGCCATACTGCACAAAAATGATAAGCAATTAGCACATACTAGACATTATTGAAAACAAAAACAAAAACAACCTAAAAAATATTGTCAATAATAATACATAATGAAACAAGGTATGCATTTGATGTTACATCTAACTTTTTCTTTTATATAGGTTATTTGAACAAACCTCTAACAAAACCACAAAATACAAATAATTATTACTTTCAAGTTGCATCCATCTAATAGGTCAAAAATAGAGCACAAAGGAACAATCTCTGTCCCAAAGCTTTAATTAAGCAACTTGTTGTTGTGTATGTATTGCATGGTTTGCAGAGTGCATATGAGAGAGAGAGAGAGAGAGAGAGAGAGAGAGAGTGTTCAATAATTTGAATAACTGATTATTGACAATTATATGGCATTAGCTTTTTTATTTATTACAATATGCAAAATACGAGAAATAATTTTAAAAAAGAATTCAATATGCAAAATAATTTAGTTTAGTTATCTAAAAGAATTCAATATTCAAAATGCTAAAGCAATATTTACGTTTGAAAGAATAAGGAATAACATTGAATGCACCACCTCCTTGGAATTTTGCAACTGTAACTACCTACATGTTTATGCTTTTATGTTTGAAAGTTTAACTAAAAAGCTAGGCAGTAACTAAGATGCCGTTTTGCCAAGGCTTGTCATGGACATTTATAATTCATTCACTAAAAAGTGGTAGGGCACAACATGGAATAAAGGGAAACAAAAAGAAATTACGAAATAAAAAAGAAGGCGGCATTTCTAAAAGACGATATTATTGCAAAGAAAGTATTATAATAAATTGACAATTGAAAATATGTATCTTTGTTTCATTTGCTAGGGGAAAGAATCCCATGTGCATGTTGCCATGTTGTTAGATATAGGAACAGGTTGTTTCAACCGGAAGTGATCTAACTAAACCATATCTACAATAATCTATGCAATTAGTTCTGTGTGAAACTATTAGCACATGCTGAAAAGACCAAAGGGGGGGAATCAAACTTTTTCAAATGGGATTTTAATAATGAGATTGTACAAGACAGATACCACATATAAAAAATATATGTGGTGGGAGGCAGAAAAGACTTAATGACAAGGCCAAGGGTATTGATGGGAAAGCTCTGTAAGGGTATTGATGCAGGAATAAGATAGGTTTTTTAAGGCTGCACTATTTATTTGCGTTTTGATGGGAAGGCTCCCTCAACCAAAAAAAGAATCTGATACAAGGAAATAAACTTTGTTCTTATGACTTAATTTACGTTTCCAAAATAATTTACGTTTCCATCTAAAAATGGAGAAAGTAATATTTTCCTCAAAACAATCTAATTTTGGTCAAGTGATGGTTTCAAAAACGACTGCTGTATTAGATATTAGGAATTTAGGGGACATGTATTCCTAGTCACTTCTCATAATAAGACTTAAAAAAGAGAGTCAAACTTGGCCAATGTATGCTTCCTATATAGGAATTGGTGACTTTTTTTTTGGATGAAATTTCAAATTGAGCTCAAGTTTTGGGCTTTTGAATAGTGGTCTAGCTAAGTACATATCTTCTATGGATTTATAGTTTTGGATATTAATAGGTTCCATGTTGTTAGTCCCCAATTAATAGGTAAGGAAGTAGGATCACTGGACTAATGGGCTTTGTTAATCTTTGTTTTTTTTCAGATTGATCCACGCCATCGTTATGGACACAATTTACACTTCTACTATGATGTCTGGTCTGATAGCAAGAGCACCCAACCTTTCTTCTACTGGTACTCATGAAAATTAACTTTTTCTTTCTTGGTATAATTGCTTTTGATTTAGCCTTATCCTTCTTTATCACTGATTTCTAACTTTATTTTTCTCCTCCTCTGAAACTGAAGGTTGGATGTTGGTGATGGTAAAGACCTAAATCTTGAAAGGTGCCTAAGGACTGTTCTACAACGTCAATGCATCGCGTATCTTGGACCAGTAAGTATTACTAATCATACCATCTGTCACTGCATTCCAATAATACACCCCCTCTCCATTTTAAATGTGTTCATTTCATGGTTTAGATTAAATATTACAAATTTAAGTGTATCCACTGCAACATCATTTAAAATTTTAAGTAACATGGCTCTTTATACATTAGATCCAGAAAATAATATCTTAACTGTGAAATGGACCCCCTCCAATCTTGTTTCTTCATCAAATTTGTTGTGTTGAATTTACATGCACACACTCCCATAAGCATCTTTGCAACCTAGATAAGTGCCTACATAGATAACTAAGTGGCTTCTTATGAATGTGGATAAGTGCATATATTTCACTATTTCACTGTTATAACTTTACATTCTCTGTCGTTTGGTATTACAGAAAGAGAGGGAAGCATATGAAGTAATTGTAGAGAGTGGAAAGCTTTTATACAGGCAAACAGGGATGCTTATTAACATAGTTGAGGGTTCTAAGTGGATTTTTGTGCTCAGCACATCAAGGGCTTTGTATGTGGGTCAGAAGAAGAAAGGTGTTTTTCAGCACTCAAGTTTTCTATCGGGAGGTGCTACATCAGCAGCAGGGAGATTAGTTGCCCATGATGGGGTTCTTGAGGTACTATCTATAACATAGCATAGACACAATTATTGATTTTTCATCATGTTGCAGTTCAATTTCTAAGCCAAATGCATCTCTCTCTCTCTCTCACACACGCACACACACGAACACACCAGCATCTTATATATTGGTCTGTCAAAGAGAAATTTGGATTTTTAAGTGCTTTGCTTATTAATTTGTCTTATTTCATTTCTAAGTGTTTATCTGCACATCAGTACATTCTACATTTCTTATGGTCTTTCTAAAACCTACCAAAGATGAATCTGAAGCATCTGTGTTATCTGCAATCAAATACCCAAATTCATCCCCTTCAAAGCCACACCACATGTCATGCCATTTTTTTGTCCTCCTTCATCACAATAATATACTCAAACAAAAAAAAAATAAAAAATACTGATGTTAGCTAAAATTCATCCCCGAAATTTGTCTTAATTCAAACATAAAATTCGAATCTAAAAAAGTAAGTAACTGAGAAATGGCATACTTGAAAAATGGGAAGGAATTGAAGCAACAATCTGGGAATGAAGAAGAATGCTTCTTATACAAAAAAAAAAAACAAAAAAAACAAAAAAAACAAACAAACAAACAAGAGAGTGACTGAGACTGCACCTTTTGTTTCAGATACCGCGTAGGTGAGCGAGAGAGTGACTGAGACTGGGTCGGTGAGGCTGAGAAGGTGAGTGGGTTGGGGCCGGCGTCGGCGACGGTGACGCTGAGAAAGTGAGAGGAGGAGAGGGTGAGTGAGAGTGTCGGTCGGTTTGCTGAGAGCGTGAGTGAGGCGTTTGACTGATGAGGGAGAGTGAGTGGGTGGGTGGGTGACTGAAAGAGAGGGTGACTGGGTTGGGGCCGGCGTCGGCGACGGTGACGCTGAGAGAGTGAGAGAAGGAGAGGGTGAGTGAGGGTGAGCGAGAGTGTCCGTCTGTAGAGGCGTTTGACTGATGAGGGAGAGTGAGTGGGTGGGTGACTGAAAGAGAGAGCGTTAAATTCAAAAATATCCTATTAGAAATCGACCTTCACACACTCGGTTTCCAGGTCGTGCTCCACGTCAGTCCACGTCAACGGCACGTGACACCAACATGGAAATCGACTCTCTGATGGTCGATTTTTAGATGGCTGCCACCTGGCAATAACGCCACATCAGATGTCACGGACAACCAAAACCGACTCTGTGAGAGTCGATTTACAAAGCCCAAAATCGACTATCATAAACTCGAGATGTTACTAACCCAATTACTTTCAAAACCGGACCTATTAACTAGATAGTTGGGCAATTAGGCCTATTTTCCAATTTCGTTCCCAAACATATTTCACTCTTCAAATAATCACTGGTTGAATAAAATAATGATTCTTTCTTTCTCATCCGTTTTCTCTTTCGTTCTTTCCTCTCTCTTGCTTTTCTATCTCAACGGTTACAAACTAAAACATACCACAATCAGAACAAAAACAGAAAACCCAATCGAAAGATTTGAAACACAAAAACAATCTTTCTCATAAGCCTAATGAAATCTGAACAATAAAAGCAAAAAACTGCATTTTGTGTGCGGTAGGGAGGAGGACAAGCGGCTGTGGAGGTGAAGCAAATCAGTTATAAAGAAAGACCCATCTGTACTGCATGAACTACATGCTCATCACGCTCCTCATCCTCTTCCTTAGCCTTCTCTGGCACTTGATCTCCATGATTGTCTTCCTTGCCATGTTTGTCGCCTGGTCTTCCTCTGTCTCTGGTTTTTTTTTTTTTTTTTTTTTGCTGAAATCCTCTCCCTGTTTGAGTCTTTGAGTTTGAGATGAAGATATTTTTTATTCTTTAACTTTTGGTATGTGGTGGAGAATTGGTTTGTAATTATAGCGGAGTGTGTGTATGGTGGAAACAATGGGTTGTAAAAAGTGGTGTGTACGTGTGTGGTGGAAAATTGGGTTAATGATAATTACAAAAATTTTATGATCAGATATATATTTTTTTAAGAGATGCTATATCTATAATATTTTTACAATAAATTTTAAATAGTAAGTTGTTATTGATTGTTATGAATAAGCAAAAAAGTGATTTAAATTGTGATTCAAATTAAAACCAATAAGAACTTACCACATGTGATTTATTATGAAAATGTTGTAAACGTAGTACTTTTTTTTTTTTTTTTTCATTTTAGAAATTTTTTTTTAAAAAAAAAGCTTGTGATAAATTAGTGAATAATAATGAATAAATAGAAACTAACAACTCATGACTATATTAGGGCCTGTTTGGTAAAAGTATTTAAATATAGTTTTTTGTTTTGTAATCCACAGAATAGTGGGTCCCACACTTGAATTTTTTGTTTGGCTAATTTTTTCTAAATACAGTTTTCAAAAAACTGTATCCTATTTTCCTGATTTAAAACAAGATTTTGAAAACGGCTAAGGAGGTGTTTTCAAAATACAAAAAATGTTTTTAATGACATAGTTGTAATTAAATTAAAAACAGTAGACCCCACGTATTTATCCAAACTCTTTTATCTCTTAAATTAAGGAGTTTATCTTTATCATAAAAAGAATTCACACACTTCAAATTTGAAACTTATCATTAAAAAAAAAATGATGAGCTCTATTCCCTTATCATTATCTACACAAAAAAGTAATTTACCTATTCTACATGTTACTTTTTATAATTTTTTTTTTTTTAAATCTCAAAAATAGAAATGATATCCCAAACAATTATTTTTTGTTTTTAGTATTTTGAAAATTGTTCTTAAAAATGGGAGCCAAACACGTAAAATATAAAAATTATTATAGGCCCTTATTTGTTATCTCAAGTGCTTCAAGAGATTCATTGAAAAAAAAAAAAGACCAACCACAATTTAAAAATTTTTACCCGTTGAGAGTTAGAAAATATAGTTGGGAATAAATAAAGAAAGATTAAAAAAAGAATAAAGAATAAATGAAAATAATAATAATTAAATGAGATAGAGATTCTGTTGGAAAGTATATTTGAAAAAGTAAGTAAATAAAAGGTAAATTTAACTATTCCCTCTTCAAACAGTACAAAAATTTGGAGAGTCTCCTGAAGATGCTCTTAAGTTGTTTATGCAACCTTACTCCTCTTTAAGTCCATACACATGTTTACACACATGTATTAATATTATATCAAATTCTTTGAAAACATTTTATCAAGTAAACAATAGCACCATCAAAATCAAGATAAAGCACACACGCATAATTGTAATTTATACTCTTAATAGTTTGACTAATTTTGATTTTATCCTTTAAAGTTTCAAAATATAGATCCACCCTCATAACACTATATATCACTTGGATTTAAGCTTTTCTATTAATGTGTCGCGATGAGCCGTCTATTAGGTGTCATATATCTCAAATTGACATAGTTTTATGGATTCAAGTTTTAAAACTTTAATCCTCTCAAACAAATTTTTTTTTTTTAAACTTTAAGGGACAAAAAAAAAATCAAAATTACCTCAGACTTTTAAGAGGTTGCCATTGCAATTTACTACTAACATGGGTTGGATCGGGTTCCTTGGTTGAAAATTTTACCAACCAAAATCTAACCCAATCAAAGTTTCAAAACCTCATCAACCCACAAAAAGTCGAATTGAATTGAGGCATTGGGTTAGAGGGTTCGTCAGGTAAGCGGGCTGAATGCATACACATAGACCATAGTTGGTGTAATCAAGTTTCCCACACACATTGGGCCGAATATTGAGGCCAGAGCCAGAATCCATTCTAGACTGCAACACAAGTATCCATACCCTTGTATTGTATGTTTCCGAGTACGCCCAAAGAACCCAAAGCCCATTATTTTTGTTGATCGATTTCCATCTTTCGAAGAGCAACAGAAATGGAGAAACCGCTGAGAGTCTATGGTGAGGTATTGAGGCTAGTGAGGCGGTTGCCAAAGGACACAAGGCCTTACTACGCCAAGTACGCTCGTGAAAACTTCGTCAACTACAGAGAGGTCGACGCCAAAGATTCCACTGCCCTTGACGAGCTCTTCCACCGCGCTTACAACCACTCCATCTGGGTCCTCAACAAGGTCTTAACTCTGTCTCTGTTATTCAAAATATCAAACTTTATATTATTTTTATTTTAAATTATGTAAATGTGGGAACTTTTGAGGACCCGTTTTGGGTTTCTTGTTAATGCAGTATTCGGTGGATAAATCGGTGGCGGATAAGCTGAAGGAGATCTGTTTTCCTTAGTATGTGTTAATACGCCCGCCATGTGCTTGTTTTTATTCCTCGAAGGACAAAGGATAGTGAGTAGTGACACTCTTTTTTTTTTGGTTGCAAATTGCAGTGTCTACAACTTTTCTGAGAAGGGGTGTGTTTGAAACAAATGGAGAATACTCAGACGATGTAATGTGTCTGTATTCGTGTAATAAGAGGACGTTGTATTTGTATGTTTGGTTGCTTTTCTAGAATGCCCATAACTCGTGTGTTTGATTGCATAATATATCCAATGCTGCAATAAGGGTTTTGATTGTGTATAATATCGAATTTTTTTCTAGTAATGTTGGCTATGATTCTGGGATATTGAGTTGGCAATAGATGGAGGAATTTCAATGCTGCAGTACAGAGACTACACCTTAAATAATCTGTTACGGTGGAAAAAAACTCATTATGCATCGGACATATACAAGTACCGTCTTTTTCTGTCTCACATAAGAATGGACCCTATAAGTACGAAACTACTGCAATGAAACCTGTTAGAGGGTGCTTATATATATCGGATACGCTATATACCACTTTTGTTAGGTGGAGGTTGCCATTGATGGTTTTTTTTTTTTTTGGCTAAATCCATTGATGGGGTTGTTCATCGAGTGTTTGAGTTCTTGTATCTATCCAATTGTCGATCGTTTTAAACTTTTGTAAATAGGTGCTGGCTGTAGTTAGTAAGACTTTTGTACATAGGTGTTGGCTTTAGTTAGTCTTTGGCTTACGCTGGTCTATCACCTGATTACCTCAGCGAGTGTTATACTGGTTCCAGATTGAAGGAATCCGAGAATTGGAGGAAGTAAGAAGATAGAACATTCACATCACCCTCCATATAGTTTAGTCAAATTTAGTCTGAAAATCTTACTATTATTACAGTCAAATACAACAGCCTCAATACTCACTATGCAAAGACCCAACTGAGGCACCTAGCCACTGTCGTCGATTTTGCCTTTTGGTTTTCTTTATAGACCGTGGGATTGCATCCTGCTAGTCCAGTGAAACCAAATTTTAGGCAGCTAAAAAAAATTTCACTGTGGGATCACCAGCGGGACCCTTTGTTCCGCTGTTAACATGAAAATCATTTTTTGTATGGTTACACTTGTGATCTGTTGTTTCTGGTGATTTTTTTATTACCCTTGCCAAAAGTTTGTTCTAACGTTGGCCATTCATCTATTATAGTTTTTTAGCATGATTCACAATGTTCTATAATGGATAACTATAATGTGAACCGTGTATTTTCTATGATTTGGTTATGAACCACCATCAAAGACCCCAGACCCAAACCCAACCACAATCTCCCATCACCCATGGCGACCCAGGTCTGAGCCACCTTCAATTGCCTCTGTACCTGCCAGATCTGAGCCACCTTCATGGACTATTCAGAGCTTAGTATGATCTCAGAGAAGCAACTGTGGCAATCTCATCAACTCCAAGAACCGAATACGTGTTTTGGAGAGAGAGAGTCATTTGAGAAAGCATTAAAAATAATCTAATTTGGTTTGTTGATGAACAATATCCTCAATCAATATATATATATATATATAGATGCAAAACTGAGAGAAAATTCAATTAGATTTCAAATTAGAATTTAATTAGAGTCTAATTTTATGCTATGTGTCCAATCTAATCTAAGTTTTTAAATTTTTTTGCCAAATTAGTTAATTCAGTGTAAAAATTAGAATTTAATTAGAGTTTAATTTTGCGCTATGTGTCTCATCAAATTTAAGTTTTTTTTAATTTTTGTGCTAAGTGAGTTAATTCAATATAGAAAACAAAGAGTTCCAAGGTAAATAAACCATAAATAAATAAATAAATAAAATGAAAAAAAAAAAAAAAAAAAAACTAATCATATATGTAAGGGCGGTTTTTGGGGCCCAGGCCCAGCAAGCAAGCGATTCTGGCCCAAAAGACCCTCGACAATGAATTTGTAGAGAATGGGTCTCAGAGCTAGGTCTTGACAGAGTGAACATGATTATTGGTCAACCATGCAACAAATGGAACGTGGGAATGTTTTGTTAAGTTTCATGAGATAACAGTCCGTGGGGCTGCTTTAGTGTTCCTTCTGCTCTGTTTTTAGAAAGTCCTCCTTTTTTTTTCTCTCTTTCTTATGGGGACTTTCTGCTCTTATATATCCTCCTTCAATTGATAATGACCTTACACTTGTTAACCATCTAGGCCTCTACTTGAGTGCCTGTCCCAAAGGACATCCTCCTCCTTTTTCTGTGAGTTGCAATGACTGAGATAATACTATTTTCCTGTCCAATCCACATTAATGCGGCTGGAATTAGCTTCCTTGCATTTAATGCGGCAGTAGTGGTTGCTCCCTGCCCGTTTAGCATTTTCCTTTCATTTAGAATGATTCCTCACCATGGACAGGGCACGCGCTGGACGTCCATTTAGTGCGTCCGAGGAGACACTCCTCCTCGGACGACCCTTAAACAAACCCGGCCCGGCCCAACAGGATTGGGCTAAAAGTCTTCTGACCCTGTTTTCGCTTTCCGCTATGGCTGGGCTTCATCCTGGTCCCAAGGCTCACTGTTGACTGACAAAGTTTGCCCCCACAATATATATAACCAATAAATAGAGAAAATTTAATTAGATTCAAAATTGAATTTTTTCTTTTGTTAGCTTTCCATATAAATTAAATTGTTTAGATTTTTTCTGTTATTTTCTCTTTGAACTAATGAGCATATTTTTTTATACTATTTCTATTTAGATATTTTGTATACGAGGTTCTTGAACGTAATAAATTGTAATTGAGTTGAACAATCCTATACACCTATCCCCATTCAATTTAGAAGATATTATTAGACCAATTTATTCTTTTTATTTTGTGTTATATTTAGTAGAATTTCATGAACAATGATTGAGAATTAATATTGTATATGTAGTATCCAATAGTGATTTTAAAAATTATAAACATAATAGCAGAGTAATAAGAAACTTGGCGTAACTAATATAATGAAAATTGCAAGAAAAAACTATTTTAATACCTCTAAATGTCCTGGTCAAACTAATATCTTATATGTTTTATAATCCAAGCTAACATAAATAGTACCACTACAATTCATTATTCTCGTACATAAGCATGGATTACATACTAGTACTCAATAAAGTATTGAGACTAATGCACACTCATTTTAGTAGTTATAATTTTTTTTAAACCTTATTTTCACTATGTTGATGCTAATCCTTACTTTGTCATTGGACAAAAAATAAAAAGAGACCTATCTATTTAAAATCATGCTATTTTGTTCACTTATAAGTTATTGCCAAAAATTCAAAAATCTTGCGAGTTTCATAATTTTTTTTTTTAGAGAATACTAAGTATTTTTAACACACACATACGGGGAGAGGAGAGAAGATCTTAAAGAAACTTACAATGGTATGCATCAAAAATGACCTAACTCTTGAATACACAGCAGCCATTTATATTGGCAAAAATATGCTATAACGTTTGTTCTATTTTAATTCGTCACCTTATATTACACATGGAAAGTGAGAAAAAAACAAAACCAAAAAGTTCTGCCTCCTCCCCTCCACCTGCCAGCTTTTATAGCCCAACGAACAATACAAGTCTAACATAGATGTCCAAATGTACCAAGTTTCCTATGTTACTAGCAATTTAAATTGCTAGTAAGAGAAGGATTTTGGTCCATTTGGACATCCATATGAAAATAATTGTGTGCGTATAGAAATTTAGAGTGTCTGTGAAACAGAGAATGAGAGTGGATTATTAATTATTATTTGAATCTGAGAGTGAGTCTTTGGTGCAAGAGGTGGAGTTAAAGAATTGTAAGAAAAGGTATACGAAGAAAGTGACAATTTTGCAAGGATTTTTTTGTAGTATTTTGTGAACTTGTTCAACTAGATGATGACGTTAACTAAATGCTAAGACCAATTGAAAATTCATGGCCGTTTCATCTTTTGATCAAACAAGAAACAACCCCACCATCTTTAATAATGTAGAGCAGTACTTTTAACATTACTTAGAAACAAGAAACAACTCCACTATCTTTCGTTGGATTTTTTTCAAAAAAAAACACCAATTTTCAAACAATTTCATTTGTTAGCATTGTTTTCAAACTATTTAGGAAACAAACATCTCGAGTCTATGAGACTCGAGTTCACTGTAGCAACTCATATATCAAAGACTCGATTTCTATGAAAATTCACGTGGAACTTGAGTCTCTAAGACTCGATTTCCATAGAGCTGTAGGAAGGAGTGTAAAAACTAGAGAGTGAAAGTAGAAGTAAATAGAGAGTGAAGAAGTGAAGAAGAATGAGTGAACAATGAGTGAAGAACAGAGTGAAGAAGAAGAAGAAAGAAGAAGGATCTGACCGAAGAAAAAGAAGAATCTGACCGATGTACTTGAGCAAACTTGATCTTCCTCTCTGACCATGCGTTGCTGGGTTTTTCTTTGCTCTTCCTTTTCGTATCCAAGTGCATTGCTAGGTTTTTTTCTTTGCTTGCTGGGTTTTTCTTTATTCTTCTCTCTCTATTCTTGCTAGGTTTTCTTTGCTCTTCTCTCTCCATTCTTGCTGGGTTTTTCTTTGCTCTTTTCCCTATTCTTGCTAGGTTTTTTTCTTTGCTTGCTGGGTTTCTCTTTGCTCTTCTCTCTCTGATCTTGCTGGGTTTTTTCTTTGTGCTTGCTGGGTTTCTTTGCTCTTCTCTCCGTTCTTGCTAAGGTTTTTTTTCTTTGTGCTTGCTAGGTTTCTTTGTTCCTCTCTCAGTATGGAACTCGAGTCTCTAAGACTCGATTTGCTACAATAAACTTGAGTCTGTAGGACTCAAGATATTAGTTTCCTAAATAGTTTGAAAATGTTGTTAACTAATGAAATTGTTTGAAAATTGGTGTTATTTTGAAAAAAAAAAATCCATCTATTGTTCCATTTTTTATATTCATAATTTGAGCTTTGGATTAGAGTTGAGTCTCATAATAAACTAAAATTGCACTAATATGAGATTTAAATTAGCGATCGTGTCAAGGGTTATCTGAGTATGTGAACTATAAGAGCATTTGCATCCATGCGTCTAAAGTTTTTTGTCTGTTTTAGTATAAGAACCCACTTTATTTATTTATTTTACATAGACACTTTATAAAAACACTCACATCAGTTTATCTATTATATATATATTCTTTTATTTAAATAATATTTTTCCTCACTTTTTTATTATTATTTCACACCTACCCCCACCTAACACTTTTTTTTTTTTTTCTCTCTTAACACAGACTCCCTTTCTTCTTTTTTTCCTTATCTCTACTTTCTCTGAATGTGCCTCTCTTTCTTCTCCTTCTTCTTTCTTCTTCTTCTTCTTTTGCAATTTGGGTTTGATTATAGATGATGATTTTGGGTTTGCAATCTGGGTTTGATTTTGGGTAGTGGTTTTGGCAGGAGAAAATGGTGATTTTGGGCGGATTTGCAATTTACTAAACCTTTCTCCTTAGTTATCTATTACCAATCAATAAGTAAACATGAAATATATATATATATATATATATATATATATATATATATATATATATATATATATATTGATGAGAAGACTACACGAACCTTTTATTAAGAATGAAAAGTTACGAGTACAGAGAAATTAGCAATGCCTAGAGCATGAAATATTTTATTTGGTAACAAAATATCTTTTATTGTTTAACAGGAACAAAACAATCATAGATTTTTCTTTAATGTGTAATGTGAAAAGCAATTTAATAATTACTAAACTTATCAAACAAGAGAGTGATAAGTTTATAATTTTTATTTTGAGTATTTAATTTATAAATGGATAAAGCAATTTGAAAATCTACAAGAGAGTGACCTTATTTTTTAGGCAATATTTTAGTAGGAGTTAGAGTTGTATTTTTACTAGATTGTCATTTAGTTTTGTTTCTACTTAAACATAAGGGCGTAGGGGCATTATTGAACAAAAAAAATGAGGATCCCAAATAGGGAAAACCCCTTAAATAGTAGTATAGACTAGTCTCAGGCTCTTCTATGTTTTAAGACTTTTTTTTTTTTTTGGTTGATGTGAAACGATTAAGACTCATTAAAGGTAAAAAAAATAAAAATAAAAATAAAGTGAAACTTTTTTTGAAAACGTTAGTTTGAGCATTTCAAATACCTGAATAGAGAGTGTTCCTATTTTGTAGGCAATGTTTTAGGGTGAGTTTGGTTCAGCTTTTTGTAAAAGTGCATAATAAAAAAGTGGAGTTTTCAAAAGTGCATAATGAAAAAGTGCATTTTCAAAAAACTGAGTGTTTGGTAAAAGCTGTTAAAAAGTGCTTTTTGAAAAAGTTGAGTGTTTGGCTAGTACTTATAAAAGTGGCAGTTTAAGGGATAAATTACCAAAAAGGACAATGTATATATAAGAGCATCTCCAGCAGGTTAGACAAATTTTTGTACTGTTTGGACAATCAACAGTGACATTTATCTTTTGTCTACCCACTTTTTTAATATTTATTTTTTAATCAAATTTATTCTTTTTTAATATTTATTTTTTCTTTTTCTATTCATTCTCAACAATTATATTTTTCAACAAAAAGTGTTACATCCACAATATTTTTTGCAATACTTTCACAAGAATCATAACAAAATCTTATATGGAAAATTGTTACTAGTTCTAATTTGAACCCACCACTGAAATTATATTTTTACTCACCAATATTAGCTAATTATTTAAAATTTATTGTGAAAATATTGTGGTAATATTTTTAAATTGTGATTTCTAATTCTTTGCCTTTCTTTTATCCATACGTTTCCTTTTTCTTTTTTTTTCTTTTTTTTTTTTTCTCTTGCATTTTGTCCACCACACACATACCCATAGGATTCCATCATCTCTTTTTTTCCTTTACATTCCACTTGATTCTAGAGCCTTCCTTTCTCCTTATTTCTCCAGCTCTCTCATTCTCTACTCTTTTTTTTTTTTTTTCTTTTTCAACTTGATTCTGTAAATTCTCTAGCTCTCTCTGTGATGCTTGATTCCATAATCTTGCTTTCCTTTTGGTGTCATTATCTTCAAAGTTCAAACACACACAGACACGCATGGAGAGAGGAGAAATCGTCTTTGCTCCACCACACCGTCACCGCTGCTCCTCCTCCTCACTGCGGAGTGCATGCAACCAGGGGTCATATCGGGTTTTTTTTTTTTTTTTCTTTTTTTTTCTTTTCTGTTCTTGATCTGCTGTTGTTGTTGTTTTGATTTTAGATTTGTTGTTTAAATTATATTAGTTTTATGAGAGCAAGAATTTTTTTGCTTTTTATTGTTGTGGTTTGATTAATTTTAAGATTATGTTTTTGAGTTTGTATTTTGATTATGTTTGAGATGAGAGGCGTGAGAGTGAGCTTCAGGGCAAAGAGAGAGCAAAGAGATGAGATAAGAGGCGTGAGAGTGAGCTTCAGGCGTGAGAACTGAGGACTTTTATCAAGGGTAATTTGGTAATTGAAGGAAGAGCCAACGGATAGTTACAAACGCGCATTGGACTTTTTGTTTTATGGACCTCCTTAGCTCCATAAGGTTTGCGCGTTCTTAGGCGTTATCAACCTTGGCCCAAAACGCACAAGTTGCTCCAGCTTTTTGCAAAACGTGCTTTTTGGGCTCAAAACGCCCAAACAAACGGGCACTTAGTATAAGTTAGACATATATTTTTACCTGATTATCCTCTAATTTTGTGTCTACTTAACCCTAAGATTGTTGGGAGTATTTTGGAACAAAAAAATGTCCAGTCCAAACAGTGGCAACTCTAGGATTATTTTCTAGAGGGGTCAATGTGTTGGAACTAGAAATTTGTTGTGGGAGTAAAAAATAAATTGATTTTTTTTTTTTTTGTATATACAACTTTCATATTATATACAATAATCTAAAATAGTATTCTAAATATTATATACAATATAGTCTAAAAAAAATTATTAATAGTTTAAAGATTGGTAAGACAACTACCATTGAATGCATAAATAAATATAATTAACTAACTAATCATATATTTTTGTCAAATTAATAATAATTTATTATATTTAATATCAATTATATAAACATATATGATAAAAAAGAATAGTAAAACACCTAGAAGTAGAATTGGGAGTAAACATAAAACTAAGAAAAAATAATAATTGATATAAGTTTTTGCTTTTGAAGTGTATTTATTTATTTTCTAGAGAGAATGTTTATTTATTTATTTATTTTTAATGAATGAGCAATTTTAAGAGTAGTGCTACTAACACAATACTTTCACAGCAAATCTAGGTGGCAAGTTGTTAAAGGTATGTAAAAAAAGTGATATAAGTTGTGGGTCTAAATAAAAACCAATTACAACTTGCCACTTAATCTTTATTGTAAATTTATTGTGAAAAATATTGTGAAAATAGTACTAAGATGATCATATTCAAGCTCATTTCAGCAAGATTTAAACAAAATTTAAAGTCAGGGTGTTCAAATTTTTATTTTGGGAGGTAAAAAAAAAATAGTTATATATATATATTAAAAAACAAAACTGGCCATTTCAGGGGGTTCATTTGAACTCCCTGGGTTGGCTATAGTGCCGCCCCTGAGTCCAAATATGAGAAGTCTCTTAAATAGTAGTATAGATAATATAAGTGGAATAATTTTCTCTCCAAATTTGGAAAATTAAAAATTAGGCTTCCCTTCATGTTCAAATTCTTTTCTCTCACTGTAATGTGGTGTTTGGTGCGGGGTAATATTTTAGGATTCCTATGTTTGGTTGCAAATCATGTCAGGAAATCAGATACTAGAGGAATCTAGATTCCTCCTTTAAACCCCTCTTAGTAGGAATGTGAATTCCCTTTATAATAAATCATCAATATCTTTTCCCTTATTTTTATCTTTTTCCATCAAAATAACATAAACAGGTTGATATATTCTTTAACAAAATTCTATTTAGGTTTCATGTGTGGAAAAAAAAAAGTTTGAAAGGAACCCTCCATTATTGCTAGGTATTCACTTTTGCTGTTGTGTGTGTGTTACTCAACAAATTATTAATAGTTTATATTTTGTTTTTCATTATTTATTTAGAGGAAGATTTTTTTTAAAAGGACTTAGTAGTTCACATTCAATTCCAAGGATAGAATGGAAAAAATAAATAATTCATTTAAGATTTCTAAGAATAAACCAAACATTATCACCTCACATTTTTAAAAATTTTGAGAAATTCTCAATGAAACCAAACATAAGAATTACTATATTTCTAGGTATCCAGATTCCAAGGAATCACATTCCTAGAAATCTGGATGGCAGAAGTAATGTGGATTCTCTTTTACCAAACACCACATAAATGTAATTATCGAGTTTTTATTTTAATTTAATTTTTTAAAAAGGGTCCCCTAATATCTTTTCCCCCCTCCTTTTAGAAAAACATTAAAAAAAAGAAACAAGGTTATTTAAATACCACAATCCGCTTTCCACTCTTCCCCTATGTACAAATACACAGTTGAGCAAAATTATTGAGTACTGTGGCTGTGGGAGCAGTAGTATCTCATTTCACATAGATGATGTGTTTTATCGTGACATTTTATATTGGGAGCACAAGGCATTAAGGTTAGCCACGTTCAAATTCCTTTCTCTGTATTCATCCCTGTAAATGTAAAATACAAATCTGCTTATACGCATTTCTTTAGAAAACAATTTGGCTAAATTCTGTGTTTCTGTTGCAAAGAGAAATTCAAAGGAAATACCCACTAATTTCAAGTCACTATATAACACATTGAAAATGACTTTTCATCTTCCTTTGTAATGGACCCATGTGCAGACTTGTAGCACCCTTCATTTGAAACAGTTAAAATGTTAACAAACCCCTTTCTTTTTTCATGAATTGGAAACTATAAGATCA
Organism: Quercus tomentella; assembly: GCA_028535165.1. Lineage (NCBI taxonomy): Eukaryota > Viridiplantae > Streptophyta > Magnoliopsida > Fagales > Fagaceae > Quercus > Quercus tomentella. Next base: position 21,835,875 of record JAPQVY010000111.1, on the reverse strand, counting down.
TGAGCTCTCAACTGAGACTTCTTGTGAAACAAATTAATATGAAAATCACAAGATTAAGGTGCATGATTTGACGAATCAGTGTCATAGGCTAATTCTCTGACGAGAGAGCTTTACTGGTTACTTTTATGAACAATGTGATGGTTGAATTATGTTTATGAAGCAAGGGATGGGGAACCTACCATAAGTTTGCTTTGTGCTTTGCTGGTTACTTATTTATTGTGATGTATTGCCAGGAATGAGTAATGCAAAACGCTTTGTATGGGCCTTTATTCGATCCAATGTGTGTTTGGCTAGCTTATTTGCTTTCACACAAAAAGTAACTTTAAGCAAATAAGTTGACTTATTATGAAAAGATAACTTATTTGCTTAAATTCACATTTTGTCTTACATTTAAGCAAATAGACTTAGCCAAATATTATGTATGCTTTTCTTTTTTTCTTGTTCTTGAGTCATACTACAACCTTTAGACCTTGATCCTCTTTGAAAATAGGCTATGAAGTAATGTTACTCATCTTTTATTCATAAAATGCAAAGAAAGAATGAAAAAAGTGCTACAATGTTGGTAGTGTCAATAAACTTAGTCTGGGCCCTTCTTCGTATCAGAATTTTGTCTTCACAACAATTTTACTAGTATTCTTTTCTTGTCCTTGAGTCATTCAGCTACTTATCAAACTAATTGTGTACTTTTGTAAACCTTGATCCCAAAAGAAAAAGGGAAAAAAATGGACAAAAAAGTATTGTTGAACATCTATTCTTCTTGAAATTCTGGGGAAAAAAAAAAACTAACAGTACTAGTTACTAAAAACTTGTTTGCCTGAGTCCATGTAAGACAAAGGTTTGAAGATGATTGCTGGATCTCTGCATCATAAATGCTTTGAAGCCAAGGATGGGCAGCTGGTTCTCCATTTGTTGCTACATTCTGTTGGTACCTAAATTGTTAGAGGCTTTTACTCAATAATAATAATAATGTTAGAGGCTGCCCCGTGTGCAAATTCTTTTATTTTTCCATCTCATGAGTTTATCTGGAAGAAAGTGTAATTGTCACAATTTTCTCTATTGTTTGTTTAGGTGAATCTTTTTCTTCGATGGATGTTATTATTCTTATGTCTATGTTGTTGGGGTATTCCACTCCTAAAGATTTAATTTTTTTAAGGCTTGTATTATATATATTTACTAGATTATGCGTGCAGGTTCTGTGTTTTAACTGCTTACCATCATTATAATGATCTAAGCTACATTACTTTTTAGTACTTTAAGCTCTTTTCACATGATTTTTTACTTGAATTGTGGCTCAGATTGATGCACAACCTTTTAGATTAATACGCATGGAAGACTACAGAAAGTTGTTTGAATTGTCCTGTCCCAGGCTAGCCCTCAGGAAATCAAGATCATCTGTCACAAATTGTTTCTAGGAAAGCAGATTCCTTAGTGTAATATGGAAAATGATGCATTGAGCTCTCATGATATGTAGTTCAGTATAATTTTATTTTTATTCTTAGAACAATACATCTTCTGAATATGAAATATTGGAGTTTGGCTATAATATGTTTTGTTTTCTTTACAAAAATATCATTACTTCTTTGAGTTAGCGTTTTTTGTGACCCTTTAAGAAGATTGGATTCTAATGTAGCTAGAATGGTTCCTAGCAGTCTAGACTTGCATTCTCTTAAGCACAGTGTCTAATAGTTTTGTTACATATCCACATAGTGAACACCCACATATTTTGAAACACATGAAAAGAATCAAGACATATACTTCAATTCAAGAACCTAAGATTTATGTCTTAGCTATTTACAACAGAACCTAAAATCAGAGAACTCATCATGAAATTATTAATAGAATTGAAGGATGAAGCGGTAAAAAAACTGAATTATTCTGGTATCCTATTTTGTAATTAACTATGCTTAAGAATTATTCATAACTGCTAGCAGGAAATGCAATGCTCCTAATAAGCAAATTCTTTGGACAAAGCATCAATACCAATACAATCCCTTCATTGGCCTTGCTTCAGCAACTCAGTATTGGCAGAGGTATGTTTCTTAGTATTCCTTTATATATGTTACCTTCTTTTTTTTTTTTTTTTTTTTTCAATTAAGCTAACGAAAACTTGTGGATGGTCAAAGCTATTGATAATAGTGGTATTCTTAACCTTCTTGTATGTCAAAGGTAAAACCTCCTCTAAACTTTAGGGTTGATGAAATGGTCACCAGATATAAGCCTTGTCAATGGGATTTGTCAACATGACAATGGCAAAAAGCAGCTTTGCATGGACATGTAGGTAGTCATGAGAATTAGTTTGGAGGAACCCCATTGACAAGACTTATAACTGGAGGAACCAAATTTAAACTACTTTTTTAAAGGAATATATTTAATTCTTGCCCCCTTAAATTTAATTATAAGTGCATTATGATCTCAAGGAGAATGGGAAGAAGAAATTCGAACTATTAACCACTGCTTCATGAGGTGTAGTCCCCAGTGTTGTTAAAAAAGTGTGCTTAAGAGCTCAAAGTTCAAAGCCCCAAGGTCTAACCGCTTCATTTGGTCGAAGAAAAGTCAATTAATAAAGCATGCCTTAGGCACACTTTTCTAATGCTTTTTGAAGAAGCATGAAGGCATGATATTTATTTATTTATTATTATTCTAAAAAATATATATGAATCACTAAATTATTTACTCAAAAAAGGAAATGACACGGAGTCATGGACCATTGACTTGTTAGAAAAATACTATTCTTAAGGTGTTGTATTACACACACACACAAAAGTCTATATATCAAAAGATATGAAGAATAATTTACTATTCTTGTGCTTTTTGGCCTTTGCCTTTTGGAATTTTTTGATTGAACCATATACTTCCTTTAATCATAGCTATCGTAGTTGGTTTTCATAAGCACAAGACCATTATATAAAATGTTACATCTAAACTTTCTATAACTAGATTATGTAAAATTTGAACTTACAAACTTTGTACAATTGTACTATCTAAATTAGCTCATAGGAAAATATATTACTTTTTTGGTTTTTTATTTTTTTTATATATTATTGCTATTAATATTTTTATTAGAGGTTATTTATATAATATTTGAAAAATGTGTGTTTTACTTCAATTAGGTGTGCTCTTGCGCTTTTTGTCTAAGATACAAGAAGTGTATGCACTTGATTCTTTTACCAACACTGGTGGTCCCTAACACGTTATGCTACCTCTTGGAGTAAATGAAAATTTTCTTGCAGTGATATATGTTTGAAAAATTAACATTAGATACAAAATAACTTCTGACTCTAGCCACGTTTGGAAGGTTGCTGAGTAGCAATGGAGGATTACAAAGAAATCCATTATGAGTGTCTCTCTCAGCTGCTCTAGGTTGGCCTTCATCAAAATAAATTGGACATTGACTATGAGATGAAAATAGACAACTTTTGAATGTTTTTTTTGGTTGGCATAGTACACTGTACACACATCTTTAAAATCTTAAGACATATGTAGGTTTGTCATCTAAGAGCTATAAATGAAGTCTCCTTAGTCATTTTAGAGTGTATTTGAATACAATTTATTGAAATTGAAATTGAAAAATTAGTACTGAAAGTACTGTAAATAAAGGTAAAAGTCAGTTAAAATAGTATAGTGGAGCCCATAAATAGTATCAAAAAATGTAATGAGGTCCATAAATAATATAAAAAATAAGCTGAATAATAAAATAATTTTAATTTTTAATTCTAATCCAAACGCAACCTAGATCCTTAATTTTGTCGGGTGCATTACACCATGTGGGTCCAGCCTATTCTTTTGCTTAGCTCATTAAATGGGCTTGTTGGACAAGCTGCTGAGAAGTCAGCAAATAAATTGAGCTTGCTGTAGGAGCTTGGCAAAAAGGAAGAATAGAAGTCATCTTTTTCTTTTCTCTAATATTAAGTACAAAAGTCAAGGCAAGGAATTAATCTTTTTGCTCTGCTCTGCTCTTCAGGCAAGCAATTTCTGCTTCATCATCTAAATTCATATTAGACATGATGTTCTTCAAGGTAATCATGAATCTGCTCTTTTCCTCACAGAGTTCATTCAACCTTTCTTTTGAAGCTCCACAGAGTTGTCATTTGATCCTCTGTGTAAGGCATAAGGTAAAATAAGGTGAAGATTGGCTCTTTAAATTTGTCATATAAGATATAACCGTATGTGGATTTCCAGGTTTTGAATTCTGTTCCTTTTTAGTACTGGCACTTGAAACCGTATTATTATCCTTGTTGTTTTTGTTGTTCTTGGAGGTTCAAAAACCCATTGAATTGCAGATTTTTATCGGGCTTGGCATTGCTTTTGTAGGAAATAGGCATTGCATGGTATGTATATGTTGATGTATTTTTTTTTTCCCATAATTTCAAATATATATTGACATATGTTGACATATTTATTTTATTTTTAAATATATACAACGTACATAATAAACACACATGATAAAGGGAAATTGCTGACACAACCAAGCAAAAGAGGATGGCATCATAGTTCCTTTCCCAAAAGCTAATTCAGTATGTTTGAAGGTTTTCCCAGAATCTGGAATTTTGATGAGGAAGCCACTATCCTATTATAACTATAAAATAATTCAAAGGTTAAAAAGAATTAAAAAAAAAAAATAGGCACTTCCAAATCTCTAGACAAGTAATCAGAAAAACTTTATCAAGCAGTTTTTGTTATGATTTTTGTATGATTGGATGAATGCCTTGGGTAAAATTGCAAGTGTATTTTGTCTTAGTTTTCCTACTTTTGAATTTCAGCCATAGATCAAAAAATAACAAAATAAAAATTTAGAGGTACATATACACACTGACACGCACACACTACCACAGGGGTCCACGAGGCCAGAGTGGGCTCAGTAGTATGGCTGTAAACAAATTGAGCCAAGTCAAAATTAAAAATTCAGACTTGTTAATTTTATTTTATTTTGAACACAAGTCAAGCTTGAGCTTGTCACCAAACAATATTACATGTTCAACCTTGATTCATTTTCTTGTCGAATAAGTTTAAGGTTGTTTATGAGTTACTTGATTTACTTTTTTTTTTTCCATATATAGTAAAACAATGACTAAATTTTTTTTATTCCTTCACAAACTTATGAATTTTTACTACAAATGGACCAATTTTATAATCAAATAAACTACAAATAATACTTTGATGTCATATGAACTTATTTACAAACTTATACAATCTAATTTCAAGTTGTATATTTTTACACAAACATACATATAAAAATATAATATTAGATATAATTATTATTATTTTTTTTTTTGAGGAAAAGATATATAGTTAAATTAAGTCCCATGTTCATGAGCTTATTCAAGAACACATTATTATGATTCAGATTGGCTTGTTTAACAGTCAAGTTTATATTTGGGCTTGACCTTGGGATGTTTGCTAAACAAATGAACATAAACTAGCCTTTTTCCAAGTGAAGCTCGAGTTGTTTATAAATAGCTTTGTTTGTTTACCGCCCTTCTCAAGTCAGGTTAGCCTCGGAATAGGATTAAAAAAAAAAAGTTCTCTTTTAATCTCAATACTTGGATGACAAATTTTTTTAATCTTTTAACTTTTTAGCTTTTCTCTCTCACATTTAAGTGCTATTCCACAGTGCAATAGCCCTTGTTATTGGCTATTGCACCAATTTAAAATTTTAAATCCAGTTAAGCCCCCATTGGAATTAAGTTAGGAGCTATTTTGCTTTTGCCAAATCTAGGGAGACTCTTTTCTATTGGCTTGCAATGCTATACCTATGAAACTTTGCAAATGCTTTTGTATACACAATGCATAAATACAATAAATTGACTTAAAATTTCTTTTACCATGCCTCAATAAGCAAACCCAATACTTGTTTATTATTATGTAGGTTTACTCGAAACATGTCAAAGAGTAAACCTATCATGAGGTTAAAGTGCCCATAAATTCATGCAAGGCATTAGGTCCATATTATTACAAATGTTTTCTTATATATATATATATATATATATATATATATATATATATATATGTGTGTGTGTGTGTGTGTGCACGCACGCTCTTGCATTTTTATTTTTATTTTTTTGATTCAATACCTGTGTTACTGCTAAAATTTCTTTCCTTCTTCAACTGTAACTCTTAGAAATGACCTGTGTGAATACATTCTTCTGGAATCTTTTCCTTATTTTCCCCCTCTCCTGTATACCTACCTAGTTGGCCACAAACTGGAGCTGTTTATTAATTACTTTTATATGGGAAAATAGGTTGCATCAAAGTGTACCCAAGTTTGAGAAACCTTATACAGAATTCTGTTAGTGCAAAAAGAGAACTAGTTATTTACTTATATGATATATATCGCAACCTTGGAAAATGACTTTTTTCAATCTTCATCCACAAGGTAGTTTACTGGTTGCATCTTAAGCAGTTACTTTATATATCAACTTGAGAGCAGTATGAATTCTAAACTGAAAATAATAGCAAATCTCCATAGGCATATTGAATGAATACCTTTCATCTTCTATTCAAGAAAATTCCATTCATGACATGATGAGGCAAACAGCTAGAAATCAAATTGAATATTTACATAAACTTGATTTGAGAAACAAATGAAAGCTAAGTACTTAAAACATTCCTGTCATTAGGTTAAGGGCTGATATTGGCTGGTCTTTCAGGATACAGAAGCTCTTTGGTTTCCCAACTGCTTGCCTGAAACTGGGATGCACTTTACAAGCCAACCAATTGGCCATGACAAAGCTGCAAGTGCAATGCAAACACCCCATTGCCCCCAACCCAGTCTCTCAGTATTGGCAAACCTCTTCAGAAACTCCACCATCACCAGCTGAAGAACTATGGTGATCCCAACAATTGCCATAAACAGCTTGTTCGTAAGTATCCCTTTGAATATATTCTTCTTCTCCAGTTTCCTTGCGTTAAATTCATTGAATACTTGGCAGAGGACAAAAGTATTGAAAATGAGGGTGCTCTTAATGCTCTCCTTTACACCAAAGATGGATTTTCCCTTAAATTGTAAAACCAATAAGATGGTTACTTGATACACAGCCTGTGCTATGAGATTCCTCCACATGATTCTGGTTATAAGTGGCTCCGATCGACCAACAGGTGGCTTTGCCATAAGATCATTAGTGGGTTTCTCAGTAGCCAAGGCTAAAGCTCCCAATGTATCCATTATCAGATTCACCCATAATAGTTGGACTGCAGTCAAAGGGACCTTACCAGAAGAAACAGCTGCAACAAAGTTGATAACAAGGGCAGCAACATTCACTGTGAGCTGAAACTGAAGAAATTTTTGAATATTAGTGTATACACACCTTCCCCACCTCAATACTGTCACCACTGAGGTAAAATTGTCATCCAAGATGACTATATCTGAGCTCTCTTTTGCCACTTCAGTTCCTTGGATCCCCATTGAAAGCCCAATGTCTGCTTCCTTTAGTGCAGGTGCATCATTAGTTCCATCACCTGTGACTGCAACCACATGACCTTTATGCTTCAAGCATTGTACCATAAGAAGTTTGTCAAAAGGAGATGACCTGGCCATTACAAGGATTTTGTCAACTTTTTCCATTCTCTCTTCAGGCGAGTAATTTCTAAATTGCACCCCTTCAACTACAGCTTCATCATCCAAATCCTCATAAGGATTGAGAATCTTGCATTCAAGGGCAATAGCCCTTGCTGTATGCACATTGTCACCAGTGATCATTTTGATATTCACTCCAGCAGCCCTGCAAGACTCCACAGCTGCACTGACTCCTGGCCGACATGGATCCTTCAAGCCAAGTAACCCTAATAATGTCAGCCCATTTTCTTCAAGCTTCTCAAGTACTTTTCCACTTTCTTCTTCAGCTTCTTTGTAGGCAAATGCAATGCATCTTAGGCTTTTTTGTGCCATATTCTTAATAATAGTCTCAAGCTGCAACTTTTCTTCCTCATCCATTACTTTCAGCACCCCTTCTCTATCATAATACGTAGAACACATGGCTAATGTCATTTCAGCAGCTCCCTTCCAATGATTATGAATGGTCTTCTCATTGTTCCTCTTCACCAAAACCCCACTTCTCTTTTTCTCTGAATTGAAGGCCTCTACCTGGATTATGTTATAATTCTGCTTTACTGCTTCAACACTTGTATTTAAATTAAACACAGCCCAAGAAAGAATTGCTTTCTCAGTTGGACTACCAGAAATTTCAGGAATTGATGTAGATTGTGGTTTGTATACTGTACCAGTTGTGTTTAAGCTAACTGCTTGTTGTAGTAGTTTGAGAATATTACCTGCCAAACCCGCAAAAGTGTCATCTTTCACTGCTTCCTTTCCAAGCCAAAACTCTGTAACTTTCATTTCATTTAGTGTAAGAGTGCCTGTTTTGTCTGTGCAGATTATTGTAGCCGAGCCCATTGTCTCGCAAGAAGATAGTTTTCTGACCATAGCATTATCAGCCATCATGCATTTCATTGAATAAGCCAGAGTTAGAGTAACAGCCAGAGGTAAGCCTTCTGGAATAGCCACCACAATGATAGTAACAGCAGCAGAGACAATACTCACTACTACATTCATCACATCATTAAACTTTGTCTTGCTGCCAATGAATTCCTTGTTTCCTTTGTCATCTCTAGTGTTCCCTGTGAAGTACCGAATCAACATAACAAGAAGAACAAGTGCAGCCACCAACAGACCAATCTTCCCTATATAAGAAGTTAGCTTGTTGAGGCGTGCTTGCAATGGCGTCTCCTCATTCAAGTCACGATTAATAGAACTCATCATCTCACCCCATGCAGTGTTCATGCCCACAGAAGTGACGAGCATGAAACCATAGCCATCTGTGACCTTTGTGCCTGATAACATAAAGGGGTTCCCTTGATTGATCTCGATGTGGTCACTTTCACCAGTCATGCTAGACTCATCCACCTTCAAAGAATGCCCTTCCAAGAATAACCCATCAGAGGGAACTTGATCACCAATCTTTAAGCACACAATATCACCCACAACAACATCAAATATCGATATAGGTTGGCGCCTCCCATCTCTCACAACTTCCACTCTTATATCACTACTCTTTGTTGAAAGTTTCTGAAATTGCTTTGATTGTTTAAAGTCACTCACTGCGGACACAGCAACCACCAAAAAGACAGCAAGAATAATACTCCCACCATCATACCACCCATCTTCCCAACCATGTTGCTTGATACCAAAGCCAAGAGAGAGTACAGCACATGCCAATAATATTAAAATAGTCGTATCTTTAAATGCATCAAACACAAATCTTAGAAACATTTTTGGTGGTGGTTTTTGGTATTTGTTGGCACCAAAAACATTCTGTCTATGAATAAGATCAGCCTCACAGCAATTGATACCGTTTTTTACATCAGTTTCAAGAATTAAAGCAAGTTCTTTAACCCCTCCAAACTTACTCAAAGACTCAAAGTTTTTGTCCCTTACCGTATCGCGAAGCTTCTTTGGATCAACAGTAAGCAAAGAAACGGGTTTGTTGTCACGTGGGGAGTCGTCGTTGATACGCTGCACGTCAATGGCAACGTAGGAAAGGGTGCGCAAGAGAGAGCCATCCTTGTCAAGGACTTTCTTGGACAAAGAAAAAAGGAGCCTGGTGAAAGATATGGCCGTGAAAGCCATCCTCCATCTCCGTTTGTGGGTCTTGGAGACTGACCACAAGTCTTCTGGTCCTTCATCACCTATCTCGCTAGGCTTTCGAAACCTCAAAGTAGACATAACAATGAGACCTAATAGAGATTAGAGAGGGAGTTTGTTACTGTGTACTCGTAGTCCAAGAAGAACAAATAAGGTTTTTTTTTTTTGAAAATACAAATAGAGCTTGGGATAATAAAAGGGTTCCAGAGAGAGAGAGCCAATGCTAAGAGCTTATGTTGAATTGTACTATGCGTGTCAATTTTCATTGTTTATATAGTGTAAGCTAAGAAGTTTCACTGTAGTTTCTTAGTAATTTCTGTGATAGATTTTACTATGCATATATGTAACTTTCTTGGAATTTACAAGATAGGATTATTCTGTGTAACTCTTTGTAATATAAGCTCTTCAATAATTGAGATAGAATTTTTTTTTTTTTTTCATTTTATAAATGATTATTGATTTTTTATTTTTGTAGATAAGGTTTACACAGTATGTGTGACTCGTTATTTTATCATAGGAAAATAAGGATGTATTCAATATTTTTACCATTTATGCTTTTGTAAAACATTACTGTATTTTGAAAATAGAATCTTAATTGATTGAATTTTTTTTTTTGTTTTTTTGTTTTTTTTTTTTTTGTAATTTTCTGAGTAATTGTAGCAGTCACGCCTTCCTTGCCAAGCATTAAAATATCTATGTATATTGAATGCTTTCCATTTAATTAATACGTTCAAATTTGAGTGAACTTTTTACTTTGGAAAATTGGTAACACACCCCTCCTTCTTTTCTTTTCTTTTTCTTTTTTTTTTCTTTTTTTTGGCGCTGGTTATATTGATTTGCCCTATTTTGTTGTTATTCTTGGTTTTCAAATTGGAACATTTCTATCTTTCTTTCTTTCTTTTTTTTTTTTACTTTTTTTTTTTTTTTTTTTATAATTCAATAGCTATAATACTAGGAATGAATGATTTAAACCTTGGTTTTGTTCGAAAAAGAGAACAAGCAATATCACTAATTTACAAAACTCTTAGCATTAAAAAATTTCTTCCAAGAAAGAAAATTTCTGAATATACCTTTGAAGACTTCTGATTAATTCTGAATTGTTTGGACTTTTCATCAATTGAATTGTTCGGACTATGAATATAAATATGTTAAGCCTACCTTTACGTCTTTCTTTTCAACATGCCCTCTATTTTGGCATATATATTATGAATAAGGTTCTACCCCCACCCATTACGAACCAGATCGTGACCTAGATGGACTAGTCAGAGCTCAATACAATCTCAAAGAAGCAGCGGTGGCAACCTCAGCAACTTTGGGAATTGAATGTGTGTACACACATTAAAGTTTGTTGTAGTTTGTGTTTGAGAGAGAGAGAGATTCAGATGAGAAAGCATTAACAATAATTAAATTTAGTTTGTTGATGAATAGTATCTGAGAGATTCATATGAGAAAGCATTAACAATAATCAAAGTTTAGTTTGTTGATATATATATATATATAGAGAGAGAGAGAGAGAGAGAGAGAGAGAGGTATTGTTCACATGTTAACTTAGAACTGTAACCTATTGAGTTTGATGCATGCTTGTATTAGAAGACTAGCTATTATCTTATTGAAACATTATTTTCACTAGATTGATGTTAATGCTTACTCTATCATTGGACAAAAAATAGAAAGAGACCAATCTATTTAAAATCACGCAATTTTGTTTAGTTATTAGTTAATTACTGTACTAAAAATGCAAAAATCCTGCAAGATCCATAATTTGAATGCCAAGTTCCAACCCATACATTTATGTTGGCAAAAATATGCCATAACGATTGTTGTATTTTAAAATTTTATTTATTCACCTTATAATTCCGGAAAATTACATATTGGAAGGGAAAAAAAAAAAATTTGGCTGCCCCTCCCCCAGCCAGCTTTTTATAGCTTATCGAACAACACAAGTCCAACATAGATGTCCAAGCAGTTGTGGAGCTAGAGAATTTTCTCCAAGGGGGCCAAATCAAATGTATCATTGTATTCTAGTAGTTTTAATTCTCTATATAAATGTGTATAACTTTATTTTTAGAAAACAACAAAAATATTTTGGTAAAGACTAAAGAGATTTACTTATATGTTTTTACTAGGGTAAATTGTAAATTACACCCCTAAAGTTTGGGGGTAATTGGATTTTATACCCTGAAGTTTCAGAATTTGGATTTTACCTTCTGAAGTTTGGGGTGTTTGGATTTTACACCTTGATATTTCAAATTTTAGATTTTACCCCCTAAAGTTAAGGGTTGTTTGGATTTTACACCCCCGAATTCTGAAACTTTAGGGTGTGAAATCTAAACACTGCAAAACTTTAGGGAGTAAAATCCAAACACTCCGAAAATATAAGAGGTAAAATCCAAATTCTGAAACATTGGGATGTAAAATCCAAACATCACCAAACTTCAAGGAGTAAAATTCAAATTCTGAAAATCTCAGGGTGTAAAATCTAATCACCCCTAAACTTCAAGGGTGTAATTTGTAATTTAGCCTTTTTATTAACTTTTTTTTTTTTTAAAGAGTTTCAATCTATGGCGTTCGCTCCTGATGATAAATTTTTATCATCAGACTAAGACAACAATCAATTTTTGGTGGTGTAGGCGGGGATTGAACACCAGATCTCTTATACAACTATCAGGGACTTTACCAATTGAGCTAACTAGAACCCACTCCTTTTTATTAACTTATACTTTAATGCTCATAAAATTAATAACATATATATGACAAAAAAGTCAATATTAAAAGAAAAAATAAAAGAGACAACAATAAATTAAAAAGCATTTATACTTTTTTTTTTTAATGAAAGGGGGCCATCACCTAAAATTTACTCAGTATTTTAAAATTTTAACATTAAATAGAGGGGGGAGGGGGCATTTTTGGAAAATCCAGGGTACCTTTTATTTATTGTATTAGTATAACAACACCGTGTTAGCATATATAAATATTTGGATAAATACTACACTCTTTCACACAAATTTATACACACGCACAAATGCACTGAAAGACCGTGACTTGAAGTCATGATTTTAACATGTAAGTTTGTATGAAAGAGTGTGTGTAATAAACATGACTTTATGTATTAAACAATAGAAAACATAAAATGAGATCAAACCAAACTGGTGTACTAAATGGAAGAAAGATAGTTTCTCTCACGCCGTTAGGGTGCTCTGCTAGGGTTTCTCTGCTAGGGTTCTCAAGCAAAGCTGCTCGGCGCCGTGTGTAGAATTTTTGTCCCTCCCTGTGTGGAGGTTTCTCTGTTCCCTTCAGTCCTTGAGTCTGATAGGACGGCAGGTTTTTGTTCTTGTTTTCACTGTTACGGTGTGGTGGGTTTCTCTCTATTAGTGTTATGGCGAATATGGAAGATCTTTGGTCACGGTTCTCACTGACAGAAGAAGAGGAGCAGGGGGCTAATGTACCCCGTAAAAAAGAGGTTACTATTGTACGTTTGGCAGCAAAATTTTTTACGCAGAGAGTGGTCAATGCAGAAGCAGTGGGTCAGACTTTCAAACCTCTGTGGAAACCGATTGGGGAGATGAAAATCAGGGATATCGGGGGCAATATTCTGTTGTTCGAAGTTGATGATGCAATGGACTTAGAAAGAGTGCTGGAGTTTGAACCATGGTCTTACAATAAAAGCATCGTTGTACTGCGTCGTGCTGTGGATGCGGAATCTGCCCCATCGTTAAACTTTGATTCCGTGACCTTTTGGGTGCAACTCCACAATGTCCCGGACAAGTGTCTTACTCAGGCAACGGGGGAAGTAGTGGGTAATAATATAGGGACTCTTGTTCAGGTAGCTGACCCGGAAGACGATGGTGAGGGGGGCGAGTTTTTGAGAATCCGTGTGAAGATGGATATCACCAAGGCTCTCCCACGGTGCTGTAAGCTGTGGTCAGAGGGTGAGCACATTGGCTGGGCACTGCTTAAATTCGAACGGCTCCCTAACTTTTGCTATTGGTGTGGACGGCTTACACACCGCGAAAGAGACTGTGAAGTGTGGATTCAGGGAAAAGGAAGTTTAAAAAAGGATGATCAACAGTATGGGGAATGGCTTCGCGCCAACTCGATGAGGAAATCTTGAAAAACGGTTGTGGTGGTTTCTGGGACTTCTCGGGGTGCAAAGTTTTGGAAGAAAGGGCCGGCAATAGAAAAAAACCAGTCAGTCAGTAAGGGTTCGTCCAACCGAGAAGGGAGTGCTTCAAGTTTTAAGAGGGAGGATGGAACAAATAGAGAAGAGAATGAAGTGTCATCCATGGAGGTCGATCCTACAAGTGAGGTTTTTTCTAGTCATGCAAACCCTCTGACTGTTTCTAGTAAAGGCATTGATGTGAATACTGTGTATTTGGGTAATGGAATAGAGGAGGTGAGGGACCCGCTGACCATGCAGAATTTTAGAAAAAATGAAGTGAATACTTTTATCACTCAAGGGCAGCACAGTATGTTTTCTTTTAAGGCAATGCAGGTTCCTTTAACTGATATAACAAACCAGGCAGCCATTCAACCTCTGACTAGCACTAGGAAAAAATGGGCAAGACTATTGCGTGAGGTTGGGGAATCTGACAATGGTAGTGACATGGAGATCCAAGAAAATAAGCATCTAGAAGTGGACCCATCCGAACAGGCAATTAAGAAGAAGAAACAAGTTTGTCCTATGGGTGGTGGGAATAAGGAAAATATTCAGGTGGTGGCTGGTATCCAGCACCACCAGTCACAATGAGTTGCCTTAGCTGGAACTGTCGTGGGCTTGGGAACCCACAGACAGAAGCTGAACTTGCTGACTTGGTTGGCAAAAAAGATCCCAAAATGGTCTTCCTAATGGAGACTAAGGTTGAAAAGGAGGTTGTTGAGAGAATTAGCCGTAAAATGCAGTACACAAATTTCTTTGTTGTTCCTCGCCATAATAGGGGTGGGGGTTTAGCTCTGTTGTGGAAAGATGACTTTGTGTTGGATGTTCTTACTTCTTCGGATAACCATATTGATGGGGTAGTGGATCAAGGAATGAATGACGCCTGGCGGTTTACAGGTTTCTACGGAGACCTTGACACCGCCAGCCGGGAAAATTCTTGGAATCTACTTAGAGATTTAAGCCAAAGACAAAATCTACCTTGGGTTTGCATGGGGGATTTCAATGAGATTCTCAGAATTGAAGAGAAACAGGGGTGGTTGGTTAGACCGGAGAGGCAGATGCAAGGATTTCGAGATGCCTTGGATTTTTGTGGGTTTAAAGACCTTGGCTTTAATGGCTTCCCATTCACTTGGTGTAATAGAAGACCAGGGGACCACAATGTTTGCATTCGACTTGACCGGGGGGTAGCAACAGTGGATTGGTTTTTAAGGTTCCCAACCTCACGTATCCATCATTTGGAGTGTTTCCATTCGGATCATGGACCAATCCTTCTCATCTCTGATGCCGAACAAAAAATATTTTACAGGAAAGGGAGGCCATTTCGATTTGAGGTAATGTGGGTAAAAGACAAGACTTGTGAGGATGTGATTAAAGATTCATGGGCTGGTTTGGAAGATACTAATCCGGTTAGAAAACTATTGAGGAAGATTACTAGCTGTCAAGACAATCTTCAGACTTGGAACCGGGTCACTTTTGGGCATGTTAGGACTACTTTGGCCAAGAAATTAAAGGAGTTGAGCTATGCTGAGGAGGCTGGTTTATACAGCACAGATCCGGCCAAAATTGAAAAGATCCGTGATGAAATTCAATTGCTCAAGGGGAAGGAGGAAACAATGTGGAAACAACGGTCCCATGTTGAGTGGCTTAAGAAGGGTGACCGAAACACTAGGTATTTTCACTGTAGGGAAAATCAATGTAATAAACGTAATTACATATTGGGTTTAGAAGATGATCTTGGCCATTGGATTGAGGATGGGGAGCATATGGGTAGATTGGCAAGCACTTATTTTGAATCCATGTTCACCACATCAAATCCGGATAGTTTTGATGAAATTTTGTGTGGATTATCACCTACTGTCACCACCGAGATGAATAATAGCTTGGATAGACCTTTCATTGCTGAGGAAGTACAACGAGCCCTTCACCAAATGGCCCCATTTACTGCCCCTGGTCCGGATGATATGTCCCCTATCTTCTATAAATCTTTTTGGCATATTGTTGGTAAAGATGTAACTGAGGTAGTCCTAAATGCTTTAAACTCAGGTTTTGTTCCAGAATCATTAAATTCTACTTTCATTGCTCTTATTCCTAAAATTAAAGATCCCAAGAAAGTCTCAAATTTTAGACCAATTAGCCTGTGTAATGTGGTCTACAAACTCATCGCAAAGGTTTTGGTTAACCGTCTGAAATTGATTTTGCCGTATGTAGTGTTTGATTCACAGAGTGCTTTTCTTTCGAGGAGGCTCATAACTGATAATGTGTTGGTGGCTTTTGAGACCCTCCACTATTTAAAGCGTCGAACCCAAGGGAAGTTGGGGTATATGGCTCTTAAGCTTGACATGAGCAAAGCTTATGATAGAATGGAGTGGAGTTTCTTGGAGAGGGCGATGTTGCACTTGGGATTTTCTGGATGATTTGTTGCTACCATTATGTCTTGTATCAAGTCAGTTTCTTATTCCGTTTTGCTTAATGGGGTTCCGGGCAGTACTATAATACCTAGTAGGGGGTTACGACAAGGTGATCCACTATCTCCATATTTATTCCTAGTGTGTGCTATGGGGCTGCAAGGCTTGCTCCACAAGGCTGAAGCTGATGGGTCTCTTAGGGGGGTGTCAATATGTAGGAACGGGCCCCATGTCTCTCACCTGTTCTTTGCAGACGACAGTGTGCTCTTTTGTCGAGCAAAAGAATCAGAATGCCAGGTAATCCTTGATATCTTATTTGTCTATGAAAGGGGATCGGGCCAAAAAATAAATAAAGATAAGACCAACATTTTCTTTAGTGCAAATACTCAACATGATCTTCAAGCCAGAATTCAACAACTTTTGGGAGTACTAGCTATTAGACAGTATGAAAAATATTTGGGGTTGCCAGCGTTTGTGGGAAGAGCTAAGAAACAGGGGTTTGCTTATATCAAGGAACGTATATGGAAAAAGATTCAAGGTTGGAAGGAGAAACTACTATCCCAAGCAAGAAGAGAGGTGCTCATTAAGTCAGTGATCCAAGCTATCCCAACTTATTCTATGAGTTGTTTTAAGCTTCCCAAAGGTTTAATAAAGGAGATTGAGATTATGATCCGAAAGTTTTGGTGGGGATACAGTGGTGATGGTAAAAAAGTGCATTGGGTAAAGTGGGAGCGTCTATGCCAAGGTAAGGATTTTGGAGGTTTGGATTTCAAAGAGATTGAGAAATTTAATGAGGCTTTACTTGCCAAGCAAGTATGGCGAATGTTGAAAAATCCGGACTCATTGTGCCATAGGGTTTTTAAAGCCCGATTTTTCCCGGATTGCTCCATTCTTGAAGCTACAAACAAGGCAAATGGGTCATATGCATGGAAGAGTATCTTAAGTGCCCGGAATGTGGTGCGGAAGGGTGTGGTGTGGAGGATTGGTGATGGCAAGACAGTATGTATAAAGGAAGACAAATGGCTCCCGGATCAAGTCTATAAATTGGTGACCTCGCCCCTACCCACTATTCCCCCTGATGCAAAGGTTAGCTCGCTCATTGATGAGGTAAATGGGAGTTGGAAGGATGAGGAAATCCGACAAATGTTTCTGCCCCATGAAGCAAAGAAGATTTTGAGCATCCCCATTAGTTTCAAATTGCCCCATGATAGCCTCATTTGGTTAAAAACTCCTTCGGGTATCTTCTCCACCCGAAGTGCTTATCGTCTGTTGGCTAATGAAGCTTCAGCCAGCAGTCTTAGTAGCTCAAATCCACACCCCCAGAGACATCTTTGGAGAGGTGTTTGGATGCTACGTACCCCCAATAAGGTGAAGCATTTTATTTGGCGTGCTTGCAACAACTCCCTCCCGACGTTAGACAATTTGTTTAGCCGCCAAATAGTCTCCTCTGTTTGCTGCAATATTTGTAATGCCCAACCTGAAGATATCTTGCATGTAGTGTGGGGTTGTACAGAGGTAGCCAATATGTGGAAGGAGCTTAGCTGGGCTCATCTCTCAGTCTCCTCCCCTCCAGGGGACTTTACTAACCTTTTCTCAAGTTTTTTGTAGGTTAGAGAGGACTACAGAATGGAAATTTTCTCCATCACAGCTTGGATGCTCTGGACTCGAAGAAACTTAATCCGCCATGGTCGCCCGACTTGGCCACTGAATCAAATTTTTTCTGAGGTTGGCAGACTTCTACGCGACTTCCTGGAAGCCCATGATGAAGATCCTGCCACAGTTCAGACTCCAGTTCCTGTACAAGCAAAATGGACTGCTCCGATCCAGACAAGATTTAAAGCCAACTTTGATGCTGCTCTGTTCAAGCACAATGACATAGCTGGCCTAGGAGTGATCATTCACAACGACAACGGTGCGGTCATTGGTGCCTTATCGATGCGTGTTCCACTTCCTCATTCAGTGGCAGCAGTCAAAACTCTAGCCTGTAGACGTGCTGTGCAATTCGCCACTGAGATTGGCCTCCACGAAGTGACTTTTGAAGGTGATGCAGCAGTGGTCATCAATGCAATCACAACTGGTGCCACTGAACACTCCTCGTATGGCCATATTGTTGGAGACATCCTTGCTCAAGCCGCTTGTTTATCTTCTTTTGATTTTTGTTACGTTCATCGTTCATGTAATAGAGTTGCAGATGCACTGGCTAAACGTGCAAAGATAGGTCCAGCCTTGCAGGTTTGGCTGGAGGACTGTCCTGTGGACATAGCCCGTTTGGTCTTAGATGATGTTTCTTGATTTTTTCCTTTCTAGAGTTTCAATAAAAGCCCAGCCCAAATTTGGGTCTGGTTTCTCAAAAAAAAAAAAAAAAAAAAAATGGAAGAAAGAAAGAGAAGGGAAAAAAAAGGTTGGCTCAAACAAATTACAAAGCTAGCATGAAATGGTGAGTTTTTGCCTCACCAAATTGATCAAACCAAAGACACTATACGTAAATAGAGATCCTCGCCCTTTTTATATAAGTAATCGATTTTGTGAACTTGTTCAACTAGATGATGGCATGATGCTAAGTAAATGGCAATAACTAAATGCTAACTAATTATTGTTTCACATGCTAAGGTCTCGTTTGGTACACCCACTCAAATACATGTTTTCAGTTTCTAAATAACATTATACGTATTTTTACATACTTTTTCACCCACACGTATTTCCACACATGTTTTCAGTTTTTAAATGCATGTACCAAACACCCTTTAAGTCACATATTGTTGTACCTGTACATACTCCAACTAAAATCGTGTTTTCAAAACAAGATTTCACTCTCTAAACAGTACAAAAATTTGGAGAGTCTGTTAGAGATGCTCTTAAGTTGTTTTTGCAACCTTACTCCTCTTTAAGTCCATACACATGTTTACACGTGTATTAATATTATATCAAATTCTTTGAAAACATTTTATCAAGTAAACAATAGCACCATCAAAATCAAGATAAAGCACACACGCATAATTGTAATTTATACTCTTAATAGTTTGACTAATTTTGATTTTATTCTTTAAAGTTTCAAAATATGGATCCACACTCATAACACTACATATCACTTGGATTTAAGCTCTTCTATTAATGTGTCGTGATGAGTTGTCTATTAGGTATCATATATCTCAAATTGACATAGTTTTATGAATTCAAGTTTTAAAATTTTAACCCTCTCAAACAAAATTTTTTTAAAAAACTTTAAGGGACAAAAAAAAAAAAAAAATCAAAATTACCTCAAACTTTTAAGAGTTTGCCATTGCAATTTACTACTAACATGGGTTTGATTGGGTTCCTCGGTTGAAAATTTTACCAACCAAAATCTAACCCAATCAAAGTTTCAGAACCTCATCAACCCACAAAAAGTCGAATTGAATTGAGGCATTGGGTTAGATTGGGTTCGTCAGGTAAGCGGGCTGAATGCATACGCATAGACCATAGTTGGTGTAATCAAGTTTCCAACACACATTGGGCCGAATATTAAGGCCAGAGCCAGAATCCATTCTAGACTGCAACGCAAGTAAATATCCAACATTCCATACCCTTGTATTGTATGTTTCCGAGTACGCCCAAAGAACCCAAAGCCCATTATTTTTGTTGATCGATTTCCATCTTTCGAAGAGCAACAGAAATGGAGAAAGCGCTGAGAGTCTATGGTGAGGTATTGAGGCTAGTGAGGCGGTTGCCAAAGGACACAAGGCCTTACTACGCCAAGCACGCTCGTGAAAACTTCGTCAACTACAGAGAGGTCGACGCCAAAGATTCCAATGCCCTTGACGAGCTCTTCCACCGCGCTTACAACCACTCAATCTGGGTCCTCAACAAGGTCTTAACTCTGTCTCTGTCATTCAAAATATCAAACTTTATTTTATTTTTATTTTAAATTATGTAAATGTGGGAACTTTTGAGGACCCATTTTGAGTTTCTTGTTAATGCAGTATTCGGTGGATAAATCGGTGGCGGATAAGCTGAAGGAGATCTGTTTTCCTTAGTATGTGTTAATACGCCCGCCATGTGCCTGTTTTTATTCATCGATGGACAAAGGATAGTGAGTAGTGAGTACTCACTATGCAAAGACCCAACTGAGGCACCCAGCCACTGTCGCCGATTTTGCCTTTTGGTTTCCTTTATAGGCCGTGGGATTGCATCCTGCTAGTCCAGTGAAACCAAACTTTAGGCAGCTAAAAAAATTTCTTTGTGGGATCACCAGCGGGACCCTCTGTTCCGTTGTTAACGTCAAAATCATTTTTTGTATAGTTACATTTGTGATCAGTTGTTTCTGGTAATTTTTTTATTACCCTTGCCTAAAGTTTGTTCTAACGTTGGCCATTCATCTATTATAGTTTTTTAGCATGATTCACAATGTTCTATAATGGATAACTATAATGTGAACTGTGTATTTTCTATGATTTGGTTATGAACCACCATGAAAGACCCAGACCCAAACCCAACCACAATCTCCCATCAACCATGGCGACCCAGGTTTGAGCCACCTTCAATTGCCTCTGTACCTGCCAGATCTGAGCCACCTTCATGGACAATTCAGAGCTTAGTATGATCTCAGAGAAGCAACTGTGGAACCGAAAACGTGTTTTGGAGAGAGAGAGAGATAGAGAGAGAGTCATTTGAGAAAGCATTCAAAATAATCTAATTTGGTTTGTTGATGAACAATATCCTCAATCAATATATATATATATATATATATATATATATATATATATATATATATATAAAACTGAGAAAAAATTCAATTAGATTTCAAATTAGAATTTAATTAGAGTCTAATTTTACGCTACGTGTCCAATCTAATCTAAGTTTTTAAATTTTTTTGCCAAATTAGTTAATTCAGCGTAAAAGTTAGAATTTAATTAAAGTTTAATTTTGCGCTATGTGTCTCATCAAATGTAAGTTTTTTAATTTTTGTGCTAAGTGAGTTAATTCAATATAGAAAACAAAGAGTTCAATATAAATAAACCATAAAAAATAAATAAATAAAATTAAAAAAAAAAAAAAAACCTAATCATATATATAACCAATACATAGAGAAAATTTAATTAGATTCAAAATTGAATTTTTGCTTTTGTTAGCTTTCCATATAAATTAAATTGTTTAGATTTTTGCTGTTATTTTCTCTTTGAACTAATGAGCATATTTTTTTTTTTATACTATTTCTATTTAGATATTTTGTATACCAGGTTCTTGAACATAATAAATTGTAATTGAGCTGAACAATCCTATGCACCTATCCCCATTCAATTTAGAAGATATTATTAGACCAATTTATTCTTTTATTTTGTGTTATATTTAGTAGAATTTCATGAACAATGATTGAGAATTAATATTGTAAATGTAGTATCCAATAGTGATTTTAAAAATTATAAACATAATAACAGAATAATAAGAAACTTGGCGTAACTAATATAATAAAAATTGCAAGAAAAAACTATTTTAATACCTCTAAATGTCCTGGTCAAACTAATATCTTATATGTTTTATAATCCAAGCTAACATCAATAGTATCACTACAATTCATCATTCTTGTACGTAAGCATGAGTTACATACTAGTACTCAATAAAGTATTGAGACTAATGCATGCTCATTTTAGTAGTTATAATTTTTTTTAAACCTTATTTTCACTATGCTGATGCTAATCCTTACTTTGTCATTGGACAAAAAATAAAAAGAGACCTATCTATTTAAAATCGTGCTATTTTGTTCACTTATAAGTTATTGCCAAAAATTCAAAAATCCTACGAGTTTCATAATTTTTTTTTTTTTTTTTTAGTATACTAAGTATTTTTAACACACACATATGGGGAGAGAAGAGAAGATCTTAAAGAAACTTACAGTGGTATGCATCCAAAATGGCCTAACTCTTGAATACATAGCAGACATTTATATTGGCAAAAATATGCTATAAGGTTTGTTCTATTTTAATTTGTCACCTTTATTACACATGGAAGGTGGGAAAAAAACAAAACCAAAAAGTTCTGCCTCCTCCCCTCCACCAGCCAGCTTTTATAGGCCAACGAACAATACAAGTCTAACATAGATGTCCAAATGTACCAAGTTTCCTATGTTACTAGCAATTTAAATTGCTAGTAAGAGAAGGATTTTGGTCCATTTGGACATCCATATGAAAATAATTGTGTGCGTATAGAAATTTAGAGTGTGTGTGAAACAGAGAGTGAGAGTGGATTATTAATTATTATTTGAATCTGAGAGTGAGTCTTCGGTGCAAGAGGTGGAGTTAAGGAGTTGTAAGAAAAGGTATACGAAGAAAGTGACAATTTTGCAAGGATTTTTTAGTTGTATTTTGTGAACTTGTTCAACTAGATGATGACGTTAACTAAATGCTAAGACCAATTGAAAATTCATGGCCGTTTCATCTTTTGATCAAACAAGAAACAACCCCACCATCTATAATAATGTAGAGCAGTACTTTTAACATTACTTAGAATCAAGAAACAACTCCACTATCTTTTGTTGGATTTTTTTTCAAAAAAACACCAATTTTCAAACAATTTCATTTGTTAGCATCGTTTTCAAACTATTTAGGAAACTAACATCTCGAGTCTATAAGACTCAAGTTCACTGTAGCAACTCGAATATCAAAGACTCGATTTCTATGAAAATTCACGTGTAACTCCAGTCTCTAAGACTCGATTTCCATAGAGCTGTAGGAAGGAGTGTAAAAACTAGAGAGTGAAAGTAGGAAGTAAATAGAGAGTGAAGAAGTGAAGAAGAATGAGTGAACAGTGAGTGAAGAACAGAGTGAAGAAGAAGAAGAAAGAAGAAGGATTTGACCAAAGAAGAAGAAGAATCTGATCGATGCACTTGAGCAAACTTGATCTTCCTCTCCGACCATGCGTTGCTGGGTTTTTTTCTTTGCTTGCTGGGTTTCTCTTTGCTCTTCTCTCTCCGATCTTGCTGGGTTTTTTTCTTTGTGCTTGCTGGGTTTCTTTGCTCTTCTCTCCGTTCTTGCTAGGTTTTTTTTCTTTGTGCTTGCTAGGTTTCTTTGCTCCTCTCTCAGTATGGAACTCGAGTATTTAAAACTCGAGTTCCACTAGTTTTTATGGAACTCGAGTCTCTAAGACTCGATTTGCTACAGTAAACTTGAGTCTGTAGGACTTGAGATGTTAGTTTCCTAAATAGTTTGAAAATGTTGTTAACTAATGAAATTGTTTGAAAATTACTGTTATTTTGAAAAAAAAAAAAATCCATCTTTTGTTCCATTTTTTATATTCATAATTTGAGCTTTGGATTAGAGTTGAGTCTCATAATAAACTAAAATTGCACTAATATGAGATTTAAATTAGCGATCATGTCAAGGGTTCTCTGAGCATGTGAACTATAAGAGCATCTGCATTCGTGCGTCTAAAGTTTTTTTTTTCTATTTTAGTATAAGAACCCACTTTTTTATTTATTTTATATAGACATTTTATAAAAACACTTACATCAGTTTATCTATTATACACTTTCTTTAATTTAAATAATATTTTTCCTCACTTTTTTTTTATTATTTCACACCTACCCTCACCTAACACTTTTTCACCTATTTTTTATTTATTTTTTATTCTCTTAACACAGACCCCTTTCTTCTTTTTTTCCTTATCTCTATTTTCTCTGAATGTGCCTCTCTTTCTTCTCCTTCTTCTTCTTTTGCAATTTGGGTTTGACTATAGATGATGATTTTGGGTTTGCCATTTGGGTTTGATTTTGGGTAGTAGTTTTGGTCGGAGAAAATGGTGATTTTGGGCAGATTTGCAATTTTCTAAACCTTTCTCCTTAGTTATCTATTACCAATCAATAAGTAAACATGAAATATATATATTGATGAGAAGACTACACGAACTTTTATTAAGAATGAAAAGTTACGAGTACATCGTGGTTTTTTCACCAAAATAACATAAACAGGATAGACAACATTGTTGATATATTCTTTAACAAAATTCTATTTAGGTTTCACGTGTGGAAAAAAAAAAGTTTGAAGGGAACCCTCCATTATTACTAGGTATTCACTTTTGCTGTAGTGTGTGTGTTGCTCAACAAATTATTAATAGTTTATATTTTGTTTTTCATTATTTATTTAGAGGAAGATTTTTTTTTTGAAGGACTTGGTAATTCACATTCAAATCTAAGGATAGAATGGAAAAAATAAATAATTCATTTAATATTTTTGGGAATAAACCAAACGTTATAATCTCACATTCCTAGAGATCTTAAGAAATTCTCAATGAAACCAAACATAAGAATTGCTATATTTCTAGGCATTTAGATTCCAACGAATTACATTCCTAGAAATCTGGATGGTAGAAGTAATGTGGATTCTCCTGTACCAAACGCCACATAAATGTAATTATCGATTTTTTTTTAAATTTAATTTTTTAAAAAGGGTCCTCTAAAATCTTTTCCCTCCTCCTTTTAGAAAAACATTAAAAAAAAAAAGAAGAGGTTATTTAAATACCACAATCCGCTTTCCACTCTTCCCCTACTACAAATTCACAGTTGAGCAAAATTATTGAGTACTGTGGGAGCAGTAGTATCTCATCTCACATAGATGATGTGTTTTATCATGACATTTTATATTGGGAGCACAAGGCATTAAGGTTAGCCACGCTCAAATTCCTTTCTCTGTATTCATCCCTGTATATGTAAAATACAAATCTGCTTATACGCATTTCTTTAGAAAACAATTTGGCTAAATTCTGTGTTTCTGTTGCAAAGAGAAATTCAAAGGAAATACCCACTAATTTCAAGTCACTATATAACACATTGAAAATGACTTTTCATCTTCCTTTATAATGGAACCATGTGCAGACTTGTAGCACCCTTCATTTGAAACAGTTAAAATGTTAACAAACCCCTTTCTTTTTTCATGAATTGGAAACTATAAGATCATGAGCTCTCAACTGAGACTTCTTGGGAAACAAATTAATATGAAAATCACAAGATTAAGGTGCATGATATAGGCAACTAGAAACATTTGCAAGCTTTGGAATACCCATATTTTGTATGTTCAGAAATTTGTTGTTATGTCAAGACGTTTATAGCTCAACCAATATCTCCTGGTGTTTCTAACAAAGACATTTAGAATTTAAATCCTCCCTCCCTCCCTTAAGTATCGAATAATCAACAAAAGAAAAAAAAAAAGAAAAAAAAAAAAAGAGAGCTTTTTATTTTTTTTATAGGTATTTAGTGAAGGAGGGGGAGGTGGGTTCTGACTTCCGAATCCTTGATTTTGGGAACCACAAAGGACACCAATAATTCTGGACAATCACTTGAACCCCAACTTTGTTGTTATCTTGGGAGAAAAAGGAAAAATGTTTAATCTCTCATTGAGCTATTTGTGGTTTATATGTCTGTTGAAATTAATAATCAACATGGTCATTGGTTTGTGAGCCACTTAGCATTTCCAGCCTCCCATAAACAAGGGATATATGGTGAAGATGTAGCTCTAATCCTATGAGGGTATGTGATTTGTATTTACCTATCAAAACAAAGTGAGATATATAACTAATTAGTGTCATAGGCCAATTCTCTGACGAGAGAGCTTTAGCAAAGATATAGTTTATTTTATGAACAATGTGATGGTTGAATTATGTTTATGAAGCAAGGGATGGGGAACCTACCATAAGTTTGCTTTGTGCTTTGCTGGTTACTTATTTATTGTGATGTATTGCCAGGATGAGTAATGCAAAACGCTTTGTATGGGCCTTTATTCGATCCAATGTGTGTTTGGCTAGCTTATTTGCTTTCACACAAAAAGTAACTTTAAACAAATAAGTTGACTTATTAAGAAAAGATAACTTATTTGCTTAAATTCACATTTTGTCTTACATTTAAGCAAATAAACTTAGCCAAATATTATGTATGCTTTTCTTTTTTTCTTGTTCTTGAGTCATCCTACAGCTTTTAGACCTTGATCCTCTATGAAAATAGGCTATGAAGTAATGTTACTCATCTTTTATTCATAAAATGCAAAGAAAGAATGAAAAAAGTGCTACAATGTTGGTAGTGTCAATAAACTCTTAGTCTGGGCCCTTCTTCATATCAGAATTTTGGCTTCGTAACAATTTTACTAGTATTCTTTTCTTGTCCTTGAGTCATTCAGCTACTTATCAAACTAATTGTGTACTTTTGTAAACCTTGATCCCAAAAGAAAAAGGGAAAAAAAGGACAAAAAAGTATTGTTGAACATCTATTCTTCTTAAAATTCTGGGGAAAAAAAAAAAACTAACAAATTGACAGTACTAGTTACTAAAAACTTGTTTGCCTGAGTCCATATAAGACAATGGTTTGATTGCAGACCTGGTTTGAAGATGATTGTTGGATCTCTGCATCATAAATATGCTTTGAAGCCAAGGATGGGCAGCTGGTTCTCCATTTGTTGCTACATTCTGTTGGTACCTAAATTGTAAGAGGCTTTTACTCAAAAATAATAATAATAATAATAATCATGTTAAAGGCTGCCCGGTGTGCAAATTCATTTATTTTTCCATCTCATGAGTTTATCTGGAAGAAAGTGTAATCGTCACAGTTTTCTCTATTGTTTGTTTAGGTGAATCTTTTTCTTTGACGAATGTTATTATTCTTATGTCTACGTTGTTGGGGTATTCCACTCCTAAAGATATAATTTTTTTAAGGCTTGTATTATATATATTTACTAGATTATGCGTGCAGGTTCTGTGTTTTAATTGCTTACCATCATTATAATGATCTAAGCTACATTACTTTTTAGTACTTTAAGCTCTTTTCACATGATTTTTTACTTGAATTGTGGCTCAGATTGATGCACAACCTTTTAGATTAATACGCATGGAAGACTACAGAAAGTTGTTTGAATTGTCCTGTCCCAGGCTAGTCCTCAGGAAATCAAGATCATCTGTCACAAATTGTTTCTAGGAAAGCAGATTTCTTAGTGAAATATGGAAAATGATGCGTTGAGCTCTCATGATATGTAGTTCAGTATAATTTTCTTTTTATTCTTAGAACAATACATCTGCTGAATATGAAATATTGGAGTTTGGCTATAATATGTTTTGTTTTCTTTACAAAAACATCATTACTTCTTTGAGTTAGCGTTTTTTGTGACCCTTTAAAAAGATTGGATTCTAATGTAGCTAGAATGGTTCCTAGCAGTCTAGACTTGCATTCTCTTAAGCACAGTGTCTAACAGTTTTGTTACATATCCACATAGTGAACAACCACATATTTTGAAACACATGAAAAGAATCAAGACATATACTTCAATTCAAGAACCTAAGATTTATGTCTTAGCTATTTACAACAGAACCTAAAA
Organism: Quercus tomentella; assembly: GCA_028535165.1. Lineage (NCBI taxonomy): Eukaryota > Viridiplantae > Streptophyta > Magnoliopsida > Fagales > Fagaceae > Quercus > Quercus tomentella. The sequence goes on along the minus strand of JAPQVY010000111.1, from coordinate 21,808,353 downwards.
TCAGAGAACTCATCATGAAATTATTAATAGAATTGACGGATGAAGTGGTAAAAAAACTGAACATTATTCTGGTATCCCATTTTGTAATTAACTATGCTTAAGAATTATTCAAAACTGCTAGCAGGAAATGCAATGCTCCTAATAAGCAAATTCTTTGGACAAAGCATCAATACCAATACAATCCCTTCATTGGCCTTGCTTCAGCAACTCAGTATTGGCAGAGGTATGTTTCTTAGTATTCCTTTATATATGTTACCTTTTTCTGGTTTTTTTTTTTTTTTTTTTTTTCAATTAAACTTACGAAAACTTGTGGATGGTCAAAGCTATTGATAATAGTGGTATTCTTAACCTTCTTGTATGTCGAAGGTAAAACCTCCTCTAAACTTTAGGGTTGATGAAATGGTCACCAGATATAAGCCTTGTCAATGGGATTTGTCAACATGACAATGGCAAAAAGCAGCTTTGCATGGACATGTAGGTAGTCATGAGAATTAGTTTGGAGGAACCCCATTGACAAGACTTATAACTGGAGGAACCAAATTTAAACTACTTTTTTAAAGGAATATATTTAATTCTTGGCCCCTTAAATTTAATGATAAGTGCATTATGATCTCAAGGAGAATGGGAAGAAGAAATTCGAACTATTAACCGCTGCTTCATGAGGAGTAGTCCCCAGTGTTGTTAAAAAAGTGTGCTTAAGAGCTCAAAGTTCAAAGTCCCAAGGTCTAAGCGCTTCATTTGGTCGAAGAAAAGTCATTTAATAAAGCATGCCTCAGGCACACTTTTCTAATGCTTTTTGAAGAAGCATGAAGGCATGATATTTATTTATTTATTTATTATTATTCTAAAAATATATATATGAATCACTAAATTAATTTCTCAAAAAAGGAATTGACACTGATTCTTGGACCATTGACTTGTTAGAAAATATTATTCTTAAGGTGCTGTATTACACATACACACCCACAAAAGTCTATATATCAAAAGATATGAAGAATAATTTACTATTCTTGTGCTTTTTGGCCTTTTCCTTTTGGATTTTTTTTATTGAACCATATACTTCCTTTAATCATAGCTATCGTAGTTGGTTTTCATAAGCACAAGACCATTATATAAAATGTTACATATAAACTTTCTATAACTAATTTATGTAAAATTTGAACTTACAAACTTTGTAAAATTGTACTATCTAAATCAGCTCATAGGAAAATATAATACTATTTTGGTTTTTTATTTTTTTATATATTATTGCTATTAATATTTTTATTAGAGGTTATTTATATAATATTTGAAAAATGCGTGTTTTACTTCAATTAGGTGTGCTCTTGCACTTTTTGTCTAAGATCCAAGAAGTGTATGCACTTGATTCTTTTACCAACACTGGTGGTCCCTAACACGTTAACATTAGATACAAAATAACTTCTGACTCTAGCCACGTTAGGAAGGTTGCTGAGTGGCAATGGAGGATTACAAAGAAATCCATTATGAGTGTCTCTCTCAACTGCTCTAGGTTGGCCTTCATCAAAATAAATTGGACATTGACTATGAGATGAAAATGGACAACTTTTGAATGTTTTTTTTTTTGCTGGCATAGTACACTGTACACACATCTTCAAAATCTTAAGACATATGTAGGTTTGTCATCTAAGAGCTATAAATGAACTCTCCTTAGTCACTCTATGGTGTATTTGGATACCGTTTATTTTATTGAAATTGAAAAATTATTGCTAAAAGTACTGTAAATAAAGGTAAAAATTAGTAGAAATAGTATAGTGGAGCACATAAATAGTGCCAAAAAATATAATAGGATCCATAAATAATATAAAAAATAAGCTAAATAATAAAATAATTTTAATTTTTAATTCTAAACCAAATGTAGCCTAAATCCTTAATTTTGTCGAGCGCATTGCCCCACGTGGGTCCAGCCCATTCTTTTGCCATATCATAGGTCACATCTATGTGGAGCTTCAATCTTTAGTCTGACTGATTATTGTCAATAAAATAATTTATTAAAATTTAAAAAGAAGGACTAAATATTGGAATACACAAGGTGAGTAACCACTTTTGATGGTGTTGAGGTCCTATTTCACATTATCAAGCAGTTTTTGTTATGACTTTTGTATGATTGGATGAATGCCTTGGGTAAAATTGCAAGTGTATTTTGTCTTAGTTTTCCTACTTTTGAATTTCAGCCATAGATCAAAAAAATAACAAAATAAAAATTTAAAGGTACATATATACGCACTGACACGCGCACACTACCACAGGGGTCCACGAGGCCAAAATGGGCTCAGTAGTATGGCTGTAAACAAATTGAGCCAAGTCAAAATTAAAAATCCAAACTTGTTAATTTTATTTTATTTTAAACACAAGTCAAGCTTGAACTTGTCACCAAACAATATTACATGTTCAACTTTGATTCATTTTCTTGTCGAACAAGTTTAAGGTTGTTTATGAGTTACTTGATTAACTTTTTTTTTTTCCATATATAGTAAAACAATGACTAAATTTTTTTTATTCCTTCACAAACTTATGAATTTTTACTACAAATGGACTGTTTTTATAATCAAATAAACTACAAATAATACTTTGATGTCATATGAACTTATTTACAAACTTATACAATCTAATTTCAAGTCGTATATTTTTACACAAACACACATATAAAAATATAATATTAGATATAGTTAATTTTTTTTTTTTTTTTGGTGAGGAAAAGATATAGTTAAATTGAGTCTCATGTTCATGAGCTTGTTCAAGAACACATTATTATGATTCAGATTGGCTTGTTTAATAGTCAAGTTTATACTTGGGGATGTTTGCTAAACAAATGAACATAAACTAGCCTTTTTCCAAGTGAAGCTCGAGTTGTTTATAAATAGCTTTGTTTGTTTACCGCCCTTCTCAAGTCAGGTTAGCCCCGGAATAGGATTAAAAAAAAAAGTTCACTTTTAATCTCAATACTTGGATCACAATTTTTTTTAATCTTTTAACTTTTTAGCTTTTCTCTCTCACATTTAAGTGCTATTCCACAGTGCAATAGCCCTTGTTATTGGCTATTGCACCAATTTAAAATTTTAAATCCAATTAAGCCCCCATTAGAATTAAGTTAGGAGCTCTTTTGCTTTTGCCAAATCTAGGGAGACTCTTTTCTATTGGCTTGCAATACTATACCTATGAAACTTTGCAAATGCTTTTGTATACACATAATGCATAAATATAATAAATTGACTTAAAATTTCTTTTACCATGCCTCAATAAGCAAACCCAGTACTTATTGTTCTTTATTATGTAGGTTTACTCAAAACATGTCAAAGAGTAAACCTATCATGAGGTTAAAGTGCCCATAATTTCATGCAAGGCATTGGGTCCATATTATTACAAATGTTTTCTTATATATATGTGTGTGTGCACGCGCACGCGCACACGCTCTTGCATTTTTATTTTTATTTTTTTGATTCAATGACCTGTGTTACTGCTAAAATTTCTTTCTTTCTTCAACTGTAACTCTTAGAAATGACCTGTGTGAATACATTCTTCTGGAATCGTTTCCTTATTTTCCCCCTCTCCTGTATACCTACCTAGTTGGCCACAAACTGGAGTTGTTTATTAATTACTTTTATATGGGAAAATAGGTTGCATCAAAGTGTACCCTAGTTTGAGAAACCTTATACAGAATTCTGTTCGTGCAAAAAGACAACTAGTTATTTACTTATATGATATATATCACAACCTTGGAAAATGACTTTTTTCAATCTTCATCCACTAGGTAGTTTACTGGTTGCATCTTAAGCAGTTACTTTATATATCAACTTGAGAGCAGTATGAATTCTAAACTGAAAATAATAGCAAATCTCCATAAGCATATTGAATGAATATCTTTCATCTTCTATTCAAGAAAATTCCATTCATGACATGATGAGGCAAACAGCTAGAAATCAAATTGAATATTTACATAAACTTGATTTGAGAAACAAATGAAAGCTAAGTACTTAAAACATTCCTGTCATTAGGTTAACGGCTGATATTGGCTGGTCTTTCAGGATACAGAAGCTCTTTGGTTTCCCAACTGCTTGCCTGAAACTGGGATGCACTTTACAAGCCAATCAATTGGCCATGACAAAGCTGCAAGTCCAATGCAAACACCCCATTGCCCCCAATCCAGTCTCTCAGTATTGGCAAACCTCTTCAGAAACTCCACCATCACCAGCTGAAGAACTATGGTGATCCCAACAATTGCCATAAATAGCTTGTTTGTAAGTATCCCTTTGAATATATTCTTCTTCTCTAGTTTCCTTGCGTTAAATTCATTGAATACTTGGCAGAGGACAAAAGTATTGAAAATGAGGGTGCTCTTAATGCTCTCCTTTACACCAAAGATGGATTTCCCCTTAAATTGTAAAACCAATAAGATGGTTACTTGATACACAGCCTGTGCTATGAGATTCCTCCACATGATTCTGGTTATAAGTGGCTCCAATCGACCAACACACGGCTTTGCCATAAGATCATTAGTGGGATTCTCAGTAGCCAAGGCTAAAGCTCCCAATGTATCCATTATCAAATTCACCCACAATAGTTGGATTGCAGTCAAAGGGACCTTACCAGAAGAAACAGCTGCAACAAAGTTGATAACAAGGGCAATAACATTCATTGTGAGCCGAAACTGAAGAAATTTTTGAATATTAGTGTATACACACCTTCCCCACCTCAATACTGTCACCATAGTGGTAAAATTGTCATCCAAGTGACTATATCTGAGCTCTCTTTTGCCACTTCAGTTCCCCAGATCCCCATTGAAAGCCCAATGTGTACTTCCTTTAGTGCAGGTGCATCATTAGTTCCATCACCGGTGACTGCAACCACATAACCTTTATGCTTCAAGCATTGTACCATAAGAAGTTTGTCAAAAGGAGATGACCTGGCCATTACAAGGATTTTGTCAACTTTTTCCATTCTCTCTTCAAGTGAGTAATTTCTAAATTGCACCCCTTCAACTACAGCTTCATCATCCAAATCCTCATAAGGTTTGAGAATCTTGCATTCAAGGGCAATAGCCCTTGCTGTATGTACATTGTCACCAGTGATCATTTTGATATTCACTCCAGCTGCCCTGCAAGACTCCACAGCTGCATTGACTCCTGGCCGACATGGATCCTTCAAGCCAAGTAACCCTAATAAGGTCAGCCCATTTTCTTCAAGCTTCTCAAGTACCTGTCCACTTTCTTCTTCAACTTCTTTGTAGGCAAATGCAATGCATCTCAGGCTTTTTTGTGCCATATTCTTAATAATAGTCTCAAGCTGCAACCTTTCTTCCTCATCCATTACTTTCAGCACCCCTTCTCTATCATAATACGTAGAACACATGGCTAGTGTCATTTCAGCAGCTCCCTTCCTATGAGTATGAATGGTCTTCTCATTGTTCCTCTTCACCAAAACCCCACTTCTCTTTTTCTCTGAATTGAAGGTCTCTACCTGGATTATGTTATAATTCTGCTTTACTGCTTCAATACTTGTATCCAAATTAAACACAGCCCAAGAAAGAATTGCTTTCTCAGTTGGACTACCAGAAATTTCGGGAACGGATGTGGGATGTGGTTTGTAAACTGTACCAGTTGTGTTTAAGTTAACTGCTTCTTGTAGTAGTTTGAGAATATTACCTGCCAAACCCGCAGAAGTGTCATCTTTCACTGCTTCCTTTCCAAGCCAAAACTCTGTAACTTTCATTTCATTTAGTGTAAGAGTGCCTGTTTTGTCTGTGCAGATTATTGTAGCCGAGCTCATTGTCTCGCAAGAAGATAGTTTTCTGACCATAGCATTATCAGCCATCATGCATTTCATTGAATAAGCCAGAGTTAGTGTAAAAGCCAGAGGTAAGCCTTCCGGACTAGCCACCACAATGATAGTAACAGCCGCAGAGACAATACTCACTACTACATTCATCACATCATTAAACTTTGTCTTGCTGCCAATGAATTCCTTGTTTCCTTTGTCATCTCTAGTGTTCCCTGTGAAGTACCGAATCAACATAACAAGAAGAACAAGTGCAGCCACCAACAGACCAATCTTCCCTATATAAGAAGTTAGCTTGTTGAGGCGCGCTTGCAACGGCGTCTCCTCATTCAAGTCACGATTTATAGAACTCATCATCTCACCCCATGCAGTGTTCATGCCCACAGAAGTGACGAGCATGAAACCATAGCCATCTGTGACCTTTGTGCCTGATAACATAAAGGGATTCCCTTGATTGATCTCGATGTGGTCACTTTCACCAGTCATGCTAGACTCATCCACCTTCAAAGAATGCCCTTCCAAGAATAACCCATCAGAGGGAACTTGATCACCAATCTTTAAGCACACAATATCACCCACAACAACATCAAATATCGATATAGGTTGCGCCTCCCATCTCTCACAACCTCCACTCTTATATCACTACTCTTTGTTGAAAGCTTCTGAAATTGCTTTGATTGTTTAAAGTCACTCACTGCAGACACAGCAACCACCAAAAAGACAGCAAGAATAATACTCCCACCATCATACCACCCATCTTCCCAACCATGTTGCTTGATACCAAAGCCAAGAGAGAGGACAGCACATGCCAATAATATTAAAATAGTCGTATCTTTAAATGCATCAAACACAAATCTTAGAAACATTTTTGGTGGTGGGTTTTGGTATTTGTTGGCACCAAAGACATTCTGTCTATGAATAAGATCAGCCTCACTGCCATTGATACCCTTTTTTACATCAGTTTCAAGAATTAAAGCAAGTTCTTTAACCCCTCCAAACTCACTCAAAGACTCAAAGTTTTTGTCCCTTACCGTATCGCGAAGCTTCTTTGGATCAACGGTAAGCAAAGAAACGGGTTTGTTGTCACGTGGGGAGTCCTCGTTGATACGCTGCACGTCAATGGCAACGTAGGAAAGGGTGCGCAAGAGAGAGCCATCCTTGTCAAGGACTTTCTTGGACAAAGAAAAAAGGAGCCTGGTGAAAGATATGGCCGTGAAAGCCATCCTCCATCTCCGTTTGTGGGTCTTGGAGGCTGACCACAAGTCTTCTTGTCCTTCATCACCTATGTCGCTAGGCTTTCGAAACCTCAAAGTAGACATAACAATGAAACCTAATAGAGATTAGAGAGTGAGTTTGTTACTGTGTACTCGTAGTCCAAGAAGAACAAATAAGGTTTTTTTTTTTTTTTTTTTTTTAATGAAAATACAAATAGAGCTTGGGATAATAAAAGGGTTCCAGAGAGAGAGAGCCAATGCTAAGAGCTTATGGTGAATTGTACTATGTATGACAATTTTCTTTATTTATATAGCGTAAGAGCATTAGCATTGGAAAATTCCAATGCTATTCTATTTTACCATTCTAAAACACCACTTTATCAATATACCATACCATTTTATAATATTTCCACATCCCAAAACTCTATTTTTATTAAAATATTATTTTTTTTACCTTTCTTTATTATTTTGTTTCCAACCGTTTTTCTGGGCTTTCCAACAGCAATTTTTATTCCTCTCTCTCAACCTCTAGCACCGGTTCAACACACAACACACACACACCCATTATACACCGATCATCCTACCCAAACCCATCACCACACCCACACACACAAACACTAACACAAACATCAAACCAGCAACAAAGAGCCACACACAAACACAAACCAGCAACAAAGCCACACACACAAACACAAACCATCAACAGAGCCACACACACAAACTATCAAACCAATCCACTGATCAGCAAACCCAAGCCACCAATCTGAAACCCACGCCGCCGATTTGAAACCCAGGCCACTGATCAAAAAAATCATCACCGAAGCAAGCCCATTCAAACCCATTCAAAAAAAAATCATCACCAGAGCAAACTCATTAAAAAAAAATCATCTCTGGAGCAAACCCATTCAAAAAAAAAATCATCACCGGAGCCACCGGAGCAAACCCATTCAAAAAACATCATCACCGGAGCCACCAAAGCAAATCCATTCAAACCCATTCAAAAAAAATATCACCGGAGCCACCGGAGCAAACCCATTCAAAAAAAATGAGAGAGATGAGAGAGCAGATGGAGAGCAGAGCCGAGAGAGCAGATGGAGAAGCAGAAACGGAAGAGAGAGAAAAGAATAGAAAAAATGAGAGAGATGAGAGACAGAGGAGAGAGTAGAGATACCGGAGCCTCCGGAGCAAACCCATTCAAGAAAAATCATCACCGGAGCCATCGGAACCAACCCATTCAAAAAAATGAGAGAGATGAGAGAGCTGATGGAGAGCAGAGCCGAGAGAGCATATGGAGAAGCAGAGACGGAAGAGAGAGAAGAGATCAGGAAAAAATGAGAAAGATGAGAGACAGAGGAGAGAGAGTAGAGATAAAATATTAATTTTTTTTTTAGAATACTGGTACAGTACAATTCTATCTTTAGAATTGCACTGTAGCAAGTATTGCAACAAATTTACAATACTTGCTTTTACAATTTTCTGATGTAGATGATTTTAAGACTACAAATGCTAAATTTCCCTTAGATATAGCATTAGCATTCTCCGATGATAATGCTCTAAGTTAAGAAGTTTCATAACAGCTTCTTAGTAATTTCTGTGATAGATTCTATTACGCGTTATATGTAACTTTCTTGGAATTTACAAGATAGGATTACTCTATAACTCTGTGTAATATAAGCTCTTTAAGAGCACTAGCATTGAAAAATGCTATGCTATACTATTATACCATCTCAAAAAATCACTTTATTACTTATACCATCCCATTTTACAATACCTCTCACATCCTAAAACTCTATTCTTATTAAAATATTATTCTTTAATCTTTTTTTATTATTTCTTTTTAACCAATATTTTTTTTCAGTTCTACTTTCCTAGGCTTTCCAACCTTTTTTTTTTTTTTCCTCAGCCTCTCTCAACCTCTAGCACCGGTTCATCTCACAGAACTACACACACAGACCCATCAATAGAGCCACACACAGCCACACACAAACCATCAAACCAGAGCCAACAACGGCCACCACACCCACCACCGATCAGAAACCACACCGCCGATTTAAAACCCAGCCTATTTGAAACCCACCGGAGCAAACCCATTCAAAAAATATCATCAACCCACCACCGATCAACCCACTGATCAACCCACAACCCAACCACTACCCAAACATGACCCAAACCCCGGACCCAACCACAACCCACAACCCCTTTAAGCACCGGTCACAGCCAGAAAAAAAAAAAAAAAAAAAAAAATCACAACCACCAGTGACCCACACACAGAGCCACACACAGCCACACACAAACCATCAAACCAGAGCCAACAACGGCCACCACACCCGCCACTGATCAGAAACCACACCGCCGATTTGAAACCCAACCTATTTAAAACCCACCGGAGCAAACCCATTCAAAAAATATCATCAACCCACCACCGATCAACCCACAACCCAACCACTACCCAAACATGACCCAAACCCCAGACCCAACCACGACCCACAACCCCTTTAAGCACCGGTCACAGCCAGAAAACAAAAAAAAAAAAAAAAAAAAAAAAAAAAAAAAAAAATCACAACCACCACAGTGACCCACACACAGAGCCACACACAGCCACACACAAACCATCAAACCAGAGCCAACAGCGGCCACCACACCCACCATCGATCAGAAACCACACCGCCGATTTGAAACCCAGCCTATTTGAAACCCACCGAAGTAAACCCATTCAAAAAATATCATCAACCCACCACCGATCAACCCACAACCCAAACACCGGACCCAACAGAGAAGGAAGAGAGAAGGAAGACAGAGCAGAGGTGGCGTTTGGGTCCGTAGAGAGAAAAGAGCAGAGATGGAGAAATAGAGAAGAGAAGGAAGAGAGAGAAAAGATTTCTGGGTGGAGAGAAAAACACGGAGGGAATAAAATATATATATATATATATATATATATATATATATTTTTTTTTTTTTTAACATTCTGCTACAGTACAATTCTAAGTTTAGAATTGTACTGTAGCACTATTGCAAAAAATTTTGCAATAGTGCGGTTTAGCATTCTTTGATGTAAGTGTTTTTGTCCTCTAAAATGTCAAAAATGCCTTAAATATGGCTTTAGCATTTTTCAATGCTAATGCTCTAATAATTGAGATAGATTTTTTTTTTTTTTTTTCATTTTATAAATGATTATTGATTTTTTATTTTTGTTGATAATGTTTACACGGTGTGTGTGACACTCGTTGTTATTTTATTATAGGAAAATAAGGATGTATTCAATATTTTTACCATTTATGCTTTTGTAAAACATTACTGTATTTTGAAAATAGAATCTTAATTGATTGAATTTTTTTTTTTGTTTTTTTTTTTTTTTGTAATTTTCCGAGTAATTGTAGCATTCACGCCTTCCTTCCCTAGCATTAAAAGAGAAAAAGTGTGAGTAGTTGGACTACCTATTGGGTCACGGGCAATGGGCGCACATTAAAATATCTATGTATATTGAATGCTTTCTATTTAATTAATACGATCAAATTTGAGTGAACTTTTTACTTTGGAAAATTGGTAACACACCCCTTTTTTTTTTTTTTTTTGGCGTTGGTTATATTGATTTGCCCTATTTTGTTGTTATTCTTGGTTTTCAAATTGGAACATTTCTTTCTTTCTTCTTTTCTTTTTTTTTACTATTTTTTATATTATAATTCAATAGCTATAATACTAGGAATGAATGATTTAAACCTTGGTTTTGTTCGAAAAAGAGAACAAGCAATATCACTGATTTACAAAACTCTTAGAATTAAAAAATTTCTTCCGAGAAAGAAAATTTCTGAATATACCTTTGAAGACTTCTGATTAATTCTGAATTGTTTGGACTTTTCATCAATTGAATTGTTCGGACTATGAATATAAATATGTTAAGCCTACCTTTACATCTTTCTTTTCAACATGCCCTCTATTTTGGCATATATATTATGAATAAGGTTATACCCCCACCCATTGCGAACCAGATCGTGACCTAGATGGACTAGTCAGAGCTCAATATAATCTCAAAGAAGCAGCACTGGCGATCTCAGCAACTTTGGGAATTGAATGTGTGTACACACATTAAAGTTTGTTGTAGTATGTGTTTGAGAGAGAGAGATTCATATGAGAAAGCATTAGCAATAATTAAATTTAGTTTTTTTTTTTTTTTTTTTGTGTGGAGAAAGTAATTAAATTTAGTTTGTTGATGGATAGTATTTGAGAGATTCATATGAGAAAGCATTAACAATAATCAAAGTTTAGTTTGTTGATATATATATATATATATATATATATATATATATATATATATATATATATATATATAGAGAGAGAGAGAGAGAGAGAGAGAGAGAGAGAGAGAGAGAGAGAGAGAGAGAGAGAGAGGTATTGTTCACATGTGAACTTAGAACCGTAAAGTATTGAGTTTGATGCATGCTTGTATTAGAAGACTAGCTATTATCTTATTGAAACATTATTTTCACTAGATTGATGTTAATGCTTACTCTTTCATTGGACAAAAAATAGAAAGAGACGAATCTATTTAAAATCACGCAATTTTGTTTAGTTATTAGTTAATTACTGTACTAAAAATGCAAAAATCCTGCGAGATCCATAATTTGAATGCCAAGTTCCAACCCATACATTTATGTTGGCAAAAATATGCCATAACGTTTGTTGTATTTTAAAATTTTATTTATTCACCTTATAATTCCGGAAAATTACATATTGGAAGGAAAAAAAAAAAAAATTCTGGCTGCCCCTCTCCCCCAGCCAGCTTTTTATAGCTTATCGAACAACACAAGTCCAACATAGATGTCCAAGCAGTTGTGGAGCTAGAAAATTTTCTCCAAGGAGGCCAAATCAAACGTATCATTGTATTCTAGTAGTTTTAATTCTCTATATAAATGTGTATAAATTTATTTTTAGAAAACAACAAAAATCTTTTGGTAAAGACTAAAGAGATTTACTTATATATTTTTACTAGGGTAAATTGCAAATTACACCCCTAAAGTTTGGGGGTGATTGGATTTTATACCCTGAAGTTTCAAAATTTAGATTTTACCTCTTGAAGTTTGGGGTGTTTGGATTTTACACCTTGATATTTCAAAACTTAGATTTTACCCCCTAAAGTTAAAGGTTGTTTGGATTTTACACCCCCGAATTCTGAAACTTTAGGGTATGAAATCTAAACACTGCAAAACTTTAGGGAGTAAAATCCAAACACTCCAAAAATATAAGAGGTAAAATCCAAATTCTGAAAAATTAGAGTGTAAAATTCAAATATCACCAAACTTCAAGGAGTAAAATTCAAAATCTGAAACCTCAGGGTGTAAAATCCAATCACCCCTAAACTTCAGGGGTGTAATTTTCAATTTAGCCTTTTTATTAACTTTTTTTTTTTGAAAGAATTTCAACCTATGGCGTCCGCTCCTGATGATAGCTTTTTATCATCAGACCAAGACATCAATCAATTTTTGGTGGTGTTGGCGGGGATTGAACTCCAGGCCTCTTATACAACTATCAAAGACTTTACCAGTTGAGCTAATTGGAACCCACTCCTTTTTATTAACTTATACTTTAAATGCTCATAAAATTAATGACTTATATATGACAAAAAAGTCAATATTAAAAGAAAAAATAAAAGAGATAACAATAAATTAAAAAGCATTTATACTTTTTTTTTAATGAAAGGGGGCCATCACCTAAAATTTACTCCGTATTTTAAAATTTTAACATTAAATAGAGGGGGGAGGGGGCATTTTTGGAAAATCTAGGGTACCTTTTATTTATTGTATTAGTATAACAACACCGTGTTAGCATATATAAATATTTGGATAAATGCTATTACACACACTCTTTCACACAAATTTATACACACGCGCAAATGCACTGAAAGACCGTGACTTGAAGTCATGATTTCAACGTATAAGTTTGTATGAAAGAGTGTGTGTAATATACATGACTTTATGTATTAAACAATAGAAAACATAAAATGAGATCAAACCAAAAAGGTGTACTAAATGGAAGAAAGAAAGAGAAGGGAAAAAAAGGGCTGGCTCAAACAAATTACAAAGCTAGCATGAAATGGTGAGTTTTTGCCTCACCAAATTGATCAAACCAAAGTACGTAAATAGAGATCCTCGCCCTTTTTATATAGGTAATAGATTTTGTGAACTTGTTCAACTAGATGATGGCATGATGCTAAGTAAATGGCAATAACTAAATGCTAATGCTAATTATTGTTTCACATGCTAAGGTCTCATTTGGTATACCCACTCAAACACATGTTTTCAGTTTCTAAACAACATTATACGTATTTTTACATACTTTTTCACCCACACGTATTTTCACACATGTTTTCAAACACATGTTTTTAGTTTTTACGCGCATGTACCAAACACCCTCTAAGTCACATACCGTTGTACCTGTACATGCTCCAACTAAAATCGTGTTTTCAAAACACGATTTCACTCTCCAAACAGTACAAAAATTTGGAGTGTCTGCTAGAGATGCTCTTAAGTTGTTTTTGCAACCTTACTCCTCTTTAAGTCCATACACATGTTTACACACGTTTATTAATATTATATCAAATTCTTTGAAAACATTTTATCAAGTAAACAATAGCACCATCAAAATCAAGACAAAGCACACACGCATAATTGTAATTTATACTCTTAATAGTTTGACTAATTTTGATTTTATCCTTTAAAGTTTCAAAATATGGATCCACACTTATAACACTACATATCACTTAGATTTAAGCTCATCTATTAATGTGTCGTGATGAGCTATCTATTAGGTATCATATATCTCAAATTGACATAGTTTTATGGATTCAAGTTTTAAAATTTTAACCCTCTCAAACAAAACTTTTTAAAAAACTTTAAGGGACAAAAAAAAAAAAAAAAAATCAAAATTACCTCAAACTTTTAAGAGTTTGCCATTGCAATTTACTACTAACATGGGTTTGATGGGGTTCCTTGGTTGAAAATTTTACCAACCAAAATCTAACCCAATCAAAGTTTCAGAACCTCATCAACCTACAAAAAGTCGAATTGAATTGAGGCATTGGGTTAGATTGGGTTCGTCAGGTAAGCGGGCTGAATGCATACGCATAGACCATAGTTGGTGTAATCAAGTTTCCAACACACATTGGGTGATATTAATCATGTGGTGATATTAAGGCCAGAGCCAGAATCCATTCTAGACTGCAACACAAGTAAATATCCAACATTCCATACCCTTGTATTGTATGTTTCCGAGTACGCCCAAAGAACCCAAAGCCCATTATTTTTGTTGATCGATTTCCATCTTACGAAGAGCAACAGAAATGGAGAAAGCGCTGAGAGTCTATGGTGAGGTATTGAGGCTAGTGAGGCGGTTGCCAAAGGATACAAGGCCTTACTACGCCAAGTACGCTCGTGAAAACTTCGTCAACTACAGAGAAGTCGACGCCAAAGATTCCAATGCCCTTGACGAGCTCTTCCACCGCGCTTACAACCACTCCATCTGGGTCCTCAACAAGGTCTTAACTCTGTGTCTGTCATTCAAAATATCAAACTTTATTTTATTTTTATTTTAAATTATGTAAATGTGGGAACTTTTGAGGACCCATTTTGGGTTTCTTGTTAGTGCAGTATTCGGTGGATAAATCGGTGGCGGATAAGCTGAAGGAGATCTGTTCTCCTTAGTATGTGTTAATACGCCCGCCATGTGCTTGTTTTTATTCCTCGATGGACAAAGGATAGTGAGTAGTGGCACTTGTTTTTTGGTTGCAAATTGCAGTGTCTACAACTTTTCTGAGAAGGGGTGTGTTGGAAACAAATGGAGAATACTCAGACGATGTAATGTGTCTGTATTCGTGTAATAAGAGGACGTTGTATTTGTATGTTTGGTTGCTTTTCTAGAATGCCCATAACTCGTGTGTTTGATTGCATAATATATCCAATGCTGCAATAAGGGTTTTGACTGTGTATAATATCGAATTTTTTTTCTAGTAATGTTGGCTATGATTCTGGGATATTGAGTTGGCAATAGATGGAGGAATTTCAATGCTGGAGTACAGAAATTGAGACTACACCTTAAATAACCTGTTACGGTGGAAAAAAACTCATTATGCATCGGACATATACAAGTACCGTTTTTTTCTTTTTCTCACATAAGAATGGACCCTATAAGTACGAAACTACTACAATGCAACCTGTTAGAGGGTGCTTATATATATCGGATTTGCCATTGATGAGCTTTTTTTTTTTGGCTAAATCCATTGATGGGGTTGTTCATCGAGTGTTTGAGTTCTTGTATCTATCCATTTCTTGATCGTTTTAAACTTTTGTAAATAGGTGCTGGCTGTAGTTAGTAAGACTTTTGTACATAGGTGTTGGCTTTAGTTAGTCTTTGGCTTACGCTGGTCTATCACCTGATTACCTCAGCGAGTGTTATACTGGTTCCAGATTGAAGGAATCCGAGAATTGGAGGAAGTAAGAAGATTAGAGCATGCACATCACCCTCCATATAGTTTAGTCAAATTTAGTCTGAAAATCTTACTATTGTTACAGTCAAATACAACAGCCTCAATACTCACTATGCAAAGACCCAACTGAGGCACCTAGCCACTGTTGTCGATTTTGCCTTTTGGTTTTCTTTATAGACCGTGAGATTGCATCCTGCTAGTCCAGTGAAACCAAACTTTAGGCAGCTAAAAAAAATTTCTTTGTGGGATCACCAGCGGGACCCTCTGTTCCGTTGTTAACATCAAAATCATTTTTTGTATAGTTACATTTGTGATCTGTTGTTTCTGGTAATTTTTTTATTACCCTTGCCTAAAGTTTGTTCTAACGTTGGCCCTTCATCTATTATTGTTTTTTAGCATGATTCACAATGTTCTATAATGGATAACTAATGTGAACTGTGTATTTTCTATGATTTGGTTATGAACCACCATCAAAGACCCAGACCCAAACCCAACCACAATCTCCCATCAACCATGGCGACCCAGGTTTGAGCCACCTTAAATTGCCTCTGTACCTGCCAGATCTGAGCCACCTTCATGGACAATTCAGAGCTTAGTATGATCTCAAAGAAGCAACTGTGGCAATCTCATCAACTCCAGGAACCGAAAACGTGTTTTGGAGAGAGAGAGAGAGATAGAGAGAGAGTCATTTGAGAAAGCATTAAAAATAATCTAATTTGGTTTGTTGATGAACAATATCCTCAATCAATATATATATATGTAAAACTAAGAGAAAATTCAATTAGATTTCAAATTAGAATTTAATTAGAGCCTAATTTTACGCTACGTGTCCAATCTAATCTAAGTTTTTAAATTTTTTTGCCAAGTTAGTTAATTCAATGTAAAAATTAGAATTTAATTAGGGTTTAATTTTGTGCAATGTGTCTCATCAAATTTAAGTTTTTTAATTTTTGTGCTAAGTGAGTTAATTCAATATAGAAAACAAAGAGTTCAATATAAATAAACCATAAAAAATAAATAAATAAAATGAAAAAAAAAACTAATCATATATATAACCAATACATAGAGAAAATTTAATTAGATTCAAAATTGAATTTTTGCTTTTGTTAGCTTTCCATATAAATTAAATTGTTTAGATTTTTGCTGTTATTTTCTCTTTGAACTAATGAGCATATTTGTTTATACTATTTCTATTTAGATATTTTGTATACCAGGTTCTTGAACGTAATAAATTATAATTGAGTTGAACAATCCTATGCACCTATCCCCATTCAATTTAGAAGATATTATTAGACCAATTTATTCTTTTTATTCTGTGTTATATTTAGTAGAATTTCATGAACAATGATTGAGAATTAATATTGTATATGTAGTATCCAATAGTGATTTTAAAAATTATAAACATAATAGCAGAGTAATAAGAAACTTGGCTTAACTAATATAATGAAAATTGCAAGAAAAAACTATTTTAATACCTCTAAATGTCCTGGTCAAACTAATATCTTATATGTTTTATAATCCAAGCTAACATTAATAGCACCACTACAATTCATCATTCTCGTACATAAGCATGGGTTACATACTAGTACTCAATAAAGTATTGAGACTAATGCACGCTCATTTTTGTAGTTATAATTTTTTTTAAACCTTATTTTCACTATGCTGATGCTAATCCTTACTTTGTCATTGGACAAAAAATAAAAAGAGACCTATCTATTTAAAATCATGCTATTTTGTTCACTTATAAGTTATTGCCAAAAATTCAAAAATCCTCCGAGTTTCATAATTTTTTTTTTTTTTAGAATACTAAGTATTTTTAACACATAGATATGGGGAGAGGAGAGGAGAGAAGGTCTTAGAGAAACTTACAGTGATATGTATCGAAAATGACCTAACTCTTGAATACACAGCAGACATTTATATTGGCAAAAATATGCTATAATATTTGTTCTATTTTAATTCCTCACCTTATATTACACATGGAAAGTGGGAAAAAAAACAAAACCAAAAAGTTCTGCCTCCTCTCCTCCACCAGCCAGCTTTTATAGCCCAACGAACAATACAAGTCTAACATAGATGTCCAAATGTACCAAGTTTCCTATGTTACTAGCAATTTAAATTGCTAGTAAGAGAAGGATTTTGGTCCATTTGGACATCCATATGAAAATAATTGTGTGCGTATAGAAATTTAGAGTGTGTGTGAAACAGAGAGTGAGAGTGGATTATTAATTATTACTAGCCGCGAACCCGCGCATTGTGCGTGATAATTATTTTTATAGTGGTTTTATTAATTTTTTTTTTTTTACAATTTAAACAAATCTAATAATGAGTAATGTATTTCGTAATTATATTTTTATTTATTATAAGAACAATCATAAATGTAATATAGGAACAGTCCAAAACACCAAAAAAACGTAAACTAAGAAAATTAATAAAACTTAACAATGATTAATTGAACCAATATTAGGATAAAATTTTGTTTTTGATAATCTATTAAGGTTATTTTCTTTGTAGAAATTATAATTTCGGCCGCCCAAAACATATTATCAAATAAACAATTATTAGCAAAATCTAAGAATTAAATTTCTATACATGCATTGTTATAAAATAATAATAATAAAAATAAAATTACAAAAGTTAAAATTTGTCACCTATCCGATTATTTTCGTTTGACTAACCTTTGCTTTTCTTTAAATAAATGGTATTATAGAGTACTTCTAATACAACTATTAAGAGTACTTTGTCCACCACAAAGGATTAGAAAATAAACAAAAATTAGTAAAGTTTCATAGTTTAACATCTAAATTGAGCACTATAAAAAATCATGCTATGTAACAGAATAAATACCAAATTATCCAAATCATGCTATGTAATAGAATACTATTATATTTTTATATGCTATATTTAATTATTTAGAACGCAATAGGATAACATTTAACAATCAAAGAGAATAAAAAATAAAAATAAAAACAACAACAAT
This sequence comes from Quercus tomentella, assembly GCA_028535165.1. Taxonomy (NCBI): domain Eukaryota; kingdom Viridiplantae; phylum Streptophyta; class Magnoliopsida; order Fagales; family Fagaceae; genus Quercus; species Quercus tomentella. The sequence goes on along the minus strand of JAPQVY010000111.1, from coordinate 21,789,890 downwards.
TTAAAAGACAAAACTAAATCATAATTTAAAAAACAAAACTAAATCGCATTAACCCAAAATAGAATTTTAAAGAATATAAAAAATTATCAACCTAAAGTAGAGATGCAAGAAAAATAAAATAAAAAAATTCACCAAAAAATTTAGAGAGAGAGAGAGAGAGAGAGAGAGAGGGAGAGAGACTGAGGGAACCTTTTTTTTTTTTTTTTGAGGGAAAACTATGCATAGAATAGAAGAGATAGTGACAAATTTATAGTAAGAGGATGTGAATAAGAAGAGACAAAAATAAAAAAAGATGAAGGGAAAGAGGAAGAATAATATTAATGTAGAGGGCAGTAGGGAGATGAAAAGGTAAGGAAGGGAGAAAGATTGAAGAAGTAGTAGGAAGATGAAATGGTAAGGGAGAGAGAAAGGTTGGAGAAGTGTAAATATTAAAAAAAATAAGTGTTAAAAAAAAAAAAAAAAAAAAAAAAAAAAACCTTAAAGCTTGAAAGGCTTCAACGTTGTTTTTTTTTTTTTTTTTTTTTTTTTTTTTCCTTCCTTTAAGCTAAAAAGGCTTACACAAAATCCTAAAACTGAATTAAAAAGGTTATACAGATTTATTATAGGGTGATAGTGGAAGTAAATAAATAAATAGTGGGCTAGATTTATTATAGGGTGATAGTGAAAGTAAATAAATAAGTAGTGAGTTGCATTTATAGGGCTGAAAATTGTAAAAACCATTTTAAAATTGTAGGAAAAATTATATTTTAAAAAAGAAAAGAAAAAAAAGAATGACGTGGCAGCTGATGTGGCGCAACATGAGAGCAGCTGCATTAAATGCTATGCTTCAGCTTTTAGTAATATATAGATTTGAATATGAGAGTGAGTCTTTGGTGCAAGAGGTGGAGTTAAAGAGTTGTAAGAAAAGGTATACGAAGAAAGTGACAATTTTGCAAGGATTTTTTAGTAGTATTTTGTGAACTTGTTCAACTAGATGATGACGTTAACTAAATGCTAAGACCAATTGAAAATTCATGGCCGTTTCATCTTTTGATCAAACAAGAAACAACCCCACCATCTATAATAATGCAGAGTAGTACTTTTAACATTACTTAGAAACAAGAAACAACTCCACTATCTTTTGTTGGATTTTTTTCAAAAAAACACCAATTTTCAAACAATTTCATTTGTTAGCATCATTTTCAAACTATTTAGGAAACTAACATCTCGAGTCTATGAGACTCGAGTTCACTGTAGCAACTCAAATATCAAAGACTCAATTTCTATGAAAATTCACGTGGAACTCGAGTCTCTAAGACTTGATTTCCATTGAGCTGTAGGAAGGAGTGTAAAAATTGGAGAGTGAAAGTAGGAGTAAATAGAGAGTGAAGAAGTGAAGAAGAATGAGTGAACAGTGAGTGAAGAACAAGAAGAAGAAGAAAGAAGAAGGATCTGACCAAAGAAGAAGAAGAATCTGACCGATGTACTTGAGCAAACTTGATCTTCCTCTCCGACCATGCGTTGCTAGGTTTTTCTTTGCTCTTCCTCTTCGTATCCAAGTGCATTGCTAGGTTTTTTTCTTTGCTTGCTGGGTTTGTCTTTGTTCTTCTCTCTCTGTTCTTGCTAGGTTTTCTTTGCTCTTCTCTCTCCATTCTTGCTAGGTTTTTCTTTGCTCTTCTCTTTATTCTTGCTGGGTTTTTTTCTTTGCTTGCTGGGTTTCTCTTTGCTCTTCTCTCTCCGATCTTGCTGGGTTTTTTCTTTGTGCTTGCTGGGTTTCTTTGCTTTTCTTTCTTTGCACTTCTCTTCGTTCTTGCTAGGGTTTTTTTTCTTTGTGCTTGCTAGGTTTCTTTGTTCCTCTCTCAGTATGGAACTCGACTATTTAAAACTCGAGTTCCACTAGTTTTTATGGAACTTGAGTCTCTAAGACTCAATTTGCTACAGTAAACTTGAGTCTGTAGGACTCGAGATTTTAGTTTCCTAAATAGTTTGAAAACGTTGTTAACTAATGAAATTGTTTGAAAATTGGTGTTATTTTGAAAAAAAAAAATCCATCTGTTGTTCCATTTTTTATATTCATAATTTGAGCTTTGGATTAGAGTTGAGTCTCATAATAAACTAAAATTGCACTAATATGAGATTTAAATTAGCGATTGTGTCAAGGGTTCTCTGAGCATGTGAACTATAAGAGCATCTGCATCCATGCGTCTAAAGTTTTCTGTCTGTTTTAGTATAAGAACCCACTTTTTTATTTATTTTACATAGACACTTTACAAAAACACTCACATCAGTTTATCTATTATACACATTCTTTTATTTAAATAATATTTTTCCTCACTTTTTTATTATTATTTCACACATACCCCCACCTAACACTTTTTCACCTTCCTTTTTTTTTCTCTTAACACAAACTCCCTTTCCTCTTTTTTTCCTTATTTCTATTTTCTCTGAATGTGCCTCTCTTTCTTCTCCTTCTTCTTTCTTCTTCTTCTTCTTTTGCAATTTGGGTTTGATTATAGTTGATGATTTTGGGTTTGCAATCTGGGTTTGATTTTGGGTAGTGGTTTTGGCAGGAGAAAATGGTGATTTTGGGCGGATTTGCAATTTACTAAACCTTTCTCCCTAGTTATCTATTACCAATCAATAAGTAAACATGAAATATATCTATATATATATATATCGATGAGAAGACTACACGAACTTTTATTAAGAATGAAAAGTTATGAGTACATCATGGTTAAGAGCTTGTTCAATGAATTAAGGATTCTCTTCAACCTATACAAAGAAATTGGCAATGCCTAGAGCATGAAATATTTTATTTGGTAACAAAATATCTTTTATTGTTTAACAGGAACAAAACAATCATAGATTTTTCTTTAAAGTGTAATGTGAAAAGCAATTTAATAATTACTAAACTTATCACACAGGAGAGTGATAAGTTTATAATTTTTATTTTGAGTATCTAATTTATAAATGGATAAAGCAATTTGAAAATCAGTAAGAGAGTGATCTTATTTTTTAGGCAATATTTTAGTAGGAGTTAGAGTTGTATTTTTACTAGATTATCATTTAGTTTTATTTCTACTTAAACATAGGAGTGTAGGGGCATTTTTGAACAAAAAAAATAAGGATCCCAAATAGGGAAAACCCCTTAAATAGTACTATAGACTAGTCTCAGGCTCTTCTATGTTTTAAGACTTTTTTTTTTTTTTTTTGGGTTGATGTGAAATAGTTAAGACTTATTAAAGGTAAAAAAAAAAAAGTGAAACTTTTTTTGAAAACGTGAGTTTATGTAGTTGGAGCATTTCAAATACCTGAATAGAGAGTGTTCCTATTTTGTAGGCAATTTTAGTATAAGTTAAACATATATTTTTACCTGATTATCCTTTAATTTTGTCTCTGCTTAACTCTAGGATTGTTGGGAGTATTTTGGAACAAAAAAATGTCCAGTCCAAACAATGGCAACTCCAGGATTATTTTCTAGAGGGGTCAATGTGTTGGAACTAGAAATTTGTTGTGGGAGTAAAAAATAAATTGATTTTTTTTTTTTTTTTTGGTATATACAACTTTCATATTAACAATAATCTAAAATAGTATTCTAAATATTATATACAATATAGTCTAAAAAAAATTATTAATAGTTTAAAGATTGGTAAGACAACTACCATTGAATGCATAAATAAATATAATTAACTAACTAATCATATATTTTTGTCAAATTAATAATAATTTATTATATTTAATATCAATTATATAAAAATATATGATAAAAAAGAATAGTAAAACACCTAGAAGTAGAATTGGGAGTAAACATAAAACTAAGAAAAAATAATAATTGATATAAGTTTTTGCTTTTGAAGTGTATTTATTTATTTTCTAGAGAGAATGTTTATTTATTTGTTTATTTTTAATGAATGAGCAATTTTAAGAGTAGTGCTACTAACACAGTACTTTCACAGCAAATCTAGGTGGCAAGTTGTTAAAGGTATGCAAAAAAAGTGATATAAGTTGTGGGTCTAAATAAAAACCAGTTACAACTTGCCACTTAATCTTTATTGTAAATTTATTGTGAAAAATATTGTGAAAATAGTATTAAGATGATCATATTCAAGCTCATTTCAACAAGATTTAAACAAAATTTAAAGTCAGGATGTTCAAATTTTTATTTTTGGAGGTAAAAAAAAAAATTTAATTATATATATATATATATATATATATATATATATTAAAAATCAGAATTGGTCAGTTCAGGGGGTTCATTTGAACTCCCTGAGTTGGCTATAGTGCCGCCCCTGAGTCCAAACATGAGAAGCCTCTTAAATAGTAGTATAGATAATATAAGTGGAATAATTTTCTCTCCAATATAAGTGGAATAATTTTAGGATTTCTATGTTTAGTTGCAAATCATGTCAGGGAATCAGATGCCAGGGGAATCTAGATTCCTCTTTTAAACACCTCTTAGTGGGAATGTGGATTCTCTTTATAATAAATCATCAATATCTTTTCCCTTATTTTTATCTTTTCCCACCAAAATAACATAAACAGGATAGACAACTCTGTTGATATATTCTTTAACAAAATTCTATTTAGGTTTCACAAGTGGAAAAAAAAAAAAAAGTTTGAAGGGAACCCTCCATTATTGCTAGGTATTCACTTTTGCTGTTGTATGTGTGTTGCTCAACAAATTATTAATAGTTTATATTTTGTTTTTCATTATTTATTTAGAGGAAGATTTTTTTTTTAAAAGGATTTGGTAGTTCACATTCAAATCTAAGTATAGAATGGAAAAAATAAATAATTCATTTAAGATTTCTGGGAATAAACCAAATATTATCACCTCACATTCCTAGAAATCTTAAGAAATTCTCAATGAAACCAAACATAGAAATTGCTATATTTCTAGGCATCCAGATTCCAAGAAATCACATTCCTAGAAATCTGGATGGTAAAAGTAAAGTGGATTCTCCTATATCAAACATCACATAAATGTAATTATCGATTTTTTTTTTAAAATTTTTTAAAATGGGTCCCCTAAAATCTTTTCCCTCCTCCTTTTAGAAAAACATTAAAAAAAAGAAACAAGGTTATTTAAATACCACAATCCGCTTTCCACTCTTCCCCTACGTACAAATACACAGTTGAGCAAAATTATTGAGTACTGTGGGAGCAGTAGTATCTCATCTCACATAGATGATGTGTTTTATCATGACATTTTATATTGGGAGCACAAGGCATTAAGGTTAGCCACGTTCAAATTCCTTTCTCTGTATTCATTCCTGTAAATGTAAAATACAAATCTGCTTATACGCATTTCTTTAGAAAACAATTTGGCTAAATTCTGTGTTTCTGTTGCAAAGAGAAATTCAAAGGAAATACCCACTAATTTCAAGTCACTATATAACACATTGAAAATGACTTTTCATCTTCCTTTATATTGGACCCATGTGCAGACTTGTAGCACCCTTCATTTGAAACAGTTAAAATGTTAACAAACCCTTTTTTTTCATGAATTGGAAACTATAAGATCATGAGCACTCAATTGAGACTTCTTGGGAAACAAATTAATATGAAAATCACAAGATTAAGGTGCATGATATAGGCAACTAGAAACATTAGCAAGCTTTGGAATACCCATATTTTGTATGTTCAGAAATTTGTTGTTATGTCAAGACGTTTATAGCTCAGCCAATATCTCCTGGTGTTTCTAACAAAGACATTTAGGATTTAAATCCTCCCTCCCTCCCTTAAGTATCGAATGATCAACAAAAGAAAAAAAAAGAAAGAAAAAAAGGAGAGTTTTTATTTTTTTTATAGGTATTTAGTGAAGGAGGGGGAGGTGGGTTCCGACTTCCGAATCCTTGATTTTGGGAACCACAAAGGACACCAATAATTCTGGACAATCACTTGAACCCCAACTTTGTTGTTATCTTGGGAGAAAAAGAAAAAAATGTTTAATCTCTCCCTGAGCTATTTGTGGTTTATATGTCTGTTGAAATTAATAATCAACATGGTCATTGGTTTGTGAGCCACTTAGCATTTCCAGCCTCCCATAAACAAGGGATATATGGTGAAGATGTAGCTCTAATCCTATGTGGGTATGTGATTTGTATTTACCTATCAAAACAAAGTGAGATATATAACTAATCAGTCTCATAGGCTAATTCTCTGACGAGAGAGCTTTAGCAGAGATATAGTTTATTTTATGAACAATGTGATGGTTGAATTTTGTTTATGAAGCAAGGGATGGGGAACCTACCATAAGTTTGCTTTGTGCTTTGCTGGTTACTTATCTATTGTGATGTATTGCCAGGATGAGTAATGCAAAATGCTTTGTATGGGCCTTTATTCGATCCAATGTGTGTTTGGCTAGCTTATTTGCTTTCACACAAAAAGTAACTTTAAACAAATAAGTTGACTTATTAAGAAAAGATAACTTATTTGCTTAAATTCACATTTTGTCTTACATTTAAGCAAATAAACTTAGCCAAATATTATGTATGATTTTCTTTTTTTTCTTGTTCTTGAGTCATCCTACAGCTTTTAGACCTTGATCCTCTATGAAAATAGGCTATGAAGTAATGTTACTTATCTTTTATTCATAAAATGCAAAGAAAGAATGAAAAAAGTGCTACAATGTTGGTAGTGTCAATAAACTTTTAGTCTGGGTCCTTCTTCATATCAGAATTTTGTCTTCACAACAATTTTACTAGTATTCTTTTCTTGTCCTTGAGTCATTCAGCTACTTATCAAACTAATTGTGTACTTTTGTAAACCTTGATCCCAAAAGAAAAAGGGAAAAAATGGACAAAAAAGTATTGTTGAACATATATTCTTCTTGAAATTCTGGGGGAAAAAAAAAAAAAACTAACAAACAGTACTAGTTACTAAAAACTTGTTTGCCTGAGTCCATGTAAGACAATGGATTGATTGCAGACCTGGTTTGAAGATGATTGTTGGATCTCTGCATCATAAATGCTTTGAAGCCAAGGATGGGCAGCTGGTTCTCCCTTTGTTGCTACATTCTGTTGGTACCTAAATTGTTAGAGGCTTTTACTCAAAAATAATAATAATAATGTTAGAGGCTGCCCCGTGTGCAAATTCATTTATTTTTCCATCTCATGAGTTTATCTGGAAGAAAGTGTAATCGTCACAGTTTTCTCTATTGTTTGTTTAGGTGAATCTTTTACTTCGACGAATGTTATTATTCTTATGTCTATGTTGTTGGGGTATTCCACTCCTAAAGATATGATTTTTTTAAGGCTTGTATTATATATATTTACTAGATTATGCGTGCAGGTTCTGTGTTTTAACTGCTTACCATCATTATAATGATCTAAGCTACATTACTTTTAAGTACTTTAAGCTCTTTTCACATGATTTTTTACTTGAATTGTGGCTCAGATTGATGCACAACCGCTACAGAAAGTTGTTTGAATTGTCCTGTCCCAGGCTAGTCCTCAGGAAATCAAGATCATCTGTCACAAATTGTTTCTAGGAAAGCAGATTTCTTAGTGAAATATGGAAAATGATGCATTGAGCTCTCATGATATGTAGTTCAGTATAATTTTCTTTTTATTCTTAGAACAATACATCTGCTGAATATGAAATATTGGAGTTTGGCTATAATATGTATCGTTTTCTTTACAAAAACATCATTACTTCTTTGAGTTAGCGTTTTTTGTGACCCTTTAAGAAGATTGGATTCTAATGTTTCTAGAATGGTTCCTAGCAGTCTAGACTTGCATTCTCTTAAGCACAGTGTCTAATAGTTTTGTTACATATCCACATAGTGAACACCCACATATTTTGAAACACATGAAAAGAATCAAGACATATACTTCAATTCAAGAACCTAAGATTTATGTCTTAGATATTTACAACAGAACCTAAAATCAGAGAACTCATCATGAAATTATTAATAGAATTGACGGATGAAGTGGTAAAAAAACTGAACATTATTCTGGTATCCTATTTTGTAATTAACTATGCTTAAGAATTATTCATAACTGCTAGCAGGAAATGCAATGCTCCTAATAAGCAAATTCTTTGGACAAAGCATCGATACCAATACAATCCCTTCATTGGCCTTGCTTCAGCAACTCAGTATTGGCAGAGGTATGTTTCTTAGTATTCCTTTATATATGTTACCTTTTTCTGGCTTTTTTTTTTTCAATTAAGCTTACAAAAACTTGTGGATGGTCAAAGCTATTGATAATAGTGGTATTCTTAACCTTCTTGTATGTCGAAGCTAAAACCTCCTCTAAACTTTAGGGTTGATGAAATGGTCACCAGAAATAAGCCTTGTCAATGGGATTTGTCAACATGACAATGGCAAAAAGCAGCTTTGCATGGACATGTAGGTAGTCATGAGAATTAGTTTGGAGGAACCCCATTGACAAGACTTATAACTGGAGGAACCAAATTTAAACTACTTTTTTAAAGGAATATATTTAATTCTTGGCCCCTTAAATTTAATGATAAGTGCATTATGATCTCAAGGAGAATGGGAAGAAGAAATTCGAACTATTAACCGCTGCTTCATGAGGAGTAGTCCCTAGTGTTGTTAAAAAAGTTTGCTTAAGAGCTCAAAGTTCAAAGTCCCAAGGTCTAAGCGCTTCATTTGGTCGAAGAAAAGTCATTTAATAAAGCATGCCTCAGGCACACTTTTCTAATGCTTTTTGAAGAAGCACGAAGACATGATATTTATTTATTTATTTATTATTATTCTAAAAAAAAAATATGAATCACTAAACTAATTTCTCAAAAAAGGAAATGACACGGAGTCATGGACCATTGACTTGTTAGAAAAATACCATTCTTAAAGTGTTGTATTACACACACACACACAAAAGTCTATATATCAAAAGATATGAAGAATAATTTACTATTCTTGTGCTTTTTGGCCTTTGCCTTTTGGAATTTTTTGATTGAGCCATATACTTCCTTTAATCATAGCTATCGTAGTTGGTTTTCATAAGCACAAGACCATTATATAAAATGTTACATATAAACTTTCTATAACCAGTTTATGTAAAATTTGAACTTACAAACTTTGTACAATTGTACTATCTAAATTAGCTCATAGGAAAATATATTACTATTTTGGTTTTTTATTTTTTTATATATTATTGCTATTAATATTTTTATTAGAGGTTATTTACATACTATTTGAAAAATGTGTGTTTTACTTCAATTAGGTGTGCAATTGCGCTTTTTTGTCTAAGATCCAAGAAGCGTATGCACTTGATTCTTTTACCAACACTGTGGTCCCTAACACGTTATGCTACCTCTTGGGGTAAATGAAAATTTTCTTGCAGTGATATATATGTTTGAAAAATTAACATTAGATACAAAATAACTTCTGACTCTAGCCATGTTTGGAAGGTTGCTGAGTAGCAATGGAGGATTACAGAGAAATCCATTATGAGTGTCTCTCTCAACTGCTCTAGGTTGGCCTTCATCAAAATAAATTGGACATTGACTATGAGATGAAAATGGACAACTTTTGAATTTTTTTTTTTTGCTGGCATAGTACACTGTACACACATCTTCAAAATCTTAAGACATACGTAGGTTTGTCATTTAAGAGCTGAACTCTCCTTAGCCACTCTAGGGTATATTTGGATTAGGCTTATTTTGCTGAAACTAAAAAATTATTGTTAAAAGTACTGTAAATAAAAGTAAAAATTAGTTGAAATAGTACAGTGGATCTCATGAATAGTGTCAAAAAGGATAATGAGGTTCATAAATAATAACAAAAATAAGCTAAATAATAAAATAATTTTGATTTTTAATTCTAATGCCTAATTCTTAATTTTGTTGGGTGCATTGCACCACGTGGGTCCAGCCCATTCTTTTGCTTAGCTCATTAAATGAGCTTGTTGGACAAGCTGCTGAGAAGTCAGCAAATAAATTGAGCTTGCTGAAGAAGCTTGCCAAAAAGGAAGAATAGAAGTCATCTTTTTCTTTTCTCTAATATCAAGTACAAAAGTCAAGGCTAGGAATTAATCTTTTTGCTCTGCTCTTCAGGCAAGCAATTTCCGAATTTAATATGCCCATTTCTGCTTCATCATCTAAATTCATATTAGACATGATGTTCTTCAAGGTAATCATGAATCTGCTCTTTTCCTCACAGAGTTCATTCAACCTCCCTTTTGAAGCTCCACATAGTTGCCATTTCATCCTGTGTGTAAACTGTAAAGCATAAGGTAAAATAAGGTGAAGATTGGCTCTTTAAATTTGTCATATAAGATATAACCGTATGTAGATTTCCAGGTTTTGAATTCTGTTCCTTTTTAGTACTGGCACTTGAAACCGTATTATTATCCTTGTTGTTTTTGTTGTTCTTGGAGGTTCAAAAACCCATTGAATTGCAGATTTTTATCGGGCTTGGCATTGCTTTTGTAGGAAATAGGCATTGCATGGTATGTATATGTTGATGTATTTTTTTCCTCATAATTTCAAATATATATTGACATATGTTGACATATTTATTTTATTTTTAAATATATACAACGTACATAATAAACACACATGATAAAGGGAAATTGTTGACACAACCAAGCAAAAGAGGACGGCATCATAGTTCCTTTCCCAAAAGCTAATTCAGTATGTTTGAAGGTTTTCCCAGAATCTGGAATTTTGATGAGGAAGCCACTATCCTATTATAACTATAAAATAATTCAAAGGTTAAAAAGACTTAAAAAAAAATAGGCCTTCCAAATCTCTAGACAAGTAATCAGAGAATCTTTAGGCCATATCATAGGTCACATCTATGTGGAGCTTCAATCTTTAGTCTGACTGATTATTGTCAATAAAATAATTTATTAAAATTTAAAAAGAAGGACTAAATATTGGAATACACAAGGTGAGTAACCACTTTTGATGGTGTTGAGGTCCTATTTCACATTATCAAGCAGTTTTTGTTATGATTTTTGTATGATTGGATGAATGCCTTCGGTAAAATTGCAAGTGTATTTTGTCTTATTTTTCCTACTTTTGAATTTCAGCCATAGATAAAAAAAATAACAAAATAAAAATTTAAAGGTACACATACACACACTACCACGGGTCTACGAGGCCAGAGTGGGCTCAGTAGTATGGCTGTAAACAAACTGAGCTAAGTCAAAATTAAAAATTCAGACTTGTTAATTTTATTTTATTTTGAACACAAGTCAAGTTTGGTTTATCACCAAACAATATTACATGTTCAACCTTGATTCATTTTCTTGTCGAACAAGTTTAAGGTTGTTTATGAGTTACTTGATTAACTTCTTTTTTTTCCATATATAGTAAAACAATGACTAAATTTTTTTTATTCCTTCACAAACTTATGAATTTTTACTACAAATGGATTGTTTTTATAATCAAATAAACTACAAATAATACTTTGATGTCATATGAACTTATTTACAAACTTATACAATTTAATTTCAAGTCCTATATTTTTACACAAACACACATATAAAAATATAATATTAGATATAGTTAATTTTTTTTTTTTTTTTTTTTTTTTTGTGAGGAAAAGATATAGTTAAATTGAGTCTCATGTTCATAAGCTTGTTCAAGAACACATTATTATGATTCAGATTGGCTTGTTTAATAGTCAAGTTTATACTTGGGGATGTTTGCTAAACAAATGAACATAAACTAACCTTTTTCCAAGTGAAGCTCGAGTTGTTTATAAATAGCTTTGTTTGTTTACCGCCCTTCTCAAGTCAGGTTAGCCCTGAAATAGGATTAAAAAAAAAAGTTCACTTTTAATCTCAATACTTGGATGACAAATTTTTTTAATCTTTTAACTTTTTAGCTTTTCTCTCTCACATTTAAGTGCTATTCCACAGTGCAATAGCCCTTGTTATTGGCTATTACACCAATTTAAAATTTTAAATCCAGTTAAGCCCCCATTAGAATTAAGTTAGGAGCTCTTTTGCTTTTGCCAAATCTAGGGAGACTCTTTTCTATTGGCTTGCAATGCTATACCCATGAAACTTTGCAAATGCTTTTGTATACACATAATGCATAAATACAATAAATTGAATTAAAATTTCTTTTACCATGCCTCAATAAGCAAACCCAGTACTTGTTCTTTATTATGTAGGTTTACTCAAAACATGTCAAAGAGTGTTATCAAGAGGTTAAAGTGCCCATAATTTCATGCAAGGCATTGGGTCCATATTATTACAAATGTTTTCTTATATATATGTGTGTGCGCACACGCGCTCTTGCATTTTTATTTTTATTTTTATTTTTATTTTTTTGATTCAATGACCAGTGTTACTGCTAAAATTTCTTTCTTTCTTCAACTGTAACTCTTAGAAATGACCTATGTGAATACATTCTTCTGGAATCGTTTCCTTATTTCCCCCCTCTCTTGTATACCTACCTAGTTGGCCACAAACTGGAGCTGTTTATTAATTACTTTTATATGGGAAAATAGGTTGCATCAAAGTGTACCCTAGTTTGAGAAACCTTAAAAGGAATTCTGTTCGTGCAAAAAGACAACTAGTTATTTACTTATATGATATATATCACAACCTTGGAAAATGACTTTTTTCAATCTTCATCCACTAGGTAGTTTACTGGTTGCATCTTAAGCAGTTACTTTATATATCAACTTGAGAGCAGTATGAATTCTAAACTGAAAAACTGAAAATAATAACAAATCTCCATAGACATATTGAATGAATATCTTTTATCATCTATTCAAGAAAATTCCATTAATGACACGATGAGGCAAATAGCTAGAAATCAAATTGAATATTTACATAAACTTGATTTGAGAAACAAATGAAAGCTAAGTACTTAAAACATTCCTGTCATTAGGTTAACGGCTGATATTGGCTGGTCTTTCAGGATACAGAAGCTCTTTGGTTTCCCAACTGCTTGCCTGAAACTGGGATGCACTTTACAAGCCAACCAATTGGCCATGACAAAGCTGCAAGTCCAATGCAAACACCCCATTGCCCCCAATCCAATCTCTCAGTATTGGCAAACCTCTTCAGAAACTCCACCATCACCAGCTGAAGAACTATGGTGATCCCAACAATTGCCATAAACAGCTTGTTCGTAAGTATCCCTTTGAATATATTCTTCTTCTCCAGTTTCCTTGCATTAAATTCATTGAATACTTGGCAAAGGACAAAAGTATTGAAAATGAGGGTGCTCTTAATGCTCTCCTTTACACCAAAGATGGATTTTCCCTTAAATTGTAAAACCAATAAGATGGTTACTTGATACACAGCCTGTGCTATGAGATTCCTCCACATGATTCTGGTTATAAGTGGCTCCGATCGACCAACAGGTGGCTTTGCCATAAGATCATTAGTGGGTTTCTCAGTAGCCAAGGCTAAAGCTCCCAATGTATCCATTATCAGATTCACCCATAATAGTTGGACTGCAGTCAAAGGGACCTTACCAGAAGAAACAGCTGCAACAAAGTTGATAACAAGGGCAGCAACATTCACTGTGAGCTGAAACTGAAGAAATTTTTGAATATTAGTGTATACACACCTTCCCCACCTCAATACTGTCACCACAGAGGTAAAATTGTCATCCAAGATAACTATATCTGAGCTCTCTTTTGCCACTTCAGTTCCCTGGATCCCCATTGAAAGCCCAATGTCTGCTTCCTTTAGTGCAGGTGCATCATTAGTTCCATCACCTGTGACTGCAACCACATGACCTTTATGCTTCAAGCATTGTACCATAAGAAGCTTGTCAAAAGGAGATGACCTAGCCATTACAAGGATTTTGTCAACTTTTTCCATTCTCTCTTCAGGTGAGTAATTTCTAAATTGCACCCCTTCAACTACAGCTTCATCATCCAAATCCTCATAAGGATTGAGAATCTTGCATTCAAGGGCAATAGCCCTTGCTGTATGTACATTGTCACCAGTGATCATTTTGATATTCACTCCCGCAGCCCTGCAAGACTCCACAGCTGCACTGACTCCTGGCCGACATGGATCCTTCAAGCCAAGTAACCCTAATAATGTCAGCCCATTTTCTTCAAGCTTCTCAAGTACCTGTCCACTTTCTTCTTCAACTTCTTTGTAGGCAAATGCAATGCATCTTAGGCTTTTTTGTGCCATATTCTTAATAATAGTCTCAAGCTGCAACCTTTCTTCCTCATCCATTACTTTCAGCACCCCTTCTCTATCATAATACGTAGAACACATGGCTAGTGTCATTTCAGCAGCTCCCTTCCAATGAGTATGAATGGTCTTCTCATTGTTCCTCTTCACCAAAACCCCACTTCTCTTTTTCTCTGAATTGAAGGCCTCTACCTGGATTATGTTATAATTCTGCTTTACTGCTTCAATACTTGTATCCAAATTAAACACAGCCCAAGAAAGAATTGCTTTCTCAGTTGGACTACCAGAAATTTCAGGAACCGATGTAGAATGTGGTTTGTAAACTGTACCAGTTGTGTTTAAGCTAACTGCTTGTTGTAGTAGTTTGAGAATATTACTTGCCAAACTTAAGGAAGTGTCATCTTTCACTGCTTCCTTTCCGAGCCAAAACTCTGTAACTTTCATTTCATTTAGTGTGAGAGTGCCTGTTTTGTCTGTGCAGATTATTGTAGCCGAGCCCATTGTCTCGCAAGAAGATAGTTTTCTGACCATAGCATTATCAGCCATCATGCATTTCATTGAATAAGCCAGAGTTAGAGTAACAGCCAGAGGTAAGCCTTCTGGAATAGCCACCACAATGATGGTAACAGCAGCAGAGACAATACTCACTACTACATTCATCACATCATTAAACTTTGTCTTGCTGCCAATGAATTCCTTGTGTCCTTTGTCATCTCTAGTGTTCCCTGTGAAGTACCGAATCAACATAACAACAAGAACAAGTGCAGCCACCAACAGACCAATCGTCCCTATATAAGAAGTTAGCTTGTTGAGGCGTGCTTGCAATGGCGTCTCCTCATTCAAGTCACGATTTATAGAACTCATCATCTCACCCCATGCAGTGTTCATGCCCACAGAAGTGACGAGCATGAAACCATAGCCATCTGTGACCTTTGTGCCTGATAACATAAAGGGATTCCCTTGATTGATCTCAATGTGGTCACTTTCACCAGTCATGCTAGACTCATCCACCTTCAAAGAATGCCCTTCCAAGAATAACCCATCAGAGGGAACTTGATCACCAATCTTTAAGCACACAATATCACCCACAACAACATCAAATATCGATATAGGTTGGCGCCTCCCATCTCTCACAACTTCCACTCTTATATCACTACTCTTTGTTGAAAGCTTCTGAAATTGCTTTGATTGTTTAAAGTCACTCACTGCAGACACAGCAACCACCAAAAAGACAGCAAGAATAATACTCCCACCATCATACCACCCATCTTCCCAGCCATCTTGCTTGATCCCAAAGCCAAGAGAGAGCACAGCACATGCCAATAATATTAAAATAGTCGTATCTTTAAATGCATCAAACACAAATCTTAGAAAGATTTTTGGTGGTGGTTTTTGGTATTTGTTGGCACCAAAAGCATTCTGCCTATGAATAAGATCAGCCTCACAGCCATTGATACCGTTTTTTACATCAGTTTCAAGAATTAAAGCAAGTTCTTTAACCCCTCCAAACTCACTCAAAGACCCAAAGTTTTTGTCCCTTACCGTATCGCGAAGCTTCTTTGGATCAACAGTAAGCAAAGAAACGGGTTTGTTGTCACGTGGGGAGTCCTCGTTGATACGCTGCACGTCAATGGCAACGTAGGAAAGGGTGCGCAAGAGAGAGCCATCCTTGTCAAGGACTTTCTTGGACAAAGAAAAAAGGAGCCTGGTGAAAGATATGGCCGTGAAAGCCATCCTCCATCTTCGTTTGTGGGTCTTGGAGACTGACCACAAGTCTTCTTGTCCTTCATCACCTATCTCGCTAGGCTTTCGAAACCTCAAAGTAGACATAACAATGAAACCTAATAGAGATTAGAGAGTGAGTTTGTTACTGTGTACTCGTAGTCCAAGAAGAACAAATAAGGGTTTTTTTTTTTTTTTTTTTTTTTAATGAAAATACAAATAGAGCTTGGGATAATAAAAGGGTTCTAGAGAGAGAGCCAATGCTAAGAGCTCATGGTGAATTGTGCTATGTGTGACAATTTTCTTTGTTTATATAGCATAAGCTCAGAAGATTCACGGTAGTTTCTTAGTAATTTCTGTAATAAATTCTACCACGCTTTATACGGTTATATGTAACTTTCTTGGAACTTACAGGATATGATTACTTTGTGTAACTCTTTGTAATGTGTAAGTTCTTTAATAATTGAGATAGATTTTTTTTTTTTTTTTTTCATTTTATAAATGATTATTGATTTTTTATTTTTGTACTTAACGTTTACACGGTGTGTGTGACTCTTTGTTATTTTATTATAGGAAAATAAGGATGTATTCAATATTTTTTACCATTTATGCTTTTGTAAAACATATCTGTATTTTGAAAATAGAATCTTAATTGATTGAAACTTTTTTTTTTTTTTGGGTAATTTTCCGAGTAATTGTAGCATTCACGGCTTCCTTGCCTAGCATTAAAAGAGAAAAAGCGTGAGTAGTTGGACTACCTATTGGGTCATGCGCAATGGGTGCACATTAAAATATCTACGTATATTGAATGCTTTCTATTTAATTAATACGATCAACTTTTCCCATCAAAAAAAAAAAAAAAAAAAACGATCAAATTTGAGTGAACTTTTTACTTTTATGGAAAATTGGTAACACACCCGTTTTTTTTTTGGCGTTGGTTACATTGATTTGCCCTATTTAGTTGTTATTCTTGGTTTTCAAATTGGAACATTTCTTTTTTTCTTCTTTTTTTTTTACTATTATTTTTATTATAATTCAATAGCTATAATACTAGGAATGAATGATTTAAACCTTGGTTTTGTTCGAAAAAAAAAACAAGCAATATCACTGATTTACAAAACTCTTAGCAATTAAAAAATTTCTTCCAAGAAAGAAAATTACTGGCTATATCTTTGAAGACTTCTGATTAATTCTGAATTGTTTGGACTTTTCATCAATTGAATTGTTCGGACTATGAATATAAATACGTTAAGCCTACCTTTATGTCTTTCTTTTCAACATGCCCTCTATTTTGGCATATATATTATGAATAAGGTTCTACCCCCACCCATTGCGAACTAGATCGTGACCTAGATGGACTAGTCAGAGCTCAGTATAATCTCATAGAAGCAGCGGTGGTGACCTTAGCAACTTTGGGAATTGAATATGTGTGTTTGAGAGAGAGAGATTCAAATGAGAAAGCATTAGCAATAATTAAATTTAGTTTTTTTTTTTTTTTTTTTTTGGAGAAAGTAATTAAATTTAGTTTGTTGATGAATAGTATTTGAGAGATTCATATGAGAAAGCATTAATAATAATCAAAGTTAGTTTGTTGATATATATATATATATATATATATATATATATATAAATAGAGGTATTGTTCACATGTTAACTTTGAACCGTAAAGTATTGAGTTTGATGCATGCTTGTATTAGAAGACTAGCTATTATCTTATTGAAACATTATTTTCACTAGATTGATGATAATGCTTACTCTATCATTGGAAAAAAAAAATAGAAAGAGACCAATCTATTTAAAATCACGCAATTTTTATTAGTTAATTAATGTACTAAAAATGCAAAAATCCTGCGAGATCTATAATTTGAATGCCAAGTTCCAACCCATACATTTATGTTGGCAAAAATATGCTATAACGTTTGTTGTATTTTAAAATTTTAATTATTCACCCTATAATTCTGGAAAATTACATATTGGAAGGAAAAAAAAAATTCTGGCTGCCCCTCTCCCCCAGCCAGCTTTTTATAGCTTATCGAACAACAAAAGTCCAACATAGATGTCCAAGCAGTTGTGGAGCTAGAAAATTTTCTGAAGGGGGCCAAATCAAATGAATCATTATATTCTAGTAGTTTTAATTCTCTATATAAATGTGTATGACTTTATTTTTAGAAAACAACAAAAATCTTTTGGTAAAGACTAAAAAGATTTACTCATATTTTTACTAGGGTAAATTACAAATTACACCCCTAAAGTTTGGGAGTGATTGGATTTTATATCTTAAAGTTTCAGAATTTAGATTTTACCTTCTGAAGTTTGGGGTGTTTGGATTTTACACCCCCAAATTCTAAAACTTTAAGGTGTGAAATCTAAACATCTCAAAACTTTAGGGAGTAAAATCTAAACACTCCGAAAATATAGGAGGTAAAATCCAAATTTTGAAACATTGGAGTGTAAAATCCAAATATCACCAAACTTCAAGGAGTAAAATCCAATCACCCTTAAACTTCAGGGGTAATTTGCAATTTACCCTTTTATTAACTTTTTTTTTTGAGAGAGTTTTTTGGAGGTAAAATCCAAAATTTGAAACATCGGGGTGTAAAATCTAAATTTTGAAACTTTAGGGTGTAAAATTCAATCACCCCTAAACTTCAAGGGTGTAATTTGCAATTTACCCTTTTATTAACTTTTTTTTTTTTAGAGAGTTTTAACCTATGACGCCCGCTCTAGATGATAGCTCTTTATCATAGGCGGAGATTGAATTCTAGATCTCTTATACAACTATCAGAGATTTTACCAATTGAGCTAACTAGAACCCACGCCTTTTTATTAACTTATACTTTAAATGCTCATAAAATTAATGACTTATATATGACAAAAAAGTCAATATTAAAAGGAAAAATAAAAGAGATAACAATAAATTAAAAAGCATTTATACTTTTTTTTTTAATAAAAGGGGGTCATCACCTAAAATTTACTCAATATTTTAAAATTTTAACATTAAATAGAGGGGGGAGGGGGCATTTTTGGAAAATCTAGGGTACCTTTTATTTGTTGTATTAGTATAACAACACTGTGTTAGCATATATAAATATTAGGATAAATACTATTACACACACTCTTTCACACAAATTTATACACATGCGCAAAATGCACTGAAAGACCGTGACTTGAAGTCATGATTTCAATGTGTAAGTTTGTATGAAAGAGTGTGTAATAAACATGACTTTATGTATTAAACAATAGAAAACATAAAATGAGATCAAACCAAACTAGTGTTCTAAATGGAAGAAAGAAAGAGAAGGGAAAAAAAGGGCTAGCTTAAACAAATTACAAAGTTAGTATGAAATGGTGAGTTTTTGCCTCACAAAATTGATCAAACCAAAGACACTGTACATAAATAGAGATCCTCGCCCTTTTTATATAGGTAATAGATTTTGTGAACTTGTTCAACTAGATGATGGCATGATGTTAAGTAAATGGCAATAACTAAATGCTAATGCTAATTATTGTTTCACATGCTAACCTTGTTTGGTACACCCACTCAAACATATGTTTTCAGTTTTTAAACAACATTATACGTATTTTTACACATTTTTTCATCCACACGTATTTCCACACATGTTTTCAAACACATATTTTCAATTTTTAAGTGCATGTACCGAACACCCTCTAAGTCACATACCATTGTACTTGTACATACTCCAACTAAAATCGTGTTTTCAAGACACGATTTCAGCTTTGTGCCACTTACATAGTATGAATTATCACCACTTCTAATTAAATGTTGAGACCGATTGAAAATTCATTGCCTTATCTCTGATCAAACAAGAAACAACTCCAATCTATAATAATTTACACTCGTACTTTTAACATTACTCGAATATGAGGTATTCATCGCTGTACAATCATGTAATTGACCCACCACTCACAAATCATTTGTTCCATTTTTTTTTTTTTTTTTTTTTTTTGAGCTCTAGATTAGAGTTGCTCTCGTAATAAACTAAAATTGCACCTTAAATTAGCGACCATTTGTCACGGGTTTTCTAAGCATGTGATCTATAATAAGTTTCCAAATTTTGTGCCAAATTACAGGAAAATGAGTCAGTATCTAAAATATATTAAGGGAAAAATTAATGGATATCCTAAGAACACTGATTTATGATATATTATTATATTTGTAGAAATTTTTTTATTAGGAAAGAAAAAAGCAAATAATTTTTTTGACAGCTTTTTATATTTTCCATAAAAAGTGGTATTTAAACTTTTTAAAAATAATTTATTAACAATTGCTTTAAGAGCACTTATTAATATAACTCACATTTTATTTTATTTTAAGAAAACCCCCATATTTTATTTGGTAACAAAATATAATCACTAATTGTGAAAAATAAAATTATATTATTTCCATGACCTTATTGTTTAATAAGAAAAATGATAGATTTTCCTTTTCATGTGTAATGTGAAAAGCAATTTAATAGTTTTAAATACTCCAAATTCGGGAAATAAAAAATAAGGTTTCCCTCCATGGAAACCTCCAACCCCACCCCCCCCCCCCCCCCCCCCACACATCTCCCATTAAAACAAGATTATTTAAAATTTTAAAATTTTAAAATTTAAAAAACATCCCATTCCCTCTCCTACACTGTTGAACAAAATTATTGGGTACTTTGAGAGCAATAGATAATAGTATCTCATCTCACAGAGATGATGTGTTTTATCATGACATTTTACATCGGGAGCACAAGGCATTAAGGTTAGCCGCGTTCAAATTCCTTTCTCTATATTCATCCTTGTGAATGAAAAATAGAAATCTGCTTATAGAAAATAAGTTCGCTAAATTCTGTGTTTCTGTTGCAAAGAGAAATTTATAAGAAAGGCCCACTACTTTCAAGTCACTGTATAAACACATTGAAAATGAATTTTCATCTTCCTGTGTAATGGACCCATGTAAAGACTTGTAACTTGTAACTTGTAACACCCTTCATTTGAAACAGTTAAATTGTTAACAAACATCCCTCCTGTTGAACACAGTTCCAGTTCCAGGCTTGTGAACAAGAAGAAGAAGATTATATGTGACGAAAACGCACCGTTTCATTTTACATAATATATTGGGCAATCAAACGCACCATTCACTTATGTGTTGACTCTCTCAGCAAATGAAACGGTGCGCATCACTCTAATCTGTGTCAACTGGCAGTTCAGTCTTGGCGCGAGACTCAGTTAGAGCAGTGAAACTAATTCAGCTAGTGCAGTGTAAACTAACTCCCCAAATATCAGGAGCTTAACTTAATGGCTTAGCTTAATCCTGTTGTATATAAACCACTCTGTGGGCATTAATGTAATGTATGCAAGAATTCTTTGGAATTGAATAGAAGTTTCTACATTCTTCTCTCTCTCTCTCATTTTCTCAGACTTTCTCTTCCTTGTGATAGTTCATATACACTTGTTCTCTCTGTGATCTTTACAGAAGCTTAGTTCTCTGTTATTGAATCTTTCATCATGGTATCAGAGCACGCAACTACTGCCGCGAATCAATCTTCAACAACGGCTTCGTCCTCATCTACTTCTTCAATGTCATCTGGTAAATCAGCCTCTCTTACTTCTGTCTAATATGTCAAATATGATGACAGTGAAGTTAGATAATGCCAATTATATAGTTTGGAAGCATCAGATTACCATGGTTCTTGAAACTTATTCTTTGTATGAATTGCTTGAAGAACCTCAACTAATGCCTGAGAAATTTCTTAAGGATCTGTCTTGATCATATACTACAATTGTGAATCCAGATTTCTTGATCTGGAAATCAAAGGAAAAAGCTTTGCTTACACTTATAAGTTCAACTTTGTCTCCATCTGTACTAGCACTCACTGTTGGATGTGCTTCTGCTGTTGAAGTATGGAAGGTGCTTGAAATTAGGTCATTTGGCTGTGGACTGCTATCATAGGATGGACTATGCCTATCAAGGCTAGCATCCACCTGCAAAGCTTGCAGCAATGGCTACTGCCTCAAATGCCTGCTTCACTCAAGATCAACCTTGGCTTGCTGACAGTGCAGCCACCGATCATGTGACTACCAGTCTTAACCAGCTTCCCTAAGCCATACACCACTCAGGATCATATTACTGTTGGTAATGGTCAGACATTACCTATTACACATATAGGTACAGCCCTTATTCCCCCTTCTTCTTCTGGTCTTCAGCTTCATAATGTACTTAGAGTTCCATCCATTGCCTCTAATCTTGCATCTGTTCAAAAACTATGTCATGACAATAACTGCTGGTGCTATTTTGATGAAAATATTCTTTCAATCCAGGCCCTGGACACGGGGAAAATTCTCTACCAGGGCAGGAGTGAAGGCCTGTAATACCACTTCTAGATCATCTGTTTTTAATAAGACTCTTTGGCATAAGAGACTTGGTCATCCTAATGATCAAGCTCTCCATTGCTTATTTCCTAACGTCAGATCTGTACAGAATAATAATGTTAAGGATCACACTTGTACTCACTGCTTGTATGGTAAAATGCACAATCTTTCATTTCCACATTCTGATTTTAAAGCTTCTGCTCCCTTTGAACTTGTGCATTCTGACTTGTGGGGTCCTGCACCTGCTGTTTCTGTCAATGGTTATAAGTATTACATTTTATTTGTTGATCATTACTCTAGGTTTAGTTGGCTTTATATGCTTAAATCCAAATCTGAAGCTTTTACTAAATTTGTTCATTTCAATGCTATGGTTGCCAATCAATTCTCCTTGAAAATCAAGACCTTTAGGTCTGATGGAGGAGGAGAATTTACTTCTAATGAGTTTAAAGCTTATCTGTCCAACCATGGTATTGCTCATCATATATCATGTCCTTATACACCTCAACAAAATAGGGTTGTAGAGAGGAAACACAGGCATATCATAGAGACTGCCATTACTCTTTTATCTCAGGCTTCTTTATCATACTCCTTTTGGACTTTTGCAGTGCAGACTGCTATTTCTTTGATTAATGTGCTTCCCACCTCTGTTCTTGATTGGCAATCTCCTTGGTCTACCATTTACTCCACCTCACCTGACCTGTCTCAATTTAAAGTCTTTGGTTGTGCTTGTTATCCCAATCTTAGACCTTACACTGATCACAAGCTTGAACCTAGGACTAGGGAATGTATCTTCATTGGATATCCTACTCACTCTAAAGGCCATCTTTGTCTTGATCGTCACACAAAACATGTTTACACAGTTCCAGTTCCAGGCCTGTGAAGAAGAAGAAGATTATTTGTGAAGAAAACGCACCATTTCATTTTACATAATATTGGGTAATCGAATGCACCGTTTTCACTTATGTGTTGACTCTCTCAGGTGCTTTAATGAAACAGTGCACATCACTCTAATCTGTGTCAATTGGCAGTTCAGTCTTGGCGCAAAACTCAGTTAGAGCAGCGTAACTAATTCAGCTAGTGCAGTGTAACTAACTCCCCAAATATCAGGAGCTTAACTTAATGGCTTAGCTTATTCTTGTTGTATATAAACCACTCTGTGGGCACTAATGTAATGTATGCAAGAATTCTTTGGAATTGAATAGAAGTTTCTACATTCTTCTCTCTCTCTCCTTAACTTTCTTGCACTTTCTCTTCCTTGTGATTGTTCATATACACTTGTTCTCTCTGTGATCTTTACAGAAGCTTAGTTCTCTATTATTGAATCTTTCATCACCTTCCCCCCCCCCCCCCCCCCCCTTTTTTTTTCATGAATTGGGAACTTTAAGATCATGAGCTCTCAACTGAGACTTTTTGAGGAATGAATTACATGCAGAACACAAGATTTAGGTGGATGATATAGGTAGTCAGCAACATTATCAGGCTTTGGAATACCCATATTTTGTATGTTCAGAACATTGTTGTTATGCCTAGAAGTTTGTAGCTTAACCAGTACCTCGTGTTTCCAACGAAGACATTCAGAATTTAAATTCTCCCTTCCTAACTAATGAATAATTAAAAAAAGATAAAAAAAAAAAAAGAACTTTGTTATCTTTTTTTTTTAGGTAAATAGTGGAGAGATAAGTAGGGTTTGAATCCTTGATTTTGGGTACCATAAAGGACACCAATAATGCTAGGCAATCACTCGAACCCCAACTTAGTCAATATCTTAGGAGAAAAAGAAAAATGTTAAATCACTCCCTGATTGTGATTTATATGTCTGTTAAAATTAACAATCAACATGGTCATTGGTTTGTGGGCCACACAGAATTTCCTGCCTCCCTTAAACAAGGGATACATGATGAAGATGTGGGTTTAATCCTGAATGGATACGTGATTTGTATTTACCTATCAAAACAAAGTGAGATAGATTTAATCAGCATCATAGGCCAATTCTCTGAAGAGAGAGCTTTAGCTGGCATATAGTTAGTTTTATGAACAATTTGATGGTTGAATTCTGTTTATGAAGCTAGGGATGGGGAACCTACCATAAGTTTGCTTTGTGCTTTGCTGGTTACTTATTTATTGTGATGTTTAGCTAGGGATGAGTAATGCAAAGTGCTTTGTATGGGCCTTTATTCGATCCAATGTGTGTTTAGCTAGCTTATTTGCGTTCACACAAAAAGTAACTTTAAACAAATAAGTTGACTTATTAAGAAAAGATAACTTATTTGCTTAAATTACATTTTGTCTCACATTTAAGCAAATAAACTTAGCCAAACTTATTTATGCTTTTCTTTTTTTCTTGTTCTCGAGTCATCCAGCTGCTTTTATACCTTGATCCTATATGAAAATAGGCTATGAAGTAATGTTACTCATCTTTTATTCATAAAATGCAAAGAAAAAATGAACAAGTGCTACAATGTAGGTAGTGTCAATAAACTCTTAGTCTGGGCCCTTCTTCATATCAGAATTTTGGCTTCACAACAATTTTACTAGTATTCTTTTCTTGTCCTCGAGTCATTCAGCTACTTATCAAACTAATTGTGTACTTTTGTAAACCTTGATCCCAAAAGAAAAAGGGAAAAAAAGGACAAAGAAGTATGTTGAACATCTATTCTTCTTGAAATTCCACGGAAAACAAAAACTAACAAATTGACAGTACTAGTTACTAAAAACGTTTTTGCCTAAGTCCATGTAAGACAATGGTTTGATTGCTGGCCTGGTTCGAAGATGATTGTTGGAGCTCTGCATCATAAATGCTTTGAAGCCAAGGATAAGTAGCAGGTTCTCCATGCATTGCTATATTCCTTATTCAGCTTGTTGCATTGTGGTCTGTTGCTACTTAAATTGTTAGAGGCCTTTTTCTAAATAAAAAAAAAAAAAATTGTTAGAGACTGCTTCATGTGCAAATTCTTTTTTTTTTTTCCATCCGGTGAGTTTATCTGGAAGAAAGTATAATCATCACATTTTTCTCTATTGTTTGTTTAGGTGAATCTTTTTCTTTGATGAAAGCTATTATTCTCATGTCTACGCTGTTGGGGTATTCCACTCCTAAAGCTTTAATTTCTTTTAAGGCTTGTATTATGTTTATTTACTTGATTAAGCATGCAGGTTCTGTGTTTTAACTGCTTACTAGTGGCTCAGATTGATGCGCAATCTTTTGGATTAATATTCATGGAAGGCTACAAAAAGTTGTTTGAATTGTCCTGTCCCAGACTAGTCCTCGGGAAATCAAGATCATCAGTCACAGATTGTTTCTAGGAAAGCAGATTTCTTAGTGAAATATGGAAAATGATGCATCAAGCTCTCATAATATGTATTCAGTATAATTTTCTTTTTATTCTTAGAACAATACATCTGTGGAATATGAAATATTGGAGTTTGGCTATAATATGTTTTGTTTTCTTTACAAAAACATCAATACTTCTTTGAGTTAGCGTTTGTTGTGACCCTTTATGAAGATTGAATTCTAATGTAGCTAGAATGGTTCCTAGCAGTCTAGACTTGCATACTCAAATCACAGTGTCTAATAGTTTTGTTACATAACCACATAGTGAACACCCACATATTTTAAAACACATGAAAATAATCAATACATATACTTCAATTCATGAACCTAAGATGTAGGTCTTAGCTATTTTGATTCAGTTCTCAAAAGAACCTAAAATCTGAGAACTCATCAGGAAATTATGAACAGAGTTGAAGGACGAAGTGGTAAAGGAACTGAACCTTTTATTCTAGTATCCTATTTTGTAATTAACTATGCTTAATAAATGTTCATAACTGCTAGCAGGAAATGCAATGCTCCTAATAAGCGAATTCTTTGGACAAAGCTTCAATACCAATACAGGCCTTCCATTGCACTTATTTCAGCAACTCAGTATTGGCAGAGGTATGTTTCTTAGTATTCCTTTATATATGTTAGTATGTTACCTTTTTCTGGCTTTTTTTTTTCTTTCAATTAAGCTAACAAAAACTTGTGGATGGTCAAAGCTATTGATAGTGGTTTTCTTAAACTTATTGTATGACAAAGATAAAACCTCCTCTAAACTTTATGGTTGATGAAATGGTCACCAGATACAATGGGGTTTGTCAACATGACAATGGCAAAAAGTAGCTTTGCATGGACATGTAAAAAGTCATGAGAATTATTTTGGAGGAATCCCATTGAATTGTCTTATAACTGGAGGAACCAAATTATAACTACTTTTTTGAAGGAATATATTTACTTCATGGACCCTAGAATTCAATAAGTGAATTATGACCCATGGAGAATGGGAAGAAGACATTTGAACTGGTAACCTCTGCTTCATGAGAAGAAGTCCCTAGTGTTGCTAAAAAAAGTGTGCTTAGAGTTCAAAGTTCAAAGCCCCAAGGTCTAAGCGCTTCATTTGGTTAAAGAATAGTCATTTAATATAGCATGCCTTAGGCACACTTTTCTAATGCTTTTTGAAGAAGCACAAAGGAATGCTTTAAAAAAAATATATATGAATCACTAAATTAATTTTGAAAACTTAAAAGGAAATGGCACGGAGTTGTGGACCATTGACTCGTTAAAAAAAAAATATATTCTTAAGGTGCTTTATTACACACACACACTCAAAAATGTCTACATAAAGATACAAAGAATAATTTACATAAAGATACAAAGAATAATTTACTATTTTGGTGCTATTTGGCCTTTTCCTTTTGGATTTTTTATTATTTATTGAAACATACACTTCATTTGATCATAGCTCTCATAGTTGGTCTTCATAAGGACCAGAGGATTATATTAAATGTTACATTTAAAGTTTAAACTTTCTATAACTAACTTGTTTATGTAAAATTTGAACTTACAGACTTCATACAATTGTACAATCTAATTAGCTCATAGGCAATATACCATTTTGGTTTATTAATTTTGTTTTTAAATTGTATGCTAATATTTTTATTAGAGGTTAATTTATATAATATTTGAAAAATGTATGTTTTACTTCAATTCGGTGTGCGCCTACGCTTTGTGTCTAATCTTCAAGAGGCTTATGCGCTTAATTGCACTTGATGCTTTTAACAACAATGGTGGTCCCTAACACACATTATGCTACCTCTTGGGGTAAATGAAGAATTTCAATTGTAATGATATATGTTTAAAAAATTCACATTAGATATAAAATAACTTCTGACTCTTGCTGTGTTTGGAAGGTTGCTGAATGGAAGTGGATTACAAAGAGTCCATTATGAGTGTCTCTTTCAAGTGCTCTGGGTTGGCCTTCATCAAAATAAATTGGACATTGACTATGACATGAAACTGGACAACTTTTGATTTTTTTGATATTTTTTTTTCTGGCAAAGTACACTGTACATATGTAGGTTTGTAATCTAAGAATTGTATCTGAACTCAACTTTGCCACGCTAGAGCAGGCATGTCATTGGTCATGGTCTTTGACTTATACAAATATGAAGTTTCTGCTTCAAGCATGTACCGTCTAAGCCCTGTCCAAATCGTAGGATCTGTCATCAGAAAGGATTTAGTGTTTTCAATCTGCTTTTAAGGCAAGCAATTTCTGAATTTACAATACTCATTTCTGCTTCACTATTTAAATTCATATTAGACATGATCTTTGAGAATCATGCACTAAATAGTTATAGCTTTGGAGTGTATCTCTAGTGATCATCTTGATATTGACTCTGGCACTTTTACCTTATGCTTTACATAAACCATTTATTATGTTGCAGCCAAGATGCTTCTGTTGCTGATAACTGTTTGGCACAGATCATTCAACAACACTAGCCTTGATAGGCAGAATAAGTTTGCAAGGTTTTTTTTAAAGATAATCATGAACCTGTTCTTTTCCTCAAAGAGATCATTCAACCTCCCTTTTGAAACTCCACATAATTGCCATTTGATCCTCTGTAAAGCATAAGGTAAAATAAATGAAGATGGGCCCTTTAATTTTGTTGTATAAGATATATCCATATGTAGTTTTTCATGTTTTGAATTCTGTTCCTTTTTACTACTGGCACTTGAAAGTGTGTTATTATCCTTTTTGTTTTTGTTGTTCTTGGAGGTTCAAAAATCCATTGAATTGCAGATTTTTGTCATCTTGGCATTGCTCATTGTCGCCATTGTCCTTATATTTAAAGCTGGAATGGACAGCTTTTCTAGGAAATGGGCATTCCATGGTATGTATATGTTGAAGTATTTTTTTTCCCTTAATGTTAAATTCAAATGAGCATATCCAGTTTCTCAAAAGAAAAAGAAAAAAGAGCATATCCAGACTTTTTTTTTTTCTTTTTCTTTTTTTCCATTTTTTCTGAAATATATACAACATACACGTCATAAAGGGTAATTGCAGACACAATTAGGTCAAAAGAGGATGGCATCATAGTTCCTTTCCCAAAAGCTAATTCAGTAGGCCCTTCCATTTCTCTAGACAAGTCACAAGTGGATAGAGAAGCTTTAAGCCATATTGTGGGTCCCATCTATGTGGAGCTTCACAAGGGAGGTTAAATAGGGTTTCAAATGATAGTCCAAACATTTTTTGTAGTACCCTCCCCCATTATCTATCTATCACAAAAAAAAAAAAAGTTTGGACATTCTATATTAATAGTTTTAGATATCAAAGTTGTTTTCATTCACCATCCTCACCTTCTTTCTCTTTTTTATTATTTTTGATAATTTGATAGTTGGGGGTTAAATCCAAAATGTCTTCATTGGAAGCACCAAAAACTGTTAATCAATTGAGTTACAAGTCTCTTGGTTCTCTCTTTTCGTCATTTTCACAAATTCACATTAGCATAATAGTATTCCTACGTATATAAATCCGGTTTATAATTTTTCTCCCTTTTCATAATGGTTATACTTATACTATGAATCTGATTGATTTTGTGTATAAAATAATTTACTAAAAGTTAAAACAAAGGTAATAGTTGGAATACACATTGTGTAATTACTTTTGATGGTGTTGAGCATCTTATTTTACATTAAAACGAAGCAGTGTTTGTTAAGATCTTCTTATGATTAGATGAATGGCTTAGGAAAAATTGCAAATATGTATCTTTTTTTTAGTTTGTTCCTGATGTTTGAATGTTAGCCAAAGACCCCAAAAAAAGGGAGAGTAAAATGAAGGTGCACAAGGGATTGAAAATTATAAAGTTCACTATTAATCTCAAAACTAGGATCAGAAATTTAAATTTTTATCTTTTTAACTTTTCTCTCACATTAAAAGTGCTATCGCACCATGCAATAGCCCTTGCTATTGGCTATTGCACCGATTCACATCTAGTTAGCGCCCATTCGAATTATGTTCGGAGGTCTTTTGCTTTTGCCAAATCTAGGGAGACTCTTTTCTATTGTCTTGCAATGCTATAACTATGAAAGTTTGCAAATGCTTGTGTATATATGTTACACATAATGACCAACTTATTCAAATTAAATACAATAAATTGACTTAAAATTTCTTTTACTATGCCCCAATAATCAGACCCAGAACTTGTTTTTTATTCTTTAGGTTTTTACTCAAAACATGTCAGAGAGTAAATTTTTCATGAGGTTAAAGTGCCCAGAATCAGAGCAGGGCGTTGGGGGCCATCTTTGTAGAATCAATTTCTATATCTTCCTTTATATGCATGGTTTTGAGATCTGAGACCATCCTGTCTAGAAAGAATAATTCAGAACAGTTTTGAAATGCTTACCCTTTATCTTTTTACAGTGAGAAGTGTAAATGATTCATTATGTGGTATCTTTTTTATTAGAACAATGCCAAACTTAATGTATCTTCATCTTGAATGACCTTCTCAGAGGATTAGTCTCATCACTTCCCTTAGTAGGACAATGCACATCATGGTCATCTTAATTTTAGGCTGTGCACTTCAATGATGGTTTTCTCTTATTCTTTTAATGGCTATGAAGTTCACACTGGACATGACAACATTTATCTGTCAAGCTACTAATAAAAGGAACAATCATTCTTCTATTATAATGATGGTTTTCTCTCATTCTTTTAAGCTTTTTCTTTTTTTCTTTTTCCTTTTCTCCTTTCAGTGGGATAGGGAAGTTTGGAAAAAAATATAGTTACACAAATTTAGCCATAACTTTTGTCAAAACTCTCTGGTTATGCGTGTTTGAGAAAAAGTGATGGGTTTATGTAAAATCGGCAGGTAGTCAATCACAAACTGTCATGTAAGAAAGTTGTGGCAAAGTTTGTGGTACTACAACTCAAAGTTTGGGAGTGCAACACAAAATAATGTCATATCAGTGGCTAAACAGTAAGTATTCAGTCAAATTACATGCATTAGCACTATAATTCATCTCTACCATATATTACAAACAATTTGATCTCATTGACTAATCTTTCATATTATTACAAATGTTTTGCTTGTATTTTTAATTTTTTGATTCAATGTCCTGTGTTACTACTAAAATTTATTTCCTTCTTTCACTGTAACCTGTCTACCTGCCTCGTTGGCCACATAGTGGAGCAGTTTATTTATTTATTATTTACTTTTATATGGGAATATAGGTTGCATCAAAGTATGCCCTAATTTGAGAAACCTTATACAGAATTTTGGTAATGCAAAAGGAGTACTTAAAACATACCTGTCACTCGATTAAGGGCTAATATTGGCTGGTGCTTCAGAACACAGAAGCTCCTTGGTTTCCCAACTGCTTACCTGAAATTGGGATGCACTTTACAAGCCAACCAATTGGCCATGACAAAGCTGCAAGTCCAATGCAAGCACCCCACTGCCCCCAATCCAGTCTCTCAGTATTGGCAAACCTCTTCAAAAACTCCACCATCACCAGTTGAAGAACTATGGTGATCCCAACAATTGCTATAAACAACTTGTTCTTAAGTATCCCTTCGAATATATTCTTCTTCTCCAGTTTCCTTGCGTTAAATTCATTGAATACTTGGCAGAGGACAAAAGTATTGAAAATGAGGGTGCTCTTAATGCTCTCCTTTACACCAAAGATGGATTTTCCCTTAAATTGTAAAACCAATAAGATGGTTACTTGATACACAGCCTGTGCTATGAGATTCCTCCACATGATTCTGGTTATAAGTGGCTCCGATCGACCAACAGGTGGCTTTGCCATAAGATCATCAGTGGGTTTCTCAGTAGCCAAGGCTAAAGCTCCCAATGTATCCATTATCAGATTCACCCATAATAGTTGGACTGCAGTCAAAGGGACCTTACCAGAAGAAACAGCTGCAACAAAGTTGATAACAAGGGCAGCAACATTCACTGTGAGCTGAAACTGAAGAAATTTTTGAATATTAGTGTATACACACCTTCCCCACCTCAATACTGTCACCACAGTGGTAAAATTGTCATCCAGGATGACTATATCTGAGCTCTCTTTTGCCACTTCAGTTCCCTGGATACCCATGGAAAGCCCAATGTCAGCTTCCTTTAGTGCAGGTGCATCATTGGTTCCATCACCTGTGACTGCAACAACATGACCTTTTTGCTTCAAGCACTGTACCATAAGAAGCTTGTCAAAAGGAGATGACCTGGCCATTACAAGGATTTTATCAATCTTTTCCATTCTCTCTTCAGGTGAGTAATTTCTAAATTGCACCCCTTCAACTACAGCTCCATTACCTAAATCATCATCAGGATTGAGAATCTTGCATTCAAGAGCTATAGCCCTTGCTGTATGCACATTGTCACCAGTGATCATTTTGATATTCACTCCAGCAGCTCTGCAAGACTCCACAGCTGCACTGACTCCTGGCCGACATGGATCCTTCAAGCCAACTAACCCTAATAATGTCAGCCCATTTTCGTCAAGCTTCTCAAGAACTTGTCCACTTTCGTCTTCAACTTCTTTGTAGGCAAATGCAATGCATCTCAAGCTTTTTTGTGCCATATTCTTAATAATAGACTCAAATTGCAACCTTTCGTCCTCATCCATTACTTTCAGCACCCCTTCTCTGTCATAATAAGATGAACACATTGCCAGTATCATTTCAGCAGCTCCCTTCCAATGAGTATGAATGGTTTTCTCATTGTTCCTCTTCACCAAAACCCCACTTCTCTTTTTCTCTGAATTGAAGGCCTCTACATGGATTGTGTGATAATTCTGCTTTATGTCATCAATACTCGTATCGAAATTTAATATAGCCCAAGAAAGAATTGCTTTCTCAGTTGGGCTACCAGAAATCTCTGGAACTGATGTAGAATGTGGTTTGTAAACTGTACCAGTTGTGTTTAAGCTAACTGCTTGTTGTAGTAGTTTGAGAATATTACCTGCCAAACCCGCAGAACTGTCATCTTTCATTTCTTCCTTTCCATGCCAAAACTCTGTAACTTTCATTTCATTTAGTGTTAGAGTGCCTGTTTTGTCTGTGCAGATTATTGTAGCTGAGCCCATTGTCTCACAAGATGATAGTTTTCGGACCATAGCATGATCAGCCATCATGCATTTCATAGAATAAGCCAGAGTTAAAGTAACAGCCAGTGGCAAGCCTTCTGGAATAGCCACTACAATGATAGTGACAGCAGCAGATACAATGCTCACTACTACATTCATCACATCATCAAACTTTGTCTTGCTGCCATTGAATTCCTTGTTTCCCTTGTCATCTCTTGTGTTCCCTGTGAAATACCGAATCAACATAACAAGAAGAACAAGTGCAGCCACCAACAGTCCAATCTTACCAATATAAGAAGTTAGCTTGTTGAGGCGTACTTGTAATGGCGTCTCCTCATTCAAATCACGGTTTATTGAACTCATCATCTCGCCCCACGCTGTGTTCATGCCCACAGAAGTGACAAGCATGAAACCGAAGCCATCCGTGACCTTTGTGCCTGATAACATAAAGGGATTCTCTTCCTTGATTTCAATGTGATCACTTTCACCCGTCATGCTAGACTCATCCACCTTCAAGGAATGCCCTTCCACGAATAACCCATCAGAGGGTATCTGATCACCAATCTTTAAGCACACAATATCTCCCACAACAACATCAAATATTGATATAGGTTGGCGCCTCCCTTCTCTCACAACTTCGACTCTTATATCACTACTCTTTGTTGAAAGCTTCTGAAATTGCTTTGATTGTTTAAAGTCACTCACTGCGGACACAACAACAACCAAAACGACAGCAAGAATGATACTACCACCATCATACCACCCATCTTTCCAGCCATGTTGCTTGATACCAAAGCCAAGAGAGAGTACAGCACATGCCAATAATATTATAATAGTTATATCTTTCAATGCATCAAACACAAATTTTAGAAACCCTTTTGGTGGTGGTTTTTGATATTTATTGGCACCAAAAACATTCTGTCTATGAATAAGATCAGCCTCACCACCATTGATACCATTTTTTATATCAGTTTCAAGAATTAAAGCAAGTTCTTGAACTCCTCCAAACTCACTTAGAGACTGAAAGTTTTTATCCCTTACCATGTCACGAAGCTTTGTTGGATCAACAGTAAGTAATGTAACAGCTTTGTTGTCAAGTGGGGAGTCCTCGTTGATACGCGGCACGTCAATGGCAACGTAGGAAAGGGTGCGCAAGAGAGAGCCATCCTTGTCGAGGACTTTCTTGGACAAGGAAAAAAGGAGCCTGGTGAAAGATATGGCCGTGAAAGCCATTCTCCACCTCCGCTTGTGGGTCTTGGAGGCAGACCACCAGTCTTCTTGTGTTTCATCACATATATCTATCTCGCTAGACTTTCGAAACCTCAACGTAGACATGACAATGGAGCCTAATGGAGAGAAAAGAGAGTGTTTGAACTGGAAGACTAAAAAACACAGAGTTGCTTTGTTTATTTAGTTATTTTGTGAAAACACAAAGAGAGTTTAGGGTTGCTGCAAAGAGAGGCAGAGTAATGCTAAACGCTAATGGAGAATATGCAATGCTTGTAACAATTTCATTCGTGTATGTATAGTAATTGTTACGAGAAGTTTCTCTGTATATCATTTTAGAGATATTGGGGGAAAAAAGGAACGGGGTTCATGATAGCTTCTTAGTAATTGGGACAGAGATTCCACTATTTGTTGACTGATATTTAGGTGGAGTTTGAATAACGTTTTTGAACTTGCATTGCGCGTTTGTGTTGTTTTTCTGTGCATTTTGTATACTGTTCATGAGACTCCTAAGTACTTTTTTAAGCAAAAATATCTAAATAAACAAAGAAATTCTATGTGTTTTTTAGTATTTAGAAATTTCGTCAAAATTTACAAAATTACCTAAGGTAACTCTTTACAATGTAATTTCCTTAATAATTGGGATAAAAAATAGTAATTAGGATTTATTTATTCAATAATTTTACCTTTTTTATTCTTAAAAAAAAAAAAAAATCCTTTACACTTTTGTAATGCATGAATTTATTTCTAAAATATATAGAATCCTAATTGATTGAGACTTTTGTAATTCTCTTTAATAATAATTGTAGTATTCACGCCTTCCATTCTTTGCCAATCATTTAAAAAAAGTGTATAATTACAGTTGTACTAATTTTTTTTCTTCTTTTTGACAGCATTTAAAAAAAATAATAATAATTTGGTTTGTGGTTGTATTTCTTTTATGGTGATGATATGGTTGTACTATTTTTTTTTCTTTTTTTCTTTTTAATAATTGTTTGTACTACTTATTTGGTCAATCGCAATCGGTGCATGTATTATAATTATATTGATTATTGAATGCTTTCAAATTAATTAATACAATCCTTTCTAAAAAAATAAAATAATTACTACGATCAAATTTGAGTGAACTTTACTTGTTTTTTTTTCCTTCAGAATCAAGGGAACCTTACTTCTTGCTCAAGCAAAAAAAAAAAGAAAAAAGAAAAAGAAAAAAGAAAAAAGTGAGCCTTACCTGTATGGAGATATTGCAAGTTTAACACCCCACTTTTTTTTTTTTGCTGGTTATTGATTTGCCTTTATACTTATACTTAAAAGTTTTTTTTTTTTTCTTTTAAGAATATAGTTATACTTAGTTTTCAAATTGGAACATTTATTTTTTTTGATAATTCAATAGTTATGACAATGGGATAAAAGTGATTTAACCCTAATTCAACTAAGTTACAAATTTCCTAGTATTAGATTTTTTTTTTTTTGAATGAGAGAAATTTTCTTAATATAGCGTTGAATGACTTTTGATTTTTTTTGAGAAACAAGTGGCTTTTTATTAATTCTGAATTGTTCAATTGTGCCCACTATAAATATCTATATATAAAAAGCGCGAAGGTGTAAAAGCTACAGTAGTAGCTATAGTACCTTTTGATTTGTTCAATATGTGTTCGTAACTTAATTGGCCTTTTTTTAGTATAAAATAATAATATATTAATACAACAAATTATTACAATATTTTTGTAATTGTTGAAGTTTTAATTTCTTATAGATCAAAATAAAATATCATATTGGAACCAATCATAATTAACTAAAAATAAAGATATTGTTAAAAAAAGAAGTGTCACATCTACAATATTTCTTATAACACTTTCATAAAAAATTATTTGCGGTAAATTGTT
The DNA here is from genome assembly GCA_028535165.1 of Quercus tomentella. Taxonomy (NCBI): domain Eukaryota; kingdom Viridiplantae; phylum Streptophyta; class Magnoliopsida; order Fagales; family Fagaceae; genus Quercus; species Quercus tomentella. Next base: position 21,754,218 of record JAPQVY010000111.1, on the reverse strand, counting down.
ATTGGTTCTAATTTAGACTTACCAATGAAATTACTTTTTTTTCCCCACTAATAACAACTCATAACAACCTATTACTTATAATTTGTTGTGAAAATATTGTAAATATAGCATTTCTCTTGTGAAAATGTTAAGACATTTTGTTGTTGTCATAATATATTCACAACCGTTGAAGTGACAATTATTTACAAGTCAAAATAAAATATAACAAAATTATAAAGGTATTATGAAAATGTTGTACCATTTTGTTATGTTTCTAGGATTTTTTTTTTTAAATTTTTTAGTTTAGTTAACTTTGTTGAGCTAAAATTCACTATTTTACATATAGTTTTCTTGGGTTGTTATTTATACTTTTTTATTGTATTTTTATCTTTATGCATCATTTTAAGTGAAAACACATAGTTTTACACCAAAAAAAATAAAAAATAAAAAACTTAAGATAAAAAAACTTTTCTTCCTTTATGTTTGGAGTAATTTACAATTCCTCCTTAAACTTTAAAATCAAGTAATTTTTCCATTAATATTTTGGAAAAGAGCAAATAATATGTCATATTGTTATTATCTCAATTAAACCCTAATGAAAAGCTTATGATTTTTAAAATATATCCATTGTGTAGTGTCTAAAATATTCTCACTAAATTTTAACATTCCAAAAATTTTCTTCATGTATTTTGAGTTTTAGATGGTAATAATACTTAGAAAGTTCGAATTGTGATATAAAATGTTTTATTTATTACCTAGAGAACATTGATTTTCTAGGTTTAAATGTTTGAAACTTATAATTTATCTAATGGAAAATTCGATGACACATGCCTTTTGTTATCTTCTTTTTTTCTTGCCTAAAATGGGTATTCATTAAAAACTAAGTAGGCTAAACATTGCACCTAGATTAATGTAAAATGATAAAGAAAAAAGTATGAATGACAAAATTTTTGTTGGGTATGTTTAAAGGTATTTGATGTGGAGCTTTAATTGTAGCCTATAACATCATTCATTACGAAAATTTAAATATTGTGACAATGTCTTAGCAAAAATCAGTCACTTATTTTTGGAAAATGATGATATTCGTTATCACTCTTAGAAGTTTTTAGTGAATGGATATTGCCTTTAACAAATAAGTTCTAATAAACTATTATAGTAAAATATATATTTATATATTAAATAGTTACCATAACTTTATGTGTGATTAACTATCAAAATTATTATACGAATAATATTAACTTTGTATAACATACATTTTATTTATTTATTTATGTATATAGTTTCATACTTCTTCAAATAGAAATTTTATTTTATATATATTGAGTCCAAATTTGGTAAGGGTGAGGTATAAAACTCATGTTTTACACCATAGAATAAGAGATTACTACATTAGTTTTTTACTTAAAACTCAATACATCTTTTGCTCAAAAAAAAAAACTCAATACATCTTATCACGTCTAATAACATTTCTTAAAACTCCCAATTTGGTTGGATTTTCAAATAGGTATTAGAATTTATTAAGTGTGGTTGTTTCTATTTTTTAATCTATAATATGGTGATATGACATGTTGGGATTGGAAGGTATAAAACTTGAATTTACACCACATTTTTATTGAATTTAATCTCATATATATTATATTATAATAAGGTGTGACCTCAATAATTTGATAGAGTATTATTACTTTTTATATTTGAATTATCTCTAAAAATATAAACTTTTTTATTTTTATAGAATCATTGACTTTTTTTTTTCATAAATACTATATAATTTTGACTTATAGTATCTGTTTTATGATGATTACTTTTTATATCATCAAGTCAAGATATTAATTGATATTTATTTTCTCACAAACAAATATATATGACATCATTTTCTCTTTATTAGTTTAATTCAATAATTTGTTATTTTAGATGAATGAGGTGAAAATCTAATCCTCTTTTCTATATATATAAATATATATATATATATATATATATATTATAAATAAATGGAAACTAATCCCTCAAGTTCGAAATGTTAGCCTTGCATCATGTATCACAACAAAAAATCAGATTATTTTCCCCTTATAAAAAAAAATAAAGAAATGATGTGGTTTCTTTTAAAAAAAATTAACCAAACAAACAATGGGGTTTTGAGTCTTTTGACTTTTTTTCCCCAAAGATAATGGAAATGATGTTATTTTACTTACATGGCTAACAGTTTTTGTAGGGTGGGAGGCAAAGACCGAGTCTTCAAGAGGAAGTTTCACATATTGACATACATATATTTTTACATTAGGCTAAAATAGAATTTCTATCTTGTATTAAAAAAAAAAAAATGTTTACCTCCCTTTTTTCTTAATAATAAGTATTAAATGGTTTTTTTTTAAAAGGTATTAAATTATATTTTCATATATAGTTTTTTTTTTTTTTTTTTTTTTTGGGGGAGGGGGTTATGGTTTTAATCATTTTTCACCTCCATTTTTATCAAATTCTCAATTTCAATAAATATGCAAAAATTTACATTTCATTTCTTGCCACGTCCCATTTTATTTAAAATTGTATTTTTATTTTAACTTTAAACTCAAATGAATTTTTTACTCTCTTTGTCCCAATTTTACTTTTGAGTTTTAGTGGTTTAAAAAGAAAGAAAAATTAAAAAGGAGAAAAACTAGTGGTGAGGTGAGGCGTGCACTTGTATTAACAGTGTGCTAAACCCTACAATTTCAGACAAAAATTATTAATTTAATTTACTTTATAGATTATAAATTTTTTTAGTAAATTTAAAAAACTATCTCAGTTAAAAGTTTATTATAAAACTTTCACAAAATTTAATAGAAGTTTTATTATTTATTTTTAAAAAATTATTTTGAGAAAACTTATGCTGCTACTTACTATTGTTAGCCTCCATTACTTTGATCTTTGGGAATTACATATGATTTTTTTATCAGGTGTCGCAGGTGGTTTTTAATTATAATCCTTTTTAATGAGCAATTTCAATAATATTGGTCATATTTATATTTTATTTTACACTCATTTATTGAATAACATTTGCATTACAAGGACATACTCTTAGAATTATATTTAATGTATATCAATACTTTATAACATATATAAAATGAAATTAAAGTGTTTAACTTTTTGTTCACCTTTTCTATTCTTACCAAGAGTTTTATAACTTAACTAGTTGGCAATTCTAATGTTTTTAAGACATTCTCAAGGTTCAAATATCCTCTCATTAGTTGTAAATATTGAATTATCAACTAAAAAAAATGTTAAATAAAAAAACTTCTATTTTTATTATTATTTAAGAATCAACTTATTTTGGCACTCCTAGTGTTTTTAAGACATTCTCAAGGTTGAAATATCCTCTCCTTTGTTGTAACTATTGAATTATCAACTAAAAAAATTGTTAAATAAATAAAAACTTCTATTTTATTATTATTTTTTAAGAATCAACTTATTTTATTTGTGACTCTTAAGCTTTTGAAAGTTAAAAATTTTCTAAGCCATTATTTTAAAACTATCAAAATAATAGCTTATTAGCTTCAAACATGGAAAAGGTAGAAGACATAGATCCGCTTCAAACTATAGAATTTTATGGGTCAAGTCCAAGTTAGAATGGTAGATCAAAAATATGATTTATAAAAGAAATAGCAAAATAAAAAAGAAAAAGAAAAACTATTGGTGCTTCTCTTTATGCAAAGTCGAAGGACTAGCTAGGATTAGATTCTCCAAAAGAAAAAAATAAGAAGAAAGAAAAGAAAAGCAACCTAGGATTCATCCATACATACATGTATAGTATTTTTAGATTGAAATATAATAAACATACATACATTAATACATATAGTATATATTTTTGTACAAATATAATACACAAAACGTTTAATACATGTTTTTTTTTATTACTTTAAATTATAGAATATATATATATATATATATACATATTTCGAAACACTTTTGTTTAATACTGTACATAATTTAGTTAAAAAAATGTATGTAGATAATATAAAGTGTGATATGCATATTTCACTAACTATAACAACAATTTCCATGTATTTCAAATATTATACCCATTGATGTACAAACAGGGACAACAAATGTTGTATCTAGTGCACACTACTATTACTTTTGTGGGGTTTGAAAGACGTCTTGATGGGATACTCAACCCAATTTATTGAAAAGATCCTCTCTAACTCGAACTTGCGACCTATTAATTTTGGGATAAAGGCACTTGTTATCATGCACAATAGTTATCATTTACACTTATAATACTCAATAAAATACTACCATTGCTTTTTCTACCCAAAAAAAACAAAGTTTCCATGTGTGTGTTTCAGACAAAAGAAAAAGGAAAAGGGAAAGAATCAATGCTGTTGCATAGAAAAGCTTTCACTACAAAACACGTGGGTCTATAGCCGCGGTGTTTTTAGCCGCTTCAAACGCGACTACAGGAGGGCTATAACCACATTTTTAAAAAACGCGGCTTAAAGTGTCAGTAAATTTACACGCAAAAATTGGCTCCTAAAATCTTGATGAGAAAGGAATATCTCAATTTTCTATAGTTCTCATATAATAATAATAATAAATAACTTTTTGGTCAGAATGTGCTTGGAAATTCAGTTGTGTTTCATAATTCATACTGCTTTTCAAATATAAAAACTTTCAATGGTTCTAAGTGTCTGTGTAACCCATAATGTCTTTCAACTACTAGTGGATGGTGATGTATAAATCGCAAACTTTATCTTTACATTCCTTCTATAGTAAGCATAATGTCTTTCAATGATTCTAAGTGTAACCCACAATGTCTTTCAACTACTGGTGGATGGTGATGTATGAATCGCAAACTTAATCTTTACATTCCTTCTATAGTAAGCATAATGTCTTTCAATGTTGGCATTCTATCATTTTCGATTAGTAGTATTTTTTTTTTTTTTTTTTTGTTTAAAGTGAGAAAAAAAGGATAAAAGCTAATTTGGTTTCAAATTTTTTATTTTGATGCTGATTTAGTAAAATGTGAGACAAAAAAGAAAAAGAAAAAAAAAAGCTGGAAACTCTTGAACAAACTTGCTTGAGGAAGGCAATATCGCAGAATCCATTACGGTCAAGTCTATGAGTGTCTTGCACTCTTAGAAATGGAATTTTGGTGTTGCTAGATCCTCACTCCACCCCTCTTTCTTTGGAGAAGTTACAAAGAAATGGGTTTAGTCCAGTTATATTTATTATAGCCAACGAAAAAGGCCTTTTTAAAAAATGTTTGTATATCCTCTTTTTTTATTTAAGAGTTAAATAATTGAGAGAGAAGAAATTTGAACCCTAAACGTCTTTATTGGAAACACATGAATATGTTAATTAAATTACAAAGCTCTTGGCATCTATATATGCTATATTGCTATTACTAGGGTTGTAGGCATTCCTAATCTAGATGAGTATAAAGGTGCTTGATTAAGTTTGGCTATTCACTTTATTATTGAGTTCAAGATGAACTCGACCTTAAGACTGAATGCAAATTTTATATTCGTGATTAGTTCGTTAATTTTCAAAATATTTTTAACTTGTTAATGAGTTACGCTGAGTTAATTAATTAAGCAAGTTATACAAGTTTTATTTAAGAAAATTATCTTCTTTAGTGTCATACACTAGCCATGTTAAGAGCCACTCCTTCCAAAAGGAGACAGATGAGAATTGTAGAAAAATGTATGAGAATATATGAGATTTGACTAAATCTGAAGCAATCACCCTCCATTAAAGAGATTGAGAGAGACAAAATGCATTAAGGTAACAACTTTTAGAAACTTTTTTTTATGAATTTTTTTTTTTGACAACTTTTTATATTTCCCATTAAAGTGGTATTAATTTTTTTTTAAAAATGACCACCACATATACACTTAAATTACTAACATTTCCCTCCCCTTAAAAAAATTATTAAAAAAAAAAAAAAAAAAAAAAAAAAAAAAAAAAAACCTTGTCCTCAAGGTTTTATTGTATTCTTGATTGTCAAACATACCAAAAACTTCCAAGGCAATTAATCACAAGCTCATAACTTAGCAAACACGACCTTTAATTTGAGCTAAACCAGCAAACTGACATCTAAAAAATGTATTGCCAAAATCAGTAAAATTACATAATAGTTGCTCTGTACCGTAGAAAATTAGGTGAGCCAATTTTCAATGCAGCCTATGGACTCAATGTAGTCTCTAGAAATAGTTCAGCAGCACGCACAAGATCAAGTGAACAACCACACAGTTCAGTGGCTCATAACATTACGACAGGATTTGAAGTCACATCAACCATCAGTGACTCCATTTAATCTCGGAGGAAACAGCTTCATCCTTTATAACAACTTCATATATAGATTATAGACAAGGGAAAAAACTCTTGTTCCCGGTGTGTTACACAGTACACTTGATTTTTTATAACTGAAAACGTGATTTAAACTCATATTTTCAGTTTATAAAAACAGGCACCCCCATAATAAATAATTCTGTGTTGAATTTTATAGTCTTGCCAGCCATTTTTCATTGTAAAATACAGTGTTGAATTTTATAGTCTTGCCAACCTCCTTCTTCTTCTTCTTCTTTTTTTTTTTTTTTTTTTTTTTTTTTTCTATTAACTATATAAAAAGAACCAACAAGTTATTAGGAATGGTAACTCTTAGTAATTTAGTCAAGTTTTGGCATCTGTTTTTTTTTTTTTTTTTTTTTTTCCAATTTTCTTTTTTCAAAAACTATTTTCTAGACCAAAAAACTTGTTTGGTAACTTAAAATAAACAAAAAACAAAAACAGTTTCCAGATCTTAATTTTTAAAGGAAACTGAGAACAGCTAATGACCTGTTTTCAATTATGAAAACACGGAGAAACTAAGTGAACTTAATGAAGTCTAGGCTTTAAGTCTTGGTTAAAACCAAAAAAAAAAAAAAAAAAGAAAAAGAAAAAGAAAAAAGAAACCAAAAGCACAATAACAAAGTCTAAAACTTGCGGCCAAACCCAAACCCACCGCTCTTTCCTCCCGTCATCCATGAAATCCTCTTTAGTTCACAATCTATGTTAAATTACCGATTCTCCCAAAAGTTTAAACTATTGGAATATGATAAATTTAATCATTTAACCACACGATTCTAATACTCACCCTTACATGCGGGCTGAAACTACCTTTTAATAGGTGGGGTCTAACACGTGAAAATTTAAATAAGAAGTAGAGTGGAAGAGACAATAATCGAACTCAGGATCTCATGTTTTGATACTATTTAAATTTTCATGTGTTGGGCCTCACCTATTAAAATGTAGTTTTGGCCCATATTTGGGGGAGAGTGATAGAATTGTGTGATTAAGGGCACGTTTGATAGATTGTAATAAGCACTGTAATGTAATAGTTATTCATATGGTTTAGCTATTCAATAGTTTGGTTATATTTTTATTACAAGAAATAGTCATTCCTTATAAATAGCTATTCTTTAAAATGAGAAATAACTATTTTTCTCTAAAAGGGTTGTGATAGTTATTCCTTAGTAGATGTAATAATTTCTAATATTAATATATTTCCAAATAAATAAACTTTCCATATCCACCTAACAATTATGGAAATAAAAAATCCTCAAAAAATAACTTATCTCTCTAAAATTTAAAATATATTATTTTCTAGGAAATATAATTGTATGAATGAAATATTTCCTAAAATAGATTATAAGTTTTATTCTAATGTTACAACTCACAACCGAACTAATGAATAGGCTTAGTTATTTCATTACAACATATTTTATTCTTGGTAATAAAGATTACCATTTCTGTTGTAATCTACATTCAGTGTACCAAACATACCCTAAGTGTCTGTTTGGTATGATTAATTTTGCCAACTTATTTTACTATTCAGTTTATATTTGCTACTATTCATGGGTCCCACTGCATTTTTTGGTACTATTCATGAGTTCTATTATACTATTTCAGCTAACTTTTATTTTTATCTACAGTAGTTTCAGTAAAAAGTTTTCAGTTTTAGCAAAATAAGTGGATTCCAAACAGACCCTAAATAATTAAATTTACCTATCCTAATAGCTTAAACTATATTAAATTACCGATTGTTTCAAAAGTTTAAGTTATTAGGATATAGTAAATTTAATCATTTAACCACATAATTTTAACAGCCTAACACGCAAAATTACCTGACATTACAAACTTGAGCAATGAACATCAATTACCAGTGATATATGAAGAAACAACCCAAGCCTAAAGTTAAATGAGATTTCATGTTTAGGTTTTGGTCTTATGTTTGAAAGATACAATCACTATGTGTTTAGACTTTAGTGAGCTTGTTTTAGTTTGGCAACAAATACATGTACCTGCTATGCTGGCATGTGATTGTTTATATACACATATATTTTACATTTTATTAATAAAAAGTTATAGATTAGCCTAAAAAATGCTATATATTGGTTCATCACTTAGTTAATAGTCTAAAATTAAACCTTTTTTTTTCATTCTTCCCCCCCCCCCCCCCCCCCCCCAAAAAAAAAGTTAATAGGCACAAGAAATGCTCACTTTTGTTTTTAATTTTGGAAACACAATAAAACTGTTTTTTATTTTTATTCTAAAGAACAGGTTTTTGAAAACAAAAGACAAAGATTATTACCAACATGGCCTTCTATATTGAATTTTATAGTCTTGCCAGCCTCTTTTTCATTGTAAAATTCTATGTTGAATTTTATAGTCTTGCCTCTTTTTTATTTATTTTTTTATTTTTTTTATTTTTAATTATCTATTTCTATTTCTATTGGGCCATAAGGAATAGTAACTTTTAGTTACCCAAGTTTTGGAAGCTTGCTACTTTCTAAAGTGGCTTTGGTTTCTTTCTAAAAAAATAATAATAAAAAAGTAGCTTTGGTTTTGGTGAATTTGGTGAGCTGGCTTTTTTATTTTATTTTTATTTTTATTTTTTATACCTATTTTGGTTTAGGAACAACAAATTATCATAATAATTTAACAATTGTTAATGTGTCAATTTCTTATTAGTCAAAATAAAATAAATTAAAATAGTAAAATATGAGACCGGGATCAACCACAACTGACATAAAGATATTGTGATAAAGGTGTCAATTCCTTATAGATCAAAATAAAATAAAATAATAAAATATCATACCAGAATCCACCACAAGTAAAAATAAATGTATTGTATTATGAAAAGTTCATGACATTTTGTTCTTTTTTTTTTCTTTTTTTTTTGTTGATAAAATGACATTTTGTTGTTATTACAATATTTTCACAACTATTAAGGTGTAAGTTCCTTATAAGTTAAAATAAAATAAAATATCAGATCCATCACAGTTGAAAATAAAGGGATTGTCAAAATGTTGTAATATTTTGTAATGTTCCTAGAATTTCTTTTTGGTTTAGTAAAATTTGGTGAACCATTTCACAAACAGTTTTCTTGGGCTTTGTTTAAAGAAGAAGAAATTTTTTCACCTATAGTAAAAGTAGAAATTGGGCCCCTTTATGTTTGGGGTAGTTTCATTCATCTCTAAACTTTAAAACCGAGCAAATACTCTCTACTACTCCCTCCGTCCCACTTTGTTTGTCCTCTTTGAAAAGTCAAACTTTTTAAGGGAACATCATTTATTGTTTTGTCTACCTTTTAAAGATGTATAAGTTTCCAAAACTACCCTTAAATAAATTTATCAAAAAATTGAATTAGTAAATTAATAGGGTTATAATAGGAACATTAGTAAATTAATGACTTTTATTTTTAGAAACAGGACAATATTTTGGGACATCCCAAAATGGAATAGAGGACAAACAAAGTGGGACGGAGGGAGTATTATTCTTTCAATTAAACTATAAGGTCCATAACGAAATATTATAAGAGAAATGATATATCTACAACATTTTTACAACAAATCCTAAGTGGCAAGTTGTTGCTGGTTGTTATTGTTAGGGCAAAAAAGTAATCTTAGTATTAGTTTCAAATTTGAACCAATAACGACTAACCACCTGTGATTTGTTGTAAAAATGTTGTAGACGTAGAATCTCTCATATTATAATTCATAAAATATCCCATTGTGCAATCCTAACTACTAGATTATATAATTTATGCTCTGTTCGTTTCAATGTAAAATATTTTTAGGTATTTGATGTAACATGTAAAATCAAGAACAAACCACCAAAACCAGTGGCACCGGCTACCGGACCATTAACCTAGCCACTAGATGGAGGGGGGATAGAGGTACTGTGTGTTTTTGTAAAATATTTTACCAAATTTTATAAGTTTTACAAAATATTTTACAGTTAATTGAAAATATTTTCAAGTTTAACCAAATTTTACAATTAAAGAAATACAATAAAATGTTGAAAATATTTTCCGCAAAATACATTTTACAATGAAACAAACGGAATAGCACAACTATATTATCATATTTAGATTAGAGTTGGGTTATGTAATAATAAAAAATTGCACTAATTTGAGCTTCTGGCTGTACGATTTGTGAGGAGAATTTGCATTCCTACCAAGAACACAAAAATGGTACACAAAGTAGTGAAAGTGCAAACTAAAGTACTAATCAAGTGCTCTAAAATGCGCTGAACAGTCGTTTAAGGCTGTGTTTGGTTCAATGTAAAATATTTTCTGGAAATGCTATTTTCGGGAAAGGAAAATATTTTCAAGTGTTTGGTTGCATTATGAAAATTACTTTGGAAAATATTTTCAGGTGTTTGGTTTCATTCTGAAAATGCTTATTTTCTACAAGTTTTTCACATTTTCTCAGCTCCCAAACCAATTTTATAATAGAAAATTTCAATATATAAACTTAAAAAAACAAAACTCAAAACAAAAAACCATTCATCAAACATTGTATCCTCGGTCAAATTGAGAGAGGGAGGAAAAAAGAGTGAGTGATTGAGGAAAAAAGAGAGGCAGATCAAGAAAGAGATAGAGGCGATCGGTCATGGGTGGGTCGATCTAGAGGCGGCGATGGCGACGACGAGATCGAGAGAAAAAATAATGAGATCGGTCATGGGTGGTGGCGATGAGATCGTAAGTAGACGATCTGACCCAAATCGTGGTTGCATGCACGACGGTGGGGCTGTGGGTTGAGGACGACGATCTAGGCTTCACTGGTGTGTCGAGAACAAGCTCGGTCTTGGGTGGGTCGAGGACGAGATCGGTTTTGGGTGGATCGGGCTTGGGTGGCGACGCCAATGGGTGCGATCTCGCCGGTGTTTTAGGCGGCGTGATCTCGCCGGTGCTGGGTGCGACGAGACCGTGCTTCTGGTGCGATCTCCTTGCTGTTTCTCTCTCTCTCTCTCTCTCTTCTATTTTCCTGGGACGGAATTCATTTGAAGGTAAAATACAAACGGAAATGGTTTTACAGGGTTAAAGGGCATATTTTACGGTCAATGAAAATGATTTTCCGTTTGACCCAATTTTCCTTGCGCACCCAAACACCCGCATTTACGGAAAAACATTTTCGGAATTGATTTGAAGCCAAAACAAACACAACCTAAGATATGAAAACTTACGAAGCCTTGAGTTAATTATTACTACCTTGGTAATTAAACATGAAATATTTAACTTGGTAACAAAATATAATCGCTTATGGAAAAAAAAAAATCAAAATTTTCTTTGAAAATTACCTTATTGTTTAATATAAAAATCATATATTTTTCTTCTCATATATAATTAGTAAAGAAATCTAATAATATAAGTGGAATCCTAAATCCTAATACTCATAATACCAATAATCATTTGGATGAGTTCCAGCTGCAAGGACTACATATAGAACAAAGTTTCTCTCCAAATTAGTTTGGAGAGAAACACGTCAAATTTTTCATATATTTCTTTTTTGGGTGTGAATTTTTAAATTCTTACTGTTGAATTTCATGTTTCTTATGTTCTTAGCATACATATCAAATTTCGTTTAAATTAGCTGTTATTTATTATTTGATCAATAAACTTATTTTTTATAAACAATTTTAGACCACAAAAGCATGAAATTTTAATATTTGTTTGATGACATAGCAATTAATTTTTGGTATTCTTGAAATTTTACAAGTATGAATGATATAATATAAACATGTGACTCAATAGTTACATTTTCAAAATTTACACTCAATATAAAGATATATAAGAAGTTTGAAGAGTTTCTTTCTAAACTAGTACAGAGATACTCTGTTTTCACGTATAAATATTTCTAATAATCTTGAAAAAAGAAAAGAAAAAAAGGTTTCCTCCAACCCTTTCCCCTTCTTTAAAAGACTTCAAAGCAAGGTTAAATAAACACCCCATCACCCTCTACTCTTCTCCTCTACATCCAAATACACCATTAAGCAAAATTATTTACTTTTTTTTTTTTTTTTTTGAGGGGAAACAAAATTATTGAGTACTTCATGAACAATAATGTCTCATCTCACATAAATGATGAATTTAATTAGCGGAATTCCAAATTATGTGGGAGGAGAGAGCAATACTCTTGGAATACTGGATAATTTACTCAACCCCCAGGTTAGCCAAGTTCAAATTCCTTTCTCTATACTCATCGTTGTGAATAAAAATTATGAATCTGCTTTATGCATTTCTTTAGAAAACAATGTGGCTAAACTCTATGTTTCTGTTGCAAAGAGAAATTCATAAGAAAGGACCACTAATTTCAAATCACCGTATAAACACTTTGAACCTGACTTTTCATCTTCCTGTGTAATGGACCCATGTGCAGACTTGTAATACCCTTCATTTGAAACAGTTCAAAAAGCTAACAACCTTTTTTTTCCCCATGAATTGGGAACATAAGATCATGAACACTCAACTGAGACTTTTTAGGAAACGGATTATATGCAGACTACAAGATTTAGGTACATGGTATAGGTAACTGGAAACATTAGCAGCCTTTGGATTACCCATATTTTTGTATGTTCAGAACGTTGTTGTCATCTTTTTTCTTTAGGTGAATAGTGGTTCGAACCCCAAATATTAGACATCACAAAGGGTGCGAATACTACTGGACTATGGCTTGAACCCCAACTTTGTTGTTACTTAGGAGAAAATGAAAAATGTTAAATCCCTCCCTGGGCTATATTCATGGTTTATATGTTCTGTTAAGATTTACAATCAACATGGTCAGTGCCTCATTGGTTTGTGGGCCACATGACATTTGCTGCCTCCCATAAACAAGGGGTAGATAGTGAAGTGAAGACATGGGTTTAATCCTGACTGGGTACGTGATTTGTATTTACCTATCAAAACAAAGTGAGATAGATAATTAATCAGTGTCATAGGCCAATTATCCTATGAGGGAGCTTTAGTAGGGGCATAGTTAATTTTATGAACAATGTGATGGTTGAATTCTGTTATGAATCAAGGAAAGAGAACCTACCTTAGGTTTACCTTTTGCTTTGCTGGTTATTTCTTGTTTGTGATGTTTAGCCCGGGATGAGTGCCAATGCAAGACGCTTGGTACGGGCCTTCATTTGACCCAATGTGCATTTGGCTGGTTTATTTGCTTTGAGACAAAAAGTGGCTTAAAGCAAATATTATTTGCTTAAAGTCACTTTTTGTCTCACCTTTAAGCAAATAAACTTAATTAAACATTGTGTACACCTTACTTTTTTTTTGTTCTTGAGTCATCCAGATACTTTATACCTTGATCCTGAACGAAAATAGGCTATGAAGTAATTTTACTCATCTTTTATTCATAAAATGCAAAGAAAGAAAAAGTGCCACAATGTAGGTAGTGTCAATAAACTCTTAGTCAGGGCCCTTCTTCATATCAAAATTTTGGCTTCATAACAATTTTATCAGTATTCTTTTCTTGTCCTTTAGTCATTCAGCTACTTATCAAACTAATTGTGTACTTTTGTAAACCTTGATCCCAAAAGAAAAAGGAAAAATAAGGACAAAGTAGTGTTGTTGAACATCTATTTTGATTGCAGACCAGGTTTGAAGATAATCATTGGAGCTCTGCATCATACATGCTTCGAAGCCAAGGTTGGGCAGCAGGTGCTCCATGTGTTGCTATATTCCTTATGCAGCTTGTAGCATTGTGGTCCGTTGGCACCTAAGTTGTTAGAGGTTGCCTCATCATGTGCAAATTCTTTTATTTTTCCATCTCATGAGTTTATCCAGAAGAAAGTGTAATCATCACATTTTTCTCTATTAGTTGTTTAGGTGAATCTTTTTCTTCGATGAATGCTATTATTCTCATGTCTATGTTGTTGGGGTATTCTACTCCTAAAAATTTAGTGTTTTTTTTTAAATTTTTATTTTATTTTTATGACTTGTATTATGTATATCTACAGGATTCTGCATGCAGGTTCTGAGTTTTAACTGCTTACCATCATTATAATGATTTAAGCTACATTACCTTTTAGTACTTTAAGCTCTTTTCACATGATTTTTTACTTGAATGTGGCTAAGATTAATGCACAACCTTTTGGACTAATACTCAGGAAGGCTACAAAAAGTTGTTTGAATCTAGTCCTCAGGAAATCAAGATCATCTGCACAGATTGTTTCTAGGAAAGCAGATTTCTTACTGAAATATGCAGAATGATGCATCAAGCTCTCATGACATGTAGTTCAGTACAATTTTCTTTTATTCTTAGAACAATACACATCTGCAGAATATGAAATATTGGAGTTTGGCCAAAATAAGTTTTGTTTTCTTTACAAAACATCAATACTTCTTTGAGTTAGCATTTGTTGTGACCCTTTATGAAGATTGGATTCTAATGTAGCTAGAATGGTTCCTAGCAGTCTAGACTTGCGTTCTCTGGAAAATCATTTCACCAGTTGTCTCTTAATCACAGTGTCCAATAGTTTTGTTACATAACCACATAGTGAACACCCGCGTATTTGAAACACATGAAAAGAATCAAGACATATACTTCAATTCAAGAACCTAACATATAGGTCTTAGTTATTTTGATTCAGTGCTCAAAAGAACCTAAAATCAGAGAACTCATCAGGAAATTATTAACAGAGTTGAAGGATGAAATGGTTAAAGAACTGAACATTTTATTCTGGTAGCCTATTTTGTACTTTTCTATGTTAGAAATATTCATGACTGCTAGCAGGAGATGCAATGTTCCTAATAAACCAATTCTTTGGACAAAGCTTCAATACCATTACAAGCCTTTCATTGCCCTTGCTTCAGCATCTCAGTATTGGCAGAGGTTTGTTTCTTAGTATTGTTTTATAGATGTTACCTTTTTCTGGCTTTATTTATTTATTTATTTTTATAATTAAGCTAACAAAAACTTGTGGATGGTCAAAGCTATTGATAATAGTGGTATTCTTAACCTTCTTGTATGTTGAAGATGAAACCTCCTCTAAACTTTAGGGTTGATGAATGGTCAGTTGGTCACCAGATATAAGCCTTGTCAATGGGGTTTGTCAACATGACAATGGCAAAAAGCAGCTTTGCATGGACATGTAGGAAGTCATGAGAATTATTTTGGAGGAACCCCATTGACTAGGCTTATAACTGGAGGAACCAAATGTAAACAACTTTTTTAAAGGAATATATTTACTTCTTGGCCCCTAGAATTTAATGATAAGCGAATTATGACCCCATGGAGAATGGGAAGAAGAAATTCGAACTAGTAACCTCTGCTTCATGAGAAGAAGTCCCCAGTGTTGTTAAAAAAAGTGTGCTTAGAGCTCAGAGTTCAAAGCCCCAAGGTCTAAGTGCTTCATTTGGTTAAAGAATAGTCATTTAATAAAGCATGCCTCAAGTACACTTTTCTAATGGTTTTTGAAGAAGCACAAAGGCATGCTTTAAAATATATATATATATATATATATATATATATATATATATGAATCACTAAATTTATTTTTTAGACTTAAAAGGAAATTGCATGGAGTCATGGACCATTGACTTGTTAGAAAAAAAATATTATTCTTAAAGTGCTTTATTATACACACACACTCAAAAATGTCTACATAAAGATATGAAGAATAATTTACTATTCTGGTGCTATTTGGCCTTTGCCTTTTTGGATTTTTTTATATATTGAACCATATACTTCATTTGATCATAGCTATCATAGTTGGTCTTCATAAGCACTGGATGATTATATTAATTGTTTTATATAAACTTTCTATAACTTGTTTATGTAAAATTTGAACTTACAAACTTTGTACAATTGTACTATCTAAATTAGCTCATAGGCAATATATTACTATCTTGATTTATTAATTTTTTTATATTATATGCTATTAATATTTTTATTAGAGGTTATTTTATATAATATTTGAAAAATGTGTGTTTTACTTCAATTAGGTGTGCGCTTGCGCTTTGTGTCTAAGCTCTAGGAGGCTTATGTGCTTTAGTGCACTTGATGCTTTTACCAATACTGGTGGTCCCTAACACATTATGCGCCTTGAACTCCTACAACTCAATTGCTTTCAGAGCAGGCATGTCACTGGTCAAGGCCTTTGACTTACACAAATATGGAGTTTCTGCTTCAAGCATGTGCCATCTAAGAGCTGTCCAAATGGTGGGATCTATCATCATAAAGGATTGTTTATATCTTCAATCTGCTCTTCAGGCAAGCAATTTCTGAATTTACAATGCCCTTCTACTTCACCATCTAAATTCATATTAGACATGATGTTTGAGAATCATGCACTAACTAGCTATAGCTTTGGAGTGATTGTCTCTACTGATCATCTTGATATTTGACTCTGGCTCTTTAATTACCCTATGCTTTACACAAACTATTTATTATGTTGCAGCCAAGATGCTTCTTCTGCTAACACTGTTTGACTCAGATCATTCAGCACCACTAGCCCTGATAGGCTGAATAAGTTTGCAAGGTTTTCTTAAAGGTAATCATGAACCTGGTCTTTTCCTCACAGAGTTCATTCAACCTCCCTTTTGAAGCTCCACATAGTTGCTATTTGATCCTGTGTGTAAAGCATAAGGTAAAGTAAATGAAGATTGGCCCTTTAATTTTTTCATATAAGATATATCCATATGTAGATTTTCATGTTTTGAATTCTGTTCCTTTTTACTACTGGCACTTGAAAGTGTGTTATTATCCTAGTTGTTTTTGTTGTTCTTGGAGGTTCAAAACCCCACTGAATTGCAGATTTTTATCAGCTTGGCATTGCTCATTGTCACCATTGTCTTTATATTTAGGCTGGAATGGACAGCTTTTCTAGGAAATGGGCATTCCATGGTACGTATATGTTGATGTATTTTTTTTCCCCTTAATGTTAAATTCAAATGAGCATATCCAGTTTCTCAAAAGAAAAAAAGAAAAAGAAAAGAAAAAAAAGAGCATATCCAAACATCTTTTTTTCTTCTTTTTTTTTTCGTTTTTTTCTGAAATATATACAACACACGTCATAAAGGGAAATTGCAGACACAACCAGGCAAAAGAGGATGGCTCATAGTTCCTTTCCCAAAAGCTAATTCAGTATGTAGGAAGGCTTTTCCAGAATCTGGAATTTGATGAGGAAGCCACTATCATTTTAACCATAAAAAAAATCAAAGGTTAAAAAAAAAAAAAAAAAAAAATAGGCCCTTCCATTTGTCTAGACAAGTAGACAGAGAATCTTTAGGCCATATCGTGGGTCCCATCTATGCGGAGGTTCAAAATGGTGGCAAAATAGTGTATCAAATGATAGTTCAACGGGAACTTTGTAGTAACCTCATCTATTAGAGATCAATAGTTATGTTATCAATAAATTGTAAGTTTTTGTAGTTTAAAATTATGCATAAAATATAAGTTTATAAATCATATAGTAAATAATATTTGATTGACACAAAATTTGACATGTGTATTAAGAGCGTAAGGGGTGTGCAGAAATTTCTAAGGCTTGGTGGGTTGGGTTGGGTTACAAATATTTTTTTTTTTATAGCAGGTCGGGTTGGGTTTGGGTCATAAAATTACAAACCTGCCAAACCCGACCTGACCCACCTATATTTTAATATATGTTTAAAATATATTATATATTTAATAAATTTTTTAAAAAAACCAGCTGTAGAGAACTTATTCGGTTCTTACTATCATATATAATATAAAATCCTATTAGTTCTTTTAATATATACATATATATTTATATATATTATATAATTAATAAAAAAAATTTAAAAATTTAAAATATATTTTGTTTATAACTGAGTTAGGAACTCATGTATATTTTGTTTATAAGTGAATTAGGATACTAGTTCATTTATATTTTGTTTATCAACTCAGTTGGATACTTAAACATATTTTGTTTACAACTAAGTTGGAATATTAATTTATATATTAATATATATTTTGTTTATCAACTCAGGTGGCAAGTGTGATATATTTTTTTCTGCTCAATTTAATAATAATAGTAATAAAAAAAATTGTTCAACCCATGGGTTCAATCCAACCCAACCCAACTCATGTGGGTTGGGTTGGACTTATGTGATGGGTTGGATGGGGTTGAATTTTTTTTAACCCACCATGATGGGTTGAGTAAAAAAATCCCCTTAACCTGACCCAACCCGACCC
Source organism: Quercus tomentella (assembly GCA_028535165.1). NCBI lineage: Eukaryota > Viridiplantae > Streptophyta > Magnoliopsida > Fagales > Fagaceae > Quercus > Quercus tomentella. The sequence goes on along the minus strand of JAPQVY010000111.1, from coordinate 21,735,784 downwards.
ATGCACACCCCTAGTAAAGAACATGCAATTCAATGATTAGATTTTCAAAATATGTAGTAATGCTTATTTTATTGAGTAAGGTTGTAGCCTTTGGTTACAACATTTTGTAGCTAAACTTTATCTTTTCATAAATTCACATTACCATAATAGTATTCCTATGTATATAAATCTGGTTTATTATTTTTCCCCTCTTCATAATGATTATACGTATACAATGAGTCTGATTGATTTTTGTGTATAAAATAATTTATTAAAAGTTAAAACAAAGCACTAATTGGAATACACAAGATGTGTAATTACTTTTGATGGTGTTGAGTATCCTATTTCACATTATCAAGCAGTTTTTGTTAATATCTTTGTATGATTAGATGAATGGCTTAGGTAAAATTGCAAATATGTATCTCTTTTTAGTTTTTTCTAATTTTTGAATTTCATCCAGAGACCCAAAGAAAAAGGGAGAATAAAATGAAGGTATATATATACGTACACACTACCACAAGGGATTGAAAGTTAAAAAGTTCACTATTAATCTAGATTAATAGTGAACTTTTATCTTTTTAACTTTTCTCTCTCACATTGAAAGTGCTATCGCACCATGCGATAGCCCTTGCTATTGGCTATTGCACCGATTCACATCTAGTTAGCCTCATTCGAATTACGTTAGGAGATCTTTTTCTTTTGCCAAATCTAGGGAGACTCTTTTTTATTGGCTTGCAACGCTATAACTATGAAAGTTTGCAAATGCTTGTGTATATATGTTACACATAATGGCGAACTTATTCAAATTAAATACAATAAATTAACTTAAAATTTCTTTTATCGTGCCCCATTAATCAGACCCAGAACTTGTTTTTTATTCTTTAGGTTTTTACTCAAAACATGTCAAAGAGTAAATTTTTCATGAGGTTAAAGTGCCCAGAATCAGAGCAGGGCGTTGGGGGCCATCTTTGTAGAATCAATTTCTATATCTTCCTTTATATGCATGGTTTTGAGATCTGAGACCATCCTGTCTAGAAAGAATAATTCAGAACAGTTTTGAAATGCTTACCCTTTATCTTTTTACAGTGAGGAGTGTAAATGATTCATTATATGGGATCCTTTTTATTAGAGCAATGCCAAACTTAAATATCTTCATCTTGAATGATCTTCTTAGAGGATTAGTCTCATCACTTCCCTTAGTAGAACAATGCACATCATGGTCATCTTAATTTTAGGCTATGCACTTC